>OU342734.1:466675121-467927577 GCA_910589765.1 Avena atlantica | reverse complement strand
TGCATTTATTGGAATCTGGGCTCATCATCGCTTCCTCATATGTCTCAGGGTTCATCGGTGTTGTCCACCAACATTGACATTCATAACGGAATCATACCAATCTGGAGTGGTACGAGTTCTCGTTGACCTCCGAGGCTCTCTGTAGCAACTTCACCGAAGTTTCATGATCACCATCATTAGTTCCTCTCTATTGGTGCAGGCACCACCGGAACTTCTTCCGGTGCTGCGCTACTCGCAATTTCGGGAGAGAAGGTTCGACAACCTGTCGAGTTCTACTTTCCTTCCAGTCACTTCTTTCGAGAGAAAATTCCTTCTCTAGAAAGGATCCATTCTTGGCAACGAAGATCTTGCCTTCGGATCTATGATAGAAGGTATACCCACTAGTTTCCTTCGGGTATCCTATGAAGACGCATTTTTTTCCGCTTTGGGTTCAAGCTTGTCCGGCTGTACACTCTTACATAGGCTTCGCATCCCCAAACTTTAAGGAACGACAATTTAGGTTTTCTTCCCAAACCAAATTCATACGGTGTCGTTTCAACGGATTTAGACGGTGCCCCCTATTAAAGTGAATGCGGCTGTTTCTAATGCATAACCCCCAAAATGATAGCGGTAAATCTATAAGTGACATCATAGAACGAACCATATCTCTAGAGAGTCGATTACGACGTTCGGACACACCATTACGCTGTGGTGTTCCCGCGGTGTCAATTGTGAAAGTATCCGCATTTCTTCAAATGCTCGCCAAACTCGTAACTTAGATATTCACTCCACCGACGATCAGAACTAGAAATTTAATCTTCTTGTTACGTTGATTCTCTACCTCACTTTGAAACTCCTTAAACTTCTCAAATTTCGGACTTATGTTTCATGAATAGATATACCCATATCTACTCAAGTCATCCGTGAAGGTAAGAACATAACGATAACCACCGCGCGATGCTACACTCATTGGACCACACACATCGGTATGTATGATTCCAATAAGTCCGTAGCTCGCTCCATCATACCAGAAAATGGAGTCTAGTCATTTTACCCATCAGACATGCTTCGCATCTTTCAAGTGATTCAAATCAAGTGATTCAAGAAGTCCATCGGAATGGAGTTTCTTCATACTTCACTCTCAATGTGACCAAGACGACAGTGCCACATATAGGTCGAATTATCGCTTGATTTCAAACGTTTAGCCTCAATGTTGTTGATATGTTATTTCCACTATCGAGATTCAATAAGAATAGACCATCTATCAAAGGTGCATGTGCATAAAACATATTACTAATATAAATCGAACAACCATTATCTCTGGACTAAACAAGTAACCGTCTCGCAATAAAACAAGATCACGATATAATGTTCATGCTCAACGCAGGCACCAAATAATAACATTATTTAAGTATAAAACTAATCCCGATGGTAGATGAAGGGGTAGCGTGCGACCGCGATCACATCAACCTTTGATCCGTTTCCCACGCGCATCGTCACCTCGTCTTCGCTAGCTTCCGTTTATTCTGCAGCACCTGTTTCGAGTTACAAATATGAGAAACCGAACCAGTATCAAATACCCAGGCACTACTACGAGTACTAGTGAGATACACATCAATAACATGTATATCAAATATACCTTTCCTCTTGATGTTGCCGTTCTTCAAATCCGCCAAGTACTTGGGCAATTCCGCTTCCAGTGACCTTCTCCCTTGCAGTAAAAGCACTCAGTATCAGGCTTAGGTCCAGCCTTGGTTTCTTTGCCGGCGTGGTAAATTCTTACCACCCTTCTTGAAGTGTCCCTTTTGCTTAGACTTGCCTTTCTTGAATTTGGTGGTCTTATTGACCAACAACACTTGGTGCTCTTTCTTGATCTCCACTTCTGCAGATTTAACATGGCAAGAGTTCTGGCAACGTCTTGTTCATGTTCTGCATGTTGTAGTTCATCACAAAGTTCTTGTAACTTGGTGGTAGTGATTGGAGGACACGGTAAATCCCCAAGCATTAGGAATCACTATACCAAGCTTTGAAGTTTGTTTGCTTCCCAGACATCTTAAGCACATGCTCACTGACGGAGCTGCCCTCTTCCATCTTGCAGTTAAAGAACTTTTCAGAAGCCTCATAGCTTTCAATTTCCGCATGAGTCTCAAAAATCAATTTGAGATCCTCGACAATATATATGGTCTGAATCTCAAACCTTTTCTGAAGCTCCGATTCCAAACCATACAAGATAGCACACTGAACTATGGAGTACTGATTCTCCGAGAGGTAAACATTCTTTACTTCATCGGGAGCATCATCTGCAGGTGGGTCACCCAGCGGTGCATCCAGCACATAGGTCAAATTACCAGCTGTGAGGACAATCCTCAAATTGCGGAACCAATCCGCGAAGTTGCTTCCATTGTTTTTCAACCTTTCTTTCTCTAGGAACGCATTAAAATTGATGGTAGGGGCTGCCATTGATCTACAACATATTTGCAATAGTTTTAGACTAAGTTTATGACAAATTGAGTTCAAATTAATTAATAAAGTTAATCTAGGTGAACTCCCACTCAAAAAAAATCCCTCACATGTTTTTGTGATCACATGAACCAAATCCCCACATCAACACCGATCATCACGAGAGTTGATATAGTTTCAATGGCGAACAATCATCATGTTCATCATATCTACTATATGATTCATGCTTTACCTTTCGGTGATCCGTGTTCCGAGACCATGTCTGTACATGCTAGGCTCGTCAAGATCAACCTTAGTTTCCGCATGAGCAAATCTGGCTTGCTCACATTGTATACACTTGCGGAATCTAACACACCCGATCATCACGTGGTGCTTCGAAACAACAAGCTTTATCAACGGTGCTAACTAAGGGTGAACACTTTATGACTTGAAATTCATGTGCATGAGGGATCATCTTATAATGCTACCGTCGTCTACTAAGCAATACAGATGCATAAAGGATTAACATCACATGCAATTCATAATATGTGATATGATATGGCCTTCTTCTTTGTGCTTCCGATCTCCATCTTCAAGCACGAACATGATCTCCATCATCACCGGCATTGCATCAAGGTCAATGACGCCTCTCCATGGTTGTCGTCCACCGGCTTCAACTATTACAACTACTTTGAATAGACACGCGGGTCTTAACATAAATTAAAGACAACCATATGGCTCCTGCCGGTTGCCGACTTACAATAAGGAACATTGCATACATCAAATATAATCACAATCATGGCCATATCACATCACTGCACACCCCTGCAAAACAAAGTTAGACGCCTCTACTTTCTTTGCATATTTTACGTGGTTTGGGGCTTTCAATAAGTGTCGTTCTAACTTACGAACAAGAACCACAACATTGATACTAGTATTGTTAATCACCCGTTGTAAATTGGATCTTAACTATGCTAGGAGAAACAGGCACCCGCAAAGCCACTTATGCAATACAAGTTGCATGTCAAGCGTGGAGCAAGTCTCATGAACGATGTCATGTAAGGTTAGCCCGGGCCGCTTCATCCCAACATACCGCAAGATGCAAAGTACACAAGAAGCAATCGACAATAAAAGCATCAACGCCCACAATGACCATTGTGTTCTACTCGTGCAACAGATCTACATATAGACACGGCTCTGATACCACTGTAGGGTTTCGTAGCATGGAAAACAAAAATTTCTATCGCATACAAACCAACAAGCCAAGATCTATCTACTAGATTGTAGCAACGAGTCGATGGAATAACTTACCCTCGAAGATTCCAAAGTGTTTAACGAGAGCGGATTCTCGTGGGTGATGTAGTCGTACTCTTTCCGATCTCAAGATCGCGTAGACGATCCTTCCGGCGCCACGTTCCGGCAGCGCTCCCGCAGTCGGTCACACGTTCGGTACTCGATGAAGACCTTCCTCTCCCTTGTTCCAGCAGGCAGCGGAGGTTGTAGCACTCTCCTCGCGATTCCGGCAGCACAACGGCGTGGTACCGGAAGTAGAGGGGAGATCCCGCAGGGCTTCGCCTTAGCCGGAGCGAGTATGGTGGAGTATGAGAGAGGGATATTAGTGGTCTAGAGATTTAGACACACCAATTAGAAGGCTCTAAACCGCAGGCTAAAGCAATTAGAAGCTCTAAACCAGAACGGCTCTAAACCGGAGATTAGAGGTAGAAACTTGTGTGTCTAGAGGAGGAGGCCTGCCCCTCCTTTTATGGGTGGAGGGGCCTTGGCGCGCCAGGGAGGGAGGGAGTCCCTCCCCAACTCGGCCTAGGGCTGGCCGCCGGCTTGGAGGAGAGGAACTCCTCCTCCAAGTTGGTTTCAAACTCCTCTTGCTTGTTTCCCACAGTTTCTTGTTTTAGCCGTTTGACTTTCAAACTGGACATTTGACTTTTCTGTTTTAGGATTCAATTTAATCCTTTATTTGGGACATCAAGAACACTTAGTACATGATGCAATCATTCCAATATGTAATGACACATTCATGTACCCCTCCCCCCCGGAGTGCCGGACATTCCGGAACCTTCTAGAACATTCCCGATGAAAACACCGGAATCATTACGCAACTCCGAAACGGGACTTTCCTTCAGACCATTCTGGATCACCTCGTGATATCCCGGATCCCATCCGAGACTCCGAACAACATTCGGTCTCTTTCTCATAATACCATAACTACTCAAACAACGTCGAATCCTTAAGTGTGTCTCCCTACGGTTCGTGAATTATGCGGACATGATCGAGACACTTCTCCGAACAATAACCAATAGAGGAATATGGAAATTCATATGGCTCCCACATATTTCTACGATTACTTTGCGATCGAATGAACCACTTACATACGATACCAATTTCCCTTTGTCTCACGATAGTTTACTTATCCGAGGTTATGATCGTCGGTATCTCTGCATACCTAGTTCAACCTCGTTACCGATAAGTACTCTTTTCTCGTTCCCGTGATATGTGATCCCTTGTGAACCAGTCACATGCTTGCAAGCTAATTGGATGACATTCCACCGAGAGGGCCCAGAGTATATCTATCCGTCATATGGATGGACAAATCCCACTCTTGATCCATGTGTTTCAACCAATACTTTCCGAACACTCAATGCCACCTTTATAGCCACCCAGTTACGGTGTGGTGTTTGATGTCATCAAAGCATCCATCCGGTAAAGGTGATATGCATGATCTCATGGTCGAAGGAATTAGGTTACTATGTATCAGAAAGCATATAGCAATTGAACTATTGAAATGACTTGATCTTTATGCTACGCTTATCTATAGGAGTATGTCCACCATATCATTCTCCTAACGATATGATCTTGTTGTTGATAACATCTCAATGTTCATGATAGGGAAACCACAATCATCTATCAACCAACAAGCTAGTGAAGTATAGAGGCTATACTAGGGACTTCAATTTAAGTTTACAAATCACACAAGTATCAATGTTTCCTTGTTAATACTATTATAGCATGAATGTAAACATTTATCATAAACACAAAGATATAATAATAACTACATTTATTATTGCCTCTAGGGCATATCTCCAACAGTCTCCCACTTGCACTAGAGTCATCTAATCTAGATTACATGGTAATATACCGAACACCCATGGCAGTTTGGTGTTGGTCATGTTTTGCCCTCGGGAGAGGTTTAGTCAACGGATCCGCCACATTCAGATCTGTGTGTACTTTGCAAATCTTTATATCCCCATCTTGGATATGTTCTCGAATAGCGTGAAAACGTAGCTTGATGTGCTTCAGCTTCTTGTGTGACCTTGGTTCTTGCGCATTGGCTATGGCACCCATGTTATCACAGTAGATAGACATTGGGTCCAGCGCACTAGGAACCACACCCAGCTCTGTAATGAACTCTTTCATCCATATCGCTTCTTGTGAAGCCTCCGAAGCAGCCATGTATTCCGATTCAGTTGAAGATCTCGCCACAACGCTTTGCTTTGCACTCCTCCAGCTAACTGCTGCACCATTCAAAATAAATACGTATCCGGATTGTGATTTAGAATCATCCGGATCGGTGTTCCAACTAGCATCGGTGTAACCATTAACAACGAGCTGTTCATCACCTCCATAAGAAAGAACCATATCCTTAGTTCTTCTCAAGTACTTAAGGATGTTTTTGACCGTTGTCCAATGATCCACTCCTGGATCACTTTGATATCTGCTAGTTAAACTAACAGCATATGCAATGTCGGGTCTAGTACATAGCATGGCATACATTAGAGATCCTATGGCTGAGGCATAGGGAGTCTTACTCATCCTTTCTCTATCTTCTGCCGATGTCGGACTTTGAGTTTTACTCAAGGTCGTATTGGGCAACATGGGCAAGAACCCTTTCTTGCTTTCTTCCATTCCAAACCTCTTTAGAACTTTGTCCAAATATGTACTCTGTGACAATGATATTTGGCGTTTCGATCTATCTCTGTAAATCTTTATGCCTAATATGTAAGCTGCTTCGCCAAGATCCTTCATTGAAAAACTATTATTCAAATATTCCTTGACACTATTAAGAAGGTCTACATCATTCCCAATCAATAATATGTCATCCACATATAGTATTAAGAATGTTACAGAGCTCCCACTCACTTTCTTGTAAATACAAGCTTCTCCATAAGTTTGTATAAAACCAAAACTTTTGATTACCTTATCAAAACGTTGATTCCAACTTCGGGATGCTTGCTTCAATCCATAGATGGATCGTTGAAGTTTGCATACCTTGTTAGCATCTTTAGGATCAACAAAACCTTTGGGTTGCATCATATACAACTCTTCATCAATGTCTCCATTGAGGAATGCTGTTTTGACATCCATCTGCCATATCTCATAATCATAATATGCAGCGATTGCTAACATAATCCTCACAGACTTTAGCTTCGCTACTGGTGAGAAAGTCTCATCGTAGTCAACTCCTTGAATTTGTCGAAACCCTTTTGCGACAAGTCGAGCTTTATAGACAGTAACATTACCATCAGCATCTGTTTTCTTCTTGAAAATCCATTTGTTCTCGACAGCCTTCCGGCCATCCGGTAAGTCCACCAAAGTCCATACTTGGTTTTCGTACATGGATCCAATCTCGGATTTCATGGCTTCTTGCCATTTATTGGAATCTGGGCTCATCATCGCTTCCTCATATGTCTCAGGGTCATCGGTGTTGTCCACCAACATGACATTCATAACGGAATCATACCAATCTGGAGTGGTACGAGTTCTCGTTGACCTCCGAGGCTCTGTAGCAACTTCAACCGAAGTTTCATGATCACCATCATTAGCTTCCTCTCTTATTGGTGCAGGCACCACAGGAACTTCTTCCGGTGCTGCGCTACTCGCAATTTCGAGAGAAGGTTCGACAACCTCGTCGAGTTCTACTTTCCTTCCAGTCACTTCTTTCGAGAGAAATTCCTTCTCTAGAAAGGATCCATTCTTGGCAACGAAGATCTTGCCTTCGGATCTATGATAGAAGGTATACCCAATAGTTTCCTTCGGGTATCCTATGAAGACGCATTTTTCCGCTTTGGGTTCAAGCTTGTCCGGCTGTAACTTCTTTACATAGGCTTCGCATCCCCAAACTTTAAGGAACGACAATTTAGGTTTCTTCCCAAACCATAATTCATACGGTGTCGTTTCAACGGATTTAGACGGTGCCCTATTTAAAGTGAATGCGGCTGTTTCTAATGCATAACCCCAAAATGATAGCGGTAAATCTGTAAGTGACATCATAGAACGAACCATATCTAAGAGAGTTCGATTACGACGTTCGGACACACCATTACGCTGTGGTGTTCCCGGCGGTGTCAATTGTGAAAGTATTCCGCATTTCTTCAAATGCTCGCCAAACTCGTAACTTAGATATTCACCTCCACGATCAGAACGTAGAAATTTAATCTTCTTGTTACGTTGATTCTCTACCTCACTTTGAAACTCCTTAAACTTCTCAAAATTTCGGACTTATGTTTCATGAAATAGATATACCCATATCTACTCAAGTCATCCGTGAAGGTAAGAACATAACGATAACCACCGCGCGATGCTACACTCATTGGACCACACACATCGGTATGTATGATTTCCAATAAGTCCGTAGCTCGCTCCATCATACCAGAAAATGGAGTCTTAGTCATTTTACCCATCAGACATGCTTCGCATCTTTCAAGTGATTCAAAATCAAGTGATTCAAGAAGTCCATCGGAATGGAGTTTCTTCATACGTTTCACTCCAATGTGACCAAGACGACAGTGCCACATATAGGTCGAATTATCGCTTGATTTCAAACGTTTAGCCTCAATGTTGTTGATATGTGTATTTCCACTATCGAGATTCAATAAGAATAGACCATCTATCAAAGGTGCATGTGCATAAAACATATTACTCATATAAATCGAACAACCATTATTCTCGGACTTAAACAAGTAACCGTCTCGCAATAAACAAGATCACGATATAATGTTCATGCTCAACGCAGGCACCAAATAACAATTATTTAAGTATAAAACTAATCCCGATGGTAGATGAAGGGGTAGCGTGCCGACCGCGATCACATCAACCTTTGATCCGTTTCCCACGCGCATCGTCACCTCGTTCTTCGCTAGCTTCCGTTTATTCTGCAGCACCTGTTTCGAGTTACAAATATGAGAAACCGAACCAGTATCAAATACCCAGGCACTACTACGAGTACTAGTGAGATACACATCAATAACATGTATATTAGATATACCTTTCCTCTTGATGTTGCCGTTCTTCAGATCCGCCAAGTACTTTGGGCAATTCCGCTTCCAGTGACCTTCTCCCTTGCAGTAAAAGCACTCAGTATCAGGCTTAGGTCCAGCCTTGGTCTTCTTTGCCGGCGTGGTAACTTTCTTACCACCCTTCTTGAAGTGTCCCTTTTGCTTAGACTTGCCTTTCTTGAATTTGGTGGTCTTATTGACCAACAACACTTGGTGCTCTTTCTTGATCTCCACTTCTGCAGATTTTAACATGGCAAAGAGTTCTGGCAACGTCTTGTTCATGTTCTGCATGTTGTAGTTCATCACAAAGTTCTTGTAACTTGGTGGTAGTGATTGGAGGACACGGTAAATCCCCAAAGCATTAGGAATCACTATACCCAAGCTTTGAAGTTTGTTTGCGTGCCCAGACATCTTAAGCACATGCTCACTGACGGAGCTGCCCTCTTCCATCTTGCAGTTAAAGAACTTTTCAGAAGCCTCATAGCTTTCAATTGCCGCATGAGTCTCAAAAATCAATTTGAGATCCTCGACAATATCATATGGGTCTGAATCCTCAAACCTTTTCTGAAGCTCCGATTCCAAACCATACAAGATAGCACACTGAACTATGGAGTACTGATTCTTCCGAGCGAGGTAAACATTCTTTACTTCATCGGGAGCATCATCTGCAGGTGGGTCACCCAGCGGTGCATCCAGCACATAGGTCAAATTACCAGCTGTGAGGACAATCCTCAAATTGCGGAACCAATCCGCGAAGTTGCTTCCATTGTTTTTCAACCTTTCTTTCTCTAGGAACGCATTAAAATTGATGGTAGGGGCTGCCATTGATCTACAACATATTTGCAATAGTTTAGACTAAGTTTATGACAAATTGAGTTCAAATTAATTAATAAAGTTAATCTAGGTGAACTCCCACTCAAAACAATATCCCTCACATTGTTTTAGTGATCACATGAACCAAATCCACCACATCAACACCGATCATCACGAGAGTTGATATAGTTTCAATGGCGAACAATCATCATGTTCATCATATCTACTATATGATTCATGCTTTACCTTTCGGTGATCCGTGTTCCGAGACCATGTCTGTACATGCTAGGCTCGTCAAGATCAAACCTTAGTTTCCGCATGAGCAAATCTGGCTTGCTCACGTTGTATACACTTGCGGAATCTAACACACCCGATCATCACGTGGTGCTTCGAAACAACAAGCTTTATCAACGGTGCTAACTAAGGGTGAACACTTTATGACTTGAAATTCATGTGCATGAGGGATCATCTTATAATGCTACCGTCGTCTACTAAGCAATACAAGATGCATAAAGGATTAACATCACATGCAATTCATAATATGTGATATGATATGGCCTTTCTTCTTTGTGCTTCCGATCTCCATCTTCAAGCACGAACATGATCTCCATCATCACCGGCATTGCATCAAGGTCAATGACGCCTCTCCATGGTTGTCGTCCACCGGCTTCAACTATTACAACTACTTTGAATAGACACGCGGGTCTTAACATAAATTAAAGACAACCATATGGCTCCTGCCGGTTGCCGACTTACAATAAGGAACATTGCATACATCAAATATAATCACAATCATGGCCATATCACATCACTGCACACCCCTGCAAAACAAAGTTAGACGCCTCTACTTTCTTTGCATATTTTACGTGGTTTGGGGCTTTCAATAAGTGTCGTTCTAACTTACGAACAAGAACCACAACATTGATACTAGTATTGTTAATCACCCGTTGTAAATTGGATCTTAACTATGCTAGGAGAAACAGGCACCCGCAAAGCCACTTATGCAATACAAGTTGCATGTCAAGCGTGGAGCAAGTCTCATGAACGATGTCATGTAAGGTTAGCCCGGGCCGCTTCATCCCAACATACCGCAAGATGCAAAGTACACAAGAAGCAATCGACAATAAAAGCATCAACGCCCACAATGACCATTGTGTTCTACTCGTGCAACAGATCTACATATAGACACGGCTCTGATACCACTGTAGGGTTTCGTAGCATCGAAAACAAAAAATTTCTATCGCATACAAACCAACAAGCCAAGATCTATCTACTAGATTGTAGCAACGAGTCGATGGAATAACTTACCCTCGAAGATTCCAAAGTGTTTAACGAGAGCGGATTCTCGTGGGTGATGTAGTCGTACTCTTTCCGATCTCAAGATCGCGTAGACGATCCTTCCGGCGCCACGTTCCGGCAGCGCTCCCGCAGTCGTTCAAACGTTCGGTACTCGACGAAGACCTTCCTCTCCCTTGTTCCAGCAGGCAGTGGAGGTTGTAGCACTCTCCTCGCGATTCCGGCAGCACAACGGCGTGGTACCGGAAGTAGAGGGGAGATCCCGCAGGGCTTCGCCTTAAGCCGGAGCGAGTATGGTGGAGTATGAGAGAGGGCTATTAGTGGTCTAGAGATTTAGACACACCAATTAGAAGGCTCTAAACCGCAGGCTAAAGCAATTAGAAGCTCTAAACCAGAACGGCTCTAAACCGGAGATTAGAGGTAGAAACTTGTGTGTCTAGAGGAGGAGGCCTGCCCCTCCTTTTATGGGTGGAGGGGCCTTGGCGCGCCAGGGAGGGAGGGAGTCCCTCCCCAACTCGGCCTAGGGCTGGCCGCTGGCTTGGAGGAGAGGAACTCCTCCTCCAAGTTGGTTTCAAACTCCTCTTGCTTGTTTCCCACAGTTTCTTGTTTTAGCCGTTTGACTTTCAAACTGGACATTTGACTTTTCTGTTTTAGGATTCAATTTAATCCTTTATTTGGGACAGCAAGAACACTTAGTACATGATGCAATCATTCCAATATGTAATGACACATTCATGTACCCCTCCCCCCGGAGTGCCGGACATTCCGGAACCTTCTAGAACATTCCCGATGAAAACACCGGAATCATTACGCAACTCCGAAACGGGACTTTCCTTATATGAATCTTATTCTCCGGACCATTCCGGATCACCTCGTGATATCCCGGATCCCATCCGAGACTCCGAACAACATTTGGTCTCTTTCTCATAATACCATAACTACTCAAACAACGTCGAATCCTTAAGTGTGTCTCCCTACGGTTCGTGAATTATGCGGACATGATCGAGACACTTCTCCGAACAATAACCAATAGAGGAATCTGGAAATTCATATGGCTCCCACATATTTCTATGATTACTTTGCGATCGAATGAACCACTTACATACGATACCAATTTCCCTTTGTCTCACGATAGTTTACTTATCCGAGGTTATGATCGTCGGTATCTCTGCATACCTAGTTCAACCTCGTTACCGATAAGTACTCATTTATCGTTCCCATGATATGTGATCCCTTGTGAACCAGTCACATGCTTGCAAGCTAATTGGATGACATTCCACCGAGAGGGCCCAGAGTATATCTATCCGTCATATGGATGGACAAATCCCACTCTTGATCCATGTGTTTCAACCAATACTTTCCGAACACTCAATGCCACCTTTATAGCCACCCAGTTACGGTGTGGTGTTTGATGTCATCAAAGCATCCATCCGGTAAAGGTGATATGCATGATCTCATGGTCGAAGGAATTAGGTTACTATGTATCAGAAAGCATATAGCAATTGAACTATTGAAATGACTTGATCTTTATGCTACGCTTATCTATAGGAGTATGTCCACCATATCATTCTCCTAACGATATGATCTTGTTGTTGATAACATCTCAATGTTCATGATAGGGAAACCACAATCATCTATCAACCAACAAGCTAGTGAAGTATAGAGGCTATACTAGGGACTTCAATTTAAGTTTACAAATCACACAAGTATCAATGTTTCCTTGTTAATACTATTATAGCATGAATGTAAACATTTATCATAAACACAAAGATATAATAATAACTACATTTATTATTGCCTCTAGGGCATATCTCCAACAGAAAGAGGTCCTTGGTCGCTTCTACCAGGAGCTCTTCCCGAAGGGCGCATCCCTTGAAGATGTGGATGCCCTGGCAGAGGCTCTGTCAGCCGAAGCGCCTGCACCTCATAAGCGCAAGCAGAAGGGCATCGGCGCGTCCGTCGGGCTGGCGATGGCCATGGCGGCTGGGGCGGAGCTGGACCTGCCCCAGATTACTTCTCGGATGCCTACGGCTGCGGATGGATCCGAGGTAGCCTTCGTCGCCTACTCCGCTCGCTGCAGACGATATGGGCCCAAGCTCATTGACTTGCTGTCTGAGTATGCATTGCGGCAGCAGGGCGAGGCCAAAGCTAGGCAGTCTGGTTCTGAGGCGACTCAGTGTCCTCCGCCTTAGGCATAGTAGACGTTGGGTAGTTTGTAGTCTACTTTTGTTGTAAATATCTGTTGTAGTACCATCCTTATGCCACGTAGTGGCCTTATATATTTTAATGAATTCCTCCGAGTTGTGCTCTATCCTTGGCTGAATGTCGGTGTGCCTTCTTTTTTTCTGCTGCTATAGGATCCTTCGGGTGCTGACCCAGTTGACACTTCATCCGGAAGGCCCTTGCGACCATCATTGGATGATTCCTCGCAGCTCGCTTTTCTTCGAGATCGCGTGCGCAGCTTGGAGAGGGATTTTCTTGGGTTACGCGGTCGCGCCGACGTTTGGAAATCCAAGGCAGACCGTGGTGCAGCCAGAGAGGAGTATTTGATGGCGGAGCTGGGTCGGCTGTTCGAGCAGCTGCAATGTAAGTTGATCCTTCTTTCGGGCTGTAGCTCAGTTCTTCGGGTGTGCCTGCTGGCCTTATTCTTGTTTTGTGCGGTTGTCGCAGGTGCCAATCTTGCTCCGAGGGAAGAAATGGAGCGTATCGCTGTTCGAGTCAATTGCTTGACTCAACAGGACATGGAGGCCGGCGGCTTCTTCTGGATGGATCGTGATCGCGCCATG
This sequence comes from Avena atlantica, assembly GCA_910589765.1. NCBI lineage: Eukaryota > Viridiplantae > Streptophyta > Magnoliopsida > Poales > Poaceae > Avena > Avena atlantica. Next base: position 467,913,977 of record OU342734.1, on the reverse strand, counting down.
GTTCTGGCGACGGTGCAGCATCGTGTCTACCAGGTTTCGCGGGTGCTCCGCCAGGTGCAGACATCGCTTTCCTCGGTGCTGCACGCCATGTTTCCGTTGGATGCCGTGCCAACGACCCTTGCAGGTCTTCTGACGAAGTTTCGGAGTGCCAGCAATGTCAAGGAGCTGGTGCGGCAGCAGCTCGTCGCAGGGGTGAAGGCTGCCTTGTCTCTTGTGAGGGTGCACCGCCCTGACGTAGATTTGGCTGCTGTGGCGACTAGGCCACCTCCTCGACCAGATGGTGGCGAGTGGAACATGCGTCCGCATTACGCGGCTGTAAGGCAGTATGCCGAACAAATTGTAGATTTATTTGAGAAGCGTGCTCAGGTTATTCTTCAGAATAGATAGGACCTGAAAATAAACAGATAGATGTAAAATTTGTATATTGCGGCTGGGCGTTTATGTGCCCTTTGTTGTAAAGGTTTGCTTGTTTGTGAGCACGCAGTGCTTTGATTGAGTACGTGCCCTTTTCGTTTGCCTGACGTAGTCAGCTACTCAGGTGTACACGTTTGGTCCTCAGTCGATGAAATCGTGAGGTGGGGGGAGCCCCCAAGTGCGTATGTAGCATGTAGTAAAGTTGCAGAAAATGGTCAACCGAAGGTTGGGGGCGAGACACTTAGCTTTATTTATATCGTAATGGAGGAGTTACATAGTTCGGCCGAGTAGCCTTGGCTGAAAGCCTTATTGAAAGTAAAAAAGGGGGGTTGGTTGCTACGGGTAGAATCGTCGCAGGTGCGAGATGTTCCATGGGTTGGAGTATGCGACTCCAGACTCCACGTGCTTGAGGCGATAGGCGCCACCTGAGATGACTTCGGTGATGACATAGGGTCCTTCCCATGGTGAATCGAGTTTGTTCGGTCGCTTTTGCTTGAGTCGCAAGACGAGGTCTCCTTCGACAAAGGACCTTGGGCGCAGCCGGCGGCTGTGATAGTTGCGGAGACTCTGCTGGTACACCACTGATCGAGCTGCTGCTATATCCCGTGCTTCGTCGAGTGTGTCGACGGCGTCTTCGAGTGCAGCTGTAGACTCGGCTTCGCTGTAAGCGACGACTCGTGGAGCCTGGTGGCGTACTTCGGCTGGTAGCACGGCCTCAGCTCCGTGCACCATGAAGAACGGTGTGTAGCCGGATGGAGCTGTTTGGCGTAGTACGTGAGCTCCACAGGACAGACGGTAGCTCTTTCGTCCAGTTTCCAGCTTTGTGCTCGAGTGAGCTCATGAGGCGCTTCTTGATGCCAGCGCCGATTAGGCCGTTGGCCTTTTCCACTTGCCCGTTTGTTTGCGGGTGTGCCACTGAGGCATACGTGATATTGATCCTGAGGCCTTCGCAGAAGTCCTGGAATTCTTCGGAGATGAAGTTTGATCCGTTGTCGGTGATGATGCTGTGCGGTATGCCAAACCTGTAGACAATGGATTCGAAGAACTTGACGGCGGTTTTGCCCTTCTGGTTGGTGACTGGCATGGCCTCGATCCACTTGGTGAATTTGTCGACTGCGACCAGGAGGAAGACGTGTCCTCCTTTCGAAGATTTTGGCAGTTTGCCGATCATGTCGAGGCCCCATTGGACAAAAGGCCAGGCTATGGGTATGGGTCGAAGTTCTGACCCAGGTGCGTGCGGTTTATCGGCGAACCGTTGGCACCCGTTGCATCTTCGGACGATGTCCTTCGCGTCGCTCATGGCCGTTGGCCAGTAGAATCCTGCTCGCAGAGCTTTGGCGACGAGGGAGCGACTGCCTGCATGGTGGCCGCAGATGCCTTCATGGATATCTTGGAGTATGGCCTTGCCGTCGTTGATGGTGACGCACCATTGCAATACACCCATAATGCTACGTTTGTACAGCTCGCCGTTGATGATGGTGAAGGCTTTCGATCGACGAGATATGCGTCGGGCATCTGTCGGGCTGTCAGGCAATTCTCCGTTTGTCAGGAACTGCAGGTATGGACGTGTCCAAGTTTCTTCAACTGCCATGACCTGCATCAGGTTGACCATGGAAACTTCGGTATCCAACTTTTCGGGTCCTTCATGACCTTCGGGTAGCGTAGCCCCCGAGTGTTTTGCTTCTTCGGGTGATCCTTTGGGGAATTTTCGCTTGATGGATGGCACGCAGATCTGTTCGAGGAACACACCTGGTGGCACCTTTGCACAAGTGGAGCCAATGTTGGCGAGTCTATCGGCCTCCTCGTTGCTATCTCTTCCAACGTGCCGAAGTTCGCAGCCGTCGAATTCTCCTTCGAGTGCGTTGTATAGCGCGCGGTACGCGATCATGTTTTCGGCGTGTGCGTCGCACTCATTCATCGTCTGTTGTACGACAAGGTTGGAGTCATCGTAGATGACCAGGCGCGTTGCGCCACATATTTTTGCCATCTTCATGCCATGGATGAGGGCTTCGTATTCGGCCTCGTTGTTGGAGGCTCTGAATTTCATCCGAAGAATGTACTTCATTTTGTCACCTTGCGGGGAGGTCAGTATGACTCCTGCCCCTGCTCCTGCTTCGCGCTTGGAGCTGTCGAAATGCATTGTCCAGGACTGTGACATATCTGGGGTGTCAGGCAGCTGCAGCTCCATCCAGTGTACCAGGAAGTCTGGAAGGACTTGAGATTTGATTGCGTGTCGCTTCTCGTAGATGATGTCCAGGGGTGATAGTTCAATGCCCCACAGGGCCACGCGTCCTGTGGCCTCTGGGTTATTCAGGATGCTGTTTAGGGGTGCCTCGTTGACGACCATCACTTGATGCTCCTGGAAGTAGTGGCTCAGTCGTCGAGCCGTCATGAACACGCCGTAGGCCAGCTTCTGGTAGTGCGGGTACCGCTGTTTTGTTGGAGTGAGAACCTCGCTGAGGTAGTAAATTGGGCGGTGTACCCCGTGGGTCTTGCCTTCTTCGGATCATTCGACCACGAGTACTGTGCTGACCACCTGGTGTGTGGCTGCTATGTACAACAACAGGGGCTCGCGCTCTTTTGGCGTGACCAAAACGGGCGAGGTGGAGAGGAGCCGCTTGAGGCTTTCGAATGCGTCGTTGGCTTCTGGTGTCCACTCGAACTTGTCTGCCTTGCGCAGCAGCTGGTAAAATGGTAGGGCCTTCTCGCCCATGCGGCTGATGAACCTGCTTAGTGCCGCTACTCGCCCTGCGAGCTGCTGAACGCCCTTGAGGTTTGTCGGCTTCTCCATTGTCATGATAGCTTTGATTTTCTTCGGGTTCGCTTCGATCCCTCGTTGAGAGATGAAGTACCCGAGCAGCTGACCCGAGGGGACGCCGAAGGCGCACTTTTCTGGATTGAGCTTGATCCTATAGCGATCAAGGTTGTCGAACGTCTCGCGGAGATCGTCGATAAGTGTTCTTGCCTCCTTGGTTTTTATGACTATGTCGTCGACATAGACTTGGACGTTGCGACCGATCTGGTCCTTGAGGCAGGCCTGCATGCATCGCTGGTACGTGGCACCCGCGTTCTTTAGCCCGAAGGGCATTGTGTTGTAGCAGAATACTCCGAACGGTGTGATGAACGCCGTTTTCTCTTGATCTTCGACCTTGAGTCGAATCTGGTTATAGCCTGAGTAGGCGTCGAGGAAGGAGAGCTTCTCACAACCTGCAGTCGAATCGATGATCTGGTCGATCCGAGGTAGAGGGAAGTGGTCCTTTGGGCAGTGTTTATTTAGTGACGTGAAGTCCACGCACATCCGCAGGATGTCCGTGTCCTTCTTCGGGACCATCACCGTATTTGCCAGCCACTCGCTTTCCTTGATTTCCCGGATGAAGTCTGCTGCGAGTAATCTGTTGATATCCTTGCCGATAGCTTCGGCTCGTGGCTCCGACAGTCTTCGGATAGACTTCTTGACTGGCTTGGTGTCTGGGAAGACATTGAGTGCGTGCTCGGCGAATTCCCTGGGAACTCCTGGCATGTCCGCAGGACACCAGGCGAATATTTCCCAGCGCTCACGGAGGAATTCGACGAGCGCGCCTTCCTATGCGGTGCTGAGGTCGTTGGCGATCAGCGCCGTCTTGGAGGCGTCTGTCGGATGGACCTGCACTTTCTTGGTGTTGACGGTGGAGTCGAAGGACATGTCGGGTGTGTTCTGCCTTGTGACTGGGGGTAGCCCATTGTCCGTCACCTCGCGGAGCCTTACGAGCTCGTCTTGCATGCTGAAGGACTGGGAGATTTTGTTGAAATCCCTGTCGCATTGGTCCGATCGGGTGAAGCTCCCGTGGACTGTGATGACGCCCCTTGGTCCTGGCATCTTGAGTAGTAGGTATGCGTAGTGTGGGACGGCCAGGAACCTTGCGAATGCTACACGTCCCAGGATGGCATGGTATTGCGACGGCCAGTCCACCACTTCGAATTCTAGGCGCTCCTGCCGAAAGTTGTCCGGCTTCCCGAAGATGACGTCGAGCCCTATTTTGCCTAGGGGGAAGATGCCCTTCCCTGGGACAATGCCGTGGAACGTTGTGTCTGATTGTTCCAGGCTGCATTGCGGTATCCGCATAGCTGCTAGAGTGCTTGCGAACATTAGGTTGATGCCGCTGCCGCCGTCCATGAAGACGCGAATCATCTCGAAGCCTCCGATCTGCGCCTACAGCACCAGGGCAGCATGACCTGGGCGAGGGATCTGGCAAGGGTGATCCGCGCGAGTGAATGTGATGCAGGACTCCGATCCGCTGAGGTACTCAGGGATTGCAGGCGGAGTTGCCACGGCCAAGTTGATTTGTCGGGTGTTTTTCTTCTGCACCCTATTTGTGGGGCATCCCTTCTGTATCATATTGAGTGCTCCTTTTGGTGGGGGTATGCGACCCCGGCGTTGTTTTGCGCTGGTGCGACCGGTTGATTTGGGCCTCCAATAGGCGGAGGTGGAGGAGCTCCGTGTGCTATTTCACCTGGCGCAGGTGTGTTTCCGAACGCAGGGATTGGAGCTTGTTGCCTCATCTGCACCATTCCTTCGCTGAGTTTCTGGAACTCGCGGCAGTCCTTGAGCATGTGGCTAGCTTTCTTTTTGCCATCTTGTTTGTCGATGTAGAAGTGGATGGTGCATGGACCCGAAAGTTTGTCGAATGCTGAGGGTCCGTTCTCGCGGTCGCGGCGTTGCCACGACTGTGTTGGTCGTCCGTTGTCGCGGAAGTTTCCGCTGTTGTATCCTCCGCTGTTGCAGCTGTTGTCATTACGACGGTCGGCGTAGCCGGCTGCGACCATGTCGGGTCCGTCGCGGTCCTCGTAGACGCGCGATCTCCTCTTGCCGCGGCGTTCGCGTCTTCGGCCGTAGTCGTCCTCTTCATCTAATTGCGCCCGCTGGATGCAATCTTCGCCGTCTGCCCAACTGTTGGCGATTTCCATGAGCTGGTCGAGTGTCTTGGGCTTTACACGTCCAAGTTTCTCCTTGAAGTCTGGGCGTTTGACGCCGTCCCTGAAGGCGTCGATGGCCCGCTCTTCGGAGATGTGTGCTGCGGAGTTCTTGGTTGTAGACCAGCGTAGTATGTACGAGCGAATAGATTCACCCGTTCTCTGAGTGCAGGCTCGCAATTCTTCAATTGAGGCGGGCCTCTTGCTGGTGCCTTTGAAGTTTCGGATGAAGCTGTAAGCGAGCTCCTCCCAGCTTCGGATGGATCCTGATGATAGGCTGCTAAGCCAGACCCGCGCTGCGCCTGTTAGCTGCAGCTGAAGGCATTGCATGGTGGTTTCTTTGTTGCCTCCGTGAAGCTTGACGGATGACAGATGGTCACTGAGCCAGGACTTTGGATCTTGTGGGCCGTTGAACTTCGGAGTATCCGAAGGAAGCTTGAAGTTGCGTGGCATCTGTGTTCGTTGGACGGATCTGCTGAAGCATCGAGCCCCGCAGAGTTCTCCTTCGTCTTCATCCATCTCAGATTCAGAAGAGCATGCGCGTTTAGCGCGTGCTTTATCGATCTTGCGCTGTGTAAGCTTGTCTCTGGCGTCGTAGTCGCTTTTATGGCGGTGCGAGCTCTTCTTCCTTCGAGGAATATCGTGCTCCTCTTCCTCTTCGGATGAGGGGGTGGGACTCCGGTCGCGCCTGGCCGGAGCTTTCTTCTTCGGTTCCGCCGGAGCGTCTTCGTGGAGCGCAGCTCCAATTAGTCCTAGTCCGGTGAGTGCGGACCTATGCATGGCCCTTTTCGGGTCCCCCTCCGGAGGTGGGTGAGCCGCGAGATACGCAGTGGCAGCCATGATCGCAGCTTGTGGCGTCTTCGGGATGATGTTGCCGTCAGCGTCCATATCCATGAACGATGTATGGATAGTTCGGGTCACGTCACGCCGCTCCTTGGGGTCCATGTTTTCCACCCGAGAGCGGTGCTTGTTTCCCTGATTTCCGTTTGTGCTAGAGCCGGGTCCCATGGCGGAGAGCGCAGCTCGTCGCACACTGGACTCAGAGGCTGCTTGCTTGCGTTTGTCGAGCGTCTCCTGCATCTTGACTTGCTTTTTGTGCTCCTCGATGAGGAGGTAGTGGTATGCCCTCAGCAGATCACGTGGGGAGTCCAGAGGTAGGACTATTTCGCCTGCGACGGCGCGACGTGCTTCAACCCATCCTTCTTTGTTAAGTTGGATGAGGTGGCCACTGTTTTCCCCGTTTTCGCCGTTTCCACCGTTTTCGCCGTTTCTGTCATGCGGGTTGGGGTTGGGCGGCGGGTTAGGCGTTTCCTCGTCAGTTTGGATGACTGCGGCGCACAGATAGCGCCTGCAGATTGGTTGGCTGCTGCCGCAACTTTCGGATCCGGAACCGTAGGTCCCTTCATCCGAAGGTGGATCGCATAGATCGGAGTTGCAGCAGCTGCTGCTGTAGAACTCATCTATTGATGGTGACCTGCGTAGCACGGGGTGTGGAGCCCACGAAGCGGGCCTGATTGACGGCACGGGCACCTGCTCAGGGAGGCGGAGGGTGCCAGTTTGTCCCACCTGGAAGCAGAAGCTCCCGAACAAGATTTCGAGTCCGTCGCCTACGGGCTCGAAATCCTTCATGGTATCCGGCTAGTGGGCGGTGAAGTCGAAAGCGCCGAAGAGGAGGTGATTCTCCGTCGCCGCGGAGTTGTAGATCGATCGGGTCGGAACCGTCACGACCGCACAATCAGCAGCCCAATTCCCACAGACGGCGCCAATTGACGAGGTTTAATCTCGTCAATGCCCATTGTTATGGACTTGGATTTTGGAGAAGATGGGGATGCTGGAGATCGTGGCACGGTTAACAGACAAGCAACCAGGGGACACGAGATTTACCCAGGTTCAGGCCCCCGGAGGGAAAACCCTACTCCTGCTTGTCTGCTCTTTGATTACGGCGGAACCGAAGGTTACAGGGTGCGCAGATTCGATCTGGCGTGGATGCGTGTGCGAAAGTATGAGTCGAGTTGCCCTAGGACGTGCCCTCCTGGCCTTTATATAGACTTAGGCAGGTCCCGCGCGTAGTCCTAGTCGGTTACAAGTTCTAGGGTTTTACCCCTTTGAATTTCCTATCTCCTCTAGTCTTGCTCTCCAAGGATCCGAAGACGTCATGGGCCTTGGCCACCCGACAATCTTCATGGGCCCGCATATGTCTGCCGTGGGCCTTCTTTGGGCTGGACTAGGTATGCTGAAGTTACGTATCCGTAGGGTATAACCATGTCAGCAGTAATGCCAGACCATTAGTTAAGATACTAGTCTTAATAGTATTATAGTTTTGGAGTTGTTTATTTCTAATTCTTCTTTGTAAGAAGTTTCTTTCTCTCTCTTTAACCTAGAGTGTTTTCTGGATCTTGTGTAAAGAGTTGAGTTGTAACCTATAGTCATGTCTTGGACCTGCTGTGTTTCTGTTGTACCACTCTGAGGGATGTAATACTAGTGAACGGTGTTTTATTGGTTTTATATCAACGACTATAGTGTACTACATCATGCAGTGCTATGCTAGGTCACCGCACCCAGTGCATATAGTCAATGCATCCAAGCATTCCTAGAAAACCCCTTACTGCATTTTGTTTTAGGATCCGAGCTATGTCTTCTACATTGGGTGTTCTCTGGTAACTATTCCCATACACTGCCACAGTTGCCATGCAAAACCTACATGCATTCGATGGCTGTGGACTTGGTCATGCGGAGGTAGTCATCATGTATGTCTCCAGTCATTCCACATGCAAGCATTCGGAGAGAAACTGTGCATTTTTGGATTATAGAGAAACCAAATGTGTCGACAACGTCTCTCTTTAGTTTGAAGTAGTTATCAAACTCTCTCAATTGCTTGACGATCTTCAGGAATAGCTTCCGACTCATTCTGAAACAACGCCGAAATGTGACATCGTCGTGCAATGGGTCGTTGGCGAAGTAGTCGGCGTAGAGCATGCAATAGCCTTCCATTCTCTCCCTCGGCTTGCTCTTGTGCCACCCAGCCTTCGTACCCATAGCAGACGGTTTCTCCTCGGCGCTGACCATCATGCCTAGGAGGGAAGTGACGATCATGACATGATCGTCATCGCTGACGGTGTCTTGTGCGCCAACAGCAACGACGACTTCGTTGTGCATCAGAGCGGACAACATATCTTCCTCGTCTGAATCCATGCATTTGGCAAACCGCCGAACACCTAGTGGGCAGGCGGTTGTGTGGTGGGCTTGGAGCTACCAGGAGGAGGGACTATAACGGCGACGCAGGCAAGGAGGAGGCTTGAGAGGGCGTGGGGAGTATTTCCGACGACTTCATGGGTGGTTCTAGCGGACTAATAAGCCAACGGCGATGAGGGTGGTAGCAGCCGCGAGCTACTGGCATGGTGGTTGTGAGGGGAGGAAATGCAGAATGGACGACTTTGCGGGCGCGTGTCACCGAGAGAGCTGGCCCACATCGTTTTCAGCTCCATCCGGCACCACCGCTTGCCCCCCATCCCGTGGGTTGAGTTCGGCCTAGGAACACCAGATAATAAAACGGACCAAGCCGACGCGAGATAAAATTTGAAAGAATAGATTTGGACGTGATTTTGTGCGCCGGCACCCTTTATTGCCCTTTAAGCGGTTTTTAGAAACCCGAGCGCAGATGCTCTAACCAAAGGATGCGCCTCAATTGCAACACGAGTTGTCAAGAGTCAAGTCATATCGAAGTCTTTAGTTCCATCTTATCAAAAGAAAAAAAGAGAGTAAAGTTATAGTACCTTTTCCGTAACACTTACGTGAGGCAACCAGGACCGGGTCCTTTTCCAAATGAAAACAAACAAAATTTTGCCACTCAACTGATACGCGTATAAACTTTGAATAGAACACTGCTGGGTGCTGGCAACAGCCGATAACTCACGGTACTTCCCCGTGTCCCTCATTGGGCAACTCGGGTCGATATCAAGCCCCCACCACATAGCGCCTCCTCGTGAGTTTCTCACGGGTGCAGATGTTCTAGATTGATTGGTTGGACCATGCATCTTGGCCGTCACAGGTTGTTTTATATTATTTGCAATTTAATCGAATTATCATGTTTTCATAGGATGTTCTATATGTCATGATTTCCTACAAACTTCCAACGGTTAGAATATATTATTATTATTAATTTTTTTTATCATTTCATGTCTAATAACATGTTTTCCTTCAAGCATATTAGTTGAAAGTTTTATCATAATTTTGTAGGATTATTTATGAGTTCACCATTTTAAGAATAGGGTATGCAATGTCTTTTACTAGCTTTTTTTTACTTTATGTATTTTACTTGTAATTTAAATATTATTAATCGGTTTGACACATGTGCAAATAAACAACATTTCAGTCATACAAATTCGACTAAGGCGAGGGACCAAATGTGTTCACTATTATAAGCTAGAGCTAGAGTGTATATTATATTTACGTAGTTTTTATTTGATTAAATAATTGGGATAAAACCTACACACAATATTTAAATATTGTAAAAGAATTGGTATTAGGAGTTGGAGAGTGGATTTTATAGATGTATGGGTGCAAATATTTCAGGTGGTTCCAAAAAAATATAAATAATGTTATATTTGACACTTGGTCACACAATTTCCAGGGCTAAAATGGATTACGATATCTTCCTCTATTCCATAATTCTTGTCGTGATTTTACTTCAAATTTAAACTAAAACCATGAGAAGAATTATGGAAAGAGGGAGTAGTCATCAATCGTGTCTGATTTTTGAGTTTATGAACCAAAACTAGACTCTTATAAGCTTTGTTAAAAAAAACTAGTTCTGAACACATTGTATGTGTTGCGAGTATAATAATTGGAATGCAGCCATTTAGCAAGAAAAAACAAATTATATTTAGATCCTAATCTTGTGGCGTGCTTGGATGGACATTATTCATTGGTAGTTGGGACATGCAAGTACTCCATATTGGGAAGATGCTCGACATATGGCTACATCTATCCATTGAGGAAAAGTCTAGCTGGATGTCAGTTTAGACGTTAATGTTTTCCTTATTTGGGAGTAATCATCACAACCCATGTCCCGTTCCTAGTACGCAAACTGCAGTGATGTACCGTTTGGACCAATAGATGCTCGCGAAATTAGCTACATGTCCAGCTAATCGGTACCTAACATAGTACTACAGTTATGCAGAAAGGGCCACATCTCTGGTGACTGGTGCGACCATGCCAAACATGGACTAGGAGGGTTCATATCGTCATGCATGGATCATCTTTTTCCAGCAAAAACCCAATAGACAAAATTATTTCTCCATTGAGCTCAGGTACAGGATTTCATCAGCAAAAAAAGGTGAAAACGTGATTTGTTGGGAGCTATAAAATCAGCTTCTCCTGGTGTCCTACTTGATCTGTTTCATGTGTAGTTCATGGAAAGAGAATATGATATTGGTGCTAGTTATATGGCCTTTGCCTTGCCGTTTTCTCCCTTCTTTTCTGTGGTATTACGTACTGATGCTGCTGCGCCATTCTAATGGCATTGCTTTCCTGGAATGTGACCGGTCGATCGATCGCCTTCCCAAGTCTACGCATTGCGACATGGGGTCGCAGTCAAGAGGTGAACATGAACACCCAACCGACGCCGCCATATGTAGTTGTAGGTTAATTGCAAACCGTGCAGGACGAAGGTTTCCACGTGACACCGAATGCAGCTAGCTAGCTAGCACGGAGGTTTAATTTGTTAGGAGTTAGGACGATGCTGAGCAGTGGTTTTCATTACGCTCTCTTCTTTTCTGTGCTAGCTCCCCTGCTGCACACACCCATGTTGTTGCTGGCTATCAGTAGCTACCCAGCAACAGTTTAATTAAACCTACTCCCTCCGACCCATATTAGTTGACTCGAATCTGTTTAGATTTGAATGAATCTTGACACTATTTAGTATATAGGTTCATCCAAATTTTGACAAATTCAAGTCAAATAATATGGGTCGGAGGGAGTATTATTAAGTGGCGGTTGTTAATTGTGAGAAAAGGGTCAGAGTCAGGTGATACTTCACATGCATGGGTTTTTTATAGCTTTACAAGGAAGGGAGGGAGATTTTTGGGGTAGTAGTAGCATCTTGTCTTTAGATTTGGTGGTTGAGTTGAGAGATTGAAGCTTGAAATATTGGCTGCAGGTTCAGACTTCAACGCAGGATGCAGGACATGGGCATCTCTTTTTTCCATCCATTAATTAATGAAGATGTAACAAAAGATACCTTCAAGAACCATGTGCCCAGCTTGACCAGATTCTGCGCTGCTGCAAAGAAAGGAAGCGGTCAGCAACAACGCCAAACACCCAGGAGTATTCAGAAGGGGAGGAGTTGTGCCACGACTATATATACAAATATCTATCTACTTCAGACTTACATGTGAGCGACAACAGAAACATGGTACCGTGCAGCGTACTAGCCTGCAACATCGGTCATGGCACATTCAAAATTTTACCAGTAAAAAAAGGAGGGGAATTTACTGCCCATTCAGCTCTTTACCCATAGTACATCAAGAACAAGAGCTATATATATGATGTACTCCATCTGCTGCTGCAAGTGTGGAGTCACAAAACTACCCATGTCCTCTTAGCTCCGATCGCGTCACGCCTTCTCTTTTTCCCTTCACGTCTTTCCTCTCTGCACAAGACCAAACGAAGAGGACCACTGTCATCAACTGATGCTACTACAAATGCCCTGAAACTGAATCCAAGACCAAGCTTTCTGGTGCATGTCTCGCTGCACTCCACCTCCGCACCTCGGCATGCAAGCAGCAGAGGCAGGATCGGGAGGTCTTCTGTCTCACGGGGCAGGCGCGTGATCCCTGCGGCTTTCTGTTGCAAGGCGACAAGCCGTGCCTGTACTTGTACGAAAACGGCAAGCCCTCCTCAGATATGGTGCATGGACAGATCCATGAAAAGCTTTGGGCAAAATTTTGTGTATGGTACATTTGGCAGTCCTGTTTCATGAGGAACGTTTTGTGGTAGGGTTAGGTTCGACTCATCTTCATTGTTGCGTAGTCCATGTATGAAGGTGATAGTTGGTACGAGGATTCATGCTAAATGTATAGTTCTTCTCCTTGCACCAGCTATCCCCTTAGATATGACAACATGCAAGAAAGAACACTTAACAATCTTGTCACTGCCGCATTTTTTTCTTCACAGGGACGTTGTACATTTGTGTTTTTCTTGACACAGCCGTCAGTACGCATCACAATGCTTACTGTGGTTGTTGAATTTGTTTCGTATGAGAAGGTCATCAACCACAGGTGTGCCTCTTCGATATGTGTCAATGCTTGATAAGGTGTGTCGAAGAAAGAACGCCATGACATGGCTAGCATCTTTATCCTCCTTCGTCATGAACAGGGTTTGTCAGTTCATAAAAATGGGGGCTCTATTCATCGGGGATTCAGAGAGATGGACATGCGAGCTATTACAGTTGATGTCTTCAGGTTCTGCGGCCGAATCGTTACCTTGACTCAGATCTACAATCATATGAGGTATTGAAGAGCTAGGTGGGTTCACGTGCTGATGATTAAAAGGCTTGAGAACATGCGCTGGATGGAGGAGACGTCATCTCTTTGTTGGAATTATGCCCTAGAGACAATAATAAAGATGTTATTGTTATAATTCTTGTTCATGATAAAGTTTATATTCCATGCTAGAATTGTATTAAGCGGAAACTTTGATACTTGTGTGGTTTATGAACAACACCGTGTCCCTAGTACGCTTCTATGGACTAGCTCATTGATTAATGATGGTTAAGGTTTCCTAACCATAGACATGAGTTGTCGATTAATAATGAGATCATGTCATTAGGAGAATGATATGATGGACAGACCCAAATCAAGCAGAGCAATTAGATCGTGTCATCGTGTTCATCTTTGCGAAGCTTTTTCCTATGTCAAATATTGTATTCCTTAGACCATGAGATAATGCAACTCCCTGGTATCGGAAGAAAGCTTTAAGGTCATCAAACGTCATCCTATGTGAGGGTGATCATAAAGGTGTCTCTCAGGTGATCAGAAAGTACTTGTTGGGTTGTATGTATCGAGATGGAATTTGTCCCTCCCGAGTCGAAGAGATATACTTCGGGCCCACTCGGTAATCGATATCAACACCGCTTGCAAGCACGTGGTTAAGGAGTTAATCACAAAGTGATATCGGATTACGGAACGAGTAAAGTACTTGTGTGAACGAGATTGAACTAGGTATGCCGATACCAACGATCGAATCTCAGGCAAGTAAAATATCGCGTGACGAAGGGAATATATATATGGAATTAATTGAATCCTAGCATCGTGGTTCATCCGATATGATCGTCGATGAATATGTGGGAGTCAATATGGGTTTCTAGATCCCTTTGTTGATTATTGATAGAAGATCATGTCTGCATATTCTCGAACCCGTAGGGTCACACACTTAACGTGCCTTGACGCTAGGATAGAATGGATAATTGGTTTATGAGTTTTTGTTCGGAGTCCCGGATGAGATCCAGGACATCACGAGAGGTTCCGGAATGGTCCGGAGAATAAGATTCATATAAAGGAAAGCAGTTTTTGGATTTCGGAATCGTTTCGGAGTATTCGGTATTGTACCGAAAGGTTCTAGAAGCTTCCGGAGTGGGACCAACGTGGCCCCACTTGTCGGAGGGGTGCGTGGGCCTATGAGGGAGTGCCCTGTCCGCTTTGGGCCAGGGGCACAAGGCCCCATAGGCCCAGCCGGCCAAACCCTAAGGGAAACCCTAGGGAAACCTTCTAGAAGGGGGGGAAGACTTGCCCCCCACTCCACCCTTGGGGCCGCCGCCCTAGGTCTTGGAGGAGGGGCCAAGGGGGGCGGCCAGCCCCCTATATAAGGTGGGCAAGGGGCGCACCCTCCCCTCACTCCAAACCCTAGCCGCCAGCTGCTGCCCTCTCTCTCTCTCTCTCTCTCTCTCTCTCTCTCTCTCTCTCTCTCTCTCTCTCTCTCTCCCGACTGCGTGTAGGCGAAGCCCTGCTGCAGAAACTCTCCACCATAGCACCACGCCGTCGTGCTGCAGATCCAATCCATCTCTCCACCCCACTTGCTGGACCAAGAAAGAAGGAGACGTCGTGGCACCGTACGTGTGCATCTCTCGGAGGCGCCGCCACTTGCGGCGTAGGATCGGATCGGATCGGATCGCGAGGAGGAGACGGCTAGTACGACTACATCAACCACGTTCTGTTGAACGTTTCCGCTGTACGATTTCTTCAAGGGTATGAAGATCTCATCTATCCCTCTCGTTGATTGCATCTCCTAGATTAGATCTTGGCTTTCCAGTTCGTATTCCTAGAAATTTTTTGATTTACTATGCTGCAAAACCCTTCACTCTTATGATGGACAACGAGTACTACTATGAGCACATCAAGGTTGGATAAATTTGCACTTGCATCACTACATTGAGTTGTTCTTAAGCTCACATATGAACAAAATGTTTTAACTAACTGTATTCTCGTGTAGGCTCAGCCACCGCCGCACCCATAATAGCCGTGGGCGCAGCCGGAGTTTATCGACCTCCCCGCCGATGAAGACGACTAGTAGGCCACCACCAACGTGGTTGTAGTTTAAATTTAGATGCTTTTCATTTTAGTTTTTTTATTTGAAGTTATTTTAAGTTTTAGCCTTTTTTGGCCCTATGTAATATATTTCCTATGAATGGAATTTCAATCAATTTTTTGTGTTCCTTCCGTTGGGCGCTCCCGCGGACAAGGGAGGACAACCAGCACCCAAATGGACAAAAATCTGAGTGTCCAATTTAGGACGCACCATTGGGGATGTTCTAGGGCTCCGCTGACATGATTTTCACTCATTTTGTAGTTTCTATGTGTTATGTGATGACTTCGGATTTTTATATGTATACTTTTTGTTAGAACTTTGTTAAATAATTTAATAAAAACAAGTCGTAATGCATCTTTTGGATGTAGAGGGCAGGCGTCTCATTCGTCTATTTCAGAAAAAAAAACAATTCATGAGACGTTGCTACTACTCCATGTAGCTGGTTCGGGAGTGTCATGTTCCCAATGTACTGACCGATCTGCGCACGACATGCAGCTGCGATATCCTCTGGTTCTTGCCCATTGACAATAGTACTAGCAGCGGTAGATGGAAAAGCGATGCTAGCTAGTACGTACCACGCACGAATAAGGAAACCATAGTATGCACCTATGCACGCAGGTTCGATCGATCGACCGAAGCATAGCATACATAGCATAGCAGCAGCTGGTCCATGGCAACTTGGGAAGGGACGTCGTCCCCCGACCGATGGATGAATGGACGCTCCATCTCCAAAACTACGAGTCCGTAGCCAGGTCCATGCACTCACTGCCTCATAGCATAGCTTTGCCCCTGAGCTAGCCTAGTAGATGCTGCACCTTTTTCCTTTTTTTTGCACCTTTTTCCTTATCTTCAAAACTATATTAAAGACGTAGATCGCCCCACATTGTACGTGCGCCACAGTAGTACGTACAGTACCACGCAGTCACGCACTAGCTAGCGAGCACATTGACGGATCGGGCACTCTAGCTGACGCGTGTGTGTACGGCCTGACCTAATTAATCCCGGAGTAAACTCACGAGTTGCCGTGCATGATACCGCCGCGCGAATTGCCATATACATAGGGTGGCAAGCGGCACACCCGCATAATGACCCGTAAAAAAAAATATAGACAAAAAAAGTCTCAAAATCTAGCAAATTTATTGAAGGTTTAGTTAAAAAGTTGTGCCGCAATTCGTTCCGCTTGACACCCTACATATATATATTTAGTGGCATATCGGTGCGAAAATAGCCGGTGAAAATAACCAGGTTATAGGTAGAGCTGATGGTCTTTAGAAAATCCAACTAATTGCTCGTGCAAACTTTCATAAAAAGTACGACCGTACCTAGCCTACACAAAAGGGAGAGAAAATAGAACTTTGTATTTCTTCGAACATTACAAATTATGTCCTTGCCGATGATGCTTCACATGTAGCAAATTTGTTTTTCAGAAAAATAATTCGGCTACACGATGTACCAAGAACAATCGTCTCCGACCGCGACGTCAAATTCATGAGCTACTTCTGCAAGACTCTCATGGCCAAGCTCGGCATCAAGCTCCTCTTCTCGTCCGCCTCGCATCCTCAAACCGATGGACAAACCGAGGTCGTCAATCGGAGCCTTGGCACACTCCTACATGTGTTGATAGAGAAGAATCTTAAAGACTGGGAGGAATGTATTCCACACGCCGAGTCCGCCTATAACCGCGCCAAGCACTCCACCACCATGAGGAGCCCGTTCATGATCGTCTATGGCTTCGAGCCCCTCACCGCGCTCGATACCCTCCCACTTCCGCTTCATGAACGTGCCAATATGGACGTTGTCAAGCGTGCCCAAACAATGAAGAAACTCCATGAAGACACAAGAGCTACGATCGAGAAACAAGTCCTTCGCCAAGCATCAAGGCTAAACAAAAACAAGAAAGAGATGATCTTCGAAGAAGGCGACCTTGTGTGGATACACTTGACTAAAGACCGCTTTCCCAAGGACCGCGACTCCAAACTCAAGCCAAGAGGTGATGGACCGTTCAAAATACTAAAGAGGATCAGCAACAACGCCTACGTCATCGATATCCCAACATCCAAGTATCTTGTGAGCCCGACATTCAATGTCAAGGACCTCTCACCCTACCATGGCGAAGATGAAGTTGAGAAGGTTGAAGATTCGAGGACGACTCTTCCCCAAGGGGGGGGGGAGCTGATGCTATCAGCCCATCCTACGGACGCACCTCCATCTACAACACCTATCCCTCCCAGTGGACCAATGACTCGCGCCCGAGCCAAGCTCCTACAAGCCAAGGTTAACTCGATCCTTTCCTTGTGTGATTTCGATACGCCCCTGGATGGCTTGCTACTTCATACGCATACACTGTGCATCATCAGGTACGAAGAGAAGGACCCATGGAACGGAGAAACCGGAGCGGAAGCGACCAATCGCCGCCAGACTCCAGCGGTACTACCGGACCCTACGGCCGGTACTACCGGTTCAAGCGGCACAACCGGCCCCAGCTACCGGAGGATCCAGGAGGAACCCAACCAAGGCCCAGACTCCTGCAGTACTACCAGTTCGGAAACCGGTACTACCGGTGGGCGGTACGACCGCCCCCTCCTACCGCTCGCTACTGGCGACTCCGACGGAAGCTCCAGGACCGCCTGCGGTACTACCGCCACCAGAGCGGTACTACCGGATGCGACCGGTACTACCGGTTGCCCGACCGGTACTACCGGTTACCCGACCGGTACTACCGGTCCTAACTGATCCGGATCGAATTAGTTCGGCCCAGCGCCCTGTACCCCTCACTATATTTTCCCTTTTCGTTCCTAAACTATCCCTGTTTATGTGGCTGGCCTATATATAGCCCCACCCTCCATTGTAAACCCTAGACTTGGATAATAATAGATTAAGGACACCCCTTTGAGGATCTTTCATCTATTGGTCTTATGCTCCTACCAAGGGGCACCCTATTATCCACAACGTCTTGGATCTTGCCTAGTGCGTTCAAGTTGTACAAGGCCTTGGGTTCTCGGTTTCTCGCCCCCAAGTCGTCAAGATCTCACCAAGCACCTCGTCCCCCGCTGTTGGTCGTGGAGAGAGAGCTTCGCCCAACACCGATCCTAGAGATTATGTTGGACCGGTTGCCACCGGCGTGAGTTATCGGCGTGTATCGTGATTTGTGTGTGTGAGTTCATCAGGATCTTAGTGTGCGTGTGTTCGTGGATTTCGTCCCCTCTTCCCCTCCACCGCTTTTCCCTCGATCCCCGCGGAGATTCATGAAAGATGGGGCCACCCCAAGGGGTTACCCCATAACATATTGGTATCAGAGCTGGGTTCAATCTTGAACTCACTTGTGGGATGCTCTCTAGAGCTCTTTTTGTCAACTCGTGCTCAACCGAGGTTGACATTCTCGTGCGGGCACCTACACACATCATACACAAAAGGAAGAACGTGTGTGCATGGTAGAGATATGCATCATCCATCATGACGTATCTCTTCTTGTGCACATCACCATTAATTTCAATCAAGTATGAAATAGATGCATGGTGAGTATGCAAGTGGGGAACATGCTTATCATGGCAATCATCAAAATCTCCAAAAATTGAGAAAGCTATGGGGGCTATCTCGTTATAATCCATGTGAAAAGTATTGTTGCAAGCAAAACAAGTGAAATAGCAAGCATTCATCTTATCGCAAGCAACGGGAGAAATTGAATGACTAGCATGACAAGACAAGTCCGAAGCAATTGGGGGACACACACAAGATGCATAGCATGGCATGTTTATGGCAATGATATCGCAATCAAACAATTCCACATGATCAATATTATGCAAAGGCAAAGCATCACATGGGAATATGGATGAAGCATAAGTAATGTCACAAGTATCATCCATAACATGCATATCCTCACAATTCATCATGTCCACTAGTGGGATCATGGCATCATCAACACCCTTATTGTTACCTTGAACATACCTCTCATATGAAGTGGGTGTTGTGGAAGTAGTTGCCTCCTTGTGGACGACTTCATCTTATTGATGTATCCATGGCGTAGCATCATCTTCATCCACCATGTACATCTTCTCCATTCGAGGCATCATTGCTTCATGGCTTGACGCGTCTTCATCCATGGAACCTACCACAACACAAGAAAACACACTAGAGGTAGAGGGTAAGTTGTTAGAAATCAAAATGGTCTCACTTGACCTATCAACTACCACTCTCAACTCACTAGGAGTATCACTCATGCCCTCCAAGTGGAAGCACTCAATCTCACATAAGGTGGAGTCACTCATCGCACTCTTGTTATCACTCAAGTGGGCTAAGTGGCTCTCATACTCACATGGGATTGGTACCACATCATCACTCAAGCATATGGGGATAGGCTCGGTTTCCTCAACTCCAAGATCCTTTGGTGAAGGGAAAATCCCATGCTCACCATTCTTGACCTTGTCGCCTTCAAGGTTGGATGCCATAAGGTGGGCATCATCGCTCTCCTCCATGGTCGAAGGGAAAATCCCATGCTCGACCGTCTTGTGGCCATCTCGTAGTAGTGGTGTAGGTAGGCTCATGCTATCCAACTTGGCGAACTAGAGGTTTACATTTTTCTCGTTCGCGAGGTCTTCGAATGCAAGCGTAGTCGTTGAAGCTTGATGGCGTGGACGAAGGCTTGCTCTTGGTGCCATTTTGGTGGTGGCACTAGTAGTTGAAGGTGCCTTGTGACGGTATCGACGGAGGTCATTGGCGTGCCTTGCCGATGGTTGGTGTAGGTGGCGCACTTGGTCATCCACATGACGCTCGCGACGATGACCCTTGTCCTTGGCACTCTTCTTGGTGAGTTGTTGTAATGAGTGCAAAGCATCGTTAATCTTGGCGACCCTGCTCATTGTTTTGTCGAAGTCGTTGTCCATGTCCTTCTTGAAGTTGTGGAGGTCGCTCTCGAACTTTTCCATTTCATGGTGGACCTTGGCGCACTCGAGGTGTAGGCTCCGTCTTGGCCGGTGCGACTTGAGGAGCTTGTCGTTGTCGTTCTTGAAGTCGCCCATGCTTGGGGAGTCGTTGTTGTTGTAGCACTCCATGTCACCCAAGCATGTGGAGCCATTGTTGGTGTAGTGCTCCATCATGTTATCCATGCTTGTGGAGACATAGGCATGGTGGCTCATCGTGGATTCTTCATAGAAATCATCCTTGGTCCCGGAGTCCCTAGACATGCTTCACATGACCAAGTGTTGTATATGGAAGTGGTAGAGGGTGTTAGGGATACAACGTCGAACCTTACTCTACCTTGGAAGATCGTATCGTGCAAGTGGCCACATTTTAGAGCAATAAACCAAGAAAAGTGAAGTTCACGTGGAACACCAAAACCAACTACCAACAAAAAAACAAACACACACAAGGCCTATGGTGGATAGGTATGGAAAGTGGAAAGTCAAGAACCAATCCGAAATCAAGATGTTGTAATGACAAGTAAAGAACCACAATGATCACAAAGCAAAACAAGTCAATCCACAAGATAGGAAATATGTACAAGGAAACACACACGGTGGGATAAATGGGACTTGTGCGACGAAGAAAGTGAGCTAAGAACCAAATGATTACATAGCGAAGACTAAATGCTCATGTCACACAAGTACAATGAGAGACGCTAGTTCGATTGCACAAAATTGGTGGGCTACAAGATATGCACAAAAGTACCACATATATGATGTTCATCGAGCTTGCGCTTCCTATTCTATGAGGCACATGTATATTTCTTTTTCTATTTTTTTTCTCTTTTTCTTTTTCTTTCTTTCTTTTTCTTTCTTTCTTTTTCTTTTTCACTTGCCTCTTCCTTGTCCAACAACTATACAAGATAACTATATGAGATAGCGCTCACAAATGTTTGCTCGGAATCTACAAAGTATCAAATGTGCATAGCCCAAGAAATCATAAGAGGAACTAGTCTTAATAGGTGTTTGTTGCTCGCAAAGATAGTGGGGTTCACAAAGGAATGCAAGTGGGGAGAAGTCGCGGAATGTTTATACCTTTCGTCGACGCTCTTCACCCTTTATTGTTGGATTCCGCCTTGCTCATGGAATTTGGATGGAGTAGATAGCATGAACAACATGGATGATGATGTAGTTCTCCTTCTCCTCTTCGAAACGAGCTAAAGAACACCAAAATCCGAGTTCGAATGCAAAAGTTATGCTCAAAATGGTAAGAGGCTGAAATCTGGGAATCTGTTTTTTTTTCTGTTCAGTACTGGGGGGTAGTACCGGTTGCCTGAGAGGTAGTACCGGTTAAGTGCGGTAGTACCGGATTTTGGGCCCGGTAGTACCGGTTAAGTGCGGTAGTACCGGATTTTGGGCCCGGTAGTACCGGTTGGTCCTGGGACGCCCAGATTTGACGCGTTTTCGCGATTTTGTGGCGATTTGGGCGGAAAATCTTCAGGAAAAACACCAAATCGAAGGGGGAAACCAAGGAATTAGGCTATGGAAACGCAAAGGAAGGTAGATCAACAAGTTTTGCAAGTAATCCACGGATCAAAACCTACCAAAACGCACTCAAATCACAGATCGATCCAAAGCACGAATTGGGGCTATTTTTGGTGGAATTTTCGAATTTATGGGGAAAAGACCAAATCGATGAGAAATCCGTGGCAACCAAAAGCTGCTGATACCAGATTTTTTTTTTGAACGGGGAGAGGGTCAAAAGACCCTCGAAGCTTCATTCAACCAGAGCGGTGGCATAAGATTACATAAAGGACCCAGAGTAAAAATAAAATTACACTAGAGCCCTTGCAAATTGCAAAAAGGACCTCGCAAGAATCTAGAGAAAGCAATCCAGTCCTTTCCCACCGACGCCATTGCTGGCCTCGCAGCAGCGGCCGCCAGCTCCATCCCGGGGACGAAACCACTTGTTCTGGAGCCGACGCTGAAGCGCCGCGCTGTAGGCGAAGATACTTCCTTCTTGGAGGAAGAAGATCCCTCGGAGCAAGAGCTTCCGAGCGGCGGAGCGGCCCCCTCGGCAAAAATAGCAGCGGCGAACCTCGCCGTCGCTTGGGTACATCCGCCAAAAAGCTTCACCAGTCCCCTCTGTCGCCACGAATCAGCCTCCACCGCACCACCACCTCGTCTTCTCCCCTCGCCTCCACGGCCGGCCAGAGAAGGAGGAAAAGCAGGCGGATAGATCTGACGCGCACCACAGCCATGGGCTTTATTTAGTGAGGAAGAAGAGGAGTCGAAGCAGTTCGCCAACTCCGACCACCGGAGCGCCGCCAACCGCCACAACTTCTCCACCGCATGCCTGAAGGAGCCCAGGGGCTTCAGGCACGACGACCTCGACGGCATATCGCCACACCGGAACCAAGTCCGAACCCTACTACTACTACTACCTACGAGGACGACCCGGCCTCTCCCCTCCCAGTCACTCCGGCCGGCGAAGCCGTCGGAGGAGAGGGAGAGGGAGACCGGCAGGCAGGAGACGACTCTCAAAACGCGTGGGGAGAGAACGGGGGGAAAATGTTCCCAAACTTTCCTGCTGATACCAGATGATGGAGGGGTTAACCTCTTGGGTGGTCCGATCTTCACGGATCTCGTGGTCAAATCGATGGGAAAGCGAGGGAAAGGGAGAAGGTAGCGAAAGCGAACACACACCTCGCGAAAAACACGATGAACACACGAAAAGTCACACGATACAAGGCCGATTGCTCCCGAACGGCGGCCACCGGTCCGATAGAATCCTCGCAAGGAAAGATCGGTCAACGTGCTCCCTCAAATCCACATCGGAGAGGGAAGAACACCTTGGGGAGGGTCTTGACAACTTGGAGACGAGACATCGAACTCCAAGGCCTTGTTCAACGATGGATGTGTGATGCAAAGTCCAATCGAGGTTGGTGACGATAGTCGGTCCCCTTGGTAAAGGGGATGAGGCAAAACTAGAGATTCCATAATGGGGGTTGTCTTTAGTCTATCATTTGTGCCTAAGGGATACATGAGGGGTGGGGGTTCTATTTATAGGCCAGCCACTAAACAAGGGTAGTTTGGAGATAAACTAGGCGAATAGGTAAGTAAAGGGGAATACATGGGCTGTGGCCCAACTGGTGCGCGCAGGCAGATATGACCGGTAGTACCGGACTTATGACCGGTAGTACCGCTCTGGGACCGGTAGTACCGCTTGCGGTCTTGGAGCATCCGTTGGAGCCGTCAGTAGCGAGCGGTAGAAGGGGGCGGTAGTACCGCTGACCGGTAGTACCGGTTCCGACAACCGGTAGTACCGCTTGGACCTAGGGACGAAACTAGAAAGAAATTCGGATGGGGTCGCCTCAAGGGCAATGAGGTCATTCTCTATAAATGAACAGTGTTTGTCTCTAATTTAGTGAAGGATTTGCTAATTTTTGTTGGGGTCAGCCGACCCCAGTGCTAACAAGCCAGCTCCGCCCCTGCTTGGACCTGGCAGCTGCCGACCTGTCTTCTTCCGTCTTCTCTTCCAAGCATCCGTCTTGTCGGGCTTGATGTTCTGGGCTTCCTCCCTTGCCTTCGTACTGGTCGGTGTGAACCTATCATGTATATGTGACGGAGTATGAAGTAGCATACCATTCAACAGGATAGGAAGTGAGCTTGCATAGAGAAACGGATTGACCTTTAGAGTCCATGGCGACTTGGCGTAAGTTAGAGACCTTGATGTAGTAACGACCGTAGGTCGGGCTGCATCGTTGTCTGTCCTATCATAAACCCGGTGGGCCGAGAATGTATCAAAACGGACCGTCTCAGAGCACGTGCTCTGTTTGGGGTAGTGTTGAACGCGGACCGGTTTGCGGATGTGCGTTGGAATGCCCTAACTAGTGTCTTTGGGACGTACTAGGCCGGCCGCCCGGCCGGCCGACGTGATGCAATCCGGCCGACGTATGTCTCTACAGCGAGGCAGGGACAGATCACATCAATCCGCTACTCCTAATCGAATCACCAAGCAAGAAAGCTCACAGCTTTACCTACCAATGGGACGTCAACACGAGCCACTTGGTTCTGAGCACATGAGCATAATAGTCGCAGAATACAATATGGCATCATGCTATTATTGGCAGCACGCGCAGAGTATTGGAGCGCGTTTGTTAAATCAGGGAGCCAATTCTGGGCCTCGTGGCCGCCTGCCTGCCCACAAGACTAGTTCGGCCAGCACGTACGTTGGATGAACAAAAGATATCATATTTATCATATACTCGCACAACCAGTAACAGTCTCAGTCATCCATATGCAGCTAGAGCTAGATGCTGATTATTGACGAGTCTGCCTGCTTGTTGTTCCATGCATGATGCGTGTCAGAGCAAAAGGTATCAGGCCATCGATAATACTAGATGATGGCTAAGGCCAGGAAAAGGGCTTTATTTTGCACCGAGATGTTCCCTGGAAAGTGGGACGAGAGAGCACGGAGTGCACGTATGGAACCAACGAAAGGAGGCGCCCCAATTGAAACAGGACTTGTCAAGGTCAAGTCATACCTTTTCCGTAAAACTTACGTGAGGCGACCGGGACAAGCTCCTTGCCCAGGTGAGAAAAAAAACTATTGCCACACGACTAGTACACGTACAAACTTTGAATAGAACACCACTATTGACTAATAGTGGAGTATAATTTTGTATTATATAATTTAAATTTTATTAATCAAATTGATGATCTAAAGATACACTGGACCTATAAACCCGGAGGGAGGGAGTACTAGCAACAGCCAATCAAGTTATGGCATGTTCATTGTATCAATCCACCGCCACATGATGTCTCCTCCAAAGCTTCACTCGGGTACTTGATGTTCAAGTTTCCGTTCGTGAGATGATGCATCAAGGACGGAAATCTTTGTCCCCATGTTACATATTTTGGACTTGGCGGCACGGGTGCAATTGCTTTCTTCTCACTTAAAGGTGTTACTACATAAGGACGGTGAATTAGTCTTAAGGTCTTTTGTCATATCTTTTTGGCATGTACTTATTTTGATAAAATTATAATGGTGTGTGAATTCATAAATGCTGAGGTGGGAGGTTTGTCCTTCCATTCCGAACAATACTTTGAGTACGACAAGACTAAATTTTGACATCTCAATTAGTGATGGAGTTTAGATCTTGTCTCTACACTCTCGTTCCAACAAGTATCCACAATACTAAAAAAAATGGTCACTTGGGTCAATAAAAGGGAAGAATGATGATGTGATGGGTGTTTTGCGAAGGCGGAAGCCTAGTCGGTACACAACAAAAAAAAAGCATGCATCTTAAGAAGCCAACAAAATAACTAAACAAAAAATCACATTGAGAAAGTAAAACAATGTTATGGGAAATATTTATATTTGGATCCTAATCTTGTGGAATGCTTGGATGGACTTTATTTAATGTTAGTTGGGACAGGCAAAGTACTCCATATTGGGATGATGCTCGACCTATGGCTACAACTGCCCATTGAGGAAAAATCTAGCTGGATGTCAGTTTAGATGTTAATGTTTCCTTATTTGGAAGTAATCCCCCCATGTCCCGTTCCTAGTACCCAAACTGCAGTACAGTACTGTTTGGACCAATAGATGCTCACGAAATTAGGTAACTGTCCAGCTAATCGATACCTAACATAGTACTGCTACAGTTATGAAGAAAGGGCTGCATCTAGTGGATGGTGGGACAGTGCCAAACATAGATTAGGAGGGTTCATATGCATGGATCATCTTTTTCCAGCAAAAACCCAAGAGACAAAAAAAAAATCCCCTTTTCAGTTACCAGTCCAGGATTTCAACAGAAAAAAGAAGAGGAGACCTTTTTTTTCTAGAGCTATAACATTCGATTTACCTGTAGTCCTACTTTGAGGGAAAGAGAAAAACGGTAATGGTAGCCTCTGCCTTATCGTTTTCTGCCTTTTTTTCAACGATGCTTTTCTGCCTTCTTCTCAGAATTATTGATGCCGTTGCGTCATTTCTAATGGCACATTGTTTTCCTCGAACGTGACTGGTCGATCAATAGCTTTCCAAAGTGTACGTTACTGCGACATCAGGTCGCGGTCAAGAGGTGAAGATGAACATCCAACCAACGCCTATATATGTAGTTGTAACTTAATTGCAACCGTGCAGGAACAAAGGTTTCCACATGACTGACCCTAACGCACAAGAACGGAGATATATTTGTTAGAAGTTAGGACGATGTGTCGATGGTGTACAGTAGTCTTCATTACACTTTGGTCTTCTCCGTGCTAGCCATCATATATGCTGGACACGCCCATGTTGTTGCTGGCTATTACTTAGTACTAGCTTGTAATAGCTTATTAGTTTTAATTATTATAGTTGCTACTTGCAACTTGTAATGTAAGAGCAAAGGGTGAAACGTGGGTTCCTAGCTTTAGAAGGAAGGGATCTCTTTGTGGGTGCAGATTTGGTAGTTGAATTGACAGATTCAAACTTGAAATGCTACCTGTAGCTTCAGACTTGAACGCAGGATGCAGGACATGGGCATATTTTTTCCATCCCTTAGTTAATGAAGACGTAGAAAAGAAAAAAACCTTTAATAACCACGTGCCTAGCTTGATCAGATTTCCTCCTACTCCTGCTGTGCTGCTGCAAAGATAGTAAGTGGTCAGGGGCAACACCAAACACCCAGTAGAATTTAGATGGGGAAACGCCGAGTTGTATCTGTATAACTACACAAAGGTCCAGTTGGTCTCTATTCCAGACTGGTTCTATTTACATGTTACTTCATATACGGGTATAAAAATTTGAGCAGTAAAAAAGGATGGCGATTTACCGCCTACCCATTCATTCATCTACACATGATGAATATGCGCTATATTGCCCGAGTCTTCAAAAACAAGCATGCTACGCCATTGGTTTATCTTAGTTGAGGTTAAGCAAGAGGAGAAGTTGTTGTTTTTTTCGAAAAGGGGATGTAACCGGCCTCTGCATCGGTCGATGCACACAACCATTTATTAAAAATTCAAACTTCAAAAGTATTACAAATCACCGATCGCTTAAGGTCGACACAAAAATCATCCAGCAAAAAATAATAAAAGAGCGACTAAAATCATAATCCAATCTATTAGAATGCATCCAAGCAGACTGGCTGAAGATGTGCCCAGCGACCATCAGGAGACGACTGCACCCAGTAGCCATAATATCTCGTTGGTCTGGTGTAGATAGGAATGCTCAAAGCTGCACCCAATGTTCCACCATGTGGATAACCTGCATAAAATTATTTTTTGGATTTGTTAAGATAATATCATTCTTGCATCTCTAAATAGACCAACACAAGGTTGAAGCACCTATGCGAATCTTAGTCTTAGATGACTGATCAAAACTATGTAACCAATTACCAAACATGTTTGCAATATCAGTTAGAGGGGATAAATCATAAGCAAAATGGATAATTCGTCACAAAAGGCGAGCAAAAGGGCAAGATATAAATAAGTAGTCTATGGTTTCGTGTGACCACAAAAACAACACTTCGTACATCCTAGATTATCCTTTGTGAGCAAAACCTTATTATTAAGAAACCACATAATTTTTTTGATTTTAAGAGGAATTTTTAATTTCCAAAGGTATTTCGGAAGAAAGACAGTATGTCATTCATAAGGTCTTTATACATGGATTTAACTGAGAACACCCCAGATCAAGTCAAGTTTCATACAAACTTATCATGGTCATCCGACAACTGAACCATCATGAGCCTTTGGCATAAGTTTAACCAATCATCCCACTTATTACCAACAAGTACCCTTCCGAAACCAATGTTTAGGGGTATTTGAGATAGTACTTGTGCAACCGTCACGTTCTTCCGCTGCACAATATTGTACAATGATGGATATTGTTGTGCTAAGGGAGTATCTCCCAACCATGCGTCCTCCGAAAATCTAGTACATGAACCATCCCCTACTTTGAAATGGCCTCTGGCGAAGAACTCATTCTTCACCTTCATAAGTCCCTTCCAAAATGGAGAATTGGTCAGTTTTGCTTGGGCTTCAGACAAGGTTTTTTGACTAAGATATTTGTTATGCAGCAATTCTTGACACACCCCTTCTTCAGACAAAAGTTTAAAAAGCCATTTGCTTGGTAAACATTTATTTTTTTATCTCCAAGACCTCAATTCCTAGACCTCCCTGATCTTTTGGTCTACAAATGATATTTCATTTAGTTAATTTATATTTTATTTTATTTTCATCAATTTTCCAGAAAAAGCGAGACCTATAGAAATCAAAACGTTTCCTTACCCCCTTAGGAATTTCTAGAAAAGATAGCATAAACATAGGTAAACTTGTCAATAGAATTGATTAGGACTAAGCGATCACCATATGATAATAACTTTCCCTTCCAGCAACCCAATTTACCTTCACATCGAGTTTCCACTGGATACCAATCTGAATTTTTAAGTTTTCTATAATGGATAGGTACCCCAAGGTACCGAAAAGGCAAAGCACCAGCCTCACAACCAAAAATTTGTTTATACTGGTGTTCTTCATCCTTTGCTTTACCAAAATAGAATATCTCGCTTTTATGGAAGTTAATTTTTAAATCCGATAGATGTTCAAAGATACATAATATTAGCTTCATGTTCACGGCTTTCTGTAGGTCGTGTTCCATAAATAATATAGTATCATCCGCGTATTGTAGAATTGAGACCCCTCCATCAACAAGATGTGAAATGAGGCCTCTAACTTGTCCATCCTCTTTTGCCCGTGCAATTAGAATGACCAACATATCTACAGTTATGTTGAAAAGCATCAGATATAAAGGATCATCCTGTCTTAGACCCTTTTTAGTGTGGAAGTAATGTCCATTATCATTATTAACCTGAATCCAAACACTTCCTCCTTGAACAAATTGCTCAATTAATTTGCACCAATTATGATTGTATGATGTAGTAGATAAGAATTTTTAGACCATCCTAGCTTGGCTCCAATTATCATGTGGTGACAACACTTTCCTTATAGACGAGACAAGCATCCATTGCATCTTCAATGTACCTAAAACAACATTCAAGTACATCTTGGTCCCCAAACTTATTGGGTCCAAAGTGGTTAGAATAACCACAACACATAGGATACACTCCATAAAAATATGTGCATATTTAGAGATGAAATTTGAATTTCATGCATATCTTAGCCGTTTAAGGATTTTTGATGGAGTATACCCTATATACTGTATCAAAGAAAGCAAAACATGATATAAGATATACATTTAGTAAACATGCATGCGCGATACTTTCAAGATCCAACGAAGATATACTTTGGACAAATCACCAAAAATATTCAAGAAGGCATACAAGGTGTGACAAAACACATTTATTGTCCAAAATATATCAAAGAATCAAATCAACACAAGATTTGTTCAACAAAGTTCAACAAATGAACCGAGCAAAAACTATTAAGCATGAAATATGAAATAAGAACACAAATGCTCAAAGATTTATCTCATTCAAGAAAATAAAATAGAGAATAAAGAATGAGATAAAAAACTCCCAAAAGAGCAAGGTTTCAACAAATAAACCAAACCCTTAACACTTTTCACAATGGCACAAGGTTCCGAGAATAAAAGGTTTGTCTTTCACTAAAACACATTTGATAATAATCAAAAACATCATCAAAGATATGTTCAAAAGCCAAGGAAGACAATGGGAGCCACACCAAAATTTTGGAAAGAAAGTAAGGCAATAAGAGGTTAACTCCAAAGTGAAGATCCACAAATGCTACCACACACAAGTATATCAATTGTCAAAGACAATGAGTGTATTGGAATGGATTTCCGGTGGTATATTGTATGGATATTAAATATAAATCTTCACAATAAAAAGCATAGGATGGAAATAAAAAGATTAAGCACTATGCAAAGATAGAGATTCTTGATAGCTTCAACTAGTCACACAATCATGCAAAGCAATGATTAGAATAACTTGAAGCAAATGGTATCCCAAATAACATATAGAGATATATATTTGAGAAAGACCGTACCAAAAATTTCTTATCAAACAAAGACCAAAAAGACGAGCAATAAAAGCTTCTAACAAAAATAGGACCTTGTTTGAGACAACATGCCACCTAGAAACAAGATAATCAACAATATCAACTCTAAGTGGCACTACCTCATATGTTCACATTTCCTAGGATTGTGATATGCAAAAGAAGCATATTACTCCCCCATAATGTGATATTCATTTTTTATCAGAGGCAAAACAATCTCAACTAGAGATAATTAATGGACATTTAGAATTTGAATTTCTCATGATTATGATACACCACATAGTGACTAGATAAGCTTGCAATATCAATACTAAGTGGTAGTACTCATGTACACATATTTTAAGGTTTGAGAGATGCGCGAGGCATGTCACTCCCCCAAAATGGTATGTTCCATTAACCACTATAAAAGAGCCAAATAAGATATCATCAAGATGCATTAGAGGCTCAAAATAAAACACACGAGTAAATGATGTGCCAAACACCTAGACATACTTGAATACATAAAATAATCAAACATGAGGCACACCAAATACAAACACATACTTGGTACAAAACCAAAACATGTAAAGGGGCAAGTAACTTACAATATAAAAGAGTTAAGTACAAGTTACCGCGAAGAGGCACATTGGATATAAGATAGAGAAATAATAATCCTTAGGACTTGTCTTGATCAAATATAACATATGAAGATCCCTTAATTCTTCATGAGTTAGCCAAGTCTCCAATGCCCTCGATAAACACCTATTGATCAAGTTTGAGCTAGTTGGTCCCCAACCAAGTTGGGTCCTAAGAGGTTAGTCACGATAGGCTTGGCAACCCAAATGGTTCTTTTCTTGACACCACTTTGAGTTCCAACAAACTTGGCAAACACATTACCATCCTTATCCTTCCTAAGAGAATAATCATCATCAATCATAATAGGGTTAGATAAGGTACCGTTTGAACATGAATAATCAAAGTGCCCCTTCATACGACATATGTAGCAACAAGTGCTCCCCTTTCTCTTATTCATTGATTTCTTGGCTTGGGGAGCATTATCTTGATTCTTCTTTGGAAGTGTCCTAACTTCAACTTGGGCTTGACCTTGAAATTGTGTCCGCTTCCCTTGTTGCTTCTCACTCAAGTGTTTTTTCTTCAATGGACAAGATCTTACATGATGTCCTTCAACCTTGCACTTGAAGAAAGTAACCTTGGCCAAATTCTTGACTTGGTCTTGGCCCTTCTTCTTGTTGCTCTTGGACTTGTTATTTTTATTGGAGTTGAATCCAAGTCCACTTTTATCATTTGAGGATTTTTGCACACTCAAAATATTATCGAGTGTGGATTTCCCTTCATGACTCTTTTCCAAGTCTTTCTTCAAAGAAGTGACTTGGGCCTTGAGCTCTTTGATTTCCTCTACATGGTTAGTAGAAATATAGGTACTAGATGAAGTAGAAGCTTTATTGTTAGAGCAACAAGGCAAAGTAAGTAATCCAAAACAAGGTTTATCACTAGTATGACTAGAAGGATCACTAGGACTAGCACATGGCAAAATAGCATTTTGAGTAGAAGTTGTGCTAATGTCCAAAAGAGGCTCACAAGATGTTACCTTGGTAATACTTGCCTCACGAGCTAACTTTAGCTCATCATGAGAGATTAGAAGATCATTGTGAGAGCCCGAGAGATTTTCATGACTTTCTTCCAATTTCCTATACTTGCTAGTTAGCAACTCAAGTTGAGCCCTTAGCTCAACGTTCTCCTTTAGGGTAGATGCTTCACAAGAAGTAGATCGAGTTAGTAGCACAAGCATCATTAATGGAATTTTCCTTTTCAAGCTCATAAGATTCAAGTTTTTGTGTAAGGAGACAATTAGTGTGCTTCTCCTCGGCAAGCTCTTGCTTAAGGAGATTGAATCTCTAACTCCCATCATCAATTTGGAAATCCAACTCCTCTATGGTTCCCGTTTGTTTAGTTATGGTGTCCATAACGTGTTTGAGACAAGTAATAGCCTTATTATTACCACGAAGAGAGGTACACAAAAAAGTCAACTCAAGCAAGAGAGCACTAGTATCCTCATCAATGTCATCATCACTATCATCATTATCATTTCTATTATCTTTACAAGATATATTGGGATCCAAAGTAGGATTTACCTTTGATCCTCTTGCCATAAGGCACATGTGAGCACGGGAGGATGAAGATGAGGATAATCTTCAATCTTCATTCATGATCATGTCTTGCTCCATAGAATGTTTTATTTCCTCTATATTGTTAGATAAACAACTAGAGGAAATAGAAGCATTTTGTTCATGGGAACAAGGAAAATCAAGCATATCATCTACACTATTACTCAAATAATTTCTAGATGATATACAAGGACTAGAAACACAAGGGGATATAGCATCATTGTTGCAAGAAGTGCTTAAGTACAAGCTCACTAAACCATTATCATTTATAGAACAACAATCATTGGTGTAAAGAGAAACACTGCCATCATCACATATGATTTTTTCACTCACCATGCCATTACCTTGTGACTTGTCACATGTAAGTGAAGTGGAAAGAATTGAAATCTCATTGCGGCCGGAGGTGGAAGCAACTTGGAGCTCTTCATGATGTGAGGGAGAAGAGAGCTCCTTGGAGATACCACTAACCCTATGAGAAATGGACCCACCAAATATTTCTTTAAGCTTGGTCCACATCTCATGAGATGACTTGCGCTTTACAATCGTCAAGAACAAATTAACTATGGGGCTCAAGGAAAAAATAATCTCATTAGATACTTGAGCTTTACAATCGTCAAGAACAAATTAACTATGGGGCTCAAGGAAAAAATAATCTCATTAGATACTTGAGCTTCGAGATGAAAAAAATTTCTCATCCTCTAAAGATAGATTTTTAGGATCCATAGGAGGAGAAAAACCTACATCCAGAAATCGCTCAATATTTGGACACAAGGTCCGAAGATTATAAAACAAGCAATTCTCCACAAAGCATAATTTGTGCCATCAAAGATAATTGTGTCATTGTGCACTATACTACTAGCCGACATCTTTACACTCTAGACGGTGAAGCCTAAACAAGGAGTGTCACATCCCAAAGTTTTCCAAATTTTGAAATGTGAAAAATAAATAAACAAAATAAATAATTGTTGAAATTTAGGGTGAAAAGAAACTTTTTGTTTCTAAAAGGAAACATCAAAACCCTTATTGAACAAATTTGAATGAAAAGGGATTTTTTTAAAAAGATAAACAAATATTAAATAAAATTATACAAGTTGGAATCACCATTTTTGGATCTTTAAATAAAAAGATATGGATTTTATAAAGCAAAGGAAGAAATAAATAATTAGGGAATATTTAAAAAGTCAAATTAAATCTTGGCCAAACAAATGAAATGAAAGATTTTTGTTTAATAAAAAGAGTAAAGGATTATTTAAATAAAATCATAAGGATTTATTAATATCCAATTTTATTTAAGTAAAGACATTTCCCAATTTAAATGAACATTAAAACATATTAAAGTATTTTAAATAATAATTCAAAGTGAATTATTTTTAAATAAAACCTACTAAAAAAGGTTTGATAAAATTTAGAATTCAAATAGAGTTTTAAAACATATTTAAAACCTATTTGAAATTTAACTTGCGAACATACTGTCTCTGACGAGCAACTCCGGCCGATTCCGGTGACGTAGATCCTCTCCTTGCCTCCCAGTACACACGAGTCTTCTCCCCATCTTATTGTGCTTCTTCCAGTACCACTCACACGCTCGCACGCGCTCCGAGTCGTCGGCAAGAACGACCTCTGAGCACCGTTGTCGTCTGCCACTTCTCCGGCGACCCCTCCACGTAAGTACTGTCCACCCCTATCCCTCTCGATGATGCTCCCGTGATCGACACACTCGCCTGCGTCTAACGCCGCCTCCCTTTTGCCTTCCGGTGGCCTATAACCTTGCCCCCGTCGACAAACAGAGGCACCTGGCGCTGCCACGAACTCCGGTGAGCAATCAGCATCGACTACGTGTGCCCCTATCCATCCTGCGGCCACCTTGAGCTTCAGCACGACGAGGCGAACTCGATGAGCTATTCCTCCCTCTCCCACGCTTCCTGTATCGTCGGCACCGTCCTCGTCTGACCGCGCCGCCGCCACTCGCCGCCGCCAGCGCCGCCAATCTATGGTTGGTGTGCTGTGAACCGTTGGATGATGATCCAGTGGATACGATAGAATCTTAGTCGAAGGGGTATGTGATGATCTGCGCCGTGCGATTTAAATGAGATCCTGCGGCCAGTATAGCTCAATCCAACCGAAGCGGTACCGTCCAATAGGATTACGCCACGTGGCCTAAGTTTTGTTTTAAAAACAGAAAAGGTTCTATTAGATGTTTGATTTTGTAAAATTCATAACTTTTAATCTACACGCTCCAAATTTTATATCACTGGAATCAGAAAAAAGGAGTACTTTCCAACCATGCACTTTGTTTAATGAATTGCTTCTGTAAAATTGGTTGTTTTTGCAGAAACTTGTTTAAGCATATTTTGAATATAAAATTTATTCTAAAATTGTTTTTATGGTAAAATATTTTATAAATGGATTGTTTTGAACCTACTGACCAGAGAAACCAACTTTTAGATTTAAAAGTATATTTGGTGACACTTAGGAATTAAATCTTTGAATAAAAGCATTTCTAGCTAAATAAAAATATTGATTATGGTTTAAAAATACTTTTAAAGTAAAACCTTTTCGAAAATGGTGTGATTTAAACTCTTTGACCCTAAACACCAAATTTTTGGACTTGAAAACATATTTGATGAACCTTAGTAAAATATTACTTTGTTAAAGGCATTTCTAGCAAATAAAAATATTGCTTTGAATTAAAAATGGAGTTGGTTAGAAATGCTTATGAAGCATTCTTTTATTCCTTGAACATTATTTCTGCAAGTAACCTATATATATTTTTATATATTCTGAAAGGTATGGTTGAAAGTGATTTTTGAGAGTTGGAATCAACTCAAAAGCTATTGTGGTTTAAATTTGAAAAATGTTTGAATGCAGAAAAGCTTCTGCCTTGTCATTTTTGCTAAGGGTGATCTACAGATCCAAATGACTTGAATCCAACG
Source organism: Avena atlantica (assembly GCA_910589765.1). Lineage (NCBI taxonomy): Eukaryota > Viridiplantae > Streptophyta > Magnoliopsida > Poales > Poaceae > Avena > Avena atlantica. The sequence continues at coordinate 467,879,015 of OU342734.1, read as the reverse complement.
GGCTTGGATTAAGCATTCACAGACCTTTTCAACAAAATTGGTTTCATCGAATTTGGTGCACTAAATCGATCTGGGTTGATTTTTGAAGTTGGGTACAGAAGTGTGTTTGAAATTAAAAAGAAAAGATTTAATTTGAATTGTTGGGCTGCGCGGGAAATTCTAACGGGCCGGCCTGCTAAGCGCAGTGCTCCCGCGGGCTGCTTAAGTGGGTGTCCCCACTCGTCAGTGACACGGGGCTGGGCGAAGCGGTATGGGGCAACGTGGTTCGTTCGATCTGGTTCTAATCCAACGGCTGAGGGTCATCGTCGACGCGAGACAGCTCCGGCGAGAACGAAACCTAGCGCGGCCAGTGACGGGTGCTGGGGGCTCACCGGAGTACGGGCGAGGGTCGGCGAGGCGGGCGAACGACGAAGTCGACGACGGCGAACCTCCTGGTACCGGTGGCTTCTCCTGGGGCGGCTCCAATCGCTGGCTCCTTTCTTCTCCGGTAGCGGCAGGCTCCAGTGGAATTCCGGCGGTGTGGTGCTCGCTTTGCTCTGAGAATGGTGTGGCACGATCAGTGAGGAGAGGGGAGTGAGATGGTGTGAAGAAATCGTGCGGGGGTGGCCTCTATTTATAGTCGAGCGAGGGGACCGTCGGGGCGCAAGGTGAGCTCGTCGGAGGCGTTGTTACAGGCAGCTAATGGCATGCGCAAGGGTAGGGGACGGTGTTGTGTCTCCTGGCGATGCTCAACGACATGGTCGCGAGGGATGGGGCGGTGTGGTTTGGTCTGGAACGGGCGGTGCTCTGCGCGGCAGAGGCGGCGTTCTCGACGGCGGGCGGTGGCTGTATGGCGCGGGGCGTTAAACGGGGATGTCTGGCGGTCTCCTGGGTCGGTGGTGATCGTGTGTGCGCGCGGTGAGGGCGGCGCGCGGTCTGTGGGTGGTGGTCGAGGGTGGCGTTCTGGCGCACGCTCGGCATGGTCTGGGCGTGTCTTGTGCGCGTGGTCCAGGGCTTGGCAACGCTCGCGGCTGGGACAGGCAGTGGCGGTGGACGGTGGGCTGCCTCCCAGACAAGGTTGGCACGGCTAGTTCTTCCTCTAGCCTGCGGTTGACTATGGGGTGGCATTGAGGTGCTCGGCTGTTCACCATTAATGGCAAGGGCAAGCTCACAGGGGTGCTAGTGCTGGGCTAACCTTGCTAGACGATCTACTGAGGTGTGTGTGAGCTAACTAGGGAACAAGTTAGGCAAGAATCACTGCACACTATAGTGTTTGATGTTTTGTTTGATTTGTGTCTGCAACCTGTTTGATGAAATGGCCGCATGAAATCAAGTTTTGAATTTTGAAATGATTTTTGGTGGGTTTGCTAGATTGGTTCTGGTGAGTCTGCAGATGCTTGGGTTTTGAAAATTGAGCTTGTTTAAGTGGGTTTTGAAAAAGTGGGATCTTCCCATATGAAGAAGATTCAATTTTGAGTTGTCATTTAAACTATGCATTTGAAAGTTTCTGGATGATCACAAGGTGGGCCTTGATACTTTGTTATGAGTACATTCAAGGGGTGCAAAGATCCAGAAAAGTTTCTGTTAGGTTTTGAAAGTTTGAGACAGCCAAAGTAGGCATGGGAGTTAAATTGGTCAAAATGACCATTCACTTAATATATTGGTTTTGACTTATTTTTCTTTAGGAAAAGTGTGGGGAATGTTTTAGATGATGTTCTTTTCACCTAAGAAACATTTTACAAGCAATGGATCACACAAACAAAGTGGTTTTTAAAGAATTCCAAAATTCATGCATACACATATACATGCTTTCATGAATTGATTTAGAAAAGTTTTTGTTAACCCTAAACTTTAGGATTAGTGTTTTGTTGATCTAAGTTTGATATTTTTGGGATGTTACAAACCTTCCCCCCTTAAACAAAATCTCGTCCCGAGATTTGAAAAAGGACGAAAAGATTACCTAGGATTTGAAGAGATCTGGAAACTCCGTCCTGATGTGATCTTCGCGTTCCCAGGTAGCTTCCTCTTCTGTGTGGTTACTCCACTGAATCTTGAGAAACTTGATGCTTCGGGTTCTGGTCGTTCGAAAAGCTTCCTCCAATATACGGATGGGTACTTCGGGATAGGTCAGGTCATCATTGATCTCTATGGTCCTATGATCGATATTCTTGAACACTTCGGTCTTCTCGGGGACTTCGAGACATTTGAGAAGTAACGAGATATGGAACACATTGTGCACTGCTGACATCTCTTCTGGTAGCTCGAGTGGATACGATACTTCTCCTCGACGGTTCAAAATTTTGAAAGGTCCGATATATCTGGGGGCTAACTTTCCTTTGAGTTGGAAACGCTGCATTCCCTTCAATGGCGACACTTTCAGGTAAACAAAGTCTCCAATGTTAAAGGCGAGGTCTCGACGTCTCTTGTCGGCGTAACTCTTTTGTCGGGATTGGGCTGTCTTGAGATGCTCTCGAATCTTGTGAACCTTCTCTTCTGCTTCTCGTAGGATGTCGGGTCCGAAAATTTGACTCTCTCCTACTTCCGACCAGTTCAAAGGGGTGCGGCACTTCCTTCCGTACATGAATTCAAATGGGGCCATTTGCAAACTGGCTTGGTAACTATTGTTGTAGGAAAATTCTGCAAACGGCAGACAGTCTTCCCACTTGGATCCATATTCTAGCACACATGGTCTAAGCATATCTTCGAGTATTTGGTTTACTCGCTCCGTTTGTCCATCGGTCTGAGGGTGATACGCGGTACTGAAATCTAGGCGGGTTCCTAAACCTTCCTGGACCTTCTTCCAGAATCTCGAGGTAAACTGAGTTCCTCGATCCGATACGATATTCTTGGGGACTCCGTGCAAACTAACGATCCTAGCGATGTACAACTCTGCTAGCTTCGAACTCTGATAGGTGGTTTTAACGGGCAAGAAATGGGCGACTTTGGACAATCTGTCCACTATGACCCAAATAGAGTCATTTCCCCTACTAGAAGTAGGTAGTCCAGTGATAAAGTCCATTCCTACAGAATCCCATTTCCATTCCGGAATTTGCAAAGGTTGCAACAATCCAGCGGGTCTTTGATGTCCTGCCTTGACTCGCTGACATATATCACACTTGGCGATATAGCTTCCGATTTCTCTCTTCATCTTATGCCACCAAAATTGCTCTTTCAAATCTTGATACATCTTAGTTCCTCCTGGATGGATAGAATAAAGAGTATCATGAGCCTCCTTCAAGATAACTTCTTTTAACTCAGAATCTGCTGGTACACAAAGGCGTCCTTTGTACCACAAAACTCCTTCTTCGTCCTCGGTGAATCCGGGTACTTTGCCTGTACCGATACGACGTTTAATTCCGTCGATACTAGCATTTCCTTTCTGCGCCTCTTTAACCTGACTGATCAAAGTGGGCTGAAGTTCTATGCTAGCCAAAAATCCTTCACTTACTAATTCTATTCGAAAATCTTCCATCTCTTTGTGCAAACTTGGTTGCTCCTTCAAAATCATGGAGTTCAAGCGGCACGGCAATCTGCTAAGGGCATCGGCTACTACGTTGGCTTTTCCAGGGTGATAATGAATGTCCAGGTCGTAATCCTTGATTAGCTCAATCCATCTTCTCTGCCTCATATTCAGCTCCTTCTGAGTGAATATATACTTTAGGCTCTTGTGATCCGAATAAATCTCACAACGGTTTCCCATAAGGTAATGTCTCCATGTCTTCAGGGCTAGAACTATGGCTGCGAGTTCGAGGTCATGGGTTGGATAATTTTGTTCATGCTGCTTCAATTGTCGCGATAGATAGGATATAACTTGGCCTTCTTGCATTAGCACACATCCGAGACCAATCTTGGATGCGTCACAATACACATCGAAGGGCTTCGTGATATCCGGCATGATCAAGATTGGGGCGGAAATCAATCTCCTTTTGAGTTCTTGGAAACTCGCTTCACACTTGTCTGTCCATTCAAACTTCTTGTCCTTCTTCAGCAATTGGGTCATGGGTCGGGCGATACTAGAGAATCCTTCTACGAATTTGCGGTAATATCCCGCCAATCCGAGAAAAGCACGAACTTGGGTTTGAGTGGTTGGGGCTTGCCAATCTTCTACATCTTTCACTTTGGCAGGGTCAACGGCAATTCCTCCGGCTGATACAATGTGACCGAGGAATCCTACTTCCTGTAACCAGAATTCACATTTGCTAAATTTTGCATACAGCTGATGCTCTCTAAGGGTTCCAAGAATGGTCCTTAGGTGTAGCTCATGTTCTTCTTCCGATTTGGAATAAATCAGAATGTCATCGATGAAAACAACGACAAACTTATCCAGGAAGTCCATAAAAATCTTATTCATGAGGTTCATGAAATAAGCGGGGGCATTGGTTAATCCAAAAGACATGACTGTATACTCATACAACCCATATCTGGTGGTAAAGGCAGTCTTTGGAATATCCTCTGCACGAATTTTGAGTTGATGATAACCAGTTCTAAGATCAATCTTAGAAAACACCTGGGCACCGGTCAACTGATCAAACAAATCCTCTATCTTGGGCAAGGGGTACTTGTTCTTGATGGTGACATCATTCAACTTTCGATAATCCGTACACAAACGGTTACCTCCATCCTTCTTGTCCACAAACAAGACAGGTGACCTCCATGGGGACGCACTGGGTTGAATCAATCCGATTTCTAACATGGAATCCAGTTGCTTCTTCAGTTCTTCTAGTTCTGACGGGTTCATACTATAGGGTCTCTGGGCTATAGGTCCTGTTCCGGGGATTAGTTCGATGATAAACTCGATATCCCTATCTGGGGGCATACCGGGCAAAACATCTGGAAATACATCGGGGTATTCACAGACTATCCGAACTTGGTCGATGGTAGGTTGGGCTAGACTCTTGTTACACTTGAATGGCGAGGTAAGGTTTCCGATATATGCTCGACTAATATTCCGGCGGTACTAGTCATGGTAATGGCTTTCTTGGCACAGTCAATCATTCCTTTATGTTTGGACATCCAATCCATTCCTAGTACTACTTCCAAACCTTTAGTTCCGAGTACTATTAGATTAGCATAAAAATTATGCCATGGATTCGGATAGGGACGGCTTTGCAAATTTGCCTAGCCTTGGTGGTCGATCCGGGAATTTGTACAATCATCACATGCTTCAGTTTGGTTGGTTGGATTTTACTAGTGCATGCAAATTCTTCGGTGACAAATGAATGCGATGCACCAGAATCAAACAACACTCTTGCGAGTACTGAATTAACAGAAAACATACCCAGCACGACGTCTGGCGCTTCCTGAGCTTCTTCAGCATGCATGAGAAAAAGGCGGCCATTGCGGTTGAGTGAATTTCCTGGGGCAAATCTTCTCCCTGGCTGGACACGACGCTGCTGCTGGGCTGGGACATTGGTATTAGGGGCTGTAGCTTTCTTCTTGTTGGGGCACTCATTGGAATAGTGGCCTTTATTTCCACAGTCATAACAGGTCACTTGGGACTTGTCCTTGGCTGCGACAGGCACAGCATTGCTTCCAATCCTCGGGGCAGTATTGAGGTTGGCGGTAGCATGGTTGGTGTTGAACTTGGGTGGGGCACGGGTGAAAGTGCTAGAATTGCCGGGGTTGTTGTGATTTCCTCCGGTTCTAGGGTTTCCACGGTTGGGATAGTTCGGACGGGTCATAGGGGGTCTGTTGGTTCTTGGGGCAAATCCTGGAGATGGGTTGGGGCGATACTTTGGGGTCTGATGGGTTCCTGCATGATGCATCATGCGACGCTTGCGGTTCTCATTGGCCTGGTTGATCTTTCCTTCCATCTGGATAGCGGAGTCGACAAGGGCTTCAATATCAGCAAAGGGAATATTGACTAATACTGTCTGCATCTCGTCATGCAGACCATTCAGGAATCTTTCTTTCTTCTTGGCTTCGGTGTCTATCTCATCTGGGGCGTACCTAGCTAATGACAAAAATTTGTCACGGTATTCCACTACAGTCATCCTTCCTTGCTTCAATTCTCTGAACTCGTCTCTCATTCTCTTGATCAAACCTGGCGGCACATGGGTTCTGCTAAACTTGACCTTGAATTCCTCCCAGGTCATCATTTGGCCTCCGGTCATTGCACGAACACTGTTCCACCATGCCCTGGCATCTCCGGCTAGATAATGAGTGGCGAACAAGACTTTCTCGTTGGCTTCTACTCCGGCTACTTCTAAGTTATTCTCCATGGTTTGCAGCCAATCATCGGCGTCTAGGGGTTCTTCTGACTTGGTGAAAACGGGTGGGTTGGTATTCTGGAAATTCTTGAGCTTAGATCCGTGGTTGTCCTGATTTCCATGACCTTGGTTGTTGTGGGCTAGCTGGGCTATCTGTTGCAGAGTGGCTAGGTTGGCTTGCCGTTCCGCTCGTTCAGCTTCGCGGTCAGAAGTCAACATTTGCAGGATCTGCAACATTGGGTCCGGGGCTGAACCACTTCCTCCACGTGGCATCTGAAGATTGATATAGATCATGAGAAAAGAGGGAAATTTCTAAGGTTTTGGGTCTTTGAAAAGTTTTTAGAGTTTGACTCAAGTTTTCAAGCAACTTGCTTTTTCATTCATTCACTCATAGCACACAGTACAACACACCACAACAAAGCAAAACAGATGGTTTTAAGAACCATTCTGGGAACTACGATACAGTGGGAACGACTACTACTCACTACGCTAGTGCTCAGTGCTACTACTGCTCGGAGTCTGTGGCTTCATCATCTTCCGCATCATCGATGAAGGCGAAATCATCCTCATCGGTGAAGTATTCCATGGCCTAATCCTCCAGAAAATCATCGTCATCGCTGAGATAGGAGTAAGGGTCTCTACGAAGATCTTCTTCGGCATTCTCCCTTTCCTCTAACTGCATGTCTCTCTCATGGATGGTCTCTTCCAGAGCTGAGATACGATGGCGAAGACGGGCAATAATGCGCTCCTTCTTGTCGAGCTGACGGCGGCGAGACTTGCGATCCTTTGCTAGCATGGCGATGGTCTGATCCTTCGTCTTGATGATGGCATACTTGTGGTTGCAATAGTCACGGCAGTTGTCCAGTTCCTGCTGACGATCATACATCATGAAGCTAAGGTGGTCCAGTTGAGTCTTCAGCTCGGGGTGGTATGGGGCTTCCAGTGGTTGACCATTTGCATCACGTCTTGGGCAAAACTCAAAGCGAGTACCCTTGATCTGATTGATGCTCTGCCCACACAGACGGGAAAGAGCTTCCTGCATTGCTCTGGCAAGTCCATCGAGCCAGTTGTTTTCCCTCAAGGTAAACTGAATTCCCTCCGCAGTGGGAGGTTCAATCTTTCCTCGGAGGCTTGCAACAATTAGCCACTGTAGATCTTCTCCCCCTTGATTATTGAGCTGAGCTCCGAAGAACTCGGGATGCGGGCGCTCCAAAAGTTCCGAAAGCTGATCCAGATCCCTCTCAAAGATAAGGTCTCCTCCATTTCCGAGTTGGTAAAACTTGCTGTACTTCACGTCCATCTATAAAAATAGAGGATGAGTAGTTTAGCAAAGTGATCAAGTGTGTCAAAATTTTATATATTTTGCAAGAGTTTTTGAGGTACATGAAGTTTATTAAAGAATTTAAGAGGTAAGAATGAGAATAAGTTTTCGTAAATAGTTTTGTTTTTGAGTGTTGAAACTAAGTTTTTGGTTCAGCGTCCAATCTAACTAGGGTCTCCTATGGTCAGGATGGCTCTGATACAAACTTGTCAACACCCGGATTTTTCAATCCTAGATGCCTGTTATGCCATACATCGCAATCCCAGGATTACCATTTTTGCGAGACATAACAGAATTGGATACCATAGTACTTCATCCATTACAACGATACATAAGTTCTTACACAAATAGGGATCTCATGATCCAGTCCTTAATACAACATCAAGCAGCGGAATACGGAATAGTAACGGTAGCGTAGGCGAGGCTCCATCTTCGGGGTCACAGGCAATGCTGACGATGGGAGATGATCCTAGTTGTCGTAACCGTCCTGGGGTCCATCCTCCAGGTACTCCTCTTCATAGTCTGGCCATGGGAATAGCCAGGGACAAAGCCATGAGTACTCTTTAAGTACTCGCAAACTAATACTAACAAGAAACAGGGGTTTTTGGATAATAGGACACTAGGCTCTAGGGTTGTTTTGCAAAAGCCAGATTTATACTACTAAGTTCCCAAGCTAGTCACAATTTTATAACTCCTAAGTGGGATCTTGTATTTCTAGTCACAACTCTGTTGTGGCCAAGCCAAAGTCTCAATCGTTCACAAGTCATTTTGAAAAGTCTGACGGGGGAACAGTATGGCCACTCCAACTGTCCATAACCGCGGACGCGGCTATTCGAATAGTTTGACACTCTGCAGAGATTGTACACTTTCACCACAACATTCGATACATCCGTCAGGAACAAATCCTGAATTCACCATACTCAGTATGCGGATAATCAATCCTAACCTTTCAATTACACTCCCTAGTATAAGCACCTCTCCTGTGAGTTTGGCCTCCCAACCATGACCACTGTCATCTTGGGTACTGCACAGGTGGACAATCTTCACAAGGTAGCCTCAGCTCAGACCTTGGCCGTGAGGGAACTAATACTAAGGTATATAAGTTTCCAGTCAAGCCCTACCCAATATTCGGGTATTGTGGTTGTACGATAAAATTGGAATGGTATCGCATCCAGACAACCATCAGTTTTATAAAGGGCTAAGGCTCATGCCTCAACATTTTCATCACCAAAATCATCAAGTGTTTGGAAACACATGTCCAAAACATTTCAATAGAATGATCCATCATTCCAAGGTTTTCATAACCATTTTTCCACCAAGTATTCCCATCTAAAGTTGATCAAGTTTTATGCTTAGCACTAGCATCTACAGGTGGGGTAGTACTAATAGAGGGGTGGTAACTAGTGGAGTTGCAACTAAGTCCAACCTTATATCATAAGCTGATATCAAGGTTTCTAGCTTAGGCCAAATTTTAATGCTCTTTATGCAACCTTCAGCACAACTGTCTAGTATCTACCAAAATTCTTGGGTAGTCTCTAAGTAAACTTTGATAAAGAAATAAAGTAAAAAGCTTGCCATAAAACTAGGATTGGTTTAGCAAGTGGGTATGGTTACATACGCTTAGGGCATATAGTAATCATATCACAAGCATGGGTTGTGGCAACAATAGGGTGTCTTATGCGCTTGCATAGGTATAGTATCTTGCAAGTGTTAGCTTGCATTGGTAAACTTGGTTGGTATAGCTTGCATCAATATCAGTATAAGCTTGCCTTGTGCAGAGCAGTGGTTGAAGTTCTCCTCGGCTTCCTCTTCGTAGTATCCTCCTTCTTCCTCGTAGCCTTGGTCGGTACTAGCGTCTATGAATAAATACGAGGTACACAATCACCAAACAATACTTAACTACTTGCAATCATCACACACAAGGGTCCTATAGATGATCTAGCATCATCTCTAACATTACAAGGTTAAGGCTTGGTTTAAGTCTTCTTATTTTAGAAAAGTAATTTCTACTCATTGAAAAACTACTTAAGATTTAATATTCTCCAAACTAAACATGGGATCATGTTGACACATGTCATCACCACATGTTGTAGTCCATGGGAATGTGATTTAAAGTGGTGTCACAATTTAACAAGGTTTTACCCTTTTATTTTAATTAATTAAAGTGGCTAGAAATGCTTATGAAGCATTCTTTTATTCCTTGAACATTATTTCTGCAAGTAACCTATATATATTTTTATATATTCTGAAAGGTATGGTTGAAAGTGATTTTTGAGAGTTGGAATCAACTCAAAAGCTATTGTGGTTTAAATTTGAAAAATGTTTGAATGCAGAAAAGCTTCTGCCTTGTCATTTTTGCTAAGGGTGATCTACAGATCCAAATGACTTGAATCCAACGGGCTTGGATTAAGCATTCACAGACCTTTTCAACAAAATTGGCTTCATCTAATTTGGTGCACTAAATCGATCTGGGTTGATTTTTGAAGTTGGGTACAGAAGTGTGTTTGAAATTAAAAAGAAAAGATTTAATTTGAATTGTTGGGCTGCGCGGGAAATTCTAACGGGTCGGCCTGCTAAGCGCAGTGCTCCCGCGGGCTGCTTAAGTGGGTGTCCCCACTCGTCAGTGACACGGGGCTGGGCGAAGCGTTATGGGGCAACGTGGTTCGTTCGATCTGGTTCTAATCCAACGGCTGAGGGTCATCGTCGATGCGAGACAGCTCCGGCGAGAACGAAACCTAGCGCGGCCAGTGAGGGGTGCTGGGGGCTCACCGGAGTACGGGCGAGGGTCGGCGAGGCGGGCGAACGACGAAGTCGACGACGGCGAACCTCCTTGTACCGGTGGCTTCTCCTGGGGCGGCTCCAATCGCTGGCTCCTTTCTTCTCCGGCAGCGGCAGGCTCCAGTGGAATTCCGGCGGTGTGGTGCTCGCTTTGCTCTGAGAATGGTGTGGAACGATCAGTGAGGAGAGGGGAGTGAGATGGTGTGAAGAAATCGTGCGGGGGTGGCCTCTATTTATAGTCGAGCGAGGGGACCGTCGGGGCGCAAGGTGAGCTCGTCGGAGGCGACGTTACAGGCAGCTAATGACATGGGCAAGGGTAGGGGACGGTGCTGTGTCTCCTGGCGATGCTCAACGACATGGTCGCGAGGGATGGGGCGGTGTGGTTTGGTCTGGAACGGGCGGTGCTCTGCGGGGCAGAGGCGGCGTTCTCGACGGCGGGCGGTGGCTGTATGGCGCGGGGCGTTAAACGGGGATGTATGGCGGTCTCCTGGGTCGGTGGTGATCGTGTGTGCGCGCGGTGAGGGCGGCGCGCGGTCTGTGGGTGGTGGTCGAGGGTGGCGCTCTGGCGCACGCTCGGCATGGTCTGGGCGTGTCTTGTGCGCGTGGTCCAGGGCTTGGCAACGCTCGCGGCTGGGACAGGCAGTGGCGGTGGACGGTGGGCTGCCTCCCAGACAAGGTTGGCACGGCTAGTTCTTCCTCTAGCCTGCTGTCGACTATGGGGTGGCATTGAGGTGCTCGGCTGTTCACCATTAATGGCAATGGCAAGCTCACAGGGGTGCTAGTGTTGGGCTAACCTTGCTAGATGATCTACTGAGGTGTGTGTGAGCTAACTAGGGAACAAGTTAGGCTCAATCACTGCACACTATAGTGTTTGTGTTTTGTTTGATTTGTGTCTGCAACCTGTTTGATGAAATGGCCGCATGAAATCAAGTTTTGAATTTTGAAATGATTTTTGGTGGGTTTGCTAGATTGGTTCTGGTGAGTCTGCAGATGCTTGGGTTTTGAAAATTGAGCTTGTTTAAGTGGGTTTTGAAAAAGTGGGATCTTCCCATATGAAGAAGATTCAATTTTGAGTTGTCATTTAAACTATGCATTTGAAAGTTTCTGGATGATCACAAGGTGGGCCTTGATACTTTGTTATGAGTACATTCAAGGGGTGCAAAGATCCAGAAAAGTTTCTGTTAGGTTTTGAAAGTTTGAGACAGCCAAAGTAGGCATGGGAGTTAAATTGGTCAAAATGACCATTCACTTAATATATTGGTTTTGACTTATTTTTCTTTAGGAAAAGTGTGGGGAATGTTTTAGATGATGTTCTTTTCACCTAAGAAACATTTTACAAGCAATGGATCACACAAACAAAGTGGTTTTAAAGAATTTCCAAAATTCATGCATACACATATACATGCTTTCATGAATTGATTTAGAAAAGTTTTTGTTAACCCTAAACTTTAGGATTAGTGTTTTGTTGATCTAAGTTTGATATTTTTGGGATGTTAAAAACCTTCCCCCCTTAAACAAAATCTCGTCCCGAGATTTGAAAAAGGACGAAAAGATTACATAGGATTTGAAGAGATCTGGAAACTCTGTCCTGATGTGATCTTCGCGTTCCCAGGTAGCTTCCTCTTCTGTGTGGTTGCTCCACTGAATCTTGAGAAACTTGATGCTTCGGGTTCTGGTCGTTCGAAAATCTTCCTCCAATATACGGATGGGTACTTCGGGATAGGTCAGGTCATCATTGATCTCTATGGTCCTATGATCGATATTCTTGAACACTTCGGTCTTCTCGGGGACTTCGAGACATTTGCGAAGTAACGAGATATGGAACACATTGTGCACTGCTGACATCTCTTCTGGTAGCTCGAGTTGATACGATACTTCTCCTCGACGGTTCAAAATTTTGAAAGGTCCGATATATCTGGGGGCTAACTTTCCTTTGAGTTGGAAACGCTGCATTCCCTTCAATGGCGACACTTTCAGGTAAACAAAGTCTCCAATGTTAAAGGCGAGGTCTCGACGTCTCTTGTCGGCGTAACTCTTTTGTCGGGATTGGGCTGTCTTGAGATGCTCTCGAATCTTGTGAACCTTCTCTTCTGCTTCTCGTAGGATGTCGGGTCCGAAAATTTGACTCTCTCCTACTTCCGACCAGTTCAAAGGGGTGCGGCACTTCCTTCCGTACATGAATTCAAATGGGGCCATTTGCAAACTGGCTTGGTAACTATTGTTGTAGGAAAATTCTGCAAACGGCAGACAGTCTTCCCACTTGGATCCATATTCTAGCACACATGCTCTAAGCATATCTTCGAGTATTTGGTTTACTCGCTCCGTTTGTCCATCGGTCTGAGGGTGATACGCGGTACTGAAATCTAGGCGGGTTCCTAAACCTTCCTGGACCTTCTTCCAGAATCTCGAGGTAAACTGAGTTCCTCGATCCGATACGATATTCTTGGGGACTCCGTGCAAACTAACGATCCTAGCGATGTACAACTCTGCTAGCTTCGAACTCTGATAGGTGGTTTTAACGGGCAAGAAATGGGCGACTTTGGACAATCTGTCCACTATGACCCAAATAGAGTCATTTCCCCTACTAGAAGTAGGTAGTCCAGTGATAAAGTCCATTCCTACAGAATCCCATTTCCATTCCGGAATTTGCAAAGGTTGCAACAATCCAGCGGGTCTTTGATGTCCTGCCTTGACTCGCTGACATATATCACACTTGGCGATATAGCTTCCGATTTCTCTCTTCATCTTATGCCACCAAAATTGCTCTTTCAAATCTTGATACATCTTAGTTCCTCCTGGATGGATAGAATAAAGAGTATCATGAGCCTCCTTCAAGATAACTTCTTTTAACTCAGAATCTGCTGGTACACAAAGGCGTCCTTTGTACCACAAAACTCCTTCTTCGTCCTCGGTGAATCCGGGTACTTTGCCTGTACCGATACGACGTTTAATTCCGTCGATACTAGCATTTCCTTTCTGCGCCTCTTTAACCTGACTGATCAAAGTGGGCTGAAGTTCTATGCTAGCCAAAAATCCTTCACTTACTAATTCTATTCGAAAATCTTCCATCTCTTTGTGCAAACTTGGTTGCTCCTTCAAAATCATGGAGTTCAAGCGGCACGGCAATCTGCTAAGGGCATCGGCTACTACGTTGGCTTTTCCAGGGTGATAATGAATGTCCAGGTCGTAATCCTTGATTAGCTCAATCCATCTTCTCTGCCTCATATTCAGCTCCTTCTGAGTGAATATATACTTTAGGCTCTTGTGATCCGAATAAATCTCACAACGGTTTCCCATAAGGTAATGTCTCCATGTCTTCAGGGCTAGAACTACGGCTGCGAGTTCGAGGTCATGGGTTGGATAATTTTGTTCATGCTGCTTCAATTGTCGCGATAGATAGGATATAACTTGGCCTTCTTGCATTAGCACACATCCGAGACCAATCTTGGATGCGTCACAATACACATCGAAGGGCTTCGTGATATCCGGCATGATCAAGATTGGGGCGGAAACCAATCTCCTTTTGAGTTCTTGGAAACTCGCTTCACACTTGTCTGTCCATTCAAACTTCTTGTCCTTCTTCAGCAATTGGGTCATGGGTCGGGCGATACTAGAGAATCCTTCTACGAATTTGCGGTAATATCCCGCCAATCCGAGAAAAGCACGAACTTGGGTTTGAGTGGTTGGGGCTTGCCAATCTTCTACATCTTTCACTTTGGCAGGGTCAACGGCAATTCCTCCGGGTGATACAATGCGACCGAGGAATCCTACTTCCTGTAACCAGAATTCACATTTGCTAAATTTTGCATACAGCTGATGCTCTCTAAGGGTTCCAAGAATGGTCCTTAGGTGTAGCTCATGTTCTTCTTCCGATTTGGAATAAATCAGAATGTCATCGATGAAAACAACGACAAAATTATCCAGGAAGTCCATAAAAATCTTATTCATGAGGTTCATGAAATAAGCGGGGGCATTGGTTAATCCAAAAGACATGACTGTATACTCATACAACCCATATCTGGTGGTAAAGGCAGTCTTTGGAATATCCTCTGCACGAATTTTGAGTTGATGATAACCAGTTCTAAGATCAATCTTAGAAAACACCTGGGCACCGGTCAACTGATCAAACAAATCCTCTATCTTGGGCAAGGGGTACTTGTTCTTGATGGTGACATCATTCAACTTTCGATAATCCGTACACAAACGGTTACCTCCATCCTTCTTGTCCACAAACAAGACAGGTGACCTCCATGGGGACGCACTGGGTTGAATCAATCCGATTTCTAACATGGAATCCAGTTGCTTCTTCAGTTCTTCTAGTTCTGACGGGTTCATACTATAGGGTCTCTGGGCTATAGGTCCTGTTCCGGGGATTAGTTCGATGATAAACTCGATATCCCTATCTGGGGGCATACCGGGCAAAACATCTGGAAATACATCGGGGTATTCACAGACTATCCGAACTTGGTCGATGGTAGGTTGGGCTAGACTCTTGTTACACTTGAAGTGGCGAGGTAAGGTTTCCGATATATGCTCGACTAATATTCCGGCGGTACTAGTCATGGTAATGGCTTTCTTGGCACAGTCAATCATTCCTTTATGTTTGGACATCCAATCCATTCCTAGTACTACTTCCAAACCTTTAGTTCCGAGTACTATTAGATTAGCATAAAAATTTATGCCATGGATTCGGATAGGGACGGCTTTGCAAATTTGCCTAGCCTTGGTGGTCGATCCGGGAATTTGTACAATCATCACATGCTTCAGTTTGGTTGGTTGGATTTTACTAGTGCATGCAAATTCTTCGGTGACAAATGAATGCGATGCACCAGAATCAAACAACACTCTTGCGAGTACTGAATTAACAGAAAACATACCCAGCACGACGTCTGGCGCTTCCTGAGCTTCTTCAGCATGCATGAGAAAAAGGCGGCCATTGCGGTTGAGTGAATTTCCTGGGGCAAATCTTCTCCCTGGCTGGACACGACGCTGCTGCTGGGCTGGGACATTGGTATTAGGGGCTGTAGCGTTCTTCTTGTTGGGGCACTCGTTGGAATAGTGGCCTTTATTTCCACAGTCATAACAGGTCACTTGGGACTTGTCCTTGGCTGCGACAGGCACAGCATTGCTTCCAGTCCTCGGGGCAGTATTGGGGTTGGCGGTAGCATGGTTGGTGTTGAACTTGGGTGGGGCACGGGTGAAAGTGCTAGAATTGCCGGGGTTGTTGTGATTTCCTCCGGGTCTAGGGTTTCCACGGTTGGGATAGTTCGGACGGGTCATAGGGGGTCTGTTGGTTCTTGGGGCAAATCCTGGAGATGGGTTGGGGCGATACTTTGGGGTCTGATGGGTTCCTGGTTGATGCATCATGCGACGCTTGCGGTTCTCATTGGCCTGGTTGATCTTTCCTTCCATCTGGATAGCGGAGTCGACAAGGGCTTCAATACCAGCAAAGGGAATATTGACTAACACTGTCTGCATCTCGTCATGCAGACCATTCAGGAATCTTTCTTTCTTCTTGGCTTCGGTGTCTATCTCATCTGGGGCGTACCTAGCTAATGACAAAAATTTGTCACGGTATTCCACTACAGTCATCCTTCCTTGCTTCAATTCTCTGAACTCGTCTCTCATTCTCTTGATCAAACCTGGCGGCACATGGGTTCTGCTAAACTTGACCTTGAATTCCTCCCAGGTCATCATTTGGCCTCCGGTCATTGCACGAACACTGTTCCACCATGCCCTGGCATCTCCGGCTAGATAATGAGTGGCGAACAAGACTTTCTCGTTGGCTTCTACTCCGGCTACTTCTAAGTTATTCTCCATGGTTTGCAGCCAATCATCGGCGTCTAGGGGTTCTTCTCACTTGGTGAAAACGGGTGGGTTGGTATTCTGGAAATTCTTGAGCTTAGATCCGTGGTTGTCCTGATTTCCATGACCTTGGTTGTTGTGGGCTAGCTGGGCTATCTGTTGCAGAGTGGCTAGGTTGGCTTGCCGTTCCGCTCGCTCAGCTTCGCGGTCAGAAGTCAACATTTGCAGGATCTGCAACATTGGGTCCGGGGCTGAACCACTTCCTCCACGTGGCATCTGAAGATTGATATAGATCATGAGAAAAGAGGGAAATTTCTAAGGTTTTGGGTCTTTGAAAAGTTTTTAGAGTTTGACTCAAGTTTTCTAGCAACTTGCTTTTTCATTCATTCACTCATAGCACACAGTACAACACACCACAACAAAGCAAAACAGATGGTTTTAAGAACCATTCTGGGAACTACGATACAGTGGGACCGACTACTACTCACTACGCTAGTGCTCAGTGCTACTACTGCTCGGATTCTGTGGCTTCATCATCTTCTGCATCATCGATGAAGGCGAAATCATCCTCATCGGTGAAGAAGTCCATGGCCTGATCCTCCAGAAAATCATCGTCATCGCTGAGATAGGAGTAAGGGTCTCCACGAAGATCTTCTCCGGCATTCTCCCTTTCCTCTAACTGCATGTCTCTCTCATGGATGGTCTCTTCCAGAGCTGAGATACGATGGCGAAGACGGGCAATAATGCGCTCCTTCTTGTCGAGCTGACAGTGGCGAGACTTGCGATCCTTTGCTAGCATGGCGATGGTCTGATCCTTCGTCTTGATGATGGCAGACTTGTGGTTGCAATAGTCACGGCAGTTGTCCAGTTCCTGCTGACGATCATACATCATGAAGCTAAGGTGGTCCAGTTGAGTCTTCAGCTCGGGGTGGTATGGGGCTTCCAGTGGTTGACCATTTGCATCACGTCTTGGGCAAAACTCAAAGCGAGTACCCTTGATCTGATTGATGCTCTGCCCACACAGACGGGAAAGAGCTTCCTGCATTGCTCTGGCAAGTCCATCGAGCCAGTTGTTTTCCCTCAAGGTAAACTGAATTCCCTCCGCAGTGGGAGGTTCAATCTTTCCTCGGAGGCTTGCAACAATTAGCCACTGTAGATCTTCTCCCCCTTGATTATTGAGCTGAGCTCCGAAGAACTCGGGATGCGGGCGCTCCAAAAGTTCCGAAAGCTGATCCAGATCCCTCTCAAAGATAAGGTCTCCTCCATTTCCGAGTTGGTAAAACTTGCTGTACTTCACGTCCATCTATAAAAATAGAGGATGAGTAGTTTAGCAAAGTGATCAAGTGTGTCAAAATTTTATATATTTTGCAAGAGTTTTTGAGGTACATGAAGTTTATTAAAGAATTTAAGAGGTAAGAATGAGAATAAGTTTTCGTAAATAGTTTTGTTTTTGAGTGTTGAAACTAAGTTTTTGGTTCAGCGTCCAATCTAACTAGGGTATCCTATGGTCAGGATGGCTCTGATACCAACTTGTCAACACCCGGATTTTTCAATCCTAGATGCCTGTTATGCCATACATCGCAATCCCAGGATTACCATTTTTGCGAGACATAACAGAATTGGATACCATAGTACTTCATCCATTACAACGATACATAAGTTCTTACACAAATAGGGATCTCATGATCCAGTCCTTAATACAACATCAAGCAGCGGAATACGGAATAGTAACGGTAGCGTAGGCGAGGCTCCATCTTCGGGGTCACAGGCAATGCTGACGATGGGAGATGATCCTAGTTGTCGTAACCGTCCTGGGGTCCATCCTCCAGGTACTCCTCTTCATAGTCTGGCCATGGGAATAGCCAGGGACAAAGCCATGAGTACTCTTTAAGTACTCGCAAACTAATACTAACAAGAAACGGGGGTTTTTGGATAGTAGGACACTAGGCTCTAGGGTTGTTTTGCAAAACCCAGATTTATACTACTAAGTTCTCAAGCTAGTCACAATTTTATAACTCCTAAGTGGGATCTTGTATTTCTAGTCACAACTCTGTTGTGACCAAGCCAAAGTCTCAAATCGTTCACAAGTCATTTTGAAAAGTCTGACGGGGGAACAGTATGGCCACTCCAACTGTCCATAACCGCGGACGCGGCTATTCGAATAGTTTGACACTCTGCAGAGATTGTACACTTTCACCACAACATTCGATACATCCGTCAGGAACAAATCCTGAATTCGGCATACTTAGTATGCGGATAATCAATCCTAACCTTTCAATTACACTCCCTAGTATAAGCACCTCTCCTGTGAGTTTGGCCTCCCAACCATGACCACTGTCATCTTGGGTACTGCACAGGTGGACAATCTTCACAAGGTAGCCTCAGCTCAGACCTTGGCCGTGAGGGAACTAATACTAAGGTATATAAGTTTCCAGTCAAGCCCTACCCAATATTCGGGTATTGTGGTTGTACGATAAAATTGGAATGGTATCGCATCCAGACAACCATCAGTTTTATAAAGGGCTAAGGCTCATGCCTCAACATTTTCATCACCAAAATCATCAAGTGTTTGGAAACACATGTCCAAAACATTTCAATAGAATGATCCATCATTCCAAGGTTTTCATAACCATTTTTCCACCAAGTATTCCCATCTAAAGTTGATCAAGTTTTATGCTTAGCACTAGCATCTACAGGTGGGGTAGTACTAATAGAGGGGTGGTAACTAGTGGAGTTGCAACTAAGTCCAACCTTATATCATAAGCTGATATCAAGGTTTCTAGCTTAGGCCAAATTTTAATGCTCTTTATGCAACCTTCAGCACAACTGTCTAGTATCTACCAAAATTCTTGGGTAGTCTCTAAGTAAACTTTGATAAAGAAATAAAGTAAAAAGCTTGCCATAAAACTAGGATTGGTTTAGCAAGTGGGTATGGTTACATATGCTTAGGGCATATAGTAATCATATCAAAAGCATGGGTTGTGGCAACAATAGGGTGTCTTATGCGCTTGCATAGGTATAGTATCTTGCAAGTGTTAGCTTGCATTGGTAAACTTGGTTGGTATAGCTTGCATCAATATCAGTATAAGCTTGCCTTGTGCAGATCAGTGGTTGAAGTTCTCCTCGGCTTCCTCTTCGTAGTATCCTCCTTCTTCCTCGTAGCCTTGGTCGGTACTAGCGTCTATGAATAAATACGAGGTACACAATCACCAAACAATACTTAACTACTTGCAATCATCACACACAAGGGTCCTATAGATGATCTAGCATCATCTCTAATATTACAAGGTTAAGGCTTGGTTTAAGTCTTCTTATTTTAGAAAAGTAATTTCTACTCATTGAAAAACTACTTAAGATTTAATATTCTCCAAACTAAACATGGGATCATGTTGACACATGTCATCACCACATGTTGTAGTCCATGGGATGTGATTTAAAGTGGTGTCACAATTTAACAAGGTTTTACCCTTTTATTTTAATTAATTAAAGTGGCTAGAAATGCTTATGAAGCATTCTTTTATTCCTTGAACATTATTTCTGCAAGTAACCTATATATATTTTTATATATTCTGAAAGGTATGGTTGAAAGTGATTTTTGAGAGTTGGAATCAACTCAAAAGCTATTGTGGTTTAAATTTGAAAAATGTTTGAATGCAGAAAAGCTTCTGCCTTGTCATTTTTGCTAAGGGTGATCTACAGATCCAAATGACTTGAATCCAACGGGCTTGGATTAAGCATTCACAGACCTTTTCAACAAAATTGGTTTCATCTAATTTGGTGCACTAAATCGATCTGGGTTGATTTTTGAAGTTGGGTACAGAAGTGTGTTTGAAATTAAAAAGAAAAGATTTAATTTGAATTGTTGGGCTGCGCGAGAAATTCTAACGGGCCGGCCTGCTAAGCGCAGTGCTCCCGCGGGCTGCTTAAGTGGGTGTCCCCACTCGTCAGTGACACGGGGCTGGGCGAAGCGGTATGGGGCAACGTGGTTCGTTCGATCTGGTTCTAATCCAACGGCTGAGGGTCATCGTCGATGCGAGACAGCTCCGGCGAGAACGAAACCTAGCGCGGCCAGTGAGGGGTGCTGGGGGCTCACCGGAGTACGGGAGAGGGTCGGCGAGGCGGGCGAACGACGAATTTGACGACGGCGAACCTCCTGGTACCGGTGGCTTCTCCTGGGGCGGCTCCAATCGCTGGCTCCTTTCTTCTCCGGTAGCGGCAGGCTCCAGTGGAATTCCGGCGGTGTGGTGCTCGCTTTGCTCTGAGAATGGTGTGGCACGATCAGTGAGGAGAGGGGAGTGAGATGGTGTGAAGAAATCGTGCGGGGGTGGCCTCTATTTATAGTCGAGCGAGGGGACCGTCGGGGCGCAAGGTGAGCTCGTCGGAGGCGACGTTACAGGCAGCTAATGGCATGGGCAAGGGTAGGGGACGGGGTTGTGTCTCCTGGCGATGCTCAACGACATGGTCGCGAGGGATGGGGCGGTGTGGTTTGGTCTGGAACGGGCGGTGCTCTGCGCGGCAGAGGCGGCGTTCTCGACGGCGGGCGGTGGCTGTATGGCGCGGGGCGTTAAACGGGGATGTCTGGCGGTCTCCTGGGTCGGTGGTGATCGTGTGTGCGCGCGGTGAGGGCGGCGCGCGGTCTGTGGGTGGTGGTCGAGGGTGGCGCTCTGGCGCACGCTCGGCATGGTCTGGGCGTGTCTTGTGCGCGTGGTCCAGGGCTTGGCAACGCTCGCGGCTGGGACAGGCAGTGGCAGTGGACGGTGGGCTGCCTCCCAGACAAGGTTGGCACGGCTAGTTCTTCCTCTAGCCTGCGGTTGACTATGGGGTGGCATTGAGGTGCTCGGCTGTTCACCATTAATGGCAAGGGCAAGCTCACAGGGGTGCTAGTGCTGGGCTAACCTTGCTAGACGATCTACTAAGGTGTGTGTGAGCTAACTAGGGAACAAGTTAGGCAAGAATCACTGCACACTATAGTGTTTGATGTTTTGTTTGATTTGTGTCTGCAACCTGTTTGATGAAATGGCCGCATGAAATCAAGTTTTGAATTTTGAAATGATTTTTGGTGGGTTTGCTAGATTGGTTCTGGTGAGTCTGCAGATGCTTGGGTTTTGAAAATTGAGCTTGTTTAAGTGGGTTTTGAAAAAGTGGGATCTTCCCATATGAAGAAGATTCAATTTTGAGTTGTCATTTAAACTATGCATTTGAAAGTTTCTGGATGATCACAAGGTGGGCCTTGATACTTTGTTATGAGTACATTCAAGGGGTGCAAAGATCCAGAAAAGTTTCTGTTAGGTTTTGAAAGTTTGAGACAGCCAAAGTAGGCATGGGAGTTAAATTGGTCAAAATGACCATTCACTTAATATATTGGTTTTGACTTATTTTTCTTTAGGAAAAGTGTGGGGAATGTTTTAGATGATGTTCTTTTCACCTAAGAAACATTTTACAAGCAATGGATCACACAAACAAAGTGGTTTTTAAAGAATTCCAAAATTCATGCATACACATATACATGCTTTCATGAATTGATTTAGAAAAGTTTTTGTTAACCCTAAACTTTAGGATTAGTGTTTTGTTGATCTAAGTTTGATATTTTTGGGATGTTACAAGATCTAGATCCAATGGGTTCCCCTCACTTAGAGGAGGAATTGGTTGGTGGGGATTGTAGATCTAGATCTCCTCTTCCAAAGCCCTCAAAAAGATGCAAGAATCATAGGAGGGAAGGGGTAGGAAGCAAGCTCAAGAGGTTCAACGATGGAGGTCAATTTCGTGGTCAAGAACACTCTCAAATGTTGGGGGAAGAACTCCCTTTTATAGTGGAAAGCAAATATGGCCGTTAGGATAAAACTGTGCGAATCCGGTTGAAAGTTCGGTTGGACCGGCTCCAGAATCGGGTGGTTCGGTTCCTGGACCAGAAAACCGGATCTCAACCGGGATAAGGGTCAGTACACAGTCTCGGATAGACTCGGTATAGCAAAACCGGAAATCCCGGTTGAATCTCGGTTAAAACCCGGTTGAATCTCGGTTTTCTGGTGCTGGCGCCGGACCACCTGGTCTGGGAGCCGGTTGAACCGGATCCACAACCGGGATGAAACTGACTTCACGGAAAACACAATAACTTTTGCATCCGGACTCCGATTTCGATGATCTTGGGCTTGTTTTGACGAGGACAACAAGCTATACAAGATGGTACAGAGAAACATCATGGCCCAACAAAGGAGGATAGAACCAAATGAAGAAAGGTAAGAAGCCTCCCTAAAGAAGAACCGATAAAACCTTCAAACTCGAAAACGCCATAGAAGATGCATACGAATTCTGTTTTCGATGAACTTGGGCTTGTTGAAGAGCTAGCAACAACCTCAAGAACCTCACATGGAGAAACACCAAGAAGATGTTGGAGATATGCCCTAGAGGCAATAATAAATGTAGTTATTATTATATCTTTGTGTTTATGATAAATGTTTACATTCATGCTATAATAGTATTAACAAGGAAACATTGATACTTGTGTGATTTGTAAACTTAATTTGAAGTCCCTAGTATAGCCTCTATACATCACTAGCTTGTTGGTTGATAAATGATTGTGGTTTCCCTATCATGAACATTGAGATGTTATCAACAACAAGATCATATCGTTATGAGAATGATATGGTGGACATACTCCTATAGATAAGCGTAGAATAAAGATCAAGTCATTTCAATAGTTCAATTGCTATATGCTTTCTGATACATAGTAACCTAATTCCTTCGACCATGAGATCATGCATATCACCTTTGCCGGATGGATGCTTTGATGACATCAAACACCACACCGTGACTGGGTGGCTATAAAGGTGGCATTGAGTGTTCGGAAAGTATTGGTTGAAACACATGGATCAAGAGTGGGATTTGTCCATCCATATGACGGATAGATATACTCTGGGCCCTCTCGGTGGAATGTCATCCAATTAGCTTGCAAGCATGTGACTGGCTCACAAGGGATCACATATCACGGGAACGAGAAAAGAGTACTTATCGGTAACGAGGTTGAACTAGGTATGCAGATATACCGACGATCATAACCTCGGATAAGTAAACTATCGTGAGACAAAGGGAAATTGGTATCATATGTAAGTGTTTCATTCAATCGCAAAGTAATCATAGAAATATGTGGGAGCCATATGAATTTCCAGATTCCTCTATTGGTTATTGTTCGGAGAAGTGTCTCGATCATGTCCGCAAATTCACGAACCGTAGGGAGACACACTTAAGGATTCGACGTTGTTTGAGTAGTTATGGTATGATGAGAAAGAGACCGAATGTTGTTTGGAGTCTCGGATGGGATCCGGGATATCACGAGGAGATCCAGAATGGTCCGGAGAATAAGATTCATATAAGGAAAGTCTCGTTTCGGAGTTGGGGAATGATTCCGGTGTTTTCATCGGGAATGTTCTAGAAGGTTCCGGAATGTCCGGCACTCCGGAGGGGAAAGGGTACATGAATGTGTCATTGCAAGTTGGAATGATTGCATCATGTACTAGGTGTCATCGCTGTCCAAAATAAAGGGTTTATTCAAATCCTAGTTTGAAAAGTCAAACGGCTAGTTTGAAAGTCAAACGGCAGTTTTTGGAAAGAGGAGGAGAGGTGGAAACCGAGTTGGGGAGGAGTTCCCTCCTCCAACCGGCGGCCCACCTCCAAGCCGAGTTGGGGAGGGACTCCCCTCCCCTTGGCCGCACCTCCCACCTATAAAGGGAGGGGTAGGGCTGCCCCTCCTAGTACACAAGTTCCCTGCCCCAAACCCTAGCTTGGCGCCACCACCTCCTGCAGCTGCCGCCGCCTCCTAGGGTTGCCCTAGCCGACGACTTGGGCTGCCCCAAGACCTAGCCGCCGGCTCTAGCACCTCCTCCTTGGTGTGTCTAAACCCTAGATCGCCGAGGAGCTCTCTCATAATCCACCATATTCGCTCCGGCTTAAGGCGAAGCCCTGTGAGATCTCCCCTCTACTTCCGGTACCACGCCGTTGTGCTGCCGGAATCGCGAGGAGAGTGCTACAACCTCCGCTGCCTGCTGGAACAAGGGAGAGGAAGGTCTTCGTTGAGTACCGAACGTGTGACCGACTGCGGGAGCGCTGCCGGAACACAGCGCCGGAAGGATCGTCTACGCGATCTTGAGATCGGGAAGAGTACGACTACATCACCCACGAGAATCCGCTCTCGTTAAACACTTTGGAATCTTCGAGGGTAAGTTATTCCATCGACTCGTTGCTACAATCTAGTAGATAGATCTTGGCTTGTTTGTTTGTATGCGATAGAAATTTTTTGTTTTGCATGCTAAGAAACCCTACAGTGGTATCAGAGCCGTGTCTATATGTAGATCTGTTGCACGAGTAGAACACAATGGTCATTGTGGGTGTTGATGCTTTTATTGTCGATTGCTTCTTGTGTACTTTGCATCTTGCGGTATGTTGGGATGAAGCGGCCCGGGCTAACCTTACATGACATCGTTCATGAGACTTGCTCCACGCTTGACATGCAACTTGTATTGCATAAGTGGCTTTGCGGGTGCCTGTTTCTCCTAGCATAGTTAAGATCCAATTTACAATGGGTGATTAACAATACTAGTATCAATGTTGTGGTTCATGTTCGTAAGTTAGAACGACACTTATTGAAAGCCCCAAACCACGTAAAAAATGTAAAGAAAGTAGAGGCGTCTAACTTTGTTTTGCAGGGGTGTGCAGTGATGTGATATGGCCATGATTGTGATTATATTTGATGTATGCAATGTTCCTTATTGTAAGTTGGCAACCGGCAGGAGCCATATGGTTGTCTTTAATTTATGTTAAGACCCGTGTGTCTATTCAAAGTAGTTGTAATAGTTGAAGCCGGTGGACGACAACCATGAAGAAGCGTCATTGACCTTGATGCAATGCCGGTGATGATGGAGATCATGTTCGTGCTTGAAGATGGAGATCGGAAGCACAAAGAAGAAAGGCCATATCATATCACATATTATGAATTGCATGTGATGTTAATCCTTTATGCATCTTGTATTGCTTGGTAGACGATGGTAGCATTATAAGATGATCCCTCATGCACATGAATTTCAAGTCATAAAGTGTTCACCCTTAGTTAGCACCGTTGCTAAAGCTTGTTGTTTCAAAGCACCACGTGATGATCGGGTGTGTTAGATTCTGCAAGTGTATACAACGTGAGCAAGCCAGATTTGCTCATGCGGAAACTAAGGTTTGATCTTGACGAGCCTAGCATGTATAGACATGGTCTCGGAACACGGATCACCGAAAGATAAAGCATGAATCATATAGTAGATATGATGAACATGTCGATTGTTCGCCATTGAAACTATATCAACTCTCGTGATGATCGGTGTTGATGTAGTGGATTTGGTTCGTGTGATCACTAAAACAATGTGAGGGATATTTTTTTGAGTGGGAGTTCACCTAGATTAATTTTATTATTAATTTAAACTCAATTTGTCATAAACTTAGTCTAAACTATTGCAAATATGTTGTAGATCAATGGCAGCCCCTACCATCAATTTTAATGCGTTCCTAGAGAAAGAAAAGTTGAAAAACAATGGAAGCAACTTCGCGGATTGGTTCCGCAATTTGAGGATTGTCCTCACAGCTGGTAATTTGACCTATGTGCTGGATGCACCGCTGGGTGACCCACCTGCAGCTGATGCTTCCGATGAAGTAAAGAATGTTTACCTCGCTCGGAAGAATCAGTACTCCATAGTTCAGTGTGCTATCTTGTATGGTTTGGAATCGGAGCTTCAGAAAAGGTTTGAGAATTCAGACCCATATGATATTGTCGAGGATCTCAAATTGATCTTTGAGACTCATGCGGCAATTGAAAGTTATGAGGCTTCTGAAAAGTTCTTTAACTGCAAGATGGAAGAGGGCAGCTCCGTCAGTGAGCATGTGCTTAAGATGTCTGGGCACGCAAAAAAACTTCAAAGCTTGGGTATAGTGATTCCTAATGCTTTGGGGATTTACCGTGTCCTCCAATCACTACCACCAAGTTACAAGAACTTTGTGATGAACTACAACATGCAGAACATGAACAAGCAGTTGCCAGAACTGTTTGCTATGTTGAAGTCTGCAGAAGTGGAGATCAAGAAAGAGCACCAAGTGTTGTTGGTCAATAAGACCACCAAATTCAAGAAAGGCAAGTCTAAGCAGAAGGGACACTTCAAGAAGGGTGGTAAGAAAGTTACCACGCCGGCGAAGAAGACCAAGGCTGGACCTAAGCCTGATACTGAGTGCTTTTACTGCAAGGGAGAAGGTCACTGGAAGCGGAATTGCCCAAAATACTTGGCGGATTTGAAGAACGGCAACATCAAGAAGAAAGGTATATCTGATATACATGTTATTGATGTGTATCTCACTAGTACTCGTAGTAGTGCCTAGGTATTTGATACTGGTTCGGTTGCTCATATTTGTAACTCGAAACAGGTGCTGCAGAATAAACGGAAGCTAGCGAAGAACGAGGTGACGATGCGCGTGGGAAACGGATCAAAGATTGATGTGATCGCGGTCGGCACGCTACCCCTTCATCTACCATCGGGATTAGTTTAATACTTAAATAATTGTTATTTGGTGCCTGCGTTGAGCATGAACATTATATCGGGATCTTGTTTATTGCGAGACGGTTACTTGTTTAAGTCCGAGAATAATGGTTGTTCGATTTATATGAGTAATCTGTTTTATGCACATGCACCTTTGATAGATGGTCTATTCTTATTGAATCTCGATAGTGGAAATACACATATCAACAACATTGAGGCTAAACGTTTGAAATCGAGCGATAACTCGACCTATATGTGGCACTGTCGTCTTGGTCACATTGGAGTGAAGCATATGAAGAAACTCCATTCCGATGGACTTCTTGAATCACTTGATTTCGAATCACTTGAAAGATGCGAAGCATGTCTGATGGGAAAAATGACTAAGACTCCATTTTCTGGTATGATGGAGCGAGCTACGGACTTATTGGAAATCATACATACCGATGTGTGTGGTCCAATGAGTGTAGCATCGCGCGGTGGTTATCGTTATGTTCTTACCTTCACGGATGACTTGAGTAGATATGGGTATGTCTATTTCATGAAACATAAGTCCGAAACTTTCGAGAAGTTTAAGGAGTTTCAAAGTGAGGTAGAGAATCAACGTAACAAGAAGATTAAATTTCTACGTTCTGATCGTGGAGGTGAATATCTAAGTTACGAGTTTGGCGAGCATTTGAAGAAATGCGGAATACTTTCACAGTTGACACCGCCGGGAACACCACAGCGTAATGGTGTGTCCGAACGTCGTAATCGAACTCTCTTAGATATGGTTCGTTCTATGATGTCACTTACAGATTTACCGCTATCATTTCGGGGTTATGCATTAGAAACAGCCGCATTCACTTTAAATAGGGCACCATCTAAATCCGTTGAAATGACACCGTATGAATTATGGTTTGGAAAGAAACCTAAATTGTCGTTCCTTAAAGTTTGGGGATGCGAAGCCTATGTAAAGAAGTTACAGCCGGACAAGCTTGAACCCAAAGCGGAAAAATGCGTCTTCATAGGATATCCGAAGGAAACTATTGGGTATACCTTCTATCATAGATCCGAAGGCAAAATCTTCGTTGCCAAGAATGGATCCTTTCTAGAGAAGGAATTTCTCTCGAAAGAAGTGACTGGAAGGAAAGTAGAACTCGACGAGGTTGTCGAACCTTCTCTCGAAATTGTGAGTAGCGCAGCACCGGAAGAAGTTCCTGTGGTGCCTGCACCAATTAGAGATGAAGCTAATGATGATGATCATGAAACTTTGGTTGAAGTTGCTACAGAGCCTCGGAGGTCAACGAGAACTCGTACCACTCCAGATTGGTATGATCCCGTTATGAGTGTCATGTTGGTTGACAACACCGATGACCCTGAGACATATGAGGAAGCGATGATGAGCCCAGATTCCAATAAATGGCAAGAAGCCATGAAATCCGAGATTGGATCCATGTACGAAAACCAAGTGTGGACTTTGGTGGACTTACCGGATGGCCGGAAGGCTGTCGAGAACAAATGGATTTTCAAGAAGAAAACAGATGCTGATGGTAATGTTACTGTCTATGAAGCTCGACTTGTCGCAAAAGGGTTTCGACAAATTCAAGGAGTTGACTACGATGAGACTTTTTCTCCAGTAGCGAAGCTAAAGTCTGTGAGGATTATGTTAGCAATCGCTGCATATTATGATTATGAGATATGGCAGATGGATGTCAAAACAGCATTCCTCAATGGAGACATTGATGAAGAGTTGTATATGATGCAACCCAAAGGTTTTGTCGATCCTAAAGATGCTAACAAGGGATGCAAACTTCAACGGTCCATCTATGGATTGAAGCAAGCATCCCGAAGTTGGAATCAACGTTTTGATAAGGTGATCAAAAGTTTTGGTTTTATACAAACTTATGGAGAAGCTTGTATTTACAAGAAAGTGAGTGGGAGCTCTGTAGCATTCTTAATACTATATGTGGATGACATATTATTGATTGGGAATGATGTAGACCTTCTTAATAGTGTCAAGGAATATTTGAATAATAGTTTTTCAATGAAGGATCTTGGCGAAGCAGCTTACATATTAGGCATAAAGATTTATAGAGATAGATCGAAACGCCAAATATCATTGTCACAGAGTACATATTTGGACAAAGTTCTAAAGAGATTTGGAATGGAAGATAGCAAGAAAGGGTTCTTGCCCATGTTGCCCAATACGACCTTGAGTAAAACTCAAAGTCCGACATCGGCAGAAGATAGAGAAAGGATGAGTAAGACTCCCTATGCCTCAGCCATAGGATCTCTAATGTATGCCATGCTATGTACTAGACCCGACATTGCATATGCTTTTAGTTTGACTAGCAGATGTCAAAGTGATCCGGGAGTGGATCATTGGACAGCGGTCAAAAACATCCTTAAGTACTTGAAAAGAACTAAGGATATGGTTCTTTCTTATGGAGGTGATGAACAGCTCGTTGTTAATGGTTACACCGATGCTAGTTGGAATACCGATCCGGATGATTCTAAATCACAATCTGGATACGTATTTATTTTGAATGGTGCAGCAGTTAGCTGCAGGAGTGCAAAGCAAAGCGTTGTGGCGAGATCTTCAACTGAATCGGAATACATGGCTGCTTCGGAGGCTTCACAAGAAGCAATATGGATGAAAGAGTTCATTATAGAGCTGGGTGTGGTTCCTAGTGCGCTGAACCCAATGTCTATCTACTGTGATAACATGGGCGCCATAGCCAATGCACAAGAACCAAGGTCACACAAGAAGCTGAAGCACATCAAGCTACGTTTTCACGCTATTCGAGAACATATCCAAGATAGGGATATAAAGATTTGCAAAGTACACACAGATCTGAATGTGGCGGATCTGTTGACTAAACCTCTCCCGAGGGCAAAACATGACCAGCACCAAACTGTCATGGGTGTTCGGTATATTACCATTTAATCTAGATTAGATGACTCTAGTGCAAGTGGGAGACTGTTGGAGATATGCCCTAGAGGCAATAATAAATGTAGTTATTATTATATCTTTGTGTTTATGATAAATGTTTGCATTCATGCTATAATAGTATTAACAAGGAAACATTGATACTTGTGTGATTTGTAAACTTAATTTGAAGTCCATAGTATAGCCTCTATACGTCACTAGCTTGTTGGTTGATAAATGATTGTGGTTTCCCTATCATGAACATTGAGATGTTATCAACAACAAGATCATATCGTTAGGAGAATGATATGGTGGACATACTCCTATAGATAAGCGTAGCATAAAGATCAAGTCATTTCAATAGTTCAATTGCTATATGCTTTCTGATACATAGTAACCTAATTCCTTCGACCATGAGATCATGCATATCACCTTTGCCGGATGGATGCTTTGATGACATCAAACACCACACCGTGACTGGGTGGCTATAAAGGTGGCATTGAGTGTTCGGAAAGTATTGTTTGAAACACATGGATCAAGAG
Source organism: Avena atlantica (assembly GCA_910589765.1). Classification (NCBI taxonomy): domain Eukaryota; kingdom Viridiplantae; phylum Streptophyta; class Magnoliopsida; order Poales; family Poaceae; genus Avena; species Avena atlantica. Next base: position 467,848,914 of record OU342734.1, on the reverse strand, counting down.
TGGGATTTGTCCATCCATATGACGGATAGATATACTCTGGGCCCTCTCGGTGTAATGTCATCCAATTAGCTTGCAAGCATGTGACTGGCTCACAAGGGATCACATATCACGGGAACGAGAAAATAGTACTTATCGGTAACGAGGTTGAACTAGGTATGCAGAGATACCGACGATCATAACCTCGGATAAGTAAACTATCGTGAGACAAAGGGAAATTGGTATCGTATGTAAGTGGTTCATTCGATCGCAAAGTAATCGTAGAAATATGTGGGAGCCATATGAATTTCCAGATTCCTCTATTGGTTATTGTTCGGAGAAGTGTCTCGATCATGTCCGCATAATTCACGAACCGTAGGGAGACACACTTAAGGATTCGACGTTGTTTGAGTAGTTATGGTATGATGAGAAAGAGACCGAATGTTGTTCGGAGTCTCGGATGGGATCCGGGATATCACGAGGAGATCCAGAATGGTCCGGATAATAAGATTCATATAAGGAAAGTCTCGTTTTGGAGTTGGGGAATGATTCCGGTGTTTTCATCGGGAATGTTCTAGAAGGTTCCGGAATGTCCGGCACTCCGGAGGGGAAGGGGTACATGAATGTGTCATTGCAAGTTGGAATGATTGCATCATGTACTAGGTGTTATCGCTGTCCAAAATAAAGGGTTTATTCAAATCCTAGTTTGAAAAGTCAAACGGCTAGTTTGAAAGTCAAACGATAGTTTTTGGAAAGAGGAGGAGAGGTGGAAACCGAGTTGGGGAGGAGTTCCCTCCTCCAACCGGCGGCCCACCTCCAAGCCGAGTTGGGGAGGGACTCCCCTCCCCTTGGCCGCACCTCCCACCTATAAAGGGAGGGGCAGGGCTGCCCCTCCTAGTACACAAGTTCCCTGCCCCAAACCCTAGCTTGGCGCCACCACCTCCTGCAGCTGCTGCCGCCTCCTAGGGTTGCCCTAGCGGCCGACTTGGGCTGCCCCAATCCCTAGCCGCCGGCTCTAGCACCTCCTCCTTGGTGTGTCTAAACCCTAGATCGCCGAGGATCTCTCTCATAATCCACCATACTCGCTCCGGCTTAAGGCGAAGCCCTGCGAGATCTCCCCTCTACTTCCGGTACCACGCCGTTGTGCTGCCGGAATCGCGAGTAGAGTGCTACAACCTCCGCTGCCTGCTGGAACAAGGGAGAGGAAGGTCTTCGTCGAGTACCGAACGTGTGACCGACTGCGGGAGCGCTGCCGGAACGCAGCGCCGGAAGGATCGTCTACGCGATCTTGAGATCGGGAAGAGTACGACTACATCACCCACGAGAATCCGCTCTCGTTAAACACTTTGGAATCTTCGAGGGTAAGTTATTCCATCGACTCGTTGCTACAATCTAGTAGATAGATCTTGGCTTGTTTGTTTGTATGCGATAGAAATTTTTTGTTTTCCATGCTACGAAACCCTACAGAAGAAACAAAATAGGAAGATTCAAAGTATGCAAACGATTGAGCTCCCTATGACGATGTGATCAAGTTACACAACCGAGAGCCCCTCTTGATAGTGCGGCTATCTATCCTCTAACCCGGTCTCCCAAGAACCACCTTGAGACCGGTAAAAGCAAAACCTATCAAGTACATACCTTTGTCTTGCGCATACCGCTTGATCTTGATGACAACGCTTCAAGCTCCACCCAAGCCGGAATGCAACACTTGATCATTGTTGCTTCGTGAAGACTCCTAATTTGCTCCCCATACACCACTATGGGATAGCTTCATTAATACATGTCTTCACATGTCCATTATCACCAATATGGACGGAAAGCTTCAAGCAAATGATCTTCTCGATATGCTTATCTTGAACTTTCCCTTCTCAACCTTGATGATGATCACTACTTGATGTCATCCTCTCATGGGCTATATAATATCTTCATTTTTGAAGCATGCCCATGGAAAGATACTTGTCCCATATAGAAAACGCAAAGGCAAATATATAATGGGTTAGTTCATGATGCATAATTGACAAGGCTTACCATACCACAATACCATGTGGTACATTCTTTATGCTTCATGTGTTGACCAACTTGAAATCACTCTTCACTCTTTGTATTGGTCAACCAAGTATCTTCTCGTGCTCCATCTTAATATCTTAAGGTACGTAAGGAACTCTTCATTTGATTACATGCTTTAATCTTAGTCAACCATAGCTCAACTAATGAGGCTATCATGACACCAACTTAGAGCCATATCTTGAATTCTTCTATTGAGATCACACTCTCAAGATCTGGATCATATCATATTCTTCTCTTCAACTCGATGATTTTGATGCCAATACTCAAGGTCAAGGTATATCTTTATCTTCATGGCATCCATACTTGAATCCAACACATGGACTATAAGCATGACCTATGGAATATTCCTTCATATAAAAATCAATGAAAACATTAGTCCATAGGGATTGTCATTAATCACCAAAACCACACATAGGGGCAATTACCCTTTCAGGCGGCCCTGATTGCGATCTGGCGAGAAGGCGGCGGCCTCCGTCCCGGCTGGTTTGGCGGTGGTGTTTCGGCGAGCGGCGGCCGGTGATCCTCGGACCAGATGGCGGCAGCATGGCGGGGATCTGGGCCTAACCGCGATCTGTAACGTACGTTGGCCTCGACGCCGGCGCCCTGGCGACCCGGGCATTATTCGTGACACTAGGGCGCTTGGGGCATCTGCCCCGGGCATGGTGGTGGTGGCCTCCTTCTCCGTCGGAATGGTCGGCCGGGTGGTCTTGCCGTCTTGCGGCGGATCCTGCTAGTTTTCTGCGGATGGCGTGGGGGCTGCTGGATCGGTTTCAAAAAAGGAGGTGGTCCTGGATCCCTCTCAATCCAACACGATGATCTGTCGGATGTTGGTCTCCATTGATATGGTTTTTGTGTCATGTTCCGGAAGGCTTCACCGGTGAATTCCATAAGTGCTATCATGTCGTGAGTTTGCTGGAAGGATTGAATTAGGTCGTACGTACCCATGTTTTACCCTGACCGTTTGGTTTCAGAGGGCGTGCTTTGAAGCTTTGTTGGCTGTTATTATCATGGGGCATGTTCTCGTTCCATGGTGCTGACGGAGAAAGTCATGGAGATCGAGATCTAAGCACAGACAATGGTGGTTCGAGTCTAGGTGGTGATGGGAAATTGGCTAGGTGACTTGTGAATTGGAGCAGTGGCATGCAAGTGGGGGCGACTGCACAGGAGAGGTTCATGGTCCTACCTCTCAGGGTGAAAACCTATGGTCTGGCCTTAATTGGTTGTGCTCGGCAATGACCTTGTTGAATGTATTGTTTTGAGAGCACGGACTTTCGTCAGGGTGAAAACCTAGATCTTTGATCGGGTGATGACGGTGTTTGTGCACCGTTCCCTCCTTAGAGGCGTCGTTTTTGAAGAAGCTGGACTTCTGGTGTTGTCTTGGTGGTAGTAGTATTGCTGTTTCAATGAATGAGTCACTGTAGCGGGACATTTTTTTAATTCTTCTTTTTTTAGCTGTGTGCATCCATGTGGCCGCTAGGGCAATGCGTTGTTGCAGAGGCTGGGTGTAATTGATATCTTCTGATATTAATATATGCTCTTTTCCAAACAAAAAAATATGTTTTACTTTAGCTCGTTAAGCCCATTTTGTTTCCTCCTCTCTCCTAAGTGTTGTTAGCCGTTCATTCGCTTTCCTTAGTGAATCTCCCTCAACAATACTTAACGTATTTCTTTCAGCCTTTAAGTCGAGATCATCAATAATTGAAATTAGCCTTTCTTTTTCCTTCTTGTATTTCCCACTCATATTTTTGGCCCACCCTTTTAAGAATCGTCTCAGATGTCGTATTTTATTCTGCCATATCTCGATAGGAGTTCATCCTTTAGAAACAACATTCCATTCTGCCACCACCATCTCAAAAAAAACCTTCTTGTCGTAACCAATACAACTCAAAGGAGAAAGATGGATTATTCCCTGAATGAGCTTTAACTCCAGATCCGATCCAGTGCGGGTCAAACCCGTACTGATACCAGGGGAATTTTTGCTCGCATTCTACACTAGCCAAAATACGATCAAGCTTGTGGGTTCTAGCACATGACTAATTTGATATAGGGAGAGTAGGAATTTAATGTATTTTGACATGTTTTATTTTCGTACTACTCTATCTTAATTAATTGAGTGGGGCAAAATGTTCGCCCTCCTTTCCAAAAAAATAAGATAAAAATGAACAGGAGATATCTGGTGCAAGTGTGGAGTGACCAAGCTGCCCATCTCCTCTTTCTAGTCATTGGTTGGCTCCTCTTTAAACCCTATCCTCTTGGCCTGATCGCGTCACTCCTTCTCTTTTCCCTTCACGCCTTTTCTATCTGCATGCTCCACAAACCAAACTGAGAGGACCACTCTCAGATGAACATGTCATTAAAAACTGATATAAAGCCCTGAAACTGAATCCAAGAGCAGAGGCAGGATGAGGAGATATTTTTTGGGGGCAGGCCGGCGCGTGATCCCTGCGGCTTTCTGTTGCAAGGCGACAGGCCGTGTCAGACATGGTGCATGGCGCTCTGCAGGGGAAAAAGGGCAACTGAAAAAAATACTTTCCCTTGACGAGACACACGGAATCAGTGCGAGCCGTGACCTGGGGACCGCGCCGCCTCGGCTCACGATAAAAAAAACCTGCTGCGTTCTGGGTATTCAACCCAGCCGATCCAGCTCTGGCGAGGAACCCGCTTGGTTTCTCCATTCTTTCTCTGAAACTGCAAGGATCATTAAGAGCATCCGATCTGAATTCCCGAATAGGGTACTTTGCTGCAGTGAAGCCCCTCTGTACCATTTCTAATACCATCACATGGACTGAATTCGGTATTCAATTCAGGCATTACGCTCCCTTCATTCACATAGTAGTAGTACTCCCTTTAGTATTTTAGTATTACTAGTTTATTACAGGGAGGGGACACACTGTCGTTGATTGGTTGGCTGGCTAGTGAGCTCTTGAACCGTGAGGCAGGCAAGACAAGGTACACGATGCAGTAGGAACTCCGAGACAGGCTCCAGTAGCTACCCACATGATCAATCAAGTGTTTTGTGTTGCCATGTACTGTATGTGCGCTCACACTGTTCTACGGTATTTTTTTTTTTTTGACTTGCACTGTTCTACAGTAGTATTAACTTGGTCTCTCTTGCTACGTAGTACAAGTAACGGCTTTCCCAAAAAAACTCCTATTGACGGGCATGGTGCCCAGCAAAGATTGATGGACGAGTACATGATTACATTGATTCTGGCCGCACGCACGGGAAGACATGATCTGATCAGCATCTGTTCATCCGTAGCGTGTGACATTCAAGTCAGTTCCGTCTAACATTTACATCATCTACTTCAATTTCAAGCTGAGATGGCTGTTACCGATCCTTCTACGACCTGCCTATTGACCGGCTCTTGCCGCCCAGACCAACCATGACACACAGCAGGGGCATACCATTTGGTTCACGGGCTGACCTCTTTTAGTTGAAAATGGGTATGAAACTCGGACACTTCTAGTTGCAAGCTCACTTGCAACCGAGGATGCATGACATCACAGTCAATTAAGAATACACTTTTTTTTAAATTTGCGTCATTTCACACCTTTTGCACCTAAATAACCACATATCAGTAAAAATGATAGCAAATCAATTATCACTAGTTAACAGTTTAATTAAGTCTCGCCAGCATACCTCAATGTATCAAAAGTATCGCACAGTTCCCGCAAAAAAAAAGGATCGCACAGAGACACGTACAGTTTGTTAACAAACACACAAATTGCGATAAAAATCGAGCAATCACTCGTCTCAGTAATGGACATATTTTGCTTCATCTCGGACCAAGACCTTCTCAATGGGTCCATGATCACGGTCATTATCCGGTTCTCCTCCATTATTACAAAGAGCTCTACTTCCTTTCGTCTGAATTCCACTTCTTTGGTTCAGGGCCGGCCCTGAGGGGGGACTGGAGGGGCGGCCGCCCCGGGCCCAAAATTTTGGAGGGCCCTCCACCGATTTGTGCTGCATATATGGGCTATAATAGATATCAGAAAAAAATAAAAAATAGCAGTTTCGAGTTTTCTATTGGTCTAGACTGGGCCTCTACTTTGCTAGACACACATACATTTCTGATTTGGAGTCCATCACCGCAGCACATACATAACATGCGATTAGATCAGCTATCGATCTCTTTTATCGTATCGTACATAGGCAGGCCGCACGCCGGTTCCTGCCTCGACCTTGACTCGACGTTGTGCTCTCGATCCTAGGAAGGCCCGCACAGGGCAAGCAGAAAGCCGTCATCCGTCGTCCGATGGTCGCCTATCGCCTCGCACCCTTGTCCTCTACCTGCGGCCTGCCTCTTGTCTCGCCTTGGCCGTTCAGCGGGTTCGAATTCTGAATTTTTGATCCCACTCCCAGTCTTCTGCATTCTAACGTTGCCTCTATTTTTTTGTTCTAATTAGTAGTTCTTCTTTATATTTTTAGTTTGGTTAATTGGTTATGGCACCTGATTCCGGTGCTAAGAAAAGAAAAAAGACGAAGGAAGAACAGAAGTTGATTGGCTCACAGAGAGGATCCTTTCATAAATTTTTAAAGGGTAACACGAGCACTTAGAGGAATCCAGTTGAGTTAGCACTAGTTTTTATTGGGGAATCGAGTAATGTTGATCTAGAGGATGATATCGGTATAATATCGCATTTGATTCATCTCCTATAAAATCTGTTGAGTGTTGATTTGGAACCAATTAGTGTGGATATTTATGATCCGACATCGAGAAGAAGTTTTTGGACGAGATTGATATTGATTTCATTGTTACTGAATTATGTTCTAGGAATACACGGAGAAATTTTGGAGGTAATATGTAAACATTGTCATTTTTATATGAATATTGCAAATGGGTATACTTGAAGTATTTATTCTTCATCATTTCATATGTGTATATCAAAAAAAATAGCAGGGGCCCTAAATTTTAGTTTCGCCCCGGACCCCTAAAATCTTAGGACCGTCCCTGCTTTGGTTCTTGATCGGGCATTGATCTCTACAATTTCGGGCTTTCTATTGTGCATATAATGGAAAGTCTTCAAGTGTTCGTCTTCCTCCGATGGGCTTTTGGTGGCGTATCTTCGGCTGGGTCGCTTCTTCATCTCCAATACCTTAAGCTCCGGCATGTGCTCCTTCTTCGGCTTCAACAGGGCCATGGCGGGAGCCACGATCGGAACTGTGTTAGGTGGCGCATCCTCCACGAATTGCTATGGCTTGCGCGGCCGTGGGCAGAAGCTTGGTAAGAGAGGGAGACCATGGTCTGTGCAACTGACGGATGGCCCGGGTTAGACAAGAGGAGCCACACGAAAGACGCTGACGTCGTCGCTAGACCGAAAATCGAACCCAAATTTGTGTTGGGAGTACGTCGAAACAGACCGGTTCGAGACACGTGGTTTCTTTCCATGCCCCATTAGGTGAACCTCTATGCGCTTAGATAGAAACGAACATCAGTTATCTACTGTTGTCATTTGGTCGGACGCAATTGCTAAGTATAGGATTCAAAACTTTTGTTTTCAACTCAATATATAGAAGTTGAAAGATGTCAGTTATTACAGATCCAACCTCGACCATCAACACACTTTTAAGCATTGAACACATACCTTGCCGAAAACTAAACAGATTTCTAGCGAAACTACAAGGCTAAAACCGATTCTCCATCAACACAAACACTTGCGACGCCAAGAGAAAAATATTTTACTACTCCAGGCGCAGTGTGACCAACACCCAACCTTTGCTCCTTTGAAAGATCTCAAACATATCTGCCGCTATATTAAATAGTATAGGAGATAGTAGGTCACCTTGTTTTGATCATTTTTTAGTCTGAAAGTATTGGCCAACATCAACATTAACTTTGATGGCAACACTATCTCTATACACGAAACCGTGGATTAGAGTACGCCAATCTTCAGAAAAACTTTTCATCCTCAAAGTTTACTTGAAAAAAAGACCACTTGACTGCTAACGCAAATGTCGCCATGTTGGATAAGGTTCCAAATCTCCACGGTGTAGTGGAAGTCTTTACAAATCATATCGCAAATCTCTTAATCCCATCGCAAATCTCATCCACACATGTGGGAAGCATGTGACTGCTATCCAATTCTACTGATAGGCCAAAGAGGATTGCTTTTTTTTTTTAAGATGCAAAGAGGATTGCTTTTAGCAGCAGTGCTCCCCGGTTCCTTTCGAAGTCACAAGTACAAGGTGAGCCGTCGGCTGTCAGGAAAATGCCGCCTACTTGTCCTCCGGACAAGCACATGGCATGGTGATGGTGGCATGCATCTACATATGTGCGACTTTTTTTCGTGCCAAAGCATGCGAGGCTGCTTTGCCTAAGTCATCAATCGGAGAAGGACGGCCTTAATTTCCTGTGTAAACCCACTACAGTGATCCCGATATGGGGATATCTGGTTCCCGTCGACGTCGGAACAGCGACGCCTGCCAAAAAGAACATTAATTGTCGCTCGGAGATACCGAAAATACCTGCTTAGGCCTTGTTTACTTCTCCGGTATTTTTATCCCGAAAAGACGCGGGGATACGCGGGGATTTGGTGTTCGCCCAATACTCCCAAATCCCCTCAAATACCCTTCCCCAAAAATACTCTACCATGATGTAGAGTTTTTAATTTAGTCAAAAATACACTAGTGTGGAGGGGATTTGTGGGGATAATCCGGAAATATCCCCTCAAAACCCGGCCTAGTAAACGACCTATCGGGGAAATTCCGGGATACAAAATAATCCCCTCTCATCCCCCGAAATACCCTAGAAGTAAACAAGGCCTTAATGTTTCTTCCGACCCACTATTGCCTACCTGTCGGCGCTCCACTGCTCGACGCCGCTATCGCTGGATAAACCCTGTCAGCGACCAACGCCCGTTTCGCCAACCATCCGTGAAATGATGATCGCGAAAGACCCTTTGTGGTGCTCGCCATGGATCCATCCATTGTTGGGTTTCCCATTGAGATCCAAGGACTGTGGTGGGCGGGTCATCGTCGTACTAGACCCCTTGTCAATCGAACTTTAATAAAAGGTCAAGTAGCTTGTCACCGTCGAGACGGCAGAGCTGGAAACCATCTATACCGAATGGATGTACGCGGCCAGAGCATCTTGCCCGCACGGCTCGTTGTCATCCTCCAAAACGGAAAGCGACGATCCTCCATCTCTGATTAATTGCGACTCGTGCGCCCGGAGCGAATCTGGCAAGCCATGCCGGATTGTCTCACAGCCATTTTCGGAACTCAAGATCGTGGCCAAGTGCCGCACACGCATAGTTCGATACCCTCGGATTATTCTCCCGTCTTCCTTCTTTGTTTCTTGGTTTTCCGTGGCCAGGCATGATTTTGCTGACATTTTATTTTGGCGTCTACAGAAACACTTGGACATGTTATGCTTGCATACAAAGTTTCGGCGTTTGCAGTTTATGTAAAAAACATATTTTTCTGATGCTCTAATATGACTATTAACAAGACATAGTTTTTGTACACAGGCCATAATTTTTTTCTTGCGGAACTTTATGTACCAACGCAGAATATCCAGGCATACACACGAATTTTTCGTTTAGAATTTCTTGACATTTTAAGATACGTTTTTTATGCACAGGTGCATTTAGACTTGTACCTAGCTGGCTAGCTACTCTGCTTTGTTCCCATTGGCAGCGGCAGATCACAGATGGAAAAGCGATGCTAGTGCCACACACGAATAAGGAAACCATAGTGTGCACCTCTGCACCTATGCACGCAGGTTCGATCGATCGACCGACCGAAGCATAGCATACATAGCATAGCAGCAGCTGGTCCATGGGAACTTTGGAGGGGACTACAGCGACGTCGTCCTACCCCGACCGATGAATCGACGCTCCAACTACGAGTCCGTAGGCCGTAGCCAGGTCCATGCACTCAATGCCGCACAGCTTAGCTTTGCCCCTGCCCTAGTTAGCTAACCTGGCCTAGTAGATGCTGCACCTTTTTCCCTATCTTCAAACCTTGGTAAAACGCTGTGATGTTTTCTGGCCGATGTCTATCTAGCATCTGGTCGGGGAGATCTATGTCGCTTTTCTTTGGCATTTGGACAGAAGGTTTAGATAGGCCGGCAAGATGTCGTGATGCGATCCGGCTGACATATGCTTCGACGGCGAATCAGGGACGATTAACATCATCGTTAGTCTGTTAGGTTCACCATGCTATCTACTCTCTTCGTTTTAAAATATAAGATGTTTTAGCTTTGTAAAGCAAATGTATCTAGACTTATATTTTTTTTATAAACCTAAAACATTTTATATTTTGAAACAGAGGGAGTACTAGGCAGGGTGGTCTACCCTACCGATGCAATTCAGCCAATGAATATCACTAGAGTGAATTAGGAAGTGCAGCTTTGACGGCACCCCTGCTCCTGTATGAAGATCTAATGAAACAAAATTATGGTTATATATGGTGATTTAGTTTCTATAAATTTGATCAAACTTCAATTAGTTTACTTAAAAAAACGTAAATTACAATTTTTTCGACCAGAGTCAGTACAGTAGTATGGAGTAATGCTCACAAATTTATTTTAGTCCAAACTTTCACTAGAAAAAAACCCAAATTCCCATTCTCTGTTACTTGAGAGTTTTGTTTAGGTCTCTTAAATCTCGGTCTATGTAAACAACTTTCACCTTAACTTTAATATCAACAAGAATTGGTCTTTTAACTTAGAAAAAATTACGACTACTGAGCCCTATACAATCCTCATAGCTCCATACTAGTATACAAATACCTCATGTTGTTGTAAAAAAAATCATATTTCATGTTGTATGATATAAAACTGGATCACACCGAAGAGGAGCCCTCTCGAGGGCACAATATCCAACGAACATCGGAGATATGATGGCACATCCGGAAGAACTACAAGCATAAAAGAAAAGGCAAAGACAATAACCCAGTGGAAAATAAGAAGAAGCCCATGAGAAGGAATAAAGTTCACAAGCCCCATTAGTGATACCCCTCATGGACCAAAGTCAACCCACCTCCATGGACAATGTGTATGGACCAAAGAAGACAACGTTACCCTTACTTTTACCTCCCATTTGGGGGGTGTTTTAGTCTTTTCGAAGAATTCACTAGGTGGCCCTATACAATCCTCATAGCTCTACGTAACTTGCTTCTTCCTAGTGTCATCAACCAGTCTTTATGCACAATCTTTACAAAGTTTTTCATGTTCATATCTTTATTTGTCTTGAAGCTTTCCAAGTACTTTTTTGCTACAAACTCAGCCATGAAAGCTCTGATTTTCCACTTCTTGCCCGTGTCCATTGGATCAAATATCTTAATCATCCAAGTTTTGTGGCCTATTGACGGGGCTTGCCCATAGATACCAAGGGCATGTCTCAATGCCATATCATGTTTCCCTTATCCTCGTCTTAGCGTTAATTGGTAGCTTGATACCTCTCCTTTTCTGGCAACTGTATTCTTTGATTCCACTTCTAAGCATTTCCATTGACTCAAAGATCTAACCTACATGGAAGGAAGGAGAAGTGAGATCTTCCTTCCTAAAAGTCTTGAACCTGATCTCAGCTCTTTCAACAGTCGAGTCGGGGCCCAGAGAACTTCACCTTCTGATTCACCATCATTGTCAACTTCATCTTATTTCTCTTTCATTTTTCTCTTATGACAGTCCTCCTCCTCATCAACATGGCCAACACAAAAATCATCATCATCTACACTTATGTCATATTCTGAATCCATAATCTCTAAGTCTGATTTTTCTTCATCACCTGAAAGTGATCCTCCTCTGCTTGCTTCTTGTTCTTCTTCATTGCTGTTGCCAGAAGTGTGTTGGATTTTTGTTCTTAATCCAACTCTTGTTCACCCTATTGGTTGCACTAGAATAGGTGCATCATTTGCAAATACAACTTGTATTTGTTCAGGGAAAATCTCTACTACCCTAGGTTCATCATCTATATGTATGAGTCTGGTCTTTGTAGGGATGATGATAGAAGGGAGATCAACAACATGAAAATCTACCACATCATCGCAAGTATGCCTGATTGAATCATCATGGTCAAGATAGACACTTATGAAATGATGCCAGATTGACAGAAATACTGACATTTGGTTTGTGTCATCCTCATACTTATCTGTCTAAGACCATTATTTCTCACTAGTAAGATTGTGAGGCGGTAATGAACCTTAATCCTCCCTCCCATTCTTAACCAAGATGTTCACCAATATTTTCCAGCATACTTGGTGACCACATGAGCGGGTCAACATGATCGTACCACATAGCAGTTCCGTCAACATAAGATTTGTTATTTCCTTGCCCAAGAAAGTAACCCCCCATGGTTAATTTCTACAGAGAAAAACTTGCTATTCGATCAGCATATAAGACATCCATCAACATCGTCTGAAACATTGCAACAAATCAAAGGAAAAACTAAAACCCTACCAAACCCCTACCCAAACCCGCTACTTTGTACCATGGTTGGACCGTAGGAGAAACATTGAGATAACGCTACTATTGCACAGAAACATCTCCAAGTAGCCGCATTGACCTCTTGAAGATGAACCCGAGCAAAAAAAACATGATTTCTGGCTGAAAACCTTGCAATTTTGGGGAGAGCCGTATACAGGAGCACGGGAGCCGTCAGGCGGACGATGTAGAGCCATCTCCGGCTTGTCCTCCGCCGGCAAAGTGTCGGTCCAGGAAGTCGCAAACCGCACAAAGATGAAGAGCGGCAACATCCCTGAGTCCCGCCGCTGATCACGGCGTGCCCCCTGTCCTTTCCCGCTCCATCCTTGCTCACCTCGGAATGATCATTCGCTTTTGTGCATGGAGGCAAAGCAAACATGCAAAATAGAAGGAACCCGAGTAGGATTTCGCAAATCAGTAGGGACGCCATGGTATAGAAAATGCTCCTTAGACACACAAGTGGGTCATGAACGTGATACGTATACGTGTACGGCGGCAGACAAGTGACGACACGCGACGTGGCTGTCGATGATACAATGTGTCGTAAATAGGTACCATAGATGGCGTATTCATGAGGTCGGCTAAAATCCTAAACCCTAGAATGGGGGCCTACCACTTGTGCTAATTGGTTGTTCATTTCATACGGTAACTCCATCTTTTATTGTTCGATAGGCCAACGATGCCAATACGATTTGTTCAAAAATCGAACATGCAGAGCCAAATTCAGATACCTACCTTGGATTTAGCTCTAGCTTTATTGTCGAAGGAAGAGACACATTTAAGGCTGCATCTTGTGAGACAGATGTGGTGGTTGCGTTGAGAAATTCAAGTTTGACATGTCGCTCGCTCCTTCAGGGTTCAATTATATTGCAGGATGTAGGACAAGGGCGCATCTCTATTTTATCCCTTATTAGTTAATACTGAAAACTCAAGAGAGCAAAACGAGGCTTTAATAACCATGTGCCCAGGTTGATCGGATTTCCTGCTGCCGCTGCCGGTGCAAAGAACGGATCACCAGCAGTAGTTGTGGTACATAGTACTTCCTCCGTTTGGAAATATAAGATGTTTTAGGTTTGTGAAGAAGATGTCTTATATTTTAAAACACATGTGAGTAACAGCAGGAACATGGTACCATGTACTCCTACTAGCCTGCAACAACAGCCGTGACACAAACAAAAACTGAGCACTAAATAAGGGCGAGGAATTGACGATTTACTGCCCACGTACGCATTCATCCATAAACAATACTAAGTGCCACGGCTGCCCACGTACTATGTACTAGTAGTACGTATCTGCTGCAAGTGTGGACAAAACAAGTTCCACTTCGGGTTGCCTTTCTTCGGCTCCTCTCTAAACCGGGCTGATCGCGTCACCCTTTTCGTTTCTCCATTCTCGTATTTTCTCTTTTCATTTCTGTTCAAACAAAACAAAGAGGACCATTCGGATGAACATACCATTAAACTGATACTCGGTACAACAAAGTACAGAAACTGAAACGAAGAGCTTCCTGGTGCATGCATGGAGATATTTTTTGACGGGGCAGGCGCGTGATCCCATGCGACAAGCCGTGCGTGTACTTGTGCGAGAAACAGCAAGTCCTCATCAGACATGGTGCATGCATGGCGCTGTGCATGCAGATCCATGGTGCGTGGGAGAAATGTTTTTCCCTTGACGAGACACGCGGAATCAATGCGGGCCGTGGACGGTCTGGGGGCCGCCTCGCTTGACGATGAAAAAGGAAAGTAGGAGAACTTGCGTCGCGTCCGATCTGGGCATTCTCTGCATCGCAAGGAAACCAGTTTTTCTTTCTCTGAAACTGCAAGGAACCACCGTTAATAACGACAGCTCTTGCCTAGCCGCTGCGCCATTACGAGCATCCCATCTGAAATTGCAAACGGGAGTAGTACTATAGTTAGCTGCAATCAAGCTGGTGTACTAGTACCGTTTCTTGCGGATCGGCCGAATTCGGTATTCAATTCGAGCATTCGCGTACTAGTTCGATGGGTGCCGTTGGATCGCTGGTTGGCTATTGAACTCTTGAACCGTGAGGCGGGACGCGTACAGATATGGGAACTTGCAGGAGACAGGCTTCAGTACATACCCACATGATGCATGATCCACCAAGTGTCGTGCTAGCTTCCAGTACGATCGAGTTCCCTGCGGCCTAGTACGCACGCTCGCACTGTTCCCATTAACTTGAGTTGCTACCTACGTACTACGCACGGCCTTCCAAAATAACATGTCTTGCTAGTTGCTACTGCTAGGTAGTAGTAGGTACCTGCATCGGACGACATGCTCTGATCTCTCCCTCTGTTCATATACAGGAGTAGTAGTAGATGTACCTACCGATCACAGCAGCAACGCGGTTAAATTCCTACTAGCTGAAACGGTGGCAAGCAGTAAATCTTACACCCTCCGTGTTTGCTTCCGGTGCTAGCTACTAGGAGTACTAGCTGTGTACTCGCCGCCGGCTTGGTTTCGATCACTGTGTATCCCTTCCTGAGTGTACTGCCGGCACATGGCATCCGCAAATAGAAACATTGAACGACTGGGGTTTCTTTATTTCCAGCATCTCTCGTGCATTATATATATACTCCTATGTTATTGTTTGACATTGGATCGTCTTTGTTACTACCCATGATGATGGGGGTGTTAGTGAGCTCACGGCTTACGCATTTTCGCATGACAAGACAAGAGACACCAACATAAACTACACGAATGGATGGTGGGCGGTTCCTCGTCGCCAGCAGCTCAAACTATATAAGATCTCTTTGTCTCCCTATATTATACGGATCCATGCATTATCTTACGAGGAAAGGATGGACCACATGCAACTGGATGTTCTTTGCCATTCATAGATCATCGAAGTGTCAACGTCGTATTCAATTGCCGTCTGATCGATCGAAGCTTTTCCTAACTCAACTAGCACTAGCTGGGAACACAGAGCTCGAATTCCAGTTTTGTATCGGAGATTCAGAGTTACTTGTCACCTGCAGAAGTCTACAGCAGGGAAGGTAGATGATGCCATGATTATTAAGTGAACAGCATCTGAACTTCCAGTTATTTTCACGGGACAAAAATGCTTGACCTGACTAACAGATCAACACCCCACAGTTACGGGCTATAGCAGTACAGCGAGAGGTAGACGATCGACGCTGTGCGCGCGTGCGTGCGTGCGTACTATCACTATGGCTGATGTTACCGTGGCTGGCCGAGCCGTCCCGTCCCGTCTGGGAGGGGAACAACAGCTGCGCGATTGGGGCGCTCGTCGCTGTCGCCTCCGCGACTTGCCCTCGCCCGTCGTCGCTCGCAGCAGCATCAGTGCATCACCAGTAGGAATGTTCGGAGATGCTGGAACAGTAGCTCGCTGTGAGTTACAGCAATGTTGCTTTGCTTGTGGTGGCTGCTTCTGTTGCGAATCTCTCACCAGCCGATCGAGCTACTACAACTGCTCCTGTGATGGGACGTTTCCGGACCGGATTCGGATGGACTACTATTTAGCACTGGCTGCCCAAAAGCAGCGACGTAAAGTAGGTATATGCTCGTTCCTCACATTCGATCTTGGAAAATTTGCGAGCATAATATTGTGTCCAGAAGAAGGGCGAGCTTCTTTCTGGGCCTTTTTCAATAGAATGTTTCTGGGCTTTCTTCCTTTGAACAATGGGCTTCTATTATTCTAGGTTTACTTATGACTAGGAAACATGGAATTGGGCCACGATATGTTGGACTGAGTTGTAAAGTTACCCAGTTTGTTCCAACTATTATTAGTGAATACATTATGTCAGTTTTCTTAGGAGCTTCGGCCGTGACAGTCGAAGGCATTACTACCCCGGAGGTTATCGAAGCCTTTGCATGTGCCGAGGCATTGTGCCTAGCTACTGATCTGCGGACCATGAGAATTCTCGTTTCATCTGATTGCTTAAATGTTGTCCAGGAGATTCAAGGTGAGAAGCCGCAAGGAAAACATTGCATGATCATCAAAGAGATAGCATCAAGAAAGTAGGGAATTCCAATAGATGATTTTCAGGCACGAATGGCGAGAAGCTAATGGAGATGCACATATAGTCTAGCTAGAACGGCAACTTCTTTAGAGTGTGGTAGTGGTAGTAGACATATGTGGTTTATTCATAGTCGGTATGGGGATTCCACACAATTTTTTTTATTAGTGAATACATCTTGTGCTCTTATTTCGGAAAATCATATTTGCAGTGTTGTGCATGTGTTACGGCAAGCTCTGCCTGCAGTACTTCGACGGTGGGCCTGGCTCGGACGCTCAGTGTAATGCCCCGGGTTACTCCGGAACGATGGCGGTCATTTCTGACAGCTCAATAGGATCTCTATACTAACCCCATGGATCAATACTAGTCTTTTCTG
Source organism: Avena atlantica (assembly GCA_910589765.1). Taxonomy (NCBI): domain Eukaryota; kingdom Viridiplantae; phylum Streptophyta; class Magnoliopsida; order Poales; family Poaceae; genus Avena; species Avena atlantica. Next base: position 467,832,064 of record OU342734.1, on the reverse strand, counting down.
CACATTTTGTTCTCACTCGTGCGCACCCGGTACCCACTTCCCGGTTGGTCCCCTATCCTAGTATTGCTCTAAGCCAAGCACGCTTAACCTTAGAGTCTTTTCAGATAAGTTTCTGGAAAAGAAGTTGCAACTTATTGGTATGAGTTTACTATCAATCTTATTGAGCTATGCACCAGGGTCTCATATACACCCACCCTTAGAAGATCGACGTTCTCATCGATCAACCACAAGCAAGGAACGTCCCCTTTAAGCACATGTCTGTGCGTCCAATGCCGGCACATGTGCCATGCCATGTCCACTCTAGACCACACGCGCCATGCGTCATATGTCCGCCACTGACCCGCACATGCCCCGTGTAACCGCGAGGGTCGGCTCTGATACCACTTGTAACACCCCCGATCACTTCGGACCGACGGCTGTCACTTCTGACAGCTTAATAGGATCTCTAGAGTAACCCCACATACCAACACTAGTCTTTTATGCGTACTTTGTCGTCACTCGTGCGCACCCGGTACCCACTTCTCGGTCGGTCAACCATCCTAGAATTGCTCTAGGCCAAGCACGCATAACCTTAGAGTTCTTTTAAGATGATATTCCGGAAAATAAATTGCAACTTGTTGGTATGGGTTTCCTATCAATCCTATTGAGCCATACACCAGGGTTTCACATACACCCATCCTTAGAAGATTGACGTTCTCGTTGATCAACCACAAGCCAGGAACGTCCTCTCTTAGTACATGTCGGTGCATCCAGTGCCGACGAGTTTATAGCATAAAACCACCACTTTTCTACCTAAATTTCGAAAAACCACCGGTTTACGTTTGAATCGCAAAAAACCACTACCTACTGCTAATTTTTTTGCAATGTGCGCTAACTAGTCGATTGACATGAATTGACGCTGTATCTGACAAATGGGGCCCACCAGCATGGGACGGTCGTTAACGGGCGTTAACAAACGTTAACGACATATAGCATAAAACCACCACTCTTCGGATTCAATTACAAAAAACTACCACCTTTCACTCAAATCGCAAAAACACCACTCTATGCCAATTTTTTTTCAATGTGCACTAAACATCGTTTTCAGACGAACTAACGCTGGGTCTGACAAGGCGACCCCACCAACGACGTGGCACCGCCGGACGGCGCGTCGTCTGCCTTTTTCATATAGGTCCACCAGTTTTGATAGAAAATTACGTAAGGGTCCCTGTCACGTACGTGTTTTTACAAAACTTTCTGTTTATTTGTGAATGTTCATAAATTTTGAATACAAATTTAAATAGATTTTTTAAATATAAAACGTCCTTAGAAATAGTTGTCAATTAAATTTCCCTCAAATTCCACTCAAAAATCCACTCAAATTCCCATTAAATTTCCACCAAATTTAATGCAAACTCTCGTTAAATAAAACTCTTTTATTTTTATTCAGAATTTTGTCAATTACTTTAATGACAAGCATTCACTAATAACACAAGCATAACCTTATATGCAATTTCACCCGAAAACCTGTTTTGGTATCTAGTGAAATAAATTCCTGCGCTTGTTTATTCTTTCGGCATGAAACATTTGCTCCAACTGGATGCCAGTGTTCCTTAAGTGTGTCACCCTACGGTTCGCGAATAATGCGGACATGATCGAGACCCTTCTCCGATCAATAATCAGTAGCGGGACCTGAAGATCCATACTGACTCCCACACATTCAACGATGACTTTTCCTGTGATCGTCGGAACCTTTTACGCTTGTATCTTAATCCCTTTGTTTCACGATATATTACATGTCCGAGATTCGATCATCGGTATCTTCATACCTAGTTTGATCTCGTTACTAACATGCACTCTTTTCTCGTTCCCGTGATATAACATTCTAGTGATCAAATCAGTTGCTTGCAAGCTAGCCGATGTGATATCACCGAGAGGGCCCAGAGCATATCTATCCGTCATCGGGATGAACAAATTCCACTTTTGATCCATGATTCTCAACATAACACTCTAGTAGCTTTGAAGCCATCTTTATAATCACTCAGTTACGGAGTGACGTTTGATGTCAACAAGAAACTTTGCCGGTGTTAGTGATTGGCATGATCTCATGGTCTAAGGATTAGGATTACTTCGTAGGTTGTTTGTAGCAATATAAACTCAATGACTTTGATCGTAATGCTATACTTCGGATGAATGTTCATCACACCATTACACTAATATTGTGATCTCGTTATTAACAACATCCAATGTCTATGATCAGGAAACTATGATCATCTTGTTAATCAACAAACTAGTTTATGAGGGAGGCATAATTAGGAACTTTCTGTTTGTTTATTAAACACACATGTATTAACGTTTTCGTGTTAATATAATTATAGCATGCAAAATAAACATCTATCATATACTTGGAATACACATAATAAACATTTTATTATTGCCTCTCAGGGCATATTCCCTTCAGTATCCCACTTGCGGTGTTAGATCGGATCGGATCGCGAGGAGGAGAAGCGGGTACGACTATATCACCCATGTTCCGTCGAACGTTCCGCTGTGCGAATCTTCAAGGGTATGAAGATCTCATCTATTCTCCCCTCGTTGTTTGCATCTCCTAGATTAGATCTTGGCTTTCCCGTTCGCATTCGTAAGTTTTTTTTGATTTACTATGCCGCGAAACCCTTCAGCTCCAAGTTAGTCTGACAAAACTTTTAAAAATCCATGTAGTTTATAAAGGAAACACCTAAATGCCAACCAAGAGGTGTTATTTTCCGCTTGGCGCACGCACTACGCTTACTTCCTCTTTGTGGGTCGCCTCAAAGCAGCCCAAACTAACAAATATACTGTTTTTACCTTTTTGAATTTGAACAACTTTTAAGTTTAAACAGTTTTGAAATTTGAATAGTCTCTACAGCTATTTGAAATATTCATATTCAAGGCATTTCAAATTCTAAAATTGTTCATACATATAGTTCAAATTATAAAAATTGTTTAAATTCAAAAAAGTTCAAATTCAAAAAGTGCCCAAATTCAAAAAAAATGCTTAGATGTGAAAATGGTTCATATTTTAAAAAATTTTAGAAAACATTTGAAATAAAAAGAAACAGAAAAGAAAAAGAAACAGAAAAAAACATTAAAAAAAACGTTAAATAGGCTGGCCCAATGCGCACTTTCACGTGACGGAGCCTATAAACATGCACGCTGTGCAATAAATAGTGTTTTCCATGCCAACCAGGGTGGAAGTTACCGGCTGTGTCACACCTCCCGGGGTATGGGCCTAGCCCAGTTTATGTCCGATTTTTTCTTTTGTTTATTTGTCGTTGTTTATTCTTGTATTTTTTGTTTTTCTATTCTTTTCTGTTTCTTTTATTCAGATTTGGAAAATGTTAAAATTTGGAAAGTTGAGACCAAAAGATTCAAAAAATGTTCAGAAAAAAGTTCAGATTTTAGAAATTGTTAATATTCGAGAATGTTCAACATATAGATTGAAAAAACTTCATATTATAAAATTATTCAAAAAAATAAAATGTTTGCAGATTTTTTCCAAAACCCCAAACCAAAAGAATACCAAGAAAACGGGACAGGAAACCAGAAAACCAACTCAGAAACCGACCCGCCTTCCTGGGCCTGGCCCAGAAGCCGAAAAGAGTGGGTGTGCGGTGGGCTGAGCTGCCGTCTAGTGTGGACCAGGCTAACAAGTACTGAAACTACTTTGGGGCTGATCGTGCATGCTCCAACTTGAACTGGCCCTTTATCGGACAACAGAAGAATTACACTAGATTCCTTACATATATGCCCAAAAGAAATGATCGATCATTGATCGGATGCCAATAAAAATTGACTGGTCGTTGACACCTCTCTTTGTAAAAAAGGTTGGTGATGCACTACCAAAATAAATATATGTTCATAAAAATGGTTTATACTCTACATATTTGCATTTACTGCCGGACAGAGACAGCATGTCCTTATCACACAACATCCACTTTGCAGCTATTTCAGCGAGTGAATGAGGCAACAAAGGAGTATTTTCGAAGGTGAAAGATCGGAGTTCATGACTTTCCATAGCCTAAGTCTAGGGTGGATAGAGCATGCAACCAAAAATAACGATTTGATAAGAACATCAACAAGAGATGAGGAAAACAAATATAACTACCAAATACCAAAGAACATGCTTCAATGGATCCCTTATCCTATTTGGTGGACCGAAAAAGTTCACATCAGGCTCCACATTTTTGCCTCTTGTGATGCATATTTCGATCAAACCGACAACGAAAATAATTTCCATCGCGCCTACGACCCCACTACGGCGTCTCTTCAGCCTCTTGCTTGGTTCTTATCCCCTTCCCCGTGTGACCATCCCCAATATTGTCTGCCAAATCTCGCCCAATTCTTGCCAGCCTTGCTCTATGGTCGTTCCCCGGTAGCCCTCCATGCCTGCCCCACCTCGCTCGCCTGCTCTGGTAGCTTGGGATGGTCAGCCGCACTCAAACACCCCCGCAAATCTTCGGCCATCGCCGAGCAGATTCTGTCTGTCATCACCCTCAACCAGTCATCTGCGGGTCCACGACACTCCAGGGATCTTCCATTTGGTGGTCGCTAGGTGCCAAAATGGCCCGTGGCATGACCCAACCTTACATCCTGCCACGGGGGCCTCCGTAACCCTCACCGCTTGGATCTGTGATTCCGATATGAACTAGGATGTTCGAAAGAATCCTGGCGAGGAGTGGTGGTCATGGTTTGACTACAAAACCGCTAGCTTCATGTTGTATGCGATGAACTCTATGTTGTATGCCATGAACTTTGAGTGTTTGGTTGATCTGTTTGGAACTTGATCATGAACTGTTTGTGTAATAGTTGGTTTAATATTTGTGTGATGTAATCTTTAAGTACTATTTGTATTTTATTTGTTTTTATAATCGTTTATAAAAGAGTTTCATGATATTTCTGTCACATATGTTTGCAATTGCGATATACTAGGGCACAAGTTGTGGTGCCCTGTATTTCATGTCATAAAACCCAACTTTTTAGTATGTTGCAAATGTGAATATATGGCATAAGGTGTGGTGTCCAGACCCGGCTCTGGCCCATCGCGACCTTGGCGACGGCCAAGGGCCCATGCCAACTAGGGGGCCCAAAAGCACATACTACTGTATATTATGTATATCTGTCTTGTGAAAAATTGCAATGAAAGGCCCAACATAGACGTCCCAGGAAGCCAACTGGGAGAAAAACCGCACGACACGATACCCATGCGATCGACAGGCAGGGCCAGCGACCGATCTCCTGATCTTCTTGTACCTCTTCGTCTTTGACAGCCATCAGACCCTGCTCTGAGCTCTTGGTGATCCCGATGGATCTTCCCGATTGATCACCTATAAGGCAGATCGGCCCGATCCCCTGAGTCCCTGGCCGAGTGTTGCTTGGAAATTTCATATAATTTCATATGTTGTAAACTATGAGATAATTGTAGAGAGTATTAGGGTTGTATTAATCTTAGATTGTACTCAATGATGTTGCATACAAATGCCGGAAGAAGCTTTGTTGAAAAAATTGAAACATTATTATCCATGGACTAATTAGGATTATTTCTTATTCGAGGCAATCAAACTAGCAGGAAATACTACTTTTTATATTTTAAGACTTAAAATGTGCGGATGGATGTCAACTCTTAATATTTTACAAATAAAAATGGATATATATACATATACATCAGCCTTAGGGCCCATATACATCAGCCTTAGGGCCCATATCCTCGACTTCGCCTAGGGCCCGCAAAACATAGAGCCGGCCTGGTGGTGTCCTATTTTGCATCATCTAGAATTTTGTTGTTAACATAATTTACATCATCTGAAAATGGGGCCCTATATTTCATGCCCTAAAAGCCAAAAATGGTGCCCTAATACTGTTTTCTAGTGTCCTATGTGCACCATTTGTTAGAGATGTTCAAATTTATTGCGTGGACCTCTAAATCCGAATGCTGTTGGCACGCCGGTCCTGCATCTGCATGCATGCCCAGGAGGACCAAGGGTTGCTGTATCTACAAGAAAAACGCATTAGGATTTAGGCAGGCGGTCGTTGGTACGTGCAGTACGTACGTGGCTACCGAAGCTGGCTGGAAAGAGGCTGAGAGTTGCGCTGTTGGTTCGTTCCCCCGCGTTGTGGTCCTCTGCCGGTCGATCGATCGATGGGTGCATCTTTCCGCATCATGAGAGGTCAATTTGCGAACGCAGAGAGGCCACGCTGGCGCGGCGCCGTGTTCATGCACCACCGTACTACTACTCCGTAGTGGGTGTCCTCCTTTCCAAGCAAGTCCACAATGATTAGATTAGCTAGCCTCGGAAAAAAAGAAGAAGCACTCGTCAGGTGTGATGTCGCCGACTATCAATTCACGCCCACGAGAAGACCTAGCCTGGCCCCACTGTAAGGTGGTGTGCGCGCATGTGTTGCTCATAATAAATTAAGCTCCTCCTGTCGAAAAGTCAAACGTGTGCTCGAGCGATGGATATCTACTCCCGGGAACACGAGTCACTACCAGGTTTTTATTATTAGTTGCTCGCCGTCCCGTCACGGACATGCAGCATGAGCGGATGGGCCTAGCAGCATTTTCGCCGGGGAAATGGTAGCCACGACGTGAGTAAACCTTTTTTTTTTTTTTGCCCAGACAGCCATACGTACTCCTGCAGCACTGAGTCCTGCACGTAGGAGCAGAGCGGGACAGGCATGATTCGATCGCATGCACTGAGTCGCTGTAGAGTTCCCAATGGAGCACGCAGGCAGGAGCCTTTTCGAATCGGCAGTAGTACCGCCGGCCACATGACATGCTAGTGATGATCATCGTATGCACCATAACCGGCAGAGCCTGCCTATCACGTCATAGTGCTACTAGTGGCGGCATCTAACAAATCCGGCGAGCCTCCACTACGCACAGCGCAGCCCGCCAACGCAAGGTCGGAATCCGGAAGCAGCGGCGCCGCTTCCGCGGTCGCTTTCCGGCACGGAGCGAGCGAGCGGACCGTCTCGGACGCCCGCCGCCAAGGAAAAGAGTCCAGGGAACGGGAGGAATTCTTTTCCGGATTCGCGGCGGCAGGAGAGAGAGATGAGGGTGCGGGTAGGTGGCCCGTCGGTCGGTCGGTCCCGTGCCGTGCCGTCTGCCGCGCCGCTTGTCTTGTCGGCGCGGGTGGCACGAAGCGACCGGCCCGGGTGGCGACGAAGCGGAACACTGGTGACCGATAGCGAGGCGTCACTAGGCTTGGCCGGCCCCGAGCCAGTGCACGCGCGCGCGCGCGCCAGGCCGACGGAAGGCGATCGGGATGTGGAAGGACCACGACAGCATGGGCAAGTTGCGCACCGGCACTCACGCAGGGCATGCCAGTGGCCGGTTTAATAATCGACCGGCACGCACGCTGGCGCGCTGGAACAACCGTCCAAGTGCCGGCCGGCGGGCGGAGTCGGCAGTGGAATTCCAGGGCACGAGCCATTATCCGCTCTGTATCGCTCTCGCTCCCCCCACCCCCAGGTTCCCTTCTTAATGCACCATGATTAGCAGCAGCGGTGTGCTAGGCCAAATTAGGGGTTTTCTTTAGTCGTGGGCGAAAGGAACGCCTCGTTGTATTCCTCGTTACTCCACCGGCTGGCCGCTTTGTTTATTGAGCGTACGTACGCGCAGATAAGATAGCAACGGCCAGCTCCCACTACTTGTCGCCGCCGTGTGTCCCGGCCCCCCGCGTCCCTGTCCCCAGCCCCGGCCGCTTGCTTCCCTCGCCACCCAACGACACCCATCCCCACCGCTAAACACCAATGCACGGACGGCGAGTTCCGATACGGACGTGGTTGCCGTTATATTCTGGGTCGATCCGTTCATCTCCGTCGCGGCGGTCTCACTCCACGCGTAGCTTTGCCCGGTTGCGCTTGCATTATCACGCGTTTAATTCTCAGGGCTGGCAGGTCAAGTGGTCGCCTGTTCGTCAGTACTATGGTACAGGAATATCTATTGTTAGTTAGTTATTGGATCGACGAAGTGGTGCAATTAGAATATACTACATACAGCTCGGCAATGGGCTTGTAGTATTGATTAGCACGGACCGACCGACCGGCGCCCTGTTGGATAAAACGAATTGGCCGGAGCTAGTATTTTATGCACCCCGGCCACTGTTTCGACTCACGCAAACAGATGATCCAACTGCGATTATATCCGTACAAACGCTACGAACAAGGCACATACTCCAGGTTAGTAACTTTAATACAGCGAGGTTAGCCGGCCATGCTGCCCTGTGCACACTGTCCCGCAGTAGTCCATAAACTGGGCTGTGGGCATCACCGACAAAAAATCAAGGGGCGGGAAGAAGTCGTCACGGCCGCTGCGCCGATTCTACTAGAACTCCGTCTTCTCACTCCTACCCCCGTGACGACTCTCGGAGCTCCCAAGTCTAGGCTCCAACCACGGCACGGGCCCCACGCGTGACCGCGGATTCCACCCACGCCCTATGCCGCCTCAACACGTCGCGTTCCTATCCGCCCCGCACCGACCTGCTGCCCACCCCGCGCCGCCCGCAACCATCGCATCGGGGCCGTCCGTCCCCCGTACCGCAACGTACATCCCCATCCCGCCCGCCGACCCGAACCGATGGACCGCGGCAGCGGCACGCACGAGCACCTCACACCTGGACCCCGCCGCACACCTGCACTGCAGGAGAGGAGACCTACGCGTCAGGGTCACGAGCTACCACTGGTCTAGTCCGGTACAGTGGAGCTAGCTCGGCCATTGGAGGGGGCGGACGTGGCGAGGATGGAGATGCGGTGGTGGATGGGACGTGATTAGGCGGTGCTGATCGCCTTGCGTTGGACGTCATTAGGGTGCATGATTAGCACCAGATAATGGGGCATTGGGCGGGCGGGCGTTGCCGTCGCTGGCAAGCAAGTTGACGTCTGGGTCTCGGCTTGGCCGGATGCGAGGACGGGTGGATGGATGGATGGGCGGAGTGGGGATGCCGTGGACAACCAGGGAAGCGTCCGCGTCCGCGTCCGCGTCGGCGCGCGTCACCCGCACCCGCCACCTAGCATGGAAGAGGCAGCCGCCCCCCGCTATCGGTCGCCTCGTCTATCTCATGTCGGTGCGCGCGGTTGGCCAAATTACTACGTCCACCACCAAACCTACGTACGGCGCGAGCGGCCGATGACATGTGACCCCGTTATTTATTGGAGTACTACTCCAATCACTGGTGCAGTGGTGCTGCTGCAACGCCTACGCGACCAAGCCCGTACGGGTTTGCTTTATGCCGTGCTTGACTCAGATAACGAGTACGGTATGCGCACATGATTTGGTCTCGCCCGTGGAAAGCACCAAATGGCCATCTCGATAACTGTTTGTTGCATCTAACCACTAGTATTGCTCTCGTTACACACATATACTACGTGCGCCAATCTATATTTCCGATTGTATAAAAATAAAAGTTTTTTATTTCTTTATACAGCCACAAGCTTCTTTTACCAGCCCAAAGTAGAACTTTTTTTTACTAAAACTTTTCACAAGTATACCAGACATGTGTATAGATTCATAGAATTTTGTTTGATTTTTTCTAACGATTTCAGTTACCATTTTAAAAATATTCAAAAAAAAAATCGAGCTCTAGTGCACTCTAGCAAACCCCTTAAAAGGTCAGCCCTTAAAACCCATATATAAGGGTTTGACATTTTCTTCTTTGACGTTCACATATACGGTGTGGTGTCTGTTTCGCTGCAACACGGCGCGAACCCTCAAATCCAAATCACGACTAAGAGAAAGATGATAGTTCCAACATTTTCAATCACAGATCCGGCAGTTTAGACATACAAACGTGACCATTACACTAGTGCAGCCCCCCCCCCCCTAACTCCGGTTGGGAGGGCCCTCTAACAGCGGTTCCCCAACCGCTGTTGAGGGTTTGGTGTTAGAGGGGTGGCCCTTTAACACCGGTTCTTATACGAACCGGTGTTAAAGGGTGGCGCACGTGGGGCTGCCGCAGGCCTCAGCCCCCCCTTTAACACCGGTTCGTATCTGGAACCGGTGTTAAAGGTTCTTCTGCCGCGGCAGAGATTTAGGCCGTTTTCTTGCCGCGGCAGGAAAACAGCCTAAATCTCTGTCGCGGCAGACTTCTGCCTCTGCCCCGTTCTGGGCGTATTTCTGCGGGAGGGGGAGGGGGCGAGGGGGAATCGATCGGGAGCGATATACACATAAATCGTCATCGGTACATACGAGTACATGAATAATTAAGCAACTATTATTATACACAAACATCGTCATCGGCACATACATCGTCATCGTTCATTTTGGTGGATATCTAAAGAGTTCTCCGCCAGGCGTGACGACCTCATCAAGTATGAACCCCGTCAATTCCTCTTGAATGGCTCGTATGCGTTCAAATGGTAGGAGTTGGTCCCGTATCCGTTCGATCTGAATATATATGAAGAATGGGCCGTCAATATATATATAAGAATAAAACTCAACACAACTGATGGTAATAAAATAATGTTGTGGACTTTGTTTACTTACTCTAAGTTGTTCTAGTGCGGCTTGGCCCGTTGCACATATCGTGTTGCGAATGAATTCGCAAACATAGTACCCACATAAGTTATTGCCGTGTCCCTGATGCGCGCACTTTACGAGAATAGAGAGTTCAATCAAAATAATAATCAATAAAGCATGATATAATGGAATTGGAAGCTAGCTAGTATTACTTACATTTTGGTCTACAAATTTTAGTTCTTCTGACCATTCACCCACGGCCCTGCCCGTGAACCTTTTCCAAACCCTGTCCGACAAAGAAAATGGATAAAGGAGTAATTAATTACTTATTGTCACGAAAGTTGCCGATCTAGTGCGATAATATGATTGAAATTACCTCTGGAGCATCTCTCTAAAGTTTTCCCATATCTCTTTTTCTTTTCGTAACGAGTCCATGACAAGGACTTTTCCTGAGTCGGGTTGAATGACTAGCAGAATAAAGTGGAACCTACGCACGCATAACTCATCATCAGTTACACTTAACATCGAGTAAGCTGAAATAGAATGTGTACAAGAGAGAGGGTAACAGTACTCACGAGAAGTTGTAAGGCAATAGTATTTCCCTTTTGGTTTGTTGTCTCAGTAAAGACGTTAGCAAGTAATCTTCTATTTGCCCGGGTTTGGTTTCTACCACTTCTTCATGAACTCTATTTGGGTCAACGAACCCAATGTCAAAAGGGCCTCCTTTCCTGCATTCCATAACCTTTTTTCTGCATAATAGTATATACATATATGCTGAGCATATATATATATATATACATGCAATTAATAAAGTGAACGAGATGAGATATAAATTATAGAAATAGTACTTACACACAATAAAGGCTGATGGCAGCTTTGTCGAGTTCCTTGTGATTGAATAGAAAATGCAAGTCTTGAATGTTGAAGTCGATCGCGTCATCTCCGCAGAAGAAAATATCATCTCTTATATGCGTCGTGATCCATTCTACCTTTCTCGTCTTGCAGAAATGAAGGTACCACTTGTGCAATTTTTGCATCTTTGTTGGTAGAGTCTTGAGCTCCTCTTTCTTGACGAGATTCTTCCCATACTTCCATGGCTGTATGGGGTTGGCATCGCATTTGGGCAAGTTGTCTCCCATGACGTTCAAGTATGCAATGTAAGTCATCCCCATCTCATTGGCCTTTCTTTGTAGCTCTGCCTCGTAATCATTTACGGAAGGAGCATCCCGTGTGTCGAACATTTGGAGCGGGGCACATGATTGGTTTTCCTGCTCCCCGAGCATGGGAACTGTTTTCTGGGGTGCCTCACGACTGCTACTTTCAGTCTCCCTACGGCGCCTTGCATCCGCCTTCAAAATCTGGCGCTCGTAGTCCGGCACAAGTGGGGTTTCAGGTTTCAAAATATTATTGTAAAACTTCTCCACCACCGCCGGATCTATTTTCTCCTTTGGCTCGTCCCGTCTAGGTGCAAAGAATTTCTTGACCTGTTCTTCCGAGATCCTATTGGTCTCCTCGTCGCTACGATTCCACGGTAAAACCGGCAATGGCTTGGCGGAAGGCTGCGGGACATAGTTTTTTGAATTCTTTGGCGTACGGTTTCCTGCGGATTTCTTTGTGGCAGTGCTACTGATGCTCCTCGTGGCAGTGCTCTTCCGCTTACGCTGAGGAGATGGCTGAAGCACCGGAGATGGCTGACGGGCCGGAGATGGCTGCCGCGCAGGAGATGGCTGACGGGCCGGAGATAGCTGTCGCGCAGGAGATGGCTGACGGGCCGGAAATGGCTGCCGCGCCGGAGATGGCTGCCGTGCAGGAGATAGCTGAAGCGGCTCAGACTGCTGACGTTGCGGAGACGGCGGGGGTGCCAGTGACCTCCAATTTGGAAGCACAATGTGTTCCTTCTTCCAAAGAATGGTTGTTTTCACTGCAAATTTGAGTTGAGTTTCCCCTTCACCTGTAGCATGGTCAAGCTGTGCTTCCTCATATTCCTTCACAACCTCATCCACCCCGACAATAGCATAGCCATCTGGAATCGGTCGGCAGTGGTAAGTTCCACCAGCTACAGGAGGTAAGGCATAGCCGACAGCCACCTTAATGGATAAGCCCATTAATCTCACATGCAGCTCAGCGTGTTCGCTCTCCGTGATCTCATCCACGGGGTATCGAGGACCCATCATTTCAAGCGTGGGCTGCACGTTCTCCATGGAAGCCACACTGCTTTTCCGCGCAGAGTCTGGGCCGCGGGCAGCTTCCAATGCAGGCTCTTCGTGCCGCTGAGATGGGCCGGTAGCTTGATGGCTCTGTTGTGCATTCTCTTGCGCCTGCAGCGCCGCAAGTGCATGTTCTTTCTGTGTCATCCGCTCTGTACGCTCTTTTTCTTTTCTGCCGCGCCATCTGTAAGAATCGCTCCAGTCGGCAAACCCATCCTTCCATGTCATACCCCCTGTTCCTCGTGCATGTCCAGGGTGTTCTTTTTTACCGATGGCGCGTGTGAGCTGGTCATTCTCTCTGTCGGGATGGAAGGTCCTGGCGGATGTTTCCTCGTATGCCGTGATGAGTTCAGTGACGGGTTTGGCAAGGATGGTTGGGAAGATACACAATCCTGTTTCTGGGTCCAACCTTGCCCCGATTCCGTAGAACCAAGTCTTTGCACGTAGGTCCCACCCATCTGTCTGGGGTGTGATCCCTCTCTCGCGCAGGGCCTTCTCAGCTTCCTCCCACTTAGGCCTCTGAGATATGTAGCCACCTGACCCCGTCCTCTGGTGATATTCCTTCTTCAGGGCATTAAGCGTATTGGTTTCTGACCTCTTTTTAGCTATAGCACTTTTTTTATATGTCCCAAATTCGGGCCAGTGAGGTCTTATCTTCGCATAATATGCGTCTTCGAAATTTGGAGTCTCGCCAGATTTGACAAATTTGTTCAATTTTGTCTTTCAGTTGCGGAAAGCGTCAGCCATCTTCTTTAGAGTCCACTCTTTGACCTTTTCCTTTATAACCGGGTTGTTTTCATCCTCCTCTGGCGGAAGGGTGAAATTTACCAACAACGAATTCCAAAGCGTTTCTTTGGATCTGTCATCGACAAAGGTACCGTCGCCCTTCTTTGGCTTATTCCAATTTTCAATTATGATTGGGATTTGGTCCCTAACAAGAACTCCAGCCTGACGTACAAATTTGTTTGCGGCCTTCTTGGGCTTCATCGGCCTGCCATCAACACGGACTGCTTCGATCGTGAACTTTGCACGATCTTTCAACCGCTGGCTCGCGCCTCGCTTGCTCTTTTTCGTAGAAGAAGATGGTTGCTGGCTGGTCGATCCAGAGGGCTAAAAGAAGAAAGAAGCGTTAATTAATACATGTAGAAGAAGATTGTTGGTGGAAGTCAGCAGAGGCTTTATCAATGCATATACCTCGCCGGACTTTGTAACCATTAAATTGCTTCACCGGAGTCTTCATCTTCTCCATGACTAGTACTTGAGTTGTCGTCATCATGTCCCTCCAAGTTCAGATATTGTGAGGTGTCCTCATCAATAATGTTCTCCATTATTTCTTCTTCTTCAAGGTTTCTACTAAGTGGATCCATAGTTTCTAAAACAATAATATTATCTAGAGTAAGAGTGTAAACATTCAAGTGGACTTGGATTCATACACAAATATACATATTATTCATACAAAAATACACAAATAAATACACAAATGAGTCAGAGGTCCAATTTGTATAGAAGTTTTAATCTATGCATGTAGTACAATTTATCGAGCAAACAAGTTTTAATCAGGATGAGTCAGCAATCACACACGTGGCAGACACGTGGCGCTCACCGGTGGGGTGACGTTGGTCTCGCCGGGCGGCGGTGCTCGTCGGACGGATGCGGCGGTCTCGTCGGGCGGCGGTGCTAGCGGCGGGCTCATCGGGCGGCGGGCGGCGTCGGCGTTGAGGCGTGGCCTACGAGCTCCGAAGCGGCGGCAGCGAGACGCTCCTGCATGGGGAAGAGAGCGAGGTGGTCAGGGCTCCTCGAAATAGGCTTGCGCCCCGCTATATTAATATAGCAATCACAAGATACAACGACAATGTTGGAGCAACAGAAAAGCTAGCAACAGCACAATCTAACCCAAAAGAAAATAAAGAGAAAAATAAAAGAAACAAATGCCGACATCGAGCAGATCGACGAACGAAAACGACCCGTGACCGCTGCGCCCTCCGGAGTTGTCCCGCCTCACTCCTAGCACTTCGAAGCACCGTGTTTCAAGCAACACCTTCAAGAAGGAATGCGACATCAACGACGCTGTTGCCCGGACTTGTCCTAGGGTTTCCCTCGATACACGGAGGGGAGTGGAAAAGGGGTGTCACCGCGTCGATGTCAGACGAGCCGACAGAGATTTCTCCCGACCCCAAACAACCACGACCCCACTTGATCCGTAGCACTCCACCCAACTTGCCATCCACTAGCACGCGCCACCATGGTCTCACCGTCATCATCGTCATAGCCATCCATAGCCATCCCTAGTCCATCGTCATAGCCATCCATCGTCATAGCCGCCGGCGTTGCGCTGCATGGTGCGCCGCCATAGCCATCCCTAGTCTACACGCAGTCTCGCCCTCCATCCCGCAGGAACATCGCTGATGAGCACGGCAGGGGCCGGCCCGCCCAGGCCCGTATGGCCCGCTCCAAAGGGAAGCGCCGCCGCCGGACTCGACGCCAAAGGGAAGCGCCGCCGCCGGACTCGACGCCAACCGAGGTTCACCGCCGCCAGAGCTTTCTCCCGGGTAGAGCGCCACCCTCGGACTCGCGCGCGGGTAGAGACCCGAACGCCGCCGCCGGCCCCGCACGGGAAACGCCCGCGGTCCTGCATACCGACGGCGGCGGGAGGGAGGGGGAAGGATGCGGCCCGCGTACCGGTGAGGGAGGCTTGGCGGATTTCCTGCAGAGAGGGGTCGGGGGCGGCGGACCTCGAGCTCCGAAAAGGCGGCGGCGAGACGGAGGACGATTCCTCGATCCGTGTAGCACTCCAAGGGCGGCGGCGGCGAGACGCTCGCGGGCGGCGGCGGCGGCGAGACGCTCGCGGGCGGCGGTGGCGGCGCTTCGTCGTCTCTCTGCGCGCGGTGGTGGCGGTGTGTTCGATCGATCTGGGAAGAAAGGAAGGGGAATGTGAAATAAATACCCCCGCTTTAACACCGGTTCGTGGCTGGAACCGGTGTTAAAGGGGGGGATTCCCGTTTCCCGCGCGCATTTATTACAACCCCCCCCCCCCTTTAACACCGGTTCGTGTCTGGAACCGGTGTTAAAGGGGGGGTGCGCGCGGGAAGCGAAATAAATGCCACCCCCCTTTAACACCGGTTCCTGTCTGGAACCGGTGTTAAAGGGGGGAGGCATTTATTTCACGCATTAAAGGGGCAATTAAAAAAAATATGATACGAATTTAGAAAATTCATATCTTTTTCATTTCAACTCAGAAAATTATGAATAATATATCATAATTTTCAGAAAAATAATATCTATCCATTCATGTAAATCATTTTATATTTAGTTTACAAGAAATATTAAGCATCTAAAAAATGATTTTTATTAGATCAAATCATATTTTAATGTCGCATCTTTTGTATTTACATTTTTGAATTGATTGGATATTTAAATGTCGCATCTTTTGTATACACTTGAATCTCAACTTGCATTGTTTTTTGATAAAATAGCATATTGTGAACCTAAAAATGATTTTTGTAAAAAATCATGAGCATATCTGACCCACTTCCTGCCGATTCAGTAGGAATTTGTCTTTTTCACCAGAGGTGGACGGATAGGTTTCAGATCCTTTTGTTGGTACATTGTGCATATAAGGTGGTCTAGTATTTTTGTAAAATGTGTTGGTGGTTTTTTGAATTAGCCATTTGGTGGTTGCTTCACAAAACTGTCCGTTTTTTATGCTCGGAAAATGGAAAATGCCTTTTTGGTGCGATAAAAAGGAAAACTTCCTCTTGCAACATTGTTTGCCATGCCATGATGCACATGTATGCACAATATGGCCATATTATCACAAACTATGCCTTGATTCTAGCCATAACATTGGTCATTTGATCCGAAAGCCAAGAAACCTCGAATGAGATAGGTCATTTTGTGAAGGTTTTTTCGAGACATAATCAATATACCAGATAAAGCCGAACTAATAGCCAACTAATAGTAAGTTACATAAAGCCGAACTGGAACTGAAAATTAAGATACATAAAAGAACTGAAAATTAAGATACATGGCCAGATTAAGTAACAATCGGCCGAACTTGTTTCGGATTGTTGGAGTGATTCAGTCATGCTCCTGCCTACAGCTGTAATACTGGCCACTGTAGTCGTCGTACTCGCCGCCGCCGTCATCGCTGTCGTCATCGGGGTCGCCGTAATTGAACCTCTGGAGAGTACGCGTGGGCTGGACTTGAGGGTAGCGTAGACGGGGGTTAGAGTCGGCTGCAGTGTCATAGGCCATGACGCTCTGGAGAGTCCGACCGCGCCACCATAGCCGACGGCCGGCCTCGTTGAAGTTAGGAGGAGGTGGGCCGTCCTCCTCGTGCCTGGCGAGCGCCCTCTCACGCCGATCCACGAAGAAGGCTTCCCAAGTAGGGAAATAGTCGGGATGCCATCTGGGATTCCTCCGCTGCTCGGGCGTGAGCTCGAAGTAGTAGTGGTTCGTGATGGCCATCCGGCGCGCCACACCTAGAGGAACAGGAGGAACCGGCACGCCTCCGACCCTCATCATCCAGCCGACGGGGACACAGTAGCCCGGCGGGCAGGGGTAGTTCGAGGCGCAAAGCGCCTCCGCCTCCCTGGGGGTTAGTGCTACGGTGGAAACCATGGGAAAGAGAGTGATGAGGTTGCAGATATGAGTCTAGAGATGTGCAATGACAATGGAGGCCAACCCTACATATATATAGGGAACTAGCGGGAAGAACTGGCGGGAAGAAAAATGGCGGGAAGAAAAATGGCGGGAAGAAGAACTGGCGAGAAGAAAAATGGTGGGAAAAAATGGTGGGATGAACCTTTAGTCCCGGTTGGAGACACCAACCGGGACTAAAGATGAACCTTTAGTCCCGGTTGGAGACACCGACCGGGACTAAAGATGAGTGTCGACATTATTTCGTAAGTGTCGACACTATGTCTAGCTGCTTGTACTATAAATAGGCATCCTTGTGAGTCCTGTCCTCCAGCCAGTTTGAGGCTATGCCTTACCTCCTTTCGAGAGCAGGGACACCACTACGGCCAGTTTCAGGGAGATGCCGACGGAGCCCAGTCCTCCGGCATCTCCGAGAAACTGGTCATAGAGGCACTCCCTAATATGTGAAATTAGTTAGCTCCCAGGTGTATTGATCTAGTTAGAGAAGTTACAAAGCTGCAAGATGGTTTTCGAGAGCAGGACACCACTACGGCCAGTTTCAGGGAGATGCCGACGGAGCCTAGTCCTCCGGCATCTCCGAGAAACTGGTCATAGAGGCAGTCCCTAATATGTGACCGCGCGCGTTTGGAGATCAGATCTTAATGGTAAGTACGAATCGGGACAACTTCTTCTCATAGTCCCGGTCCATCCACAAAACATGACTAACACTCAAGACATGTATTAATATTAAAAACATGAACTAGAGTTACATAATATGAGCATGAACTTCTTGGCATATGTCCTTCCTTATGATCGCTTCAGACGTAACCATGGATCATCTTCTTTACTTAACGGAATGCTTGGGTTAGTTTTCACTGTGAAGGGCGGAATTTCATCAAACTTATTATAATCTTCTGACATGTCTGTCTTGTCCTCGATTCCCACGATGTTTCTTTTCCCTGAAAGAACTATGTGACGCTTTGGATCATCATATGATGTATTCGTTTGCATATTTTTTCTTTTTTTTTTGGTCTGGAGGACATGTCCTTCTCATAGAAAACCTGAGCCACATCATTGGCTAGGACGAATGGTTCGTCTAAGTTCTTCATAAGATTGTTGAGATCCACCGTTGTCATTCCGTACTTCTTGTCTACCTCAACCCCTCCTCCTGTTAGCTTGACCCATTTGCATCGAAACAAGGGGACCTTAAAATTAGGTCCATAGTCAAGTTCCCATATCTCCTCTATGAACCCATAATACGTGGTCTTTTGCCCATTGTCTTCTGCTGCATTGAAGCGGACGCCACTGTTTTGGTTGGTGCTCTTTTTATCTTGGCCTATCGTGTAAAATTTATTCCCATTTATCTCGTATCCTTGGAAAGTACATACAGTCGAAGATGGTGTCCTGGCCAACAAGTACAGTTGATCCCCAACAGTGGTGTTATTCGTGAGAAGTCTTTGCATCCAGCCGCCAAAACTCGCCATGTGTTCACTTATAATCCATTCATCAGACTGCCCCGGGTGTTTGAGGCGTATTAAATTCTTGTGTTCATTGATATACGGGGCAACCAAGATAGATCTTTGTAAAACCGTGTAGTGTGCTTGATTGAGAGAATGCCCGTCCCTACATATCATTGCTTTACATCCTAGGGTGCCTTTTCCACGCAGTCTCCCCTCATGTCGTGATTCTGGAACACCAATCGCCTTAAGGTCAGGAATAAAATCAACACAGAACTCAGTGACCTCCTCTGTTACATAGCCCTTGGAGATGCTTCCTTCTGGCCTAGCACGGTTATGAACATATTTCTTTAAGACTCCCATGTACCTCTCAAAGGGGAACATATTGTGTAGAAATACAGGACCGAGAATGGCAATCTCTTCTACTAGGTGAACCAGGAGATGCGTCATAATATTGAAGAAGGATGGTGGGAACACCAACTCAAAGCTGACAAGACATTGGGCCACATCTGTTTGTAACCCTGGTAGGCTTTCTGGATCGATTACCTTCTGAGATATTGCATTGAGGAATGCACATAGCTTCACAATGGGTACTCGAACATTTTCAGGTAGAATCCCCCTCAATGCAATCGGAAGCAATTGTGTCATAATCACGTGGCAGTCATGAGACTTCAGGTTTTGGAATTTTTTCTCTGCCATATTTATTATTCCCTTTATATTCGACGAGAATCCAGACGGGATGTTAGACCCCTCCTTTATATAGGAAAGGAGCCCTGTGATTGCAATGCTAGTCCCTGGATCAATGCTAGCATCCACAGTTTAAGATGAAGTACACAGATACAAAGGTCGTTTATTACATTCATTCCAGAGATAAAACATAGTCTTTTACAACTCATGGCCATAGGTCTAATACAAGAGTTTAAGGAATAAGTAAATAAGCATAAGTCTTCATCTTCATGTGCCACAGGCAAGCATGTTGAGTGTAGACTCATGACTCCTACTCATCATCGGAGTAACCTGCAACATCACAAGTTACAGCCACAGAGGGTCAATACTTTGGAATAGTATTGGCAAGTGATACCTTAGTATATTTTTAGTGGACTATATTACTATATGCATTTGGCTAAGTGTAGCTTGGCTTGCTTTGCTTGAGAATATGTTTTACCTATTAGTTGAAATCACTAAGTTTTTCTTTATCAAAAACTTCCCAAGAAACCACCAATAGACATTGGGGTACTTCACCCTTGTTCACCCACAAGTTTTTATTTAAGAAGTTGGAGTGATGAGATTCTTGTAGCTTCCATGTCTTGATGCTCAAGTTGTCCATTGCCTTGGACTAGGCTAAGTACTTAGGTTTTTCCATCTGCAGAGGTTGTGCACTTTCCCCACCATACTTGGTTTTCCAAGACAGGACCTTTCAGAAGCCTTTCCTTAGTCAAATGGACGCGTTCCAACCTATCATCCCAACTACCACCAACTGTCCAAATGACTAAGTTCTAGCAACCTATATGATCAAGGCAGAGCCCATATTGCCAAGTGGTTGCACTGTAAGCTTTCTCAACACTTGGCCTCCAAATCCCTTTGTGCCTGGGTGGCATACCACAAGTGAGATACACAACCCAAATCCATGGCCTTGTGTAACCACTCAACATAACCCAATCCTTCCATTCCACCCAGGAGGTTCATTTGACTTAGTTGTTTTATTAGGAAAGCATAAGTCTCATGACTTAGAAATATTTTCATCATAGTAAGTATAGATTTTCACCAACCCTTGTTTCCTAAATAGCTAGGCTAAGCATGGTAAGATAACTTAACTTAGGAAAATTCCCTAGCAATTCTACAATTCTACACTACTTAGGATTTCCCAACTTAGCATTAGGCAAAAATAGCATGCAAGACTTAGCAAAATATCTAATGCTAGTACAAAACATAGGATAGAAATATTCATGAAAATATCAATTGCCTTGGTAGTGGGGAGAGTAGCACTCTTCACAATCACAATCACTAGCAAAATCTACACAAAAATTATAGCATACAATTACACACAATTATATACAATCAAAAATAATGTGAATGCATGTATGCAAGAATTTACCAAGTGGTGATTTTGAAAATTCTACCAAGCATGCACATGTTTACAGAAACTTAACAAGTCACTAGTTTGCCAACTAAACTTATTTGGCACTAATACAATTTACTAAAATAAATCTATACTTAAAATGGCCTTAAACATGTTTCTACAAATAAAGTCATTTTAACTGTTACTATTTGTTAAACACATTGGATATTCAGAAAGGTCTTGTTTCACTGAATCCAACGGTATAAAGTTTGCAAAATTCCAACGTGGCAATCAAAAGTTATAAGCATTTGAAATTTGGATCAAATTCTGGTTTTAAATCTGTTTTTAGTTCTAACACTTGCCACGCGTCGCGTACCGCTTCGGTTGGATCGGGTGCTGCGGACCGCACGATCTAAGTGAGATCTGGCGGCTCAGACGCGCGCGTACCTCTTCGTCCTCTTTCTAATCTACGCCACAGGATCTAGATCCAACGTTCCTAATCAACCTAACCATACTCGGGCGGCGCTAGCGGCGTTAACTGGCGGCGGCGCGTCTGACTACGGCGGTGCCGGCGTTCTAGATCGCCCCAGGAAGCAAGAAGGTGCTTACCAGATCCGCAAAGGCGTGCTGAAACTCGACGTGGTACTGTTTTGCGGAGGGGCGCGCTGACACGGCGAGGATTGCTCGTCGGAGTTACGGGCGGCGTCGGGTGGTTGTTGTCGGAGTAGTTGTCGAGGTTCCGCGTCGCCCTAACACAAGCCAGGGGGTTTAGGGGATGCGCAAGAACGTGGCGAACAATCTCGTGAGAGTCGGAAGTGAAGGGGCGCACGGAACTTACGGAATTTGGTCGCCGGAGTCGAGATGGTTGTCAGATGCTTGCGGCGTCGAGCGGGAACGGCGACCTGGGGCAGTACAGGATGAACTGGTGGGGTCAGGAGGTGCGCAAGGAGATTGCGAAATGGCTCGAACGAATCAGAGAGGGAGGGGCGCCCGGAACTTACCGGAATCGATCGCCGGAGTGAGCTCTGTATGCGGCGGTGTTGTGTGAGTCGTGAGCAGCCTGGTGGCGTGAGGGCAGAATTGACTGGGGGGAAATGGTCGCTAGGAAGTGGGGATCTTATAGCCGGAGCCTCGACAGGAAACGCTCGTGGATTAATGCCCAATTATGCCGCGCCATTACCGGCCATGACTGCAGCTGCGACGTGGTCGCGGGCGCGGTTTGGGGAAGACGAGGACAGCGTGGGTAGGGCCCGCTCGTCAGCGATGTGCGCGAAGTGAGGGTGGGGTCCGGTCGTCAGTGACCGTCTGGGTGCGCTGGCGCGTGCGAGAGGAAAAGAAAAACTTCCGGGTGGGCTAGTTGGGCTCGATTCTCTGCTGGGCTAGATATCTGGCGCTCGGCCCTTTTCCTTTGTTTAATTCTTTTTCCTTTTCTATTTTGATTTTCTAGGTAGATTTTTAAATGGAATCAAGTTCAATTTGAATTCAAATTTTCCTGGGATTTTTGTAGTGAGCAATAGTCTCAAAAATGGTCATATAACCATGGGGTAGCTTTGTAAAGAATTGGTCAAGCTTGGAGATCAAAATATCAGAGGCTATGCACTTGGTTTAAAATTTGAAAGATGGTTTTTGGAACCCATTTCCATTTGAAAAACTTGGTTTTAAATCTGCACTTAAATCCTATGCTCATAGAAGGCAACCTTCCTGGTTCTTAACAATCAAACTTACAAGTGGTGTTGGCCATTTAAAATAAGTCTGTCCACATAAAATCATGATACCATAAGTTTCTGTTTTCTGAAATGTTTTGAGAAAACCCTAAATGATGATGGATGCAAGGATGATATGAATGAGCTTTTAAATATGAATTTTAGGGATGTTACACGGGACCTTGATACTGCTCAGACATTCGAAAAATATTTCCTTCTCTGCTTTGGTAAGAGCGTAGCTGGCAGGAGTTAAGTGGCATCGTTTACCCTTCTCGTTCTCAGGATGCATAGGCTCTTCAGGGGCCTTCAGACGTTGCTGGTCCTGCCGTGCTTCCGGTGTATCTTTTGTCTTCCCATACACTCCTAGAAAGCCTAGCAGATTCACGCAAACATTCTTCGTCACGTGCATCACGTCGATTGAAGAGCGGACCTCTAAGACTTTCCAATAGGGTAGGTCCCAAAATATAGATTGCTTCTTCCACATGGGCGCGTGTTCGGCATCGTCATTCGGAACAGATAGACTGCCAGGACCTTTTCCAAAGATTACTTCTAGGTCCTTGACCATAGCAAACACCTCCTCACCGGTACGGGGGACAGGCTTCCTCCGGGGTTCTGCCAGACGTTTGAAATGCTTGCCTTTCTTTCTTACTGGATGCAGGTTCAGAAGAAATCGGCGATACCCTAGGTACACAACCTTCTTACATTTATCCAAATATACACTTTCAGTATCATCTAAACAGTGTGTGCATGCATTGTATCCCTTGTTTGTCTGCCCAGCAGGCCAATCATTGATGGTTACGAAAATCAATGCTCGTAGGTCAAATGGCTCCCCTTTGTGCTCATCCCACATACGTACACCTGGTTTGGCCCACATCTATAAAAGTTCTTCAACTAATGGCCTTAGGTACACATCAATGTCGTTGCCGGGTTGCCTCGGGCCTTGGATGAGCACTGGCATCATAATGAACTTCCTCTTCATACACAACCAAGGAGGAAGGTTATAGATACATAGGGTCACAGGCCAGGTGCTGTGACTGCAGCTTTGCTCACCAAAAGGATTCATGCCGTCTGTACTTAGACCAAACCTTAAGTTCCTTGCGTCACGTGCGAAGTCCGGGTACTCTCGCTCTACTTTTCTCCACTGTGACCCATCAGCGGAGTGTCTCAACATCGCGTCTTTCTTACGGTCTTCCATGTGCCATCGCAACAACTTGGCATGCTCTTTATTTCTGAAGAGACATTTTAACCGTGGTATTATAGGAGCATACCACATAACCTTGGCGGGAACCTTCTTCCTAGGGGCCTCGCCCTCAACATCGCCAGGATCGTCTCGTCTGATCTTATACCGTAGTGCAGTGCATACCGGGCATGCATCCAAATTCTCGTACTTCTCACTGCGGTAGAGGATGCAGTCATTAATGCAGGCATGTATCTTCTGCACGTCTAATCCTAGAGGGCAGACAACCTTCTTTGCTTGGTATGTACTGTCGGGTAACTCATTATTTCTTGGAAGAAGATTCTTCATTTTTACCAACAACTTTGAAAATGCGCTGTCAGTCAGACCATTCTCTGCCTTCCATTGCATCAAATCCAGTGTGGCACCTAGATTTTTGTGGTCATCTTCGCAAGTTGGATACAACAATGTTTTGTGATCCTTTAACATCAGCTCCAGCTTCTCCTTCTCCTTTTCAGTTTCACATTCTTCCTTTGCATCAGTAATGGCCCGACCAAGATCGTCATCAGCGGGCCCATCTGCTCCCTCTTGATCTTCATTATCTACCTCCGTTGCATTATCATCATATTCAGGATACATATTATGATAGTTGTCATCATCCTCTTCTTCTTCGTTGTCTTCAATCACAACCCATTTTTCTCCGTGCTTGGTCCAACAATTATAGCTGGGCATGAAACCGGATCGAAGCAGGTGGGCGTGAATGGTTCTGGTATTTGAGTAGTCTTTCTTGTTCTGACAGTGAACACACGGACAGCACATAAAACCATTGTGACCACGGTTTGCATTAGCCACAACGATGAAATTTTGGAGGCCCGTAATGTACTCGGAAGTGCGGCGGTCACCGTACATCCATTGTCGATTCATCTGCATTAATATGTAGTATATATCAAAAAATAATAGGGAGATGACCATTTATATATATAGTACATCAATGACACATGAAACTATAGTTGCCGACCTCGACCGAGACGGAAAGAGCAACAAGAAAGCTTATTTTGATCTCTCGGGCATTTCACCGAACACCTCTAGTGCATATGAAAAAAACACAAACTAGCACTCTTCACACCCTCTTGCTAGGCTCCAAAATGTGTAAGAATGGAAGAGTGGGGTGTGTGTGGGCTGGGGTGGTGTCTTATATAGCCCCCCCTTTAACACCGGTTCATGCCACGAACCGGTGTTAAAGGGGGGGGGTGCGCGGGCCACTGCTGCATGGACCTTTAACACCGGTTCGTGCATGAACCGGTTAAAGCCCTTTTTCGGGATCAACAAAAGACCTCGTTTCCACTAGTGTTAAGCGAGTTTAGCATAGTTTCTTGATACGTCCAATTTGCATCACAATTCTATATCATAATTTGCTTCTATTCATTGATATATTCCTTATTAAGAGGTGTTACTTATGTTATTTTATCTGTTTTTGCATGTTGGATGATTCTTGAAGGATGAACTGCCGGAGTCAGGATTCTGATGGAAAAAACGGTGTCTAGATGCAATTTTCGCGAAGATCACAAAAGTACCAGAAAAACTATGGAAAATTATATTTTTCCAGAAGACGAAGAAAGCCAGAAGGGGAGGCGGAGTTGGGCCACAGGGGGCCACCCCATCCCCCCAGGTGCAGGCCATCTGTAGCACCCCACCCCCCCCCCCCGAGATTAGGGTTAAACTAACCTCATATCACCATCTAAGATAAGTTCGACTCCAAACACGGAAGATCACAGTATGATTCGGCAACATAACAGAACACAGGGATTCAACAACATAAGTTTAAACTCTTAGCAGAGTAACATATTAGAGTTATTACAAACCAGAGGTCATATACCCAACATTACATCACACAGCAAAAGTAAATTATGTTGTTCTACACAACAACTTAGCAAAGAGCCTAAGAGGCCTTAAACAAAAGCGACGCCCATCCCATGGTCCTCAGGCTGCTACCTGGGACGCCCAACTACTCGTCGATGTCAACGTAGAAGCCACACTCAGTTGCAACCAGATCCTCTGTAGAAAAACAACAGTGGCGCAAGGCTGAGTACGAGAATGTACTCCGCAAGACTTAGATAACCTAGTATCTACATGCTATGGCTAGAAAGGCTTTCTCTGGATTTACTTTTGTGGAAAGCAATATTCTTTTTGTAAACAAGAGA
The DNA here is from genome assembly GCA_910589765.1 of Avena atlantica. NCBI lineage: Eukaryota > Viridiplantae > Streptophyta > Magnoliopsida > Poales > Poaceae > Avena > Avena atlantica. Next base: position 467,806,151 of record OU342734.1, on the reverse strand, counting down.
GAGAAGAGGCTCGTCTACTCAGAATCTTTTAAAAGGGATAAGATAGCGACTTCTTCATCTTGTTCATCACATCTTCATAACCACCAGCTTCATCAGAACCTCCTATCTAGGATCACCCCCTCAACCCAGAGAAAGCATCCTTAAGCACACGTGGATCAACAAGTTTTATAGCCGTTAATGTTGTCTATGATCTTAAGTCCGGTCGCCAAGTCGTTCATAACCATGAACACGGCTTTTTGAAAAGATTTAACCCTACAGGGTTGTACAACTTGACCCACACGTACCAACCGACTCTTAATGCCAAATATTACTACCCCTCTTCCTTGGAAGGCCGGCAGAGGGTGGTTGACCACGACCTTTACCTTGCTTTCGCCGAGACCATGAGTCACGCAATAAGTATGATTCCGCCGTAACGGGTCAAATCCCGAAGCCGGTACTTAAAGATGTGAGGCGAGGTTGGTTCACCAGGGGCTCCATCGACCCCAAGCAACCCGGTCCACGCTTCCCTACCTGTTATGATGCACCTCCATCACCTCCTCTTTCGAAAACGTTTTCAATGCGTATGCCAAATGGAAAGCTCGAACTATGTGACTCATGGAATCTACTAGGCAAGTTAGTTAGTCGAGGGGTGTCCAGGCCCCGTGTGGTTGTATGCTCGTCTTGGTTCCAAAGGTAAGAAATCAGTTCCTAGTGGTGGCGAGCATGGGACTACAAAAACCACACCCAACGTGGCCTGCCATACAAGCCTTAACATGTTTAGTTAACTCCTTCGACGATGTCACCATCTCCTACCTTTCTAGATCCTCCAGCATCTCGGATGCATCTTTCGGACAGATCAGACGTTGTTACTATGCATGGCTAAGCTGTCGGCCGCAAAAGCTCTAACAACTCTCACATGCCAAACCTAGGTATGCTAGGAGCAGTGGATCGGGAGTATAAGGCTAAAAGAGGGAAACAGTGCAGCAGATAGGTCACACTATCTACTGACAAAAAACCACATTGGAATCATGTGCATCATAGCGAGAAAGTAATATACTTTGTAAAAGTAGGTTCAGAATGAGAGGCTACCCTTGCCTTGTCCGTCAGTAGACAGGTATGGATCTTTGGTGTTGTTGACTTGAACCTCGGGTTCGGTTCCTATTCGTGAAGAACCAAATACCGGAAAGAGGAAAGCAACATTCAATACATGGCATGTGCAATTCTCAATCAATATGGATGATATGACAAGTTGAATTGCATTGAAATGAAACCCTAAGGCACGCTTGACAGCTCAAACGGGGTTCCGAGGGGTGCAAACCCTAACTCGGAAAAACTCCAGAAACACATGAGAGGGGTTAATTTTGTTCTATAATTAAACTTGTCATTAAAGTTGTTGATCAATGCATGATTATAGCTTAAATATATAGAACTCATTTTTCTGAACATTTTGATATATTATGTCTTTTTCTGACTTATATATAAATAGTTATTGATTTTACAATATTTAAACCTTTTCTGAAATTATTAAAACAATTTAAATTGAAATATTGCATCAGGCTGATGTCATAACATAACCCATGACTTTTGTTACCACATATGATCCTACCCACAGTGACTGACCGGTGGGGCCGAAGCCACATCAACAGCCACACACACAAAGTGGGGTCAGGACATCTCTCACTCGGGCTGGATCTAGCCACTGCGGCTGCCAGGTGGGGCCTGGGCCAGATCAGCTGCCACCATGGCGCCACGTTAGATTCGCCGGAGAACGGCCAGACGGCGGTGATCGACGACGGAGGAGGGCGAGCGTGCTTGCGATACTAGGCGCGCTAGAACGAGGGCACCGCGGGCTACCTGTTAGTGGCAGTGCCGCTGCTAAATGGTCACCGGAGGCGTGGTGGTGGCGGTGCCCGACGGCGGCAGACGGCGGGGCACGATGCGGGGTCAAACCAGAAGCGGAAGAAGAGGTTGGAGAGATCCACTGGGACCGTTAGCTCACCAAGAGGGTGTTGACGGTGACGGAGAGGGCTGGGGAGGATGGAGGCAAGGGAATCCACGACGGCGGCGGTCGTCGGTGACAAAGAAGACAGAGTCGAGGGCGACGATTCACGGCACCCCCCTTGATTCCTTCAGCGGGGAGGATCCTCAGAGCGCGACGGAGCTCAAGGCGTCATCTGCAGAGCAAGGGGAGGCCGAAAACGACGGGGTCGTCGGAGCTAGGGTTTCAGGTCTACGCGAAAAGGGCAAGGGAGAGCTCCAGAGAGAGGGAGTGACCAGGGGAGAGAGGCAGAGGCGTGCGGCTTCTCCTTATCCTCTCCTCCAAGCGGCGGCGTGCATCTTGACGCCGGTGAGCGGCAGCGCGGCGACACGCAGGTGGTTCCTGAGCTTGACGACGCTGATTGCATGGACAAACCGGTATCGGGCCTAGGTGGGCTTCTCCTGGGCCGTGCCGGGTGCTGGCTGCTGCGCGGGTGGGCGGCAGGGAGGGAAGAGGGGGTTTAGGCCAGTTGGGCTGCAGCCTATCTGGCTGTTGGCTCTATTTTATTTCCAGAAACAGTTTTGTTTTTTTTGTTTTGATTTCTATCTTTTGTAATTAATTTTGAATTCTGTTTTTGAATATTTTACAAAGACAAAACTTTATACAAATATTTTCAAATATTGAGGGGGGCCTATTAATCCTTTTGGGCTCCAAACATTTTGTCATTTCTGAAAGAACATTTCTTAATCCATAGTGTTTTGTGTGTTAGATAACAATATCAAGGAGTATTTTAATGTGTGTTGAAGTGTTGCAGCTCTCTCTGAGAAAAAGGGAAAAGTGTCTGCCTTTGGGGAGCGGATAATCCTCCCCTCCCTCTTCCCAAGCACGCGCAAGCCCCAGATGGGGGGCGGAGTTTTGGCCGGATTTTCTGGCCCTGCCGGATAATCCGCCCCTCAGGAGGGGCGGATAGTCCGCCCCCCTTGCTCACCACCAAGGCGCAAGCCTCAGAGAGGGGACGGAGTGTTGGCCGAACTTTCTAGCCTTGCCGGATAATCCGTCCCCCAAGATCTTCACCAAGTCACGCAGGCGCCAGCCCCAGAGAGGGGGCGGATTTTCTCCCGGAAAATCCACCCTTGGGGCGGAGTTTCCCCAGGGGCGGATAATCCGCCCCCAAAGTTGCTCAACGACCAGATCTGGGGAGGAGGTATTTAAGCCAGCCTTCGCCCTCCCGCCAGACCTCTTGATTCATTCGAAAAAGACAAGATCAGATCTGTAATCTTCATCCAAGAGAGCTCCACCTAGATCCACCCAAAGGCCCCGTCCCTTGGGGAATCGAAGGAGGAGAACTCGATCTTCATCATCAGCAATCAAGCACTTCATCTCCTATCCATTCATTTGGAGAACCACCGATATAGTATTTCTTGCAAATATCTAGATCCTTGTTTTTGTTTATATTGATAAACCTTGTCCTTGTGGCAGCTTGTTGTCATCTCGAGAGCCCCCAATTCGGTTGTGGGTGTGTGCCCCGATAGTGTTGTAAAATGCACCGGTTCCCGCCTCGAAGGGATCCAATAGTGGAGAAGGTGGATCAGGCCTCTCGTGGCGATATCCATCGGAGAATAGGGTGAGGCCTATTGTGGCATGGTGGTCTTAGAACCGCCCACCCCTCCAACGCATATGTACTTCCCTTAACAAGGAAGGAACTGCGATAAAACAAATCCCTATGTCTCCGCGTGCTCCACTACGGTTTCTTCCCTCCTCTCTTTACGTGCTTAGTAGTTAGGGTTGCATATAGGGAATTTCTCGTAGTTGCATATCTAGAGAATTTACTTTGTGTCAAGCCTAAAATTTAAAAAGTATTAAAAATTGGTTAGCACCTATTCACCCCCCCTCTAGGTGCCCATATGATCCATTTCAATTGGTATCAAAGCCCCGGCTCTCATTTTGGGCTTAACCGCCTAAGAGAAGTATGGGTTCCAAGGTAAATGGGAGTGATGCTCCGGAGGTAGTCACCATGAATGATCTCAAGACGTTGGAAACAACCTTGGTGAGTTCAATGGAGGCTAAGATGGAAGGGATGCGTCAATTGGTAATGCGTCTCTCCACATCCGCAGCATCACCTCCATCTAACTCTGAGGATACCACTCCGCAATCCAAGGAAATGGGTAAAACTGTTTCCAAAGATAACGAAGTGGTTGGTGATGACACTAGCAAGAGCTCCTCCTCGAAAAAGGATAGCGGTAAGGATGGATACAATGAGGTTTCTCATGTGTATTCCCCTGATCCACATATCTCTCACCCACATATACATAATAGGGGTGATCCACCCAAACTTTCAGCATCTACTTTTACTCAATGGCAATTTTTGATGAAATCTCATGTGTGCAGTTCCTCCATAGAGTTGTGGAAGATCATCGAAAATGGTCTTCATGTTGGAAACCCCAACAATCTTACAAGAAGAGAAGTTGTCGATAGCCAACTCAACTCTACAACTCTACACATGATACAGCTTGGTGTGGGTGACAAAGATATGCCACACATTCAACATCTTAGTACAACTAAGGAAGCTTGGGATGCTCTCACCGAGCTCTTCATCGGAAATGAAAGTATGAAAAGGAATAGATATGATGCATTAAGCAACGAAGCTGAAGGATTCTATATGTTGGATGGAGAAGACCATGAAGACATGTATAGGAGGCTTAAGGCAATAGCCAAAAATTTCAGAAACCATGGTACCGCTCATGTTGATGATGCATGGATCAAGCGCAAGTATGTCAGTGCTCTTATGCCATTTGAGCCCATAGATTTGAGAAGTCTCCAAGGTAGGCATAACTATCACCTCATGACATACAATGAGGTAATGCAAGAAATGGCCGCTTTCAAAGTGGCTGCCAAGAATGCCGAAGATGCTCGTGCTCGAGCTATGGGGATGCAAAAGGGGGTCAACGTGGCCTTGAAGACTAGTGTGATTGATCAAGATGAATATGCCATAGAAGGTCTGGACTGTCCCGAGGATATAAAAAGGATCCATGGACAATACTTGGCTCTTTATGCTAGAAACTTTTGGAAAGATCCAGCCAAGGCTAAAGCTGAACTAGAACGCAAGAGCAGAGCCTATGGAAGAAAAGAAAATGGTCCCAAGCTGAGAACATGTTTCAACTGTGGTGATCGGCTGCACTTTGTAGCTAAGTGCCCATATCAAAGTAGGGAAGATAATGTAGGAAGACTTATATTCAATGACAAGTCAAAGGCTCCACGCAAGAAACAGTTCGTAAAGAAGAATGCTCCCTTCAAGAAGCAACCAAAGATTGTTCCAGTGGCTCAAGAAGAATATTCATCGGGAAGTGAAGATGAGGACGAAGACGATAGATCTCAAGAGGTGGCTGCTATAGCCACCACGTCTCCTTCAACATCTCTCTTCGACTCTCCGAACAAAAACATCATCAACAAGAATGCTACTTGTCTCATGGCAAGAAGCTCCGAGGTAACTTCTTCTAACTCTTCTTTTCCTAAGGCTATGATTGACATGGATGATCCTACTAGTCTTAAGGTTAAAGAAGAGATTATTGCTTTGGATTATTTCTATACTAACTTGCAAGGTGAGCACAAAGTTCGTTTTGAAGCTCTTATGGATCAGTTGGCCCAAAACGAAGCTCTCCTCGAAGAAAAGGGCAGAATTGAAAGGGAGGATGCAATGGAAATTACATCCTTAAAAAATGCTCTTGAAGAAGAAGAAGAAGAAGAAGAAGAAGCTCGGGTCTCTCTTAAAGAGAGGCTTGAGTCCATTGAGGAGTCACATGAAGAAATAGTGGCTAAACTTGTTAAGGAACGTGACAATGCAGTCACCAAAGCAAAGAGGCTAAAGAAAGAAAAGATTGACTTTGGGGCTGCTCATGATAGACTCTCCGAGGAATTGGAAAAACTTGACAACGCTCACAAGGCGTTGAAAAGCAATTTCTCCATTCTCAATGAGTCACATGATCAGCTCCAAATTCGATTGGCCAAGTATGATATTCCTAGCACGTCCAATTCAACATATAGCCACAAGGAAAATACTAGTGTGGAAAAAGAAGTGGTCAAGGACATCTCATCGAAGGATAAGGGTGTTCTTGACGAAGTTCTTGACAAGCAAAGGTCAAATCATGGTAAAGAGGGACTTGGATATGTCACCAAGTCCAAGAAAAAGAAAAACAAGAAGAACAAGACCAAGAATGTGCAATCAAAGACAAGCACCGCTGAGAAGATTGTCACAAAAGACGAAACTAACAATATTGGTTATGCAGGATCTCACAATCCAAATTATGAACTCTTTTGTGATGATTATGGCGATGTTTATGCTTATTATGTCGGTCCCTTTGATGAATATATTGCTTGGTCTATTTGGGTCCCAAAGACCCTTGTTACTAACATGAAAGGACCCATTGAAAAATGGGTACCTAAAACCAAAAGGTAATTCTCTTGCAGGGCTATGCTTCCGGTGGGTCGAAATGGGGCTGGATAGTGGATGCACTAGTCATATGACCGGAAGCAAGGAGATCATCACGGAGATGCGTCCAAATCATGATAATATCACAGTCTCCTATGGTGATAAGTCTAAATCTCAGGTATTGGGTCTTGGCTAGGGATGGCAATGGGGCCCCGAAACCTGTATACCCGATGGATACCCGCCTTAAATGGGGAGGGTTTGGTAAAAAGTTAGACCCGCCAAGTTTAATGGGGCGGGTATGGGGGTGGCAAACCCGTACCCGCTCTAAGCCTTAATCCTATCCCTAATAATCATATGACTAACCACACGTTCACGCGGGCCATGCACGCAGACAACACACATCACATGCACACGCTGGAATATGGATTCCTGAAGACAGCACACGCACACACGCATCCATTTCCACCAAACCCATTCTAATATCCCATTGTTTTCTTCCCGCATGTGTCGGCGTCGCTCCCGTCTCATGTGCTGGTGGCTACCCGCCGGGGCCCCGAACCCGGCTGGGTCGCGGGTATGGTAAGAAAGGAGACCCGACAACTTAAACGGGGCGGGTATGGGGGGACCTGACCCGGCCCCGAACCCGGCGGGTGCCATCCCTAGTCTTGGCAAGGTTGTGATTGCCCATGATATCTCTCTCGTGGACGTCATGCTTGTTGAGACCCTCGGTTACAACCTTCTTTCTGTTCGTGCCCTTGGCAAGATGGGTTTTGCTGTTTTTATCGATGATGATTTGGTGGTACTCTTGTGGAGCAAGTCTCTAAAGGTCGCTCTCGTTGGATACGTCGAAAATGACCTGTATGTGGTGGACTTTTCGGGGAAAACCACTTCGGGTCCGATGTGTCTATTCGGAAAGGCCGACGTGGGCTGGCTATGGCATCGCCGTTTATCCCATGTCAACATGAGAACTTTGCAAAGTCTCCACAAGGGTGGCCACATCCTTGGACTAAAAGACAATGTCGCTTTTTCCAAAGATCGTGTTTGCAGGGCTTGTTTTGAAGGAAAAATGCATGACTCTCCCCACAAGAGGAAGACTATTGTGTCTTCAAAGAGGATCTTGGAATTACTTCATGTGGATTTATTTGGTCCTCCTTCTCATGCAAGTCTTGGTGGGAAGAAATATTGCTTGGTCATTGTCGATGATTACTCAAGATATACATGGGTCTATTTCTTCAAGATAAAGAGTGAGACTCAACAAACTGTCATTGACTTTGCCAATGAAGTTCAACGTCAACACAATGTTCCTATCTTGGCAATAAGAAGTGACAATGGCTCTAAATTCAAGAACTACACTTTGAATGAGTTTCTTAGCGAAGAGGGGATTAGACATCAATATTCCGCTGCGTACACCCCTCAACAAAATGGTGTATCCGAGAGGAAGAACCGGACTTTGATGGATATGGCAAGATCAATGTTGGCTAAATTCAAGTCTCCTTATAATTTTTGGGTTGAAGCCATATCCACTGCTTTTCACTCATCAAACCGGCTCTACCTCCGAAAGATTTTGGACAACACTCCATATGAAATACTTACCGGTAACAAGCCCAACATCTCATACTTCAGGGTATTCGGGTGTAAGTGTTTCTTTCTTATTAAAGGTGTCCGCTTGTCTAAATTTGAGTCCAAGGCTTTAGAAGGTATTTTTGTTGGTTAAGGTGCCGAATCCCACACTTATAGAGTCTACAACAAGCTCACTGGGATTGTTGTAGAATCTTGTAGTGTGGAGTTCGATGAAAATAACGGCTCCTTTGTAGGGCAAGTTGATGTTTGTGATGCAGATGTTGAAATACCCCAAGATGCCATAAGAAGAATGGGCGTTGGATTTTTTCGCCCCATTGAGGAACCCCTTGTGGCGGATCAGGAAGGACAATGCTCCACTCAAGTGGAGCCCTCATCTACACAAGATCAACAAGCTCCTACTGTTGGAGAAAACTCTGCACCAACACCGCAACCTGCTGAAGATCATCTGTCTCCTGGACAAGTTGGTAGTCCCAGGCCGGACTATCCGCCCCCTCCAAGGGGCGGACAATCCGCCCCTGGCACTCCAACTCGTTCTAGGGGATCCGAAGGAGAAGACAACAGCCAAGAAACTCCCAGGCCGGATTCTCCGGCCCCCGAGGGCGTATTATCCGGCTCTGTTTATCCAAGTCCTGTCAGGCATGCTTAGGAAGAAGTCACTGGTGTTTCATCTCCCAGGCCGGATAGTCCGGCCCCTCCAAGGGGCGGATTATCCGGCCCTGAAGAACAAGCTCTGCAGCAACCTCCTGGTGTTAACTCAGATCAAGATCAAGGGCAAGGCAGTGATCAAGACAAGGATAGAAATACTGAATCAACTCCTTCTAGAAACAATAAGGACATTGAGGCTCGTCGCAAGGCTCGTGCTGATCAGAACCTTGAACTAAGGGGTTACACTCTTGACAAGGTTGTTGGTGATCTATGAATAAGGGTATCTACTAGACGAGAACTTGCAAGCTTCTGTGATCATCAAGCTCACATCTCCATGGTTGAACCGAAGTAGGTCTTTGATGCTCTTGAAGACCCCGATTGGGTTGTTGCAATGCATGAAGAATTAAATAACTTCGAACGCAACAAAGTTTGGAAGCTCGTAGAGAAACCCAAGGACTGCCGCAATGTTATCGGTACCAAGTGGATCTTCAAGAACAAACAAGATGAAAATGGCATTGTTGTGAGGAATAAAGCACGACTTGTGGCTCAAGGATTCTCTCAAGTGGAAGGAATTGATTTTGGCGAGACTTATGCTCATGTGGCTCGTCTTGAGTCCATCCGTATCCTTCTTGCCTATGTAGCCCATCATAATTTTAAATTACAGCAAATGGATGTGCGTTTCTTAATGGTCCTCTACATGAGTTAGTATACGTCAATCAGCCCCCGTGTTTTGAGGACCCCAAATTTACGAACCATGTCTACAAACTCGATAAGGCGCTATATGGCCTTAAACAAGCCCCACGTGTGTGGTATGAGCACCTTAAAGAGCTTTTGCTAGACCATGGATTCGAAGTTGGGCAAATCGATCCCACTCTTTTTACTAAGAAGGTTAATGGGGAGATTTTTGTATGCCAACTTTATGTAGATGACATTATTTTTGGATCTACTAACCAAGCTTTTAACGATGAATTTTCAAAGCTTATGACTGACAGGTTTGAGATGTCCATGATGGGTGAGCTAAGGTTCTTTCTTGGATTTGAGATCAAACAACTTAGAGAGGGAACCTTTATTAATCAAGCTAAGTACATCCAAGACATGATCAAAAGGTTCAAGATGACGGATCTCAATGGCGTTGCTACTCCAATGCAAACAAAGTGTCATCTTGAGCTCAATCCCAAGGGTAAAGACGTGGATCAAAAGGTATACCGATCCATGATCGGCTCTCTCGTTTACCTTTGCGCATCTAGGCCCGATATCGTGTTAAGTGTAGGAGTGTGTGCAAGGTACCAAGCCGCTCCTAAAGAAAGCCACTTAGTGGCGGTCAAACGAATCTTCCGATATTTGGTTCACTCCCCAAATTTTGGGTTATGGTATCCCAAGGGTTCAAGTTTCTCTTTATGTGGTTACACTGATTCAGATTGGGCTGGTGACAAAGATGATAGGAAATCAACCTCTGGTGCATGTCAATTCTTGGGCAGGTCTCTAGTGTGCTGGTCTTCAAAGAAACAGAATTGTATTTCACTCTCAATCGCCGAAGCTGAATATGTTGCTGCTGCAAGTGCTTGTACACAATTGTTATGGATGAGGCAAACTTTAAAGGAATATGGTGTCAATTGTGACAAAGTGCCTCTATTATGTGACAATAAAAGTGCTATCAAAATTGCTTACAATCCCGTACAGCATACAAGAACAAAACATATAGAGATTCGCAACCACTTCCTTCGGGATCATGTTGCTCGTGGTGATATTGCCCTATCCTTTGTGAGCACGAAGAACAAACTTATTGATATTTTCACGAAGCCCCTTGATGAAGCAAGATTTTGTTATTTGAGTAATGAGCTAAATATCATAGATTCAAGGAGCTTGGCTTGACTACCCTTGCACACTCACTTGGTCTTATTCATGTATTTGGTTTAGGTGCGGGCATAGACATAGGGGGAGTGTGGTCCTAATTGATTGGGCCAACCCTCTCCCATAATGCCGAAAGCAAGTAAAATCATTTCCCTTAATATCATTTTGTGATATGTGGGTCATCGATGAGCATTGGTTTTGAACTCAAGATACATCTTCGCGGTGTCATGCCATGCGCTCCAACATGGTGGCTTCGGCCACCGCCCTCTTCCTAGAGAAGAGTTGGTCTCTAATGGGTCTCTTTGGATTTTCTTGCATATCTCTAGTTCTTATGGAAAACACACTCAATTTTGGCTTTTGTTTGATTTGATTCTTGCAAATTCAAGGAGTGTGCAAATTCAGGGGCATTAGCATCGCTCTTCTTCCTTTTTGGCGTTTCGATGCCAAAGGGGGAGAAGTAGTTCTATTAGGTCACGTGGATTTGCAAGGGTCGGGCGCAAGCATCTATCTTTCAGTCGTTTTATTTACTTGCTTGTGCCTTTTTAGCGTGAACTTATTTGCTATTTGTGTTTGATTATGTAAGACTGTGTCGTGCCCCACTATGTCTGTTACTATGTGTGGTACTCATGGAATTCTGGATTTATCTATTGAGGATCTCATGTAATTCTGGATTTATCTATGGAGCATATTTGATGGCATATGGAATCATGGGTCCATCTAATGTATGCATCAATATTGTTGGGATGTGCTTGGAGGCTATCAAGATAATTATATTCTTCGGCTATAATCACATCCCGGTGGTATGACCTTGTTTCCCAACCCACCTTGTTTCAATTATCTTTGCTATGGAAGTTGTGTTCTCTCTAGTGTGTGTATTTGTATTCAAATGCAAATTTTAAATGTGCACACATCTAGGGGGAGTGTCTTTCATTTTAAGGTGGCGTTAGCCGGTTTCATTGCAAATCCTACTATTGTCATCTAACACCAAAAAGGGGGAGATTGAAAGAACATTTCTTAATCCCTAGTGTTTTGTGTGTTAGATAACAATATCAAGGAGTATTTTAATGTGTGTTGAAGTGTTGCAGCTCTCTATGAGAAAAAGGGAAAAGTATCTGCCTTTGGGGGGCGGATCGCCCCCACCAGGGGCGGATAATCCGCCCCTCCCTCTTCCCAAGCAGGCACAAGCCCCAGAAGGGGGGCAGAGTTTTGGTCGGATTTTCCAGCCCCGCCGGATAATCCGCCCCTCAGGGGGGGCGGATAGTCCGCCCCCCTTGCTCACCGCCAAGGCGCAAGCCTCAGAGAGGGGGCAGAGTGTTGGCCGGACTTTCCGGCCTTGCCAGATAATCCGCCCCGGGAGGGGGCCAGATTATCCGCCCCCCCCCCCCAAGATCTTCACCAAGTCACGCAGACGCCAGCCCCAGAGAGGGGGCAGAGTTTCTCCCGGAAAATCCGCCCTTGGGGCGGAGTTTCCCCAGGGGGCGGATAATCCGCCTCTAGTGGGGGGCGGATAATCCGCCCCCAAAGTTGCTCAACGGCCAGATCTGGGGAGGGGTATTTAAGCCAGCCTTCCCCCTCCTGCCAGACCTCTTGATTCATTCGAAAAAGACAAGATCAGATCTGCAATCTTCATCCAAGAGAGATCCACCTAGATCCACCCAAAGGCCCCATCCCTTGGGGAATCGAAGGAGGAGAACTCGATCTTCATCATCAGCAATCAAGCGCTTCATCTCCTATCCATTCATATGAAGAACCACCGATCTAGTATTTCTTGCAAATACCTAGATCCTTGTTTTTGTTTATATTGATAAACCTTGTCCTTGTGGCAGCTTGTTGTCATCTCGGGAGCCCCCAATTCGGTTGTGGGTGTGTGCCCCGATAATGTTGTGAAAGGCACCGGTTCCCGCCTCGAAGGGATCCAATAGTGGAGAAGGTTGATCAGGCCTCTCGTGGCGAGATCCATCGGAGAATAGGGTGAGGCCTATTGTGGCGTGGTGGTCTTAGAACCGCCCACCCCTCCAACTGTTGGAATTATGCCCTAGAGGCAATAATAAAGATGTTATTATTATAATTCTTGTTCATGATAAAGTTTATATTCCATGCTAGAATTGTATTAAGCGGAAACTTTAATACTTGTGTGGTTTGTGAACAACACCGTGTCCCTAGTATGCCTCTATGGACTAGCTCATTGATTAATGATGGTTAAGGTTTCCTAACCGTAGACATGAGTTGTCGATTAATAATGAGATCATATCATTGGGAGAATGATATGATGGACATACCCAAACTAAGCGGAGCAATTAGATCGTGTCATCGTGTTCATCTTTGCGAAGCTTTTCTTATGTCAAATATTGTATTTCCTAGACCATGAGATAATACAACTCCCTGGTATCGGAAGAAAGCTTTGAGGTCATCAAACGTCATACTATGAGAGGGTGATCATAAAGGTGTCTCTCAGGTGATCGGAAAGTACCTGTTGGGTTGTACGTATCAAGATGGGATTTGTCCCTCCCAAGTCGGAGAGATATACTTCGGGCCCACTCAGTAATCGATATCAACACCGCTTGCAAGCATGTGGTTAAGGAGTTAATCACAAAGTGATATAGGATTAAGGAACGAGTAAAGTACTTGCTGTGAACGAGATTAAACTAGGTATGACGGTACCGACGATCAAATCTCGGGCAAGTAAAATATCGCGAGACGAAGGGAATATATATATATGGGATTGATTAAATCCTGGCATCGTGGTTCATCTGATATGATCATCGATGAATGTGTGGGAGTCAATATGGGTTTCCAGACCCCGCTGTTGATTATTGATAGAAGATCATGTCTGCATATTCTCGAACCCGAAGGGTCACACACTTAACGTGTCTCGACGCTAGGATAGATTGGATAATTGGTTTATGAGTTTTTGTTCGGAGTCTCGGATGAGATCCGGGACATCACGAGAGGTTCTGGAATGGTCCGGAGAATAAGATTCATATAAGGCAATGCAGTTTTTGGAGTTCGGAATTGTTTCGGGTTAATCGGTATTGTACCGGAAGCTTCTAGAACCTTCCGGAGGGGGACCAACGTGGCCCCACCTGCCGGGAGGGGGCATGGGCCTATGAGGTAGTGTACTGGCCGTATTGGGCCAGGGGTACAAGCCCCATAGGGCCCAGCCGGCCAAGCCTAGGGCAAAACCCTAGGGGAGCTTCTAGAAGGGGGAGGGAACTTGCCCCCCACTCCTCCCTCCTTGTCCGCCGGCCCTAGGGCTTGGGGGAGGGGCAAGGGCCAGCCGCCCACCCCTCTATATAAAGAGGGCTGGGGGCGCACCCTCCCCACACCTCCTCCTCAAGCCCTAGCCGCCCTGCTGCCCTCCTCTCTCTCTCCCTCCCGACTACGTGTAGGCGAAGCCCTGCTGCAGAAACTCTCCACCGCTTGCACTGCGCCGTCGTGTTGTAGATTCAATCCATCTCTCCACCCCACTTGCTGGACTGAGGAGGGGGGATACGTCGAGGTGCCGCACGTGTGCATCTCTCGAAGGCATCGCCACTTGCGGTGTTAGATCGGATTGGATCGCGAGGAGGAGAAGCGAGTACGACTACATCACCCATGTTCCGTCAAATGTTCCGCTGTGCGAATCTTCAAGGGTATGAAGATCTCATCTATTCCCCCTCATTGTTTGCATCTCCTAGATTAGATCTTGGCTTTCCCGTTCGCATCCGTAGAATTTTTTTGATTTACTATGCTGTGAAACCCTTCACCAACGCAGATGTGCTTCCCTTAACAAGGAAGGAACTGCGGTAAAACAAATCCCTGTCTCCGCGTGCTCCACTGCGGCCAAGCTGGAAGGGTAACCCTGCTAACGACGTTGATCTCAAAACCTGCTTAAACAAAAGGGGTGCCGACAGAGGGCAAAGGAAAAAGAGGAGCGTCAGTACTGAGGCCAGTACACGGCGAGACTAGAATTCGGCGGTCCTCGCCTACATAGGTATGGTGGACTGAAGCGGCAGCGGAGCATGCACTAAACAACCTATAGAGACTCGATACAACTGGCGGCTATCAGAGAGGGGTAAGAAAGAACTATTCGGAACCAACCTGATACTACCATCAAACAAACCCATCCTGGCGTTCCCCCTTCGAGACCAAACGAGGAAGTCAACCGAGGAACTCACACAGTTGGCAGTTTTACTTATTCAGTTATCGTTGCAGCAATTACTAGTCAGGTAAAGATAGCCGTCCTGATAAAATAAGCAGTGGGCACTTTTAGTTAATCATTCCGTTGTAATTGTAGTACTTACTAGTCAGATACATATAGCATGAGATAACCCAAAAACCCAGCAGTTGTTGGTACTTTTATTTAGCCATTCCGTTGTAGTTGCAATACTTACTAGTCAGGTACAATGGTCGCGAGCGACAAACCAAACAAGCAATTGTGGGCAGTATTATTTAGCCATTCCATTATAGTGAAGCTGATTAATAGTCATTATAAAGTCAAATTTATAGCACTACTTTAGTTATAGTTGTCTATGATCGAGATACTGTGCTCCAAGTCGTCCATAACCGCGGACACGGCTTTCAGAAAGTTTTACCCGGCCGGTGTGCACCAATAGCAACACACGCTCGATCAACCTCGGAAAAACTAAATCAAAACCCAACGAGGCCTTCACGACAAAGCAATCACAGGATTCAGAATTATTTCAGGGGCCACCCCTTAAAGTAGACCCGCAACGAAGCCGGCCGGCTCCGAGACGGACTCAAGGTTGTGGGGACGGCTGTGAACGACTGGGAACCCAAAACTGGGCTTGTCGACACCGCGGAATCGTGCCACGATCCTAAACAGTACAGTGTGCTCCTCGCACAATCGTAAATAAAGCAGTAAAGCATGGCATAGGTACAGGATAGTAAATAAAACCTCAAACTAGTTTGTGGCCCCAAGAAATAAGACTGAATCAAGATCTGGCTCAGGGGGGTCCCATAATCCTCCCGGATGTGGATAGCGCGAAAAATCAAGGAACAGGTATCAAGCACTCGGGGTCCTACGGGACACAAGTGGACGATTAACAACCAAATAACATCTATTGCCCACCTGTGCCTCTACTTACCTACTTCAATTTTAGTTGTTTAAACAGGGATTAAAGTGAACGATAAATAAAACCATGATCATCTCCAACATCAACATGCGGCAATACACCAACAACTGTGGCACTTGACGACACGCAATAGCACTTGAGCAAGCGACTACGACGCGCAGGTCCAACTATCTACCAAACAACAGGTAATAGGATGTGTCCAAGGCAATATAAGGCTGCAAGGGATATCACGGTACGAAAACTAGAGCATCGCAACACAGATAGCAATAGATCAACAGGAGGGAATACATACTATAAAAGTAAGATAGGTAGAAAGGGGGAGATGCTCGCCTGAAAACATTGCCGAAGGTTCATCCGAAGGTCGGGTCGACACTCGCAACAACTCAACGGCCTTATCCGCGAAGAAGCAAAACACTAGAATAAACACCGGATGCAATATTTAATACTACGGTAGAAAATCGGGCATGATGCATGTATGATGCATGACATGGCAAGGATGCGATGTAATTAGGTCATATTAAGCGGAACCGGGGTCCCGACAATTAATTAAACGGTTCAAGTTATTTATATCCCCGCAATTTAAATGTTGTAATAACAAGGCAGAATATATCACCGGTTTGCTACACAAATTTAAATGAGGCCAATATGAGACTAGATTTGCCCGCATATGGGTCCCATATTTAATTATAAGGTGAATCGGCATAAGGCCCCCAAACCACACAAATATGCATGCATGAACAATTAATATGCGACCAGTTGTATTATATTATAAAATAGGGTTTCGGCAAGGGGTTCACACATTAGAGGGCCTCGACGATCTTGAGGTTTCGGGGTTCGGGGTTCGGTCTCAGGGTTCAGGGTTCGACGGGATCGTTCTCGGACTCCGGGACTTAGGGTCTTCGGATCGGGGTAGTAGATCTTGTCGCACGAGCGTCAATGCTTCCGGGAAGGAGAACTTGTCGTCCAGGGTCTCGGTGTCCGGGTGAAGTACTCGGCGTCCTCGAGGGAGTTCTTGGCGTCTGGGATTCCGATGAGCTTGGCGTCCTTGTCGGAGTTCTCGGATGACGATGTCGGTCTTGGGTTTGGCGCCGGTGGATCTTGGCGATTCCATGAAGGAGGCCTTGGTGCTTCAGTCCTGTGTCGATCTCCGGGTACCGTGGTTTCTCGGTGTGGTTGGCGCACTTGGTCTATAGTCGAGGTTTTCTCCCGAAGATCTTGGGGTTCCCTCTTGGTTTTGCCGATGCCGATCTTGTCGTTGGACTCGGGCATTTTGGGAACATCGCACAAACACACAAAAACACACATGGCCGGGCAGGGAACTCGGCGACAGAGAGGATGCGACGGTCGGCGGTCCGATGGCGGTGGAGGCCGGCGCGGCTCGAGACGTTCGGGGCTGCAAAGGGACGCCGCGGGAGGAGAGCGACCTCGCGTCGGCGGCGGAAGGCAGAGGCGACGAGGAGGCCGCGGCGAGGCGGGCCTCTAGCCGGAGCAGGGCGGGGGCTCGTCGGGTGGCCGGAGGAGCACAAGCCCGCTGGGGCGGCAAGGTGGAGGTCGCCCGCGGTGACGAGACGCAGAAGGGGGGCGCCGGGGCGACGGGAGGTCGAGCGGGGCGGCCGGAGCACGCGGGCTCGCTGGTGGTGGTCGGCGCTTGGCGAGGAGGGCGGCGCCGGAGGAGGAGGAGGAGCACGGCGGCCGCGGGCGCGGAGGACGGTGGCGAGGAGGGCCAGAGGAGGGGGAAAGAAGGAGGTGGGCGAGCGCGGCCGCGGAGGGGAGGGGCGACGGCGTCGGGGCATGGGGGAGAGAGGAGGTTGGGGAAGGGAGCGCGTCGGGGCCGCGGTCGGTTGGGGAGCGGGGTCGGGGGAAGGCGCGCCGGCGCGGGAGGCGGCCGGTGGCGGGAAGGTTGGGCGGCTCCGGCGGGCGACGCGGCCGGAGGAGGAGGAGCGGCGGCCTTGCTGGCGGCGGCGAGGCGAGCAGAGGCAGGCGGACGACGGGGAGCCGAGAGGGAAGGGGACACGCGAGGCGGGGGAGAAGGGAGGCAGGAGCTCGGCGCGCCGGGAAGGAGGCGGGGCCGGAGGTGAGGGGGTAGCCGGAGAGGGGGAAGAAGGTGAGGGAAGGGAGAGGAGGGAGGAGCGGGTCGGGCGGGAGACGTGGGGGCGCGGTGGGGGACAGGGCAGGGGACGCGGGGCCAGGGGGTGGGGCTCAGGTGGGGTCCAGGCGGGGGAGTGGGGCTGCGGGCCCAGGGTGGGGGAGGGTTGACCAGGGGAGAGAGAGAGTGGCTGATTGGTGGGGCCAGTTGGGGCGTGGGACCGGGGTGTAAGTGAGAGGGGGTAGGAGGGGCTATGGTGAGAGAAGGCGTGGGGGGTTGAGTGGTGGATTGGTGAGGTGGCAGGGTGGGTAGGAAATTGGGGGAGGGGTGAGGTGGCACGCTGCGGTTGGTGGGTAGAATAGGATTGGGTGGGGATAGGTTTAGGGTTTGGGGCTTTGTGTTAGTTTGTAAATTTTACGGTGTTGTTTTTGTTTCAAATCTTTTTAGCAAATAACTTGTAGGCAAATAATTTCACAGGTGATTATAAGACTTATTTTGAAATAAGAAAAGGGCATTTTTAGAAAACAAAAATAGGCTTATTGGAAATAGTTTCAGTCAAACAAATGCATGATGATGACGATGCAATGCACAAAAACAACGCGATTTTCTAGTAGTGGTTTTGCGGGATGCCACAATTCGACACCACTAACAATGGATCTCGCCCTCGAGATCCGCCTCATGGTACCGGAAAGAAGGTCGGTGATCTGCATCTTCACACTTCGTGTAGATCCTCGCGACACCACTAACAAGAGGTCGTTGTCCGTGATCGTCGAGAGAACTCTCCGGTAACAAAAGGCCGAAGGTAGAGGTATCAACAAATAAAGCCACCTCTAGCTTCCGTGGACGGAGTAAAATTGCTGGATCCACTGATTCGATGTACAAGAGAGAATGATAAGAGTAGTCGGATGGTGATCAGTCCATCTTGCACCCAAACCATTACTCAGCACACGAATAGGCGGATTATGCAACCAACTCTCAGAATTAGACTGAAGATCTTGACAAGCGAGGTACAGAACAAGGGAGTGATGCAGACTCTGCATCGGATCTGGCGTAGATGATGTCGTCGCGTCGGTAAACACCGGAAGTCTCAAACAAGGAACAAAGAGAAGTCCACCAGACGAAGGGTTCCTCGGATAGCATGAAGTCCAGATGTAGACACACTGTTACCAAAGGAGGAAGCGAAACCCTGAAGGTACGATGGAACCCAACCACGAGAAATCCTGGACTCGAAGAGAGAGAAGAGAGCGGACTCAAAACACGTAGAGGTAAGAGGAGAATAGCAGAGGGGTAAGGAGTAAAATCAGACCTAATCAGAACTATCCAACCGATTTGCCAAAATAGTTTTGACACTCTACTTCGGCCGTTAGCTAGGTTATCCTACAGGCTGGACTTGTGGGGTATCGCAACTGCTGAGCTCTGATACCACTCTGTAACACCCTCAGAATCGACCCTATGCAAGTTTTAGCGAAACTCGCCAAACCCGCATAGAAACGATTCAAAGGTGCCCACCAGGCACTTTCGTGCGGGTGGAAAACGAAGTAATAACATTACACAACAGTCCTCGTTGGGACCCACAGAACAGATATATATACAGCGGAGACTCAATAAGTCAAGAATACAGATACACAATACAAAGATCCAAATCACCTGTAAAACGATACAGCGTTCGACTACGGACAAGATGCAAATGGGGCTAAGAGCCCTGAAGAATAACCAATGGCGTCCATAACCCTGCCCAGGCCAAGCCGGAAGGGTAACCCTGCTAACGACGTCGATCTCAAAACCTGCTTAAACAAAAGGGGTGCCGACAGAGGGCAAAGGAAAAAGAGGAGCGTCAGTACTGAGGCCAGTACACGGCGAGACTAGAATTCGGCGGTCCTCGCCTACATAGGTATGGTGGACTGAAGCGGCAGCGGAGCATGCACTAAACAACCTATAGAGACTCGATACAACTGGCGGCTATCAGAGAGGGGTAAGAAAGACCTATTCGGAACCAACCTGATACTACCATCAAACAAACCCATCCTGGCGTTTCCCCTTCGAGACCAAACGAGGAAGTCAACCGAGGAACTCACACAGTTGGCAGTTTTACTTATTCAGTTATCGTTGCAGCAATTACTAGTCAGGTAAAGATAGTCGTCCTGATAAAATAAGCAGTGGGAACTTTTAGTTAATCATTCCGTTGTAATTGTAGTACTTACTAGTCAGATACATATAACATGAGATAACCCAAAAACCCAGCAGTTGTTGGTACTTTTATTTAGCCATTCCGTTGTAGTTGCAATACTTACTAGTCAGGTACAATGGTCGCGAGCGACAAACCAAACAAGCAATTGTGTGCAGTATTATTTAGCCATTCCATTATAGTGAAGCTGATTAATAGTCATTATAAAGTCAAATTTATAGCACTACTTTAGTTATAGTTGTCTATGATCGAGATAGTGTGCTCCAAGTCGTCCATAACCGCGGACACGGCTTTCAGAAAGTTTTACCCGGCTGGGGTGCACCAATAGCAACACATGCTCGATCAACCTCGGAAAAACCAAATCAAAACCCAACGAGGCCTTCACGACAAAGCAATCACAGGATTCAGAATTATTTCAGGGGGCCACCCCTTAAAGTAGACCCGCAACGAAGTCGGCCGGCTCCGAGACGGACTCAAGGTTGTGGGGACGGCTGTGAACGACTGGGAACCCAAAACTGGGCTTGTCGACACCGCGGAATCGTGCCACGATCCTAAACAGTACAGTGTGCTCCTCGCACAATCATAAATAAAGCAGTAAAGCATGGCATAGGTACAGGATAGTAAATAAAACCTCAAACTAGTTTGTGGCCCCAAGAAATAAGACTGAATCAAGCTCTGTCTCAAGGGGGTCCCATAATCCTCCCGGATGTGGATAGCGCGAAAAATCAAGGAACAAGTATCAAGCACTCGGGGTCCTACAGGACACAAGTGGACGGTTAACAACCAAATAACATCTATTGCCCACCTGTGCCTCTACTTACCTACTTCAATTTTAGTTGTTTAAACAGGGATTAAAGTGAACGATAAATAAAACCATGATCATCTCCAACATCAACATGCGGCAATACACCAACAACTGTGGCACTTGACGACACGCAACAGCACTTGAGCAAGCGACTACGACGCGCAGGTCCAACTATCTACCAAACAACAGGTAATAGGATGTGTCCAAGGCAATATAAGGCTGCAAGGGATATCACGGTACAAAAACTAGAGCATCGCAACACAGATAGCAATAGATCAACAGGAGGGAATACATAATATAAAAGTAAGATAGGTAGAAAGGGGGAGATGCTCGCCTGAAAACATTGCTGAAGGTTCATCCGAAGGTCGGGTCGACACTCGCAACAACTCAACGGCCTTATCCGCGAAGAAGCAAAACACTAGAATAAACACCGGATGCAATATTTAATACTACGGTAGAAAATCGGGCATGATGCATGTATGATGCATGACATGGCAAGGATGCGATGCAATTAGGTCATATTAAGCGGAACCGGGGTCCCGAAAATTAATTAAACGGTTCAAGTTATTTATATCCCCGCAATTTAAATGTTGTAATAACAAGGCAGAATATATCACCGGTTCGCTACACAAATTTAAATGAGGCCAATATGAAACTAGATTTGCCCGCATATGGGTCCCATATTTAATTATAAGGTGAATCGGCATAAGGCCCCCAAACCACACAAATATGCATGCATGAACAATTAATATGCGACCAGTTGTATTATATTATAAAATAGGGTTTCGGCAAGGGGTTCACACATTAGAGGGCCTCGACGATCTTGAGGTTCCGGGGTTCGGGGTTCGGTCTCAGGGTTCAGGGTTCGACGGGATCGTTCTGGGACTCCGGGACTTAGGGTCTTCGGATCGGGGTAGTAGATCTTGTCGCACGAGCGTCAATGCTTCTGGGAAGGAGAACTTGTCGTCCAGGGTCTCGGTGTCCGGGTGAAGTACTCGGCGTCCTCGAGGGAGTTCTTGGCGTCTGGGATTCCGACGAGCTTGGCGTCCTTGTCGGAGTTCTCGGATGACGATGTCGGTCTTGGGTTTGGCGCCGGTGGATCTTGGTGATTCCATGAAGGAGGCCTTGGTGCTTCAGTCCTGTGTCGATCTCCGGGTACCGTGGTTTCTCGGTGTGGTTGGCGCACTTGGTCTATAGTCGAGGTTTTCTCTAGAAGATCTTGGGGTTCCCTCTTGGTTTTGCCGATGCCGATCTTGTCGTTGGACTCGGGCGTTTTGGGAACATCGCACAAACACACAAAAACACACGTTGCCGGGCAGGGAACTCGGCGACAGAGAGGATGCGACGGTCGGCGGTCCGATGGCGGTGGAGGCCGGCGCGGCTCGAGACGTTCGGGGCTGCAAAGGGAGGCCACGGGAGGAGAGCGACCTCGCGTCGGCGGCGGAAGGCAGAGGCGACGAGGAGGCCGCGGCGAGGCGGGCCTCTGGCCGGAGCAGGGCGGGGGCTCGTCGGGTGGCCGGAGGAGCACAAGCCCGCTGGGGCGAAAAGGTGGAGGTCGCCCGCGGTGACGAGACACAGAAGGGGGGCGCCGGGGCGACGGGAGGTCGAGCGGGGCGGCCGGAGCACGCGGGCTCGCTGGTGGTGGTCGGCGCTTGGCGAGGAGGGCGGCGCCGGAGGAGAAGGAGGAGCACGGCGGCCGCGGGCGCGGATGATGGTGGCGGAGGGCCGGAGGAGGGGGAAAGAAGGAGGTGGGCGAGCGCGGCCGCGGAGGGGAGGGGCGACAGCGTCGGGGCGTGGGGGAGAGAGGAGGTTGGGGAAGGGAGCGCGTCGGGGCCGCGGTCGGTTGGGGAGCGGGGTCGGGGGAAGGCGCGCCGGCGCGGGAGGCGGCCGGTGGCGGGAAGGTTGGGCGGCTCCGGCGGGCGACGCGGCCGGAGGAGGAGGAGCGGCGGCCTTGCTGGCGGCGGCGAGGTGAGCAGAGGCAGGCGGAGGGCGGGGAGCCGAGAGGGAAGGGGACACGCGAGGCGGGGGAGAAGGGAGGCAGGAGCTCGGCGCGTCGGGAAGGAGGCGGGGCCAGAGGTGAGGGGGTAGCCGGAGAGGGGGAAGAAGGTGAGGGAAGGGAGAGGAGGGAGGAGCGGGTCGGGCGGGAGACGTGGGGGCGCGGTGGGGGACGGGGCAGGGGACGCGGGGCCAGGGGGTGGGGCTCAGGTGGGGTCCAGGCGGGGGAGTGGGGCTGCGGGCCCAGGGTGGGGGAGGGTTGACCAGGGGAGAGAGAGTGGCTGATTGGCGGGGCCAGTTGGGGCGTGGGACCGGGGTGTAAGTGAGAGGGGGTAGGAGGGGCTATGGTGAGAGAAGGAGTGGGGGGTTGAGTGGTGGATTGGTGAGGTGGCAGGGTAGGTAGGAAATTGGGGGAGGGGGGAGGTGGCACGCTGCGGTTGGTGGGTAGAATAGGATTGGGTGGGGATAGGTTTAGGGTTTGGGGCTTTGTGTTAGTTTGTAAATTTTACGGTGTTGTTTTTGTTTCAAATCTTTTTAGCAAATAACTTGTAGGCAAATAATTTGACAGGTGATTATAAGACTTATTTTGAAATAAGAAAAGGGCATTTTTAGAAAACAAAAATAGGCTTATTGGAAATAGTTTCAGTCAAACAAATGCATGATGATGACGATGCAATGCACAAAAACAACGCGATTTTCTAGTAGTGGTTTTGCGGGCCACATGAGAAAACACTATTTTCATAATAATATGATTATAGGTTATTTACAATGAGGTAATAACCTACTATGAAAGTTCTAGTGGTAAATGAACATATTATTTAGGACTTAACAACCAATGTCGCCAGTGATTCTTGTGTCGTATATTACGCGTTAACCATGAGATTTGGAATGGGACGGAGAAGTCAGCTGTATCCTTTTCCTCTTGTATGGAGGCAAGACGACCTTAACGTGATGTTGTGATTACTTGTGCGGATCCAACATATGGGTGGGCACCCTTACGTCCTACACTTTTGGTGTCTAGATTATCTATGGATGGTGCTTAGTTGATGGACCATTTAATATGGAACTTGCGAGGGCAGCACCAGGTCATAGAGTCTTCGGGAACTCATCATGGTTATAGCCTTCCCGAAAGGGGACTAACGAAGGTGAGCCGGCCCCGAAGAATCATACAGACATATGAGGTCGCGAAGAGGGCAGTGATTGGCTTGGATCATCTACTGGGCCCCACACCATAGGAAGTGTGGATGGGAAAGATCGTCCGGTTGTGCAACAAGGATTTGATCTCTCATGGATAAAGTAACGCACCACTGCAGAGTGTAAGAACTGTAACTTGCTACTCCCTGTTCCGGGAAGGAGCTGCGAACGCGATGGGAAAGGAACTCCATGAAAGTTCTGGTAAACCCGTGAAGGCTGATGGACATAGCTTTTCAGAATAAAAGCAACCTTTGAAGAAATGTTTACGAAAACTTGCATTGCCTACGACCTATGGTCTGTGGCTATAGATATAGTGCATCAAACACTCCTTTTCTAGTGAACTTGCTGAGTACGCTCGTACTCAAAGTAACTTCTTAACCCTTGCTAGGTTCTAAAGCCAGTACAAATGATGTCTACATCAAGTCATGCTCTAGGAATCATCATCAAAAGCTAAACCTCTTCAATGAAGTCAAGAAAGTCAACATATACATCAAGTCAAGTGAAGACGAAGTTACTGATGAGATAGGAATATAATCTCTAGCCATAGAACCTAATTTTGTAGTGTATTGCAATAGCAGCAATACAAGCCCCAATAGTTCAGATACTAGTATATTAGTAAGTTGGTTATGAGTTGTTTATTTCTGATTCTTCTTTGTAAGAAGTTTCTTTCTTTCTCTTTAACCTAGAGTGTTCTCTGGATCTTGTGTAAAGAGTGAGTTGTAACCTATAGTCATGTCTTGGACCTGTTGAGTTTCTGTTATACTACTCTGAGGGATGTAATACTAGTGAACGGTGTTTCATTGGTGTTATGTCAACGACTATAGTGTACTACATCATGCAGTGGTATGCTGGGTCACCGCACTCCACCAGCACCATCATCACCACTCCATCCCGCTGTAACAATTGTGTTGAATCTTGCATAATTCTTAGGGGAAACTTTCCCGGTGTTAATTAGTATTGTAGTTCATGCTTGTTAGTGGAACCATTGAATTATTGTTTATATTTAGATTGTTATTCATCATCATATCATCTCTGATCTTGATCCATATGATGTCTCGTGAGTAGTTCGTTTAGTTCTTGAGGACATGGAAGAAGTCATGTTGGTAGTAGTGGAATTGTGTTGAGGTATTATTCAATAGTTTAATACTTATGTTGTGGTGCTATTCTTCTAGTGGTGTCATGTGAATGTCGACTACATGATGCTTCACCATTTATGTCCCTAGGGGTATGCATTGTGTATTTGACTACTAATTGTGGGTTGCCGGAGTGACAGAAACTAGAACCCCCGTTAGGAAACCTTTGCACAAGGGGGTGTAGGATCTCAGAGTTTAAGGTTGTGGTTAGGTCTTTATCTAAATTACTTTCTCATAGTTGTGGATGCTTGTAAGGGGTTTAATCACAAGTATATATTAGTCCAAGTAAAGTCGGTACATTAGCACAGGTTCACCGACACAACACTTATTAAACCAAAGAAGATTAATCAAATATATAAAACGAAAGCACTTGACAGTATTCACATGTGTCCTCGAGAACGTTTGGTCCTCATAAGTATTACCACCGGCTTGTCCTTTGCGAAGAAAGTATCGGGCCACTTGCTGCAATTATTTGTTGTCTTTATTTACTTGCACCGTATTTCCTTGCTTTATCAAAAAAAACCTAAAAATCCGTTTGTTAAGTATTTACAGAGATTTCCTGCTCCAAACCACTAGTCAACACCTTCTGCTTCTCGTTGGGATCGACACTCCTATTTATCGAAAGTACTATTTTCTGGCGCCGTTGCCGGGGATTGAAGCGCTATTGAAGAGTGGAACTGGTAAAGAAAACTTCTACTCTGACTTTTTAATTCTGTTTGCACTTTGTTTCTAATATGGATAACCCACTTGGTTTCCTATTTGGGAAACCTACTACCCCTGCTAGGGTAGTAGATGAACCACCACCTGTTGAGATGGATCCTTTTAAGATACCTACAAGAACTGTTGATCGTGTTATGGATAATTATTATTCTATGGATAGAACTGTCCATCCTGGTGATCACTTGATTTTTATCCATGAATTATGCGGGTTGTTTAAGTGTGCAGGTATCACAACTTAACAGGTTAAGAACAAGCTACTCTCTATACCATTGAAAGAAAGAGTTGAAGAATGGTATAAGTTGCCGAAGAATGGACAATCTAAGGAATGTGAAGAAATAGTACCTCTCTTTTATTCTAAATTATATCCTCCCAATGAGATTCATAAGGATAGAAATCTAATTTATAACTTTTGGCCTCGTGATGGAGAGAGTATAGCCCAAGGTTGGGGGAGATTGAAGTTACTAATGCTTAAATGTCCTATTTATGAACTCCCCAATAATATTATTATTAATAACTTTTATACAAGGCTTTCTCTTCATGATAAAGATTTATTAGATGCTTCTTATGCTGGATCATTCACACATCTGAAAGAAGAAGCTAAATGGGATCTTCTAGACCGTATTCAAGAAAACACTGAAGCATGGGAGAATGACAAATTTAAAAAACAGGTATAAATTATGATTATAAATGCATTAAATATTTTATGGGAACTGATGACTTTCGTGATATTAGTACTGAGTATGGTCTTGATTCTCAGGTTCTTGAAAATTGCTTTAAGGCCTTTGCCTCTTATATAGAAAAAGGAGTGGAACAAGTACCATACACCTTATAAAGATGTTGTTAATCATGTTCTTGTTAGAAATACTGAAGTTTGTACTGTTGATCATATTTTGCCTGAACCTTATATTGAGAAAATCCCTTTCCCTGCTAAGGTAAAGGAACATTCTATTATAACTAATGTGGTTAGCAAAAGTACAAAGAAAGCTGTGGAACCTAATGAACAAATAAACATTGAACCTGTAGTAGCCATTGTTAAAGACCTTGTCACTAAAAATGTACAAGATGGACACATTATCTTCTTTGAAGATGCTTCTAATATTATCTCTCATCCTAGTAAAGCTAGGAAAGCTAGTATCCCTATGTTTTCTGTTAGAATTGATGATCATTGCTATTATGGTTTATGTGACATTGATGCTAGTTCTAGTGCTATTTCTTTTGATCTTTACAAGGAAATGATGCATGAAATTGGTCCTTGTGAACTTGAGGACATTTATGCTTGTCCTTTTGCTGCATACAGGATTGTACTTTCTTTAAAAAATATTTAATTTACTTTATGGTAATATACTTTTTTGTAAATTATAAACCCCAAAACGTTAAACCATATTTTACTGTTTTACCTGTAAAGCTTACTAATAACCAATACCTTCAGCTTCTCGTGGGTTCTCATGTGTTCGACAGCCTTTTTTTATTGAAAGATAATGCTATAGATCTCCGGCATTTGGGAGACATTAATTGTCCATAGTATTTATTCATTTACTATTATGAAAGATGGAGTATTTATTTTCGTGTCTTGCTCCCTGGTTAGGGCCTCAGCTGGCTCGATTCTTCATAGGCGGAGCAAAGCGGTACACGGAGACCTGATTCCACCCGCTTCCGAGCGGGTGAGCTCGAGAAGATTTTTTTTTGAGAGGTGACCTCAAAATGATCTGAGGCCGGGTGGATGCTAGCAGGGTCACGACTCGGAGTTGCCTCTCCTTTCCACACTGTGATTCCAAGATCACCCCGAACGATTGAATTTTGCCCAAAAGTTTTAAATGGATGATTTTTGACCCTAATTCTTACATCGAGAGCATTATAAAGGTCTTCCGGCGACAACGAGCGACCAACCAAGTACACGAGCATGATACTCCGCGCTCGATGCATGTGTAGGACAGTCCCGCACTTGACACATATTGCCCTAGCTCTTTCCGTTATTTTTTTTCTTTCAAATCTTTGCTTAGTTGTACTTTCTCGGTACTTACGAAGTACAACCTTGTACGAAAAAGTATCGTGAACCGAATTACTCCAAAATACAAGTGTAGCGAGAACCGATTTACAACTGTACTAATAACCGAAGTAGATGAATTACAAGCATACTGTAAACCGACATACCGAAGTACAAGTGCACTAAGAACCGAAGTACACGGAGCACACGAAATGCAAGTGTAGTAAAACCGGAAGTACACAAAGTACAAGTGTACAAAAACCCGGAGATTTTGGAGCTTCCTTTGCACAAACCATTTGGTCACTTGGGTTTTCTTATTGTTGCTTCACGGAGGGGTTCTATGATTAGCGGTGCGGGCCTCTAGTGATGGAGAAATACGAAAAACAGTGTGTTACAAGGGCTTGCACATTCGAATGGAACATGATATACGTTTGTTTGATTGCAGTGGCGGCAACGGAGCTGTACTTACAGTCTTACACTATGTGGTCAAGCGACCACACAATATAGTGCAAAGCAATCTTTATAAAAAAGAACAACAGTACTAGGAAGCACACAACCAACGTCCCAACAAAGTACTCCTAACTTTTCGAGTCCTCCAAGATTCTTAAGAAAAGAACTTTTGAATCACGGAGGAGGACGTGAGCCCGAGAAAGTAAAATCCACGTACGGGGCTCCACGTAACTCGATCCCGCATGCTGTTGGCATCCGCCACGACAGAACGGAGGTGAAAGGCGCCTTTCCCGTGCATGCCGCAGCCCGGCTTTTGCTGAGGTCTCTCGTCAAGAGATCCTATCCTACGCGGTCCAGCCGTCGTCCTCGCGATTCCGCCAGATGCAACGCACTCCATCCATGCAAACCAATGCAATTCAGCCACTGCCCTCCTAGTCCTCCTAGAGCTACCACCACCCAGCAGCAGCGCTATCGTCCTAGGCTGCATAGCCTAACCTTGATCAAACATGCTAGTAGTAGGAGCACTAGCGGTACTACTACTGCATCTACATGCTGCATGTGGTCCAAAGCCTCGCCGTCCGAGCCCACGCGCGCCCGCGCGGCCGCGCAAGCGACAACCCCGCCGTGTCCGCGCGCGCCGGCCACGTCCTGTCTCCACCGGAGCGGCGCGCATACGTCCGCACCACCGCGCGTACCGACGGGAGCGCACGGCCTCGACGGGCCAAAATCACACCGGTAGGGCCACGCACGGCCGATGCATGCCGGGACGTGTCAAGCTCAATCTTCGGGAGAAACCGAAGATGCCGCGACGTCCTGTGGTTGGTGGCGAGCGGTACGTCGCCCAGCTCGACCGGCCGCTTAGATTTTGCATGATTTAAGCCTTTGGATTCTAGGGCATGGAACCAAGCTAATAAGCCCCGGGTCGGCCGGGCGCCAGCTATGAGCTATCTCCCGCTCCCTTCCCCCAATTATGCGTCGGGACGGCGGCTGGCAAGTTCACCTAAAAGGAAGCAATTATCAGGGATTGGCACATCACCGCAAAGTAGGAGTATTGGACGCCGACTGCATTGCTTCCAAATAAAGTTTTCTTATATGGAGAATATCCAATCATTCTCGCATTCTGTTAGGAGTTCTAGCTGTCTCAAAGCATAGAGAGTTATTAGTTATAGTCTTGTAGAGTGGACTTTTTGTTGATCTAGTTAGGACTTTGTGGCATCTTCTACCTACTTATAATAAATCTGGCCATATTTTGCGGCATTTTCGTTATTGTAACATGTTTATACTAAAAGATTTCTGCACTAGCCAACTTTATCAAGACATCAATGTGATTAAAAAACTAGACAATATATTTATATTCAATATGTAAAATGATTCTCAAACAGATAAGCCCGACTCACTTATTGGGATTTACCTGGGAGATCACTGCAAGGGAACTCGTATTTATACTCATTGAGAGCACGAGACAAGTAAAGTCCTCCAAATTTATAAAATTTCAACAACAATTTAAATTGTGACAATTAGGTCAGTGGCGGGGAACGAAGGTAGGGCGAACTCTAAAATGTCATGCAAAAACCAAAATAGATCTGAGAGAGTAATACTACAATTCTAGAAATATAACCATATTTCAATATAAGTAGAACCTACAAACATATCCATAATAAAGTTTTCATGACATATAAAAGCACCATGTAATGACAAGGCTCTACCTTCAAAAAAATCACTGCTTTTATCAACCAAAACTTTTGACTATCTCTCGTTCGATGTAGCACATCATCGGATCATTAAGAAGTCATCGTGAACATCTTGTTGCATAACTCTGCCTTGATGATCTTTGTTAACGAGAAAGCCCTTTTGATTGTTGTCAACGCCACCGTTTGAAGCAATGCCAGCTCAATGAGGCAATTAACCGTGTGAACGATGATGTGCATTATGAATATCAAGATAATCTTTGAAGTCTTCAGTTTTCTACATATGAATAATGAATAACTCAAGTTATCTTGTATATATGCTAATGCTCATAATAAGAGAAAATCCAGTGATAAATCTCTGTAAGACAAGCAATCTTATTCACATTGACTGGACCTAGTCTATTTTTTAGTTCGGGTTAGTTTTGCACACTGTTAGCTAAAACAAGCATAAATTTCTCATATGTAATCTATTTTAATGTACGACCACCCAAATTATTCAGAAAAACTCGCCAAAATTCAAGATAGGGTGGATTCCCTACATCGCCCTACTAGGAGCTTCGCCTCTAATTAGGCATGGCTACTCGTTTTGAAAAAAGGTCGAGTATATACTTTTCAAAAGGTAAAATATACCACCTCAATTAGCCATTGTGTGACGTTACTTTTGTAAAATATATCACATCAAAAATAAGGTTTGAGTGTATTGTGTATGAGATATAAAAGGCAAGGATGACATGCATAAAATTTGTGTTTTAAGTTATGGGTATATTTCATCTCGAATATTCCTTATTTATATACTCAACAAGCCATAGTTTGTTCAACCAAGATGAGAATGAAACTTTGAGGACAAGAAACTAGAGCGGCAAGGGAGGTCAGCAAAATAACAGTTGGGCGACACGTGGGCACAAGGGTTGGTGAGCAACATATGAGGATAGATTGTGACATTGCCGTCGTCATAACGTACCACAGCAGAGTAATTGTCTTCATCTTCTTATATTTTTGTACCAATCAGATTGCTGTTACTACATCCAGAGTAATGGAACATCAAATACAAATTTCCATTTTAACTTAAGGTAATTAAGCC
Source organism: Avena atlantica (assembly GCA_910589765.1). Classification (NCBI taxonomy): domain Eukaryota; kingdom Viridiplantae; phylum Streptophyta; class Magnoliopsida; order Poales; family Poaceae; genus Avena; species Avena atlantica. The sequence continues at coordinate 467,775,295 of OU342734.1, read as the reverse complement.
CATCGCCAAGTACAATTTCTGATTCAGCAAGCTGTACTACGAAAAATACAATACTAGTAGTACAACAGCAATACAATGTTGTCGGGCAGAATTATACTACTAGTCCAATACGGTCGGCAATACGGATATGCATGGACCGGTCCGACGTCGTGATGCAAGCTTGTAGACGGTGGACCTAATAGGGTTCGGGGTTGCCGCTGGCGCGCTCCGGATCGGCCCAGGCTCCCTTCCAAACAGCAGAGTACAGTCGAGTCGAGTGGTGCCGTCGACGTCGTCTTCCCCCCTCCTCCCTCCCTCCTTTGCCCGAGCTAGTTTATCATTATCCCATCCAAACTCTAATCATACCGCCACCCACAAAATCCCAATACAAATACCGCCCAGGAAATAGATAGCGAGGAAGAAAGAGAAACGAGAAGCAGCAAGGCCAACGCCAAAAGCTACCTCCTCCTCCTCCTTTGCTGCACGAGGAAGGAGGGAGCCAGCAGGAGCAGAGAAGAAGAAGCCGAGGCGGCGGCTGGCCGGCTAGCTTAAGCTTAGCTTAGGTAGGAGGGAGGTAGCAGAGGCAGCTTCGCTCATGCAGGGCGAGTACCGCTCGTCGTCTTCCAGCGAGGACTCCGCGGGGTCGGCGGCATCAGAAGCTGCTGCTGCTGCGGCCGCGGCGGCGGCTATGGCGCCTCTTGCTGCTGCGGCTGCCGCGGTGGCTGCCAAGGAGGAGCTCGGCGTGACGGTGGCCGTGGCGCCGCCGATGGCGCTGGCGCCGCTGAGCCAGCAGCAGCCGCGTCGGCAGTACCGCGGCGTGCGCATGCGGAAGTGGGGCAAGTGGGTGGCGGAGATCCGCGAGCCGCACAAGCGGACGCGCATCTGGCTGGGGTCGTACGCGACGCCCGTGGCGGCGGCGCGCGCGTACGACACGGCCGTGTTCTACCTGCGCGGCAGGTCGGCGCGGCTCAACTTCCCCGACGAGATCTCCGCGCTGGCGCTGTCGCCGCCGCCCGAGGCCGGGGAGCTGGAGGCGGACGGGGGCGCGCTGTCGGCGGCGTCGATCCGGAAGAAGGCCATCGAGGTCGGGTCCCGCGTGGACGCGCTGCAGACCGGCATGACGATGGTCGCCACCGCCGCGCCCGCGCACCACCGCGAGCGGCAGCGGCACCACCACCACCACCACTCGCAGCAGCCGCGCGACGAGGAGCTCCTCCAGCTGCACCACCAGAAGCAGCAGCGGACGGCGTGGAACGGGCGGGTGAAGAACCCGGATCTAAACCAGGCGCCGGACCCGGACAGCTCCGACGCGGACGCCGAGTGAAGCGGGCCAAGAAGATGAAGCCGAAGGAAGATTGTGCTCATCCACGCGTCCGTCGAGCATGCAGTCTCTCTCTAACCAGAGAGAGAGAGCAGCGTATGATCAGATGAGCAACTCAATCCAATCAATCCCGCCTTAGCAATTCCTCCACCTCCGCTTGCCAGATCCCGGTCATGTCGGCGGCCGGCGGCGAGTGGTGGTTGGTCGGTGGGTCGGTGGCGAGCGAGATACACGTTTGTTGTGGATAAGAACGAGGGAGGGAGGGGAGAGGAGAGGAGAGACGGGGGACGCCACAAGTGGCGGTCTTTCCAAATGTCAGAAAAGACAGCTGTAACAGTGATAAAACAAGTCATCCCGTTGCTTCGCCACCTCCCCTCATCATCTCTTTTTTTCTTCCTGTTATATTATCTCGATCGAGTAGATAAGCTCGCTTGCAGCGATTAGCAGTACAGCACCGTGTAGTTAATTAATGGTCCAAGTTGCTCTCGCCGCCGCCTCCTCCTTTGTTAATTAACCACTGCCGCCACCGCACCCTGCATCGCCGGTGGATTTCCATATCGCATAGTAGTACTGTACAAGTAGTATAAAATAGCCTCCGAGCAGGATCCTGTTGTTCGATCGTAGTACGCTTCACCCGATCCCCCCGGCTCAGCTTAATCCAGTTGTCTGCTGGTGGGAGCAAATCCGCGTTAGGTTACCCATCACCAGCCACTAATCAGTACTAGTGTACCCTCGGCCAGACAGTCACCATGCACTGATCACTTCCGCCTTTTTCTCCTCTCTCTCTCTCTCTCTCTCTCTCTCTCTCTCTCTCTCTCTAGTAGTATATGATGTTCGGTGCGTGCGTGTGTGTGAATGTGCCGGTGCAATTCTGGGCCAGTCGGCGGCGAGGCGTATGTAGCTAGTCGCTAATCTAATCGCTAACTAACTCGAGCTGCAGTGTCGCGAGGTCGGGGTTAGTGCTGCATAGCGTATGCGTGGGTGATTGGTTTGGGTGGGGGGTTTGGCCACCACATTGGAAAGGCAAGCTCCAGCGCAGCGTAGCGTATAGCGTGATGATTGCTGGCGTCCCTGCGTGCTCCCGCGCGCGCGCGGATCTCGCATGCAGGGCCAAGTACTACTCCTCCTGACCTGACGCGTCCTCTCCACTTTCCTGTACCCGATCAACCACCCACTAATCACCCAGCAGTCCGTCCCCAGTACGTGCGTGCGTACGTACGCACGCAGCCATGCAACGGAATCAATCGGAGCCCTGGTGAGTCACCGTGGATTGGATTCGGATCGTTCGATCCCTGCTGCACCTACTACGTGGTGGCAACGGCCGTCCACCTCTCTGACAGACAGCATCTCGCAAAATGCCGTTAGTTAACTGCCAGGGAGGATCTAGAGCCCCGCCAATCTGAAGATAGTGGATAAACTTCTTCTTTTTCGAGATTTTGGTGGTTAAACATTGTGGTCTGGGACGTGTCGGTGCATCATGCCGGTGAAATTTCTTGGGGGTCTGGGGATGAATGAGGTGCTGCAGGGTGCCGGCACATGTGCTGCCACAAATGCAGATACGGACGGGGAGGGACAGGAGATGCAGAGGGAAGCGTAGCCGCCGCCGACGACGACAGCAGTGCGATCTCAGTCCCCCCACGGGCCTGCCTCCCCTAATAGCTCGGAGGAATAGTCTTTGGATCTCGGCCAGGTCACGTGTCATGCGTCATGCTTCATGCTCGGTCGATCGGTGGCTGGCTACCTTATCTCTGCCGTTCCTTGGATCTTTGTACAATTGCGCGGGATGCACTGCACTGCATTGTTTCTTGAGATGTAGTATACATTAATTGTCGAAATTCACCTAATTTCTCCAACGATGACGTGGCTCTTGCGAGTCTCAAGTTATTACATTTTCTACGGTTCCCCGGAACGAGGTGTCCTGCCTAGCCAAAATGAGCAATGCTTCCGGTTTACACAAAGGGAAGGCGGCAGGCGACTTGCACGCCACCGTGCCTGCCAATCCATAGCCTCCACAGTTATGGCCTTTCCGGCGTCCTCCCGATCGGACCAAGCATGGCATCCATGGAGCACGCACGCCGTCGCCAAAAGAGTCCCGTTCTGGCCACCATATACAGCACGCGCAGCCTGGCCAGCCGCCCCCATAAATCCACTGTCCGCTGTCCCAGCGCACGGGATTCCGGTCGTCGCCGACCACCGATCGATATGGGGCCATTATAGTTTTCGCGGGCAGCCCATCCACTAGTACGATAGGCCCATAAAACTGTTCTCGTCGCACGCGGTCAAAAATTGAGAAACACAATTGCATACCCTTCAAACAGCTGGATCGGCACAAAAGCCTGTGAAAAAAGTGAAACTGTCCAAACCGCCCAAACTGGCCAGAAATTCACTAGTTCAATCTCTTTCACAAAATTAGGCGGTTTGATTCCTCCTAGGAGGTCTGGGTAGGCCACACTTTTGGGTAAATGGCTTTTCAAACTATTCACGGAAGATGGTGTCCGACAAACCATTATATGGAGGACTTGTCTCTAAAGTTATGTCTTAAGTGGTTTAAAAATCCCATGATTTACATTTTTGGGCGGGGGCTAATAGCATCCAAAAAATATTTCTTCGTTTTGATGTTTTTAATATAAAAGATGAATCGCAGATTAGATTCTGGAAAGATAAGTGGTTTGGCCAAACTTCTCTTTACGAACAATATCCAGCTCTATATTCGATTGTTAGGCACAAAGAAAATACACTGTACACAGTAATGGAATCTAATCCTCCTAATGTGTCTTTCAGAAAAAGTCTCATAAATGCTCGACTGGTATCTTGAAACAATCTTTTATTACAATTATTCACGATACAACTGTCGGACGGAGTGGACAAGTTCAAATGGAAATTATTAGAGAGTGGTAAATTTTCAGCTGACCCAATGTATCGAGCTTTGATTCAACCAGATATTTCGGTCAATGATAATAGTAAAATTGGAAGGTGAAAAATACCTCTAAAGACAAAGATATATGCATGGTATCTCCATAAGGGAGTAATTCATACAAAAGATACTTTTTGTAAAGAGGAATTGACATGAAAGTACACAATACGTATTTTATCATCATGATGTGACAATCCAACATTTATTCTTACATTGTAAATTTGATCGCTCTATATGGTCAGTCATTCAGTAGCCTCTGCTTTATCTCCCTCACGTTCGGTGGCCAATATATTTGGTAACTGGTTTTATGGGATAGATGATCAATACAGGACTTTGTTTAGGGTGGAAGTGATTGCCATTATTTGGTCGCTATGTCTATGCAAAATGACAAGAATTTTATTAATATTTTGTCTTCTTCCCTGCAGGTTATCTATCGGGTCATGGCTATCCTCCGATCATGGACTACTCTCTAGCGTATGGAGTTTCGCGACTTGTTTGTGGAGGGGTATACGCAACTGGAGGACACGGCGAGGGATATTTCCCCCCGGCATGGATGGCCACGTGAATTAAGGATTGATCTGCCGTAGCTCGAGGCCGTTTATTTTGATCGCGTTATTTGTAATGGTGATCTACTTACTTTGTTTCCTAGTGGTGTGGATTGATTGACAGTGTCCATCTTAGTTATGTATAGTTCGAGTGTAAACATTATTCTAAGTAATAAAAACGTCCATTTCCAAAAAAAGGTGGTCTAGGTAGACCCACACCATCTATATAGCACCCCGGAGATAGGCCCAGCGGAAAACGTAATATTCCCGTCTCTTTTTCACGCCAAGAGTACCTTTGCTTGCTTCATGCACTCACCCCTTTTTATCGACCCTCTCAAAAAATCCCTTTCTACACCCATGGCGGCGACGGGGGTGCTGGTAGCTGAGACAAAGATCTACCATACCGGCAATTGAGCGACGACCAACTGAGCTATCACCGCACATCTTTCTTCCTCTCCCCACCCGTATACTCCCTCGACTACCATGGATGAGGTTATCCACCGTGAATCCCTCTCCCATACCGTTTCGACTCCGGTTGCAGTATCGAGTTAGGAAGAACTCATCGTAGAATCGCCTCATTATGTAGATAGGATGACACTTATCCATTTATGCAGTTGTGTTTATAGCTTTCATTTAGGCCTAGATCTTGGTGTTAAACAAGAGAGCTATTAGGCACGCTGCCTTTCCTCGACTGACATACAATCTTATGTTGACCCAAGATCAGGAGAGGATTCCTAATATGAACTACATCTTCATCTTCAACGATGTATAGACTCTCGAAATGCTCTGCATGAAAAGAGCCCCTTATTCTCACTTGTCACGAGGTTACGAGAGAGTGGTTTGCTGGAGGACAACATCCACACATCTGTAGAAGTGCAAATTTGCATGTCCCTTCAGGTGGTAGGTCATAACCAGAGTTTAGGGTCATCCACAACACATTCAAAAGAAGCGCGGAGACATTATCACACTATTTCAAGCGAGTCTTGTATGCAATTGGGGAGCTCAGATAGGAGCTGATTAAGTCGTCAATGGGTCAAATACTTCCCAAGACTTGAACTATTTCAAGGCAATGACTTGAACTATTTTTTCATTGCATTAGATTTCTCTCTTTTGTCAAAATCATGATTCTAATTTGTTCCTATAATGGGATTATATTGGTGCAATTTATGGTACTCATACCATTGCTAGAGTTTCGATATCACAGTCTGCAACTTATTGGGGAAGGAAGCATTTCACTAGCTAGAATGTGCTTGCTGCTTGTGATTTCAAGATGAAGTTCACATATGTGTTAGCTAGTTGGGAAAGATCAGCTAATGGGAAGTTCTTTGTAGGAGATGCTGGATATGGTTGTCACCCTGGGATTCTTCCAGCCTTCAGGTCAACTAGCTACCATCTAAACTTGTTCACTAGAAGGTTCGGGCACCAAAATGCCAAGGAGTTGTTTAATATCAAATTCTCTAGCCTTAGGGTCACCATTGAGAGGGCATTCACTACTTTGGAGAACATGTTCAAGATCCTTAGGGTCACCATTGAGCTAGTTTCGAAATAATAGTATCGAACCCACAGAGAGCTAGTTGGTTAGTGTCTTTATGCCCCTCGTCGCTATCTACCAAAGGATACTTGTAAGATTCTTTTGATTTCAAGTAAAGGGTGTTTACAAAGTTTTTGTTTGAATATAGAAAAGTAAATAAATCAAGTAAAATAAAGCAAGTAATAAAAGCATTTGGAATGGTGGTTCAACTCAATAGGGCTAAGACGTTCTCGGGGATGTAGGATACACCACTAGCATGTTGTAATTAATTATAATTAGGATAACATATTTCTTATGTTATGGTATGTGTGGAGAGAGTGTCTTCATAATATATTCACTACAAGGCTCGTAGGAAGCCACTTTGTTGAGCCAAGAATGAGGTCATCTCTAAATAACCACCGCGATGTTTGAGATCACTCATCCATACGGACCACCACAATTAAGGGTCTCTCCGTGGATACTATAATTAGCTTAGATAATCTCTCTTTGTTCTCCTTCGACCGTGTAGATTGCTAGACATGCTTCTAGTCATAATAGCTTCGGGCAAGCTTTCAAACACGTCCAAAGGGTTTCACCCTCTTCTTTAGACCCGAAGGCAAATGATACGTGGCCAACTACACATACCATCTAAAGGGAGAGATCAAACACACATCATAGATCAATGGATCATAGACACAAGTAATAGAACATATTTATTTCATTTTATAATAATGCAAGGGTTTCTCCATCTCCCCAATAACGAAGGAAACTACTCACACATGGAAGCAATGAACATCATCATAATGAAATGGATGAATAAAAGTAATGGAATGAATCTAGTGCTAACCAAAATTGAATCTGGAATTACAACAAGATCTAATGACTGGAAGATGGGGTAGAGATGGTGTTGGTGATGCAGTGGTTGATGATATAAGGGATGATGCGTTGTCTGTCTTCCAATGATCCGTGAAGAATCAAGGATTTTCCCGTCTCCAAGTTCCTCCTTCGGATCTCTTTCTGTTGTGGTTTTTCGTGGCTGGAGGTTTCTATGAATGTCAGATCTCTAATCCGTCTTGGCGAGGTGGAAGTATTTGACGAGGCGGTCACACTGCCACGTCATATAGGCGGACGATACGGGCAGGCTCCGCCCGTAGCACTGGTCGTTACGTTGATATGTTTACTTCTCGGAGCAAACAATTCCTCCGGGTGCGAAGATAATCAATAAAATGACTTTTATCACTTGAAAATATCATATTATAGTATAATATGATAGTCTCAGTTGATATGTTTACAATAGACTTATTAAATGGTGATCCTGCTGAAACAAGGACAAAATGTGCGCGCAAACTGGTAAAATACTAAAAATCCTATTCTATTTATGCAAAAACAATAAGTAAAATTTCTCCAATTTTAGACTCATCAGTCGGCCATATTCTACATTTATAATTGCAAAGGAATTTAGACTAAGTTTAATTATGTGAGTTCAAATAACTCCACTAAAACTATTATCCCCAAAAGATTTTAGTGATTACACGGTCCCAATTCACTACATCGCTCCCGATCGTCACAGCCGACGATATAGTTGCAAAGGTGGTACCCGCCTCTAGCCTACCCAGTGCGGCTCGACGAAAGGCCCACTTGACGACCTGCCAAGATCCGCGAAACCCAAGATAGTTCGGGTGATATAAAGCCCATATGGATACGAACTCCAACCACGCAACACAAAGAAACTCAAGACTAGAGTTTGAATCGAACTTGTAACCTACTTGTATTGGTATCTAAAACTTAGTCTCCCCATATATAAAGGCTAGGATGGTCCAACGAGGCGGACAGATCCCACAATAGACAATAGATCTAGACTAAAAACCCTAGCACACATCCCCGAGATCTCATCTGCGCACCCCATGTAACCTTCGGTTTCGCCGATAATTAAGAGCAGACAAGCAGGAGTAGGTTTTTCCCTCTGGGGACATGAACCTTGGTAAACCCCGTGTCCCGCATTGCTTGTCTGTTATCCGAACACGATCTCCAGTGCACCCCTCTTGCTCAAAACCCAAGTCCATAACAATGGGCATTGACGAGTCGAACCTTCGTCACCGTGCCAATGGTCGGGTCACTGCCCAATTGCACCATGCCTTGCATAGTAAAATGTCTTCCTCCAAGGTGTAGTTCGCCGCCCTTCCTTTCGGTGCATCGATCAAACCCTCACAGTCCTCATCCATTTCATATTCATCAGCGTTTTGTTGAGATGTGTATTGTTGAGACCCAACATTCATAGTTAACATAAATCGTTTTATCGTCAACACTACATTGTATGAAAGTGAACATACATCAAACTCTATTCAAATTCTTCATTTATATTCATCAACTTCCAAATAACAAAAAAGAGAAGAATTCATACCTTGCGGTTATTTGCTCGACCACATTGGGTGCAGCAGCCGGTGCAACGAAATCCTTAGTCGGTGGCGCCTCGGGTGGTGGAGGTGGCTAGAATTGGTCGGCCGGAGGTTGTACACGCCGACCAACGCCAGTCTTTGCCGTCTTGCCCATCTTCTGGCCAACCGCGCTTGGGGACAACATTCATTGTCTTCGTGGCAGGCGACGGCGTGGGGGCAGCACTCTATGGATTCAATGGTTGCGGCGCCACAAAGAGACCATGTATGAGCCCGACGCTAGGGTTTTTTGCGGCTGGGACGGTGGACATTGTTCTGATCGGCGGAGGAACTGTGTTGCGAGCGCTGGCGCTAGGGTCGCAGAAATAGGGAGGGGTTGTGGGAATGGCGGACTAGCCGTCCATCCCTAGAATTTCAACAACGGCGGTGCGAGGCGGGATGCATGCGGAGGCGCACGGATATTTCAGATCAGCGGCAAACTACACCTCAAAGGAATTTGCCGCACAGGATACCGCAATTTGCCGCGCGCTATTTTGCCGTGTCTGATCGAGCACGCAGCTGCATTTTTGGACGCCTGTTGGACACGCTCTAACCGCCTCGCTGCTTTCCGACCTGGCCTGGAATCAGTTCGTGCACTGCCCATCTCTGAACCTGATAGGTGGTTACCGAGGATTTTTCTAGAGCGAGAACCTGAAACCCTCATCCGAATCTGGGATTTCGCAGCTCCAAAACGAGCCAAGCAATGATGCAGAGCACACACTTTTGGCCAAGACGGTACCCTGCCGGCGAGAATACAGCGACCGGCCGCCCGGCCACTTGTGCGGCTTCCCATCGCCCGGATGGAGATGCCGATGCCCATCGGTCCCGTCCCCGCCGCGCGGTCGTGCTCCGTGCCGGTGCAGATGCCTTTCCGCGGCGGGGATGTCGGCGTGTGTGGCCAGATAGGAACCCACAAGTTCGGCCACTACAGAACAGCGGCTTCGACAGTGACGGCGTCGACAATTGCGTGCCGGCTCGTCGCGGCAGCCGCCGTCTGTGGCCGACAAGGAACGCACAAAACTACAGGTGCAGCTAACCTGGCATGGGATCCAAGCAGGGCCGAGCTTTGAAAAGAAAAGCATCCAGGCACGCCCGCATCAGGTTTCAGATTAGTGGATCACTACCTATCGTCAGGATAACCTAGCCATTTTCAAAGAGACCGACGTTTTCTAATTCCACAACCACAGCAGTACCAATCAGACAGAAATAGTAGAAATTGGCAACAAGTCATCTTTGATGCTAACATCCATTATACCAGCCAGACAAGCATGAATATTTGGTGTCAAATGCGGGGAGACAGATTTCAGTGATTATTTTGCTGCAACGCACAGCTTACAGGTACCGGTTTTGGAACTTTTTTTTTGATCTGGAACTTTTTTTTGATCATATGTAGGTGAATGCAAAAAACTCCCACCAAGATGCACGGTAATATGAATTGGTAAATGATCTTGCGATCGGTGAATAATTGGGCCACCGGGACAAGTCTCTGCTGATTTATTTCAGCTCTTCAAGGCAGTGTTCTTGCAAATCGGACACAGGTTCTTCACCACGAGCCATTGCCTGATGCAGCCAGCATGGAAGTCGTGCCCGCAGTGAAGCGTCCCCAGATCATCCCCATCGACGTACTCTTCCTGGATAAACATGAACAAATATGGTAATTAAGAAACCCTGTGTAATAATTAAAGAAATCCAAGCATTCGAAGTATGATACTGAATGAGAATGGCATCATACAAAGTTAGATAAAAATGGCTCGCAATAGCAAACATTTCCGTATCTACCATCCGGCAATGCATACACAACACTGAAACTGGTGAAGCATAGTTGACAAAAAGAGTCAATCCTGAATATCAGACAGAAGCTGCCGCTAGAAGTTCAATGTTGAGTATACCATCTAGTACTTCAAAATATCTGCATCAAAACTAAAATGAAGGATGGATGCAAGTACCAAGCCAGTCTCTAGATTTACAATAATATATTTCATATTTCAAGGACACACCAAAATATCTGCATCGAAACTAAAATTTTGGACCAGGTCTAGTATACTATACTGAAAACAGATCCAAGTATGCACTACTCAATTCGCATGGCTCTGTGACCCAAAGTCACTCAGTTTAATTCATCTGACCTACTTGGATTCAAATTTCAGTGTACATAATTACACAAGAACTGAAGCAGTTTTATGTTTTCAAGTTAATACTACTACTTAAAGGTAGTGGCAAGCACAAGAAAAGAGTGCAGAATCTTCTCGTAAAAGTGAAGTGCAGATACATTTGATAGGCCTAACCGTATACTGATAGGACTAGGAGCAAACTGATACCTGACAAATACAACATGGCTCATATTCCATAGATGCTAATCTCCACGACGAGAATTTCCTTTGCTTCAGGAGCTTCATCACATCCTCCTCGTTGAGGCCAGTGCTAACATTTCCAATTCTCTCCTCCAGTGCTAACAGCTCCTGAAACATGAGTAGAGCACAACTATCTTGAGTAATTTGGCCTGGATGAAAATACAGGTAATGCCACACTAAAGAAATCTGACCTCATAAGACATATTGTCTATGTCAAGACGCATATCTCTGTGTCTATCATGAATCTCGACACCGCCATAGAAAATAGACTGATTCAAGAACAGAAAGATATGGAAAGAAAGTTAATCTCAAAAATAACAGCAACAAATACTAGTACATTTTTATATTATTCACATAATTTTCACACTCCAGGTTGTACGCTCACATAATACAGAACAAGAGGCACTTAGCAGCCTATCCTCTTAGGATAAGATCTGCTATTTCAGTATGTGATGTGCTGACTACTCTTTATTCAGAAGGCAAAGTCAGAACTAGACTAGTGCTACTTTATGCATATATCAGATGGTTACGCTGACTACTGACCACAGCTGACCGACCACGCATCTTTTTAAAGAGTGTCAAGTTCATCTGTTTGAATGCTTTTATCTTTCTAAGCTATAGGTTCACTATACATATAGGTTTACGCTGCTACTACCATAATTCCATAAACAGAATCTAAGCACGTAAAACATATATACAGAATGTTCTCCTGCCAAATAACTATTGTGTTGTAACTTCACCGGCCATGTTGGGGCAATGCAAGTAAAGTCAGTAAGTTATCAGACAGAGGACAGGAAGACTCAAATATCCATCGTCAATTTAAGCACATTTTGGTTTTGTTACAGAACAATATAATATCTATAGCAATGACCCTCATATGGGAAGTGTTATTACTGACCTCAAATCTGACATTCTCCCCTCTATGAATCATTTCTAGTGCATTCCGTATCTGGAAACAGAAAAAAAAGGTTAATATTAAATAGAAGCATAAAACTGCTTGTTAGTTTAGAAGCAGGGGAATGAAATATGTACTATGCAGGAGCTGGTCACTAGTTATCTCTAGTATAAGATGTAACTAGAGATAGAATATACATATGGAAAAACAGATCAGTTTAATGGTACATTAGCATACAATACCATAATATAAATACAGAGGAGATAGGATGAACCAGTAAATCAAATAAATTTTATTTGTGGACACTTTCAATAGAATGAATAAAAACAAAGTCAACCAACTCACTTCCATTAATCTTCTTCCTTCTCTACTGTTCCTCATTGGCAGTGGAACACCCCAAACACCATCACCCTGTCGTTCCAATAGAAATCCTGACCTTAAGCGTGGTTGTTGCTGAGCACGAAGTGCTCCAGATAGCCGACCTATCTCCTATAGTAAAAATAAAGCTCCATTAAATTAAGATAAAATAGCAATCAGAGTGGAAAGCTAAACATATGAACACGCGACAGAAGAAAATTACATCTGACAGATTTCTAGGATGCCGTCTATGTAGGGTTGGATGAGCGACATATGGTGTCCCTGCTGGTCGACTAATCATTGAACTGGCATTAGTCCTAGATACAGAAGAAACATTTCCAGGGATGGCAACACCACGACCATCAGAATTCCAGTTAGATGATTCTGGCACCAAATGCCTCATGTCTACTGCAGCAAGAGCAGCTGCATTAGGGAAGTTGGGAGCTACAACATTCATCCCAATAACGTCTTCACTGCCAAGAATTCTGTTATCTGAACTGCCTGCTCTCGATGATGAAGCTCCATGGCCAGCGAAACGGTGTGCTAATTGTGGAATACCAGGGACTACGTTTACAGGATGTTGGTATTGCAAGTTAAATCCACTGACCATGGGAATACCCTCTTGCAGTTCATCAAATGTGCTCTGAAGGGCTGGGGCCTGGTGATTCCATGAACTGGAATGCCTGATAGTACTTGAAGAGGGCCATAAATCATAGGGGTTCACCTGCTGAGCGGTGGTAGTTCTTGCCCGGAAACTTCTCTGTGAACTTCCTGAAGTACCACTGCCTCCACTGGGAATATTATAGCTACTAGATGACGGTCCTGTAGTCGCTCCATAATGGGGGAGTTGTTCCTCAATGGAACTTGGAGGTAACAAAAAATTATGAGAGGACACATTTGTGCTAGGAGCAGGGCTGAAACTTGAAGATGGAATATGGAAGACATTATCGTTTCTGTGAGAAAAACTTGTGCTAGCACCTGCCGAAAATTGCCCATGGACTCCCTCAATGTTTTTCCTCTTGCAAGCTAAGCGACGGCCATCCAAGGAACTGCCTGGTCTTTGATTAATGTCATCTGGCATCAGTGGGAAATTACCCAAAGGATTTTCACAAGCATTAAAAGAAGGGAACGGCTCTGGCTGCTCGTTGTCCAATATGAAAGCTCTGTATGGATGTAACCTTAGCTCCGTGGCCTGAGCGCTTGTATCATTACGAGAACAACCAGCATACTGTTCCAGACCCTGATGAGAGGCACTGTCCGCATTTGAACTCTGACCAAACAGATCATGTCCACTGACATTAAGGTTTATACTATCCACATTATCCAGAGAAAGGTTACGTTCAGCAACCATGCGCCTTTCACCAATCCTCAAGCCACCACCAATATTCAGATGCTCAGCTTTGATCATGCTAGAGGTCCCATAGCTTAGCGAATTGGCGCTTGAACTAGCTTCTCCTGACCCCCAGAATCCTAGAAACTGGCCATCCTGATGCGCCTCGCTTTCAAAAGGAACGTTCGCGCTACTGCCGTTCAATTCGTAGCCTTGAAGATTCTGCGGCTCTACTGATCCAAGCATGTTATTCCAGTACACCTGTTGATCGATGACAGGGTTTCCTGAACTAGATCCATGATCGAACCCAAACACTTCAGACAACTGTTCAACGGAATTCCTCTGCCCTTGCATTATCAAAAGGGTAAAGGAATGTCCTTCCTACAGATTGGTCTGCAGCAAGAACATGCCAGCTGCTGTTCACCTCTTTCCAGCAATGCAAGTGTGACCTATAAATGGAAGAAAAAAAAAAGCATGAGAAATTTGCTCTGAACATTCCTACAGAAAAGAGAAATCAAATAGCAGGCTCAGAGAGTCCATCCTACAGGAACGCTAGTACATTTCATCACAGTACTAGATGGTTTTCCATGGAAAAAACAAAGATGATCTCTATCAGCACATTAATCCCCCTTTTTTCTCGGGGCCCTAAATATTACTGGTCCAGCCTTGTTGGTGGGCTATCTTTAGCAGATCGACATCTACACAAATTTGGAACAGATATGCAATCTTTTCCCCTCTCGTACCCTTCCGATGTAGTACCACCTACACGCCTCTCTGCTACTTGGGAGTAACTGCACCCATTCAGGATGGTACTGCTAGAGATAGCAGCGATTCGTCCGTGACGGCATTAACTCTTTATAGCTGTAACGATCTTGGCGTGAGCCGCATTTGGTGTGGTGTGTGTGGATTGGAAGATACACCAAACCTGACGGCAAGTTTGGTCCTGCTGCTGTAAGCAAAGGTGGTGGTGGTGAGGTACTGCTGGTGATGCATGCACTTTTATTTCTTCTAATTTTTCGGTTGGAAGAAAGCAAAGGTGATGCATGCATTTTGTTAATGGGTGAGGAGGAAAACACGGTGGTTCCACATTGCTTGCATGCGAGCTAAACAGATGGACGGCCTGCATGCACACAGTGGGGCCCACATCTGCATCTACGGACGACCAGAAAAATACTCTCTTTTTTCTCTCGCGCATTAATTTCCCTTCGCTTTCGGTTTGCGAAAGGATGCGGTAAAACGAGCAAAAAAGTTAAAGAAAGGTAGTAGTAGTAGAGGTAAGCCATCTATGGGGTTCTTTCAAGGAACACATTAATTATCTTATCAGAAAGATGAACAATACTAGAAGGAAGAGATTTAACCAAGATACTAGAACACCAAAACTTCTCTGTCTCATCAGTACCCAAAAACAGGAAGACAGATTAGTAACAGGATAGCTGAAGGTTGGGAGAATTTTGGGCAGGAAAAACATGAACAAATTTGGTAGTTCAACGACATATCCTAGGCTCTAAAAAAAACAGAGGAAGAGATGAACCATGAGGGGAATCAGCAGGCAAATGAAGATGTATCTCGAAGGAACAACCATGGATTTCAACATTGAACACAAGAAAATGAATGGCAAACATGAGCAGGACAAGGAAACAGCAATAAAATTAGAAGAGAGAGATGCAACAGACCATACCAGAATCCGGGAGCGAGTTGCTGAACAAGGCGACGAACAATCCCAAGGAGAGGAAGGAACTTCTTTCCCCGATCCTCTCCAGCCAAGAGAGGGGAAGAGTATCAGCCCAAGAACCGGAGGAAAAAAAGAATCGCTAGGGAGAAGGAGGAGAAGGCGAGACGGTAGGGGAGGGGGGAGCGAGTTCGGAGAGATCGAGGCGGGTGGGTGGAGAAGAACAGGAGGAGAATGGGTGGAGGAAAATCTGTCAAAGACAGGGAGAGGGAGAAAGACAGAGAGACAAGGGAAGGGAAGGGAGGAGAGGTTGGGGGGTGGTGATGAGAGGATGTAAATGGAATGGACTATGGAGGAGGAGAGAGCGGAGAGAAGTTTGGCCGAATTCGGATTTATTTATTTCTCTGTCCCACTCTCTGTTTTGGTCTTGGAACGGGAGAGAGTATCTATCTCTCTCTCCTCCCCCACTAAAACCTTTCCTGATGAGGCCTCTCCGTTAGTACTTTGCCTGTGCCGTGTAACGGGAGTAGTAGAGCTTTGCCTGTGCCGTGTAACGGCGTTCTTTGTCTTTCGCATGCATGTGTGTCTTCTTTTTCTTTGCAATTTAGGCCCTTTTGTTGGGGTCTCTCCGCCCTCTTTCTTTGCATGCTCGTCTTTTTTCCAACCTTTGCATTTAGTGTAGTAGTATATCTTTTCTTCCTTTTCCATCCCTTTTGGAGTACTCTTTTGGTATACTGTATAATATATTTTCTTTTCCTGAGCGTCCTTGGCATTAATTAATTAATATTAATGATTTACAGGCTGTGACCCAAGTGTCATGCATGGGATACGCTGAGCTGTGTGCTCCGGGAGACGGGAGGGCCACGCGCCATGACACATGTCAGCTCATCATAAAAGCCAACCGGGCGAGTAAATTTCTCCTCGGGTCAATCGTTGCCATCATGCCATTTTTCACGGGACATGGAACGGCCGGCCCCGGAGCAGGATCCGTTTAATTCGTGTTGATTGCGTCGGACCTTTCTGCATGATACAGTATACTACTACTAGAGAGAAAGTTTCAGAAACTCATGCGGCCAAGCAAATTGCGTGGGGCGCCACGTTTCGGCCTCTCCTTGCCTTCCTGTGTTTCGCGGTTGTGCCTGGTCAACCGGAGCAGCACGTAAAAATCCACCGAATCTGCAGAAGAAGATGCACCCCACCGGCACCGGGCACCGGGCCAGACCTCCTCCGTCAGCTTCTCGGGTGCTCATCCACAGCACACAAGGGACCCATGGCCATGCACGGCGCCACCGTCAGCGAGGGAGGATGAGCGATGTAGTATTGCCAAAAGCCGGTACGTGGCTTGAGCGGCGCGCTCTAGCCGGCGTCCATGCATCATCGATCACGCGTGGCCTGTGCGGCCATCTCACCGTGGACTGGACGCCGTCGCACAGCTCGCAAAGTCGATTCACGGGGGGGTCACGGAATCAGGATAAGCAGACTGACGACGGCGCTCCGTCCGTGGCCAGGTTGCGCTTGCCAGGGAGGAATATACGGCGGGGACGCGCCCCGCATCCGTAGCTTTTCTTTTCTTTATTATCTTTCTTCACTGGTTTCCCTGCGTGGCTTGGCTCCATTTGGGTCGGATTCCCCTCGCTCGCTCTTTCCCTGCTTCTTTTCGGTGGCCGCTTTGGGCTGGACCAGGTAAAGAACCGACGACACACCTTTGGCCATGTTACCGCCCCCCACTTGCTTCGGGCTAACCCTAAATTACACGGACCCCTTGTCCCTTGATGAACTATACAGTTTTGTCTTTATAAGTGGTGCTACTGATTGTCTCTTCGATGGGTGAAAAGGAAAAATAATACTACTAGTACTATATACTACTCCGCTCCAGGCAATTCAATTTGAAGGCTTTGGCTGATTCAGAATAATGCTAGTAGTTTCTCCCAAGCAAAAGAGTGGCTCACAAGCCAAGCGGCATATGCATGGGTTATCCCCTCCGCTCCACTGCGCCATTTATAAAAACGACGTGCGTTCAGTTTTTCAGACGAGGAGAGAATTTCCGGCCATTCACCTGTCCAGCTCTCTCCCCTTCATTTACGCGTGAACTACCCAAACGCAGCTCTGTCAAAGAAGAAAAGCATTTGTTACTATACCAAAATTATACTACTCCTACTGGAGAAGCGAAAGGTAGAAAGTCGTGCGACAGCCAGGAAGCACGGTGCATGCTGCTGCCATTCCCAATACGAAACGTAAACAAGGTGAGCATAGCCAGTTAGTAGGCGAGGCGAGCGAGCACTCATAGTCATGGATCATGGATGGGCGCGCGAATGCAAAGTTGGTGCCATTGGAGGGAAAGAAGCAAGCATCCATCAGCAATAGTACTATACACACATGTGTCAGCTTAATTGCTGCTTTTGTCAGCTTAATTGGAGTCCTACTAGGTGTTTATTTAGGTGATCCATGGCTTTGCAAAGCTTCTTTCTGATGACCATCTCATTGCTAAGATGTGTCACTTTTTATCTTTTGGTTGAGTTTTTCCATGGGCTATGGAGTACTACTAGCCTATAGGAGTTGGCTAACGAGACATTGACATTCACGCTCGCTGCTGAAAAGGCTGCCAGGTGTGTAAGATGAGCTGGGACGGACAGAGAAGGTAGGGGCCGTTTTTTTATGTTGCCATTGGATTGTTTAAGCCATTGACTATGGAGCAGAACAGCTTAAAAGAATACTACAATATGGATAGTGTCATACAGTAAGTGCATTACAAGTAACATACTCGCTCCATTCACAATTACTTTGTGTTTTGGAATATTTGGAGTCAATATTTATGAAGTTTGACTATATATCACACCCCTCAAATCCATAAAAAGTGCCGCTGATTTTATACTAATCAGCGAAACTTACATGGATCGGAGAGAGTAAAAAAAACATCAACATATGAGTGGAGATTTTTCGCTCCCGAGCTATAGTGCCTCCATAAGACATGGCTCACATGTATCAAATGATTCAAAATCAAGCGATTCCAAAAGTCTATCCGAATGGAGCTTCTTCATGCGTTTAACGCCAATATGACCTAGACGGCAGTTCTACATATATGCGGATATATCATCATTAAGTTTAATCCTTTTAACATCAATATTATGAATATGTGTAACACAATTATCGAGATCCAATAGAAATAAACCATTCATCATCGGTGCATGACCATAAAAGATTTCATTCATATAAATAGAACAACCATTATTCTCGAATTTAAATGAATAACCACTTCGCATCAAACATGATCCAGATACAATGTTCATGCTCAGTGCTGGCACCAGATAACAATTATTCAAGTTTATTACTAATCCCGACGGCAAGTGGAGAGGCAACGTTCCGACAGCGATCACATCAACGCTTGATCCAGTGCCGACACGCATCTTGACCTCACCCCTTGCTAGCGGTCGCTTGTTCCGCAGCCCCTGATTCGAGTTACAAATATTAGCAACTGAACCGGTATCAAACACCCAGGTGCTACTGCGAGCACCAGTCAAGTACACATTAATAACATGTATAATAT
Organism: Avena atlantica; assembly: GCA_910589765.1. NCBI lineage: Eukaryota > Viridiplantae > Streptophyta > Magnoliopsida > Poales > Poaceae > Avena > Avena atlantica. Next base: position 467,756,448 of record OU342734.1, on the reverse strand, counting down.
ATATACCTTTGTTTGTCTTGTCGGCCTTCTTGTCTGCCAAATACTTGGGGCAGTTGTGTTTTCAGTGGCCACTCCCCTTACAATAGTAGTACTCAGTATCAGACTTAGGTCCAACTCGGGGTTTCTTTTCAGGCACGGCAACTGACTTGCCGCCCTTACTTCCCTTCCGTTTTCCCTTCTTGTCTTTCTTGAAACCAGTGTTCCTATTGATCATCAACACTTGATGTTCCTTCTTGATCTCCCCTTCTGTAGTTTTAAGCATTGACAGAAGCTCGGGGAGAGACTTCTTCATGCCTTGCATATTATAGTTCATCACGAAGCTCTTATATCTAGGTGGCAGAGACTGCAAAACATGATGGATGCCTAAGTCAATGGGAATCGATATTCCCAAGGACACAAGCTTATCGGCGTAACCCGACATCTTGAGTACATGCTCACTTACGAAGTTGTGCTCTTCCATCATGCAGCTAAAGAACTTTTCTGAAGCATTGTAGCTCTCTACAGCAGCATGTGTGTCGAAAATCATTTTCAACTCACCTATTGTATCAAATACATTGCCGTTCTCGAAACGCTTTCGAAGTTCCGGCTCTAGCCCATACAATATGCCGCAATGAACTAAGTTGTGGTCCTCCTGACGAGTCTGATAGACATTCTTCTCCTTGTCAGGGGCATCATCGAACGGTGGGGGGCCTAGCGGCGCTTCTAGCACATATTATTTTTGTGCAGCGAAGAGGAGAATCCTCAAATTCATGGCCCATTCGATAAAGTTGCTATCGTTCGTTGCAAGTTTCTCTTTCTCCATGAACACATTGAAATTAAAAGCAGGTGGTGCCATCTACAACAGAATTTGTAAAGTTTAGTCTAAGTTTATGATAGATTGAGTTCAACTAATCCACATTACGAATGAACTCCCACTCAAAAACGACATCCCTCGTGCCTTTTTGGTGATTACATGAACCAAATCCACTACACCATGTCCGATCATCACGTGAGTCGGTGTAGCTTCAAAGACGACCATCAAATGGGCATCATATCTACTATATGACTCATGCTTAACCTTTCGGTCCGTGTTCCGAGGCCATGTATATACATGCTAGGCTCGCCAAGTTAGAACCTTAGTATTCACGTGTGTAACTGTCTTACACCTGAAATATGGTCGTGGATCCAAGAACACCCGATCATCACGTGATGTCTTGGAGCGGCGAAAACATAATCGGTGCATACTTAAGGAAGAACACATTATTATCTTGATATTTAAATGAGGGATCATCTTATTATGCTAATAAAACGCCAAACAAGCAATATAAGATGCAATCAAACATCTCATGTTTGTAAGTGGAATGATATGGTTCCCGCATATGATCTCCATCATGTGCACCATGGTATGATCACTATCATACCTCTATGTGTAAGGCCAAGGTCTATGGAACTTACACGTTATGTGTGTTGTAAGAGTATCATCTCATACTTCTACTTACAACATCACCATATCATAACACTAGCCCAACAACAAGCTAAACTAGACGTCTCTAATTTATCCATTGCAAGTTTTACGTGGCTTAGGGATTTCGAAGATAGAACCGTTCATACCTACGAACATTAACCACAACGAGGATAACCAATTTGTTGACAACTCGTTGCAAATTAGATATTGACTATAGTAGGAGAGACAGACACCCGCTAGCCATTTATGCAAACTAGTTGCATATCAAGCGTGGAACAAGTCTCATGTGCGAGGACATGTAAAGTTTGTCCGGGCCGCTTCATCTCACTATTCTATCAATATCCAAAATACAACTAAGAAGCAACAACATGATCATCATCGCCCACATACTCATATGTGTACTACCCGTGTAAAGCATCTACACATATATCCGGCTCTGATACCACTGTAGGGTTCGCAGTATAGAAAACAAAAAAATTCCTACGATGGGAACTATGTACCAAGATCTATCTACTAGATACAAACAACGGGCGGATGTATATCCATAGAGAACATACCCTTAAAGACCGACAAAGCTTAACGAGTTAAACTCGTGGTTAATGTAGATGATCTCTTGCCGATCTCAAGATCGAGAGGAAGTCCTAGCGCCGCAAATCAACAGCGCATCCGTGCTCGCACACACGTACAAGACACCGAGCAACCTCCGCCTCCTCGCTCTAGCGATGCAGCGGAAGCACAACTCTTTCTTGCCGAATAGCCAGCGGGAACATGTATCTCGCTAGTCCGAGACCATGGGGGTAAATGCTAGAGGGGAGAGAGATCCTTCACGAGGAGGTGTGAGTGAGAAGTGAGGAGGGGGTGCCTTTTATAGGGGAGGGGGAGGGGAACCCCAAGGGGGTGGCCGGCGCATGGGGGATGCCCCTTGCCCTCCCCTCATTGATGTGGGTGGACACTCCACTCACAAAAATCCTTTCAATTCCCTCCACTCAAAATCCCACTCAATTCTCATTAAATTTCCACCAAATTTAATGCAAACTCTTATTAAATAAAACTCCTTTTATTATTCAGAATTTTGTCAATTACTTTAATGACAAACATTCACATATAACCCCCTGCTAGTATTTCATTTCACATGCAAAAACACTTTCTGCAATTTCATCCGAAAACATGTTTCGGTATCTAGTGAAATAAATTCCTGCGCTTGTTATTCTTTCTGGCGTGAAACTTTTGCTCCATTTGGATGTCAGTGTCTCTTAAGTGTGCCACCCTACGGTTCGAGAATAATGCGGACATGATCGAGACCCTTCTCCGATCAATAATCAGAAGCGGGATCTGGAGACCCATACTGACTCTTACACATTCAACGATGACTTTCCTGTGACCGTCGGAACCTTTTACGCTAGTATCTTAATCTCTTTATTTCATGATATATTACATGTCCGAGATTCGATAATCGGTATCTCCATACCTAGTTTTATCTTGTTACTGACATGCACTCTTTTCTCATTCCCGTGATATAACATTCTAGTGGTCAAATAACTTGCTTGCAAGCTAACCAATGTGATATCTCTGAAAAGGCCCAGAGTATATGCGGTAACCCAGCATACCACTGCATGATGTAGTATACTATATTCGTTGACATAACACCAATGAAACACCGTTTACTAGTATTACATCCCTTGGAGTAGTTCAATAGAAGCATAGCAGGTCCAAGACATGACTATAGGTTACAACTCAACTCTTTATACAAGATCCAGAGAATACTCTAGGTTAAAGAGAGAGAGAAACTTCTTACGAAGAAGAATCAAGAATAAATAACTCATAACTACCATACTTATAAAACTAGTAGCTGAACTACTGGCTTGCATTGCTGCTATTGTAATACTCTACAGAAGTAGGTTCTATGGTCAGAAATTCTTTTCTTATCTAATCAGCAACTTCGTCTTCACTTGAGTTAATGTATATGTTAACTTTCTTGACTTCATTGAAGAGCGTTAGCTTTTGATGATGATTCCTGGAGTATAACTTGATGTAGACACCATATGTACTGGCTTTAGAACCTAGCAAGGGTTAAGAAGATACTTTGAGTACGAGCATACTCAGCAAGTCCACTAGAAAAGGAGTGTTTGATGCACTATAACTACAGCCACAGACGATAGGTCGTAGGCAATGCAGGTTTTCGTAAACATTTCTTTAAAGGTTGCTTTTATTCTGAAAAGCTATGTTCGTCAGCCTTCACGGGTTTACCAGAACTATCATGGGGTTCCTTTCCCGCCGCGTTCGCAGCTCCTTCCCGGAACAGGGAGTAACAAGTTATAGTTCTTACACTCTGCAGAGGTGCGTCACTCTACCCATGAGAGATCTTAGCTTTGTTGCACATCCGGGCTGCGAACCCGTTCACACTTCCTTGGTGTGAGGCCCAGACTAAGACCCAAGCCAATCACTGCCTTCTCCGCGACCCCGCATGTCTCCTTGGTGTACGCCAGCCCACCTATTGAATTACGGCAATGGCACTACAGACCCTTCAGATGCCGGAACTATCGTGGGACGTTGAGGGCTCCCACCCATATGCTGCATATCCTCTACGAATTACCATAAATAATATGCACGCTACGAGTGATAACAGCCAGGACCCGCACATCCAGCTCCATGCGAGAAGGAAAAGATATAGCTGACTTCTTTGTCCCATTCCAAATCTCATGGTCAACGCGTAATATACGACGCAAGAATCACCGGAACTCTTATAATCATATTATTATGAAAATAGTGTTTTCTGTCCTTTTTCAAATGCATGTGATGACAACACTGGATTTGTAAAATACTTTACAGAAAATAATCAAAGGACATGAGCAAGTGTGAACTTGCCTTTTGTGATTGCAAAGATTATGCACTCACGGTCTTCAAAACAATATAAGATCCAATAGCGGAAATCTGCATAATTGGTCCGGTAAAGACTAATGTTTAAAGAAGCAAGATGCTTTTATGCATAAGTAATGTAATGCAAGTTGATAAACGCGAATCCCGAGAATAACGTTGTTCTAGGGTTTGGATACTGGAATTGGTTTTCTTGGAATGTGTTGCCCCTTTAGATTAAGTTTCACACATGTGCTTCTTATTAAGGCTTGTGAGTGTGTGGAAAATAATATGTATTTATATAACAATAAAGTACACACATATGGAATGCTACACAAGGTTGCTTACATCTTAATTGTTTATCTTCAAGTTTTACTTTACAAGTAATGTTACTTATAAAGAATTTAAGTATTAACCATCTTTTTATACAAGTATAGTATAAAGTAAGGTGTTTTCCATTAATTATCATATGTTGATTGAAGTGTCAAAACAAATAACATTTGAAGAAAAGATTCCTTTATTAAGGTTTAAACAATCTTTGTGGTTGATGTTGTTTGTGCTTGCTTGAATAGTTTGGACTTGAGATGTTTTATAACTATTTATAACAGACCAAAGTAAACTATAAAGTATATATTAAAGTCTTTAGCATTAATTAAAGTATTATAGACTAAAGTTAACTTTAAAGACATAGATGGACTTAAGGTATTATGTTTATAATATTTGTAGCTTATTTACTTTATAATGTTTCATTTAGAGTTATTTAGGAAGGATTATACTTTTATTTGGTAGTGGTTTCTTTGTATTGTAAATGTATAAAGGGCTTTATTTTCAGATAATGATGTGGTTATGGTTTATGAATATGTAAACAATATTATGTATTACTTATGAACTCACCTATAGTGTTTTGATTTGTTTATAAACTTGTGGTTGGAGTAAAAGAATGGTTTTATCTTTTTACATATTATTCTTAGAGATTTTATATTAAATAAGAATTCTTTTATAAAATAATTTATACATATGGTTGAACGATCATTCAATAAGATTGCATTTAAATGGTGTTAAATTATTCTGACTTCGTAATGTTAGTATTTAAGATTAATACTATTTATTACATTTAATTGGTTAATTTTTAGAATTATTTACAATTTTATTTACCTTTATATGAATTATTAATTAAGGAAATAGGTTTTAAAGTCAAGTTATAAAAGTGTTTAACTTTTAATTTAACTCAAAAGTGAAATATTACATTTTTAACATGTAGTTATTATTTTTGTGATCATTCTGGTATATTACAACACTACAGTTGGCTAATCAAGGCTTCCAATTGGCTAATCCTTTAGGGTTTAGGTTTAGGTTTCCAATTGGCTAATCAAGGCTTCATCAATACAACACTACAGTTGTATTGAAATTAGCTTCTATCTAGCTCTATTGGATTAAGAGATATGATTCATTGACTATACCTACTTAATCCAATTGGACTACTCTTGGTAACTATCTTTAGACTTTATCCTTGTAAACTTCTTTGTTATCTTATTGATTTGCTTTCCCCCCAATAACTCCCATCCTATAGATGAAAGTTAAAACTAGCATCACCATCTACCTGTTCTTACTTCATTCTCTAAGGACTTAGAGTGATTGTTATGATAAAGGCAAGGGTTGATAAATCAAGAATTGATAGTTTAAGAATGAGTGAATCAATAGTTGATTACTCAATATTGATGAACAACAATTATAAGGATAGGATCCTATAGAGATGATAAAGATTGATATGGAAAGAAAGATATATGGTGAATGATCTTAACTTGGTTTCTTTCCTACTCCATCTCACTAGAGAGTTAAAGTTAGTTATTTCGATGATACTCATGGCATAAGTAGATGAGATTAAGATATAGTTGTTACATTCTATTATTTTTGTTATATTTATAATTTGGTATTCATGAGTGATTATAATGAATACAATGATATGATCACCTAAGGATCAAATATAAATCATTAAGTAATATATTAGGGTTTAATTTTATTCCATTTGATCTACCCTTAGATCAAATCATGTTTACCCAAAATAAGGTTTTAGCAAAGGTCATATTGAAACTTATCGCAGTAAACTTGATGATCTACTTCAATTCCATCAAGTTAAGAGAAGCTTCAATCACTTTAACAAGTTTTTATTTAAAAGCGCAAAAATTATTCAGATTTTCTATGCATGAATGCAATGCACACACCTGTGTTCAGCTTATTTCTAAGCTCTAATGTTGGGATGTTACAGTATATCTATCCGTCATCGGGATGAACAAATTCCACTCTGGATCCATGGGCCTCAACATAACACTTTAGTAGTTCTGAATCCATCTTTGTAATCACCTAGTTACGGTGTGATGTTTGATGTTATCAAGAAACTCTTCGAGTGTTAGTGGTTGATATGATCTCATGGTCTAAGGATTGGGACCACTTCGTAAGTTGTTATAGTAATATAAACTCAATGACTTTGATCGTAATGCTATACTTCGGATGAATGTTCATCACACCATTACACTAATGTTGTGATCTCGTTATTAACAACATCCAATGTCTATGATCAGGAAACATTGATAATCTTGTTAATCAACGAGCTAGTTCATGAGAGAGGCATAACTAGGAACTTTCTGTTTGTTTATTAAACACACATGTATTAATGTTTCCGTATTAATACAATTATAGCATGCAGAATAAACATTTATCATATACTTGGAATACACATAATAAACACTTTATTATTGCCTCTCAGGGCATATTCCCTTCAGCGGCAATAAGAGGGAGAAGGGAAACCTTGTTCCTCAAGGTTTCCTTTGTTCCTCAAGGTTTCCTTTCCTTCCTCCACTAGGACTTTGACTTTCAAACTAGGATTTGACTTTTCAAACTAGAGTTTGACTATTCAAACTAGAGTTTGACTATCTCTTCCATGTCCTTGGCCGACTTGACCTAGTGGTCCATGCTCCTATCCCATTAGGGTGTGATGCATTCCAAGTACCCCCTCCCGGGGTGGTGGACCTTCTAGAACATTCTAGAAGCTTCCGGTCAAAACACGGAAACATTTCTGAACCCTGGAAATTGACTTTCCTTATATGAATCCTATTCTCCGGACCATTCCGGATCTCCTCGTGATGTCCTGGATCCAATCTGAGACTCCAAACAACATACATTCTCCAACTCATATTAATATCTACTAAACAACATCGAATCCTTAAGTGTGTCTCCCTACGGTTCGTGAACTATACAGACATGATCGAGACACCTCTCTGAGCAATAACCATTAGAGGAATCTGGAAATCCATTATGGCTCCCATATATTTCTACGATTACTTTGTGATCGAATAAACCATTTACATATGATACCAATTCTCTTTATCGCGCGATATTTTACGTATCCAAGGTTTGATCGTCGGTATCTCTATACCTAGTTCAACCCCGTTACTGATAAGTACTTTTTACTCGTTACGTGATATGACATGCCTGTTACCTAGTCACATGCTTGTGAGCCAATTGGATGACATTCCACCGAGAGGGCCCAGAGTATATCTATCTGTCATATAAATGGACAAATCCCACTCTTGATCCATGCGTCTCAACACATACTTTCAGAATACCTAATGCCACCTTTATAATCACCCAGTTACGGAAGTGGTGTTTGATGTAATCAAAGCATTTGTCCGGTGATGGTTATTAACATGATCTCCTGGTCGAAGGATTAAGTTACTATGTATTTAAAAGCTTGTAGCAAACGAACTCTAAATGACTTAATCTTACGCTATGCTTACAATAGGAGTGTGTCCATCATATCATTCTCCTAATGACAAGATTTTGTTATTAATAACATCTAATATCCATAATCAGGAAACCATGATCATCTATTAATCAACGAGCTAGTTCAATAAGAGGCTTACTAGGGACTTATTTTACGTTTACAAAACACACAAGTATGAATGTTTCCGGTTAATACGATTATAGCATGGGATGTAAACATTTATCATAAACACAAAGATATAGTAATAACCATTTTATTATTGCCTGTTGGGCATATCTCCAACACTTTCAGCTTTTATTTATCTAGAAACGCGTTGAACTTGAACAAAGTCTCTCACTTAGACATCTACAGATATCTGCAAGTACTTAGTTTGGACTATGTTCATGATAATTACTTCAAGTAAATCAAATTACCAAGTGAATCCTTACTAAACTCAACATTTCCCAAGTTTCTTAGTGTCACATGATCCAAATTCACTAGCACACGCACGATCTTCACGTGAGTTGGAGTAGTTCTAACGGTGAACACAAACATGTTGATCATATCATTCATATGACTATGCCTCAAGTTTAACCTTTCCATTCTATGTGTTAGGTCATGTCTATACATGCTAGGATCTTGGAGACAATAGCTCCACAACTAATCACACGTCTATACATTCATATTGTCATCAGCTATTAGAGCCCATAAAACCATAGGTGATAGTAGTCTTGTGGTACAACCGTCATATCAGAAACCACGGGTTACAATGATTATTAAGAAAAACAGACCAAAGCATTAAGATCGATGATGTTATTGTTGATTCCAAGCAGATCACTAAGTGAATATCGTAATCCCGCATGTTGTCACTAAGGTTTCGCGTGTCAGACGCCGTTCTCCACTCATCTCACCTCACACCTTGATCAATTCGTAGGGGCTAAAGTACCTACGATTCCTCAAATCGAGGTAGAGACAAAGATACCCCCTTTGTTTGGGATTACTAGTCCGGAGAGGGTTTTTCCGATATTTTGAGATTATAAGATGGGGTATTAATTTCATTAATTCCTCTGCTCATTAATTCCCTTTTACAGTTGATTCTTCTTAATTCCCATGCGAGTTAATTCCTGTGCGAGTGGAGCATGTAGAGGACGACCAATACATGCCTTTTCTTCTAGCGATAGATTGGTGAGTGAATGCTCTTGCCTATCGTCTTCCGTTTCAGCCTGATTTGGTGGAGAGATTTAAGGTGCAATTAATAGAAATTTATAATGTTCCACGAGGTAACTCCTGTTTTGCAATCCCACATCTTGGTATTGCCAACTTGGTTCTCAGTCCTAATAATCTCAAACAGAGAGAGTACAAGATAACGAAGCTCATATTGAATCACTACACAATATTACCATAAGATTAGATGCGTATAGACGCTTCGAGACTTCATCCCAACCTTCATCCCACAAGGAATACTAACCCACAATAACAAGATCAACAATATGAATCATTAGCAACCTTAAAAAATACAAATCATTAGCAGAACACTTAGATTGAAATCAAATATCTTACAATGGTCACCAATTCTCAAGAAGATCTCTATTACTAGATAATTACTATGCTACGAAGGAGGTAGGAGATTGATGTGATGAACTACGATGGTGTGGATATCCTTTGCTGTGTGATGGATGATATATGAATGATGAATGTGTTTTGTGATGGCTGGAGGATACATCTCCCCTCGAATGGTTTTGCTTTCTTCATATAAGTAGTTGTGTTTGACTTAAGGGAGGGACTCGCCACCGATGCTCGTTAACCTTCTGGAATTGCCTTTTCGACCCTGGTTGATTTGGTTGTGTTGGTAACGACATATTTTTCAGTAATTGCTCTTGATCTCGTTATAAAGGCATAATTTTTTGCACAACACAAATCAATAGAAGAATGTGCACATCTTTCTAAAAATTAGTCAGTAGTAGCAAGGATAGAGAGTTATTTAGTCAATTTTTTTAAACTTAAAACAAGATTTAAACACGGATAAAGATGACTATGTTTCATAACCATCACCTTATTTTTAAGTTACATAACTTTTAGTGTTTAGATATATCTGAATCTAAACAAATCTAATCTATTTTTTTGTATCGAAGGAAGTACGAAAAGTCCGTAATTTGACGGTTCCTTCTTGTTGTTCATTTAGAACTTTGCCATTTTTGCCTAAACTACATAGTTTCGGGTTTTGGTATGTAAAAAATCGCACACATACATACTATGCTATCTCTACATGAAAATATTTATTTCTAATATTTTTCACTTCGTTTACTATGTTTTTTATTTTATTACTATTCACCTCATGTTCATGTGCCCTAATTCCACGCCGTAATTCCTTGCAAGTATCTTTCGAGTTTTTCCATGGGCTACGCTAATATCCTAGTCCTACTAGTACTAGGAGATGGCTGGTGAGACATTGACATTGACGCGGGTTAAAGGCTGCCAGGTGCGTACGACCGGTTGGGAATGGTCATTGGACTGATTAAAAGCCATTGACTATATACGGAACGGAACGGGCTAATGTCTGAAAGGTCATGGCAGCAATCATGGTTCGCCTCTTCGTTTGCCATCTTGCACCGTTACGCGCACAATTCAAACAGGTAGTATTATCTGAGCCGCATTTGTATCGGACGCAGGCACATTCTAATCGATGCTCGTGATGAGAGAACGATGATTGAAGAAGCTCAAAGCAGCAACTGAGATATCCTTTGGGCGGAATAATTATGAGATTCTTGTTTGAGAGAAATTTTTTTACGGAACCTCTGTGCGTACGATCCCAGTGTGTCCGATATCTGTCCGACTTGCATCCAATGGACTCCTTTGCTTCTGTCACAAATATGTATGGCTGGATCGTGTGCATCGTACGTACGAGTTCTATCGTATTTATAGCACTTCGCCTTTTTTTAAGAGATAATTTGTTTGGCTAGTACGTACTGTACGTATTTGGTTGTTGTTATGGATCAATCATGGTCGCATTTTTTTGTTGAATCCCAAGCCCCTGCTGCCGGCAGCATGCATGAATTGGAACGGAGTATTATTATTTCTGCATGCATAACGAGACGGAGTCAACAAAGCAATTAGTACTACTGGTAGAACAAGGGAATCTACTAAAAGTCCATTTGCACGGATGAAACTGCAAAAGCGAGGAGGGGCCGTTTTTGCTCGCAAAATCCACAGGATCTGATCTGAACTCCATCCAGCTTTTACCATCATCACGCATACCCCGCTCGATGGTCATTCATCATCAACAACCCAGCAGCGAGCATGCAAAGCAGCAGTCAATGCCGACGTAGATCGGTACACACTACACAAGGCTTAGTATTTTAATCAGCTATCACTACGAGTAGCACGTACTACACTGCTGCAGCGACTAGGTAGCCCCAGTGTGGTGCAGTGCAAGTTGAATGGTGTCTCTATTTTCAAACACGTTCAGAGTGCCTTTATTCAGAGGCCACAATGGAGTGCCCTCCATCGAAAAATGGAGTAAAGAAAACCACCCCCCACACATCCCATCCATGGATGGACACGCAAGTCGAAAAGACTCCAAGCAGGTACGTCGTAGGTACTCCCTCTGTTTCAAAAAATAATGTGTTTTACTTTTGTTAAGTAAATATATCTAGATTTGTTTTAGTATGTAGATTTACTCTAAATTTGAATGAACTTGTACACTAAAATAAATTTAGATACATTTTTTTCACAAAAGCTAAACTATTTTATATTTTAAAACGGAGGGATACTCTCCATGAGCTAGCTAGCATAGAGGACAACTCAATACTCTGTGGATTACTGGACCATCACCTACCAAATTGACCCGGGGTTTCGTTTCCCATCCCTCGATCTGCACAGGGCGCCGTGCACGCACGCACGCACGATGGATCGGTGAGCTGACCGGTCACGACGAGATGTGAACCAGTTTCTCGCCGGTTTCGATCCCCGTTTTTTCCACCCTGAAAACGTCGGCCATCGGAGACCGTGATGGTGCGTTGCTGCTTGCGTCGCTGACTAGTTGCTGCCCGCTGGTGCATCGGCCAGGACACCGTGGCACCATGGGTCTTCCAATGGTCGTAGTTTCCGGCTGGCATCTGAGTGGTGTCGCAAATCACGACGAGTTAAGCGAGGGAGCATCCAGGCAGGGAGGCAGGCGGGCGAAGGGCTCGAGCTACCCGCTGCCGCGCCCGGCGAGACGATCCACGAGCTGGCTGTCGCGTGCCTGCCTGCCCGGAGGTCATGGGCTAAAACGGGTTAGATTAATAATGGAGGAGGACGGGACGTGCAAGTGGGGCAGTAGTAGTTCTTACCGGGAACGAGCCCAAAGCTGCTCCCCGCCCGCCGTGTTCCCTCTTCCTGCGCTGCGAGCGCAGGGGCCGGCCAATAGGAGCAGCAAGCTTGCGTGCGTTAAACCCTTGAAAGATTCGCCTATTCGCACCGTAGTACCACAGCTGAGAGCCTGAGATGAGTGAAGATTAATTTACTACTCCACAGTGTACTTGGTGGCAACGACGATCGTGAGCCATCCCGCGGGGCGTCGCAACTTGCGGCCGGTGAGATGCCATGTGAGCGCGAGCCTCGCGATCCTGTGGTTGGCTCCTCGCGTTCACGATCACGATCACAGTCCCAACCCCAACCCACGGCCTCTCCGCGCCAAAGAAGAAGAAACACGCCGCGCGCGGCACCACTCGCTTCTCGCGCTCGCTTTCGCCTTTCGTCTCGCCGTGCGCGCCTGCTCTGCTCGACGGGAGGCAGGGAATCCCACCATTTTCTTCCTCGCCGCCTGCACCGGTCGCCTCCGCCGCTCGGTTCCCACGCAACCACCACCAAACCGTATCGATTTTGGGTACTATTGGCCGTGATCTCTCCCCGTAACCCGTGGGACAAAACAATAATCTCTGGGCGACATGGTGGGTCCGATCGACGTGGCCCCTGCCTGCCTCCCCCTCTCCCACTCTCTCCGCTGCCAGCGCGCGGCCGTGGCATCGGGACGGACGTGTGCATCGAGTAACGGCGACAGACAAACGTTAACACACCCCTGCACTGCACAATTCGTCCAGGCAGACCAAGCAGGCCATGATAATGACCACCGCAAGGACTCCAGGAATCGGCCTTGCCAGCAAGTTTAAACAACGAACGTACCCATTAATCTCTCTGCCTGGCCAGTACTCCTACTACTACTCCGTTTACAATACCAGTCAAAATGGGCAATGCATCTCTGATCATCTACTACTACTAGTATCGTTGAACCCATCTCAAAAAAAAGTATCGTTGAACCCTAGTATGGGGTCCTCAAGATGGTCCTTGACCGGTAATTACTCCGCTGATCGTCATCCAAGACTCCAATTATATATCCAAGGCATGCATGGTAGAAGTAGTACGGGGTCGAGTAACTTTCGCCATGCATCTTTTTCCTCTGACAAATCACAACCAGAGGAGTCTCACAGCGCAAGCAATGGCACGTGGAAAAAGGAGTAGTACACGTAGGGTACCTGTCGCAAATCTTAGACAACGTAAGCGTACACCCCCGTATGTACTGAAGCAGGGTACGGCCGGTGTTAAGCACGCCAGCAGGGTACAAATAGTGTGCCGTACGTCGTGGTGAACTGTCTGAGTGAGAAGTGAGAGTGATGTGGCTACAGAAGCATGTGATGTGAAGGTGCCTCATGCCTCCTCGCCTTGCCTCGGGGATTCTTTGCTTCGATACGACGATGACTTCTCGGATCATTACAGGAGGATCTATCACCGGTGGTGAGATGGCTACAGAAACAACATATGCTCTCACCAATCAGGACAGTCTTTCGATCTGAGATCACACCCCACGCCCACGTGAACGTATTCAGTTCCCGTGAGAAAACTATTTCCCTTCCTCCCTCCCGCTTTCGTTTTGTTTTCTCTAGAGAGAGTGAGGGAAAGCTAAAGTGGGCCTGCTCATGATAGGATGTTTAGCGTATGGCCATAGAGTAATACAAAATCGTGCTACCAACAGAAAACCAACACGCGCACAGGAACCTATAGGTGACGCTACCTTTACAATATCACGGAAGCTTAAAGCGACACACGCAGCTGGATAATGTAGTTAACTTCTCTATGCCCTTTGTGAATTGCATCATGGCCTTATCATAGCTGCCAACCAAGGGCATCTGTTGGTTGCTAAAGATATCTTCTTGGACAGAAACTTAACACCGTTTCATAGAGTGGCTAATAGCAGGATGAGAAAAAAACACTATGTATTCTCTAAACATAATGATATTTTAATTCAGTGGACATCTGATTTTCTGGTTCATGCATCTCAATACTACAAAAATCTTTTTGTTCATGGGGAGGGGAATTTGACGAGTCTTGATTCATCAATTTGGAATGAAAACGAGAAATTATCTCAACGGGATAATGGAATTTCTAGATTGGACTTTCTTAGAGGAAGTAAAAAAGGCGTTGGACCACATGGTTAGGAATAAAGCTTCTAGATCTCATGGGATTCCTGTTAAATTCTATCAGGCATGTTAACATGATATTATGTCCTTGTTTGTTGATTTACATTCTGGTACACTTGACTTGTACATAATAAACTTTCAAATGATTATTTTATTTGATGTTGATATTATTTCAAAATATAGACTCATTTGTTTGTTGCAAGTGCTTTATGATTACAAAAGTAGCCACTATTAGAGTTGAGTCTTATATGGATAAGGTGATTTCTAGCTATCAAACAACTTTTATTAAAGGGAGAAATATTATTGGTGGGGTAATATCATTACATGAAATTTTTACATGAGGCTAGAAGGAGAAAACATGAAGGCCTTGTTCTGAAAATTGATTTTCAAAAATTAAGTTGATTCGGGTTACCTGTTAAAATATGTTGCTCAAAAAGGGTTCACTGAATTCTGGTGTAATCTGGTTGGTGTTATTATTGTCAGGAATGGTACCTTGTGTGTCAAGATTAATAATAAAAGAGGAAAACATGTTGGCAGCCATAGAGGGCTGAGACACGGAGATCCTTACTCTCCTTGCTATCTGGAATGGTACCACATGCACATCTTATTGAATAAGGGGTGGCTATTCTACAGTATGTTCATGACACAATCTTACCGGTCCATGATGATATTGAACAGGTGGTTCATCTCAAATTAATTCTATATATGTCTCAAGCAATGTCTGGTATTAAAATTAACTTTAATAAAAGTGAAACCATGAAGGGCATGCAGGATAATGAGAAGGGGCTGGGATATGCATATATGTTTGGTTGTCAAATGAATTGTTGGCCCATTAAATAACTTGGAGTCTCTGTATGTGGATCCAGGTTGCATGTGGCAGATATGGCACCTCTTTCAGATAAACTCAATAAGAAACTTGATGGATTGGTAGGAAACTATCATCTATTGGAGGGAGGCTTACCCTTATTCAATCCTCTTTGAGTAGTTTGCTCATCTATCATATGTCCATGTATCTGATAGCGGCTGACACAAATATGGAGAGTTCCACAAAAATAATTAGGAACTTCTTCTGGGAGGGGACCAATAGCAAAAGGAAATACCATGTGGTGAAATGGGTTGTTATCTATAGACCTAGGGAAAAAGGTGGCTTAGGCATCAAAAAACTAAAACTCTTTAACATATGTCTGATGTGTAAGTGGCGATTGAAATTGGAAAATGATCATGGCCTTTGGACAAATCTACTTAAAGCAAAGTATGGAATCACCATGGCATCTAGTGAGTGAAAAAGACGCAAAATGACTCTGCTAGATGGAAAGATCTGATGAAAATCAGATAAATTTATTTTAGTGGGAGAACTATGGTGGTTGGCGAAGGCAAAGAAACTGATTTCTCGCATGATTAGTGGTGTGGTATTTTTCTCTATGTCAGAATTTCTCATTACTATATGAGACTTGTAGCCAACAAATTGGTATTGTTAGAGAATTTTTAGACCTAGGGTGGAACTTGACCTCCAGAAGATGGCTCAATCCTCACTTGCAGAATCAATGGTAAAGAATTTAGAATTCTTCTCCTCATTGTGGCTCTTAATAATGATCCTTATAAACCTAAATGGAAATTTACAAAATCTATAAAATTCCCGTTCAAATATCTTTATAATAAGCTCTATGATGTGGGCCATGATAGATCTTTTAAACAATTACGGAAGGCCAAAATTCCTCTCAAAATCAAAATTTGGCTTTGGCTTATTTGACATAATGCAATCACAACAAAAGACAATATGAAAAAAGGAATGGGGGTTGTTATGTTTTTTAGTTTTTGCCCAGCCGATGAGACTATTAATCACCTTTTTTCACTTGTCCTTCTTTTGTTTATATGTGGAGCATGACATGTATTGCTATTGGTGCTAGTACTAGACCAACTTGTTTCACTTAGCATTTCTAGTGGATTGCCAAATTTCTTCACTTTGGATTAATCTTTCATATTGTGTGTATTGTTGCTCTTTGTTAGTCCATGTGGAAGTCTAGAAATCGTGCTTGTTTTGAAGGAAAATTAATTTCATCCCCTGCGGGATTGATCTTTTACATGTGTGCGTTCTTGCAAAACGATATGAAAAGGGAGACGAGATGACTGAAGGAGTAGATAGGCTACATCACATGTCTTCTCAAGTGCATGAAATGGCAAGGAGAGCTTTGATGCTAAGGGTTGAAAATGGTGAACAAGATGAAGATGTTGATATCACCGACTAACTTAGTTTGTGAGCTTCTTGAAGAAAATAAGCTGATGGGTAGTTTTCTCAAAAACAATTTGATCTCGTGTTCTTTGATTATAATAAATAAAAAGTAGTGCTTGTTCCCAAAACCTTAGAGTTCCGCTGGGATGGTGGCTGCTTGTCTGGTGCTCAGTGCTCGGTGACCTTGGTTGTGGTCATCTTCCTCTCGTTTCTTTTGTTTAGCTGAGGTTTTTTCTTCCTTGTTTTATGCTTCGTAAGACATTGTTTTGTTGTCCTGCGATAATGGAACCCGGCTTCAATGTGATGCGTATGGGAAAAAAAAGAAACATAGCACCGTATCTATATGAACCATAAATCCAGTGGTTTCAACTACATCAAGGATATCTTCAAAGACAACAAAGAAAAAAAAGGGAAACTATCTTTGTCAACCGACAAATTAAGTAAAGTCGTGGGCCAATTTGTTAGACTCCCACCTGCCCACCACGTGTTCTGGCCCATTCTTCTGGTCTTCCTTTTTTATTTCAACTAGTTCCGTGACTTCTGCACTTGTTTGCTACTACATTCTCGATGGTTCACAGCAGAGTTTGTTGACGACATAACCTCAGTGAGGGATCTAGAATAGTTCGATACTGGAGTCCACGGTTCCAGTGGGCTAAGAATTATCCAGGAAAAATATATATCTCGCAACAAGGTATATGGCCTCTCAGACCAGCTCACCTGCGAAACGTTTTTTACAATAGCGAGGCAGATACCTTTTCGCTCTGGCGTTTAGGGTTTCAGGCGATTGTGGCGGCGATCTGATCGGCGACCGAGTTTTGGACCGTGACTAACCTTCTCCTCCCTCCCTCGACGAGGCTGCTGCGCTGGGACTGCTTCAAGGGGTTGGCTTGCCCAACTGCCCGGTCGCGGCGAGCAGCCTAACTTAGGGCTGGGCGAGGTGAAGGAAGATGGCAGAACCGTCGGCGAGGGCGGAGGCGAGATCCCGTCAAGGGACGGAGGAGACAGTGGACATTGATGCCCTGCTGAAGCGGTTGAATCTGCAGGGAGAAGAGCTCGCTGGAGTGAAGATTGGTGGTGACAGATTGAACAACCTAAAGGAGGAGGTCAAGTGGCTTGCTCTAGGACGGGTACACACACGTAAAACTTTTAGTGCTGGGTCCTTGTTTGAGACGATGCATCACGCGTGGAGCTTGGCGCAGGAGATGAAACCAAGGATTCTAGAGAAGAACCTTTTCCTTTTTCAAGCATCATGTCTGGGCGACTGGACGAGGATGATGGAGGAAGGTCCCTGGTTGTTCAGGGAACAGGGCCTGGTTTTAGCGGAGTATGACGGCTTCACGCCGGTAAATTCAGTGCCACTGAACCTACTGCATGCCTGGGTACGTATTCCCAAGATCTCAGACTTATTTAGAAAGGAAGATGTGGTGACAGATCTGGCCACAAGGATTGGCAAGGTTGAGTCGGTGGAGCTGAGGCCATCTGTTGCTCAGGACTATATGCGTGTGCGTGTCAAGCTTGATGTCAGGAAGCCGCTGATACGTTTTGTCACATTAGAAGTGGAGGGCCATTCGAATATGCTTTTTCAGGTCCTGTATGAGAAAATACCCAAGTTCTGTAATGTTTGCGGGCTGATGGGGCACACGCATGAGGAGTGTGGGGACGGAATTCATCCTGTTGAAACCATGCAATATGGAAAGTGGATGCTGGCAGATGTACCTTGGAACCGGCCTCGCCAGAATCAACATCACGAGAGCTTTGGCAGCCAACATGAAGGGCGGTCGGGAGGTAGGGGTCATACAAGTGGTCGTTCTGGTGGTCGCTTTGGTGGGCGCTCAGGTGGCAGAGGTGCAGGACGAGCCCCTGGTTCTAGAGGAAGGACAGAAGAAAATGTTGATCGGGAGAACCGAAAGCGCACTTCTAAAGATGCTGCTCTCGACGGAGGAAGCAAGAACCCTAGCCCTGTTAAGGCAATTACGCTGCCGGGCTTTGAGAAGCAGCCGCCGGTTTCTAGGCGCTTGGAGATGACTATTCAGGAGGAGGATAAGGGCGTGGAGCCGGTAAGAATTCCTCCCCCGCCTCCGCAATATGTCAAGCACAAGGAGAAAAAGATGAAAAAGGGTGGTACACCAACTAAGGTGGGATTTGCTGAAGATCAGGCGACCTCTGGGACAGAGGATCGCCGGAATAAATGAGTGTGCTAAGTGTGAACTGTCGCGGAATAGGCAGTGACGCGACAGTTCGGGAGCTTCACGACCTCGTGAGGCGTTACTCTCCGACGGTTCTTTGTGTGGTCGAGACTCAGCTGCACAGGAAACGTGTGGAAAATTTATCTCGTTCTTTAGGTTTTGATAAGGGCTTTGCTGTTAGTAGTTCTGGTCGTAGTGGTGGCCTGGGAATCTTTTGGAATAATGAAATAAATATTGAAGTTTTACCTTACTCACAGTATCATTTGGACACTGTCGTAAGGGAGCAAGGACAGGAACCATGGCGTCTTACTGTGGTATATGGTGAGGCGCAGGTTAATGAGCGCCACAAAACGTGGGATATGCTCAAATATATACGCTCGTCAAATGACCTCCCGTGGTTGTGCATTGGGGACTTCAACGAAGTGTTGCATCGCTCTGAACACGAGGGGGTCAACGAGCGGAGTTACAGCCAAATGGCTGGGTTTCGAGATGTTGTCGACGTTTGTGGTCTATGTGATCTAGGCTACAAGGGAGTGGGTTGGACTTTTGAGAAGAGGGTTACACGGGGTACTTACTGTCGAGCACGACTTGATCGTGCACTCGCTACACCTACGTGGTGTTCGAGATTCCCAGCAGCAGAGGTGCATCACCTGGCAGCATTTGCATCAAGTGACCATCTACCGGTGTTGCTGAAGTGTGTGGCCACGACGCGCCATACAAAACAGCGGGAGAATATGTTCCGATACGAGGTAATGTGGGAATCCCACAAAGACTTTGCATCTGTTTTAAAACAGAACTGGAGTTTGGTTGGAGGATGCAATACTCTTGAGGACCTCCAGGAAAAATTAAAGACTGTCTCATGTGATCTAATGAGATGGGGAAGGGAGTCGTTTGGCAGTGTACAGTTCAGAATCCGTAGCCTGCAACAACGACTACGTGAACTACGTAGTGCACCTAGTCGGGTTGGTCCCTCTCCAGAGGAGAAGGGAGTAGCGGATGATCTAGTTGAAGCCCTACACCAGGAGGAAGTGATGTGGCGTCAAAGGTCGAGGGTACAGTGGCTTGCTGAGGGCGACAAGAATACTCGTTTCTTTCACATGCGGGCGAGCCAACGTAAAAGGAAAAATCGGATCACCGAACTGTTGAAACCTGATGGAACAATGGCTTCTGAGGTTGATGATCTAGGAAGCATGGCAACGGATTTCTACAAACAACTATATACATCAGAGGGAGTAAACGGGATGGAGGAAGTTATTTCGGCTGTTCCAGTGCGTGTGAGTGCTGCTATGAACAATAATCTTGATGCACCTTTTAACAATCAAGAAGTTAAAGCAACACTGTTTGAGATGTATCACACAAAGGCCCCCGGGCCCGACGGCTTCCCAGCTCACTTCTTTCAGAGAAACTGGGAAACTTGTGGGGAGGAGGTGACGAGAGCGGTCTTGCGGATTTTAGCTGGGGAGGATAATCCAGACATTGTCAATAAGACTTTTATTGTCATGATCCCAAAGATTGCAAATCCGAAAGAGTTGGGCCAGTTTCGTCCCATCAGTCTCTGCAATGTCATCTATAAAATTGCATCGAAGGAGCAGTCAACTTTTGTGCCTGGGCGTTTGATTACAGACAATATCATTACTGCATATGAGTGTCTGCATTTTATGAAGAGGACTAAAGCAAAGAAGCATCGTTTCTGTGCGCTAAAGCTTGATATGAGGAAAGCGTACGATCGTGTGGAGTGGTGCTATCTGGAGGCCATTATGTTGAAACTGGGTTTCAGTAGTTCGTGGGTAGCGCGAGTAATACGCTTGGTGACGTCGGTATCTTTCTCGGTGCTTTTTAATGGAGCCCCCCAGGAAGAGTTCCACCCCACGAGGGGTATTCGTCAAGGCGATCCTATCTCTCCCTACTTGTTCTTATTGGCAGCAGAGGGCCTTTCGTGCCTCCTGGAAAATAGAAGTGAATCATCAGCGCTTAATGGGATCATGGTGGCTCCCACTGCCCCGGCAGTCAACCACCTTCTTTTTGCAGATGATAGCCTGTTGTTCTTTAAGGCAAGTGGAGAAGGAGCTTTGGAGATGAAGGAAGTGTTGGAAAAATATTGCAACGCGTCCGGACAGAGAATAAATATGGACAAGTCCTCTATCTTTTTTAGTAAAGGATGCCTAGAAAATTTGAGAGTGGAAATCAAGAATGAGCTTGATGTTCAAAGGGAAACCCTCAATGAGAAATATCTAGGTCTGCAATCTGATGTAGGTAGATCGAAGAGTGGAGCATTCAAGTATTTGAAGGACAAAGTTTGGAAAAAAGTACTTGGTTGGCTGGAACAATTGCTCTCAGTGGGAGGAAAAGAGATTTTGATAAAGTCGGTGGCTCAGGCGGTTCCTACTTACTCTATGTCATGTTTCAAGCTTCCAAGGGGTTTATGCGAGCATATCAATTCCCTTCTTCGCAACTTCTGGTGGGGAAGTAAAGAGGGGAAGCGCCGAACCTGCTGGGTCTCATGGGAGGAGATGACTCAACCAAAGTTTGCAGGTGGGCTCGGATTTCGATATCGAGTTGTTTAATCTAGCATTGTTAGCCCGCCAGGTATGGCGTATCCTCCGGGAACCTACTTCTCTCACTGCTAGAATCCTAAAGGCCGCTTACTCCCAGAGGGAGATATTTTATCGGCGACTGTGGGCTCTCATCCCTCTCAGGTCTGGCGTTCTCTGGTCGAAGGAAGGGACGTACTACAGATCGGTTTAATAAGGAGAATTGGGAATGGTCAAGACACTGATGCTTGGCTGCAAAACTGGTTACCGCGCGATGAACGCCTGCGACCGGTAGCGCCAAGGAAGGAGGATGCACCGATGCGAGTGGCTGATTATATCGACAGCACGTCAGCATCATGGAATCACGTAAAGATTGATGAGTTCTTTCTTCCTATGGACGCAGAAATCATCAAGAACATCCCGTTATGTACAAGGGACCAGGAAGATTTTTGGGAATGGCACTTTGAAAGAACAGGTGTGTTCTCGGTCCGATCGGCCTATAGAGCCCTGGTAATGACAAAGAAGACTAGAGAGGACTGGCTAGAGGGCCGATCAGCCTCGTCTACCTCGACGAACGAGGGAAAGCTTTGGATGAAGTTGTGGAAGATCTCTGTCCCAGCTAAAATCGGGATATTTCTATGGAGGCTCGCAAAGCAATCCTTGCCCACGAGCGATGTGAGACACAACAGAAATATGGCAACGATGAGTACGTGCTCGTTGTGTGGTCTGGAGGACTCTTGGAGGCATTCATTGATTGAATGCACCATGTCGAGGTGTGTTTGGACGCTGACTGAGGCAGATATAGTGGAGCATATCACCATGTCCAGTGAACCAGTAGCAAAACAGTGGTTGTTTGCCATGATCGAGTCGATGACAAAAACTGACTTGACAAGGATGCTAGTCACCCTGTGGGCGATTTGGCATGCACGCAGGAAAGCCATACATGAGGAGATCTATCAAAGCCCGATGGCAACGGTCTCGTTTGTGGATAGATTTTTGGATGATCTTGCAACCTCTGGTGCTGCGGAAAGGAAGACCGCGGGGGCCAAGTCGGGGCAAAAACCAGTGCAGAGAAGATGGATTGCACCGCTGGCGGGTAAAGTTAAAATTAATGTCGACGGTGCGGTTGCAAAATCTACCTCGAAGGGGGCAGTCGGAGTGGTCTGTCGTACTGAGCTGGGAGAGTTTATGGGGGCCTCGGCGTTGGTGATTGAAGGCCTCACACACCCTGGGTGTCTAGAGGCAGTTGCATGTAGGGAGGCGCTTGATTTGGCTGATGACCTCAATTTAGGGTCGATCCATGTCGCTTCTGACTGCATGGAAGTGGTAAAGGGCCTACAGAACAAGAACCATGGGGTTTTTGGAAGCATACTGAAGGAGATTGTTGTTAGATCAGAACTCCGAGGAGGAGTTTACTTCTGCCATGAAGGTCGAGAGATGAATGTGGAAGCTCATACGGTAGCCCGTTTTGCTTCCTCCCTCCCAGCAGGCCGGCATATTTGGTTAGTTGATCCACCTGCTGGCTTACAGGTCTTTGTAAACACTGTTTCAACTTGAATAAAAATGCTAGAACGTTCTCAAAAAAAAAAAAACAAGGTATATGTTGCATCGATTATAATGGAGTGCAGACGGTGGCTTACCGATCTGTCCATACCATCCTTTTGGACACGGTGAAGCACGGAGGCCCGATGAAAGGCACATGTCTTCTTTTTTTTGAGAATGAAAGGCACATGTCGACTTCGAGTGCAAGGCACCGGCGACCCAAAAGAGAACATGAATACATCATCATCAGATGAAGGGAAATGATGAAGGGGGAATCGGCTCACAATTGGCACCATGACGATGATCATTAGTAGTGTTTTTGTCAACGGTGGCGGTGACACTATGGATGGGTGCGTCGAATTCCATCCTGTCTCATCCGCGCTTTATTAAGCGTTGCCTCCTAAACAATTCCCCACCGTCTCAGCCTGTACTAGTACTATACAGTGTACAGTTAAACTAACTATGCATGATCAGAAATTCAGAATCATCGCGGGCGTGTCTGATGATCCGGTGCGCCCCCACCCTACTTCACCTGCGCTAGCGCACACACCAGCGGCCGAGGCAGCGGCGCGCGTACGTCTATTTGCTGATGCCGCAACAGCATCACCCGCCCAATTGCCCAGGCATCACCAGTCTATCTCATCTCATCACCCTGGCACTGTATCTTCTGACCAACGCGCCCTGCACACGATGCCCTGCTTAATAATAACTCTGCAGGAAACCTCAGGCAGAGAGCTCATTTTGATTTAAACCAAGCAAATGCGTGATGTCGTCACGACAAGCCCGGCGGAGCATGCGTGTGTGATCTGCGAAGGATTTGAAACAGCAGCAGCCATGATGAAGTTCCAGGAATTGAATGTGTTCTCTTGTCTCGGAGCATATTCCGACGAACCAAGTTAAATACTCCTACTGCGAACCTAGGTACTCCGAGTACCCAGAGCACTTGCCTCTTTCAGTGGATTTATTTATGTGGGCAGCGGTCCGTAGTCGTACGCTGCAGGCCTGCACCTAGCTAGGGTACTTGCGTTGCACTGCCGACACAGCACAAATGCAGGACTGTGCGTCCCTGACAATACGATTCATTGAGTTCCTTACAGTACTCTACAATACTCCGTACCGTCGAGAATACGGTACGAGCAGCTACTCAATCATAACATCTAGAGTTAACATTTGCACGTGGCATGCCTTGATCGTAACATTGTTCCGTTTTCAGAGGTTTCGTTGCGCATCAGCAACTAATGGCTTCTTACAGAAGTCTCAAACTTTCTGCTTTTCACCGAGGCGATCTTGACACAAGGTCTTTCAGCAAAAGCTCCTTCTCGCTATCCTGTTACATAAACCGAGTTAGCAGCGCGGGAAGGCGTACTGTCGAACAAGTGCACTATGCTTCAGAACGTGGTAAAAAAGGGTGGCACTCACAGTTTTACTAGTGTCGGTACATTCAGAAGAGATCTCATGGTACCCAGCTTCTTCGAAAATTGCAAGGGCAAATGATACTGTACCTGTAATCAACAACAGTGTCTGTCCCCAAATCTTGTCTCCAAATTAAGGTGTTGCATGATGGTGATAGGGTGCTCTTCGATCATTCGGACAAGGCGGAGGTCCTGCACCGCTTCTATTCCAGTCTACTGGGCGCCTCCACCCCTCGTGTATGGGGTATCGACCTATGTCGCATCCTTCCCCATGTGTCCGGACTCCAGGTGCTCGATGTCATGTTCTCCGAGGACGAGGCGAAGGCCGCCATGCTCGCAATGAGGGTTGACAGCAGCCCCGGCCACGACGGATTTGGTCCTGCTTTCTTCCGTACGTTCTGGGACATGATACGCGGGGACGTCATGGGCTTCCTGCGTGACTTCCGCGCCGGTGTCGCACCCCTTGACGGGGTGAACCGCGCCTTCACCGCCCTCCTCCCCAAGAAATCGGAGGTCCTCACCGCTGACGGCTTCCGTCCCATTTCCCTGCAAAACTGCATCATGAAGCTTGGCGTTTGAGCAGTCCGGATTTGTGCAGAGCTGCCACGTCCGCGGTGTCCCGACGGTGGTCTTGAAGTTGGACTTCAAGAAGGCCTTTGACTCTGTCAACTGGGAGGCTCTGGATGCCATTCTCACCGCCCGTGGGTTCGGCACCGGCTTCCGCAGCTGGGTGTCGGCAATCCTATCCACCGGCAAGACGGTCATGCTCCTGAACGGTGTGCCGGGCAGGTGGATCCGATGCGCGAACGGGCTGCGGCAGGGAGACCCCCTGTCCCCCTACCTATTCCTCGCCGTCGTCGAGCTGCTTCGGTGCCTCCTGGTCGAGGACGTGGGCAACGGGCGCCTGGCCCACCCCTCGCGGACGACCTACTGTGCCACGTGATCCAGTATGCCGATGACACACTGATCGTTCTGCACACAGATTCCTCCCGGTTGCAGCGCCCGTGTGCTATCCTGGATGCTTTTCCCAAGCCGTCGGGTTGGAGATCAACTTCCACAAGAGCACCTTCGTGCCCATACATGTCCCCGAAGACAGGGCTGCGACCCTTCCCAACACTTTGGGGTGTCCGGTTTCCTCCTTTCCCCAGACTTACCTCGGGCTCCCCCTCTCGGACCAGAAACTGCCCGCATCAGCCCTAGAGCTCCTCGCTACCCGGATCGCGAACAGGATCCCGAGCTGGCGCACATAACTGATCCCGATCAGCGGTCGGCTGACCCTCGCCACTGTCGTGCTCTCGGCACTCCCCGCCCTCATCATGTCGGTACTCCCCTATCAAAAGGAACATTGGTCAAAATGGACAGGCCGAGGCGCGCTATGCTCTAGAAATTTGCGGCTTCCTGCTCCGAAGGACACTGCCAGGTAGCTTGGGACCTGGTGTGCCGCCTGCGATCCGAGGGGTGGCTGGGGGTCATGAACTTCGCACTTCAGAATACCTGCCTGCTGCTCAAAAACCTACATACCCTCTTCTCCGGCCGCGACACCCCTTGGACTCGCTAGGTCCGACGTAGCTACTTGGGTGCGCGCCCGCACCCGATGAAACCCTCATGGCGCGGGTTCTAGTCCCTTGTCCCCATGTACCGCGCCATTACAAGAGTGTTGCCGGGTGATGGGTCCTCCACCTCAGTTTGGTTCAACTCATGGACGTCCCTTGGTCCTCTCGTCGACGCTCTCCCCGCCGCTTTCTCCCACTGCCCTTTGCCCGACTTGACACTGGCCGAGGCCAGGGGTGGCATCCCTCTCCATCCACGTCTGTCCGCGCAGGCTGCGGCGGAGCTGGCGTTCCTCCGCGGCCACATTAGCTTCCTCCGTCTACCCGGGGGGGCGATCATCGTGTTGTTATCTTTGGTGCCTCCGGCGAGTTCCGCACCGACGATGTGTACCGTGTGTTGTGCTACTCCGGGTGCTCTGTGCCTCACCAAGAGATCAACTGGGAGAACTTCGCTCCGCCTCGGGTGCGCGTCTTCTTCTGGATCCTGCATCTCAGACGGACCAGGACGCGCGCCCACCTGTTCCACTTGGGGTGCGTCCCCTCTCTGCACTGCCCTTTCTGCACTGGCGTTCCGGAGGACCTAGACCACCTATTTGTTCAGTGTCCGCGCCTCCTGACCCTATTGGAGCGCCTCGTTGACGGGCTTCGGCTGCCCCCTAACTCGGATATCGCCATGCTACTATCCGCCCTCTCCGCCAGGCTCCCCCGCATGCACGCATCCGCCCTCCACACCACCGTGCTTGCGACCCTCTAGTCGGTCTGGAAGTCACGAAATAGCATGGTGTTTGACGGCGTTCTCCTCGGTATCGGTGAGATCGCTGCCCTGATCGGAGACCACCTGCGCCTGTGGTGCGTGCGAGCGCCCTGCCAGATCGACCTCGGCCCTCTCCGCAACTGGTGTGTGCGTGTAGCTTAGCCCGCCCGCCACCCCCTGTACCCCTGGGTCGGTGGTATGCCACCCCCGCGCGTTGTACCCCACGACGTCGCTACCATGTACTATACCCTCCTTTTTATTCGAAAATGAGACCGCGTTCAGGTGGGCTATCGCCCTCCGTTGCACCCTAAAAAACAAAAAAAAAAGAATTAAAATAACGACGTAGCCGTGAGCTTAGATGCGGCAATTTACCCCCTCAGAGGATGATCCGGCTACACCTCCAAATTCGCCCGGCAAAATGTTCCCAGGTCCACGAAGGAGTCCAATACACTGCAGCAATTAGGGATGACAAATTTTTTTTGCGGGAAAAGAGGCTAATATTAATTCTGACAAATTACAGTAAGGCCCACAGAAGAAAACAAAATACGGCCCAGCCCATCTGCAACTGGACATCTTTTGCACCCATTGTGAATGGGTTATTTTGTTTAGTGTCTAACAAAATACGCCCAGCCCATCTGCAATGATTGTTTAGTGTCTAAGAATAATATGTTTCATAATTTTGCACCATTGTGAATGGTTATTTTGTTAGGTCTTAATTATGTGTTTGCCTATAACATAAGCGCTAAAAGGCTACGACTTAATGATTTGAATGCTACCTATGTTTGTCATTATCATTTGGGTAATATAAGTCAAAAGCATATGAAGAAGATCAATGTTGATGGTCTTGTAACTTCAGTGCGGAGGACAGATTAAATTTTTGGTGTGGTGAAATTGAACGAATAAAAATTAAAAGTACCAAATATTATATAATAATTGATATGAAAAAATGTAATCAACATGACATGAATTCAATTCACGTACGGTCATATCAGACAAAAGTTTCACATAAAAATAAACCTCACAAATGAATCTTAAATATAAATTTTCCTCCAATTTAGCAAACATACTAGAATATATAAGAAACCTGCCACAAAAAATTTATTACTAATCAAATTTAGATGGTACAACGAATTAATATGCAAAAGAGGAGAAGAGGCATAACACTAATTACGTGTGTCTAGAAGGTTTAGGCAGCTGCATCTGTCGGTTTTTCTTGGCTTGAAAACGTTTTTTAATTTCACCAAGATCAAGTGCTTTGAATAAATATCGCTCAATATAGCACACCATAAGGTCATTCAGCCAGTCATTTGCTATCCTGTTGCGCAATTCAGTCTTGATAATCTTTATAGCTGAGAAAACTCTTTCAACCGACGCGGTCGCCACTAGTAGCACCAATGCCAACTGGATGATGCGGTATATCAATGGGAATATGGTATGCCTTTCAATCTGAACCATCTTTACCGTCAATGTTGCAAGATCACGACAAACAAAAAAATCTTCCACTCTTCTCACATGAAGAATGAATGTTTCAACCTGGTCCTTTATAGTTGCGCGATATTTATCATAGATCTCAGTAATTCGAGCAAGTTTATCCACGTCGAACTTAGAAAAGGAGTTTATCGGGTCAACGTAAGAAAAACATACAAGTAACACTGAAGTTACCTCATTGAAGCGATGATCCATCTCTGTGATGATAGCATCAATTGCACACAAGAAAGTGTTAACACGGTAAAAATATCTTGTGTGATTAATGTATCTTTCTCTCGCTTTGTTCGCCCCCACCTAGGTATCATCTATTCCATATTTGGTATCTCAATTTCTGTCTGTTCACAAAATGATTTGACTTCTACAAACAATGGCTCCCAACCATTGTTCCTCAAGCTGATCAAACGATCTTTCACGTCAACAATCAATGACATGGCCTGGACAATATTTTGATCTTTCCTTTGCAAGACAAGAGATACCTCATTTGTAATGTGAAACACTTTCAACATCATCTTCATGATGAGCACAAAGCTAAAAGACTCCATTTTCCATACATAACCTCCTGCCTTAGATGGATTACAACAATTCCCTTGAACAATCATTAAAACTTTTAGCACAGCATCCCACATTGAATCAATGCGGAGTAGAGCTTTGTAATGAGATCCCCATCTTGTATCCCTAGGCCTTGCAAAGCTAGTTTCTTGATGTTGTCCCCTACCTGAGGAAATCTCACCACTCTCTAACTTATCCAGAAGGTTATCAATATGTTTAGCAAGCAACATATCTTTTCTCTTGCAAGATGCACTAGTGGTGGGAACAATTTGAGCCACGTCATCAAAGAAATCATTGATATATGAACTACAACTTGTGACGGCAATAACTACCAATTGCAATCGGTCAGCAAAACAATGAACATAGTAAGCATGCGGGTTCTCATCACGGATTAGTTTCTGAATCCCATTAAATTCACCTCTCATATTAGAAGCTCCATCATACCCCTGCCCACGCATTCTAGCAATAAGAAAACCTTGTTTACTAAGCATTGCAAGCAATGATTTCTTCAATGCTTGTGATGTTACCTCGGTGACATTCTTGATACCCAAAAATCTTTCCATAACTTTCCCTTTATTATTCACATACCTGAACATTGCATGATGCAATTAGTCAAGTAGAACAATGTGACGCATCAAAACAAGGAAAACTATGTTGGAATATTAGGCATAATTTCCATGATTAATTCCATAATATTAAGCATGACAAAACCAGCTACTAGCTCATGTAACTCGAACATACTAGATGTACTAAACAACATGATGAACAGAAACAAACAGCAGCTAAACATGTACTCGCAAAACATGATGAATAACCAAACAGGATCACGTAGCACGTACCATTCGATTGTCGTAGTGGAAACTTTGGGGAAGACTGATCGAAGCAGACGACGACGAAGACGGCGGTAGGCAGCACCGCCCGACTTGGATGGAAGACGACCCGTGATGAAGAACTCGAGCATTCGCGCGGAGCGCTTGCCAAAAAACCTTATTCGCCCTCTCCCGTACATGATCACAAGGGCGAGTGGTTCCGAATACCTGCTCTCCCGTCCGCCGGTGCACGCCGGCAAGCGGGATGGAGTAGACTACGATGACGACACAAGTAGAGGGGATGGCAAAACCCTAGATTGGTTTTCGGTGGTTTTGTGGCGGTAGCCATGCAGGAATTTATATAGAGCGGCTCAGGAAACCCTAACGGAGGCGAACGTGGGCCGTGTCCATGTTGCGCACGTTCGGGTCCAGTACCCCACGATCCGGGAGCGACCCAAATAAGCTAACTGTTTGACACGTCTGTCAAAACCTCACAATTTTCCTGAGCAGCAAAATAAAGCTCGGCGAGATTCCCGCGGGGCACGCGCGCGTCGTGACGAGATAGGCGGGCGGGCGAGCAGCGTCGGAGGAGGAGGAGCGCGCGCGTGTATCTCTCTTATTGCCCCTCACTTACAAAGTGGTGCAACACTCCACCTTATAAGGTGGTGCAACTCTCCTTCAACTTTTCATGTGGGACTAAACTTTAGCTCCCACTCCACTCCCATGTGAGCTGCCACAAACATGATCCCAAACACATATGGGCTGCCACAAATTTGGGCTTTGAGATCTAGGGAAAATTTGAAATACACATGGGCCTAAATGGATTAGCCCCATTATTTCTAACAATCCCCCACCAGATCTAAAATGCCCATTTGAAGATTTGCCAATCCTGGCTACTTGTTTATATACCAGTGTTTCAGCAGAGACTATTAAATTGAACTTCCGCCTAGAATCTTAAACTACGTCTATCAACAACTTGAACAATGGACGAACCATGAATTGCAAGTTTGGTGCCAATAGGTTTCACTCAAAATCATAACTCGTACCTGGATACCAGTAGCCTACCCCGCGGGTTGGAGCATATGCGTCATACTCCCTGGTCTCTTCATGAGTTTACTAGAGATCACCCAAGTCTCATAGACCGCGACGTTTACAGTCGAGCTCATATAGGTGTGTTCTTTCAAGAATGTCCAGTAGGACGGAATCTTTGCTAATCAAAGCCAACATAAACACATTAAGGCATGTTGTCAACCTGCCTCACAGATTATGTGATTTATGCATCTTCACATAGAGAGGGTTACAAAATACTC
The DNA here is from genome assembly GCA_910589765.1 of Avena atlantica. NCBI lineage: Eukaryota > Viridiplantae > Streptophyta > Magnoliopsida > Poales > Poaceae > Avena > Avena atlantica. Next base: position 467,725,575 of record OU342734.1, on the reverse strand, counting down.
TCCTCAGTCCACCCACTAGCTTGTTCTTCCCAGGTCCTAATTCACGGGATCTCCGATCACATAGGTTGGGTTACCACTAGGTGTGACATCCATGGGTCTCAACCCCATCTCCCTCGATGCACTTTCTATCACATTTCGTGATAGTCCCTTTGTAAAGGGATCTGCCAGGTTTTTGTCTGTTTGAATATACGTAACAGTTATTACTCCGGAGTTTCTCAATTTTCTGACAGATTTCAAACGTCTCTTCACGTGTCTTGATGACTTCGCGTTATCCTTAGAATTGTTCACTTTGACAATAACAGTTTGGTTGTCACAATTCAAAAGGATTGCCGGCACAGGTTTCTCAACCACAGACAAGTCCATCAAGAGCTCACGCAGCCATTCTGACTCAACAGTGGCTGTGTCTAAAGCAGTAAGTTTTGCTTCCATAGTTGACCTCGTCAATATGGTTTGTCTATGAGACCTCCATGACATTGCGCCACCTACAAGGGTGAACACATACCCGCTCGTGGCGTAGAGTTCATCAACGTCAGAGATCCAATTCGAATCACTATATCCTTCAAGCACAGCAGGGTTCCCTGAATAGTGAATCCCATAGCTCATTGTACCACATAGATAGCGCATGACCCTTTCAAGTGCATGCCAATGATCAATACCCGGGTTAGACATGAACCTACTCAACTTGCTCATAGCAAAAGAGATATCGGGTCTTGTAGTGCTTGCTAAGTACATGAGAGAACCAACAACTTGTGAATATTTCAGCTGATCTGTTGGTTCCTTCTTATTCTTTCGTAATGTCAAACTGGTATCATAAGGTGTTGAAGAAGTCTTGACATCATTAAAGCCAAATCGGCTCAAGACCTTCTCAACATAATGAGATTGCGTTAAAGTAATCTCATTCTCGTTCTTAATAAGCTTGATGTTCAGAATCACATCAGCCTCTCCCAGGTCTTTCATATCAAAACTCTTTGACAGGAAAGACTCGACTTCATTTATCACTTTCATGTTTGTACCAAAGATCAGAATGTCATCCATGTACAAACATAATATAACGCTATCGCCCCCACCATGGCAATAGTAAACACACCTATCAGCCTCATTAATGACAAAGCCAGTAGAAAGTAGAGTTCTGTCAAACTTCTCATGCCATTGTTTAGGTGCTTGTTTCAGGCCATATAAATATTTTAATAACTTACACACCTTTGTCTCTTCACCTTTTACCACAAACCCATCCGACTGATCCATATAGATCTCCTCTTCCAACTCTCCATTAAGGAAAGTTGTCTTCACGTCCATTTGATGAACTAGAAGACCATAAGAGGCAGCCAAGTATAGTAGTACTCGAATGGTGGTCAGTCTAGCGACAGGTGAATAGGTGTCAAAGTAATCTTCGCCTTCTTTCTGTGTGTAGCCCTTAGCTACAAGACGCGCCTTGTACTTCTCAATAGTACCATCAGGCCTTAGCTTCTTCTTAAACACCCACTTACATCCCACAGGTTTACAACCATAGGGTTGTTCTGATAATTCCCAAGTTCCATTAGAAAGAATCGAGTCCATCTCATTTTGGATAGCTTCTTTCCAATCATCTACATCAGGGGATGCATATGCCTCAGTAATGGATCTGGGAGTATCATACACAAGGTACACGATGAAATCATTACCAAAGGATTTTGCAACCCTCTGTCTCTTACTCCTCGTGAGAGGTTCATCGTCATCCTTCTCAAGGAATTCCTCATGTGTATGTTCAGAATTATCAATAGATGCACTAGATTCAAGAAGTATTTTAGAAGAAATCCTACCAATGCTATGCATATCTTTCATAGGAAAGATATTCTCAAAGAATGTTGCATCACGAGATTCCATTATAGTATCAACATGCATATCAGGTACCTCAGATTTAACCACTAGAAATCTATAGCCTACACTCCGTGGGGCATATCCTAGAAAGATACAATCCACTGTCTTGGGGTCCGAGCTTGCGTTTCTTGGGAATCGGTATGTTGACCTTTGCCAAACACCCCCAAGTGCGCAGATACGAAAGTGATGGTTTTCTCCCAACCCACTCCTCATAAGGGGTATTTTCTTTATTCTTGTTAGGAACTCTATTCAGGACATGACATGAAGTCAACAAAGCCTCCCCCCACCATGTCTTTGATAAACCAGCAGTGACTAACATGGAATTCACCAAGTCAGTCAGCGTGCGGTTTTTTATCTCGGCAACCCCGTTTGATTGGGGTGAGTAGGGAGGCGTCCTCTCATGAATAATTCCGTGTTCCCGACAGAATTCGTCAAATATTTTGGAAAAATACTCACCACCACGATCCGACCTAAGACGCTTGATCTTTCTCTCTAGTTGATTTTCAACTTCGGCCTTATAGATTTTAAAGTAGTCTAAAGCCTCATCTTTAGTTTGCAACAAGTAAACATAGCAGAATTTAGTATCATCATCTATCAATGTCATGAAATATCTCTTTTCACCTTTTGTCAACACACCATTCATCTCGCATAGATCAAAATGTATGAGTTCTAGAGGTGCCAAGTTTCTCTCCTCGGCAGCCTTGTGAGGCTTTCAAGGTTGCTTTGATTGCACACAACTATGGCACTTAGAACGTTTGGCAATAGTGAAATTTGTAATTAAACTCATAGTGGACATCCGAGACATCAAACCAAAATTAATGTGACATAAACGAGAATGGCAAACACTGGTATCATCATTAACACCACCACAAATATGATTCACGAATTTATTACAAAACTCTGAAAGTGAAAACCAGAACAAGCCTTCAAACTCATAACCTTTACCAATAAATTGTCCATGTTTCGAAACAACGACTTTATTAGACTCTAAGACAACCGTAAACCCATCTCTGCATAGAAGGGAGCCACTAACGAGATTCTTGTTCATAGTAGGGACATGTTGCACGTTCCTTATCTACACGTTTTTTCTGGAAGTAAACTTCAGATCCACCGTGCCAACACCACGAACAGAAGCGTGTGATCCATTCCCCATTAGGACGGATGAATCCCGAGCGACCTGATAAGAAGTGAACATAGAGATGTCAGCACACACATGAACATTAGCACCCGTATCAAGCCACAAACACGGTGATTGAAATACTGAAAGAACAATAAATAGATTACCATACCCATCAGTATTGCTAGCGGTCACGATGTTGACAGTCTTGGCCTTTTTCCCTCTGCGGTCTGCGCGTTCTGGATAGTCCTTGGAAAATTAGCCGGACTCTCCACAAGTGTAACAAGACAGTTCACTCTTGTCCATGTTCGTCTTCTTCTTCTTGAAGGTTGTAGTCTTTACAAGCTTGTTAAAGGAGGGTTTGAAGTTTCCTTTGTTCTTGCCTATGGATTTGCCTTTCTGCACAAAATTAGCAGTAGGATGACCCTCTCCTTTCTCAGTAGTGTCCTTATCCCGAGCCTTCTCCTCAAAATCAAGGGACGCTATCAGATTTTCAACTGATATCTCCTGTCTCTTGTGTTTGAGAATTGTGGCAAAGTTCCTCCATGAGGGGGGCAACTTAGCAATAATGCAACCCGCCACAAACTTGTCAGGTAAGGTACACTTAAGGAGTTCGAGCTCTTTGGCAATACACTCTATCTCATGAGCTCGTTGAACCACAGGAAGTTCCTTTGTCATCTTAAAATCATGAAAGCTCTTCACGATGTACAGTTCACTCCCAGCATCTGTAGCACCAGACTTTGCGTCTAGTGCATCCTAGAGCTCCTTCCCGTCTTTTCTGTGCATAAACACATCACACAGACGGTCGGCAAGAATGCTCAGAATGCATCCCACAAAGATAGTATTGGCTTCCTCGAACTTCCTCTGATCTTCGTCAGACATAGTTCCTTCAGGTTTGCCTTTACTAATCAGAAACACTTTCATCGTGGTCATCCAAAGCTCAGCCTTGTATTGCCACCTCTTAAAGTGCACACCGGTAAACTTATCCAGCCTCAGAGCATCGGTAAAACCAGCCATTGTAAATTTAGAAAATTTCCTACAATAAGGTTTTTGGATTGTTGGAATATTAGCCATAATTTCCACATTTAATTCCAGAATATTAAGCATGAAAAAACCAGCTACTAGCTCATGTAACTCGAACATACTAGATGTACTAAATAATAGGATGAACCGGAAACAAACATCAACTAAACATATACTCGTAGAACATGATGAATAACCAAACAGGATCACGTAGCATGTACCGTTCAGTTGTCGTAGTAGAATCTTTGGGGAAGACTGATCGAAGCAGATGGCGACGAAGACGACGGTAGGCAGCGCCGCCCGACTTGGATGGAAGACGACCCATGATGAAGAACTCGAGAAGTCGCACGGAGCGCTTCCCAAAAACCTTATTCGCCCTCTCCCGTATAGGATCACAAGGGCGAGTGGTTCTAAAGACCTGCTCTCCCGTCCCCGGTGTAGGGTTTCTTAGCATGGAAAACAAAAAATTTCTATCGCATACAAACAAAGAAGCCAAGATCTATCTACTAGATTGTAGCAACGAGTCGATGGAATAACTTACCCTCGAAGATTCCAAAGTGTTTAACGAGATCGGATTCTCATGGGTGATGTAGTCGTACTCTTCCCGATCTCAAGATCGCGTAGACGATCCTTCCGGCGCTGCGTTCCGACAGCGCTCCCGCAGTCGGTCACACGTTCGGTACTCGACGAAGACCTTCCTCTCCCTTGTTCCAGCAGGCAGCGGAGGTTGTAGCACTCTCCTCGCAATTCCGGCAGCACAACGACGTGGTACCGGAAGTAGAGGGGAGATCTCGTAGGGCATCGCCTTAAGCCGGAGCGAGTATGGTGGAGTATAAGAGAGTCCCTCCACGATCCAGGGTTTAGACACGCCGAGGAGGGGGCTAGGCCGGCGGCTAGGGTTTGACCTAGGCGGCGGCGGCGGTTTGCCCTAGGGCCGGCGGCGGCTATGGAGGCGGCGGCGGCTTGGGGCTAAAGTTTAGAGGTAGGGAACGTGTGTGCTAGGAGGGGCAGCCCTGCCCCTCCCTTTATAGGTGGGAGGCGCGGCCAAGGGGAGGGGAGTCCCTCCCCAACTCGGCTTGGAGGTGGGCCGGCGGTGGAGGGGAGGAACTCCTCCCCAACTCGGTTTCCACCTTCTCCTCCACTTCCCAAAATAGTCGTTTGACTTTTCAAATTGGCGTTTGACTTTTCAAACAATGATTTGATTAAACCCTTTATTTTGTTCAGCGATGACACCTAGTACATGATGCAATCATTCCAACTTGGTATGACACATTCATGTACCCTTCCCCTCCGGAGTGCCGGACATTCCGGAACCTTCTAGAACATTCCCGATGAAAACACCGGAAACATTCGCCAACTCCGAAACATGACTGTCCTTATATGAATCTTATTCTCTGGACCATTCCGGATCTCCTCGTGATATCCCGAATCCCATCCGAGACTCCGAAGAACATTTGGTCTCTTTCTCATCATTCCATAACTACTCAAACAACGTCGAATCCTTAAGTGTGTCTCCCTATGGTTCGTGCATTATGCGGACATGATCGAGACACTTCTCCGATCAATAACCAATAGAGGAATCTGGAAATTCATATGGCTCCCACATATTTCTACGATTACTTTGCGATCGAATGAACCACTTACATACGATACCAATTTCCCTTTGTCTCACGATAGTTTACTTATCCGAGGTTATGATCGTCGGTATCTCTGTATACCTAGTTCAACCTCGTTACCGATAAGTACTCTTTTCTCGTTCCCGTGATATGTGATCCCTTGTGATCCAGTCACATTCTTGCAAGCTAATTGGATGACATTTCACCGAGAGGGCCCAGAGTATATCTATCCGTCATATGGATGGACAAATCCCACTCTTGATCCATGTGTCTCAACCAATACTTTCCGAACACTCAATGCCACCTTTATAGCCACCCAGTTACGTTGTGGTGTTTGATGTCATCAAAGCATCCATCCGGTAAAGGTGATATGCATGATCTCATGGTCGAAGGAATTAGGTTACTATGTATCAGAAAGCATATAGCAATTGAACTATTAAAATGACTTTGATATTTATGCTACGCTTATCTATAGGAGTATGTCCACCATATCATTCTCCTAACGATATGATCTTGTTGTTAATAACATCTCAATGTTCATGATAGGGAAACCACAATCATGTATTAACCAACAAGCTAGTATTATGAAGAGGCTTTACTAGGGACTTCGATTTAAGTTTACAAATCACACAAGTATTAATGTTTCCTTGTTAATACTATTATAGCATGAATGTAAACATTTATCATAAACACAAAGATATAATAATAACTATATTTATTATTGCCTCTAGGGCATATCTCCAACAGTCTCCGACTTGCACTAGAGTCGTCTAATCTAGATTACATGGTAATATACCGAACACCCATGGCAGTTTGGTGTTGGTCATGTTTTGCCCTCGGGAGAGGTTTAGTCAACGGATCCGCCACATTCAGATCTGTGTGTACTTTGCAACTCGTTATGTCCCCATCTTGGACATGTTCTCGAATAGCATGAAACCGTAGCTTGATGTGCTTCAGCTTCTTGTGTGACCTTGGTTCTTGCGCATTGGCTATGGCGCCCATGTTATCACAGTAGATAGACATTGGGTCCAGCGCACTAGGAACCACACCCAGCTCTGTAATGAACTCTTTCATCCATATCGTTTCTTGTGAAGCCTCCGAAGCATCCATGTATTCCGATTCAGTTGAAGATCTCGCCACAACGCTTTGCTTTGCACTCCTCCAGCTAACTACTGCACCATTCAAAATAAATACGTATCCAGATTGTGATTTAGAATCATCCCGATCGGTGTTCCAACTAGCATCGGTGTAACCATTAACAACGAGCTGTTCATCACCTCCATAAGAAAGAACCATATCCTTAGTTCTTCTCAAGTACTTAAGGATGTTTTTGACCGATGTCAAATGATCCACTCTTGGATCACTTTGATATCTGCTAGTTAGACTAACAGCATATGCAATGTCGGGTCTAGTACATAGCATGGCATACATTAGAGATCCTATGGCTGATGCATAGGGAGTCTTACTCATCCTTTCTCTATCTTCTGCCGATGTCGGACTTTGAGTTTTACTCAAGGTCGTATTGGGAAACATGGGCAAGAACCCTTTCTTGCTATCTTCCATTCCAAACCTCTTTAGAACTTTGTCCAAATATGTACTTTGTGACAATGATATTAGGCGTCTCGATCTATCTCTATAAATCTTTATGCCTAATATGTAAGCTGCTTCGCCAAGATCTTTCATTGAAAAACTATTATTCAAATATTCCTTGACACTATTAAGAAGGTCTACATCATTCCCAATCAATAATATGTCATCTACATATAGTATTAAGAATGCTACAGAGCTCCCACTCACTTTCTTGTAAATACAAGCTTCTCCATAAGTTTGTACAAAACGAAAACTTTTGATTAACTTATCAAAACGTTGATTCCAACTTCGGGATGCTTGCTTCAATCCATAGATGGACCATTGAAGTTTGCATACCTTGTTAGCATATTTAGGATCGAAAAAACCTTTGGGTTGCATCATATACAACTCTTCATCAATGTCTCCATTGAGGAATGTTGTTTTGACATCCATCTGCCATATCTCATAATCATAATATGCAGCGATTGCTAACATAATCCTCAAGACTTTAGCTTCGCTACTGGTGAGAAAGTCTCATCCTAGTCAACTCCTTGAATTTGTCGAAACCCTTTTGCGACAAGTCGAGCTTTATAGACAGTAACATTACCATCAGCATATGTTTTCTTCTTGAAAATCCATTTGTTCTCGACAGCCTTCCGGCCATCTGGTAAGTCCACCAAAGTCCATACTTGGTTTTCGTACATGGATCCAATATCGGATTTCATGGCTTCTTGCCATTTATTGGAATCTGGGCTCATCATCGCTTACTCATATGTCTCAGGGTCATCGGTGTTGTCCACCAACATGACACTCATAACGGGATCATACCAATCTGGAGTGGTACGAGTTCTCATTGACCTGCGAGGCTCTGTAGCAACTACAACCGAAGTTTCATGATCATCATCATTAGCTTCCTCTCTTATTGGTGTAGGCTCCACATGAACTTCTTCCGGTGCTGCGCTACTCGCAATTTCGAGAGAAGGTTCGACAACCTCGTCGAGTTCTACTTTCCTTCCAGTCACTTCTTTCGAGAGAAATTCCTTCTCTAGAAAGGATCCATTCTTGGCAACGAAGATTTTGCCTTCGGATCTATGATAGAAGGTATACCCAATAGTTTCCTTCGGGTATCCTATGAAGACGCATTTTTCCGCTTTGGGTTCAAGCTTGTCCGGCTGTAACTTCTTTACATAGGCTTCGCAACCCCAAACTTTAAGGAACGACAATCTAGGTTTCTTCCCAAACCATAATTCATACGGTGTCGTTTCAACGGATTTAGATGGTGCCCTATTTAAAGTGAATGTGGCTGATAACCCCAAAATGATAGCGGTAAATCTGTAAGTGACATCATAGAACGAACCATATCTAAGAGAGTTCGATTATGACGTTCGGACACACCATTACGCTGTGGTGTTCCCGGCGGTGTCAATTGTGAAAGTATTCCGCATTTCTTTAAATGCTCGCCAAACTCGTAACTTAGATATTCACCTCCACGATCAGAACGTAGAAATTTAATCTTCTTGTTACGTTGATTCTCTACCTCACTTTGAAATTCCTTAAACTTCTCGAAAGTTTCGGACTTATGTTTCATGAAATAGATATACCCATATCTACTCAAATCATCCGTGAAGGTAAGAACATAACCATAACCACCGCGCGATGCTACACTCATTGGACCACACACATCGGTATGTATGATTTCCAATAAGTCCGTAGCTCGCTCCATCATACCAAAAAATGGAGTCTTAGTCATTTTGCCCATCAGACATGCTTCGCATCTTTCAAGTGATTCGAAATCAAGTGATTCAAGAAGTCCATCGGAATGGAGTTTCTTCATGCGCTTCACTCCAGTGTGACCAAGACGACAGTGCCACATATAGGTCGAGTTATCGCTCGATTTCAAACGTTTAGCCTCAATGTTGTTGATATGTGTATTTCCACTATCGAGATTCAATAAGAATAGACCATCTATCAAAGGTGCATGTGCATAAAACATATTACTCATATAAATCGAACAACTATTATTCTCGGTCTTAAACAAGTAACCGTCTCGCAATAAACAAGATCCCGATATAATGTTCATGCTTAACGCATGCACCAAATAACAATTATTTAAGTATAAAACTAATCCCGATGGTAGATGAAGGGGTAGCGTGCCGACCGCGATCACATCAACCTTTGATCCGTTTCCCACGCGCATCGTCACCTCGTTCTTCGCTAGCTTCCGTTTATTCTGTAGCACCTGTTTCGAGTTACAAATATGAGCAACCGAACCAGTATCAAATACCCAGGCACTACTACGAGTACTAGTGAGATACACATCAATAACATGTATATCGGATATACCTTTCTTCTTGATGTTGCCGTTCTTCAAATCTGCCAAGTACTTTAGGCAATTCCGCTTCCAGTGACCTTCTCCCTTGCAGTAAAAGCACTCAGTATCAGGCTTAGGTCCAGCCTTGGTCTTCTTCGTCGGTGCGGTAACTTTCTTACCACCCTTCTTGAAGTGTCCCTTTTGCTTAGACTTGCCTTTCTTGAATTTGGTGGTCTTATTGACCAACAACACTTGGTGCTCTTTCTTGATCTCCACTTCTACAGATTTCAATATAGCAAACAGTTCTGACAACTGCTTGTTCATGTTTTGCATGTTGTAGTTCATCACAAAGTTCTTGTAACTTGGTGGTAGTGATTGGAGGACACGGTAAATCCCCAAAGCATTAGGAATCACTATACCCAAGCTTTGAAGTTTGCTTGCGTGCCCAGACATCTTAAGCACATGCTCACTGACGGAGCTGCCCTCTTCCATCTTGAAGTTAAAGAACTTTTTAGAAGCCTCATAGCTCTCAATTTCCGCATGAGTCTCAAAGATCAATTTGAGATCCTCGAAAATATCATATGGGTCTGAATTCTCAAACCTTTCCTGAAGCTCCGATTCTAAACCATACAATATAGCACACTGAACTGTGGAGTACTGAGTCTTCTGAGTGAGGTAAACATTCTTTACTTCATCGGCAGCATCAGCTGCAGGTGGGTCACCCAGCGGTGCATCCAGCACATAGGTCAAATTACCAGCTGTGAGGACAATCCTCAAATTGCGGAAAAAAATCCGCGAAGTTGCTTCCATTGTTTTTCAACTTTTCTTTCTCTAGGAACGCATTAAAATTGATGGTAGGGGCCGCCATTGATCTACAACATATTTGCAATAGTTTAGACTAAGTTTATGAAAAAATGAGTTCTAATTAATAGTTAAATTAATCTAGGTGAACTCCCACTCAAAACAATATCCCTCACATTGTTTTAGTGATCACACGAACCAAACCCACCACATCAACACCGATCATCACGAGAGTTGATATAGTTTCAATGGCGAACAATCGACATGTTCATCATATCTACTATATGATTCATGCTTTACCTTTCGGTGATCCGTGTTCCGAGACCATGTCTGTACATGCTAGGCTCGTCAAGATCAAACCTTAGTTTTCGCATGAGCAAATCTGGCTTGCTCACGTTGTATACACTTGCGGAATCTAATACACCCGATCATCACGTGGTGCTTTGAAACAACAAGCTTTAGCAACGGTGCTAACTAAGGGTGAACACTTTATGACTTGAAATTCATGTGCATGAGGGATCATCTTATAATGCTACCGTCGTCTACTAAGCAATACAAGATGCATAAAGGATTAACATCACATGCAATTCATAATATGTGATATGATATGGCCTTTTCTTCTTTGTGCTTCCGATCTCCATCTTCAAGCACGAACATGATCTCCATCATCACCAGCATTGCATCAAGGTCAATGACGCTTCTTCATGGTTGTCGTCCACCGGATTCAACTATTACAACTACTTTGAATAGACACGCGGGTCTTAACATAAATTAAAGACAACCATATGGCTCCTGCCGGTTGCCAACTTACAATAAGGAACATTGCATACATCAAATATAATCACAATCATGGCCATATCACATCACTGCACACCCCTGCAAAACAAAGTTAGACGCCTCTACTTTCTTTGCATGTTTTACGTGGTTTGGAGCTTTCAATAAGTGTCGTTCTAACTTACGAACAAGAACCACAACATTGATACTAGTATTGTCAATCACCCGTTGTAAATTGGATCTTAACTATGCTAGGAGAAACAGGCACCCGCAAAGCCACTTATGCAATACAAGTTGCATGTCAAGAGTGGAGCAAGTCTCATAAACGATGTCATGTAAGGTTAGCCCGGGCCGCTTCATCCCAACATCCCGCAAGATGCAAAGTACACAAGAAGCAATCGATAATAAAAACATCAACGCCCACAATGACCATTGTGTTCTACTCGTGCAACAGATCTACATATAGACACGGCTCTGATACCACTGTAGGGTTTCGTAGCATGGAAAACAAAAAATTTCTATCGCATACAAACAAACAAGCCAAGATCTATCTACTAGATTGTAGCAACGAGTCGATGGAATAACTTACCCTCGAAGATTCCAAAGTGTTTAACGAGAGCGGATTCTCGTCGGTGATGTAGTCGTACTCTTCCTGATCTCAAGATCGCGTAGACGATCCTTCCGGCGCTGCGTTCCGGCAGCGCTCCCGCAGTCGGTCACACGTTCGGTACTCGACGAAGACCTTCCTCTCCCTTGTTCCAGCAGGCAGCGGAGGTTGTAGCACTCTCCTCGCAATTCCGGCAGCACAACGGCGTGGTACCGGAAGTAGAGGGGAGATCTCGCAGGTCTTCGCCTTAAGCCGGAGCGAGTATGGTGGAGTATGAGAGAGTCCCTCGACGATCTAGGGTTTAGACACGCCGAGGAGGGGGCTAGTCCGACGGCTAGGGTTTGACCTAGGCGGCGGAGGTTTGCCCTAGGGCCGGCGGCGGCTATGGAGGCGGCGGCGGCTTGGGGCTAGGGTTTAGAGGTAGGGAACTTGTGTGCTAGGAGGGGCAGCCCTGCCCCTCCCTTTATAGGTGGGAGGCGCGGCCAAGGGGAGGGGAGTCCCTCCCCAACTCGGCTTGGAGGTGGGCCGGCGGTGGAGGGGAGGAACTCCTCCCCAACTCGGTTTCCACCTTCCCCTCCACTTCCCAAAATAGTCATTTGACTTTTCAAATTGGCGTTTGATTTTTCAAACAAGGATTTGATTAAACCCTTTATTTTGTTCAGCGATGATACCTAGTACATGATGCAATCATTCCAACTTGGTATGACACATTCATGTACCCTTCCCCTCCGGAGTGTCGGACATTCCGAAACCTTCTAGAACATTCCCGATGAAAACACCGGAAACATTCCCCAACTCCGAAACAGGACTTTCCTTATATGAATCTTATTCTCCGGACCATTCCGGATCTCCTCGTGATATCCCGAATCCCATCCGAGACTCCGAACAACATTCGGTCTCTTTCTCATCATTCCATAACTACTCAAACAACGTCGAATCCTTAAGTGTGTCTCCCTATGGTTCGTGCATTATGCGGACATGATCGAGACACTTCTCCGATCAATAACCAATAGAGGAATCTGGAAATTCATATGGCTCCCACATATTTCTACGATTACTTTGCGATCGAATGAACCACTTACATACGATACCAATTTCCCTTTGTCTCACGATAGTTTACTTATCCGAGGTTATGATCGTCGGTATCTCTGCATACCTAGTTCAACCTCGTTACCGATAAGTACTCTTTTCTCGTTCCCGTGATATGTGATCCCTTGTGAGCCAGTCACATGCTTGCAAGCTAATTGGATGAAATTTCACCGAGAGGGCCCAGAGTATATCTATCCGTCATATGGATGGACAAATCCCACTCTTGATCCATGTGTCTCAACCAATACTTTCCGAACACTCAATGCCACCTTTATAGCCACCCAGTTACGGTGTGGTGTTTGATGTCATCAAAGCATCCATCCGGTAAAGGTGATATGCATGATCTCATGGTCGAAGGAATTAGGTTACTATGTATCAGAAAGCATATAGCAATTGAACTATTAAAATGACTTTGATCTTTATGCTAAGCTTATCTATAGGAGTATGTCCACCATATCATTCTCCTAACGATATGATCTTGTTGTTAATAACATCTCAATGTTCATGATAGGGAAACCACAATCATTTATTAACCAACAAGCTAGTATTATGAAGAGGCTTTACTAGGAACTTCAATTTAAGTTTACAAATCACACAAGTATTAATGTTTCTTTGTTAATACTATTATAGCATGAATGTAAACATTTATCATAAACACAAAGATATAATAATAACTATATTTATTATTGCCTCTAGGGCATATCTCCAACAGTCTCCCACTTGCACTAGAGTCGTCTAATCTAGATTACATGGTAATATACCGAACACCCATGGCAGTTTGGTGTTGGTCATGTTTTGCCCTCGGGAGAGGTTTAGTCAACGGATCCGCCACATTCAGATCTGTGTGTACTTTGCAAATCGTTATGTCCCCATCTTGGACATGTTCTCGAATAGCATGAAACCGTAGCTTGATGTGCTTCAGCTTCTTGTGTGACCTTGGTTCTTGCGCATTGGCTATGGCGCCCATGTTATCACAGTAGATAGACATTGGGTCCAGCGCACTAGGAACCACACCCAGCTCTGTAATGAACTCTTTCATCCATATCACTTCTTGTGAAGCCTCCGAAGCAGCCATGTATTCCGATTCAGTTGAAGATCTCGCCACAATGCTTTGCTTTGCACTCCTCCAGCTAACTGCTGCACCATTCAAAATAAATACGTATCCAGATTGTGATTTAGAATCATCCGGATCGGTGTTCCAACTAGCATCGGTGTAACCATTAACAATGAGCTGTTCATCACCTCCATAAGAAAGAACCATATCCTTAGTTCTTCTCAAGTACTTAAGGATGTTTTTGACCGATGTCAAATGATCCACTCTTGGATCACTTTGATATCTGCTAGTTAGACTAACAACATATGCAATGTCGGGTCTAGTACATAGCATGGCATACATTAGAGATCCTATGGCTGATGCATAGGGAGTCTTACTCATCCTTTCTCTATCTTCTGCCGATGTCGGACTTTGAGTTTTACTCAAGGTCGTATTGGGAAACATGGGCAAGAACCCTTTCTTGCTATCTTCCATTCCAAACCTCTTTAGAACTTTGTCCAAATATGTATTTTGTGACAATGATATTAGGCGTCTCGATCTATCTCTATAAATCTTTATGCCTAATATGTAAGCTGCTTCGCCAAGATCTTTCATTGAAAAACTATTATTCAAATATTCCTTGACACTATTAAGAAGGTCTACATCATTCCCAATCAATAATATGTCATCTACATATAGTATTAAGAATGCTACAGAGCTCCCACTCACTTTCTTGTAAATACAAGCTTCTCCATAAGTTTGTACAAAACCAAAACTTTTGATTAACTTATCAAAACGTTGATTCCAACTTCGGGATGCTTGCTTCAATCCATAGATGGACCGTTGAAGTTTGCATACCTTGTTAGCATCTTTAGGATCGAAAAAACCTTTGGGTTGCATCATATACAACTCTTCATCAATGTCTCCATTGAGGAATGTTGTTTTGACATCCATCTGTCATATCTCATAATCATAATATGCAGCGATTGCTAACATAATCCTCAATTGCAACCTAATTCGCAACTCGAAAAGACAGGCACTTAGTTGTGACTTCAGTTGCAACTATAAAAACAACTCAGTTGCAACCTCATTTGCAATTGAAAAGACACGTATAATTAAAAATATCAGTTGCAAACTCAGTTGGTACTAAAAAATATCAATTCCAACAACCGTTGCAACTGGAATTCTCATTCGCAACCCCACTTGCAACTAAACCTCACTTGCAACCTCACTTGTAACTAAAAATATCTTAGTTGCAACTTTACTTGCAACTGAAAAATCACAATTACAACCGTATTCACAACTGAAAAAGCTAATCGGAAATTCAAAAACTCTCAATCAAAACTGATGTCATTTCAATATTAGTTGCAAACGGGGTTGCAATTTATATAAAAAAGTCTCAGTTACGAACCCACTTGCAACTCACTGGACAATAAAGCTGATCGTGATTTCGAAATTTTATGTCAAATAATATGGTTTCAATCTCAGTTGCAAGTCAAGTTGCAACTTCTATAAGAAATCCCGCCGAACTATAAAAGGAATTGTGATTTCAAAATTTTATGTCAATTAATGTGGTTTCATTCTCACTTGCAAACCAAGCTACAACTTCTGTAAAACAAATCGCACTGGACTATAAAAAGGATCACAATTTCAAAATTTTATGTCAAATAGTATGATTTTAATCTCAGTTGCAAGTCAAGTTACAACTTCTATAAACAAATTATACGAGAGAAATAAGCGGATGCATTTTCAAAATTTCTTAGTCAAATTGATGCCATTTCAATTTCAGCTGCAACTCTATTTGCAATTTATATAAAATAATCTCATTTCCAACTCACCGGACAAGAAATGTGGATTACTCGATTTAAAAAAATAAGACAATGAATCTCATTCGGTCTCAGTTGCAAGTCTACTTGCAACTTCTAGAATAAAATATCACGGACAAAAAGGCGGATCGTGATTTCAAATATTCTTGATCAATTCATGTCATTTTTCGCAACCTGAAAAGGTATCTCTCTCTAGAATGCAATTTAGACAATATCATATACCACACCTAATATACATACACGAAAATGTTTGCTCCCTCTCTGTATAAATTGCAACCAAGTATTATTTAGTGAATAGTAGGAGCAATACACAAAAAAACCCTAGAGAAAAAACCAAGTACAGTAAACGCCTACGATGAAAAAGATCAAAATCACAAAATCCAAATCTATTTCTTGGAAGTCATACATATTTAGTACCCTGACTAAAATAAATCATTTTACAAAAAAGAAAAAACACAAAATAACAAAAGATAAAAATTCCAGCTGCGAGGTCGTCTCCCGCCATTTCCTGGGGCTGCCCGCTCTAGCTTGGTCAATCCGGCAAACAAAAAGTGTGAAAATGACAAACAACCAAATAAAAGAAGAGGCTCATTTATTAGCCCAATAACGACAGCAGGCAAAACAACAACGAAGGACAACACAAAGCAATGACGCGGTCCAGCTCAATTATCAACGCGGAGCGACACGGTACGATCAACGCGGAGCAACGCGACGCGGGGCAGCTGAGCAACCAGTGTCATACGCACGAATCTTAATGACCGGACTAATTCAATGGTACACAAACTAGCCGTGACGCAAGCTACGTCGCAGCTAGCTATGTTTTAGCAATTCCATAAATATATATATGTATATATAATATTTATGGTCAAATTTAAAGATTAATCAAATATTATGCATGGTTAGCATTCTTGAGCCTCTCAACAATGTCAGTCAAACTCTATTGTTAACACATGAAAGACATAAAAGATATTAGTAATCCGAGAAATATTATTGCAATGCAATAGGAAATTAAATGTCCCTACATTTGATAGCTCAACTATCTTAAAATCATGGTGAAGACAAAAGTACTTTTCCTATTGATTGAGCAAATTATATAGCATGATACTTATTTCTACCAATCGCTTCTTGTATACATATGACCGTGCAAAAAGAGTAGAAATGTAGATATATTAGACACTGAATTACTAAGAGGATAAAATAGTCTTCAAACATGTTGATCAGAACAAGTAAAACAATTGGAAATAAGAGGAGAGATGTCTACGGAATGGTACAATTATGTGATTGTGTCGTTAGTCTATAGTAACAAATATATATTCACAACCCTGTAAAAACATGTGATGTCAGTTTTGTTCTGGACACTTGAAGAGGCCAGAGAAATCGTGGCATCAAGAAAAATGTAAAGAAATGTTGAGTTATTTTTTTAGGAAATATGAGTCAAAATAGAACCATGGTAGACTACAATTTGAATCGCCTATATTTTCTCAAATAATTCTATACTATTAGGGTTCAAAAGTAGACTAATATAGAAATGCAAAAAGACTTGGTTCGGGGGCCCTACATCATAGGGGTCCTAGGCGAGTGCCCCTCTGCCCCGCCCTATGGGTCGGCCCTGTGCCTCATGTGCACCTGCATATTGGAAACCATGCCCCATTTTTTGGTGGTTGTGTTGGAATTATGCCCTAGAGGAAATAATAAAGATGTTATTATTATAATTCTTGTTCATGATAAAGTTTATATTCCATGCTAGAATTGTATTAAGCGGAAACTTTAATACTTGTGTGGTCTGTGAACAACACCGTGTCCCTAGTACGCCTCTATGGATTAGCTCATTGATCAATGATGGTTAAGGTTTCCTAAACATAGACATGAGTTGTCAATTGATAATGAGATCATATCATTGGAGAATGATATAATGGACAGATCCAAACTAAGCAAAGCAATTAGATCGTGTCATCGTGTTCGTCTTTGCGAAGTTTTTCTTATGTCAAATATTGTATTCCTTAGACCATGAGATAATACAACTCCCTGGTATCGGAAGAAAGCTTTGAGGTCATCAAACGTCATCCTATGAGAGGGTGATCATAAAGGTGTCTCTCAGGTGATCGGAAAGTATCTGTTGGGTTGTATGTATCGAGATGGAATTTGTCCCTCCCAAGTCGGAGACATATACTTCGGGCCCACTCGGTAATCGATATCAACACCGCTTGCAAGCATGTGGTTAAGGAGTTAATCACAAAGTGATATCGGATTACGGAACGAGTAAAGTACTTGCTGTGAACGAGATTGAACTAGGTATGACGGTACCGACGATCGAATCTCGGGCAAGTAAAATATCGCGAGACGAAGGGAATATATATATGGGATTGATTGAATCCTGGCATCGTGGTTCATCCGATATGATCATCGATGAATGTGTGGGAGTCAATATGGGTGCCCAGACCCCGCTGTTGATTATTGATAGAAGATCATGTCTGCATATTCTCGAACCCGCAGGGTCACACACTTAACGTATCTCGACGCTAGGATAGATTGGATAATTGGTTTATGAATTTTTGTTCGGAGTCTCGTATGGGATCCGGGATATCACGAGAGGTTCTGGAATGGTCCGGAGAATAAGATTCATATAAGGCAATGCAGTTTTTGGAGTTCGGAATTGTTTCGGGTTAATCGGTATTGTACCGGAAGCTTCTAGAACCTTCCAGAAGGGTACCAACGTGGCCCCACCTTCCGGGAGGGGGCATGGACCTATGAGGGAGTGTCCTGGCCGCATTGGGCCAGGGGAACAAGGCTCCATAGGGCCCAGCCGATCCTAGAGAGTTTAAATCGTTTAAACTAGAGATAGGGTTTCTAGAAGAGGGGAGAGTCCATGCCCCCCACTCCTTATCCTTTGGGCTTGGGGGAGGGGCTAGGGCTGCGCCCCCCCTCTATATAAAGAGGGGTGGGGGCGCACCAAACCCCTACACCTCTCCTCCAAACCCTAGCCGCCTTGCTGCCTTCCTCTCTCCCTCCCGACTGTTTGTAGGCGAAGCCCTGCGGCAGAAATTCTCCACCATATACACCACGCCGTCGTGTTGTAGATCCAATCTACCTCTCCACCATACTTGCTGGTCCGAGGAAGGAGGAGACGTCGAGGTGCTGCACGTGTGCATCTCACGGAGGCACCGCCACTTGTGGTGCTAGATCGGATCGGATCGCGAGGAGGAGAAGCGAGTACGACTACATCACCCACGTTCCGACGAACGTTCCGCTGTGCGAATCTTCAAGGGTATGAAGATCTAATCCAGTCTCTCTCGTTGATTGCATCTCCTAGATTAGATCTTGGCTTTCCCTCTGTTCGCATCCGTAGAAAAATTTGATTTACTATGCCGCGGATCCCTTCAGTGGTATCAGAGCTAGATCTATGCGTAGATGTGTTTCACGAGTAGAACGCAACATGGTTGTTGCGGGCGTTGATGTTTTCTGTTGCAAGCCTCTTGTTTGTGTTCTTCTTATGACGCGGGATAGTGAGATTGAAGCGGTCCAGGCCAACCTTACGCGACATCGTTCGCGAGACCGGCTCCGCGCTTGACGTGTGGCTTGTTCCACACATGCGGCTGGTGGATGTCAGTTTCTCTCACTATAGTTGTTATGGGATTAACACCGGAGTTTGGCAACCATAATATCACCGTTGTGGCTTTTCGTAGGTAAGAATCGTTCTTAGCATCTACTCCCATAAGCCACGTAAAACATGCAACAACAAAGTAGAGGCGTCTAACTTGTTTTTGCAGGGAGTGTTTTCTGTGATATGGTAAGGCCCAAGATGTGATGTGTATAATGTATGCGATGATCATGTTTTGTAATGTTTCACGACTTGCATGTCGATGAGTACACAACTGGCAGGAGACATATGGTTATCTTTATAATTGTGTATGACCTGCGAGTCAACTTCTTATACGCCATGTAATAGCTTTACTTTATCGCTAAGTAGTTAGCAATAGTTGTAGTTGCTATTCGTGGTGAAGGCAATCATGGTGGAGTGATGGAGATCATGCCGGAACGCACAAGATGGAGATCATTGCGCGAAGATTGGCTGTACCATGTCACATAAAGTTATATGCATGTGATGTTTATCCTTTATGTATCTTATTATGCTTAGATCGCGACGGTAGCATTATAAGATGATTCCTCACTTAAAGATCAAGATAAAAACTGTGTTCTCCCCAAGTATGCACCTTTGCGAAAGTTTGTCGTGTCCAAGCATCACGTGATGATCGGGTGCTATAGACTCTTCGCTCACATACAACGGGTGCAAGCCAGTTTTGCACACGCGGAAATACTTGGGTCTAGCTTGACGAGCCTAGCATGTATAGACATGGCCTCGGAACACAAGAACCGAAAGGTTAAGCATGAGTCATATGAATGATATGATCGACACTTTGTTGTCCACCATTGAAACCACATCTCTTCTCGTGATGATCGGATTAGGTGTGGTGAATTTGGATCGTGTTCACTAAACAACTTGAGGGATGTTGAATTTAGTGGGAGTTCATCTAGTAATTTGATTAAGTTGAACTATTTATCATGAACATAGTCTAAATTGTACTTGCAAATACTGTAGATCCCATGGCCAAGTCCAACTTCAACTTCAACGTTTTTGATGAGATAGAAAAGCTTAGAAACAATGGGTCTAACTTCACCAAATGGTTCCGCATTCTGAGAATCATTCTCGCTGGCGGACAAAAGGACTATGTCCTTGAGAAAGCGCTAGGTGACGCTCCTGCTATAGATGCGCCGGCTGATGAAAAGGCTGTTTATCAGTCGCGCGAGGATGATTATGATTTGATTAAGATCGCCATGTTGTATGCTATGGAATCGGATCTTCAAAATTGTTTTGAAGAGTATCCCGGGCCCTTTGAGATTCTTGAGGAGCTGAAAACTATGTTTCAGACTCAGGCCCGTTCTGAGAGATATGAGATCTCTAAGAAATTCTTTAACTACAAGATGGAGGAAGGGAGTTCCGTTAGTGAGCACGCCATTAAGATGTCGGGCTACACTCAACGCCTTGAGCAACTGGACTGCAAGATTCCAGAGGAGCTCAAGATTGACACTCCTAGCTACAAAAGTTTTGTAGTTGATCACAATCAGATTGGTTCCACTGATATGATCACTGAGCTCTTCGCTAAGATGAAAGTGGCGGAGGTGAACATCAAAAAGAATAATCATGTGTTGATGGTCAACAAGCCCCCCACCTTCAAGAAAGGTAAGGGTGCAAGGAAGCCCTTCAAGAAAGGCGGCGGCAAGTGCGTTGCCCCTGCTGAGAAGAAGCTCAAGTCTGGTCCTAAGCCGGACACTGAGTGCTTCTATTGCAAGGACAAGGGTCACTGGAAGCGCAACTGTCCGAAGTACTTAGCGGACAAGAAGGCTGGCACCATCAAAGGTATATTTGATATACATGTTATTGATGTTTTCCTTACTAGCCCTCGTTGTAGTGCCTGGGTATTTGATACCGGTTCAGTTTCTAATATTTGTAACTCGAAACAGGAGCTACGGAATAGACGGTGGCTTGCGAGGGATGAGGTGACGATGCGCGTTGGCAATGGATCAAGAGTTGATGTGATGGCCGTCGGCACGCTCTCCTTAGTTTTACCTTCGGGATTAGTTTTAAACCTTAATAAGTGTTATTATGTGCCTGCGTTGAGCATGAACATTATTTCTGGATCGTGTTTATTGTAAGACGGTTATTCATTTAAATCGGAGAATAATGGTTGTTCTATTTATATGAGTAACATCTTTTATGGTCATGCACCTCTTATGAATGGTTTATTTCTTCTAAATCTCGAAAGGGATGAAACACACATCCATAACATTGAGGCTAAGAGATGCAAAGTAGATAGTGATAATACTACTTATTTGTGGCACTGTCGTCTAGGTCATATTGGTGTAAAGCGCATGAAGAAACTCCATTCTGATGGACTTTTGGAGTCTCTTGATTTTGAATCATTTGACACATGCGAACCATGCCTCATGGGCAAGATGATCAAAACCCCGTTCTCCGGTATGATGGAGCGAGCAACGGACTTGTTGGAAATCATACATACCGATGTATGCGGACCGATGAGTGTTTCGACGCGCGGTGGATATCGCTATTTTCTCACTTTTACCGATGACTTAAGTAGATATGGGTATATCTATTTAATGAAACATAAATCTGAAACGTTTGAAAAGTTCAAAGAATTTCAGAATGAAGTGGAGAACCATCGTAACAGAAAGATTAAGTTTCTACGATCCGATCGTGGGGGCGAATATTTGAGTTATGATTTTCTCACGCATCTTAAAGCAAGCGGAATTGTTTCGCAACTCACGCCACCCGGAACACCACAGCGCAATGGTGTGTCTGAACGCCGGAATCGAACCCTATTAGATATGGTCCGATCGATGATGTCTCTTACTGATTTGCCGTTATCATTTTGGGGTTATGCATTAGAAACCGCTGCATTCACTTTAAATAGGGCTCCATCTAAATCCGTTGAGACGACACCGTATGAACTGTGGTTTGGTGCTAAACCTAAGTTGTCGTTTCTTAAAGTTTGGGGATGCGAAGCTTACGTCAAGAAGTTGATGCCGGACAAGCTCGAACCCAAAGCGGAGAAATGCGTCTTCATAGGATACCCTAAGGAAACTACTGGGTATACCTTCTATCACAGAACCGAAGGCAAAGTGTTTGTCGCAAAGAACGGTTCCTTTCTTGAGAAGGAGTTTCTCTCGAAAGAAGTGAGTGGGAGGAAAGTAGAGCTTGACGAGGTTATTGAACCTTCTCTTGAATTGGAGAGTAGCGCAGCACCTGAAATTGTTCCAGTGCCGCCTGCACCAACAATAGAGGAAGCTAATGACAAGGATCATGAAGCTTCGGACGATGCTGCTACTGAACGTCGCATGTCGACAAGGTCGCGTGCCCCTACTGAGTGGTACGGCAACCCTGTCTTGACTGTCTTGTTAGTAGAAGACAGTGAACCTACGAACTATGAGGAAGCGATGATGAGCCTAGACTCTGAGAAATGGCTGGAAGCCATGAAATCCGAATTGGGATCCATGAGCGAAAACCAAGTATGGACTTTGGTGGATCCTCCTAGCGACCGAAAGGCCGTTGAGTGCAAATGGATTTTCAAGAAGAAAACGGACGCGGATGGTAATGTTACCGTCTATAAAGCACGGCTTGTCGCAAAAGGTTTTCGACAAGTTCAAGGTGTTGACTACGATGAGACTTTCTCTCCCGTAGCAATGTTTAAGTCCATTCGGATTTTATTAGCAATTGCTGCGTTTCATGATTATGAAATATGGCAGATGGATGTCAAGACTGCTTTCCTCAATGGCAACATTGATGAAGAGTTGTATATGATGCAACCCGAAGGTTTTGTCGATCCTAAGGATGCTAGTAAAGTATGCAAACTTCAGCGTTCCATTTATGGGCTGAAGCAAGCATCTCGGAGTTGGAACCTTCGTTTTGATCAAGTGATCAAGAGCTTTGGATTTGTTCCAAATTGCTACGAAGCTTGCATCTACAAGAAAGTGAGTGGGAGCTCGGTGACGTTTCTGGTACTGTATGTGGATGACATATTGATTATCGGAAATGACATCAACATGCTTAACGATGTGAAGAGTTATTTGAACAAGTGTTTTTCAATGAAAGACCTAGGTGAAGCTGCTTATATATTGGGCATCAAAATCTATAGAGATAGACAAAGACGCCTGATAGCTTTAAGCCAAAGTACATACCTAGACAAAGTTCTGAAAAGGTTCAGAATGGATAAGGCAAAGAAAGGTTCAGTGCCTATGTTGTCAGGTAAGATATTGAGCAAGGCTCAGTGTCCAGCTACGGTAAATGATAGGGAAGCTATGAGCAAAGTGCCTTATGCCTCGGCCATAGGTTCCATCATGTATGCCATGCTGTGTACTAGACCGGATGTGTCCAATGCTCTTAGTTTGACGAGCAGATATCAAAGTGATCCAGGAGTGGAACACTGGACAGCCGTGAAGAACATCCTAAAGTACCTAAATAGGACTAAAGAAATGTTCTTAGTCTATGGGGGTGATGAACAGCTTGTCGTAAAAGGTTACGTCGACGCTAGTTTTGACACCGACAAGGATGATTCCAAATATCAGACATGATATGTTTATATTTTGAATGGAGGAGCTGTGAGCTGGAGAAGCTGCAAGCAAAGCGTGATCGTGGGATCTACAGTGGAGCGGAATACATGGCTGCTGCAGAAGCGTCAAGTGAAGGAGTTTGGATCAGAAACTTCATCACTGAGCTTGGCGTGGTTCCAAGTGCATTGGACCCACTGGAGATATTGTGTGACAACACTAGCGCCATAGCACTCGCTAAGGAACCAAGATATCATCCAAAGACCAAGCATATCAACCGCAAGTTTCATATAATCCGAGATTATATTGCAGATGGAGATCTGAAGATTAGCAAAGTACATACAGATCTGAATGTCGCAGATCCATTGACTAAACCTCTTCCACGTGTAAAACATGATCAACACCTCAGTGCCATGGGTGTGAGATTGTTGCCAGATGTAAACTAGATTATTGACTCTAGTGCAAGTGGGAGACTGTTGGAATTATGCCCTAGAGGCAATAATAAAGATGTTATTATTATAATTCTTGTTCATGATAAAGTTTATATTCCATGCTAGAATTGTATTAAGCGGAAACTTTAATACTTGTGTGGTTTGTGAACAACACCGTGTCCCTAGTACGCCTCTATGGATTAGCTCATTGATCAATGATGGTTAAGGTTTCCTAACCATAGACATGAGTTGTCAATTGATAATGAGATCATATCATTGGAGAATGATATGATGGACAGACCCAAACTAAGCAAAGCAATTAGATCGTGTCATCGTGTTCGTCTTTGCGAAGCTTTTCTTATGTCAAATATTGTATTCCTTAGACCATGAGATAATACAACTCCCTGGTATCGGAAGAAAGCTTTGAGGTCATCAAACGTCATCCTATGAGAGGGTGATCATAAAGGTGTCTCTCAGGTGATCGGAAAGTATCTGTTGGGTTGTATGTATCGAGATGGAATTTGTCCCTCCCAAGTCGGAGACATATACTTCGGGCCCACTCGGTAATCGATATCAACACCGCTTGCAAGCATGTGGTTAAGGAGTTAATCACAAAGTGATATCGGATTACGGAACGAGTAAAGTACTTGCTGTGAACGAGATTGAACTAGGTATGACGGTACCGACGATCGAATCTCGAACAAGTAAAATATCGCGAGACGAAGGGAATATATATATGGGATTGATTGAATCCTGGCATCGTGGTTCATCCGATATGATCATCGATGAATGTGTGGGAGTCAATATGGGTGCCCAGACCCCGCTGTTGATTATTGATAGAAGATCATGTCTGCATATTCTCGAACCCGCAGGGTCACACACTTAACGTATCTCGACGCTAGGATAGATTGGATAATTGGTTTATGAATTTTTGTTCGGATTCTCGGATGGGATCCGGGATATCACGAGAGGTTCCAGAATGGTCCGGAGAATAAGATTCATATAAGGCAATGCAGTTTTTGGAGTTCGGAATTGTTCCGGGTTAATCGGTATTGTACCGGAAGCTTCTAGAACCTTCCGGAAGGGGACCAACGTGGCCCCACCTTCCGGGAGGGGGCATGGGCCTATGAGAGAGTGTCCTGGACGCATTGGGCCAGGGGCACAAGGCCCCATAGGGCCCAGCCGATCCTAGAGAGTTTAAATCGTTTAAACTAGAGATAGGGTTTCTAGAAGAGGGGAGAGTCCATGCCCCCCACTCCTTATCCTTTGGGCTTGGGGGAGGGGCTAGGGCTGCGCCCCCCCTCTATATAAAGAGGGGTGGGGGCGCACCAAACCCCTACACCTCTCCTCCAAACCCTAGCCGCCTTGCTGCCTTCCTCTCTCCCTCCCGACTGTTTGTAGGCGAAGCCCTGCGGCAGAAATTCTCCACCATATACACCACGCCGTCGTGTTATAGATCCAATCTACCTCTCCACCATACTTGCTGGTCCGAGGAAGGAGGAGACGTCGAGGTGCTGCACGTGTGCATCTCACGGAGGCACCGCCACTTGTGGTGCTAGATCGGATCGGATCGCGAGGAGGAGAAGCGAGTACGACTACATCACCCACGTTCCGACGAACGTTCCGCTGTGCGAATCTTCAAGGGTATGAAGATCTAATCCAATCTCTCTCGTTGATTGCATCTCCTAGATTAGATCTTGGCTTTCCCTCTGTTCGCATCCGTAGAAAAATTTGATTTACTATGCCGCGAATCCCTTCAGGTTGTCCTTCTCCTAGAACATGTACCTTACCGCCCGCCCACCGGCCATCAACTAGTCATTGTTCAATTGGTGGATCACAACAAAAACACAAACACCTAAGCTTTGCACAAAGGCCTTGCTTCCTTGGTCATCCTCACCTCTTGGATGATTTGGAAGCACCGCAATGGCTGCACCTTCAGTGGTGCACATGCTAGTCTAGCTACCCTCCTCATGGTGGATGATGCTACGCTCTGGGCTCGCTTTGGCGCATTAGGTCATATGACTTGTTTGCCAGGCACTAGGGATGCCCCTTAAATACCTCCCTCCCTTCTTGTGCTTGTGTTTTTTCTATGTTTTGAGTTTTTGAGTATGTACTAGGCCTCTTCTCTAGGCTTATGATTTCCTCTCTTTGGAATATATTGAGGCGCAAGCTTTGCGTTCTTCTCAAAAAAAAGTTGAGCTAGTTAGATCTACCATCATCACTTTGGTTTATGCTCTTGAAATGACATTCAAAGTAAATGTGGCATCGTCCGAATCTTGAGACATTGCAATTATGAGTTGGTTCTTTTTACACAATGTGCACGTTTTGTCTTAGACGTGATATTGTATCGTGTACCCGAGATGTGAATTGAGCTACTTAGGGTTATCTAACGTTACACCATAACTGCGCAGTTATTAAGGTAGATTTCGGGTTTGTCACGAAGGATGCTAGGGATGGTAAATTAAGATGGGATTTGCCCCCTCTCTACATGAGAGAGATATCTTTGGCCCCCTCGAGTGATCGGATCAAAAAATGCATGGTCGTGCTGCTTAAGGTAAAGGAGTTAATCTAGTAAGGGGTTTCAATTCACGGGAGCGAGATAGAGTTGTCGACCTTGTCAGAATATTGCGTGGAAATGGAATGTAATGTACATAACATTGTGATGGTTTGTGTGATACGATCTTTATGTGTGTTCGGAAGTTTTCACGTCTTGACAGAGGATGCTACCAACTATTGACCGAGTAGGAAGAACTCCCCAACTGGATTCCCAACCCCGGGGTTCCACTGCCCGCGCCGCTCTCGCCTTAGCATAGAATTCTAATGGGCCTTAAGGTAGAAACCCGTTAGGGACGTCTATCTAAAAGAGAGTGGGGTGCATGGTTTACGGTTACTCAATTTGTCACACTTTCAACCACAACCCCCCACCTCTTCCACGCTCCAGCCATCCGCATGGACCTAGCAGTCCGACTTGTGACATTTCCTCCTCGTATGTGTGGACATCTTGAAAGCATTGGATTTGTAGCGCTGGGATGAGCCACATGAGAGGGAACCATCGGGCGTGGCAACGAAGACGAGGAAGTATTAGGACTACACTACCCGACACGCTACACTGAATTCCGCACCCACATGCCTAGTGGTAATCTCGTAATTTATAACTTCCTGAATCCTAGTTTACACCGTATAAATTTTTAGTTTGCGCTAGTATAGACGAACCATATCGCAGAAATGAATGGGTTGTAAAAACCGAAAACGCAAACACTTGAACTGACCTTTTGAGATAAAAATGAAGGGCACCGTCTTCGACTTTCTTGCATATCGGTTCGGCGGGGAGAATGAATGCCTACAGTACACAACGATGCAATATCAAATAGTAAAAAGAAGGTGCAATTGGTACCCAATATACGCACAAGCGATACACCGTATCGCTAAACATTTTGTGCAGTTTTTACAGAGGCCTCGATAAACGGTAGATTGTGCTTCTCGGCAAACTTTTGTCCTTCCTCATAGCTGACGGCGTGCATATTAGAGAGATCACATTTGTTTCCTATCAGCAGCAATGTTACGTCAGCTCTTGACAGCGTTCTTGCTTCTTTTAGCCATTTGGCAATACGATTAAAAGTCTCCCTCCTGAAGTAAGGTTAGCGAAGCGTAAGAACCATTGCACGCACAAAGCAAACACCATAATAACAGATATGTTGCCGAACCATTGAAGTACCTTGTGATATCATACACCAAAATAATACAAGCAACCCTGCTGTAGTACTGTCTAATTATAGGTCCGATTACTCCTTTTCCAGCCTGCAAAGTCAAGACATAATATATGAGATTAACATGCTTCATATCGTCGAATCCAACAAGTATGGTAATAATACAGAACACCATATGAAAGGCCCGCAAAAGCATAGCTGCATTGCGTTTAAACAATACATTTTCATGGTACAGAACATATAGGGTCAAGCTAAAGTGACTATGCACAAAACATATAGGGGGAGGTGAGTTTATTTGGTGGCGCACACGTACCGTGTCCCAGATCTCAAGCCGTATGGGCTTGTCGTCCACGGCGATGGTGCGTGTGCCGAACTCGATGTCGTCGGTGGCTTCGTACGCCGTCTAGAACGTCCTGTCCGTGAACTGCAGGCTCAGGCACGTCTTCCCGACGCCCGCAACATTCGATCGCCATAAGCGCAGCGCAACAAGCTAGACATGACCAGCCGATCATACGGAACGAGATTAGTGAAGAGGGAGGCGGGCAACGAGATGGATCAACCTGGGTCGCCGATGATGGTGTCACTTGAAGCAGTGATCGTATGGCATCTTCGATCGCAGGTTCGCGACGAGCAACGGGGGTGATCCTCTGTTTTGATTGGAGAGAAACGGGGGATTAGAGTTGATTCGACTGGTTGGCCTAGTTAGTGTTACAATTGCGACAAGAAGATAACGAAGAACGAAAACGAAAAACACAGCAAGGGTGACACAGATTTAACGTGAAAAAACCTCTCCAACAAAGAGAGGAAAAAACCACGGGCGCCATACGATCACTCGGTCCAAGCCTCCGGCGACGGGCCTCGCTCCACTCGTCAGAAGTTGCCCTATACTTTGTAGAATTTTGATCAACATATAACAGTTAGGTTATGGAGACGTTTGATTCTTATTTTTAACCCCAAGTTTTTTGTGTGGCTAAAATAACCCTTTCCAGAGGAGCGGTCTCTCTATTACACCCAGCCACTGCATTCTCAGATCAGTGTGCCGCACGATCCCCTGATTACCCTGCACGACCATTGCAGACAGGGCTTATTTAACACGAACAAATGGATGGTGGTCAAAACAAGTCTTTGCTCGCGTGGACAAACGTGATCCAGGGAAGAATATCTTTGAAGCAACTGCCAATCTTTGGAGTGTGCAAGAATTGAACGTGTTGTCAAGAGAGCATGTTCTGACGAAGCAAAGTTGCTGTGAACCTGGCCTACCGGCCGGCCAGTACTCTAGGAAAGAACAGTTGCCTCTTTCAGTACATTTATTTATGTGAGCAATCATACACTGCGCGCTTGCACCTAGGGGTACTTGTATTGTACTGCTGACACGCACAAATGCAGGATTGATGGAGTTCCTTACTGTACTCCACAATCCTGTTACCTTACGGAACACGGTACAAGCAGCTTCTTGCCATATAGATGCAGGACCGTTACGGTACAAACAGCTAGACATACAGGTATCTACCATTAACATCCCATCTAACATGCCTTCACCATTCCGATTTTAGAGGTTTCGCAGAACATAAACGACTAATAATGGCTTAATTTACAAAAGCACTGGCGGAACTAGGAATTTCATCATCTTGGTAGTGGAACACCTAATACACACGGAACTAAGTTAGCGAATCCAGAAGGATCCTACCGCATAAACCGATCAACTAGGGTTTCTCAGCTTAATCTGCCTCCACTGCCCCATCTTGTGCCATGAGCATTCTGTACACTCTTCTCGAGCATACTGGTCCCACCTTCCTGTTTTCCTCGCCAAGGCAATCTTCACACATCAGGTCTTGAAGCAAGACCTCCTTCTCGCGATCCTGTTACATAGACAAGGTTAAGAGCGTCCGAAGGCATCGCTGTCATCAAACTACTGCACTGTACGTACTTCAGAAAGTGGTAGAAAGGTGGCACTCACAGTTTTACTGGGATCCATATATACATTCAGAAGAGATCTCATGGTACCGTACTTCTTCCAGATTGCAAGGGCAAATCTTGGCTGGACTTTAGGGATAGCAAGTAGGGACATGAACCTGTCACAGATGAGAAGAATTAGCATAGGATATACTGCAAACATGTTGCTTGGATCTGAAATTTGGAAATTTGAAACTGACGAGTTAACAAGTATGGGGGCCATAAAATGGCCATCTCACCACGATTGTGGCAAATTTTAACAGGAAATTGCGTCCATGACATGTGAACATATGGCTAACAAAGTGCGGAAAGCCAAAGTTGTGGCAAAAAAAAAAAACAAGCAAATTACTAAGAAACTATGTCAGAGCTATGGTTACTCTTCGCAACCTTAGGCCACAAACCAAACATGCCTTAGAACTATCGGTGATATGAGAAAACACCATCGAGTTGCAAACATTGAAAGAGAGCACAAGTTCAAAATATGCAGTTCCTGTTGTCCTAAATAGATATATAGCTCCATGATGGGTTCTTTAATATTATTAAGCAGTATATGTGATAAAAAAAAAACTCAACCCCACAACCATGATAGCAACTAATTTTGTAGGTCTGATAACTCCGCCATATGATTGAAGATTCATTGTATTTATTTATAATCTTGTTTATTATCATTTATTGTATGAAACTTTAATTGATTTTTTATATTAGTTTAGAACTTCAAACAAAATTTCAATTCCACAGAAGGAAAGCAAAGGTAAGGACAAAACTACAGGTAAACTCATGCAGAAAGCAAACATAGTAGAAATGTGCTGCTTATAACCAAAAAAGGAACTGCTTCCAATTTAGTAGAGAACAAACTAAACAGAGAATATTAAATGGAAAAACAATTCAATATATACTTCGAAGCTCAACTTACCAAGGATCTTTGCCAAGCTTAGCTTTATCCACAAAACCGTTTGGGATTATCACACCTTTAGCATGCACAGATAACCATGTCAACGGTTTCCTGCAAAACAGACAAAGGGAACATTAATAAAAATGGAACTGCTTTGAAATTCATAGAACCACATACCTGCATCAAATGGCCATGAAGGTTATATCTGAATGGAACTACATGAATGACACCAATTTATACTATATTTCAAATTTGAAGGTACTAGCTAAGTGCCTGTGTGGTTGCTGAAGGTCTAAAACACGAGCCGTTCTCAACTAATTCTTTTACTCTGCCGTGCTATTCTCGCTATTTTATCAACAGTAACAGGACAAGGCTACATGGAGTGAATGCTATGAGCTGGAGTTGTTCGCCGCGACAAGACTGGAGCACCGGCTTGGCATGCTCTTGTTGGACTGACGACAGCAGCCTCTCCGTTCGAACGTGGTATGCTCTGGCAACATTTGGCTGTTGTGGCCTGCTCTGCGCTGCGGCATAGCATGTTCTGGCCAGGTTATAGGACGGCAGCCTGCTTCCCCACGATCTTTCATCACTATCTCGTAATCGTCAGTGCAATTGCTCAGACTTTTCTTTGGCCAACAGAATCTTCGTACGTAGTGTATCATAACAGCAAGTCCTCCAGGAGCAGCTCCTCGCCATGGCCACGAGTGCACGCTTCATAGCCTCCTCGACAGACCGGCCGTCATGTCGCCGACTTCGTCCATGGCAATACTCTGCCTTGTCCATGTCGCCCTCTTGTCCTCGCCACGGCTCTGTGAACGTGGCCAGAGCAGGAAAAAGAAGGCCAGTAGCGACCACGTTTGTCCTAATTCCGGTACCCTATCTGCTAAAGATCACGAGAGGTGGAAATGTTGAGAGAGAATAGGAAGGGAAAGAATTGGTGCGTCACAAGATATTAAGGAAGTGGACAGGATCAATTCGGAGGAAACAGATTCACTCAGCGACTCAGTAATCTATTCGGATGATATCTCGCATCTGGGAGACTGGATTTGATCTGGAGAGAGCGAACGACGCGTGTTCAGTAAGGGATTTGATTTGGCAAGTTAAGAGGTACATGTTCTATAATTTTCTACTTTTCAGGGAGAGCGACAATTTCGTCACAATCTGCCTGCTACATCAAACATCCAGATCATAATGGATGAGTTTTACTATGATAACAGAAGTCAGAGCCTGAGGAACTGTGTTTTTGTGTCTTTCTGCAGAAAGTTTAGTGTTAAAGGTGTGACTTAAGTATATACACGAATCTTGACAAATTTATGCCCTGATTTTGTCAACAGAAGGACTAGCCACTAGAAAAGTAGCACATGAATTGGAAATTGGTGAAACTGAAGTCAAATAATTTATGCACCAAACCGTTACTAATATAAGCTGCACCAACGTACGATTTAAAATCATGAAATGCCAGTGGTAAAATAAAAGTTAGGATGTATTTAAAGTAGCTAACTTTAACTTATACGGATAAAACCAGAATCTAATACATAGTGGTATATCCTTACTATGATAGAGTTGGTCTGACATAGAAATTTTTTAATAGCAATGACCACATTCCCCTAAAGAATGCACCGACTGCACAAGGAAATCAAACCATAGTGAAGCCAAAATAAAAACAGATGCAACTTGCCTGAATTGGCAGTTTGCAAGACTAATTGTCAAGCCAACAAGATGTTCTGCCACTTCAGCTTCGTCTGTGCATTGCTTTGAGTGAACTCCATCGTAGTGTGTTACTAACTTGCACAGAACCTAAAATACAAATTCGTTAAATATTTTAGGGAGAGAAGTTCAGGAAAATTCTAAAAACAGACCTGTTCCACTGGTGGACGTTTACAGCCATTAGAAGCGGATGAATTCTTATACTGACTTTGCTCACTGAAATGTAAAAATAAAAGATAGGAAATTTTAGCAGGATTAAGTTAGGGAACATGGTTTTTTATAGAGGAAATATTCAGTAATGACATGCAAAACAACCATGGAAGTCAGTTTTCTTTCTTTCCTGGCCATTCTTGTGTACGTGTGATGTTGGTCATGGTTCATAGAATGAATAGCACAAAAGAACATTACAGTGCAAATTATCATTAGCATGTAACTAACAGCAAATGGAACTCCATACTGTAAAAAACCAAGATAAACACAAACCAATGACAAGTAGGAAAAAAAAAGAATGCTGAAGCTACAAGTAATGTTGTCAACTACATTCTGTCGGTGCATTAAGATAACTATGAAGCCAAAGAAATAAAACATGCATAAGAAACAAAAAAACAGTTGAAAATGGTAATTCAGACTTAGAAGAACCAACCTGTCCTTTATGTATTTCATTAACTTATTAGTGAGATAGCAAATAGTGAATGTTGGATAGCGACTTTTAACTTCTACAACATGATCCCAGAACGCTCCGCTGTTTATACGATTACAGAATTCCTCAGCTTGGAGCACAAATAGAATATATGGCACTTCTGACACTGAATCTGGGGGCTGCATAAAGACATGTCACTCTTAGGATATATAACCTTAAGTGTAAAAACTTGTGCTAATATTGTAAAACATGCGCACAAATATAGAAGTACAATGGAGTTATAAACCCTGATTGAACAGGGTCAATTTCACATGTTGTGCATTGAAATCTCGGGTTAATTGAAGTATAAATTGAGGCTGGGCTAGCAGAATTGACTGCTGAGCTACATGACTAGCACTATCTCAATCAAAGTTAATCTAATACAGAGTCAATCATACATTACATTTCCAGTAAAAGAGCAAAGTTTTTTTTTTCCAAGGGCAAGTTTTGCCAACTTAGAAAGACATGTCGTTTTAGCAACAACAAAGTTATAGCCTAAAAAAGATTGAGGTCACTGAGCCAAAACTACTCGTACAAAAATTTGGGGTGTGGAACGGGGTCAAAGAAACATGCATCACTACATGTCAGCTACCATATGTCTCATAAGCACCTGATCATTTTTTCGGACCATCTTCCACAAAATCGATCCCCTCATTGGATTACGCTCAACTTGATAGTGAAGTTTCTTCTCTGAAAACCTTGTCAGAAGAGGACCTGGTTGCAAAGGTCCAGTTATCTCAACAGTAGAGAAAAAGAAAGACAATGCACAATAACTGACACTAAATGGTATTCTGATATGACTAACTTGATTTGTCAGGGTTTAATATACCTCCTATTGAGCCGGTTTCGATGATTGCTGAGTCAATTTCGGCGATAATAGATTCTAAAGCATGTTTTCCTGAATCCCAGTCTGCATTTTGTTTGTCCAACTTCTTCTTCTCTGCTTGTTGAACTTTACTGGCTTCTTTTTGCATCTTTCTTTCCTGCAAGTAAACAACACCCTCTCATATTCTTTGGTCTCTGTCATGCACCACAACATGATGTTCTTCTATATAAAATACTTTACAAGCCAAACCTCTTGCTGTCGTTTTTTCTCTTCAATCATTTTGTCTTTCTCCTCCGTACTGAGTCTCTTCCGTTCCTATATAATGCACAAAAAATATATAATTCAAGTTGCATCTTTGTGAAACTGAATTAGTAAGTTACAAGCTAAATCAGCCACACCTGCTTTTTCTTTGTTTGTTTGATTGGCTGAGCGTTGTTCTCTTCCATGTTGTGATTCTCCTCTTCATGCGGAGTAGAATTTTCGCAAGGCGAAATGAACTCGGCAAACGGCTCACTCGACCCAAATATTTCCTGCTCATCATCACTGTCCAGAGGTATCGGACAAGAAGCTCCTGTAAGGCAGATGTAAGAGTAACTCAGTCACTCGTACAGAACTAGACACGAGAACAATCCATGCGATTGCACAGGACATCTCCCACATAAGAAAGGGAGAAAACAAAACAAAAGCGTTCTAAGAGCTAGGAGCTGAAATTCTTGAATTGGGTGTAAATATGTTTATCTCTGAAGACATCTAACAAAAAACAATATATCAATGAGCAGCTTGATATACAGGGTAAGTCATTATAACATGTTATCCAGAAGCCTATTATAATAGAGATGAAGTTGGCTATGGTTGAGAAGTCATTTTATTCTCCACATCAGTGTAATCCGATATACTCAACAGTCGACAGTTTCATCAGTGGTATAATGTTCCATGTTCCATTATTTAAATGCCTGCCTCTCTTGACAAGGAGAGCGAAATGACTTGCTCACTTGCCCCATGCACCATCAAGCATGTCCGGAACTAAGTTCCATCTATCTAGCAGCATAGCAACTTCCGCAGGTAAAGCCAGTATGCTCAGCGATGAGCCGATGACCGCTCAATAAGTTGATAATTAACTCATTCTTCAATACTCGCGTCTAAAGAAGGCTAAGTAAAGAAACTTCACCAGACGATGTAGGCACGCGGCCAGTAGAAGCGAAGGGCGGGACAGTGGAAGAAGGCCCAGCGGGGCGCGGGGTGGTGAAGCCCAGCGTCTCAGCAGCAACATTGTCCGGGATCTCCGGAACGTACGGCGAGGTAGGGGTGTCGTCGTCGAGGAGGATCGGCGTCGCGGACAGGCGCCGCTTTGGCGGGGGAGGGGTGTCGTCGTCGTCCAGGGGGATCGGGGTCACGGAGACCCGCTGCTTCCACGGCCGTATCGGGGAAGGGCAGAAGGCGTCGAGGCAGCCCGGAGAGGACGGAGCGGGTGGGCTAGGGGAGAAGGCGTCGAGGAAGTCCGGAGGAGCGCTGGCCGCGGTCGAGGGAGTGGTACGGGAACGCTTGCGGGGTAGGACCGGAGTGAAAGCGGCCACGTCATCGTCTTCGTCGTCGATGATCACGAAAGGGGCCTCGGATGCCATCGTCTCGGCGGGCTTGCCCTGGGCGAAGGTGCTTCCGGGCTTGCTGGTCGTCGGATTTGGGGATTTCGGGGGGGATTCGACTAGGGTTTCTGCTGAGATTGTGGGGAATTTTTTTGATTTTTGGATTTCGCGGTTCAGTGGGTTTCTCTGCCGCGCCGCGGCCGTGGAAAATATTTCGGCCCTCGTATAGGCAGGAGAGGAGCCACAGGAATCTTTTTTTTTTTCGAGGGCACCTCTAGACCCACTTTAGAGATCTTTGTTGTTCACGTGGATTCCATCTTTTTCCGATCCGATGTACTTCCTCCGTTCCTAAGAAAGATATCGCAAATGTATCTAGTTAGTACTCTCTTTTGTCCATATTAATGGTCTCAACTTTTATCATCTAGTCTAAATACTTAGCTAGATACATACAAATCTAGGCAACGTTAAAACCATTAATATGGACCGGAGATAGTATATAGATATACTTAACTAGATATATACAAATCTAGGCAACGTTAAGACCGTTAATATGGACCGAAGATAGTATATAGATTTATCCAAATTTAAATAAATTTACGACATAAAAGGAGTACTCTGGTTATTTCCTCACTAGAAACATGATTGATACAGTAGACCTTTTGAAACATCAGTGGTTTTTTTAGATAGAAACCTCAGTAGTCAACAATACAGTTATCTTGCTTGATACAGTACACATAACTTAACATACACTCTGATATGGTAGCCAGCTATTATGGTAGCCGGCTATTTTGCTACAATATGTACTGTATTACAATATCTAGGATAACATTCCATGTGCCAGCATACAATTTGTTCCGTTTTCACATAGGCCTCTCAGAGAGACAATAAGCATTGTCGTGGAACATAGCAAGGAATAAGCATCATTACAACTGGGGAGTTGAAATTTCAGCTTGGTGTTGCAACACCTAAACACATATGCACTATAACTTAACAAGTCGGAAAGGATCCTATTTGCACCTGCCAACCACTAAGATTACTCGGCAGCATCTGCTTCCGCTCCTCCGTCTTGTGCCATGAGAGTTTTGTACACTCTTTTAGAGCACACTGGTCCCACCCTCCTGCTTTCCTCGCCTACGCGATCTTCACACTTCAGATCCTGAAGCAAAAGCTCCTTCTCACGATCCTGTTATCATGCACAGGTTAAGAATGCCCGAAGGAAGACCCGTCAAGCTATTGTACTATACTTAAGAATGTGATAAAGGGGAACTCACAGTTTTAGTGGGATCCATATATACATTCAGAAGAGATCTCATGGTGTCGTACTTCTTCCAGATTGCGAGGGCAAACCTCGGCTGGACTTTGGGTATAGCTATTAGAGCCTTCATCCTGTCATGAATGATTTACTTGCAGATTAGATTGGATAAGTGCAGGATAAAGGACAGTAGCTCTTGTCTGAATGTTGGTTAAAAAATAACGATCTATGCATGGATGCATAGTTGGATGCTAAAAATGATGGATTTGGCTAGAAAAGATATGATATATAATTAGAATCACCATGGCCAACACTTTAAGGGCAGCTGTGATACTTCAATCCTGTTGCTCAGATTTAGTTAAGTATCATGATCATTTATCAGGTGGTTTCTCTTGATCCAGTTAGCACAAAAATCGGAACCAAGTTGGTCAGTGGCGTAATGTACTACACTTGAAGCTGATCTAACCCAAAATATAGAATTCCAACTACCAATTCCATACAATTCAACTTGCTCATTTTGACAGAGAACTACACCACAATACTTAATCGAGTTTATAACTCCGGTACCGAGACAGGCAACACCTACACTAGACAGCAGAGAAGGAACCTCATTATAGTGTAGAACAAGCAAGTCGTTCTTTTATTAGTCTGGAACTGGTATAAATTCAGTTCCACAGAAAGAGAAAGGCAACAACCAGAGTGCAAAAGTGCAAATGGTCTTATACAAAAAATGATATACTGGAATGTGAAGCTTATAATATATGAAAAGGAGGAACACTTTTCAATTTAGCACACTAGAATAATAGAAGAGAGCGCTGAACAGAATCTGGTTCAGTATATAGCTCTAAGCACAACTTACCAGGTATCTTTCTTAGCCAGATCTTTATCAATGAAATTTTTAGGAATTACTGCACCATTAGCATGCACAGATAACCATGACAGTGGTTTCCTGCACAACAGTCAATGGGGAACATCAATGAAACATAGAGCTGCTTCCAAATTCAGTAAAACTAGATATGTGCAAGTGAAACAAATGGGCATCAAAATCATATCATTGAATGGAACAATACACAATATGAAGACATTAGGAGTTAGATGCTCCATAATTTACCTCGGAGGGAAATCAACACCAAGTACAAATTGGCTAATAAACTCCATAATGGAAGAGTATCGGAGGTCAGAGGTATTGTATTTTTGTGTCTTCCCGCAGAAAGTTGTCTACAAGAAGCTTAGCATTGCTCATCCGGTTTTGTGAATGTGGAAGACTAATGTGACACTTATACCCACTAGAAAACTAACACGTAACAGAAATATTTTCAAATACCTTTGCTTGCTCAGTTATTTTTAATAAATCAGAAAACAATACATTGTTCCACAAGCTAGGGCAAATGTATATGTTTATACCCTCACTATGATAGAAATGGTCAAATGTCTGAGTAGCAATGACGGCACAGAGTAATTAGAGTACATGGGAACGGAAAAAAAAAAGATGAACCATGGAAAAGAAAGCTCAAACCATCATGAAGTTAACCATTCTGATCTATCAAATATAGCTAGCTTACCTGAATCTGCAATTTGCAAGACTAGATGTAAGGCCAACAACATGCTCTGCTACTTCAGCTTCATCTGCGCATTGCCTTGAGCGAACTCTAACATAGTGTGTTACTAGTTTGCAGAAAACCTACAAAATAAATCCATTACACATTCTAGAAAAAGAGAAGTTCATAAAAAATGATATAGTTGAGAACAGACCTCTTCCACTGGTGGACGCTGCCAACTATTAGAACAGGATGGGTTCCTATATTGAGTTCGCTCACTAACATTCCAAAAAAAAAGATAGGACATTTTAGCATTCTTAAATAGCAAGATGTGATTACATTTCTACTACTAAGGAGTATTTCAAACTGTTACTCAGAACTACCATGTTTCCAGGTCTTATGTGCTGGTTATGGTTTATATAATAAACAGGGAAAAAGAACATCATAATGAGTAATGAAGCAATGAGTGGAATGTAACAGCAGTCAGAAACTTTGTTGTGCAAGTCTTAGGTGAACATAAAACAATGAAGTGTAGGAAAAATTATCATGCCAAAGCTACTTATAGTGTTCTCAGCTACTTATCGTTAGTGCATCAAGAACAAAGGCTTTCATAGACAGTGAACATAAGACATACAGATCAACAAAAAATAGCATAACAAGGAAACTGAGATTTAAGGAACAAACCGTTTATTTATGTAGTTCATCAATTTATTAGTGACATAGCAAATAGTGAATGTTGGATAGCGACTTTGAACGTCATGAACATGATCAAAGAAGGATCCACTGCTGATGAGATCACAGAATTCCTCAGCTTGGAGCACAAACAGAATATACGGCACTTCAGTAACTGAAGCTGGATCCTGCACAAATATGTCACTTGGGAATTAGAATAAATGACGAGTTGATGCTGCTGCTGACTATGCAGAAAGCCATGCTACTTTAGGATATTTATGACATCATTACAGATTAACAGTGATGACTTTCTATGACACTGTACCTTTGATCTATATCTAATGTAATTTTGTGCCATAAGGAAACATTTTTCAATTCATGGAACATTAACAGAGATGACACACCTGAAAAGTGTTTTAACTTAAATTCTACTTTTTGCATGGCAGAGAATGTGTACAGATCTATCTTTTACATTATGGAAACTTCCATTTTATATAGGATTAAACAAGCCCCAATTGTGTGTTCTTCCTATTCCTGCTTCTCAAGAGAGCCTATGTTGATAATGTATATTACAATATGAGATCTTGACTGAAACCGATTATTTTCTGCAATTTATGGTTCACCAGAACACAACAAAATCTATTTTGCAACAATTACTTCTTTGCTCCAGTAAAATGCTTGCAGGGCAGTTCCTTTTTGACAAGTATTTACAATCCTTTCATTATCTTCCAGACTTCCACCAGAGAGCTTCTCGGATGATTATAATTTTACAAAGTGGGTGGGCACTTTTATTCTAAGAGAAGCTCATCTTCTGTGTACAAAAATCTTATGTCTGCAATTAAGCAAAATAATTCAAATCCATTTAGTTTCAAGTTTGGATCTATGTGTAATCACCCGTTCTGATTTTGGAAAATACTCCTACAAATATCAATTTATTAACTTGTGAGCTTTGTCGGATGATTATAAATTTACAAAATGGGTGGGCATTTTATTCTAAGAGAAAAACGTCTTCTCTGTACAGAAATCTTATTTGTTCCAAATCCATATAGTTTCAAGTCTGGATCCATGTGTAATCACCCGTTCTGGTTGTGGAAAACACTCATACAGATATCATTATGAGCTTGTGAAAGAAAATAATTCGAATATATATAGTTTCAAGCTTGGATCCATGTGTGATCACCCACTCTGATTGTTGAAAAAACTCATACAAATATCAATTTATGTAAATTAACCAACGTATGAATTGGGCCTGGGCAGTGGAATTAACTGCTGAGCTACCGCACAAGTACTATAAGAGCATAATCATGTATATTTTCACAGGTCTGTTAGAAACTTAGGATAGATGTAATCACTTAATCAAAAATAAATTGAAGTTTTATTTCCAATATAAGTTTAATCTACTTAAAAGAGACATGTAACTTTATCATTATCTAAGTTTTAGATTGAGATCATTAAGGAAAAACTAGTCATAGAAAATTGGAGAAGTGGTGGAAGGGCACACATTTCTAAAGGGTAAAAGTAAAGAGAGGAAGCATGCATGGCCATATGACAGCTAGTTATTACCAACGAGCTGACCTGGCCAATTTGAGGAACCTCCATCTTCCAGAAAATTGATCCCCTGATTGGATTAACCTGAACTCGATACTTTAGGCCCTTCTCCGCAAACCTTGTAAGAAGAGTACCTATTTGCAAAGATCCAGATATCTCAGCAATAGAGAAAGAGGAAGACAAATTCACGATAAATGTGACCAATTTGATAGTTTGGCGTAAGTAACTAAATTGGTCAGGGTTTATAATACCTCCAACTGAGCCACTTTCAATGATTGTTGAATCAACCTCCGCAACAACAGATTTTAAAGCATGTTTTCCTGATTCCCAGTCTGCTTTTTCTTTGTCACACTTCTTCTGCTCTGCCTTTTGAGCTTTATTAGCTTCTTTCATGAGCTTATTTTCCTGCAAATGAACAACACCTTCTTACGTATCTATTCTCTGTCATGTGCTACACTAAACATTTGTTTACAGGCCAGACCTCTCGCTGTCGTTTTTTCTCTTCAACCAATTTCACTTTCCCTTCCTTTATTATTTTTCTCTTTTCCTAAATAATACAAGAAAGGTTTATTGCTTAAGTTGCGCCAATCGTGAAATTTAAACTGAGACGTGTCTTTTTTTACATGCTTACTCAGCCTACCTGTTTTGTCTTTCTTTCTTCTGCATTGTTGTTTTTCTCTTCTTCCTGCAAAGTAGGATCTTC
This sequence comes from Avena atlantica, assembly GCA_910589765.1. NCBI lineage: Eukaryota > Viridiplantae > Streptophyta > Magnoliopsida > Poales > Poaceae > Avena > Avena atlantica. The sequence continues at coordinate 467,684,340 of OU342734.1, read as the reverse complement.
ACAGGGTAAAGTCAACTTGTCCAATGGCTCTTTGTAGCCAAAGTAATCCAGCTCATCATCACAGTCCAGAGATATCGGAGAAGAAGGTTCTGTACAGCACAGCTAGAGTTAGTCAGTCACTTCTAATGCGATGACATAGGTCACCTGCAACATAAGAAGCGGGGAATGCAAAATTAACAATAAACGTATACTAATATTAGCTATAGGCTTATCACTGAAGAAATCTAAGAATACACAGTATATTAGCTATATACAGTGAAAGTAGTATCTACGAACAGAATGTATTCCATGCTTATCAACTTCGGCCAATAAGTTAGCAAGAAATTTGCACCTAGTTAGTCTGCATACAACGTATGCCAAAAGAATCATGAGGCAAAAATCATCCATGGAGAGAACCACGCATATCTTGTCAGTCTTGCTTGGGAACTACTGCTATCACCACCAGTATTAGCTCTCACAAATCACAAGTGTTATATGATGTACTCAACATATTCAGCAATATAATACTCAACTATTTACTCTTGACGCAAATCTAAGACACAAAGCTAAGAAGAAGAGCTAAATGTCTTGCAACCTAAATCAGGACAAGAACCAAATCCATTTATCTTGCATTGGAGCAGCTTCAATAGATGAAGCCGGTGTACTCAGTGCTCACAGCTCAACAAGTTGACTACTTTTCAATTGCATGGAGTCTAAGAGAGAAAACAGCTACAGGCCAACAAGTAAAGAAAATTCACCAAGAATATGCGCATGGGCAGCAGAAGAGAAACCTGGCAAAGTGGAGGGTCTGGCCACATCGAAGGGCGAGGAAGTGAACAAACGTGTCTCAGCAACGACAATGTTAGGGTCAACAGAGCTGGGGAATGTCAGCTCAGGGATCCCCAAATCAGCAGCAGCAGCAGCATTAAAGTCGGTCTCGAACGAGTGCGGGAGAACAGAATAAGGCATATCAGGAACAGCGCCGCGGGATTGGGGGTCAAGCGAACACGGGACAAATGACTGGGGAGTCTCGTTCACGATTGGGGCACTGGAAGGCCGCGATGTGGTAGCATCTGGTGTATCCAGGACAATAATGTCAGGATCGATAGAGCTAGAGCCAGGGAAAGCCGGCCCAGGGATCACCAAATCAGCAGCATCGAGGTCAAGGTCGAACGAGTGCGGGATAACAGAATCAGGCAGATTGGTAGCGGCGTCGCGAGGTCGCGGGTCGAGCGAGCACGGGACGAACGACTGGGGAGTCTCAGGTACGAATTGGACACTGGACGGCCCGGTCGGGCGCAAGGTGGTGAAGTCCGGTGTCTCCAGGACAATGTCGGGGTCGACGGACCGAGGGAAAGCCGACCCAGGGATATCCAGATCGGGAGAATCGAACGCGAAGCGGGACGAGCTCCGAAGAACAGAATCGGGTGTATCGGGAGTAGCTGCCCGGGGTCGGGGGGACGAGCACGGGACGTACCACTGGGGAGTCTCGGGCACCACGGAACCCGGGGCTACGGAGGGGCGCCGCTTCGCCGCGGGAGGGGTGTCGTCTTCGATGAGGATGGGGGACTCGGGGGCCCGACGCTTCGGGACGGCCGGGGACGAGGAGAATGCATCGGGGAAAGATGGAGTTGTCGCGGAGGCAATGGCAACGGCACGGGAGCGGAGGGCAGCGGGCGTGGAGGCAGCTGCGTCTTCGTCGTCCTCGACGTCGACGACGACGATGTGGGCGGCGGAGACCCGGGAGGCCATCGTCGGGGCTAGGGCGCTGTCTCCTGGGGCTTCCTCCATCGATTTGGTTGGAATGGGGAGGGGAATGGGGAATCGAGGGTTTCGGCCGGAGAAGGGAGGGTTTCCGTTTGCGAGGGTTCGAATTTCAAGGTTCCGCGTGGTGACCGATGCGTAACGGGCCGGTCGATCCATTCCACGGGACAGGAGGTCCGGCCATTTCAGCCCGTTGTTTGAAAGACCGCGCTATTGCGCGGCGCCCATATTTATCGGTACGTGCAGTGGCAGCTGAGAATCTGTTTTAGGCCCACCATAAGCGTGCTTGCAAAATTGATTTCCTTTCCGCCGGTTCTAGGAGCGTGCATATAAAACCGATCCACCGTCCCACTATATCAAAGCTAACTCACACCGATCTTTCGGGAGTAGTAGTTTTACAATTTTGCTGCTGCCCCCGAGAGAGTGAGCATGAAGTAGATGGCATTGAATTTTACTATGTAATCACATGATTTCAAAAACTTGCATCTCCATTTTGCAAAATCTAGACATTCCTTAGTGGTTAATTATCATGCAAATAATTGCTAGATTAAAACTTACTAACTGCCAGGTTATCACTAAATCTAGGCATAGATTTCTCACTGGTTAATTATCTTGCAAATGATTGCCAGATTAAAACTTAGTAACTACGAGGTTATCACTAAATCTAGACATGGATTCCTCACTGGTTAATTATCTTGCAAATAATTGCCAGATTAAAACTTAGTAACTGCCAGGTTATCACTAAATCTAGACATGGATTCCTCACTGGTTAATTATCTTGTAAATAATTCCCAGATTAAAACTTAGTAACTGCCAGGTTATCACTAAATCTAGACATGGATTACTCACTGGTTAATTATCTTGCAAATAATTGCCAGATTAAAACTTAGTAACTGCCAGGTTATCGCTAAATCTAAACATGGATTCCTCACTTGTTAATTATCTTGCAAATAATTGCCGGATTAAAACTTAGTAATTGTCAGGTTGTTCCTAAGCAACAGCCAAATTAAACAAAAAAAACTGCAGCCCCAAAAATTGCACTTGCGCATGAAAAGAGCTTGTATCACACCACACCGGCTATCAATTTCAACGAGATAAACTTAAGAAAAACTTGAACAGCAAAAGAAAACACATCAATACTTCTCGAACGTCACCTCTGCTGGCATCACAAAACACATCAGTACTTCTTGAACGTCACCTCTGCTGGCATCACAAAAATCAACCGATTTGTGGTTAGGGAAAGAAAACTCTCCTAGCTCGATGGAGACATCCTCCGCGCGCGTGCATGTATCCATGTACTTGGCGGAAGCCTTCATACGGCGTGCCGGCAGCAAGCAGCGGCCTTCCGCCGACGCGAGATCTGTGGCGGAGGCCGCCTCCCTGCTATGTGTGTGTGTGTGCTCGGCGATGCACGTCGACCTTTCCCGATGCGAGCTTGAGCCGGCAGCATCCTACCATGCTGCTTTGATCGGCGGCGCGACGACCTTCCCTGATCGGCGGTGGCAGGCAGCGGCCTTCTCCGATGCGAGCTCCGTGCCCCCCCCCCCCCCCCCGATTTGTGCTCTCCGGTGGGCTCCCCGCTTCATGCTCGTCGTCGGTGGAGGTATGCTGCTCCCGCTCATTAGAGGAGGCCCGACAGAGCTCTCCATGCGTCGCGTCACGCTCGTCGGCGGGGCCTAGAGCAGCCTCCCCATGCGCTACAACACGTTCATCGGCGGCGCCCTCCGTGCATCACACCGCGCTCATTGGGGACAGAGGCTATTTTTTTCCATAGCGATTTGAGAGAGACAGAGAAGTAGTGGCCAGGAGGAAGCCGTGAGGGGATAAGAGGAAGGGATAAGGACGAGTGATTTTGTTGCTCCTGTGGATGCCTTTTTTACTAATCGCGATGCCCCGCCGCACGCGGGAGCGAACCGTGCAGCGCCTCTCTTTAGATTTTCCCAAACAGCAGCGGGCGTCTGTATTTATCCGAATGGATCAATTTACTTCGTATATTTGGAATTTGCACAATTTAACTCGTATACTTGGTCATTGAAGTTGATTTAGCCTAAAATTATGTTTGCGGTCGAATTTAAGCACACCTAGATGTGGTCGCGGGTCCCACATCTATGAGAGCAGCCGGTTCCAAAACTTGCAGGAGCCCCCTTCTACATTTAGAATATACATTTCTGCTCGTAGATATTTGCACATATCCCCTTCCATATAATCCATAAGGCAGCCCACCATATCGTTGCAGTGCTCTTTAGTTTGAGATTGTCCGTATGCCCTCAGATGTTGGACGATCTAGGGCTAGTGCTTTCAAGTATATAAAGAAGAGAAAAAGCATCGGTGGTCACAGAACTTATCTGAGATGAGTGATTTAGTCACACAACTCGCAATACGTGAAAACCCATCACTTAATTTAAGTTGGATGGGTGATTTGGTCATGAATCGACTCGTTTCAGGTTTTTTATCCGGTTCATGACCAAACCACCCATACAACGTAAGTTAAGTGTTGGGTTTTCACGTTTTACAAGTTGTGTGACAAAATCACTCATCTCGGATAAGTTCTATGATTACTTATGTTTTTTTCCTTTTTTATGTCAAAATAGAACATCAATTTGATCACGATTTCGCTGGTTTTTTTTGTTTCCTGTCAAATTATATGTTTTTAAATTATTAGTTTTTAAAAAGAGAAATAAATATATTTTGTTTCTATATCAGTCTTTTTTTAGAGAAAATAATGTAAATTCTTTCGCCAACATTTAACTCTAGCCGAACAAGTTGCTGCTAAGATTTTGATGATAGAAACAATATGATGGGACATGATTTTTATGGCTATATGTAAACCATAATATAAATTTGATTGACTTGCATAATAATATTGCTTGAGGGGTACAGAGTATATATGGGTTTACAAAACTTGTCGGTCAAGATTACTTAAACCGACTCTAAAACAAACTCTTAACAAATCAAAACCGACTCAACATTGTCTAGTCTAACATCCCCCCACAGTCTCATCGGCGAGTGCAACGACATTGAGACTGGATCGTATGTCAATGAATGGTGCAGTAGCAAGCCCCTTGGTGAAGATGTCGATAAATTGCGCCGTGGTTGGAACATGAAGAACACGACCTTGTCCAAGAGCAACCTTCTCGCGAACAAAATGTATGTCGATTTCAATATGTTTTGTCCTCCGATGCTGAACTGGGTTGCCCGCCATATAAACTGCAGAGATATTATCACAATACACGATGGTAGCCTACTGAATTGGGCGATGAAGCTCGGCTAGAAGTTGACGCAATCATACCGTTTCTGGAACCGCATGTGCAACCGTGCGGTACTCAGCCTCAGCAGATGAACGAGAAACCGTTAGCTGACGCTTAGAAGACCAAGAAATCAAATTGTTGCCAAGAAAAACACAGTAACCAGATGTGGACCGACGAGTCTTGGGACATCCAGCCCAATCTGCATCAGAATATGCTGTCAAAGTTGTAGGGGAAGAAGAATTAATATGAAGGCAATGATCAAGAGTTCCTTTGAGATATCGAAGAATTCTTTTGACTAGATTATAATGAGAAAGGCGTGGATCATGCATGAAAAGGCATGCTTGTTGAACAACATAGGAAATTTCGGGATGTGTAAGAGTGAGATATTGAAGTGCTCCTGCGAGACTTCGATATAGAGTGGGATCGGAGAATGATTCGCCGGTAGAAGAAAATTTAGAAGTGGTGTCGATGGGGTACGGGGTGGTTGGCAGTCCGACATGCCAGCACGAGAGAGAAGATCGAGAGTGTATTGCCGTTGAGAAAGAAAAAGGCCAGAAGAATCACGAGTTACAACAATGCCCAAAAAATAATGAAGCATACCTATATCAGTCATAGAGAATTCGTGTTGGATACTAGAGATGATGGAGTTGAGAAAAGTTTGGGTGGAGGCTGTGAGAATAATGTCATCAACGTAAAGGAGGATATAGGCAATGTTATTATTTGATTGATAGACAAAGAGAGATGTGTCAGAGAGAGAGGGAATAAACCCTAGAGTTTGGATGAATGTAGAAAAGCGCTGAAACCACGCACGAGGTGCTTGCTTCAGGCCGTAGAGAGACTTTTTGAGAAGACATACATGATTGGGTGAACTAGGATCTTTGAAACCTAAAGGTTGTTGAGAGTAGACAGTTTCTTGAAGAGAACCATGAAGAAAGGCGTTTTTGACATCGAGTTGATGAATAGGACAAGAAGAGGAAACGACAATGCTAAGGACGGTGCGAATTATGCTTGGTTTGATAACAGGAGAAAAGGTTTCATCATAGTCAATTCCTTGTTGTTGAGAATAGCCACGACATACCCAGCGGGCTTTGTAGCGAGAGAGAGAGTACCATCGGAGTGAATTTTTTGACGAAAGACCCATTTACCAGAAACAATGTTTGAATTAGAAGGATGAGGAACTAGCTGCCAAGTATCATTGGTAACCAAAGCATGGTATTCTTCTTTCATAGCAGCGGACTAGTTGGGATCGAGAAGAGCGGATTTGTAGGATTTTGGGATAGGAGAAAGGTTGGGTTGAGCTAAGAAATTAAGACATTTGGAGGGTAGACGAAAACCAGAATTGCCGTGGGTACGCATATTATGATCATTGGTGGGTGCTGGAATAGGAATAGCATAGGAGGGTAATTGTGGGGAGGGAGACGGATCATGCTCAGAAGTGGGTGCCGAAGAGGGAGGCGTGACGGTGGAGTTGGGAGATGCATCAGATGAGGTTGGTGACGCGGCAGGAGAATGTGCCGTGGGTGGAGAGGGTGGTGCGATGGCAGGCTGCACGACAGGCTATCGTGAGGGCTCGACAGAGCGCGCGGTAGGAGAAGTGAGCGAAACTCCCGACGCAGCGGATGTAGGTTCGAGCGTAGGGGGTTCTGTATGGAATATCGGGATGTGAAGGGGATTAGGTGGTGTAGCTGAACGAGTCGAGGGAGAGGGATCGGTGGAGACGGAATCATGGGGAGATGTATGTGTGGCAAAAGGAAAAGAGTGTTCAATGAAAGTAATGTGACGAGAGATATGAATACGACCAGAAACTGGGTCAAAACATCTATAACCTTTGTGCTCATCGGAATAACCTAGAAAAATGCAGGGTAGAGATCTAGGAGCTAGTTTATGAGGTGAAGTGACATAGGTATTTGGAAAACAGAGAAAACCGAATACTCAAAGTTCAGGATAATTGGGATGACATAGAAAGAGAGAGTAATATGGTGTGGTTTGTGAGTTAAGTTGGGAGGGACGAATGTTGAGGATATATGTGGCTGTGCGGAGAGCTTCGGCCCAAAAACGTGGGGACATAGAAGCTTGGAAAAGAAGGGTTCTAATTACGTCGTTGATAGTGCAGAGAGATATCTCAACTTTGCCGTTTTGAGGGGAAGTGTAGGGGAAGGAAAAACGGAGGAGAATGCCATGGTGGAGAAAGAAATTACGATTTTGGTTGTTGTCAAATTCTTTGCCATTATCACATTGAATGAACCGAATGGGGAGAAAGAAGTGAGTTGCAACATAGCGTTGAAAATTGAGAAATATTATGTGCACATCAGATTTTTTGCGTAAAGGAAAAGTCCATGCATAATGAGTGAAATCATCAAAGATCACAAGATAGTACTTAAAACCAGAAATACTCTCAATAGGTGACGTCCATAAATCACAATGTAATAATTCGAAGGGAAAAGTACTAGAAGAAGTAGAAGAATTGAACGGAAGACGCACATGTTTTCCTTGTTGACAAGATTCACAAACTAGAGGATTATGAGTATCACGATTACAAGGAATAGAGAAATCACTAAGGAGAGAATCTAAGACGATTTTATTGGGGTGGCCTAGACGTTGATGCCAAAGCTCGACCGAAGCAACCATAGATGAGGGTTGAGTGGCCGTGGGAACACCGTGGAGGGAGTAGATCTCCATCACTATTGAAGCGAGCGATCTCCGCCTTGGTTAGAAAATCCTTCACAAAAACACCAAAGGAGTCAAATTCGAGAGAAACAGGATTGTCACAAGTGAATTGTCGAACGGAGATTAAATTTTTAATGAGATCAGGTGCAACAAGAATATTACGAAGGAGGAGAGGTTTCGTGGGTGAGAGAAGTTGTGCATTACCAACACCAGAGATAGGGATAGTAGAACCATTGCCAAGAGTTATAGAGGAAAAAGGGGAGGAGGAAAATGTTGACAGCATATTATTCGAATAAGACATGTGACTAGAAGCACCTGAATCAAAAATCCAATCGGTACCTAAGTTTCCTTGAGCAGCAAAGTGGTTCATGGCCTGGATAAATGCTGCTTGGTCCCAGCTCGGTGACGAGGAAGAGGACGGTGATGGTGCAGGCAGCGGAGCAGGTGGTGATGGCGCGTAAACCAGCATGTAGGCACCAGCAGACATCGAAGGAGGGGCTGGAGCGTTGTACTGCTGGTAAGTCGGACCAAACATGTAGGTCGGTGCAGTCATGTAGGCTTGGTGCGGAGGGCGAGCGCCGAGGAGGCCCGGAGAGCCGGCGTGGGGGCGCATGTCCGTCGTCCAGGCACCGGAGTACGCCGAGGGAGCACCAATCGGAGAGGGCGCGATCTAGGGCATGGGCCAGGCCTGGACAAGCCTTGTCCACGGGTCGTGCATCGGGCGCCAGCTAGGAGACGTAGGAGGTGCTGGGGCTGGAGGCGTCGGGCCGCTGGGAGGAGTCGTGGGTGGTCGATGCGGCTGAAAGGTAGGGTTTTTGTCCCTGTAGTTCGGACTAGGGCGCCACCCCGGAGGTGTCTGCACTGGTGACGGAGGAGGCAGCGCAGGAGCAGCAGGAGGTCGCTGGATCGCGACGAAAACTTGATGGCACGCCTCCTTATTTTGCGAGGGCACGGTCGGCCCACTGCAGCATAGATCGGACCTCGGCGAAGGTAGGACGGGGCCGCATCATGGGAATAAAGGAGGCCTGCTTTTCGAAGCGGTCACCGAGCCCGACGAGGAGGATGTTGATCAGTTGACGGTCGTCGACGGGGTCGCCGAGCTCTTGGAGTTCATCGGCGATCATCTTGAGCTTTTGACAGTAGACGCCGACGGGAGTCACCTTGGACGGTGTTGCGGAGCTCGGTTTGGAAGGTGTTGACTTCGGCGTCGACGTTGTCTTGGAAGAGCTGTCGGAGGGCCACCCAGAGGGCGGATGCGCTGGTGGCATCACGAAACACGAGATTGAAGATCTTAGTGGACACCCGCTGGTAGATCCATTGGATGATGGCGAGGTCGTCCTTGGCCCAGCGAGGATCTGTAGGCCGGGGAACGGCATGGTCAGCGACGTGGTCGAGAAGATTGCACCGACCGAGATGAACCTCGAAAAGATGACGCCAATGGTAGTAGTTATGCTTTGGTAGATCTAAAGTGATTGGAATAAAGGGGCTAAAATCTGAGATTGTATCGGCATAGTGGATAGTTGGGATGGTAGGAGAGGGTAGAGCAAGGGAGGTGTTGGAGGTTTGGTCGGCGTCACCCAGGGAAGCGGCGGCGACGGCCTTTTTGGTGAAGTAGTCGGGAGGGGGAGGAGGGGCGGCGTTGGTGGCGGCGCCATGCCCTAGGATCTAATTGTCTGATACCATGTAAATTTGATTGACTTGCATAATAATATTGCTTGAGGGGTACAGAGTATATATGGGGTTACAAAACTTGTCGGCCAAGATTACTTAAACCGACTCTAAAACAAAATCTTAACAAATCAAAACCGACTCAACATTGTCTAGTCTAACACATAATAAAGTTCGAACTCCAATTTATTTGGAGGGTGCGAAGAAATAAACCTGAAAATAAAAATAGTGGCCAACATTGAAATATTGCCATTCACTTAGACTTTGTATTTTACAGACCTCCAAATGACTGACTTTGAAAATGCGACCCATATTACTTGACTTGGATTTGTTATTTAAAAACTTTGACTACGAGTATATTTTTTATTTCAAAGAGTGATAACAAAACTTATTTGAGATGAGTGATTTGGTCACACAACTCACAAAACGTGAAAACATATCACTTAACTTATGTTGGATGAGTGGTTTGGTCATCAACCGGCTTGAAAAACCGATTCTGAGCTGGTTCATGACCAATTCACTCATCCAACCTAAGTTAAGTGAGGGGTTTTCACGTTTTGTGAGTTGCATGACCAAATCACTCATCTCATATAAGTTATGTGACCACTAGTGCTTTTTTCTCTATAAAGAACATGATTTGGAGTAGAATTCAAGGATGGATGAATAGATTGTTATCAGCCGGGGGATGTTCTTATCACGTCATTTGCGAGGCAATTCCTATTTTCTCCATGGCATGCTTTTGACTATCAAGAGTTTTATGCATCCATATAAATGCATTGTTGAGGAAGTTCTATTGGGGAAGTCGAGAGGGAGAAAGAAAAACTTGTTGGGTCTCATGGAGGGAGATGTGCAAAACCAAAGGTATGGGAGGTTTAGGGTCTGGGGACAAACTTTTCAACCTTGTTTTACTCAGCATGGAAAGGATGGTGAATCTTGCAAAATCTAGAGGCTCTAAGTGTGAGGATTCTGGAGGCACGATACTACCGTATTTAGGACTTGCTTGCAATTGAGGTTGGGAGTGGATCTTCTCAGATTTGGCGAGCAATTCATGAAGGTGTACATGTCATTAAACAAGGGTCGATGAGTAAGATCAGGATGGGGGAGACAACGCACCCATGGAATGATCAATAGATTCCAAGAGAAGGTATATTACAGCCGATTTTACCATGTTTAACTGATCCACCACGATGTGTTGCAGACTTTCTCGACATAAGAATCGACAGGTGGAGGGAGGACAAACTGCGGTATTGTTTTATGTCGATGGATGTCGAAGCTATTCTGGAGATGTCGATCGACAACAGTAGGCTACAGGACTTTTGGGTCTGGCATTATGATCGGATGGGTGTGTTCTCCGCCAGGTATGCTTACAAGGAGCTGAATACGAGAGGGTGAAAAGGGAGGTGTGGCTAAAAGGTAGTGCTACGAGCTCGGAAAATGCTCATCTCGAGAAACAGTGGACTTCTCACTCTAGCACGTGCAGGTTCCATTGAAGGTGCGGATGTTTATTTGGAGACTATTGAAGCAGTCGCTACCCACCAACGATGTACGACGCCATAGGCATATGTCAGAGCAGGACAACTGTCAATTTTGCGTAGCCCAAGATTCATGGAGACATATACTTATTGACTACAACATGTCGATGTGTGTGTGTGATTTGGAAGATGAGGAGATTACAGAGCATTTAAACATCTCTGCGGAAGGGGATGCCAGAGAATGGCTAGCAACGATGATTACCATGTTGAAGAAGGAGGATCAAGAGAGTTTTTTTGTTACCCTACAGGACATCCATGAGGATGTGTACCAGAGCCCTCTCTCGGTACACAGTTTTGTTTAGAGCTTCGTCGCGGAGTTACAGTAGGAGACCAGGGTGAACAAGCATATGTTGGCCACACTGAATGCAGGCTCACTGGGGTGGATCCCACCTCCCCTGGGAATGACTACAATCAATGTTGATATGGTAGTGGGAAAGAATATTGGATGTGGTTCAGTTGCAGCTGTTGCAAGTTATGATGTCGGACATTTCTTGGGAGATCCAATGGTCGTCTTCCATGGAAAAACTTTTGCCGAGACCATGGAGGCTCTTGCATGTCGCGAGGCGACGACCCTCACATGATACATCAATGAGCACCGAGTCCGGGTCGCGGGTGACTGTAGAAACATGATTAAGATCTTGGAAGAAGGATCAATGGGTGTCTACGTCTCGATCATATGGGAAATCAGTGAGGATGAACAAGATTTTAAGGTGCTTGACTTCTGCCATGAGGGCAAAAGTTCAAAAAAAGAAGCCCACAAGCTAGCTAGGAATGTAGTGTTAGATGATCATGACCGCCGAGTTTGGTTTTTGGCGCCACGAGATGGTGTTTATATCCCCATGGTTTTGTTGTTTTAAATAAATGGCGATTAACCCTACAAAGTTAGCGCAAGGCCACTATTAAAGCAAAAGCGAACGTGGTGGTTTGGGAATAATTACCCAAGAGGGCTTCATGTTGACGATCATACTTCTATATGGGGACCAAGTTGGCTATAATCACCTATATGGGACCAAGTCGCTGCAAAACTATCTAGAGGGACTTTCGGGGTGAATGCGATCACCTATACGGGACCAACTCACTATGGTTAGGCGAACGCCTCCCGACCAATCCTAAATTGTCACCACTCTTACTGTGGTAACGTGTGCTCTTTGTTTTTCTACTAACATTACTACCCCTAACTTGTTATTACTTCTTTCACATAACATGAGCAAAGGTGCTATCATCAATAGTATAGTGTGTGTCACGTAGGTGTTTTGTTGCTCGTTTTCATGTTTCTTGCATGAGACGGGAAGAAATAAGGGTGTTTAGTTCCGCACGTACAGAGAAATATTTGTAGTGTACGAGTTTTAAAGCGCCCCTCAGCCTGGCCCTGGAGAAACGCCCAAATCGGGTGTTTCCACGGAGCCAAGTTCTCAAGCTCGGGACGCACGCGCCCGTGCGAGCGACGGATGGCGGGAGCTCGCAAATTCCGGTAGGAGAAATTCGGGTTACCGCCCGCCGATTCGCATTGAATATTCACACCGCCTCTCCTCCGCCTCCCAAATCCCCACCACCATTTCCCCCAAATTCGACCTCTCCCTCTAAATCCTCTTCTTCACTGACGAGCAGGTAAGCGGTGCCTCCTATCTCAGTGGATCTAGCTCATCTCTGACAAGTCTTCTTCCTCGGCTATGTCCGACATGTTGTCCTCATCGGTCGAAATTGAGATAATGGTAAGAGACACCTAACCCTAACTCTCAGAGCTTAGATCTATTACCATGTTATCGCTCATAGTTCATTTGTTTGCATGTGCTTTCTCCTAGTAGATCTAGACCTTTTGTGGTACATTTTGGCACTCATTTTTCATGTTGCAAGTATACCTTTCTGTCTTAAACTGAACGCAATGCCTATATCTGGTGTCGTAGGAGAAGATTGCGTCCCCTGTTCTATCAGACAACCTTTGTGTTGCCTCTATGTTATGTGTTGATGGATGATGTGGTGTGTAATAAGAAGTTGACCATGTCATGGCCAGATTCTCTGTCCACCTTCGTCTTGAATAGGGTCTGCCAGTTGATTTAGAGAGGGGGGTCGGTTGTTCGGGGATTTAGAGAGGCGAACATGCGCTTGATTGCAGACGATGTCTTCAAGTTTTGTGACCAGACAGTCACTTCGAACCAGATGTACAACCACATGAGGCACTAAAGAGTTAGGTGGATTCAGTAGCCGAGGATCAAAAGTCTTGAGAATGTGCGCTGGGTTTAGGCGACCTCTGTTATCATGATGGACGATGACCATTACTATGCACACATCAAGGTTTGATATATTTGCACTTGTATCGTACCTTGACTAGTTGTAAACCTCACATATGAACTACACAATTTGAACTAATTGTGATTCTCATACAGACTCATCCGAAGGACACCGAGTTGATCAACAAGCCCATTAAGAACTATGCTCAGATGAAGATGATCTACGGTGCTCGTATTCCCGTTGTGCCCGTCTCTCTGACTGCAATACACAATGCTCTTAGCCACCTGATAGAGCACAGTGGACAGGTGACAAGGTATCTTGCCATGACCCCTGATCGCAGGATGAGCTGGTTCATGGCCTTACCGAACAAGCACTACCCCTAAGCAGCGGACTGTGTTGTTCAAGGAGGCACTGGTTGCGGTGTTGATTATGATGACTGTGATGTATATTTTGGAGTAGCTAGGCTGATAAACTATGGTTGCGGTTACCCCTGAACTTTGGTTTGTATACTTTGAGAGGTGTGATGACCCACAAGTGTAGGGGATCGCAACAATCTTCGCAGGTAGTATTACCCAATTTATTGAGTCGACACAAGGGGAGCCAAAGAATACTTGCAAGCCTTAACAACTGAGTTGTCAATTCAGCTGCACCTGTAAATAGTTCTTACCCACAGAAGTTTATCAGTAGCAACAGTTTGGTAGTAGCAACAGTAAAGCAACAGCAACAACATCAACAGCAATAGCAACAGGAGCAATAGTAACAGTAACGGTAATAGTGGGATTCGAGTGCGGTGGCATAGGGATGGATGGACAGACGTTGCATGGACGAGTCTAAACATGTAATTTAAAGATCTAGGGCATTGTAGATAAATAATTATAAGCATCCAAGTACTAAATAATCCTAGGCACGTGTTTCAAATATAGTCATACGTGCTCGCAATGAGAACTTGCACAACATCTTCTGTCCAGCCAACCCGTGGCAGCGGGGCCTCTAGGGAACTACTGGCAATTAAGGTGCTCCTTTTAATAGAGCACCGGAGCAAAGCATTAACACTCCGTGAACACATGTGATCCTCACACCACAACCATCCCCTCCGGTTGTCCCAATTATTGTCACTTTGGGGCCTTTGGATCCGGACAATGATATGTGTACACAACTTGCAGGTAAGATCACAAAAAATACTATCATAATGATTCAATAACAGGTTCAGATCTAAGATCATGGCACTTGGGCCCTAGTGACAAGCATTAAGCACAACAAGTTGCAACAAAGTCAAATAACACTAATAGAGATACTAGGCACTATGCCCTAACAGATCTTATTCGATTACATGATAGAACTCATCCAATCCCTACCATCCCCAAGCCTACAGCGAGGGATTACTCACTCATGGATGAGGGAAACATCGGTGGTTGATGGAGATGCGTTGGTGATGACGATGACGATGATCCTCTCCAAATTCCCCGTCCCGGCAGGGTGCCATAATGGAATTTCTGGATCTGAATCTTGGTTTCTGGTGGCGGCAGCGGATCGGAACTCTTTCTGGAAAACTATCAACCCCCCTCAATTTTTGGTCGAAAGGCAACTTATAGGTGCAGAGGAGGCTGAGGAGCTGCCTGGGGTGGCCGCACCCCCTCCAGGCGCGGGTCAGGTGGGCCCATGCCTGGGGTGGGTCTGGGCCCCCCAGGGCTCCCCTCTGTATCCCCTTCTGGCTTCGTGGATCTTCTGGTGAAAAATAGTTTTTGGCATATTTTACGGGATTTTTCCTGATAGTTGATTTTCTGCACAAAAACAAGACACCAAGGTAATTCTGCTAAAAATAGCGCCAATCTGTGTTAGTTGTATCCAAATCACACAAATTTAGAGGAGAAACAATAGCAAAGTGTTCGACAAGATAGATACGTTTTGGACGTATCAACTCAACCAAGCTTAGCTTATTGCATGTCCTCAAGCAATCCAGTTGAAAACTGAGTGCGATAAAAGAACTTTCACGAACACTTTGCTTCATATGATGTATATATTCTCAGCACGGGAGTAGATTCTTAGACAATTCGTAATAAGGAGTATGCAACTAAGTCTACTCAATAGTCATTGCAAGCTGTGAAGAGAAACCAACTCAATAATAATAAGTAGCATGGAACATAAACACAAGCAACATTGCAATGCTCATAATAAGGTATGATAGAGTGGTACCTCACATGCCTTTGTTTGAAGAGCACAATATGAATGCCAAGGCACCTCTGAAGTTCAAGTGAAGACTAGAGGTAAAGATATAAGAGATACAAGCATCAAAGTTATGACATAATTAACCAAGTTTTGGAACAAACACAAGAATGACAACTATGCTCTCAAGAAGGTGCTCATAGAATAAGCAAAGTTGTGAAAGCGGTTTTGTGAAGGTTTAAAAGGCTTCCCAATGCTGAAAGGAAGGTACTCATCAGCTTTGAGCTCTCATTGCCCCTATCATAGGCATCTTCATGTGGTTAAGGTGAAAGTGAGGTCCACTCTGAATCATATGCTTGATAGATCATAAACTAGAAATCCCAAGTCCCTTGAGTATGAGGGTCGCTCCGCATGCTACTCAACTTTGGTCACCTGAAAGTTTTTGTCGTTGTAAATACATGCATATCATCGAGAACCGCCATCGGGGTACCCCTTGCACATGGTACAGGAGCTTTTCCATAACCAAAATGACAAGGCAAGCAGACAATGAGCATCTCAGCAATCTTTTTATCTACCATATGCATAGTTTTTATCGAGGATGCTTCATAAATGCTCATTATGGTGATGCTGCAAGTTTCCACCATGATTAGGCATGGATTAGGCTAGCGGCCCATGCGTTTCTCTAACACAATGTATAAACTCCATGAACTCACAAGCTCCCCTTTTATTTCACATCTTCGACATCCGTAAACAAAAGAGCAAAGTATCAACTCGATAGGATATCCAAAAGGTGTTGAAAGCGTTCCCCGTGACAGCACGGTTCTGCTGAATCCCAACATATAATAAGCAAGCATATAACTTTTATGGACTAGTCACAATGGTTCAGGATTATTAAGCGCGAGGAATAAACTGTGCCATAAAGTTCGTGAGAGCTTTACTAACTAACTTTCTCAAAACAGACAAACATTTTATTTTGGAAGAAAACATGGCATATAGAATATGCGCTGAAGTAGCAAATGATGCTAATGGGTAGGTATGGTGGACACAGCTGGTAATATTGGTTTTGGGGAGTTGGAAGCACATGTAGAGCACATACTCAGTGCAAGTGAAGGCTAGCAAGAGAGAGGGAGCGACAAACGAGAGAGCAATAACTGTCATAATCATGCTTGCAACAAAACATGACTAATTATGGCATGAAAGTGATACAAGAACTCTGAGGCAAAATAAATCATCGAGGCTTACTGACTATTGATTAGTCATATGCATGCGTGAGCATGTGCCAAGTCGATTCACATGAAGAGTCAGAGGAGGATACCACAATGTCATACCAAAGTATGAATAAAACAATGCAAGCAAACATTCATATGACATGCTACAAACTATTAGCAAGCTAGAGCTAATCATAGACAAGCAATAACTACTAAGCATCCATAATGACATACACCTTACACAAACAGGCCAAGCATGCTCACAATGATGAGTATATGTATAAAAATGAAACAAATAGAGTTCGTTACCAGCCTCTTACCACACCTCGAGTTGTCTTAATCTTCATTATTGCCCTTCACTTGTGTGACTTGAATATTAACATGAAACCAAAATCCACTGAGGATGGCTGAACCCTGCAAAGAACTCACAAAACCAAAGAAGAACAACAAATATTTTTAGTGTTTTCGATTTTTTAGAAACAAGCAAACAAAGAAAAACCAAACAAAAACAAATCAAATCAAACAAAGCAAAATATTTTTGGATTTTTATTTTAAGGCAAACCAAAGCAAAGAAACAAAGCAGCAAACTAAAAGAAACAACGAAAATATTTTTGGTATTTTTGTGTTTTTTCAGAAAGAAGCAACAAGAACCAAAAAGAAAGTGAAACAATGGATATGCAAAGAATTGACCGAATATGATATATATATGAGTGTGATGTCGGTATACCTCCCCCCAAGCTTAGGCTTTTGGCCTAAGTGGGGCTTAATCCCATGGTGCCCAAGTAGATGCACCTCCGTAGTATGACGAGGAGGCTCCCTCGTCCTGGTACGAGCTCGAGGTCTCCCCTGTGTAGTGTACCGCGGGGTCATATGAGGGCGCTTCCTCCTGATAGTGCCCGTGGAAGTTGAGAGAGTGTAGCTTGTCATCCATCTCCTCCTTCGAGCGTGACCAAGGTCTCTAAGAAATACTGAACAAAGTGGTTTAGGGTAGAGGGATCTCTCTCTTCCCTGTCAATAAACAACATTATATAAACCAAGTTCTCAAGACTAGAGCTAGTGGTGACAAAGTGGTGGGCCTTCATGGCAGCAAGATCAAGCCTATGAGGAGCCAAAACTGTATCATGTGGATCAATAGCAATATTCAAGGCAACAGCAATACGAGTAGCAATAATTTCCCCATAAATGGGTCCCTTAGCAGCTAAACGATGAGCAATGAGGGAACCAAGATTATACTTATCCTCACTGTTGAGCACAGCAGCTAAGAAGGGCAATTGATAGTTGGAAATATTACTAGTGTTCTCCCTACCAAGAACACTGGTGGTAAGATAGTAGGCAAAGTACCTGATGGTTGGAAGTTGAATATTCTTTATCTTTCCTCGTTGAGCTCCGCGGTCATCATCATTGGTTATTCCTCGGTAAATCTCCAACAAATCAGCGGGAATAGCTGGAATCTTCTTTGATGACCCAGTTGTACCATGTCCCGGGGCCTTGCAAAATTTCTTCAAAGTCATAGAATGAGCACTGCATAAATTTTGAAAGACACAGAGGGCTTGCACATGTTGTTAGTAAAGGAGAAACTCTCCACAGATGTTTTAGTAAGCAAAGCATATTGTGCACTCTCATCTTGCATGAAACTTGTTAGACCCGCCCTTTGAATCAAAGTCATAAAATTGTTAAGAATCCCAGCAACTTGCAAGAAAGTTTGGCAAGGAAAGGTGGAGGGGTGCGCCTCCCCTTCATCTCCCTCGTCACCAAATCGCGGAGTGATGAGATCCTCATGTTGGAGATATGCCGTAGAGGCAATAATAAATGTAGTTATTATTATATCTTTGTGTTTATGATAAATGTTTACATTCATGCTATAACAGTATTAACAGGAAACATT
This sequence comes from Avena atlantica, assembly GCA_910589765.1. Classification (NCBI taxonomy): domain Eukaryota; kingdom Viridiplantae; phylum Streptophyta; class Magnoliopsida; order Poales; family Poaceae; genus Avena; species Avena atlantica. The sequence continues at coordinate 467,665,997 of OU342734.1, read as the reverse complement.
AATACTTGTGTGATTTGTAAACTAAATTAGAGTCCCTAGTAAAGCCTCTTTATAATACTAGCTTGTTGGTTGATAGATGATCATGGTTTCCTGATCATGAACATTGAGATGTTGTTGACAACAAGATCATATCATTAGGAGAATGGTATGATGGACATACTCCTATAGATAAGCGTAGCATAAATATCATATCATTACAAGAACTTTGTGATGAACTACAATATGCAAAACATGGACAATACGTTGCCAAAACTCTTCTCCATGTTGAAATCTGTAGAAGTGGAGATCAAGAAAGAGCACCAAGTGTTGTTGGTCAATAAGACCACCAAATTCAAGAAACGCAAGTCTAAGCAAAAGGGAAACTTCAAGAAGGGCAGTAAGAAAGTTGCCGCGCCAGCGAAGAAGACCAAGGCTGGGCCTAAGCCTGATACTGAGTGCTTTTACTGCAAGGGAGAAGGTCACTGGAAGCGGAATTTCCCAAAGTACTTGGCGGATTTGAAGAATAGCAATATCAAGAAGAAAGGTATATCTGATATACATGTTATTGATGTGTATCTCACTAGTACTCGTAGTAGTGCATGGGTATTTGATACTGGTTCAATTGCTCATATTTGTAACTCGAAACAGGTGTTGTAGAATAAACGGAAGCTAGCGAAGAACGAGGTGACGATGCGCGTTGGAAATGGATCAAAGGTTGATGTGATCGCGGTCGGCACGCTACCTCTTCATCTACCATCGGGATTAGTTTTATACTTAAATAATTGTTATTTGGTGCATGCGTTGAGCATGAACATTATATCTGGATCATGTATATTGCAAGACGGTTACTTGTTTAAGTCCGAGAATAATGGTTGTTCGATTTATATGAGTAATATGTTTTATGCACATGCATCTTTAATAGATGGTCTATTCTTATTGAATCTCGATAGTGGAAATACACATATTAATAACATTGAAGCTAAACGTTTGAAATTGAGCGATAACTCGACCTATATGTGGCACTGTCGTCTTGGTCACATTGGACTGAAGCGTATGAAGAAACTCCATTCCGATGGACTTCTTGAATCACTTGATTTCGAATCACTTGAAAGATGCGAAGCATGTCTGATGGGTAAAATGACTAAGACTCCATTTTCTGGTATGATGGAGCGAGCTACGGACTTATTGGAAATCACACATACCGATGTGTGTGGTCCAATGAGTGTAGCATCGCACGGTGGTTATCGTTATGTTCTTACCTTCACGGATGACTTGAGTAGATATGGGTGTATCTATTTCATGAAACATAAGTCTGAAACTTTCGAGAAGTTTAAGGAATTTCAAAGTGAGGTAGAGAATCAGCGTAACAAGAAGATTAAATTTCTATGATCCGATCGTGGAGGTGAATATCTGAGTTACGAGTTTGGCGAGCATTTGAAGAAATGCGGAATACTTTCACAATTGACACCGCCGGGAACACCACAGCGTAATGGTGTGTCTGTACGTCGTAATCGAACTCTCTTAGATATGGTTCGTTCTATGATGTCACTTACAGATTTATCGCTATCATTTTGGGGTTATGCATTAGAAACAGCCGCATTCACTTTAAATAGGGCACCATATAACTCCGTTGAAATGACACCGTATGAATTATGGTTTGGGAAGAAACCTAAATTGTCGTTCCTTAAAGTTTGGGGTTGCGAAGCCTATGTAAAGAAGTTACAGCCGGACAAGCTTGAATCCAAAGAGGAAAAATGCGTCTTCATAGGATACCTGAAGGAAACTATTGGGTATACCTTCTATCATAGATACGAGGGCAAAATCTTCGTTGCCAAGAATGGATCCTTTCTAGAGAAGGAATTTCTCTCGAAAGAAGTGACTAGAAGGAAAGTAGAACTCGATGAGGTTGTTGAACCTTCTCTCGAACTTGCGAGTAGCGCATCACCGGAAGTGGTTCCTGTGGCGCCTACACCAATAAGAGAGGAAGCTAATGATCATGATCATGAAACTTTGGTTGAAGTTGCTACAGAGCCTCGCAGGTCAACGAGAACTCGTACCACTCCTGATTGGTATGATCCCGTTATGAGTGTCATGTTGGTGGACAACACCGATGACCCTGCGACATATGAGGAAGCGATGATGAGCCCGGATTCCAATAAATGGCAAGAAGCCATGAAATCCGAGATTGGATCCATGTACGAAAACCAAGTATGGACTTTGGTGGACTTACCAGATGGCCAGAAGGCTGTCGAGAACAAATGGATTTTCAAGAAGAAAACAGATGCTGATGGTAATGTTACTATCTATAAAGCTCGACTTGTCGCAAAAGGGTTTCGACAAATTCAAGGAGTTGACTACGATGAGATATGGCAGATGGATGTCAAAACGGCGTTCCTCAATGGAGACATTGATGAAGAGTTGTATATGATGCAACCCAAAGGTTTTGTCGATCCTAAAGATGCTAACAAGGTATGCAAACTTCAACTGTCCATATATGGATTGAAGCAAGCATCCCGAAGTTGGAATCAACATTTTGATAAGGTAATCAAAAGTTTTGGTTTTATACAAACTTATGGAGAAGCTTGTATTTACAAGAAAGTGAGTGGGAGCTCTGTATCATTCTTAATACTATATGTAGATGACATATTGTTGATTGGTAATGATGTAGACCTTCTTAATAGTGTCAAGGATTATTTGAATAATAGTTTTTCAATGAAAGATCTTGGCGAAGCAGCATACATATTAGACATAAAGATTTATAGAGATAGATCGAGATGCCTAATATCATTGTCACAAAGTACATATTTGGACAAAGTTCTAAAGAGGTTTGGAATGGAAGATAGCAAGAAAGGGTTCTTGCCCATGTTGCCCAATACGACCTTGAGTAAAACTTAAAGTCCTGCAACGACAGAAGATAGAGAAAGGATGAGTAAGACTCCTTATGCCTCGGCCATAGGATCTCTAATGTATGCCATGCTATGTACTAGACCCGACATTGCATATGATGTTAGTTTGACTAGCAGATATCAAAGTGATACAGGAGTGGATCATTGGACAGTGGTCAAAAACATCCTTAAGTACTTGAGAAGAACTAAGGATATGGTTCTTTCTTATGGAGGTGATGAACATCTCGTTGTTAATGGTTACACCGATGCTAGTTGGAACACCGATCCGGATGATTCTAAATCTCAATCTGGATATGTATTTACTTTGAATGGTGCAGCAGTTAGCTGGAGGAGTGCAAAGCAAAGCGTTGTGGGGAGATCTTCAACTGTATCGGAATACATAGCTGCTTCGGAGGCTTCACAAGAACCGATATGGATGAAGGAGTTCATTATTGATCTCGGTGTGGTTCCAAGTGCGCTGGACCCAATGTCTATCTACTGTGATAACATGGGCGCCATAGCCAATGCGCAAGAACCAAGGTCACACAAGAAGCTGAAGCACATCAAGCTACATTTTCACGCTATTCGAGAACATGTCCAAGATGGTGACATAAAGATTTGCAAAGTACACACAGATCTGAATGTGGCGGATCCGTTGACTAAACCTCTCCCGAGGGCAAAACATGACCAACACCAAACTGCCATGGGTGCCCGGTATATTACCATGTAATCTAGATTAGTTGACTCTAGTACAAGTGGGAGAGTGTTAGAGATATGCCCTAGAGGCAATAATAAATGTAGTTATTATTATATCTTTGTGTTTATGATAAATGTTTACATTCATGCTATAACAGTATTAACAGGAAACATTAATGCTTGTGTGATTTGCAAACTAAATTAGAGTCCCTAGTAAAGCCTCTTTATAATACTAGCTTGTTGGTTGATAGATGATCATGGTTTCCTGATCATGAACATTGAGATGTTGTTGACAACAAGATCATATCATTAGGAGAATGGTATGATGGACATACTCCTATAGATAAGCCAGCATAAAGATCAAGTCATTTTAATAGTTCAATTGCTATAAGCTTTCTGATACATAGTAACCTGATTCCTTCGACCATGAGATCATGCTAATCACCATAACCGGAAGGATGCTTTGATGACATCAAACACCACACCGTAACTGGGTGGCTATAAAGATGGCATTGAGTGTTCGGAAAGTATGGGTTGAGACACATGGATCAAGAGTGGGATTTGTCCATCCATATGACAGATAGATAAACTCTGGGCCCTCTCAGTGGAATGTCATCCAATTAGCTTGCAAGCATGTGACTGGCTCACAAGGGATCACATACCATGGGAACGAGAAAAGAGTACTTATCGGTAACGAGGTTGAACTAGGTATGCAGAGATACCGACGATCAAAACCTCGGATAAGTAAACTATCGTGAGACAAAGGGAAATTGATATCGTATGTAAGTGGTTCATTCGATCGCAAAGTAATCATAGAAATATGTGGGAGCCATATGAATTTCCAGATTCCTCTATTGGTTATTGATCGGAGAAGTGTCTCGATCATGTCCGCATAATTCACGAACCGTAGGGAGACACACTTAAGGATTTGATGTTGTTGAGTAGTTATGGAATGATGAGTAAGAGACCAAATGTTGTTTGGAGTCTTGGATGGGATCCGGGATATCACGAGGAGATCCAGAGTGGTCCGGAGAATAAGATTCATATAAGGAAAGTCCTGTTTCGGAGTTGGGGAATGATTCTGGTGTTTTCACCAGGAATGTTCTAGAAGGGTCCGAAAGGTCCGGCACTCCGGAGGGGAAGGGTACATGAATGTGTCATGACAATATGGAATGGTTGCATCATGTACTAGGTTACTTGGCTGGGCAAAATAAAGAGAGAAATCAAATCCTAGTTTGAAAGTCAAACGCCAATTTGAAAAAGTCAAATCTCAAGTTTGCTTGGTGGAGGGAGAGTAGGAAACCTACTTGGGGAGGAAGTCTCCTCCCTCCACCCGCCGGCCAAGGAGGAGGAGTTGGATGAGGACTCCCTCCTCCCCAGTCGCACCCTCCCACCTATATAAGGAGGGGTAGGGATGCCCCTCTCCTACACACCTCAAACCCTAGCCCCAAGCCGCCGGCCTTCTCCAAGTCGCCGCCGCCTAGGGCCTCCTCTAACTCGGTGAGTTAGGGTTTCCCCAAACCCTAGCCACCGGCCAAGCCCCCCCTTGGTGCCCTCTAAACCCTAGATCACCGAGGCCTCTCTCGTACACCACCATACTCGCTCCGTCTTAAGGCGAAGTCCTGCGAGATCTCCCCTCTACTTCCGGTACCACGCCGTCGTGCTGCTGGAATTGCGAGGAGAGTGCTACAACCTCCGCTGCCTGCTGGAACAAGGGAGAGGAAGGTCTTCATCGAGTACCGAACGTGTGACCGACTACGGAAGCGCTGCCGGAACGCAGCGTTGGAAGGATAGTCTACGCGATCTTGAGATCGGCAAGAGTACGACTACATCACCCACGAGAATCTGCTCTCGTTAAACGCTTTGGAATCTTCGAGGGTGAGTTCCTCTATCGACTCGTTGCTACAATCTAGTAGATAGATCTTGGCTTGTTTGTTTGCATGTGGTAGAATTTTTTTGTTTTCCATGCTACGAACCCCTACACCTCATTGTATGAGGGTCTAGTACTGGTAGATGACATTGGAATCCTTGCCCTTCTAGGTGCATCACTCTCAAATATATCACCAAATGTATGGTGGTCCATGACTTCACTTTTCTGAAATTTTAAACAACCATCAAACCAAGTGATTTCTAACTTGATAAATGATGAGCAACTACTACTGGAACTTGCTAGAGGACTACACATGCATCAAAACAAAGTTTATAAGCATAGAATAATCATGCAAGCTCAAACAACCTGTCACCTATAGTAGCAAAATACTCAAGATACAATCTACCAATCACAAATCTAATTGGACAAGTGGAGGAGGCACATACCAAGGAGCAAACCCTCCAAAAATCAGCACTTGAGATGGGTTGAACAAGGAGATCTAAAATCGCGAGCAAGAATAGCAAGAACTCGAGCTTGAGTAAGTTTTCCGGTGTTTTTAGGGAGAGAGAAAGAAGGTGGCTTTGAGGAGGCAGCCTGGAGGGCCCCAGGTGGGACAGACCTCCCCCAGGCGCCACCCCCTGGTAGGCCGCGCCTACTAGGGTTGTGGTGGCCTGGGGTGGCCCCCTGGGTCACCTCTGGTGCCTCTTTGCCCCTTTTTTCGAGGAAAAAATTATTTTGAATTTTCTCGGATTTTTCGAGAAACTTTATTTTTGGCAAATTTGATTTTCTCGCAGAAACAATTTTTTCAGAGGAAGCAAAAGCAAACCAAAAGCCAAACTATAGGACCTCTAAGAAACTCAAACAAGCAAACAACTAACAAAACTAAATCTAGCAAAAGAAAAGGCAAAGACTAGGAAGGAGAAAAGTAAAAAGAAAGCAAGTACAACCAAAGTGGAAACATTATTTTGTTCATTAAAATCCTTTTGTTAACAAGGTTGATCAAGCCTTGTTACCGTAACAATCTTATATGAAACAAAACTTTGCATTCCATAAGGTGATTATGTTACCTAATACTTGATAGCAATGGTCCTAGTATTAATAGTTCCAAAATTTTCTTGTGGAATGGGACAATATATTTCTCCAATCTTGATGCTCTCAATATTTTCAATGGAATTCAGGCAATAGCTTCTAACAACCTTCTTGGGGAAATAGACAATGTGCTATTTGTCATTAATATTGAATGTTACTTTTCCTTGATTGCAATTGATGATAGCACCTGCAGTATTAAGAAAAGGTCTCCCGAGAATAATAGACATATTATACTCTTCAGGCATTTCAAGCACCACAAAATCAGTTAAAACCAAGCAATTATGAGCCACTTGAACAGGAACATCCTCACATATACCAACATGAATAGTAGTTGACTTATCAGCATAACACTAACTCCAGTTCCCAAATCACATAAAGCAGTTCTAGCATAATTATTCTTAATAGAGCAAGGAATAGTTGGTATACCTGGATCACCAAGTTTCTTTGGAACCTTACCATTGAAGGAGTAATTAGCAAGCAAAGTAGAAATATCCTCATTAGGAATCTTCCTTTTATTAGAGATAATATCCTTCATATACTTTGAATAAGGAGGCAACTTAATAGCATCAGTCAAAGGAATTTTCAAAAATAAAGGCTTCATCCACTCACAAAACTTGTTGTAGTGTTCTTCCTACTTTGACTTGTGTTTCTTACCTGGAAAAGGCATAGGTTTCTGCACCCAAGGTTCTCTCTCTTTACCATGTTTATTAGCAGTAAAATCTTCCTTTGTGTACCTAGTGTTCTTAGTATGATTCTCAGGTTCTTCCTCACCTTCCTCCTTATCAGGAGACTCATTATTATTACCACTCTCAGTTTCAGCATCAGAGACAGATATACTATTAGGATCTACAGCAGGTTCAAGTGGTTCCTCAACTATCTTATGTTTCTTTTTCTTCCTCTTACGAGGACTACCACTATCTTCACCTTGTTGGGAATCCTGCTCTATTCTTTTAGGGTGTCCTTCAGGATATAAGGGATCTTGAGTAGTTATACCACTCCTAGTTCTAATTCCATAAGCATGTTTATTTCCTGAGGCATTAACTAGCATATCCCTTTGTACCTTAGCAAGTTGATCAAGTTGGGTTTGAACCATATGAAAGTGTTTACAAAGCATTTTAATATCATTAGAAGTTCTTTCCACAATATCTTTCAACTCATGGATAGCTCTAGAGTTTTCCAATAAATGATTCTGAACTTGTTTATTAAAATACCCTTGCTTAACAATAAATGTGTTAAGTTCCTCTAAACATTGATCAGGAGGCTTACCATAAGGAATATCACCTTCATCAAAGTGTTGGAGAGAGTGTACCTCAATAGTAGATGAGTGGGGAATTGGCTTACATAATTCTTCTATAGGAGGTAGATTCTTCACATCTTCAGCACTAATACCTTTCTCCTTTAGACACTTCTTAGCTTCCTTCATCACTTCATCATTTAATGCAATAACTCCCCTCTTGTTTGTTGTTGGTGCTGGAATTGGTTCAGGAACAACTGGTTCAGGAGTAATAGGCTCAGGTGCATTTAGCTTAGTTGAAGTCTAATCATCATAATTCTTGCTTATTTTGGTCATTAATTCTTCAACATCTGTAGGAGTTCTTTTCCTGAAAACACAATCAGCAAAGCTATCTAGGTATGTCCTAGAATCATCAGTTAGTCCATTATAATAAATATCAAGAAGCTCATTCTTAGGTAATGGACATCCAGGATGTGCATGAATCAAGGAACATAACCTTATCCATGACTATGGCAATTTCTCTTCTTCTCCCTGTTTAAAATCAAAAAGTCTCTACAAAGCAGCATGTCTAGCACCGGGAGGAAAATATTTATGGAAGAAAGAAGCAATCAAGAAATCAGGGCTATCAATGGAACCAAGAGTTATCTATTAAACCAAGCTCTAGCTTCTCCTTTTAGTGAAAAAGGGAAGAACTTAGTAACAAAGTACTTGCGCATCTTAAAATCGTAAGAGAACAAAGCACTCATAGTAGAAAGCTCATTCATATGAGCCACAACACTTTCATTTTTTGTCCCACAAAAAGGTTCTTTCTCAACAATATCTAAATAAGATAAATCAGGAGAGAAATCATAATCTTTATCTTTAATATCTATGGGAGAGGTGGCAAACTTAGGATCAGAGGACAACTTAGGCATAATAGTACGTCTAGCAAGGAGACTCTTAATAGCACTAGTACCATGTGTATTTCGTCACTCTTCAACAAAATCATAAGTGAACTCAATGTAAACATCATTAATATCATAACTCTCACTAGCCGCAGGTGAGCTAACAAGTGTAACAGTGGCTTCACTAGGAGTTTCGGTATTTCCTAGACTAGCCATAGTAGCATCTAGAAAAGGACCTAATGAACTACTCGCATCAAGCACCGTATAAGTAACATCAGGAGCATCAAAAGCAGTCTCAGACTCAGCAGTAGTAGCAGTGTGTGTAGCATGTGTATGTGGTGGTGGTGTGACAAGCTTACTTTTAATAGACGGTGAATCAAGAGCAACAGAGGTGTTTAGGACTGTACCTCTTCTTGTAGTGGATGGTAAAATAGGAAACTTTCCATCACGAGACTTTCCCATGATGAAAGGAGTAAGAGTGAACAATAATATATCCAAGTGAACTTACAAATAAAGCTATGCTCCCCGGCAACAGCGCCAGGAAATAGTCTTGATGACCCACAAGTGTAGGATATCGCAACAGTCTTCGCGGGTAGTATTACCTAATTTATTGATTCGACAGAAGGGGAGCCAAAGAATACTTGCAAGCCTTAACAACTAAGTTGTCAATTCAGCTGCACCTGGAAATAGTTCTTGCTCATAGAAGTTTATCAGTAGCAACAGTTTGGAAGTAGCAATAGTAAAGCAACAACAACAGCAACATGAGCAATAGTAAGAGTAACGATAACAGTGGGATTCGAGTGAGGTAGGCATAGGGTTGCATGGACGGGCGTTGCATGGACGAGTCTAAACATGTAACTTCAAGATCTAGGGCATTACAGATAAATAATAATAAGCATCCAAGTACTAAACAATCCTAGGCATGTGCTCCAAATATAGTCATACGTGCTCGCAATGAGAACTTGCACAACATCTTCTGTCCAGCCAGCCCGTGGCAGCGGGGCCTCTAGGGAACTACTGGCAATTAAGGTGTTCCTTTTAATAGTGTAGGGGTTCATAGCATGGAAAACAAAAAAATTATACCGTATGCACACAAACAATCCAAGATCTATCTACTATATTGTAGCAATGAGTCGATAGAAGTACTCACCCTCGAAGATTCCAAAGCGGTTAACGAGAGCAGATTCTCGTGGGTGATGTAGTCGTACACTTGCCGATCTCAAGATCGCGTAGACGATCCTTCCGGCGCTGCATTTCGGCAGCGCTTCCGCACTCGGTCACACGTTCGGTACTCGATGAAGACCTCCCTCTCCCTTGTTCCAGCAGGTAGCGAAGGTTGTAGTTCTCCCCTCGCGATTCCGGCAGCATGACAGCGTGGTGTCGGAAGTAGAGGGAAGATCCCGTAGGGCTTCGCCTAAGCCGGTGCGAGTTATGATGGATTAGGGTTTTCCGGAGATCTAGGGTTTATAAGTCCGGGAGGAGGAGGAGGTGTCGGCGGCGGCTAGGGCGGCGGCGACGAACCGGCGGCGGCGCGGCGGCTCGGGTGGAGAGGGTCTAGGGGCTTGTCTCTTGTGTGCTTTGGGGCAGCCCTCCCCTCTATTTATGAGAGGGGGCAGCCTTGGGAGGGGTGGGTTTGAATCCAAACCCAAACCCAAGTTGGATTGAGAGAAGGACTTGTTTCTTCTCCCACTAGGAAACCATTATTCCAGTTTGACTTTTCAAACTTCCTGTTTGACTTTCAATTTAGAGCTTTAATTCTCTTGCAAATGCCCACACCAAGTGACCTAGAATATGATCCAATCATCCCATTTACCCATGACACATTCATGGTCCATTCCCCTTCCGGTTCGGTGAACCTTCTAGAACCTCTCTGATGAAAACATCAGAATATTTCCCGAACTCCGGAATCGGACTTTCCTTATATGAATCTTATTCTCCCGACCATTCCGGATCTCCTCGTGATATCCCGGATCCCATCCAAGACTCCAAACAACATTTGGTCTCCCTACTAACATTCCATATCTACTAAACAACATCGAATCCTTAAGTGTGTATCCCTACGGTTCGTGAATTATGCGGACATGACCGAGACACTTCTCCGAACAATAACCAATAGAGGAATCTGGAAATTCATATGGCTCCCCACATATTTCTACGATTACTTTGCGATCGAATGAACCACTTACATACGATACCAATTTCCCTTTGTCTCACGATAGTTTACTTATCCGAGGTTTTGATCGTCGGTATCTCTGGTGTGGCATCCCGCAAAACCACTACTAGAAAATCGTGTTGAATTTGTGCATTGCATCGTCATCATCATATGTTGTTTGTCTAAAACTGGTTTCGCAAACCGATTTTGTTTTCTAAAACGCCCCGTCTTTAAATCAAACCCAAAAACCGGGACTCCGGAATATTTTGTTTGACCAACGATGATTTGCAAACGGTGCATTTAAAACTAAATAAAATATTAAATTAATTTATAGCGGGGCAGTCGAACGGGCCGATTCGACCCGAACGACCGCCCCAAGTTTTAAATCGGTCCAACCAGTCCCACCCATAATCCTAAACCTACCAAACTACCTACCCAGCCCAGCCTCCACCTCACCCCACCCAATTCCGTCGCGCCACCTCACCCTCTCCTCTTCCCCCCACCAACCATGTGCTGACACCTCACCCAGCCTCTCTCCTCCCTCCCCACCTGGCCACACTCAACACACACAGCCACACACAGCCCGCACGCTCCCCCCTCTCCACAGCAGATCCCGCGGGCCCCACGCCTGGCCCACACGCGGCCATCCCGCGTGCCTCTCTCCCATCCGCTCAGCCCCCGCCCTGGGCCCCACGCGCACGCTCGCGAGCGTGCCCCGCGCCCCCGCTTTCTTCTCCTCCGCCGGCTCCCCTCCTCCACCACCCACCTCTCCGGTCCGCCCTCGCCTCTCCCTCGTCCTCGCCGGCCGCCGCTCCCTCCGGCCTCCAACGACCGCGGCCTCCGCCACCGCCAGCACGCACCTCCGCGCGCGCGACCTCCACCCTCGCCTGGGCCCTCTCCTCCCCCGACCTCGCCGCTCGCCCCGCCTCCGCACCTCCTCCCTGGTGCCCCGCGGCCCTCGTCGCCGGCGGCCGCTCCGCCTGCGAGCTCCCCGCCCCGCCGCAGGTCCCCGACGGGCCCCTTCCCTCAGCGCCTCCTCGCCAGACCCAAGCCCCGCCTCCAGCTCGCGGTCAACCTCGTCGGCCACCCCGCCCGTTGCCTGCGCCCGCGTCCCCGCGCCGCCGCGCGCCTCCTCTCCGGCCGCCGGCGAGCGCCGCACCGCCGCCGTCGCCTCCCCAACCTTCCTCCGCCGTCGCTAGGAGCCCCGCACCGCCAGGACCTCGCACCCCTGGCCTCCGTCGCCTCCAGAGACCCGCGTCGTCTCCGCCGCCTCCGGCCAGGCGCGCGCCGCCGCAGCGTCCCCACGCCGGCCCCGCGCCGCCTCCCCCGGCTCTGCCCTCCTCCGCAGTCGCCGCCGGCCGCGCTCGCCGCCGGGTCTCGCCCCCGTCCCCGCCGCCGTGGGACCTTCTGAACCCTGAACGCCAACTCGATACCCGGAGGACGCCACGTGAAACCATCGGAACCGCAAGAACCTTGGCGCTTGGACCGAGGGAAACATGCCGTGAGACCCCGATACTCGAAGGTCGACATCGAACCGAAGCATCAAGGCCGCCTTCATGAAGCTGTCAAGATCTCCATCACGGACTTCAAGTACCCCTCGAAGGCGACAGGAATTCCTTCCCGGACCCCGATGACGCTAAGTTCTTCGCCGTAGAGCAACAAGGCCTTCGACAAGACAACGAACGCCAAGAACTTCACCCCGAATGCCAAGACCTACGCGACAACAAGTACGACACCGTACAGGGCGAGACCGATGCGCCCCTACGCCACGCCAAGTTCGTCTACCCGAACGCCAATACCGATAAGATCTACCCCGACACCGAGACCCCGACGCGACAAGTGCTTCGTCCCGAACGCCATGACCGACAACATGACCCGAGAACCCTGATGCGCCAAGACCTACCCCGGAGTCCGAGAACGACCTCGCCGAACCCTGAACCCCGAGACCGACCCCGACCCCGAACCCCGGAACCCCAAGTCCGTCGATACCCCTCAATGTGTGACCCTTTTCCTCGATACCCTATTTTTTATAAATGATATCAACTTGTTGCATATTTAATTGTCATTCTCGCATGCATATCATTGGTTTGGGGGCCTTATGCCGAGTCACCTAATAATTAAATATGGGGCCCATATGCGGACAAATCTAGTCTCCTATCGGCCTCATTTAAACTTGTGTAGCGAACCGGTATCTTATCTTTTGCCATGCTAAAACAACAATTAAATTGCGGGGTTTTCTAAACAACATGAACCACCTAATTAATTGTCGGGACCCCGGATTCACTTAATATTGACCTAATCGCATCGCACTTTTGCCATGTCATCCATCATACATGCATCATGCCGATCTTTTGCCGTTGTATTAAATATTGCGTCCGGTGTTTCTTCTAGTGTTTTGCTTCTTCGCGGATAAGGCCGTTGAGTTGATGTGAGCTTCGCCCCGATCTTCGGTTGAACCCTTCGGCAATGTTTGCAGGCGAGCATCTCCCCCTTTCTACCTATCTTACTTTTATAGTATTTATTCCCTCCTGTTGATCTATTGCTATCTGTGTTGCGTTGCTCTAGTTTCGTACCCGTAATGTCCCTTGCAGCCCTATATTGCCATGGCCACCTCCTATTGCCTGTTGTTTGGTAGATAGTTGGACTTGCGCGTCGTAGTCGCTTGCTCAAGTGCTGTTGCGTGTCGCCATGTACCACAGTTGTTGGAGTATTGCCACATGTTTGATGTTGGAGATGATCTCGGCTTTACTTTTCGTTCACTTTAATTCCTGTTTAACAACTAAAATTGAAGTAAGCAGAGGCATCAGTGGGTGATAGATAATATTTGGTTTCCGAACGCCCACTTGTGTCCCGTAGGACCCCGAGTACTTGATACCTGTTCCTTGATTTATCGCGCTATCCACATCCGGGAGGTATATGGGACCCCCCTGAGCCAGAGCTTGATTCAGTCTTATTTCTTGGGGCCACAAACTAGTTTGAGGTTTTATTTACGATCCTGTACTTATGCCATGCTTTACTGCTTTATTTAAATTGTGCGACAGATAGCACCTGTACTGTTTTGGATCGGGACACGATTCCGCGGTGTCGACAAGCCCAGTTTTGGGTTCCCAGTCGTTCACAGCCGTATACCCAAACCTTGAGTCCGTCTCGGAGCTTGCTTACTTCGTTGCGGGTAGCTTAATGGGGTGGCCCCCTGAAATATTTCTGAATCCTGTGATTGTTCAGTCGTGAAAGCCTCGTTGGGTTTTGATTTGGTTTTTCCGAGGTTGATCGAGCGTGTGTTGCTATTGGTGCACCCCGGCCGGGTAAAACTTTCTGAAAGCCGTGTCCGCGGATATGGACGACTTGGAGCACAGTATCTCGATCATAGACAAGCATAACTAAAGTTTACTGCTATAAATTCGACTTTATAATGACTAGTAATCAGCTTCACTATAACGGAATGGCTAAATAATACTGCCCACAATTGCTTGTTTGGAGTGTCGCTTGCGACCATTGTATCTGACTAGTAAGTATTGCAACTACAACGGAATGGCTGAATAAAAGTACCAACAACTGCTGGGTTTTGTGTTTATCTCAGGCTATATGTATCTGATTAGTAATTGTTGCAACTACAACGGAATGGTTAACTAAAAGTGCCCACTGCTTATTTTATCAGGACGACTATCTTTAACCTGACTAGTAATTGCTGCAACGATAACCGAATAAATAAAACTGCCAACTGTGTGAGTTCCTCGGTTGACTTCCTCGATCGGTGTCGAGGGGGGAAACGCCAGGATGGGTTTGTTTGGTGGTAGTATCAGGTTGGTTCCGAATAGGTCTTTCATCCCCCTCTCTGATTGACGCCAGTTGTATCGAGTCTCTATAGGTTGTTTAGTGCATGCTGCCGCTGCCGCTCAGTCCACCATACCTATGTAGGCGAGGACCGCCGAATTCTAGCCTCGCCGTGTACTGGCCTCAGTACTGACGCTCCTTCTTTTTCCTTTGCCCTTTGTCGGCACCCCTTTTGTTTAAGCAGGTTTGAGATCGACGTCGTTAGCAGGGTTACCCTTCCGGCTTGGCCTGGGCAGGGTTATGGACGCCATTGGTTATTCTTCAGGGCTCTTAGCCCCATTTGCATCTTGTCCGTAGCTGGACGCTCTATCGTTTTCAAGGTGATTTGGATCTTTGTATATTATATCTGTATTCTTGACTCTTTGAGTTGCTGTTATATATATCTGTTCTGTGGGTCCCATCGAGGACTGTTGTGTAATGTTATTACTTCGTTTTCCACCCGCACGAAAGTGCCTGGTGGGCACCTTTGAATCGTTTCTATGCGGGTTTGGCGGATTTTGCTCAAACTTGCATAGGTCCGATTCTGAGGGTGTTACAGAGTGGTATCAGAGCTCAGCAGTTACGATACCCCACAAGTCCAGCCTGTAGGATAACCTAGCTAACGGCCGCAGTAGAGTGTCAAAACTATTTTGCAAAACCGGTTGGATAGTTCTGATTAGGTCTGATTTTACTCCTTACCCCTCTGCTATTCTCCTCTTATCTCGACGCATTTTGAATCCGCTCTCTTCTCTTTCTTCGAGTCCAGGAATTCTCGTGGTTGGGTTTCCGTCGTACCTTCAGGGTTTCGCTTCCTTCTTGGATAACGGTGTTCTACCATCCGGTGTTCAAGCTGCCTAAGGAATCCGTCTGCTGTCGTACCATTCTTTGATCTTTGTTTGTGCCTTCCGGTGTTTTCCGACGCGACGACATCATCCACGCCAGATCCGATGCAGAGTCTGCATCCCTCCTTTGTTCCGAACCTCGCTTGTCGAGATCTTCAGTCTGATTCCGAGAGTTGGTTGCATAATCCGCTTATTCTTGTGCGGAGTAATGGTTTGGGTGCGCGATGGACTGATCACCATCCGACTACTCTTATCATTCGCTCTTGTACATCGAATCAGTGGATCTAGCGATTTTACTCCGTCCACGGAAGTTAGAGGTGGCTTTAGTTGTTGATACCTCTACCTTCGACCTTTTGTTACCGGAGAGTTCTCTCGACGATCACGGACAACGACCTCTTGTTAGTGGTGTCGCGAGAATCTACGCAAAGCGAGGAGACGCAGACCGCCGACCTTCCTTCCGGTACCATGAGGCGGATCTCGAGGGCGAGATCCATTGTTAGTGGTGTCGAATTGTGGCATCCCGCAAAACCACTACTAGAAAATCGCGTTGAATTTGTGCATTGCATCGTCATCATCATATGTTGTTTGTCTAAAACTGGTTTCGCAAACCGATTTTGTTTTCTAAAACGCCCCGTCTTTAAATCAAACCCAAAAACCGGGACTCAGGAATATTTTGTTTGACCAACGATGATTTGCAAACGGTGCATTTAAAACTAAATAAAATATTAAATTAATTTATAGCGGGCCAGTCGAACGGGCCGATTCGACCCGAACGACCGCCCCAGGTTTTAAATCGGTCCAACCAGTCCCACCCATAATCCTAAACCTACCAAACTACCTACCCAGCCCAGCCTCCACCTCACCCCACCTAATTCCGTCGCGCCACCTCACCCTCTCCTCTTCCCCCCACCAACCATGTGCTGACACCTCACCCAGCCTCTCTCCTCCCTCCCCACCTGGCCACACTCAACACACACAGCCACACACAGCCCGCACGCTCCCCCCTCTCCACAGCAGATCCCGCGGGACCCACGCCTGGCCCACACGCGGCCATCCCGCGTGTCTCTCTCCCATCCGCTCAGCCCCCGCCCTGGGCCCCACGCGCACGCTCGCGAGCGTGCCCCGCGCCCCCGCTTTCTTCTTCCTCCGCCGGCTCCCCTCCTCCACCACCCACCTCTCCGGTCCGCCCTCGCCTCTCCCTCGTCCTCGCCGGCCGCCGCTCCCTCTGGCCTCCAACGACCGCGGCCTCCGCCACCGCCAGCACGCACCTCCGCGCGCGCGACCTCCACCCTCGCCTAGGCCCTCTCCTCCCCCGACCTCGCCGCTCGCCCCGCCTCCGCACCTCCTCCCTGGCGCCCCGCGGCCCTCGTCGCCGGCGACGCTCCGCCTGCGAGCTCCCCGCCCCGCGGCAGGTCCCCGCCGGGCCCCTTCCCTCAGCGCCTCCTCGCCGGACCCAAGCCCCGCCTCCAGCTCGCGGTCAACCTCGTCGGCCACCCCGCCCGTTGCCTGCGCCCGCGTCCCCGCGCCGCCGCGCGCCTCCTCTCCGGCCGCCGGCGAGCGCCGCACCGCCGCCGTCGCCTCCCCAACCTTCCTCCGCCGTCGCCAGGAGCCCCGCACCGCCAGGACCTCGCACCCCTGGCCTCCGTCGCCTCCAGAGACCCGCGTCGTCTCCGCCGCCTCCGGCCAGGCGCGCGCCGCCGCAGCGTCCCCACGCCGGCCCCGCGCCGCCTCCCCCGGCTCTGCCCTCCTCCGCAGTCGCCGCCGGCCGCGCTCGCCGCCGGGTCTCGCCACCGTCCCCGCCGCCGTGGCACCTTCCGAACCCTGAACGCCAACTCGGTACCCGGAGGACGCCACGTGAAACCATCGGAACCGCAAGAACCTTGGCGCTTGGACCGAGGGAAACATGCCGTGAGACCCCGATACCCGAAGGTCGACATCGAACCGAAGCATCAAGGCCGCCTTCATGAAGCTGTCAAGATCTCCATCACGGACTTCAAGTACCCCTCGAAGGCGACAGGAATTCCTTCCCGGACCCCGATGACGCTAAGTTCTTCGCCGTAGAGCAACAAGGCCTTCGACAAGACAAGGAACGCCAAGAACTTCACCCCGAATGCCAAGACCTACGCGACAACAAGTACGACACCGTACAGGGCGAGACCGATGCGCCCCTACGCCACGCCAAGTTCGTCTACCCGAACGCCAATACCGATAAGATCTACCCCGACACCGAGACCCCGACGCGACAAGTGCTTCGTCCCGAACGCCATGACCGACAACATGACCCGAGAACCCTGATGCGCCAAGACCTACCCCGGAGTCCGAGAACGACCTCGCCGAACCCTGAACCCCGAGACCGACCCCGACCCCGAACCCCGGAACCCCAAGTCCGTCGAGACCCCTCAATGTGTGACCCTTTTCCTCGATACCCTATTTTTTATAAATGATATCAACTTGTTGCATATTTAATTGTCATTCTCGCATGCATATCATTGGTTTGGGGGCCTTTTGCCGAGTCACCTAATAAT
This sequence comes from Avena atlantica, assembly GCA_910589765.1. Lineage (NCBI taxonomy): Eukaryota > Viridiplantae > Streptophyta > Magnoliopsida > Poales > Poaceae > Avena > Avena atlantica. The sequence goes on along the minus strand of OU342734.1, from coordinate 467,648,028 downwards.
TAAATATGGGGCCCATATGCGGACAAATCTAGTCTCCTATCGGCCTCATTTAAACTTGTGTAGCGAACCGGTATCTTATCTTTTGCCATGCTAAAACAACAATTAAATTGCGGGGTTTTCTAAACAACATGAACCACCTAATTAATTGTCGGGACCCCGGATTCACTTAATATTGACCTAATCGCATCGCACTTTTGCCATGTCATCCATCATACATGCATCATGCCGATCTTTTGCCGTTGTATTAAATATTGCGTCCGGTGTTTCTTCTAGTGTTTTGCTTCTTCGCGGATAAGGCCGTTGAGTTGATGTGAGCTTCGCCCCGATCTTCGGTTGAACCCTTCGGCAATGTTTGCAGGCGAGCATCTCCCCCTTTCTACCTATCTTACTTTTATAGTATTTATTCCCTCCTGTTGATCTATTGCTATCTGTGTTGCGTTGCTCTAGTTTCGTACCCGTAATGTCCCTTGCAGCCCTATATTGCCATGGCCACCTCCTATTGCCTGTTGTTTGGTAGATAGTTGGACTTGCGCGTCGTAGTCGCTTGCTCAAGTGTTGTTGCGTGTCGCCATGTACCACAGTTGTTGGAGTATTGCCACATGTTTGATGTTGGAGATGATCTCGGCTTTACTTTTCGTTCACTTTAATTCCTGTTTAACAACTAAAATTGAAGTAAGCAGAGGCATCGGTGGGTGATAGATAATATTTGGTTTCCGAACGCCCACTTGTGTCCCGTAGGACCCCGAGTACTTGATACTTGTTCCTTGATTTATCGCGCTATCCACATCCGGGAGGTATATGGGACCCCCCTGAGCCAGAGCTTGATTCAGTCTTATTTCTTGGGGCCACAAACTAGTTTGAGGTTTTATTTACGATCCTGTACTTATGCCATGCTTTACTGCTTTATTTAAATTGTGCGACAGATAGCACCTGTACTGTTTTGGATCGGGACACGATTCCGCGGTGTCGACAAGCCCAGTTTTGGGTTCCCAGTCGTTCACAGCCGTATACCCAAACCTTGAGTCCGTCTCGGAGCTTGCTTACTTCGTTGCGGGTAGCTTAATGGGGTGGCCCCCTGAAATATTTCTGAATCCTGTGATTGTTCAGTCGTGAAAGCCTCGTTGGGTTTTGATTTGGTTTTTCCGAGGTTGATCGAGCGTGTGTTGCTATTGGTGCACCCCGGCCGGGTAAAACTTTCTGAAAGCCGTGTCCGCGGATATGGACGACTTGGAGCACAGTATCTCGATCATAGACAAGCATAACTAAAGTTTACTGCTATAAATTCGACTTTATAATGACTAGTAATCAGCTTCACTATAACGGAATGGCTAAATAATACTGCCCACAATTGCTTGTTTGGAGTGTCGCTTGCGACCATTGTATCTGACTAGTAAGTATTGCAACTACAACGGAATGGCTGAATAAAAGTACCAACAACTTCTGGGTTTTGTGTTTATCTCATGCTATCTGTATCTGATTAGTAATTGTTGCAACTACAAAGGAATGGTTAACTAAAAGTGCCCACTGCTTATTTTATCAGGACGACTATCTTTAACCTGACTAGTAATTGCTGCAACGATAACCGAATAAATAAAACTGCCAACTGTGTGAGTTCCTCGGTTGACTTCCTCGATCGGTGTCGAGGGGGGAAACGACAGGATGGGTTTGTTTGGTGGTAGTATCAGGTTGGTTCCGAATAGGTCTTTCATCCCCCTCTCTGATTGACGCCAGTTGTATCGAGTCTCTATAGGTTGTTTAGTGTATGCTGCCGCTGCCGCTCAGTCCACCATACCTATGTAGGCGATGACCGCCGAATTCTAGCCTCGCCGTGTACTGGCCTCAGTACCGACGCTCCTTCTTTTTCCTTTGCCCTTTGTCGGCACCCCTTTTGTTTAAGCAGGTTTGAGATCGACGTCGTTAGCAGGGTTACCCTTCCGGCTTGGCCTGGGCAGGGTTATGGACGCCATTGGTTATTCTTCAGGGCTCTTAGCCCCATTTGCATCTTGTCCGTAGCTGGACGCTCTATCGTTTTCAAGGTGATTTGGATCTTTGTATATTATATCTGTATTCTTGACTCTTTGAGTCGCTGTTATATATATCTGTTCTGTGGGTCCCATCGAGGACTGTTGTGTAATGTTATTACTTCGTTTTCCACCCGCACGAAAGTGCCTGGTGGGCACCTTTGAATCGTTTCTATGCGGGTTTGGCGGATTTTGCTCAAACTTGCATAGGTCCGATTCTGAGGGTGTTACATCTGCATACCTAGTTCAACCTCGTTACTAATAAGTACTATTTTCTCATTCCCGTGATATGTGATCCCTTGTGAACCAGTCACATGCTTGCAAGCTAATTGGATGACATTCCACCGAGAGGGCCCAGAGTATATCTATCCGTCATATGGATGGACAAATCCCACTCTTGATCCATGTGCCTCAACCCATACTTTCCGAACACTCAATGCCACCTTTATAGCCACCCAGTTACGGTGTGTTGTTTGATGTCATCAAAGCATCCTTCCAACGATGGTATCATGGTCGAAGGAAATAGGTTACTATGTATCAGAAAGCTTATAGCAAACGAACTATTGAAATGACTTGATCTTAATGCTACGCTTATCCATAGGAGTACGTCCATCATAACATTCTCCTAATGATATGATCTTGTTGTTAACAACATCTCAATGCTCATGATCGGGAAACCACGATCATCTATTAACCAACAAGCTAGTATTACAAAGAGGCTTTACTAGGGACTCTAATTTAGTTTACAAATCACACAAGTATTAATGTTTCCTTTTTAATACTGTTATAGCATGAAAGTAAACATTTATCATAAACACAAAGATATAATAATAACCACTTTTATTATTGCCTCTAGGGCATATCTCCAACAGTCTCCCACTTGCACTAGAGTCAACTAATCTAGATTACATGGTAATATACCTAACACCCATGGCGGTTTGGTGCTGGCCATGTTTTGCCCTCGGGAGAGGTTTAGTCAACGGATCCGCCACATTCAGATCTGTGTGTACTTTGCAAATCTTTATGTCACCATCTTGGACATGCTCTCGAATAGCGTGAAAACGTAGGTTCTTGCGCATTGGCTATGGCGCCCATGTTATCACAATAGATATACATTGGGTCCAGCGCACTTGGAACCACACCGAGCTCTGTAATCAAATCCTTCATCCATATCGCCTCTTGTGAAGCCTCCGAAGCAGCTATGTATTCCGATTCAGTTGAAGATCTCGCCAGAACGCTTTGCTTTGCACTCCTCCAGCTAACTGCTGCACCATTGAGATTTAGAATCATCCGGATCAGTGTTCCAACTAGCATCGGTGTAACCATTATCAACAAGCTGTTCATCACCTCCATAAGAAAGAACCATATCCTTAGTTCTTCTCAAGTACTTAAGGATGTTTTTGAGCGTTGTCCAATGATCCACTCCTCGATCACTTTGATATCTGCTAGTCAAACTAACAGCATATGCAATGTCGGGTCTAGTACATAGCATGACATACATAAGAGATCCTATGGCTGAGGCATAGGGAGTCTTACTCATCCTTTCTCTATCTTCTGTCGTTGCAGGAATTTGAGTTTTACTCAAGGTCGTATTGGGCAACATGGGCAAGAACACTTTCTTGCTATCTTCCAAACCTATTTAGAACTTTGTCCAAATATGTACTCTGTGACAATGATATCAGGCGTCTCGATCTATCTCTATAAATCTTTATGCCTAATATGTAAGCTGCTTCGCCAAGATCTCTCATTGAAAAACTATTATTCAAATAATCCTTGACACTATTAAGAAGGTCTACATCATTCCCAATCAACAATATGTCATCTACATATAGTATTAAGAATGCTACAGAGCTCCCACTCACTTTCTTGTAAATACAAGCTTCTCCATAAGTTTGTATAAAACCAAAACTTTTGATTACCTTATCAAAACGTTGATTCCAACTTCGGGATGCTTGCTTCAATCCATATATGGACCGTTGAAGTTTGCATACCTTGTTAGCATCTTTAGGATCGACAAAACCTTTGGGTTGCATCATATACAACTCTTCATCAATGTCTCCATTGAGGAACGCCGTTTTGACATCCATCTTCCATATCTCATAATCATAATATGCAGTGATTGCTAACATAATCCTCACAGATTTTAGCTTCGCTAATGGTGAGAAAGTCTCATCGTAGTCAACTCCTTGAATTTGTAGAAACCCTTTTGCGACAAGTCGAGCCTTATAGATAGTAACATTACCATCAACATCTGTTTTTTTCTTGAAAATCCATTTGTTCTCGACAACCTTCCGGCCATCCAGTAAGTCCACCAAAGTCCATACTTGGTTTTCGTACATGGATCCAATCTCGGATTTCATGGCTTCTTGCCATTTATTGGAATCTGGGATCATCATCACTTCCTCATATGTCGCAGGGTCATCGGTGTTGTCCACCAACATGACACTCATAACGGGATCATACCAATCAGGAGTGGTACAAGTTCTTGTTGATCTGCGAGGTTCCGTAGTAACTTCAACCGAAGTTTCATGATCAACATCATTAGCTTCCTCTCTTATTGGTGTAGGCGCCACATGAACTACTTCCGGTGCTGCGCTACTTGCAAGTTCAAGAGAAGGTTCAACAACCTCGTCGAGTTCTAATTTCCTTCCAGTCACTTCTTTCGAGAGAAACTCCTTCTCTAGAAAGGATCCATTCTTGGCAACGAAGATCTTGCCCTCGGATCTATGATAGAAGGTATACCCAATAGTTTCCTTCGGGTATCCTATGGAGACGCATTTTTCCGCTTTGGGTTGAAGCTTGTCTGACTGTAACTTCTTTACATAAGCTTCGCAACCCCAAACTTTAAGGAACGGCAATTTAGGTTTCTTCCCAAACCACAATTCATACGGTGTCGTTTCAACGGATTTAGATGGTGCCCTATTTAAAGTGAATGCGGTTGTTTCTAATGCATAACCCCAAATCGATAGCGATAAATCTGTAAGTGACATCATAGAACGAACCATATCTAAGAGAGTTCGATTACGATGTTCAGACACACCATTATGCTGTGGTGTTCCCGGTGGTGTCAATTGTGAAAGTATTCCGCATTTCTTCAAATGCTCGCCAAACTCGTAACTTAGATATTCACCTCCACGATCAGATCGTAGAAATTTAATCTTCTTGTTGCGTTGATTCTCTATCTCACTCTGAAATTCCTTAAACTTCTCGAAAGTTTTGGACTTATGTTTCATGAAATAGATATACCCATATCTACTCAAGTCATCCGTGAAGGTAAGAACATAACGATAACCACCACGCGATGCTACACTCATTGGGCCACACACATCGGTATGTATGATTTCCAATAAGTCCGTAGCTCACTCCATCATACCAGAAAATGGAGTCTTAGTCATTTTACCCATCAGACATGCTTCGCATCTTTCAAGTGATCCAAAATCAAGCGATTCTAGAAGTCCATCGGAATGGAGTTTCTTCATACGCTTCACTCCAATATGACCAAGACGACAGTTCCACATATAGGTCGAGTTATCGCTCAATTTCAAAAAAAATAGCTTCAATGTTATTAATGTGTGTATTTCCACAATCGAGATTCAATAAAAATATACCATCTATCAAAGGTGCATGTGCATAAAATATATTACTCATGTAAATCGAACAACCATTATTCTCGTACTTAAACAAGTAACCGTCTCGCAATAAACATGATCCAGACATAATGTTCATGCTCAACGCAGGCACCAAATAACAATTATTTAAGTATAAAACTAATCCCGATAGTAGATGAAGAGGTAGCGTGCCGACCGCGATCACATCAACCTTTGATCCATTTCCAACGCGCATCATCACCTCGTTCTTCGCTAGTTTCCGCTTATTCTGCAGCACCTGTTTCGAGTTACAAATATGAGCAACCGAAACCAGTATCAAATACCCATGTACTACTACGAGTACTAGTGAGATACACATCAATAACATGTATATCGTATATACCTTTCTTCTTGATGTTGCCGTTCTTCAAATCCGCCAAGTACTTTGGGCAATTCCGCTTCCAGTGACCTTCTCCCTTGTAGTAAAAGCACTCAGTATCAGGCTTAGTCCCAGCCTTGGTCTTCTTCGCCGGCGCGGTAACTTTCTTACTGCCCTTCTTGAAGTTTCCCTTTTTCTTAGACTTGCCTTGCTTCTTGAATTTGGTGGTCTTATTGACCAACAACACTTGGTGCTCTTTCTTGATCTCCACTTCTGCAGATTTCAACATGGAGAAGAGTTCTGGCAACGACTTGTCCATGTTTTGCATATTGTAGTTCATCACAAAGTTCTTGTAACTTGGTGGTAGTGATTGTAGGACACGGTGAATCGCCAAAGCATTAGGAATCACTATTCGCAAGCTTTGAAGCTTGCTTGCGTGCCCAGACATCTTAAGCACGTTCTCACTAACGGAGCTGCCCTCTTCCATCTTGCAGTTAAAGAACTTTTCAGAAGCCTCATAACTCTCAACTGCCGCGTGAGCCTCAAATATCATTTTGAGTTCACGGACAATATCTTATGGGTCATGGTTCTCAAACCTTTTCTGAAGCTCCGATTCCAAACCATACAAGATAGCACACTAAACTGTGGAGTACTGATTCTTTCGAGCGAGGAAAACATTCTTTACCTCATCGGTAGCATTAGCTGCAGGCAGGTCACCCAGCGGTGCATCCAGCACATAGGTCAACTTACCAGCATTGAGGACAATCCTCAAATTGCGGAACCAATACACGAAGTTGCTTCCATTATTTTTCAACTTTTCTTTCTCTAGGAACGCATTAAAATTGATGGTAGGGGCCGCCATTGATCTACAACATATTTGCAATAGTGTAGACTAAGTTTATGACAAATTGAGTTCTAATTAATAGTTAAATTAATCTAGGTGAACTCCCACTCAAAACAATATCCCTCACATTGTTTTAGTGATCACACGAACCAAATCCACCACATCAAAACCGATCATCACAAGAGTTGATGTAGCTTCAATGGCGAACAATCAACATGTTCATCATATCTACTACATGACTCATGCTTTACCTTTCGGTGATCCGTGTTTCGAGACCATGTATGTACATGATAGGCTCGTCAAGATCAAACCTTAGCTTCCGTATGAGCAAATCTGGCTTGCTCACGTTGTATATACTCGCATAATCTAACACACCCGATCATCACGTGGTGCTTCGAAACAACGAGCTTCAGCAACGGTGCTTACTAAGGATGAACACTTTAAAACTTGAAATTTTGTGCTTGAGGGATCATCTTATAATGCTATCGTCGCAAACTAAGCAATACAAGATGCATAAAAGGATTAACATCACATGCAATTCATAATATGTGATATGATATGGCCTTTCTTCTTGTGCTTCCGATCTCCATCTTCAAGCACGAACATGATATCCATCATCACCGGTATGGCGTCAAGGTCAATGGCGCCGTTTCATGGTTGTCGTCCACCAGCTTCAACTATTACAACTACTTTGAATAGACACACATGTTTTAACGGAATTTAAAAGACAACCATATGGCTCCTGCCGGTTGCCAACTTACAATAAGGAACATTGCATACATCATATATAATCACAATCATGGCCATATCACATCACAGCACACCCCTGCAAAACAAAGTTAGACGCCTCTAATTTTCTTTGCATATTTTACGTGGTTTAGGGCTTTCAATAAGTGTCGTTCTAACTTACGAACAAGAACCACAATGTTGATGTTTGAACTATCAAGTGCCCGGTGTAAATTGAATCTATACTATGATGGGAGAGACAGACACCCGCAAAGCCACTTATGCAATACTAGTTGCATGTTGAGCGTGGAGCAAGTCTCATGAACGATGTCATGTAAGGTTAGCCCAGGCCGCTTCATCCCATCATACCGCAAGATGCAAAGTACACAAAAAGCAATTGATAATAAAATCACCACCGCCCACAATGACCATTGTGTTCTACTCGTGCAACAGATCTACATATAGACACGGCTCTGATACCACTGTAGGGGTTCGTAGCATGGAAAACAAAAAATTTCTACCGCATGCACACAAACAGGCCAAGATCTATCTACTAGATTGTAGCAACGAGTCGATAGAAGCACTCACCCTCGAAGATTCCAAAGCGGTTAATGAGAGCATATTCTCGTGGGTGATGTAGTCGTACACTTGCCGATCTCAAGATCGCGTAGACTATCCTTCTGGCGCTGCGTTTCGGCAGCGCTTCCGCAGTCGGTCACACGTTCGGTACTCGATGAAGACCTTCCTCTCCCTTGTTCCAGCAAGCAGCGGAGGTTGTAGTTCTCCCCTCGCAATTCCGGCAGCACGACGACGTGGTGTCGGAAGTAGAGGGAAGATCCCGCAGGGCTTCACCTAAGTCGGTGTGAGTTATGATGGATTAGGGTTTCCTGGAGATCTAGGGTTTAGAAGTCCGGGAGGAGGAGGAGGTGTCGGCTGCGGCTAGGGCGGCGGCGCTGGCATCGGGTTAGCGGCGGCGGTGGATCGGGTGGAGAGGGGCTAGGGCTTGTCTCTTGTGTGCTTTGGGGCATCCCTCCTCCTATATTTATGAGAGGGGGGCAGCGTTGGGAGGGGTGGGTTTGAATCGAAACCCAAACCCAAGTTGGATTGAGAGAAGGACCTGTTTCTTCTCCCACTAGGAAACCATTGTTCCAGTTTGACTTTTTCAAACTTCCCGTTTAACTTTCAATTTAGAGCTTTAATTCTCTCTTGCAAATGCCCACACCAAGTGACCTAGGATATGATCCAATCATTCCATTTACCCATGACACATTCATGGTCCATTCCCCTTCCGGTTCGGTGAACCTTCTAGAACCTCTCCGATGAAAACATCAGAATCTTTCCCGAACTCCGGAATCGGACTTTCCTTATATGAATCTTATTCTCCGGACCATTCTGAATCTCCTCGTGATATCCTGGATCCCATCCGAGACTCCGAACAATATTCGGTATCCCTACTAACATTCCATATCTACTAAACAACATCGAATCCTTAAGTGTGTCTCCCTACGGTTCGTGAATTATGCGGACATGACCGAGACACTTCTCCGATCAATAACCAATAGAGGAATATGGAAATTCATATGGCTCCCACATAGTTCTACGATTACTTTGCGATCGAATGAGCCACTTACATACGATACCAATTTCCCTTTGTCTCACGATAGTTTACTTATCCGAGGTTTTGATCGTTGGTATCTCTGCATACCTAGTTCAACCTCGTTACTGATAAGTACTCTTTTCTCGTTCCCATGATATGTGATCCCTTGTGAACCAATCACATGCTTGCAAGATAATTGGATGACATTCCACCGAGAGGGCCCAGAGTATATCTATCCGTCATATGGATGGACAAATCCCACTCTTGATCCATGTGCCTCAACCCATACTTTTCGAACACTCAATGCCACCTTTATAATCACCCAGTTACGGTGTGGTGTTTGATGTCATCAAAGCATCCTTCCGGTGATGGTGATTAGCATGATCTCATGGTCGAAGGAATTAGGTTACTATGTATCAGAAAGCTTATAGCAAACGAACTATTGAAATGACTTGATCTTAATGCTACGCTTATCTATAGGAGTATGTCCGTCATACCATTCTCCTAATGATATGATCTTGTTGTTAACAACATCTTAATGCTCATGATCGGGAAACCACGATCATCTATTAACCAACAAGCTAGTATTACAAAGAGGCTTTACTAGGGACTCTAATTTAGTTTACAAATCACACAAGTATTAATGTTTCCTGTTTAATACTGTTATAGCATGAACGTAAACATTTATCATAAACACAAAGATATAATAATAACCACTTTTATTATTGCCTCTAGGGCATATATCCAACAAATAGAGCACCGGAGCAATGCATTAACACTTCGTGAACACATGTGATCCTCACACCACAGCCATCCCCTCGGGTTGTCCCAATTATTGTCACTTTGGGGCCTTTGGATCCGGACAATGATATGTGTATACAACTTGTAGGTAAGATCACAAATAATACTATCATAATGATTTAATAATAGGTTCAAATATGAGATCATGGCACTCGGGCCCTAGTGACAAGCATTAAGCACAACAAGTTGCAACAAAGTCAAATAATATAAATAGAGATACTAGGCACTATGCCCTAACAAATCTTATTCGATTACATGATAGAACTCATCCAATCCCTACCATCCCCAAGCCTACATCGGGGGATTACTCACTCATGGATGAGGGAAACATCGGTGGTTGATGAAGATGCGTTGGTGATGACGATGGCGATGATCCTCTCCAAATTCTCTGTCCCGACAGGGTACCAGAATAGAGTTTCTGGATCCGAATCTTGGTTTCTGGTGGCGGCGGCGGAGCAGAACTCTTTCTGGAAAACTATCGAACCCTCCTCGGTTTTTAGGTCGAAAGGCAACTTATATGCGCAGAGGGAGGCCGAGGGGGTGCCTGGGATGGCCGCACCCCCTCCAGGCGCGGCCAGTGGTGGGCCCGCGCCTGGGGTGGGTGTGGGCCCCAGGCCTCCTCTCTGTCTCCTCTTCTGGATCCGTGGATCTTCTGGTGAAATATAGTTTTTGGCATATTTTCCGGGATTTTTCCTGATAGTTGATTTTCTACACAAAAACAAGACACCAAGGTAATTCTGCTGAAAACAGCGTTAGTCCGTGTTAGTTATATCAAAATCACTCAAGTTTAGAGAAGAAACAATAGCAAAGTGTTTGAGAAAGTAGATACGTTTTAGACGTATCAAGGTGGTATTCAGTTATAACCCCTCCTTTTGTGACAGTCTTGTGTTGCATCATTCGCAGTTGTTCGTGATCTCGTGGTGCAGTACACATGTCCTGACTGATTATGTGGATGTGGTCTTAAGCTAGTTGTTATCTAAATTGCGATTGTATGAACTCTGTTTTCTGCCTTGCTGATGTTGGGTAAGCTCACCTCAACAGCCAAGAGGTAAGGCTATTAGGAAGGTAAGGCTATTAAAAACAATACAACTAGCCAAACAAATACTAATTTGCTGAAAACCAAGAATATATGGAACCAAACGACCGAGGCTTGACTTCTCAATCCCTAGAGAAATGAAAATACACGAAACCAAACGAATAGTGTTTTAAACACGAGAGATTGCATTGCCGCACGCAACTTTCGTGGAGTCATGATCTCTAGGTGCGACTAAAGGGGACGAACAACCAAATACGCCCTACATGACCGCGGGTTAGGCCTGGCCTAGCCCAGTTGGCAGGGGCATGCCGCTAGTCAGATAGGCAATATGCTATCGAGCATACCGCTGACGTGTTTGGCACTATCGAAAAAAGAAGTATTAGTTTAATTTGTTGAGAGCCATGGCATAGCCGGGATGGTAGGCACGAGATGATGCTCGTGTCTGCCTGTCTGAGTTCAAGCCTCCGCGCTCGCAATATCACGGCGTACTCACGAATGCATCTTTAAAACAATGCCGGTCTAATTTTTTATTTAAATTTGTTTCAGTCTTTAGAATATTTTTGTCCATTTTCACACGCTTATGTTCCCATCTAAGACAACTCGTCCTCACTCACAACTTCACAATATTTTTGGTGGTCTGAATTAAGTTTGTCTCCTCTGTCTTTCCTACCCACCAACGATGTACGACGCCATAGGCATATGTCGGAGCAGGACAAACGTCAATTTTGCATAGCTCAAGATTCATGGAGACATGTACTTATTGACTACAACATGTCTAGGTGTGTGTGTGTGATTTGGAAGATGAGGAGATTACAGAGCATTTAAACATCTCTCGGAGGAAGGGGATGCAAGAGAATGGCTAGCAACGATGATTGCCATGTTGAAGAAGGAGGATCAAGAGAGTTTTTTTGTTACCCTACGGGACATCCGTGAGGATGTGTACCAAATCCCTCTCTCGGTAGGAGACTAGGGTGAACAAGCATATGTTGGCCACACTGAATGCAGGCTCACTAGAGTGGATCCCACCTCCCTAAGAAATGATTACAATCAATGTTGATATGGTAGTGGGAAAGAATATTGGATGTGGTTCAGTTGCAGCTGTTGCAAGTTAAGACGTCAGACATTTCTTGGGAGATCCGATGGTCGTCTTCTATGGAAAAACTTTTGCCGAGACCATGGAGGCTCTTGCATGTCGTGAGGCGACGGCCCTCACATGAGACATCAATGAGCACCAAGTCCGGGTCGCGGGTTACTGTATAAACATTTTTAAGATCTTGGAAGAAGGATTAATGGGTGTCTACGGCTAGATCATATGGGAGATCGGTGAGGATAAGCAAGATTTCAAGGTGCTTGCCTTGTGCCCTGAGGGCAAAAGTTTTAAAAAAGAAGCCCACAAGCTAGCTAGAAATGTAGTGTTAGATGATCACGACCGTCGAGTTTGGTTTTTGGCGCCACGAGATGGTGTTTATATCCCCATGGTTTTGTTGTTTTAAATAAAAGGCGATTAACCCTACAAAGTTAGCGCAAGGCCATTATTAAAGCAAAAGCGAACATGGTGGTTTGGGAATAATTACCCAGAGGGCTTCATGTTGATGATCCCACTTTTATATGGGAACCAAGTTGACTATAATCACCTATATGTGACCAAGTCGCTTAAAACTATCTAGAGGGACTTTCGGGGTGAATGCGATCACCTATACGGGACCAACTCGCTATGGTTAGGCGAACACCGGCCGACCCATCCTAAATTGTCACCACTCTTACTGTGGTAACGTGTGCTCTTCTTCGTTTTTCTACTAACATTAGTACCCCTAACTTTTTATTACTTCTTTCACATAGCATGAGCAAAGGTGCTATCCTCAATAGTATAGTGCGTGTCACGTAGGCACTACGGACGTGTTTGGTTGCTCGTTTCCCCGTTTCTCACATGAGACGGAAAGAAATAAGTAGTTCCGCATATACAGAGAAATATGTGTATCGCACGAGTTTTAAAGCTCCTCTTAGGCTGGCCTTGGAGGAACACCCAAATCGGGCGTTTCCATGGAGCCACGTTCTTCTTACGCTCGGGAGAGAAGAACCTGCACGCGCCCGTGCGAGCGACGTATGGCGGGAGCTCGCAAATTTTGGTGGGAGAAATTCAGGTTACCGCCCACCGATTCGCACCGACTATTCACACTGCCTCTCCTCCGCCTCCCAAATCCCCACCACCATTTCCCCCAAATTTGACCTCTCCCTCCAAATCCTCTTCTTCATCGACGAGCAGGTAAGTGGTGCCTTCTATTCCGGTATATCTAGCTCATCTCTGACAAGTCTTCTTCCTCGGATATGTCTGAAATGTTGTCCTCATCGGTCAAAATTGAGATAATGGTAAGAGACACCTAACCCTAACTCTCAGAGCTTACATCTATTACCATGTTATCGCTCATAGTTCATTTGTTTGCGTGTGCTTGCTCCTAGTAGATCTAGACCTTTCATGGTACATTTTGGCACTCATTTTTCGTGTTACAAGTATACCTCTCTGTCTTAAACTGAACGCAATGCCTATCTCTGGTGTCGTAGGAGAAGGTTGCGTCCCCTGATCTATCAGACAACCTTTGTGTTGTCTCTATGTTATGTGTTGATGGCTGATGTGGTGTGCAATAAGAAGTTGGCCATGTCATGGCTAGATTCTCTGTCCACTTTCGTCTTGAATAGGGTCTGCCAGTTGATCTAGAGAGGGGGGTCGGCTGTTTGGGGATTCAGAGAGGCGAACATGCGCTTGATTGCAGACGATGTCTTCAAGTTTTGTGACCGGGCGATCACTTCAAACCAGATGTACAACCACATGAGGCACTAAAGAGTTAGGTGGATTCAGGTGCCGAGGATCAAAAGTCTTGAGAATGTGCGCTGGGTTTAGGCGACCTCTGTTATCATGATGGACGATGACCATTACTATGCGCACATCAAGATTTGATATATTTGCACTTGCGTCGTACCTTGACTAGTTGTAAACCTCACATATGAACTACACGTTTTGAACTAATTGTGATTCTCATACAGACTCGTCCGAAGGACACCGAGTTGATCAACAAGCCCATTAAAAACTATGCTCAAATGAAGATGATCTACGGTGCTCGTATTCCCGTTGTGCCCGTCTCTCCGACTACAATACACAGTGCTCTTAGCCACCTGATAGAGCATAATGGATAGGTGACAAGGTATCTTGTCATGCCCCTGATCACAGGATGAGCTGGTTCATGGCCTTCCTGAACAAGCACTAACTCTAAGCAACGGACTGTGTTGTTCAAGGAGGCACTGGTTGCGGTGTTGATTATGATGACTGTGATGTATATTTTGGAGTAGCTAGGCTGATAAACTATGTTTGCGGTGACCCCTGAACTTTGGTTTGTATACTTTGAGAGGTGGTATTCAGTTATAACCCCTCCTTTTGTGTCAGTCTTGTGTTGCATCACTAGCAGTTGTTTGTGATCTCGTGGTGCAGTACACACGTCCTGACTGATTATGTGGATTCGGTCTTAAGCTAGCTGTTATCTAAATTGCAATTGTCTAAACTGTGAGTTTTCTGTCTTGCTGATGTTGGGTAAACTCACCTCAACAACCAAGAGATAAGGCTATTAGGAAAATGGAGCTAGCCAAACAAATACTAATTTGCTGAAAACCAAGAATTCATGAAACCAAACAACTAGGGCTTGGCTTCTCAATCCCTAGAGAAATAAAAATACACAGAACCAAATGAATAGTATTTTAGACACGAGAGATTGCATTGCCGCACGCAGCTTCTGTGGAGTCATGATCTCTATGAAAAAAAGGAGTATTATTTAAATTTGTTGAGAGCCATGGCATAGCCGGGATGGTAGGCACGAGCTGATGCGTGTCTGCCTGCCTGAGTTCAAGCCTCCGCGTCGCAATATCACGGTGTACTCACGAATGCATCTTTAAAACAATACCGAGGGAATTCTTTCCCCTCTGGTCTAACTTTTTCTATTTAAATTTGTTTCGGTCTTTGGAATATTTTTGTCCATTTTCACACGCTTCTGTTCCCATCTAAGACAACTCGTCCTCACTCACAACTTCACAATATTTTGGGTGGTCTGAATTAAGTTTGTGTCCTCTGTCTTTCCTTAGGGAAGTTTAGTTTCATTTGTCCTTTTTTCCCCTCAACTCTTCGTAGATTAATGGCAAACTAGAATGTTGAAATTGGCGATGACATGTTTGTTAGAGCATACACTGCACTCGCCGCGTCCGCTCGTGATTTTTGCCCATAACATTCCGGAGCAGGTCATGAGAGGACGAGCACAGGTATCCATACCGTCGTCTACGCACGGTTTCACGCAAAAACTGTCCAAGAAGTGCGCGGCGTCGCAGTCAGCACGCAGCGCGCCATTATAAAACTGTGCACACGGCAGTCGGCAGCGGCACTCACAAGGCAAGCAAAGCAACAGAACCACAACTCGCTTGGGGAGAAGAATCCAAGGCGCGTGTACCTACCTCCGCAGTGGCGCAGGCGCGCGCATAGGAAGGCAGGAACAGCTTTGCTCGGGTGCAGGAGCCATGGCCGAGCCAAGACAGACGATGTGGAACAGAAAGAGAAAGTGTTGTGGCGCGCCCGTGGCCTGTGTGGATCGAAGCCAAACCCAAAACGCCAAAGGCGTAGCATAGCATGCATGCACGCTCGTCCAGGCTTTTCGTACTGTTAAAATAACTGCACGTCACGGCTTTCCACAGGTCTCGACGATGGAGTGGACGTGCGACCCATTGGTCTTCGGCTCGGCCTCCTTTCGAAGAACCCAAGATATGCCAACGAGCAGGCAGGCCGTGTGGGATTTTTGTGGACTACGGCGGGAAGTTCAGCCGTCATCGATTTTTAGGCGGTGTCAGTACCGTCCTCGAGTAGTTTGATCAACAAATTGAGGCGGAACATTTTAAGAGTTAGGTATTCTTTTTCTAAGAAATATAGAGCATTGTTTCAGAGTTATCTACACTCACTGCCCCCGGTCAGGGAACAGTTTTGCTTGGATATTGGATGCCAAAACATCTGACAAAGGAACAGCGCCTCTCATCGAGCACCACAACGGCTCCCTACTCTATCGGTCCTCGGACTCTGAACGACTGGCAAATACTAGCGCAGAAGAAAGGTTATTGAGGTCTGAAGAACAATGCAAGACTTTAATCTTCATTGAGGAGCTAATAAGTAGTATTCCAGGGAACGGTACCCCGATCCAGAAATTTAATCCCAAGTCAGAGCAGAAGGACGTGTTTGATTCCTGAGCACCGAGAAATAATCTGGGAAAAACTAGCAAAACCGAACAGAGCATCCATAAGATAGAGAGCCGATGAGGAACCAGAAGAGAATAATGGATCAATTCATGTTCTACTTCTAGCTAGCTAACATACTCTGCCGCATACTACAAAAGATGTTTGCTACTCCGACGGCTACGAACTACGAAGAGAAGAAGCGCGCGGTGAAGTTGGAGGACGACGAGGAGGCCCGGTTGGCGTCAGTAGCGACCGTCCCGGGCCACAGCGTCACCGGCGGCCGGCCATCGTAGAAACCCACGGCCGGCGGCGGGCACGCCAGCACGCCCAATGCCGGCAGCTTCCTCATCATGGGCAGCGGCGGCGAGAACGCCCCCTCTTCCTCTGTAATCCCACTCGGGGACGGCGAGGCTTCCGGCGTGTCGAACGGCGTGTCCTCGTACCCGCCGCCGCTGGCCGTGGCGCCCCTCTCGTACACGGGGTTGGAGATGCGCAGGAAGCCGTCGCTGTACGCGGAGGAGGACGAGACGCGGGCGGTGTGCTCGGACCGCGGCGGCGAAGGAGACGGCGACGGCGAGGGCGAGGAGCGGCGCCCGGGCGACCACCTCCACACGGCGGCCTCCAGCTTGGGGATGGCGAGGAGGAGGTCCTTGCGGCTGGGCGGCGCGCACATGACGCCGTGCGCGTAGTAGAAGGGCGGGGTGCTGGAGAGCGCCTCGTGCGTCGCCGTGGTGGTGGTGGTGGTGGCCACCGACGCGTCGTCGGCCGCGCCGGCGGCGTGCGGCGGGGACGACTCCGGGCGCCATTTGTGCGGCATCGCGGCATCGGCTCGGATCCGGCGGCGGCGGAGGTGGGAGCAGAAGAGGTCGGCGAGGAGGAGGATGACGATGGTGAGGAAGACGGCGATGCTGAGCGCCACCATGACGCTCACCCCCACGGTCAGCCTCGACATGCCGTCGGTGAACATCCCGGCCTCAGCTCGCTGGCCGCGCCGCGCTTCCCCCCTCAACTCAGCCTCAGTGGTTGGTCAGGTGTGTGTGGAGCAGCGCGGAGAGGCGAGTGCGTGTGCTGTACTTGCAACAAGTGTAGTGGTCACTGGTCAGTTCAGTTCCGGTGGCAACAAAACAGAATACTGTCTCGTTTAGAGCAGCTAGCTAGCTACGTAATTAGATTGCCTCTCACTGCCTAATCTAGATTATATCTAGTCTAATCTACCTGTTTGTCTCGTAACGGTCAACTGCCGTCGCCGTCACCGAGGCGGGTTACTACTTCCAAAAGCTAGAGCCTAGTACACTTAGCGCCATAGACATGATGTTCCCCTGTTCAGAACCACGAGGTACAGTCAAGTTACCGAACCCTTTCGGTGGAAAAGGGTCCCGCGGGAGATGTGGGGCGGAGTTGTCACCGGGGAGGGATGTGTTTATGCGAGGTGAACTGCGCCAAAGCGTAGTGGCTCTGTTAATCGGTGCCTGATCAATTGATCATCATCACCCATCGGTTGTGGAGAAAGGGTAATGGGTGGTTTTGGCGGGAAGTCGTCGATCTGCAGCTGATTACAGGTGCCAATCCAAAGATTCGGTGGTTTCTGCTCTGACCACACGACCACGAGTCGCTTCTTCATTATTAGAGGGGATGTAACCATTGACCGTCGTCGTGTCCCGACCGGCTTACCGCATGACTGGCATTGGTAAAGTCATAGCGTGTCATCTCAGTTCAGATAAGGTCATGCATAGTCAATCTTGAAACATGCAACATTTCATGCTCCCTGTGTTTTAAAATATAAGATGTTTTAGGTTTGTGAAGAAAATGAACCTAGACTTTTTTTTAGTGTATAGATTCATCCCAAAGTTGAATGAACTTACATACTAAAACAAGTCTAGATTCATTTTTTTCACAAACATAAAACGTCTTATATTTTGAAACGAAGGGAGTACTTTTCAGATGTCTAAACTTTGTGACAAACCCATAGTGTTAGAGCAAGTGTTAGAGCATCTCGGGCGCACCCTATATTTTGACGCTATAAACGTTACTGTGCCGGCGCTGTATATTTTTAAAGCGTATTGTTTTACTTTACCGGAGATGCTAAACCGCCGCGCTAGCGCGGCCACAAAAAAAGTTCTCCACCATGCGCTGCAAACAATATTGACACAGCGATATGCATTCAACAAGATCAAACAAGCATCCAAAATTAACGAATAAATACACCAAAAATACACCAGGTATATCAAATTGTTTATTACAACAAATACAATAAGTACATCAAATTGTTCACAACAAATACAACAAGTTTATGGATCAACAATACAACATAGTTTTCAAACAATACAAGAAATATACAAAATAGACACTATTGTTGTCCATGCCAATTCCACCATTCTTCCATGAGATCTTTTTGAAACTCATCATGTTCGTTGCAACAAATGGAATGATACGAAGCAATAAACCGGACAATCCTATGTGCGGACCTCCTGCACGGGAACCCCATCAATTCATAGTTGGTATGATCCATATTTTTTTCCACAATCATCCTCTATAATCATGTTACACATGCTGACACAAGCAGTCATGATATACCAAAGGCACTCTTGATCCTAAAATCTAGCCGCCCCCTCACAATGGCAAATTGGGCATGCAAAATCCCAAATGCTCTTTCTACACCTTTCCTAGCCGTCGCTTGTGTACTGTGAAATTAGGTTTGTTTCTTACCTCGTGGTTGAACAACCGGCTTCACAAATATTTGCCACCTTGGATAGATGCCGTCAGCGAGAAAGTAGCCATAGTTGTACTTGTGGCCATTTGCTTCAAACTCCATCGACGGACCTTTCCGCATTGCGAGTCTTGTCATTAGTGGTGACCGTTCAAGAACATTTATGTCATTGCAAGACCCGAGTATTCCTCATGATCGACGACCGCTTCAAGTACTATAGTGGCATCCTTTTTATACCTTTTGAATTGTTCATGCCATGCCGCTGGACAATTCTTCCAACTCCAATGCATACAATCAATTGATCCAAGCATACCTGGAAATCCCTGGTCAGCGTTGAACTCTAAAAGTCTTGCTGTGTCTTGTGCGTTGGGGGCTCTCAAGTATGTGGACCCGAAAACCTTCACAGTTGCTACGACAAAGCGCTTGACACACATGATAGAAGTGCTCTCACCCATGGCTAAGTGGTCGTCAATTAGATCTGTCGGTAATACCGTATGCCAACATACGCAAGGCGACGGTCACCTTCTGTTAGGTGCTATGACCGAGTTCTCCGACGACATTTCTTCGTTGCTTAAAGAATCGATCATACTTCATCACCTATGTTGCGATGTGCTTGAATAAGTTGATGCTCATCCGAAAACGCCGCCAAAAATAGCTTTCGAAAAATATCGGATTTTTATTGAAATACGACCCATCAACTTCTCGTGCCCTTCAATCCTTTCTCTCCACAATTTCCGTCTACCGAATACCGATCCTCCTATTTCTGGCTTCTTGATGGCGCGGTATGCTAATAATTTTGATATGTTCTCTTCTTATTCTATATCGTACTCGTCGTCCGATGAATCGTATGATGAACTCTACAAATATACATATGAAATGACTTACTACTACTAACTTTTAGCTAAAAATTAGAACACAAAATGTTGGCGGCGTGTGGAGGCCAGTGGCGGAGCTGGAATTAGCAACAAGCGATGTCAAAATCACAAAGTGTGGTCATAATTAATTTTTTTGGGGTCAAAACGAGTGTACTTAGCTGGTTTCTTCAGTGTTTACATTTTTTTGTGATGCCACCTGACCACACATAATGTACACAGCTCCGCCACTGGTGGAGGCGCATACCTTGCGAGCAAATCGGCGAGCATCTTGGCAGCGCCATGCTGCAAGTAGGGTTGAGGACGACATGGTCGCCGCTGGAGCGCGCCGAAGGCTAGGTGCCGTCGATGGCGCTGGTATTGTGCCCGTCGATGACGGCGGTGGCGGAGGCGCCTGCTCGGTACAGCGCGGTGGAGCGCTCAAAAACGATGGGAGAGAGGCGCGGGGGAGGCAGATCTATGGCGCGGAGGCGACATCGAATGGGGGGCGGCGGCGAAGTTGAGCGTTGCAGACAAAATCTTTCGGTGGCGGGGCTGGTGGGGAAATGGAGGCGCGGGCGCGGGATGAAATTTCCAGCCGTTGGCGGTACGCGTGCATGAGAGAAGATGCCGCGGGCTGCAGCGAACGCGTCACATTTGGCGCTCTGGATAGTGCAAAACGCCCGCGCCCAAAAAAAATTACACATCTGCGCGGTTTACAACACCTGCTGGAGGGAGGTTTTTTGCTGCACGCGCTGTATACCGGCGGTTTTTTTACCACACGGCCGATATAGAGCGTCTGCTGGAGATGCTCTTAGAGCATCTCAAGCCAGGAGCGTAAAAGGGGCGCGAACATCACCAATGCCTCTGATAGCATTCCCCTTAACTTTATTGGACGTCGGTCCAAATTTTGGCTCATACCGACGCACCCTAAAACCCGCAGACACTTTTCGGAGTCCAATAAAATAGCTGACATGCTCATACCGCCACCTACACGAAGGTCGCGTTGGGAGTTCCAGCGCTCGGCACCATGTTGGATTCGGCCACCGAACCCGCCTCCCTCCATTTTCAAATACCACCCCCACACAATTCCACTTAATATCGCCTCCAATCCATCCTCTCACCCTCCGCTCCAGTTTCTTTCCCCGCGCTCCGATTGTCGCCCTCCCCTCTCCTAGAGTTCACCGACCATCCCCTTCTCGTCCCCAGTATGCCACCAAAGAAGAAGGTCGCGGGGACGACGAAGCCGTGCAAGCTGATGCTGAAGGAGCAGTCACCCACCATGTCAAGGGAGGAGTGGGAAGACGAGGTCGCTAGGGCCAAGTACGCGGATATGGACCACAAGAGGCGCCAACACGCATCCTTGGCGGTGCTACGGAGAGGGCCTTTATGGTGGAGTTGCCCGACCTCGGCAAGGCGGTCATGTATAACACGCTGTCCCTAGAGGCACGCAATGCAAGGGAGCATGATATCACCAACACACTCGGCGTACTATGAAGAGAGGTTCGACTCGACCCCTCTCTCGGAAATCCAATTCTCCCCTGAGATGGGCGATTGCGATGTGATAGCCGATCCGAACTCCATCTACTCGCCTGTCACGACACCTCGACGCCCCGACATCGACGTTGACCTCAATTGATCCTACTCAGGATCGCCTGCCTTGAGATGGGATCCAACCGCGACCATCCATGTGATCGATGACACCGACATTCCCTCGCAGCTTCTTCCGCTTTGATGGCGGGAACGCCAATGAAGTCGCCAACCCGTTCGAGCAAATGGATGACCACATGTTTTTCCATTGTGTGCACGTGCATTAATGTGACATGCGACACTTGCGATGTGTTTGACCCATTTTTTCGCATGCACCATGGCCGATGATGGCTTGAGCAACATGTGGAAGGCGTGAGAGGCAACGATGACTACAAGCCCGCCTATGATACTGAATACGCTGATTTTGATGATGAGGGCGACGATGAGGTGGAGAGACCGATGTCGTGGTGCTTAAGAAGGGTTCGAGAGACGCGGCCCGAAGTAGAAGTCATTGGAGGACGAATGTCTTGTAGAAGTGTGGGTGGCAGTGAGCCTTGACCTCGTCACCGACGCTAACCAAGCAGTCGAAAAGTACTACAAAAGGATCCACGATCAATTAAATGAAAGGAAGCAATTTGGCAAATTTGCGACGATCCACGTAATACGCATAGAGGGTGGCTTGTCGCATAGGTGGAACACAATCAAGAAGGAATGCCGCAAGTTCCATGGCCATCTTTTTTTTGAACGAGGAAAGGTCCCGAAGGACCAAGATATTGCGATTAATCAAGCGGTGGGTACAAATTATAGAGAGGGCTAAAATAAAAGGCACAATTACAACAGGCCCCCGCAATTTTGCACATAGCACCCTGCAGGAAAGCGAAAAACACGATCAAGTCCCTGCAAACTGCATCTAGCTCGCCTCCAACCGTAGCTGCCGACGCCGACACCGGGGACGAACCACTTGTGCCAACAACGGTGATGAATGCCGCGAGGAGGGAGAACACATGCCGCCCACGGTGGTTGAAGAAGCTCAAGCACTGAGGCCTCACGAGCTCGGCGTGTCCATCCTCTTGGCCAGAGATAGCGGGTGGTGAAAAGCCTCCGCTTGGAGAACGCCGAAGAAGACGCAATATCGTCGCTTGAGGAGAGCACCAGGTGGCCCCTTCCTTCGCCGACAGCTTCAGCTTCAGTCCCTCTCCCTTCTTTCCCTCGCCACCATGGCAGGCCGAGAGAAGGACAGAGATCTTGTCGCCGTCACCGCCGCGAAGAAACCCACGAGCTTTATGACCGAGCCACCCTGGCAGCTCCTCCCACCGCCAGCTCCATCCACTGGAGCGTTAAGGAGGAGGCCCAACGACCTCCTGGCGCCGCTCGCCAGCGCCCAAAAGTAACTCGAAGATGCAGTGCCTCGCTGCCGCCCACCAGAACCCAGCCATCTCCCCCCGCCGCCACGGCCGGCCAGAGAGGGCTCTAGATCTGGCTGAAACAGCTCAACACCAACATCCAGCACAGCTTTATGCAAGGCGACGGTGGTCGCCGCTATCACCTCCCATCCACCATGGACAAAGAGGACACCGACGAGGATCCCTAGGACGTCGGGGATCTGGCTGCTCAAAACCCTAGCTCCGCCTCCCACTACGGGCAAACAACCCACTACAGGCATAAAGCCACTAATCCTACCCCTAACTACCCCGACGCCTCTTCCCGTCCAACTCTGACCGGCTATTCCGGTGGAGAGGACCCGGGAAGGGCCCGGCCGACGGAGGGACTCACTCAGAGACTATAGCACTTGAGGGAGAGGGGAGGGAGAGGAGCCCACTGAAGTTAGGTAGGAATGGATCCCCGTGGCCATTTTGTGACTGTCATTCAGAGGAAAGAGAGTAGCAAGGCCATGTTCGACTACATAAGTTGCTAAATTATCTTGTGCATATGTCAATTCGACTCACTTCATCTTGTGCATTGATCTATATGCTATATTTCCTAGTTGTTGGATGCCCTCAAGTTGCACAAGGCCGAAACACAAGGACTTCCCTTCATGCATTGCTTCAAGCTAATTCGTGGTTGCAAGAAGTGGAACAACGACCACCTCGCCCTCAAAATTGGCAAAGGCGACAATGAAGATGCACCGACCCCTTGAAGGCCGACCACCCAATATGCAACAAGAAGGTAAAGCCCGAGAAGAATGACACATCCTCATTGGCCGGCATTGATGCATCCATTGAAAAGATAATAGGGTCCTTCTTCTCCAACAATAAAGAGATGGATGATCAGAGCGATGCAATATAGTTTTCGCCCTTCTACTCTCTTTCCTTACCACATGACATCTTACCTTTATATGAGGCAAGATTAATCTTTTTAGTGAGCATCGATTAATAAAACTTACTTTTATACCACATGACATCTTACCTCATATTAGTACTATTTCTTTTAGCTTTTCCGATTTTTTTCTGATTTAATGAAGCCATTTCTCGATTGGGGTCGAAATGAGGCAAAACGGGCCAAACTCGGCGCGCATACCTAACGTGCCACGGCCGGCCGGCCAGGTTTACAGGGAGACCGAGGTGTGTCACGCTCAGCGGCTCAGGACGCAAAGTCGCAAACTAAACAGGCCCTTTCCCCCGGCCGGAGACGACCGAAAACCCCAACAAACAAAACATGTTCAGCCTTCGAATCCAGTCCGTCGAGTTACCCGACGCTTTCGCCGCCCTCACCACCGCCGACGCCGACGAAGTTGGTACCAGCAGCTCCGTCGCCGGCGGCGCGAACGCATCCGATCCCATCTCCCCGCGCTCCGGCAACCTTCTCCCTTCCACCACCTCCGCAACAACACCTCTCGAGCTGCCCGGAGTAAGCTCCGCCGCGTCCGCACGAAACCCTAGGATCCAGCACACCCGCGGCATCCTCCACCTCTACCGCTCCTCCTCTTCTCCGCCTGCTTCATCCTACGCCTCCGCCGTCGCCGCCACCCCATCCTCCTCGTCCTCCGGGCCCGCCGCTCCTGCGCTCGCTTGCGACTCTCTACTCCCGGTAACAATTCCGCCTCGATTACTTACTAATTTGCTCGTTTCCCCGCGCCTCATTTCATGCCCCTTGCAGTCGTGGCGTGGCACACGCCTCCTGGTGCTCGCCGTCCCAACCCGCCTCTCGCCGGACGACTTCGTCCGCTTTTGCGGCCCCTATGTCGAGCACGCCTCTGAGATCCGTGTCATCAGGTGAATTCCTGAACGCATACAGAATCGATTACATTTGATTATGTGCACATAACGATTATATGCTGCGTCATGGTCGTAGGGACGATGGGATGGAGGACCGGTACAGTGTGCTTGTGGAGTTTGAGGATCAGAAGAGTGCCGACGGATTCTACCTGGACCTCAATGGCTGGAGGTTCTCATCATCAGAGGTTATAAGATTGTCAATTTGGTTTTGATTGGTTTATTGATCTCATGTATTGCTGCTGCTAAATTTGGGAAATGTGCTTGTTGCTCCATGGTGCAGGTGGAGGTATGCCATGCTCTCTTTATAGTTGCTGTGCAATACACATCATCCGCTGAGATTGCGGTTATCCCACCAGTTGGATCTACTGAGCTTCCGACATGTCCTGTTTGCATAGGTGAGCTTATTTTCATTCCATGTTTCTCATTTCTAGGCATACACACGAGCTAGTGTAACAATGGATTTTAGTTTTTGTACAAAGTGAGCTGGATATGTAGTTATCTCCCCATTAGCTGGACCAAATACCAACTGGAGCGATCTAACAGAAAAGATCATGCACGTATGTTATTAGCAATTTCACTTCTGAGGTACTCCCTCCGTTCAGAAATATAAGACATTTTAGCTCTGTGAAACGAATGTATCTAGATGTCTTTTAGTGTATAGGTTCACTCCGAATCTATACACAAAAGTCGTCTAGATACATTCATTTTATAAAGCTAAAACGTCTTATATTTCTAGACGGAGGGAGTAGATAGGCTCTACAAACATCAAATATCTGTGTTCCTGAGTTTTAGCCTCACAAAACCCACATTACCACAGGGGCAATATTATGCATATACATTTTAGTTTTGTCGCTCTTACGTCCACGTTATGGATGCAACCTTTTAAGCTATTAGGACTACTCCCCATTTGGACATGCCATTAATTTGCAAAACTATGCCCGTTGAGTAAAAAATGTTTATATATATGAACTCCTGTTGTTTTACTATATCCCATACACAAATGCACACTCTGTTTACCAGGACCAATTTCCTATCTCCTTTGCTATTCTCATTATTTGGAATTTTTTAGTCATTGCTTTAGTTATCTGTATCTGCCGTAATGTATGAAATGACAAGTATGTTCCTTACTGTCTTTTATTGTGATGAATCAGAAAGGTTGGATCAAGACATCAGTGGAATTGTGGCAACCAACTGTGATCATTCTTTCCAGTGTTCATGTGTTTCAATGTGGGTCAGTTCATCTTGTCCGGTAAGGAACACTCTTTTTTATCAATGTTCCAATACATATTCAAAGGGTAAACTAACAATCATTTTGTCTCGTCTGAAAGTAACTGTTTCTTGTTTTCATTTTACACCGCACCATTGACCATGGGAAATACCCGTTCGGTTATAGTTCTTTTCTTGTGCTCACTTCTGACTTTGAATAGTCTTCTGTAGGACTGTTCAATGTATTAGTTCAATAGCATTATCCAATATAGAGTCATCTAATGACTGAGATCACATGCTTGACTTTATTTGAAGACTTGGATCAGGGTTATTTGCAGACTACTAAATATTAAACATTGTGCTTGGTGCTCATATGAATTAATTGCACCTCGGTGAAAAAACTAATGTTCATGGAAGCTGTTTGAATCTAATTATGTAACATTAGTTGCTCTCTTAATTTACTGGATCATAAATGTGCAAATACTGGTCTATAGACATTTACGTATTCATTTCAGCACTATTACTGCATGTAAGTATAGAGTTAAATTGCCAGTGCATTAGCCTATTGGGTTCCTTCATAATTTGCCTTTACTCATAGTTTGTTTCCATGTCAGGTTTGTCAGTTCTGTCAGAAGCAGTCTGAAACTCCTACAAATCCTACATGTTCTGTTTGTCAGACCTCTGAAAACCTCTGGATCTGTGTGATATGTGGTTTTGTTGGATGCGGAAGGTATGTTAACACCAGCTGACTGAAAATGTATCTGCCATGACTTGAAAGTCGTCCCAGTATCTCAGGAATTAAGCATGTCACACTTATTTATTGTGTTGTTCTGTTGCACCCAATACAAATGAGGATGAAAGGGAGCCTATATTAGAACTTAACTATATCATCACTTCTACTTCTCCTGGACTCCCTAACGCGTCTTCTTTATGGAGTAAAAGTTATTTCCATCTGAACATTTTCATTTGAACTCAGGCACAAAGCTAGACAAAAATTCCTATAAGGTGAGCTCCATTGCAATTGGTTCATCTCTATAAATAAACAGTAATTACTACAAAATTTATGAATAATTTCGAAAAAAGCATTTGGTGTTGGCACTTGATGCCATTGCCAAGAGCTTTCGCTCCGTCCTTGTCTGAACTCGTAGTCGCTCTGCTATGTGCTATGTTAAAGTGTTTGCCATGATTATTTAATGCACGTGGTAGAAGATACAATTGAAGGAAAACTACATTGGAGGTTAAATATATGAATTTTACTTCTCTCAATCATGCCCAATCAACCTTCCCTTTATCTGTTCGCTTGTTATATGTAGGTATAAAGAAGGGCACTCAATTAGGCACTGGAAAGGAACTCAGCACTGCTATTCTCTCGATTTGGAAACTCAACGTGTTTGGGATTATGTCGGTGACAGTTATGTTCATCGGCTTAATCACTCGAAAAGTGATGCAAAACATGCTAAGTTCAGGTCAAAGTGTGAATATTCTGGGGACAATTGTGACTCAGATATGGGTGGAGTTATGTTTAGCAGCAAAACAGACACAGTAAGAGTTTTAAGTTTCTTTGTGTTGATTCTATGTAACACAATCTTTGTAATCTTTTTCTCAAAATCATGTGATGATGCTCTTAACAGATCGTGGATGAATATAACCGGCTTCTTGCAAGCCAACTTGAAACTCAGAGAGAGGTGCAGTCCTCTCTCCTTTGTACGATTTTTGCAGTCACTGTATAAAGTGTTGTTTTAAAGCGTAGCATATAGTTTTTTCTTGAAAATAGTGTTTGTTATATAGTGGACAATGTAGTATATATCTGATACATTTATATGCCAATGTTCGTATTTACAGTATTACGAGTCTCTTCTGTCAGAGGCTAAGAAAGAAAGGGAACATCAAATTTCTGTTGCTGTGGATAAAGCTATAAATGATAAGCTTCAAGAGATGCATCTTAAGCTTGAAAATATTATGTTGGAGAAAAAGAAAGTTGCAGAAGTGAGCGTCTTCAGAGCGTGTATATTCCAGTTATTAAGTGCAACCAGCTTGGGTTTTTGCATAACTGATGTCTTTGCCTTATCCTGTAGATGAATGAAAAACTCACGAAGAGCCAGGATATATGGTGCAAGACAGTAAAAGGAATAGAGGAAAGGTGTGTTTGTTTATTCCACCAGAAAATACTAGCAGCTCAGTACATTCAAGATTTGTAATGTGAAAAGAAGTCAAATAATGCTATTTTTTTGGGGTGGCATTGTGGACATAGATTGCAGTCATTTGGTTAACTGCATAAATTCCATGTATCAGTGTCATATATACGATGTTCAAGTATCCTTCATACGATTTCCATTCTTAAATCCCACAAGCTTCATTATCTATTTTTTCTGATAAATCTGCACTCACAGGGAGAAAGCGCAGTTGAGGCTGAAAGACGACATGATTCTTGACCTGGAAGAACAGGTGCTTATAATTTTCATTACAGTTTATTGTAAAAGCTCTACCTTGGAGGAGTTTCTGTACAAGGGGCTTTTGTTAACATGCCATTTGCAATTCCTTGCAGATAAAAGACTTTAAGTACTCCATTAAACTGCAAAAATCAATACAGAAGAGTGCGCATGCCGATGATCTAAAAGGAGGTATGCTGGTGCCACTGGCCATGGAATCAGATTCTGGAAAGGGTAAAAGATCATCAAGAAGCAAGAGGAAGAATTAGCAGAGCCATGAATCTTCAGTATTTGCTGTACATGCAACTTGCCTGTTTGTTAACTAGCAGACATTTGTGACTTTGTGAGATGAGAAGCGATGGTCGTTCCTTAGGGCCTGCTTGTTTTACCGTTTTAATTACGGGGCAAATCCGATTACGCAGCATACCAAGGATTTTAGCCGGAGGTAGATGGGTCCGTAATATTTACACCTGTTTTTGCCTAAAATCCAGGGAAACAAGCGGGGCCTTAGTGGTAATATTTCCCACTGCCACACTTTGATGCATTCTCTGAATAAGAAATTGCGATCTGATACTACAGCGCACTTGAAAAAAATATGCAAAGTTGGATATTGTGTGGAAAATTTAACCAAACCAAATCTAGTTTATACTGTATTACATACCCAGAGAAGTTCCAAGAAGTTATGCCAATGTACAGTTACAGAAAAATTTACAACCTGATAGCATAGAACACTTAGAAAATGTGGAGTTTGGTCATTATGTATCTAGACAAAGCTAAAAATTTCAGGAAGTTTGTTTAGATTCAAAGGAGTAGAAAAATATAACCAAACAATCCATAGTTTACAGTACACACCAGGTAGAAATTTCAGGAAGTCAGGTGGATCCGTGGATGTATACTTGAATATTGAGTACATACATGACCGGCAGTTCTTCCTTGGGACAGGCTACAACTTTAGCATTACAGACCTCCCATACGGATGGCAAAATGAAAACCAATGGGGCCCAAAATGCCAACACAAACCCAGCAGCTGTGATCATGTATAGGACCGAATCACCATGCGTCTCTCCCAGATCTTCCTCTGCCACTGGATCTTCCAGATCTTCCTCTGCCACTGGATCTGGACTGGGAGCGCATCGTGTTGCCCTGTGCAATTCTGTGAAGGTTGGTGTTGGCAAGGTAGCTCTCCATGCTAAATGAGCTGAGGTGACAAGATTTTGGTATGCATCTTGACAAGTTAATGTATGCCACAGACAACATCCCCAATGATGATAATTGGTTTAACTGCAACAGTATTGGCCCACTCAGCTCATTGTGGGAGAGGTCCAACCTTTCTATCTCCTCCATTCTGCCAAATGCCGTTGGAATTGGGCCAACAAAGAAATTGTGTGACAAATTAAGGGATTTGATATGGTCTCCTGAGATTACCTAGTTCCCATGGTATTTCTCCATCCAACATGTTTGCAGATATGCCGATTCCAGAGATCGAAGTGAAGAAACTGCAGCCATATGTGTAGAGATTACCTTTGGTATCAAAGGTGAAGCCTCTTACATCATATGTAGTGCTGTAGGGGTAATATCTAAAGTTCTAAACCCATCAACTGGTTGAAAATTTTCATCATCTGCGTCACCTTTGAAAGAGATGTTACCGATACATGATGGTAACGAACCTGAAAGCTTGCTGAGTAACAAGTCAATTATCCTGAAGAACATGAGTTTGCACAGGATTGGAGTAATCTGCCCTTGAAAGTTATTTCTGCCCAAAGAAAGTATCCTAATGTTTCCAAGATAACATAGCCAATGTGGATTTCCCGTGAAATGATTCTGTCTGATATCAAAGCAAACAGACTTTTGTTTTGTTGAAAAGGGAATGAGGGAAATCACTAGACAAGGAGTTCACAGACAGATCGAGAAAATTGAGTAAAGCAAAGCTACAGTTTGGTATAGACCCTGTAAGGCTTGATACGATCTAAAGGTGAATCCCTGCCACTCCACAATTTTTTTGGATGAATATTTCCGGTTATATGGTTGCCTGCAAAGATTCAGGACTCTGATACAACCCAAAGTGAAGCGTTAAGTCTCCCAGACAACTCGTTATCATGCACATCCATGACGTGCAGATCACCTGACAGATCAGGGGGTATTTCCCCTTCAAATTTATTCGTATCCACGTACAGTTCTGCAACATTGATCTTACTATTGACCCCACCAAAAACCAGACCACCAAGCTTGTTATTTGAGACCTTCAATATGTTTAGATCATGATATCTAGAGAATAAACAAGCCGGAACTTCCCCAGAAAGTTTATTGTTGGATAGGTCTAGTTTCCATCGAGATGATCTCGCACAATGATGTTGGTATGTTGCCAATGAAGTAGTCACTAGAAAAATCTAGAATACTCAATCTTGGAAAAACATTGAGCTGATGTTGCTAGGCAATCTTCCAGTGATATGGTTCATGTGTATCTCAATAATTTCGAGAAAGAGTAATATGCACCGGAGGTCCTAAAAGTTTGGACGAAACCGTATACAGGTCCTAAAAGTTCCAAATTGTGCACTGAGGTCCTAATTCTCAGTTAGTTATGCACTGCAGGTCCTAATTCTCAGTTAGTTGTGTAGTGCAGGTCATAATTCTTTGCTATAGCCCCGGCTACAATGCACATGGATCTAAGAATTAGGACCTGCGCTGCACACATTAAAACTTTTAGGACCTCCATACAGTTTCGTCCAAACTTTTAGAACCACCGGTGCACATTACTTTTCGGAAAAGGTTGGGATACCATACTAGGTACAACGATCTAGTTAGTGAGTTATCTCCAAGAACTAGACACCGCAATGTTGCTTCCTTTGTAAACAACCAATTCGGCATGCTACCTGACAAGTTATTATTGGATAGATCAAGCACCTCTAGGTGATTTTGTGTGCGTAAGAAATGTGGTTCTGCTATAATGCTCTCGTCAAGGTCACATCCAGAGAGCAGTAGCTCATTCAATTGGAACCAAGGTGTCCATCCAAGAAAATTAACATCAATAACTAGATCAGCATTACCTGAAAGGTCCACCTCTTCTAACTTTGTGAGATTTCTAAGCGAAAAGATAGATAATCTACCACTCAAATTGTTTTGGGAAATCCGAAGACTGGTATATGGCATGTTCCATCGAGACTTTGCTCGACCTAGACACCCTCTCCATAGAGGAGATCATAGGCTGGCTCAATGTAGCCGATGAGCGCTACAAGCAGAAGAAGCCTAAGGCCAAGCAATACAACAAGCTTCCCCTCTCCAAAGAGGACTGGGTCGCTCAGAT
The DNA here is from genome assembly GCA_910589765.1 of Avena atlantica. Classification (NCBI taxonomy): domain Eukaryota; kingdom Viridiplantae; phylum Streptophyta; class Magnoliopsida; order Poales; family Poaceae; genus Avena; species Avena atlantica. Next base: position 467,616,542 of record OU342734.1, on the reverse strand, counting down.
GAATCCATGGGACGGTAAAGCATAATCCGGCCAAGCCGGACACGGCAGCGGCAAGCCACATGGCCGCATGCGAGACAAAGGCAACTTAGGGGTGCAAGGAAGCATCGAGGACCACGACAAATGCCACTACCATGGAATCACCGGCCATTGCGCATGTGATTGCCGCAAGAAGATGTTGGAAATATGCCAAAGAGGCAATGATAAAGTTGTGATTTTATATTTTATATTTATGATAAGTTTTTATTCTTCATACTATAATTGTATGTATCGAAAAGTAAATACATGTGTGAATATATATAAACAACACCATGTCTTTAGTTAGCATCTTCTGGACTAGTTCTCTAGTCAAGTGATGGTTAAGATTTCTTAACCATGAACATGAAATGTCGCTTGATAACGAGGTCGTGTGATTAGGAGAATGATATGATGGACAAATATTGGAAATAGACCCAAGGTTGATATCAGCACGTTCCCTCTTTGATATTGGTTCGGTTGCTAATATTTGTAACTCGAAACAAGAGGTGCAGAATCAACGACTCCTAGCAAGAGATTATGCGAGGATGCATGTTGGAAATGGCTCCAAAGTTGATGTCGGCATGTTCCCTCTTTGTATACCTTCGAGATTAGTTTTAAAGAGCATGAACATTATATCTGAATCTTGTTTGATGTGATATAGTTATTCATTTAAATCCAAGAATAATGGTTATTCGATTTATATGAGTACTATCTTTTATGGTCATGTACTGATGCATGTAAAATGCATATATGAACTTTGTAGTATATTGTCACATATTTGCATCATATACAATGTTATATCCATGTTTTACATTGATTTATGTGTATTTACCAATGATCCCATTTATTTGGTTTATAACTCTAGAGACAGGAAAACCTTGTTTTGTGTATTTTTAACTTTTAGGGACCTAAACAAAGTCAAATGGTCCCATGATTTTTGAGGATCATTTTGTCATCAAGAGAACCTTCTAGAGCACCGGAACCTTACAAGCGGAGGCCGGCAAGCCGAAAGAGTCCCAGTGGCGTGGCCTTGGGAGGGCCACACCACCTATCCTCTTTCCCTCTTGGAGCATCACCAGATATACATCTTGTGCCCTACGTCGAAATCTTGACCTCAAAACATCATAAAAAGCACCCCCGTCGCGATCTCATAGAGGAAACAGATAAAACACAAAAACCACGAAATAGAGCCAGAACCAGCGAAGATTGGAGGGGAAAACACTGCCAGAACCATCTCAGGTTGGATCTCCACCTTCTCCAACATCATTAACTTTATCTCCATGATTATGGTCATCTATGAAATTCCTATGTAGTGGGTCTTTGTTTTATTATATGATATTTGAGATTGGAATCCTATTATGTGTAAGATGTATTGTTAGATGTATATTATATACGCCGTTCTTAAATACTTGTTTTGATCATACTTGTCTGGAAGAACATGTGTGGGGGAATGTGTGTATAAGTTGGAGTAACATGGTGGCGGTGATTGGATAATGATAGAAAATTTGAGATGCGCACTATGGTTTTTACCTTTATTTTGTTACTTCGCGCTAGGGGTAAAGTGAATGCATTTGTTATATTCACCTCGTGAAATCAAAGATGTTCTTGTTTTCTCAAGGTAGCACTTTGTTATTTATAAACATCATGTCAAAGTACCTAAGACTATTTATTCTTAATTCTAGATTGCATGGAGTTTTCCCTTTCTAGAGGAGTATAAGTAAGATGTGTGACGTCATCTTTATATTAGGACACGATTCCCATATGAATACTAATAAAACACTAATGAATTTCTAAGTAATATTATATCATCTATGCGCAGTTTTATGTCCACCACACTTTATAAGAGAGTAAACAAGTAAACCCATAAACCTCGGTCCACTTTTTCTATAAGAAACCACTTTTACTTTCTTTTACCGTATTTTACATTTTCTGCAAGAATTAAATTTAAAAATACCAAAATACTTTTTTTAGGATAATTAATGGGCAAAACCCACTGCAATTTTTATAAATATAAAGATTTACAAATGTCTTTGTACACCAGTAGAGTACAATAAAAATAAAACCAAAATACCTTTACTTTCAACAAGCATAAACAAAACCCAAAAAGAACTTTAATTTATTGTTTTTTACTTTTTTTGTTCTAGTTATAGTTTTACAATTCTTTCACTTTACTGTTTTATTTAAGATTTACTAATTCAAAACCCTGTGATTGAAAACCACTCGGTGAAGTTGGCGAGACAAGGAAAAAACTTTGTTTTGCAGGTTGCTAGAAGAGTACAAATTTTTTTCCTGCAATTCCCTGAGAGTTTGATATAAACCCTTGAGTCACCCTTGTGGCAAAAATACGCTTGCTACAACACTCTACACTTTGACTCCCAATGAGTTGGTACACATACAGTTGTTTGCATCAAGAACATTTTCTGGCACCATTGTCGGGGAGTTGAGGAACAACACCATAGTAGTATCATCATCAAGCTTGGATCACAATTCATCTTCCATGACAATTGCTAGAACATCTCTGCCACTGCCAACTTGTTTAAACACCTAATCTTGGAGAGGTTGCAGCGTTGTGAGATTCTCTTGTCATTTAGATCTACAAAGCAGTTTTCTTTTTTCTTGTTTATGTCTTTTGTTTGTTTAGTTTTTAGTCTTGTTTTACCTTTTCCCTATGCACACAAAAACCATAAAAATTAGTTTAACTTTACTTTTCTTGCAAACATGGGAGAATTGAATAAGGGAAGTTTTGTTAAACCTTAAATAGGAAATTTTGTTGGAAGTAGTACCACTACTTTTAAGCAAAATTATGGGGAAACTTTAAATATGCTTGATAGTACCACTACTTTTAAGCAAAATTATGGGGAAACTTTAAATATGCTTGATTTAGAATAAATTAAATACATAGTAAGGATCAAAACCCATGTGGAGAATAAAAATTGAAAATCTATTTTATTATGGATTAGAACCTTGGTATAAAAATGCCTTAGACTTTGCTTTAGGAGGTAGTTTTATTTTATCAGCACCAAAACATTCCCCCCTTTGCTTCTAAAAACATCTTTGGAACTAATATGGGACAAATGAGAGAAGTAGAAGATATTACTGCTCTACTCATATCTACTAGAAAGAGAATTGAAGGCTGCGCTAAAATACTACCTGATAAAAGGAATATAGATCATTTAGAACTCTTTTCTAAAGATATTATACCGGATATAGAGGATAAGATGTCTTTGATCATCCACAATTGATACTTCTTAATAAGAATTTAAGAAGGATGATAAGAAGCTTATAGGTGCTGAAATAAGAGTATTTTGGCTTGGTTATCTACTTAAATTGTTGCTTCTTTTAAAGTTATTCCCAAGCAAATCCAAAACATCATGTCCTTATAATCCCTAAAGGGGAAGGAAAGGAAGGAAAATGAACTTGGGTAGTTAAAGAAAATAAAGATAGAAACGTAGAGGAAGTTAAAATGCTTAGTGAAGTTAATGAACCTCTACTAGAACTTGACAAATATATTTTGCATGAACTCATTATATTCTACAAAAAAATCTACTGATCTTGTTTTTTATATTCATCAAGAAGGATTTGGATCATACATAACAAACTATGTCATAAAATAAAAAATATAGCAAGATATAATAATAAAGCTATGAAACCACGTAAGCTTGGGGATGCTTATATCCCCAAGATACTAGTTACTATTGGCAAAGAAACTCAACATGTTATATTAGATCTAGGATCTAGTGTTTCTGTTTTGTCAAAAGAATTATAAGACTTGCTTGAACTTAAAAGTATGGAAAATGCACCACATATCTTTTACTTGCTAATGAATCTACCAAACATGCTTTGGGTAGAGTTAATGATGTTATGATTGAAATACATATGACGTTTGTACCTATTGAATTTATTGTTATGGATATGGGAAGTAAAATATCCAATTCTATAATTCTTAGAAGACCCTTTTTGAGAACCACAAGGGATTCCATTGATTTAAAGGAAGGGAATGTAAAGTTTTAGTTCCCTCATAAGAAGTGCATGGAACATTTTCCAACGAACAAGGAGATGGCACTATGGTATAAGCTACCACATGATCTTCACTCATCTTAAACAAAAGTAAGTAAGCCTAGCTATATGGCTATAAAGAAAGCTCTTTACGGGAGGCAATTCCGTTGTTTTTACTGTACTAAGAGAGTTTTTTTTTCAATAAAGTACCAAAATTTATCCATTTGGATGCATTAAAGTTAATAGAAATATAAGGAGTTGCAGATTCCTGCACGCTGCTATTTACGAATAGATTTTTGTGATTTTTTTCTGTTATTTGGATTGAGCTCAAATTTTTGCTGTACTTACAAATTTTTATCCTATATATATAAAAAAACAAAAAAAATCCTGACATGTCTAAAGCGGGCCATTTAATTATGTTTTTCTGCTATTGTTTTTCGGACAAATTCCGCCATGCACATATTCCGTAGGGCTTCGAGCAGGGCCCTTCCCTATTTTTCCATTTACTCTGGCCCGAGCCCGGCCCGTGAGTGTGTCGGGCCTCAAATCAGCTGCCCAGGCCTGAAAAGCTCGGCCCATCGAGCTTTTTTCGGGCTAGGTCATGCCGGTTCGGCCGGGCCGGGCTGCCCATGCCTAAGCATGGTACACATGAAATCCCACTCAATCCTCTTCTTCAAGAAATTCTTGCCATAGGCTCGACTCCTGGTTTTTTCCCGATAAAGAGCATATATTAATATCACAGAGATATCAATTACACCTACCGTATGCAACAACAGATACCCTAGCGGCCTTACGGATGCCCATAGCCCAGAAAAAGGAAGAAGAATTACAAAAAAAGAAAAGTCCATGTGAAGAGAAAGATTCCTCATAGCAACAACACTAACACCACTAGAAAACAGCAGTAGTCAAACCACTCCAATAGCGACGCCTTCAAGAAGAAAACATTTCACACGCGCCATCATCGCCCGATCAAAGATCATAGGTTTTGACCCTGGTGAAAGTCCTCTCTTAGAAAATAATGCCATTAACAAGGCCATTGCTAGACACTACCAATTAAGTCCAGACCTTGAATTTTCACCCTGCAAGGTAGGTCTGTGAACTCTGTCTGTGTTGTTGCCCCCACAAAAATTTGTTGCTGCTAGTCACAAATCACGCAGCCAGTTCCTCATCTCTACAAAGACTAAAATCACCATCACTAGCCCTCATGTTCCTGCTTTCATGACATTCTCCCCATTTGACTTCACCATGGATCATCTAAGACATGACATATGATGGTAACAAATAGCATAACTTCGCAACACTCCCTTTGAAACCAAACGGCCACAAAAAAACATGGGCACTGATGACTACAAGTGCACAGATTGTTTGTAGCTAGTTTCAAAATAAAGATATCGATCCCATAGGGAGTAGGAGTCCAAAGTCTAATACTCTTCAACTAAATACTGAAATACTAATGCTAAATAACATTCTAAGTAACAAGATAAAATGCGAGTTTTGTGTAAAATATATTTTTGGGTTTTCAAATAAGAGAACAATAAATAAACTAAAGCTGTAAGTAAACAAGAGCTTGCGAGTATGATTACGAAAGTTTGCAAGATGATGGAAAGAGTCCTTGGGGAGTAGTGGATCCACCGCTAGTAATTAGAAAGAGTGATCAAAATTATTATAATGAATAATACCATTTATGATATATGTGGGAGGATCTCCATATATGGACGAATGTGCAGCAACCACTGCTCACATAATCCTCAGAACCATATTAGACAAGCAATCGACATCAATCGAATTACTGAGCTATTAAGGGACTTTATCCCGTAGGATGTATCCCATGGCATGGACAATGTTTAGTGAGTTCTCCTCGGTTCCCAAGTTGATAAGTAAGGGAGTGTTAACAGCTTTATAGTCACTGTAAGTGCTATCACCCCTCCTTCTACCAACAAGTAGTTCCCTCCATCTAGTCCTCAACGAGCAAATATTGAGTGGCGCGCTTCACCCAACATCAAGATGAAGGAAATCTAACACAAACACATAATGAACAATATTACATAATAATCTTTATCTTAGTTCAATCACATACTAGGGTCTCTCCATCTCCCCAAGAACAAAGGAAACTACTCACACATGAAGGCAATCAACATCATGGATAAAATATGGATGAAGTATGATGATACAATTGAGGACAATTGCAAATCCAAGATTTAATTTACTCCCTCTGTTTCAAAATATAAGATGTTTTAGGTTTGTGGAGAAAATGTATCTAGAATTGTTTTAGTGTGTAGATTCATCCCAAACCCGAATGAACCTACATACTGAAAGTAGTCTAGATATGTTTGCTTTACAAAACTAAAACATCTTATATTTTAAACGAGGGAGTAGAATTACAAGAAGTAACCAAAGAGGATCGGTGATGGAGACGTTGTTGATGAAGATAACGATGTAGATTGATGTGGAGGACTTCAAGATCCTACTACCTTATCCTCTTGTGTGATGGTGATGGTGTACATCTGATTGGAAGAGGCTATGAAGGTGGCATGGCGGCAGGGCTCCACTGTGGTGGAGTATATGGCTTGGTGGCTCTCTCTTGGCTCCTCCCGTCTTTATATATATGACTTAGGGAAGGTTCTGGAGCTTCCGGGAGGGGGGGGGCGAAATCCCGTCCTTTGCGACCTTTTTACCAACTGTACGGCCGAACTATACAGCGGGAATTTTCCGCTCCGGCCGTATAGTTGGTCGTTGAACCTTCGGGTTCCTAAGTGTTTTGGTCGTTATTTCTTCATACGAACTCCGTTTTTGGGTGTTCTTGGGCTCATTGGATTCACCTCGACGAGGGCTAAACCCCCATGGTCTTGGATATTTATTTTGATAAGTTGGAAAAATTCATTTTTCCAACCTCTCAAATGGCTAAGTCCGGTCCCTGCAGCTCCTCCATGCTATGCTCTCTTTGTTCCTTTTTATCCATAGTCTTCACCAACACCTACACACATGTCATAGACAAGGAAAGTGATAAAATTCTACCTAAACTACTAAATGTGCAAAGCTCATATGAAAGTAAATGAGAACTAGAAGCCATGCATATAAGGCATAGATATAGCTAGAAGAAACATGATATGAGAGATAAATGACACATTTTATATGGCTAAAAGATGTGGTATTTCACACCCATTAACTTCCACAAACTAGACCTTGCTCGTCGTCGAGCAGGAAGGGTCGATAATAAATTAATGGTTATGAAATAGCTTATCATTGGAAATCAATGCCTTGCATCCTTATTTCTTCTACAAGCTCGAAGAGAGAAAACATGTATTCATACAAGGCAACACAAACTCAGTTATAAAGACCACCAAAGATTCATCAAAACTTATATGCTCCATGTCAACAGTGAATCTAACTTGCAAACAAACTTGTGATCCTCTTATTGCACCTTTTATATAACTTTTCATATCATTATTTTATGATACAAAACTTAGTCACAAATAGATGTCAAGCATAAATAGGAATAAAGTTTATCAATTCTACCCAATCATGTCATCTAGTTAAGGCTCTCAAGTGCAAACATAGGTTATTGAGCTTTTAGAAAGTTTATCTCTTAGTAACGAGATTTATGCCAAAAGTAAATGCGAGAACATGTCAAAAGAAGCATAGCATTAGAGTGTCTCATTTGGTCATCCACATCAATGAATCAGGGCTATCAAACACTCATTTTCTATTCTTTGTCTTTCTAAAACTTTAGTTCATCAGTAATGAGATCATGCCAAAACTTAGTGTGTTTAATCAGACTGTACATGCTAAGAAGGATACTCGTGACCATTACCAAGGTTTCCCTTTTTGGTATAATGATTTCTCAAAAAGGTCATAGGAGTATTCCCTCTTTTGCTTTGAACGCAGGCCCATGAGAATACCAATGCATACCCAAATATAGTATTTCTGCTACATATGTTGGGAAACTCATAGCCAAACTCCAAGAGTTTCCTCTTTTTGGATTGTTCAAAGGACAAAGGAGTTGTTAGCATCCCATGTTGTGCTACAGTGGTGCAGATATGCATAAATCAATATCATACTTTAATCAATAGGTCAAGATTTGGCATGCATCTCAATTACCGCTAAATATTAGTTTCTTCAAACAAATCCTTTCAAAGAGTACTATCAAGTCGATCATCACATCTATGGCGTTGAGTATCTTTAAGGCTAAACTCTTAAGACAATTAAACAACACCTTATTTAGCATATAACTCATAAAAATATCATTTCCAATTGACAACTCCTTCCATAAGCAAACTATCAAGTCTATTGTTTTGACACTATGGAGTCGAGCATAACTTATTTAGTTAAAACAAAGCTATTAGGTGACAAACAAAAAAATTAAAAAGATCTTGATCAAGTATTCATTATTTCCAAGTATAGAGATTGTGGCAATGTTTTCTAAAGGATCACAAATATTGTCACAAGCTTGATAAACAATTTGGCAAGATGCATACGAGCTCTAAGTCAACTCCTATGGTTCCTATCATGAGCAAGTGTATCCCCATATAAATACAAAACTAGACTCACTTAAGCAAGCATTAAAAAACAGCGGGATACATGATTGCATTAAACCTTCATCAAATATGAACATTTGCACAAGACTCTACACATGCAGAAGTAACCCCCCCAAGCTTAGAACTTTGCAAGAACCAAACTTGAGTATATCACCAAAAGAAAAGAGAAAATACAGTTTCCAAAAGAGAGTGTGATAAGTGGTTACCTCCCCAAGCTTAGTTGAAAACAAGGGTGACACACTTTACCGTTGAGGTACAAGTAATCTCTCTTTTGATGGACAAATAACCTTCGCTTTAACTTATATTTCTTGATATAGCCTGGTGGCTACCTTCCTTGAGAACATGCTTGGAAACTAAGAAGAAAATGAAAAATTTTGTGTTTTTGAAGACATAGGGATTAACTCACAAGTGATAAAAATACAAGTCCCACTGAATCGGTTCATCAACCTAAGCACCACGCTTAAGTCAACAAACTTGGTCCAAGAGTTGTACATACTCCTAGATTTTGAGAAGTGCAAGTGAGACAAAACATGAAACACGAGTGTGCAACCCCTATGTACTTAATTGGGAGAGGTTAGAGTTTGGAAGGTTTTACCATCCATTAATATGTAAGCATGTTGATTTGAAGCAACCAAGTGGATCATGCGAGTGTTTCCACGGTTGGCACCATCGTATCAGGCTGAGATTGGGGCGGGTTCTAGCGGGTCTAACGGGCTGGTTTTTCGTTTGGACCTGGATGGTGCGGTTTAAATGGGGTCATTGAGAAAATGGATTGGACTGGTGCAGTTATGCTAATTTTGCGGACTGGTGCAGTTTGGTGTGGTTTCAAACAGCAGCTAGAGAAACGGGGCCAACCCATGGGTTCAACCCATGGTTACACCCCGCACATCCTCCACTCCCGAATGACCAAGCGAGGAAAGAGGATGACCGGACCTGAACACGACGGAACGCCCCAAAAAAACCTCCAATCCCTGGCGGCCCCGTGGTTTGTATGTGGGCTGTGCAATGGTTTCAAACAGCAAATAGCAAATGGTTTGGTGCGGTTTGGGGGCAACAAGCATATGGGGTGGTGCGGGGTGGTTATCAGCGATTAATCTGTGGTTTGGTTTGGCACGAAGGCGAGGTGATTTTTATGATGGGCTGGCACGGGTCTGGTGTGGATATCTCCCCATTCTTAGCCTGACCACCACACACGTCGTCACACAAGGTTCAAGTTCGTGCGAAAATACTATATAAAATAAAAGATGTCAGTTTTATGTACGAACAAAGTTCGTTCATCCAACCGACAAAAATAAAGTAAAAATAAAACATGAACTTCTATAGATAATTATAGTCTAGGAGGTTTCTAAGGTAGAAATTTTATTGCTTATAGATATTCGGCTTCCCCTCGATCAAGGGAGAAGATCCCATGTGGAGTTTCGAGGTTTTAGAGGAAGTAGGGGGAAAGTATATCGAGATTTTGATACCTGGGTTACCTTCCCATAGTGATTTTGTTGTCGCACCAACTATACGACCAAAAAAAATATTTCCCGCCGTATAGTTGGCTGTCGAACGTGCAGTAATATGAAATAAGAATTTGACGCATGTGCCGATATCTATACGGCCGCAACTATACGGCCGGACCAAAACGGTCCCGCCGTATAGTTGGTAGTTAAACCTTCTATACCTGAAAAATAAATTTTGACGATGACATAGATATCTATACGGTTGGAATTTTTATTCCCGGCGTATAGTTGGTCGTTAAAGGTACTGTAGTCGTCAAAAGTTTTCTGTTTATTCAAGAATTCTTTTTTAACCTGAAACTTAACGAAACACCATGTTTTGACAGAAAAATGGCAGTCTAAATTGTTGACCAACAACAACATGTATAAAAACAGGAATTTTAGTACCACTGAGTTATGCAACACATAGTAACAATAAATTCTAACTTTTGAAAACTACAACAAGATATCTCTAATAGCAAATCATGCAAAGAATAAAAATGCCAATGCAACATGAATGCATCAAGACTCAAGACACAAAATTAAGAAAGACACCTAATGACTTCTGGGTTGCCTCCCGGGAAGCGCTTTCTTATAACTAAGTAGCCAGGATTTTCTCCATTATTATTTCAATAGATAGGAGCCGGAGAACTATTTATTCTTACCTCCAAAAGAGGTTTGTAACACTTCCTATTATAGCCTAGTCGAAGTCTCACCCGCTTGCGGGGCATCGGAGTCATGTAGATAAATGTGTTATTGATCACAAGTGATGATTAATGCGCCATGTGTGGCGAGCATACCTCCCTAGATAGCTTCAACAAAAGCATTAGCTATTTATATGTAAATTAAAACCTTTTTCCTTTAATAGCATCATCGGGATACAATTCATAGTACTCTTCTTGGTCTACACTATCACGAGAAAACACTTCATAATACTCATCTTTAGCAGCAGGGAAAAATTCAAGTGTCTCTATTCTCTAGTTCAACACCCTTGCTAACAAGTTCATCAGTTCTAGAGTTATCAATCCAGTCACAAAAAGAAGCATCATCAACAAATATTTCATCAAATATGTGCTCTCCCGAAACTTTCTCATTAATACCACAAGGATTTATCTCCAATTCATCATTATTACTGTTCTCCAAATGAGTATCTAGGCATAAAGCCTCCACAGATAAATTATCTTCAGTCTCATCACAATAAGAATCATTACTAGATGCCGAGGCATCATAAACAAACTTATTATTAGTAGAATGATGTTTTTCTTCAACCTCACCTTTTTAGTGTTCCTCCTCGTTATCCAGTGGTTCCTGCAAAATGTTAGTTTCGGGAACTATTGTTTTACATAGCTCCTTACTCTTTATCACAAGTGCATTCCCACTAAAATGTTCTTGACAATAATTGACAATATAATCCATAATATTATGATACCTTGATAAATCCTCATTATCGCTACTTTTCATAATAATACCAATTTTTCTAAGCAACTCATGAGACCCTTCATAAACTATGTATTCCAATAGTTTTACATTATTACCGTTTATGTGAGTATTGGTTGATAAAAATTCTTTAAAGAGAGGAATGCATTCATAATCATAAAGCTTTTCAGGCTTACCATTAGATTGCCTCATCCCCTCGAATAAACTTGAAAAATCACCAGAACAGTAATCCACCTAATCCCACATGTCCAGTAGTTGCATATCCTCAAGGATTAGCAGTTCTTCTTCGTGTTCATCCTCTTCTTAGGAAGGAACTTCATCCTTCTCCGATAGGATTTCCTACAAATGATTAACATAGGGAACTATGGCTCTAATCCGTGCCTTACTCCTCATAATAAGTGCATTCTCACTAAAATGTTCATGACAATACCAAGAAATATGTTGTAGGATTTTATAATCCATTTTTATGAGAATACTATCTTCACTATTAATACGTGATATGACATGTATTATCAGCTCATGGGCATCTTCAAAGATAACATACTCTAATACTTCACTAGTGGTATCACGATTATTATAAGACACTGAAGATTGATTAAAGGTATCAGAGCATTGAAAATGAAAGTAATGCCCAAGTTTCAGACATTGAGGACATATTATTGGATCGTCTATCATATCCGAAGAAATTAAATTTTGAGCATATTCCACTATTTGGGAATACATTTCTCTTACCGTCATATTGCTTCTTTGTTCTTCAAAATCCTCATCCTCCTCTTCCAATGAGGATTCTTATACCATGCTAATAGCATCACAATATTCATAAAAAGATTCATTTTCTAGTTCCTCACCAAAGTCCCCAAAATCACTGTCGAGGCACGAACCCTCCTCAGAACAATCATCATAAGTTTGGGACTTATAAAAATCATTACTAGAGAATGAGATATCATTGGCATGCATACTATTTGTGTGTGGAAAGTTATTTTGAGAAGTAGGAGATTCAAGTGGTTGATCAAGTTGCTCCTCTTTATTCTTACTAAGATAATTCGTGAGTAGCTCAGCGATAGTCTTACCTTTGGGCTTACCTTCCACTAGTTGAGAGGGTGAAACGTCAAGCGTCACCTCTTCATTAGCAATATGTTCAGGCAGTTTCGATGGAGGTTCTTCAAGTGGAGTTTTCTCCACATTCTCCTTTTGAGCATCTTTTACTCCTCCATTATAAGTTCCTGTTCAAGTGTAGTCATCTCTGAAAGCATGATTAGTAACAAATATTTTTATGGGTTTTTGGTTTGTAAACAAAAGCAGAAAGACAATACAACAAATAAATAAAGCTTAAAACAAAATCTAGAAAAACTAAAATAAATAAACAAAAGCTAAAAGACCTACTACGCTTAGCTCCCCGGTAATGGCGCCAGAAAATAGCTTGATGACTGCAAGTGCATAGATCGTTCTAGTTTCTAAATAAAGATATCGATCCCACAGGGAGCAGGAGTCCGAATTCTAATAACTCTTGAACTAAATACTGAAATAGTAATGCTAAATAACGTTCTAATTAACAAGATAAAATGCGAGTTTTGTGTAAAAGATATTTTTGGATTTTCAAATAAGAGAACAATAAATAAACTAAAGTTATAAGTAAACAAGATCATGTGAGTATGTTTACAAAAGTTTACAAGATGATGGAAAGAGTTCTCAGGGAGTAGTGGATCCACCGCTGGTAATTATAAAGAGTGATCAAAATTATTATAATGAATAAGAACATTTATAATATGTGTGGGAGGAGCTCCATATATGGACGAATAGATAGCAACCACTGCTCACATCATCCTCATAACCACAGTAGACAAGCAATCGACATCAATCAAATTCCTGCGCTATTAAGGGACTTTATCCCATAGGATGTATCCCATGGCATGTATAATGTTTAGTGAGTTCTCCTCGGTTCCCAAGTTGATACATAAGGGAGTGTTAACAGCTTTATAGTCACTGTAAGTGCTATCACCCCTCCGTCTACCAACAAGTAGTTCCCTCCATCTAGTCCTCAGTGAGGCAAATATTGAGTGGCGCGCTTCACCCAACATAAAGATGTAGGAAATCTAACACAGACACAAAATGAACAATATCACATAATAATCTTTATCTTAGTTCAATCACATACTAGGGTTTCTCCATCTCCTCAAGAACAAAGGAAACTACTCGCACATGAAGGCAATCAACATCATGGATAAAATATGGATGAAGTATGATGATACAATTGAGGACAAGTGCAAATCCAAGATTCAGTCTAGAATTACAACAAGTAACCAAAGGGGATCAGTGATGGAGACATTGTTGATGAAGATGACGATGTAAATTGATGTGGAGGCCTTCAAGATCCTAGTCCCTTCTCCTCTTGTGTGATGGTGATAGTGTAGATATGATTGGAAGAGGATATGGAGGTGGCACGGCGGCAGGGCTCCGTCGTGGTGGAGTGATGCGGCTCAGATCACTGTAGAGCTTCGCTGGGAAACCCCTAGAGGAAGGTATGATCAGCACAGCAGTAAGTCTTCCCTCAGTATGAAACCAAGGTTATCAAACCAGTGGGAGGAAGGAAACAACTCAAAGGTGTTGCTAGCAACTTGGAATCCTGCACAACACAAACTCAAGACTTTGCCCCAACGAATAGTGAGGTTGTCAATCTCACCGGTTTGGTGAAAACAAAGTATTAACCGTATGGTGTGGAAGGTAATGGTTGCTTGCAGAAAGTAAACAGTAACAGTGGATGAAGTATCAATGGTAAAAATTGGACCGGGGTCCACATTTCATTAGAGGTGTTCTCCTTAAGAAATAGCATAACATGCTGGGTAAACAAATTACAGCGGGGCAATTGACAGGACATAGCAAGGTATAACAATGCAATACTAGACATTCATGATCCTATGAGATTTTATTGGGCATTAAAACAATATACATAGACCACCATCCAACTTCATATATGAGTAGTAATCCACCTTCAGGTTATCATCCGAACCCCCTCTAGTATTAAGTTGCAAGCAACAGATAACTACTTTAAGCAATGTGTGTAAAGTAAACAATACAATTGTTCCATGAACAAAAGATTGTTGTTTTCTCCCTAGTAGCAACAACACATATACTGAAGGGAATATGCCCTGAGAGGCAATAATAAAGTGTTTATTATGTGTATTCCAAGTATATGATAGATGTTTATTTTGCATGCTATAATTGTATTAATATGAAAACGTTAATACACGTGTGTTTAATAAACAAACAGAAAGTTCCTAGTTATGCCTCTCTCATAAACTAGCTCGTTGATTAACAAGATGATCAAGGTTTCCTGATCATGGACATTGGATGTTGTTAATAACGAGATCACAACATTAGTGTAATGGTGTGATGAACATTCATCCGAAGTATATCATTACGATCAAAGTCATTGAGTTTATATTGCTATAACAACGTACGAAGTGATCCTAATCCTTAGACCATGAGATCATGTCAATCACTAACACCGGAAGAGTTTCTTGATAACATCAAACGTCACACCGTAACAGGGTGATTATAAAGATGGGTTCAGAACTAATAAAGTGTTATGTTGAGGCCCATGGTTAGAGAGTGGAATTTGTTCATCCCGATGACGGATAGATATACTCTGGGGCCTCTCGGTGATATCACATTGGTTAGCTTGCAAGCAAGTGATTTAATCACTAGAATGTTATATCAAGGGAACGAGAAAAGAGTGCATGTCAGTAACGAGATCAAACTAGGTATGGAGATACCGATGATCGAATATCGGACATGTAATATATTGCAAAACAAAAGGATTAAGATACTAGCGTAGAAGGTTCCGACGATCACAAGAAAGTCATTGTTGAATGTGTGGGAGTCAGTATGGGTCTCCAGATCCCGCTTCTGATTATTGATCCGAGAGGGGTATCGATCATGTCCACATTATTCACGAACCATAGGGTGACACACTTAAAAGACACCGACATCCAATTGGAGCAAAAGTTTCATGCCGGAAAGAATAACAAGCGCAGGAATTTATTTCACTAGATACCGAAACAGGTTTTCGAGTGAAATTGCAGAAAGTGTTTTTGCATGTGAAATGGAATACTGGCAAGGGGTTATATATGAATGTTTGTAATTAAATTAATTGACAAAATTCTGAATAAATAAAATGATTTTTATTTAATGAGAGTTTGCATTAAATTTGGTGGAAATTTGATAGCAATTTTGAGTGGGATTTTGAGTGGAGGGAATCAAAAGGATTTTTGTGAGTGGAGTGTCCACCCACATGAATGAAGGAGGGGAGGGGGCATCCCCCATGGCCGGCGGACACCCCCTTGGGTGCCCCCTCCTCCTATAAAAGGAGCCCATCTCCTCTCTCTCACTGACACCTCCTCGTGAAGGATCTCTCTCCCCCTCTAGTATTTATCCCCCATGGTCTCGGACTAGCGAGATACATGTTCCCGATGGCTATTAGGAAAGAAAGAGTTGTGCTTCCGCTGCATCGCTAGAGCGAGGAGGCGGAGGTTTCTCGGTGCCTCGGACGTGTGTGCGAGAACGGATGCGCCGCTAAGTTGCGGTGCTAAGGACTTCCTCTCGATCTTGAGATCGGCAAGAGATCGTCTACATCAACCACGAGTTCGGACTTGTTAAGGTTTGTCGATTTTCAAGGGAATGTTTTCTACGGATATACATCCGCCCGTTGTTTGTATCTAGTAGATAGATCTTGGTACATAGTTGTTCCCATCCTAGGAATTTTTTTGTTTTCTATGCTGCGAACCCTACAATGGTATCAGAGCCGAATCTATGCGTAGATGCTTTACACGTGTAGTACGCATATGAGTATGTGGGCGATGATGATCATGTTATTGCTTCTTAGTTGTATTTTGTATATTGGTGGCATAGTGGTATGAAGCGGCCCGGACAAACTTTACATGTCCTCGCACATGAGACCTGTTCCACGCTTGACATGCAACTAGTTTGCATAAGTGGCTAGCGGGTGTCTGTCTCTCCTACTATAGTCAATATCTAATTTGCAAAAAGTTGTCAACAATTTGGTTATCCTCATTGTGGTTCATGTTCGTAGGTAAGAACGGTTCTATCTTCGAAAGCCCTAAGCCACGTAAAACTTGCAATGGATAAATTAGAGGCGTCTAGTTTAGATTGTTGTTGGGCTAATGTTATGATATGGTGATGTTGTAAGTAGAAGTATGAGATGATACTCTTACAACACACATAACGTGTAAGTTCCATATACCTTGGCCTTACACAGAGAGGTATGATAGTGATCATACCATGGTACACATGATAGAGATCATATGCGGGAACCATATCATTTCACTTATAAACATATGATGTTTGATAGAATCTTATATTGATTGTTTGTCATTTTATTAGCATAATAAGATGATCCCTCATTTAAATATCAAGATAAGAATGTGTTCTTCCTTTCGTATGCACCAATTATGTTTTCATCGCTCCAAGACATCACGTGATGATCGGGTGTTCTTGGATCCACAAAGATATCTCGGGTGTAAGACAATTACACACGCGAATACTAAGGTTCTTACTTGGCGAGCCTAGCATGTACAAACATGGCCTCGGAACACGAACCGAAAGGTTAAGCATGAGTCATATAGTAGATATTATGCCCATTTGATGCTCGCCTTTGAAGCTACACCGACTCACGTGATGATCAGACTTGGTGTAGTGGATTTGGTTCATGTAATCACCAAAAAAGGCATGAGGGATGTCGTTTTTTAGTGGGAGTTCATTCTTAATGTGGATTAGTTGAACTCAATCTATCATAAACTTAGTCTAAACTTTACAAATTCTGTTGTAGATGGCACCACCTGCTTTTAATTTCAATGTGTTCATGGAGAAGGAGAAACTTGCAACGAACGGTAGCAACTTTACCGAATGGGCCATGAATTTGAGGATTCTCCTCTCTGTTGCACAAAAGCAATATGTGCTAGAAGCGCCGCTAGGCCCCCCACCATTCGACGATGCCCCTGACGAGGAGAAGAATGTCTATCAGACTCGTCAGGAGGACCACAACTTAGTTCATTGCGGCATATTGTATGGGCTAGAGCTAGAACTTCGAAATAGTTTCGAAAACGGAAAAGCATTTGATACAATGGGTGAGTTGAAAATGATTTTAGACACACATGCTGCTGTAGAGAGCTACAATGCTTTAAAAAAGTTCTTTAGCCGCATGATGGAAAAGCACAGCTCCGTAAGTGAGCATGTACTCAAGATGTCGGGTTACGCCGATAAGCTTGTGTCCTTAGGAATATCGATTCCCATTGACTTAGGCATCCATCGTGTTCTGCAGTCTCTGCCACCTAGCTATAAGAGCTTCGTGATGAACTATAATATGCAAGGCATGAAGAAGTCTCTCCCCGAGCTTCTGTCAATGCTTAAAACTGCAAAAGTGGAGATCAAGAAGGAACATCAAGTGTTGATGATCAATAAGAACAATGGTTTCAAGAAAGACAAGAAGGGTAAACAGAAGGGAAGTAAGGGCGGTAAGCTGGTTGCCGTGCCTGAAAAGAAACCCCGAGTTGGCCCTAAGTCTGATACCGAGTGCTATTATTGTAAGGGGACTAGCCACTGGAAGCGCAACTGCCCCAAGTATTTGGCAGACAAGAAGGCCGACAAGGCGAACAAAGGTATATATGATATACATGTTATTGATGTGTACTTGACTAGTGCTCACAGTAGCACCTGGGTATTTGATACCGGTTCAGTTGCTAATATTTGTAACTCGAATCAGGGACTACGGAACAAGCGAGCGCTAAAGGGGTGAGGTCAAGATGCGTGTCGGCAATGGATTAAGTGTTGATGTGATCGCCGTCGAAATGCCACCTCTCCACTTGCCGTCGGGATTAGTAATAAACTTGAATAATTGTTATCTGGTGCCAGCACTGAGCATGAACATTGTATCTGGATCGTGTTTGATGCGAAGTGGTTATTCATTTAAATCCGAGAATAATGGTTGTTCTATTTATATGAATGAAATCTTTTATGGTCATGCACTGATGATGAATGGTTTATTTCTGTTAGATCTCGATAATAGTGTTACACATATTCATAATGTTGATGCTAAAAGGATTAAACTTAATGATGATATATCCGCATATATGTGGCACTGCCGTCTAGGTCATATTGGTGTTAAACGCATGAAAAAGCTCCATTCGGATGGAATTTTGGAATCACTTGATTTTGAATCATTTGATACATGTGATCCATGCCTTATGGGCAAGATGACTAGAACGCCGTTTTCCGGTTCAATGGAACGGGTTACAGATTTATTGGAAATCCTACATTCTGATGTATGTGGTCCAATGAGTGTGTCGGCGCGAGGTGGATATCATTATTTTGTTACTTTCACAGATGATTTGAGTAGATACGGTTATATCTACTTGATGAAACACAAGTCTGAAACCTTTGAAAAGTTCAAGGAATTTCAGAGTGAAGTGGAAAATCATCGTAATAGAAAGATAAAATTTCTACGGTCCGACCGTGGAGGAGAGTATCTAAGTTACGAGTTTAGCACTCATATGAAAGAGTATGGAATTGTTTCACAACTCACACCTGCCGGAACACCACAGCGAAATGGTGTGTCAGAACGTCGTAATCGTACTTTATTGGATATGGTTCGATCTATGATGCCTCTGACGGACTTGCGTTGTCATTTTGGGGTTATGCACTAGAAACTGCTGCATTCACTTTAAATCGGGCACCATCTAAATCCGTTGAAAAGACACCGTATGAATTGTGGTTTGGAAACAAACCTAATTGTCATTTCTTAAAGTTTGGGGATGCGATGTTTATGTGAAGAAACTTCAACCGGATAAACTCGAACCCAAAGCGGAAAAATGCGTCTTCATAGGATAACCTAAGTAAACTATTGGGTATTCCTTCTATCACAGATCCGAGGGCAAGGTTTTTGTTGCCAAGAATGGATCCTTTCTAGAGAAAGAGTTTCTCGCGAAAGGTGTGAGTAGTCGGAAGGTAGAACTCAAAGAGGTTATTTAACCTTCTCTTCAAAGTATGGGAGTAGCGCAGCGCCGGAAGTCGTTCCGGAGTTGGCTTCACCATTTGAAGAGGGAACTAATGATAATGATCATGAAACTCCGAAAGAGAGTACTACCGAACCTCGCTGGTCTAGCAGGACGCGTGCAGCTCTCGAGCTGTACGGAAACCCTGTTATGGATTTCATGGTAGATGAAATTGATGACCTTGCCACGTATGAAGAAGCGATGATGAGCCCAGATTCCAACAAATGGTTAGAAGCCATGAAATCCGAGATGGAATCCATGTATGAAAATCAAGTTTGGAACTTGTTGGACTTACCTCACGACCGAAAGGCCGTGGAGAATAAATGGATTTTCAAAAGGAAAACTGATGCTGATGGTAATGTAACCGTCTATAAAGCTCGACTTGTCGCAAAGGGGTTTCGACAAATTCAAGGAGTTGACTACGATGAGACATTCTCTCCCGTAGCGATGCTAAAGTCAGTTAGGATTATGTTAGCAATTGCTGCATATTTCAATTATGAGATATGGCAGATGGATGTCAAAACCGCGTTTCTCAATGGTAATATTAAAGACGAGTTGTATATGATACAACCAAAGGGTTTTGTCGATCCTAAGGATGCTAACAAGGTGTGCAAACTTCAGTGATCCATCTATGGACTAAAGCAAGCATCACGAAGTTGGAATCTTTGCTTTGATGAGGTGATCAAAGAGTTTGGATTTGTCCAAACTTATGGAGAAACTTGTATTTACAAGAAAGTGAGTGGGAGCAATGTGGCATTTCTGATATTATATGTGGATGACATATTATTGATCGGAAATGATATATATCTTTTAAACAGTGTTAAAAGTTATCTAAACAACAAATTTTCAATGAAGGACCTAGGTGAAGCGTCATACATATTAGGCATACAAATTTATAGAGATAGATCTAGGCGCCTAATAGGGCTATCGCAAAGTACATACCTTGATAAGATTTTTAAAGAAGTTTAAAATGGACAGAAGTAAGGAGGGGTTCTTACCTATGTTGCAAGGCAAGACATTGAGTAAGACTCAAAGTCCGGCTATGGTGGAAGAAAGAGAGATAATGGACAAAGTCCCCTATGCTTCAGCCATAGGCTCTATAATGTACGCCATGCTATGTACAAGACCGGATGTGGCACATGCTATTAGTTTGACTAGTAGGTACCAATCGAATCCAGGTTCGGAACACCGGATAGCGGTCAAGAATATCCTTAAGTACTTGCGAAGAACTAAGGATATGTTTCTTGTGTACGGAGGTGAAGAAGAGCTCGTCTCTAAGTGTTATGTCGACGCTAGCTTTGACACCGATCCGGATGACTCTAAGTCTCAATTCGGATACATATTTCTCATGAATGGCGGAGCGGTTAGTTGGAGGAGTTCCAAACAATCTGTGGTGGCGGGATCAACAACGGAGGCCGAATACGTTGCTGCTTCGGAAGCGGCTCAGGAAGCGGTTTGGATGAAGGAGTTCATATCCCAACTAGGTGTGGTTGCAAGTGCGTTGGACCCAATGGTGATCTATTGTGACAACAATGGTGCCATTGCCAATGCCAAAGAACCAAGGTCTCACAAGAATTCCAAGCATATTAAGCGTCGGTTTCACTCCATCCGTGAGCATGTCAAGGATGGAGATATAAAGATTTGTAAAGTACACACGGATCTCAATGTAGAAGATCCGTTGACTAAAACTCTCCCTAGAGCAAAACATGATCAACACCAGAACTCCATGGGTGTTAGATTCATCACTATGTAACTAGATTATTGTCTCTAGTGCAAGTGGGAGACTAAAGGGAATATGCCCTGAGAGGCAATAATAAAGTGTTTATTATGTGTATTCCAAGTATATGATAGATGTTTATTTTGCATGCTATAATTGTATTAATACGGAACGTTAATACATGTGTGTTTAATAAACAAACAGAAAGTTCCTAGTTATGCCTCTCTCATAAACTAGCTTGTTGATTAACAAGATGATCAAGGTTTCCTGATCATAGACATTGGATGTTATTAATAATGAGATCACAACATTAGTGTAATGGTGTGATGAACATTCATCCGAAGTATAGCATTACGATCAAAGTCATTGAGTTTATATTTCTATAACAACTTACGAAGTGATCCTAATCCTTAGACCATGAGATCATGTCAATCACTAACACCGGAAGAGTTTCTTGATAACATCAAACGTCACACCATAACAGGGTGATTATAAAGATGGGTTTAGAACTAATAAAGTGTTATGTTGAGGCCCATGGATCGAGAGTGGAATTTGTTCATCCCGATGACGGATAGATATACTCTGGTCCCTCTCGGTGATATCACATTGGTTAGCTTGCAAGCAAGTGATTTGATCACTAGAATTTTATATCACGGGAACGAGAAAAGAGTGCATGCCAGTAACGAGATCAAACTAGGTATGGAGATACCGATGATCGAATCTCAGACATGTAATATATCGCAAAACAAAAGGATTAATATACTAGCGTAGAAGGTTCCGACGATCACAAGCAAGTCATCGTTGAATGTGTGGGAGTCAGTATGGGTCTCCAGATCCCGCTTCTAATTATTGATCCGAGAGGGGTCTCGATCATGTCCACATTATTCGCTAACGATAGGGTGACACACTTAAGAGACACCGACATCCAATTGGAGCAAAAGTTTCATGCCGGAAAGAATAACAAACGCATGAATTTATTTCACTAGATACCGAAACAGGTTTTTGGGTGAAATTGCAGAAAGTATTTTTGCATGTGAAATGGAATACTAGCAAGGGGTTATATGTGAATGTTTGTCATTAAAGTAATTGACAAAATTCTGAATAAATAAAAGGAGTTTTATTTAATGAAAGTTTGCATTAAATTTGGTGGAAATTTAATAGCAATTTTGAGTGGGATTTTGAGTGGAGGGAATCAAAAGGATTTTTGTGAGTGGAGTGTCCACCCACATGAATGAAGGAGGGGAGGGGGCAGCCCCCATGGCCGGCGGCCACCCCCTTGGGTGCCCCCTCCTCCTATAAAAGGAGCCCCCTCTCCTCTCTCTCACTCACACCTTCTCGTGAAGGATCTCTCTCCCCCTCTAGTATTTATCCCCCATGGTCTCGGACTAGCGAGATACATGTTCCCGGTGGCTATTTGGCAAGAAAGAGTTGTGCTTCCCCTGCATCGCTGGAGCGAGGAGGCGGAGGTTGCTCGGTGCCTCAGACGTGTGTGCGAGCACGGATGCGCCGCTAAGTTGCGGTGCTAAGGACTTCCTCTCGATCTTGAGATCGGCAAGAGATCGTCTACATCAACCAGGAGTTCGGACTCGTTAAGCTTTGTCGATCTTCAAGGGTATGTTCTCTACGAATATACATCCTCCCGTTGTTTGTATCTAGTAGATATATCTTGGTACATAGTTTTTCCCATCGTAGGAAATTTTTTGTTTTCTATGCTGCGAACCCTACATCTACAACTTAGAGATTTCTGTCACTTCCCCAGATTCAATAGAGGCATGAACCCACTATCGAGCATAAATACTTCCTCTTGGAGTCACTAGCATCTACTTGGCCAAGATAGCTACTAGAAACGGAGAGCATGCAAGATATCAAACAACACAAACATGATAGAATCAATAATCAAGAAGACAAGATAGAATCATTAATCAATCTGACATAGTAATCTCAATATCCATCGGATCCCCGTAAACACAACATGCATGATTACAAATAGATTAGATCTTGATCATGAACAGAGCTCATAAGATCTATACATGAAAGCACAAAGGAGGAGAAACAACCATCTAGCTACTGTATGGACCCATAGTCCAAGGTGGAACTGCTCACACATCATACCTGAGGCTGGCATGGTGATGAAGAAGGCCTCCGTATGATCTCTCCCCTCCGGAAGGGTGCCGGGAAGAGCTTCAGATCCCCCCCGATCTAGGGACGATGGTGGCGGCGGCTATGGACTGTTTCGTGGAGATCTGATCGGGTACTTAGGGTTTTGGTATCCGGGGCTTCTTATAGGCGAAGGGGCGAGGCAGGAGGGCACCAGGGGGCCCACACCCTGCCTAGGCGCGGCCCAGGATGGGCCCATGCGTGTGGGGGTGTGGCCACCCTGTGTCACCCCTCCGGTCGCCCTTCGGTCTCTGTGTTCGTCTCGGTGAAATATTGACTTTGGCTTTTGTCCCGTCCAATTCCGAGAATATTTCTCTACTAACTTTTCTGAAACCAAAAATAGCAGAAAACAGACAACTGACACTATGGCATCTTGTTAATAGGTTAGTTTCAAAAAACGTATAAAAATACCTCAAAGTGTAGATAAAGCATAGAAAAGTAGATACTAAACAAGCATGGAACATAAAAAATTATAGATACGTTTATGATGTATCAAGGATATGGCTTGGTTGCTCTCTCTTGGCTCCTCCCCTCTTATATAGGCCTTGGGGTGCCCTAGGGTACCCCCAATACCGTTATATGACTTAGGGAAGGTTCTGGAGCTTCCGTGGGGCAAAATCCCGTTGTTTGCGACCTTTTTACAAATTATACGGCCAAACTATACGGCAGGAATTTTTTGCTTCGGCCGTATAGTTGGTCAATGAACTTCGGGTTCCGAGTGTTTTGGTCGCCATTTCTTCATACGAACTCCGTTTCGGGTGTTGTTGGGCTCGTTGGATTCGTATAGACGAGGGATACAACCCCATGGTATTGTATATTTATTTTGAGAAGTTGTAAAAATTCACTGTTCCAACCTCTCAAATGGCTAAGTATGGTCCCTGCAGCTCCTCCATACTATGCTCTCTTTGTTCCTTTTTATCCATAGTCTTCACCAACACCTACACACATGTCATATACAAGAAAGTGATAAAATTCTACCTAAACTACTAAATGTGAAAGCTCATATGAAAGTAAATGAGAACTAGAAGTCATGCATATAAGGCATAGCTATAGCTAGAAGAAACATGATATGAGAGATAAATGGCATATTTTATATGGCTAAAAGAGGTGGTATTTCACAGCCATCAGGCACACACCATCTAGGCATGATACACCCATGGTAGTTCGCTGATGGAGCCTTCTAGAACTTGTCTCTCCAGGCTAGAAAAACAAGGGAAAACATCAATCCGATCTTTGTCTTTGCACGGAAGAAACCGTAGGACCACCCCTTTATGGATGCTGATGCAACGGTCCCCACACCACCGTCTGGCTTCCTGTGTTCGGAACTAGTAGATCGGTCCCGATTCCGCAAGATCCCAAATAGCTGCGTCGCCGCCTAGGGGTGGCCTAGACTCCGCCATGGCCACACTGCCACAATAGGCCTACAACCGAGTCCAGTCCACCTTCCTTATCGCCTCCTAGCCACGAGTCAGCGAGCCCCCCCCCACGAGCATCTCCATCCCGCAGGCCGCCCCGTCGCCCCGATCCCGACCTCCCTGCGCAACGGAAGGACGATAAGGCGCACGAAGGGGAGCCTCCCGCCCCCTTCAGAGGCGATGAATGGCCGCCACTATCGGTGCCACAGAGGCATCAAGATATTTAGAGGGAGCTTTGTAGGTTAGGGTCAGCGTCTCCGGAGTCGCCCATGCGCGGATGACCCAGGAGGTAGAGGGGGGAGGGGAGGGGGCGATGGTGGGGAGGTCCGATCGGCTGTGGCCTGGTGGATAGGGCTGGGAGCTCCTGGCGGCTAAGAGCCAACACAAACTTATCGGCTCAATTCTTTGAATAACATCTTGGTCATCACTTTATCTTCTTCACTTTCTTGTTCATTCAATCTTGAAGCCAACATATGGTTCAAGCATTGTCTATGGACAATACCTACAAGTATACATTAATTAAAATATTAGTCCATATATGTATTTTCATCAATTACCAAAGCCATACATGGGGGTACACATGCTCATTCATCGACAAAGACTAGGCGGATCTTTACCCTGAAGATTGCTGGGCGATTCGATGATGGTAAAGGCTTATGTAGCGTGTGAATGAGGTGCTCTCTAAGAGTCTGTTAAACCAGATGAGCATGCTTGAGGGTGTATTGGGGTATGCGATTTACCCGGTCCCTAGTTCATTGGGGGGGGGGGGTAATTTATATATTCAGAGCTTAAGGCCCTACTAACATTATCTTCGCCTGTTGTTGGGTTTGTAGGTGATGTGGGTCGGCTTTGGATTTTTATGCATGCTCTTTGTGAGACCTTTGTTGAATAATATAATAAAAAAGGCCATATGCATCTTTTGGATGTAGAGGCCAAGGGTCTTATCCTCCATTTCAAAAAAAGTTATGGTTTTTACCTCTTTGTGCTACCTCACTATGAATAGGTTAGGCGGTTTGCTAAACTACTTAGTGGCAACTTAAGCGACCTTGTGCTTTTCAGAGTATGCACATGAGTTCTTCCAACATCATGTCATTATACTTAAGGAGATACTTTGTTTAATTACGTAATTCTAAACATGCTAACAACCACCTGGCTTATGGAATATTAGCGAGACGTGTTGCATCATCTTGCCGCTAGGACATAACGCTCATATGAATACTTACCAATGAGACATACATATAACATGCACACATGATAACTTCCATAAAGGACTTATTTTGTGTCACTATATTTACAAGAGAATCAAGTAACTCCATGAACCAGTGTCCATTTTTAAGCATCATAAATAAATTTTACTTTACTTTACCTGCTATAACAAATTGCACTAATATTCCAAAATTTGTGTGTACCACATGGTACTTTCACTATTTTAACACCGTTGCACCTGCTTGTGGTGGAGTTTGGGACAATACGACAATTACATTTAGTCTTGCTAGAACAATAGGTGAGAGACTAGTGTTCCTTGTGTTCGATATTAAACCCTGAATCATTCTTTTGGGGAAAGAGTCACTTGCTATCCACACTTAGAGTCCAAACTAATTGGTATACATAGTCTCTTGCCATCAGGTACCTACCCTTGGTGATGCCCTTAAAGATATTTAAACTCCAAGTCTCCAACCTAGGCAACAACCGCGAAAACATGCATGGCATGGGTGCAAAAAGGAGCAAGATAAACCCTAGTTAGGGGACCATAATCATCACCGTACACAAACTTGGTTCTAGGAGGGGAAATCATTATATGGAGAGGCACGACATGGCATGTGAGCAAACTAACAGGTACGCCAACGGCAAACCCTATAAGGATCTGCCAATAACAGCCAAGGTCGATCCTGACCACAAGACTCGGGGAAAAACAACGAATGCGTAGGATGATACCAGTTCAACAACAACCAAAGTTCCTCGGAACAGCCAAACTAGCTACCACCAAGGTTGAACCATGGTGGTGGACCACCACCATAGAGCTGAGGTGAAACGAGAGAGGAGGCCATAATATGCCACCGAATCACTACAACCAACAATAATTCCTGAAGCCGAATCAGAGCGCTGAATCTCCAGTGGGTCGTGATGCGGGGAATCATGCTTTGGTAGCCAGGAGTGTGGGCATCTTTAGCAGTCGAACGTTAGCCACACCTGAGGTGAAGAAGACAGGTGACCCGTATGTTGGCGAGACTGAAAACACTGGTTCCACCAAGAGCTTTGGTATATTTAGCTCGCTGAAAATGAGATCCGACGGTAAAGGATCGTAAAAGAGTAGTTTGTGATATTGTGTGTGTGTGTATGTGTGGGGGGTAAATATTTTATTAGCACCTCAGAATATGAATTAATTTAGTGGCAACTATTGAGAATGTTTATGATGTTTTAGTGATTGTTGCTTCTACTTAGCATCTGCACATTTATGTCACTTGGTTGTTGAAGACACTGGTGCATGAAGTGTTAAATAAATTTGAGGACTAATTATTTATAAGGTAGTAGTTGACTTGTTGTGAATCTTTATCACCATCATCTTTGACTGTTCTCATCTATTTGGTCAGAGGAATAATATCACCTTTTTAGACAATGATATATAGCCTTTTTTTGCATGTTAGTTAGAATAATTATTTGCAGTTTTGATTGTTTAACTGATGCAGATGCAATTGACATATAGTATGTGGACTAGTGAGCAGTTCTGGAATAGATTTGTGTGTGTTCCTGACCACGTGAATACTACAACAAGGAAAGGAATACAGGTAGATAGATGGACGGATGCACCCAGAGAATCTGAAATCCTGCAGGAAAAGTATAGCAAGGAGATATTCTGCCCGCACAAACAGGAAAAAGAAGAGAAAAGATGCATCCATGTGTGTGTGGTACTGGCTATAGCTAGAGGGATAGGCAATTGATGTGAAGGGGGAACACGCAAAGTTGGCAGTGCGTGTCGACCATCCGCGCGACCACACTTGTTAGCTAATTGCGGCTAAGGAAAATAATGTGGTTTATGCCCTGTTTTGGTCATCATATCTAATCTGGATCTGTCAATGAAAAGAAAACCAGATAACTGTTCATATAAAAGTCATTGTCCCCTCATCTTTCTGTAAAGGAAATAAACGCGTGTATCCTCCATCACACAAAATTAGAAATTATTCGATCCATCCAGACAGAAAATCACTTTGGAGCTCAGGCGAGACATGGAGCCTTTTATTTTTCAAATTTTGAAAATATAATTTTAACATTTCAAAAGTTTCTGAAAAAAAAATCTAGACGTAGATAATGATATACTCTCCCAACGCACAAAGTCAAGAACCAAAATAACATATATCCTAAGCTCAACAAGAATGATAAAATTTGACAGAATTTGGTGGTTTGAAATTTGACAGTTCACTACTTTAGTCGTCAGATTTTGTCGTTTTTGTGGAGCCCAAAATATGGTTTATTTCGAGTCGAGATTTTTTCAGGTCGATAGATTACATTATTTTCTACTTCTAGAAATTTTTTGAAACTTCAAAATGCATTTTTTTTTAAATTGCTCAGAAAACAAGCTACAAACGTACGTCGCGTCCACATCAGATGCCTACTAGTAGTAGTTTTGATTTAATGACAAATCTGCTCTCTTAGCCAGGTGCCTGCCTGCCTGAGGCTGGGGTCACCATCGACCGTTGCAGAAATACACACCAACATATGTTAGCAGTTACCGTGGACAAGTTCATGATAGAGCATGCATGTCTGTCCATAAATGTTGCCTAACAGAAACATGCAAGGGAAGAAGAGCATTTTCCAGGATACATCTAGACTGGAACCGGAAGAGGAGCGACATGCCTGCCTGGTTGCATTATTTAGGGAGCAATGTAGCACACAGTTGACAACATTAACCGGACATAAAAGGTATGTAGGGACATACACACATAGGATTCCACATCTTGCTGCTAGGCAAATGAGAACCAAAACAAACAAGGTGGCAGCGCCAGAAAAGAGAAGAAAGAAAATGGAATCCCCGGTCTGGCCTGAAAGACACACACTGGTCTCTTTAGAAATTGAATCAATCTTATCACGCATTTGTCACCATATCCATCCATGCTATTGCAATATCCGTTAGTTGCACGTGATGGAATCTCCATTTGCCTACTAGCTCAATCCATTGATCGATTGATTCACTCAAAATCAAGGAGACATCTCGGCCGGCTAGATACTAAATTACAGCATATATAGTACTTACTACTCAAAGCTGGATAGCTAGCTAGATTACAAACATATAGTTGACCATCGCTCCAAAGCTACGTAGTAGTACGTGCTTTTGGTGGGAGAGTTAATTGCACTTAGCAATATATATTACATAGTACTCTCTC
Source organism: Avena atlantica (assembly GCA_910589765.1). Taxonomy (NCBI): domain Eukaryota; kingdom Viridiplantae; phylum Streptophyta; class Magnoliopsida; order Poales; family Poaceae; genus Avena; species Avena atlantica. The sequence goes on along the minus strand of OU342734.1, from coordinate 467,587,344 downwards.
TAGTATATGGTCGACTAATTAATTGGTGGAAGCTGCTGCTTCTGCATTGGACGATGGATCATGGATGATTCAAGGTGCTGGGGCTGAACGGCACCTCTGGAGTGTGGACCTGTCCGGGGCCTGCGTCGCCATCGCCAAACGAGCCTACATTTCATTCGTGCAAACACATATTAAGCCAGCTAGCAGATTCGAGTAGTACGTAATCAATCAAGTATACTTACGTGGAGGTCCTGCTCTCGCTTGATGAGCATGATGTTCTCCCTGCGCAGCTGCGCCAGCTCCAGCTCCAGCTCGTTGGTGTAGGCCTGCTTCCGCGCCCGCGACCGAGCCGCCGACTCCCGGTTCTTGATCATCCTCCTCTGCCTCCGGTCACCGCTCCCCGCCGCCGGCGCCTGCACAGGAGCAACTCTCCTACTACTAGTGTTACTGGTGTTGCCGCGGGGGAAGGAGAAGGCGAAGGGGTCGACGGGCAGGTGGAGGGTGTCGTCCCCGGAGCTCGTGGAGTTGGACGGCGGTCCTTCTGCGCGTCCGGAACCGACACCGGAGGAGCCGAGGTAGGTGAACTCGAGGGAGAGCGCCGCATGCGGCGGCGGCGGCGTGCGGGGAGGCTGGAGGTAGTCCTGGTTGAGGTAGGCGGCGCGGTCACGGTAGGAGGCGGCGGCAGGGGAGTAGTACTGGAGCGCCACCGGAGTGGAGGCCAGGGACATGTCCTTCCACAGATCCTCCATGGATCCTAGCTAGCCTCTCAAAGATTTCCTGCCTAGGAGTAACAGTATAGCCGATAACCAGCTCAACTCCACACGAGCCAACGAGGTGTGTAGTGTAGCTAGGCAGGCGCACGCGTAACGCTACCACAGCTCTGCTCTCCATGTGTGTCACCCTCTCTTTATAGAGTGCCCGTCCATGGTGGATATGCAACTCGTGCAAACGACCGACGGCAAGAATAATTGAGAAACCGGAGGTGAAATTGTAGGAGGGATGGGGCCGGCCGGGGGCGGTATCGCTACAAACATAGCATGCACACTCGCTGCTGCCTATAGGTGCTAGGTACACCGGTACTACTGTTGCTCAACAGTCAACAGCTCACCGCACGCTGGTCGTCCTTCCTCTACTATACCAACAGTCAATTGCAATGGCCGGCTCCTCCATCACCCCCACACATCATTACTCGTGACTTACATGTGTACCTCTTGGTTACTTTATTCATGTACGCTTTGAGTATTGTACCCTCTCTGCTGTAAATGCCTGAACATGTTTCGTCCATTATCTAAGAGAAATCACAGATTGCTTTCGTGTATAAAGTGTCTATTTGCTTTTTTTGTTTGAAAAAGAGGAGTGAGAGCACGGCCTCTGCATCACCCTATGCACACAAATATTATTATTAAAAATACACCATCCAAAGTTATTACAAACTTAAGAGTCGCTCAAAGTTGACACATGAATCAACCAACAAAAATAAAAAAAAGTATAATGTGTCTAAGCAGTTAGTATGCTTCGAGGCACTCTCTGGCTGAAGATATTCCGCGCGAACCATCGGCAGATGGGTGCATCCAATAGCCATAGTATCCCGCTGATCATGCAGGAGAAGAAACGTGCATAGCTGCACATGATGCACCACCATACGAATAACCTGCAAAAGGTTGAATTTTTGTTTCTGTTAAAAACAATATCACTCTTGCATCTTCATATAGACCAACATAAAACTGAAGCACCAATGTGAATTCTTGTTTTAAAGTATTTATCAACCCCATCAACCAATTTCTAAACATATTTGTGATATTAGTTGCAGGTCGTAAAACATATGTAAAGTTTAGTATACGCCATAGAATGCTAGCAAAAGGACATGAGATAAAAGGTGCTCAACAATCTTGTGCCCCATAAAAGCAATACTTTGTACATCCCACCCAATTTTTTTTGGCTAGGTTATCTTTTATTAGTAAAACTTTAACGTTAAGGAACCATATAAAAAATTATTATTTTTGGCTAAGTTATCGTTTACTAGTAAAACTTTAACGTTAAGGAACCACATAAAAAATATTTTTAGGGAATTTTCAACTTCCGTAGATATTTTCGAAGGAAATGTGTGTGACCATTCATGGGATCTTCATACATAGACTTCACTAAAAAGATTCCTAAAGTTGTTAATTTCCACAAAAATTTATGTTCGCTAGATAGTTCTAGCATCATTTGCTTTTGGCATAACTGCAGCCAATCCAACCACTTATTACCCGTTAATACCCTTACTAATATTCAGTCGTACTTGTGTTAATGCATCTGCAAACAAAGCATTCTTTCGTTGCACAATCACTACAACACGGAGGGCGGGCCCTGACGCTTATAAACACCGAGGCACATGCCTAATTGTCGCGCTCGCGCTGGCGCAATAAAAAGAAAGTCCCTAGAGATAATTGTGTCGACAAAAATGGACAAGCGACGCTTTTTGGGTCATCACATCGTCATCTGTCGAGCTAACGCTAGCACAAAATGAAACTGGATGCACCTCGGTACATTACAGAAAACATTGGAATATTATACCGTGTAACGGTAAGGTGCGACACAAATTAATGTCGTGTTTAGTTCACCATTTAGTGGCACAAAAGTTAATGACAATTAAGGGTAACAAATTATCTTCTCTAGTAGATTCGTATTGTATAAAACATTAATTAATATATAAAATATATACATACAAAACTTGTCACATTAAACTGCAACCACTTCTAATGAGATTTATTTGGATCTCATTAATCCTTTGATACAGATCAAAGGGTGCTGATTTTAATTTTTAGGGTAGCAATCATATTGAGCTCCTCTCTATTCAGCACCCCCAGATCCTAAAAAAATATTGAAAAGAGGAAGAATCCTAACTAGGAGAAGACTCATTATGAGCATATCTCTATTCAGTAGACTTTTGCATCGCGACTGGATGGAGGATCCTCGAGCGCCATTCTCGTGCACCATTGGTTGACGTCATCACTGGGAGGCTCAAAGGTGTTGGAGAGCCATAGGTACGCTGATGATGCGAATCCAAGAGAGATGGAGTGATCCAAGAGAAAGAACATACTCAAAGACAACATAGAAAGAAGCAAAAAAATCTGCGGAACAAGTCAAAGCACGATGTGTAGAAAGGTTGACGAACAAACCTAGAACATAGGTGTACCAACGATTGGATAAGTGCGAAGTTAGGCTAATAATTGAGAAGGTGGGTGTTGTGATCTATTGTTGGTTTTATTATGGAGATCTAAAAGTCAGTAGGGGAGTTCTGAGATATATGGTTAATTCTACTCATGGACATCTGGAACAATTGGAAGTAGTGAGTGTGACGGCGTGAGGGATGAGGAGTGGGAAGTGGGATCTAGGGTTCCCTATTTTATAAAGAAAATTGCATGGTCCCTTTGAGCAAGTGCGGCCCAGCTATATGGACTGCAATTGCTAAAGGTTCTTATTACTCCCTCCATCCTAAAAAGGATGTCATAAATTTATCTAAATTTAAACGAATCTAGACATGTTTTAGTGTGTAGATATCTCTAAATTTTAATAAATCTAAGACATCTTTTTTAGGATGGAGGGAGTAGTGGACATTGGACACACATGTATGCCTAGGATGAGTGGTGGGTGGATCAGGATGATAAGTACGTAATGAGGGATGTATAAATAGTAGACACTGAAACAGCTCACATATGGTGGGACACACCTATCAGCGAGACATGCCTGAACATGCAGAGGGACATGCTTGACTATTCTCCCACTTTTCTATTGGAGATATGTCCAAGAGGCAATAATAAAGTGGGTTATTATCATATCTTCATACTTATGATAAATGTTTACATACCATGCTATAATTGTATTAACAGGAAACATTAATACTTGTGTGATTTGTAAACATAAAAGAGTCCCTAGTAAAGCCTCTTGTTTAAACTAGCTTGTTGGTTAATATATGATCATGGTTTCCTGATCATGAACATAGAGATGTTATTAACAACAAAGTCATATCATTAGGAGAATGATGTGATGGACATACTCCTATAGTTAAGCGTAGCATGAAGATCAAGTCATTTAATATAGTTCATTTGCTATAAGCTTTCTGATACATAGTAACCTAATTCCTTCGACCATGAGATCATGTTAATCACCATCACCGGAAGGATGCTTTGATGACATCAAACACCACACCGTAACTGGGTGCCTATAAAGGTGGCATTGAGTGTTCGGAAAGTATTGGTTGAGACACATGGATCAAGAGTGGGATTTGTCCATCCATATGACGGATAGATATACTCTGGGCCCTCTCGGTGAAATGTCATCCAATTAGCTTGCAAGCATGTGACTGGCTCACAAGGGATCACATATCACGGGAACGAGAAAAGAGTACTTATCGGTAACGAGGTTGAACTAGGTATGCAGAGATACCGACGATCATAACCTCGGATAAGTAAACTATCGTGAGACAAAGGGAAATTGGTATCATATGTAAGTGGTTCATTCGATCGCAAAGTAATCGTAGAAATATGTGGGAGCCATATGAATTTCCAGATTCCTCTATTGGTTATTGTTCGGAGAAGTGTCTCGATCATATCCGCATAATTCACGAACCGTAGGGAGACACACTTAAGGATTCGACGTTGTTTGAGTAGTTATGGAATGATGAGAAAGAGACCGAATGTTGTTCGGAGTCTCGGATGGGATCCGGGATATCACGAGGAGATCCGGAATGGTCCGGAGAATAAGATTCATATAAGGAAAGTCCTGTTTCGGAGTTGGGGAATGGTTCTGATGTTTTCATCAGGAATGTTCTAGAAGGTTCCGGAATGTCCGGCACTCCGAAGGGGAAGGGTACATGAATGTGTCATACCAAGTTGGAATGATTGCATCATGTACTAGGTGTCATCGCTGAATAAAATAAAGGGTTTAATCAAATCCTAGTTTGAAAAGTCAAACGCCAATTTGAAAAGTCAAACGGCTATTTTGGGAAGTGGAGGGGAAGTGGGAAACCGAGTTGGGGAGGAGTCCCTCCTCCACCGCCGGCCCACTTGGGATCCGAGTTGGGGAGGGATTCCCCTCCCCTTGGCCGGCGCCTCCCTCCTATAAGAGGAGGGGCAGGGCTCCCCTCCTAGCACACAAGTTCCCTACCCCAAAACCCTAGCCCAGCGCCGCCACCTCCTGCTGCCGCCGCCTAGGGCTCCCTAGCCGCCGACTTGGGCACCTCCAAGCCCTAGCCGCCGGCCCTAGCACCCCCTCCTTGGTGTGTCTAAACCCTAGAATACCGAGGGCTCTCTCATAGTCCACCATACTCGCTCCGGCTTAAGGCGAAACCCTGCGAGATCTCCCCTCTACTTCCGGTACCACGCCGTTGTGCTGCCGGAATTGCGAGGAGAGTGCTACAACCTCCGCTGCCTGCTGGAACAAGGGAGAGGAAGGTCTTCATCGAGTACCGAACGTGTGACCGACTGCGGAAGCGCTGCCGGAACGCAGCGCCGGAAGGATCGTCTACGCGATCTTGAGATCGGCAAGTGTACGACTACATCACCCACGAGAATCTGCTCTCGTTAACCGCTTTGGAATCTTCGAGGGTGAGTTCCTCTATCGACTCGTTGCTACAATCTAGTAGATAGATCTTGGCTTGTTTGTGTGCATGCGGTAGAAATTTTTTGTTTTCCATGCTACGAACCCCTACATTTTCGCGGTGCAATACAAAATGTCTCCTTCATCTAAGCACAACACTAAAAACGCCTCTCTTGCATACCACCTAAAACGGCACCAAAATCGGCCGATATCGAGTCTGGCATGGTTTATACGTGGCCTGCCACGAAAAATCGGTGTTGGCAATGCTCATTCGCTAGGTAAATAACCTTTGCATGTACTTGGGATATTTTTTTAGTGAATGTTATACAAGCATGGAAATTATTGTGATAAAGGTGTATCACCCATCCAAAATGTCTTCCCAAAATTTTTAGAGGGGCCATCTCCAACTACAAAAATGACCTTTATTAAAAAAATCACCTTTCAGACGCATAAGTCCCTTCTAAAAGGGACAATGGCTTGGTTTCTCCTGGACTTTAGATAATATCTTTTGAGTGAGGTACCTTGTTGTGTAACAGATCCTGCCACACCCCTTCCTCGTTAAGCAATTTATAGAGCTATTTGATCAATAAACACTTATTTTTGAGTTCAAGCACCTCAATGCCTAGACCACCTTAATATTTTGATCTACAAATTATATTCCATTTTGTTAATCTATATTTTCGTTTATTCTCATAACTTTACCAGAAAAAGCAAGACCTAAAGAAATCAAGTCGCTTTCTTACCCCCTTTGGGATCTCTAGAAAAGACAATATGAACATGAGTAATAAACTTGTTAAAACAACGTTGATCAGGACTAACCAATCACCATATGAAAGTAGCTTGCCCTTCTGGTGTCCCAATTTCCTTGGTGCAGTAAAGTATCCAATATTTGCCACATTTTTTACAAAATAATCCACATCAATTAGACCCGGGCCTAAAGATAGGCGATAAACACAAATGTCACACATTGCCACATATAAGAAAACTGTACCAGACTTTATTAGTCACTACAATATGTGGGGGCATTTTCCCGAAAAGGAATAATCTTGCCTAGAGTTTGGTTGAAAACCCAACTTGACTAAGGATGGTTAAAATACCTCTCCATTCAACATGCCCTTCTGTGTCATTTTAGCCACTTTGAGAAGTTGTGAAAACACTTGAAACAATCATGGAAGCCTAACAATTTTGTAGCATGTAGAACTAAGAAAAGGTCCGAAATAATGAAAATTGTATTCAAGCATGCCAATTTGTTTGCTATCAAAAGTTACACAACAAACAAAAACTTGCCACTCTATGTCTCACAACAACAACACATCAATGGGTTACTGTCATGGCCACAAAGACCGGGGTTGTAGTGAAACAGGGAGCCTGCAAATTTGCCCATAATCAAACCAAGTTTCATCCCCAACCCAAAAGTTGTATTTTGAAAAACCTTAACCCTACCCGTAAGAAAGTTTACTGCATCATTAAAGGTGAAGCCGCTCAACTCAACATAGATAGCTCTTTGAGTGACGTGCTAACTAAGTTTGGTAGTTTTTTTTATGAAACCCAAAATTTGTCAATATACGAGCTGGTTGTTTTAGGGACGCTTATTTCTAACAATTATTTTCCCTAAACCACCTAGATTGAGGTCTATTTAACAAGCTGCGCACACCTATATTGCCCCATTCTCTACTAGTGATAGCAAGCCTTTAAAAAAATGGTGACAACACGCTGCTAAAAAGTAAAAACACATCTATGGAATGATAAACGACATCCATTATTCACTTCATTGTAGAAAAGTATCCATGGTTTATTTAACGAAAGTCACAAAATTACTTTCATAGAGGTCCCTATAAACTTTTTTTTTACAAAAAATGAGCTTATGCTAATCAGTTATTGTATAATAACTAACAAGTACTCTCTCTATTTGGGATTATAGGTCCTACGCGCATATCTAGGTTGTTAATTTGATCAACAAAATATAACTTATATATCATAAAAGTTATATCATTAGAAAATATAACCTCTAAAAATTTTAATGGTATGATTTTTATGCTATATTATTTATATTTTGTTGTTCAAATTAGTAACCTAGTTATCCGCGTGGGACTTATAATCCCAAACGGAGCGAGTAGTGTGTAACCACAGATTTATACCAAGTGAGGCAGCGATAAAGCATTTTGCTAGATTTGTTCATATCCATTGATTTACTCTCTTTAATTTAACAAACCAAATTAACTTTTCTGATGACATCATGATTTTTTTTTAAAAAATGTTAGTTTATTTTTTGAATAAAAACGGTAAAGGCACCCTAAAATTGACCCACTTGCATCACTACATACACGTGAAGTATGTAAGAGAGTGCCTTGACATACATTGTGCATTATACATCCACCAGAAGGAACCGCCTAAATTTAGCAATTTTGAGGAAGCATTGATCGGCATAGTGCAAGAAAATGAACAGAGTAGTGCAGGGAGGGTGGGCGCGCGCGCGCCTGTGAATGTGAAAGATCTGGGCATTGCACTTTTTGGTATGGACCATATATGGAGAAGCAACATATTTCACCTTGCAGTGCAGTGCTACCTGGCGGGCCAGTAACCTGAAGATGATGCGTGATAGTATATGGCATGCTGCATATTTCCATTTGCATATGGCGCCACATATATGGAAAGAGAATTATGCGTATAAATATTTCTGCTCCCTATCTGCGTACAGTGGACATATATTGCTTTATACTACTACTTGAAAAGAATGTACACTGCTAGTAGGTACTACAACTACACGTGTGTGTAGAGAAAGAGACACGGGTGTAGATGGGTAGATCTGCATAGATGCCCACTGGTCATGCACCCTTTATTGGTCACTGATGTGCTGCTTCAAGCTAGCCAGCCAAGTACAGTAGCCCCATATCGAGATGGTACGCCATAGCTATAGTGGAGAGAGTACAAGCTAGTATGTTGCTATTGTAATAAGGAGGAGGAGGGTGGCCATGGCCATGGCCAGGCAGGTGAGAGATGAAGCAAGCAAGAGAGAATCACTTCGGTCAGCAAAGCAAGCAGAGACGTTGCAGAGGAGCATTGACGACCGTGCAACGTCGTCGTTCCTGCTTGGCTAGCTATGAGTAGTGCTAGCAGACTAGCAGTAGATGTACTTGCCTAGCTAACCATCTTTGCTTGCTTGCTTGCTCTCGTCTCGCTGAGACGTTGCGTCCAGTAGACCAGTACGTATTCCACACTCTCGTTCTCTCTCTCGAGCTCGTCATCGTTCCTACGCAGTGCAAGAGGCCATGCCATCAGTAACAAAGTGTGGCAGCTGGCAAGTCACATTATTTTTTCATTGCACCAATGTATGTGTGGTCCACAGTAATGACATTCCATAGTGTTTTTCTTTTTTTTGGGAAAAGGAGAAACTATGGTATGTGAAGATATTGAGGGAAAGATTCAGAGAAAACTATCCTTAGTTCACTTCCACTTTTCTCATATATCTCCAGATACATAAAAATGGGGATAAGAAGGAGTTCTGGAGCTTCTCTCTCTTTCTCGACTCTTCTCACACTTTTACACATAATACCCTAAAGTATAACAAAATTACAACCTACTCCAACAGAAAGCATGATCCATATGGCCATATTTTTTGATAAATGGTATTTTTATTAGTCATAGGGCTCGTTCGGTTTGCTTGGATTAAATCCAGACTTGGTACTGATCCATGTATGGATTGGGTTGATCCAGTCCATTCACCCAAAACCCAACTAACCCCAACTAATCCTGTTTTCATAAACACTAGCACACTTCAGCATGTTCGATTAATACATGCCAGACTACAAGCGTGGACCATGCTCTCTCTCTCTCGTAGACCGTGGAAATAATTCCATTAGTCAAGTGGAGATAATTTTTTCCATGCCGATTGAGAGAAGGATGGACGGGTTGTGCTGGGAACGAATCCCATGAGGGACTAAACAAACGCCAAAAGTTTGCTAGGCTGGATAATTTACCTTGCCGGGTTGGACGCCCTAGATCGGGCCTCAATCCAAGCCAATCCCAGTCTGCCATGTATTAAACGAACGAGGCCTTAAAAGAGTTTTAAGCAATACGTCCGGACTCTGCATAGATAGGATGCACATGAATGAACCAAATCTACAGTCCAAGTAACCAAAAAAAGTAAAAAATTGAATTACATATCAGAACGAGAAATTATAAAACGTCTATGAAGATGGAGGGCCAATTCAGCAAAGGCCAGATACGGAGCAGACCACCGGTACACCGGGAGATAATCTGCAGGAGAGAATATTTTTTATTTTTAAACACTTTATCATTTCTATATAATCATAGCGACCAAATCAATGCAAATCGCTCCCACTCTAAGGAGAATCCTATACTTGTGATCTATCCAATGTAGCCAGTTTTCAAATATATTGGGAACACTACTCGATGGATACATGCCTAAAACTTCTTAGATGACTGACCATATAGAACGGACAAAATTGCATTGGAAAACACATGTCTTACTCCCGTGTCAATTCCTCCTAATAAGATTATCTTTACTAAGAATAACCCCGACAAAGATACCAAGCAAAAAAAATTGTTCTTTAACGGTTTCTTCATCTTCCAAAGTTTCTTATTATTATCGACTGGTAAGTCCGATCAAATCAGCGCATTGTACATAGAAGCAACTAAAAATTCTCCATTCTCAAGTAGATTCCAACGGAGTTCATCATGCCCAGGTGTTAATTGGACAGAAGCCGGGCGGTGAAGCAAGGTATGAAACAAGTCTAGGGCTTAATAAATATCTCCTGGATGTCACATTTGGCCATATTGATTTTGTTATTTCAATTCACAAAGTATACAGTCATGCATGGGTCAAGGAAGATCAATACATGAATCAACCAAGAAAGCATAAGAAACATGAAACGCCTCTGCATCCACATATGATCAAGTTATCAAGTCGTTCGTTTAGCCTAACCGGTTGAATAGGATCTCGTGTAGACCCTTTCTAAACGGCCACACCCGGATCCCATGGTCTGCTGCTTCTCCACCGGGGGCAATAGAACCATATGTGGATCCAGTAGATATCCAAAGAAATAACATTAAAAAAGAAGAGCTTCTTGATTTGTTAAAATAAAATTTTCATATGGCCTAGTTCTAACTTTAATTTTCTTCTCGATTTTGTTCTACCAATTCTCAAAATATTTTTGATATGAGATGGTGATGATAAATTAAAATATCTGTACAAAAACAACAGTTTTTGTTTGTTTCCATAGTACTAGGTGACGATCGCTGCTCCATTTAATTGGTCGGACTGAAACGAACATGCAAGGACATGTTTTCGTGTGTCCGCTCCCGGGCCACACACATGCGGTCGATGAATCAGTAGCACGCAGCTAGCAGTACAACACAGGGAGAGGTCAGCAGAGACAGGCACTGATGTTGACGTGGCAGGGGGCTTTTCTGTGATCACTGCCCTGATGACGTGTGCCTGCCACCGGAGCAGGGAGGCCACCTGTCGATCTCGCAATGGAGGATCCGGCCTTCTCGCAAGCGCACCGGGGCAGGGAGACCACGTGGTCGGTCACGAACGGGAAGTGCTTCCGCTCGGTCGCCTTGCCGTGGAAGAGGGAGGCGACGCCGTTGACCGCCTTGACGCCGACGCTGCCGGGCCATTTCGGCTCCGCCATGGATGTCGAGGAGAAGATCTCGTTACTGCTGCTCACCGATAAATGATGGAAAGCAAACAGTTAGTTCAACTGTCAGTGCTGCAAACCTCCATGACAATGTATGTCGACTATCTGAAACGAAAACAAGAAGAATAATTACACCAAATTCCTTGTGTATCTACCCTGCTACTCAAATGTAACATTCTTCACAGTTACTCATGATTAGTTTTATATTAGCAAAGTTGTAGTTTCATGTGATTGGTGTTTAATCCATTGTCAAATTGTAAAATGGTATCAGTACATAAGCATAGCTGTTTCAAAGTTCAGAAGGAACCTTAGGCCTACATAAGTCACTCTTGCTTGTGATCCCACCAGGAGAAGTTCATGAAAATGTGGGACGAAGAAACGAAACATATTTTGGCCTTAGGTCATCTCTAGAGGTCCGCCAACTTATCTTGAACACCAAATATATCTATTCTAGTCCGTTAGGGTCGATCCACGAACAAACCAGAAGCCTGGGTCCACCTCTGCTCCGTTGGAGATAGCAGGCACCCCGTTTGGTGGCCATCTTGTCCCTTTTTCCTATTTCACCCAATTTGATAATTTACAATAGAAAACAATAATATTGTTCACAATCAATAATTTAAATTGTTCACAAGTAAATAAACAACATAGTCATAAGCAAACAAAACAAATAAAATGAGAAAAGATTGACTACTTGTTTTCTACGTGAGCCTTGCTCAGTCGGACCCGGTTGAAGTTGATTGTGAGTGTTCCGATCATGGATCTCATGACGCACATGGAAGAATTGTTCAAACGATGTTGCCCCAGGCGCCAACTCAACTAATTCACCCTAAGATTGCCACCCTTCGTCAAAGAGGCTACCATCACGCTCCTATTCAATTATCTTGTTTTTTTGACAAACCTCTTACATTCTATTCTTGATGGTTGCGAATTGTCTTCACAATTGTTGACCACTTAGGATAGATGGTATCGGTTAGATAATACCTCTTATTGTATGCATGTCCATCCCTAGAGCATTGCCTTCCGCAAGTCTAGAGAATGCTTGAACACGTTGATGTCATTGTCAGAACCTTCCATGCCGAAAAAATAGTGCCAAAACAAATATCTTTATGATGCGGCAACGAACTATGATTGTGCACCCATTCAAATGCCCGGTATATTCTCCTTGCCAAACAAAAGGGTAGTTCTTCACTCCTAGATCATGCAATCTATGCTTCCAAGCATCCCACGAAACCCTCTTGACTCATTGATCGAAAATAGTCGGGTAATGTCGACAACACTTAGCTCTCTCATGTAAACTTCACCGAACACCGCAACCACTGCTTTGGAGAAGTTTTACATCAATCAAGGTATGTGTTCTCATTCAAGCGCATGTACTAATCAACGAGATCACTAACAACTTCGTATGCAAGCATGTGAATAGTTGCAGGACATTTTTTGTAAGAAGTGAAGCCAATCTTACCGGCGTGTCATTCTTGCACTCTAAGTACAGATCATGGTCCCTCACGACATCGAGAATAGAAAAGAACATCATTCTTGACATTGAAAAGTGACACCAGAATATGTACTCTGGGTATAGTGGATCATTAGGATGGAAGTAGTCATTGTAGAGTCGGACATGGCCATCTTCTCGACCACGTTTCAAATTTGCCTTGTGTGGCCTCATCGAGCCCGTGAACTTTGGTACCTAATTCTCACTATGCTCATGGATGAGAGCTGCCACCGCCATCAAGACTTCAGTATCACTGTCAGACTCGTCGTTCGACGCTGTATTGATGACATAATTGTAGAAAAACTCGATTGATCTATTTTCCATCTATGTACAATATAATACAATGATCACTATGTCAATGTCTATGACGACGCTAGTCGTCCTTGTACCTCAAATTCTGCTGCGCAATTGGCCGAACAGGTCCTGTGCGCCATGGTTGGCAGACTGGTCCAAGCCTACGATCGACGAAGTCGATCTGTCCTGGCGGGCTCTTGGAAGACATCCGTAAAATCCAACCACCCCCGGCGACGGCGTGGACTGAAGTTGTGTTGGTGACCGGGATGAAAATACGAGACGGCAGCAGAGACGATGTAGTTCCCGAGCTTCTCCAGCAATGGCAAGTGCATACAACAATGCTACCGGCAGCGGACGCGGGCAGGTATGATAACGGCCAGCGAGGGATGGAGTAGGCGGTGGTGTCACGGTGGTGTTGCGGCGAAGGGAGGGGTCGATTTGGGTGTGGACTGGTTTGTGTGTGATTGTTGGGAGGACGAGAAGGACAAGAGGAGGACGCTCGTGGATGCGGGCTCTGTCCATCTAACCACATTCCGAGCCCACATTTGGGCTAGAGATGGGGCTTCAAAGACTGTGTTCGTGGCGCTCGGTCAGTTTGTGTAGCACCGTTGTGCCACGTTTAGAATGTCTCGGTCCGTTTGCGTCGGTCCGCTAGAGATGCCATCTATTATATACTAAAAGCAATATAAGGGTGTTATTCGAGGCACCGCGTTGATCCACATATACTAAAATTACTTGATTCATCCATCTTAATTTTAACGGTTAGGATTTAAAGCCAGAAAATGTTACGTAATATATAGTTATGTACAACCTGTCACGTGCAAACAGAGCCTTGTAGTGGGTCCATGTGTAAATAAAAAACCTGTTTAAGTTGGACAACACGCTAGGTAATTCAGAAATCTTACCCGCAATTTTTTTTCAGAAATCTTACATCTCAGCTATTTTGGAGTTTATTTCACCACAAACAGTTATGAGTTTCCTCTCTCTACACGTATGATATTAGCTTGAAGTACCCGTATATGTTTGTAGATAAAGTCAGATGGAATCGACCAGTTTTAGAGTTTTTTTTTAAACGCGATCAGTTTTGGATTCGGTTCCTTGTACGTATCGATCAGCTTTGACGTTCAGTTCTGTTAATTATTCGTTTCACTACTCAATCCACTTACCGATCGATTTGCTCTTTCATTACGGCAATCGGAATCACACAAAAGATTTGCGACACACTGAACTTTTAATAGCTAGATCATCCAGCATACCGGTATAGATATTGACGGTAGATGATCAAGCAAATACCCAGCAAGAAGGTATGACAACAGTTTGAAATTTCGTTGAAGGGTTGTTTTCGAAGCTACATGATATTCGCAAAGTATAATAGAATATGTTTCAAAATTACTAAATTTGAAGCCTAGGTTGTTAACCATTTATAACACTTGGAGTTTAAGCTCACGGCCTAACAGAAAAGTGTAAAAGTGTGATGTTCAGTTTCCTAGAGTTTCACGACACCCCGACGATTTTGAACTCTAGGGTACCAGAACTCCTCTAAGATCTCGATTGTTGTCGACCTGAACCCTGTTTCTCCAAGTGAAATTCAGTCTAGGGTTCATAAAGAAATTCTCCATTGCTCTCATCTACCGTCCCTCTCATTGCTAGGGGGCGTGATCCAGGGGTACTCTTGCAGAATTTCCCAACCTTGGCCCCGTTGTGCGAGGTCGGTATAGATGGCGGCGATTACTGGTCAATCAGAGGAGGGAATCAAGGAGGTGAATGTGGAGTCTGATGAGGGGCAGGTCTGCAGCGGTGTCTCTATGGATCCACGACACTTTGGGAAGGGCGAGGCAATGGACACGACGGTGAACGATGGGTGTCGCCTCTTTGGGGGCGAGTGACCATGTGGAGAAGATGATGGTGCGGCTGCGCCTAACCGTGGGGGAAGTGGTTATCGATGACGTTGATGACCTGGACGTGGTTGATCTAGATCGGTATTTTGTGGCCACAAGCGTCATGCGTATCAAAACGATCAAGGCAGCCATGTGGCTTGCATGGGGCAATCCTAAGGGGTTGATCTTCAATCCCGCGGGATACATTTCCCTCAAAAAATAAAATCGCTGACCAATACGAACTATTTAAAAACGACAAACATGCAGAACTCGAAAACATAATTTTTGTACGTTAAATTAAGTCATGGGAGGAACGACGATGCTAGACACTTCTCGCCAAACGTCATTCAAAATAACAATCATGTAGAAAAAATGGTAACCGACAATGATAACAAGAATATATAGTCAATGACATTGCCGTCATGTTACGTCACACACAAGTGAGAGAGAGCGCAGAATAATTGGACTTAAGAGTAAGGTTAACATTGACACCATTAAAAAGTTAAACATATTACTGCATCCATCAGAAACAAATAGTAGGATTCTATTGTCGTTGATATGTCATGTATATTACTAAAACATGACAGCGGAAATTAAGATAAATAAATTTGTGATTAAAGGTATTACCTCATTTAACTAATCACATAGATAATGATTAAAGTTGTACATTCTTGACTATCCATGTAGAACATGTTATGTATTTCACAACATTAGATTAGCATGTAGTTTTACAACAAACAAAGGAAAAAAGAGTTAAATACAGATAAATTCTTACTATTTTCTCAACCTATATATTAACGAGGATATATTATTTTTTCTTATCTTATATTTATAAAGAAAAGTTCTTTTCCACCGGAATGGTCGAAACATCGTATGGTCATTTCTCAAGGAAACCCTAATTATTTAACAATACAAAGGTTAGCCTCGTGTATTTATTCAACATCAAATAAAATCTACCAGCTAACTTACGGTATAATTTTAATTTCTATATGCCATTTTAATATTTTGCACAAACTCCATATACACCATCCGTCCTAAAAATGATGCCTCAGTTTTGTCTAGATACACATGTATGTTGACTCATTTTGATGTATAGATACATATGAATCTACACAAAATTAAGACATACTTTTTAGGATGGAGGTAGTATGTTAATTAATTTAGTGTTTCTAAAATACCGCCGGTATATAAATTAAATATTATCATAGGTGTTTTATACACATGTATTAGCATATATAGATTCTAGCTATGTAATTTGTATTTTTTATAGATTATACGAAATATATATAAATATTTCCCATTGACCAATTTTGATAAAATTAAGAGATCATCTATAAGTGATGCCCTCGCATTTGCGAGGGCCCAACTACTAGTTATACCATAATGATAGTTGAAGACATTTGGTGTCAAACTTTCATTTTCCAATCCTTTTTAGCGAAAAGAAAAAACTTTGTGGTGCTCAGAAGCAAGGTTGGAAAAGGCGTTAGGCGTAGGCGAGGCGTTTGGCCTTCGCCTAGTGCCTAGGCGGCGCTTAAGCACCCTAGGCGTGACCTAGGCGAGCATATAGTTTTTACCATCAAAGGGTATATATGGGTTATTATATGTGATATACATTAATTTAGAGCATGTAAATGAGTAAACAACCAACGACCGCCATTGGAATATGGCCCAGCTAGCTAAAAAGTGAAAAACAATTCATGATTTCTTGCTCGATAAGAAAATTTATTAGTTACCCTGCCTAGACTTCCGCTTATGCTCTAGGCGAGGCGTTTGTCTACCGCCTAGTGCCTAAGCATGCTTAAGCGTTGCCTAGGCGCTGCCTAATCCAACAGTGCTCAGAAGTCAGAAACCGCTTGTGTGTTTTTCTGTAACCCACACCACAGGAAACCCAGAGGAGTACAGTGGAGTATTCAGTAACCCACATCAATGTAAGCAGTTTTCGCTGTCACCAGTCTGCATCTACGAAACAAAAACGCATCATCCATAGCAAAGTGGTCGGTCGATGCTGATAATGAATTCTGAGTTTCTGACAAATGATGTTTTCTTCTTCTTCTGGAGCAGTACTGTTGATTGCGATATTGTTCTAGCATGGTTTCTTCAGATAGCAAACTAGTGCACCCCTGGAGAGTGCCCGTTCATCCCCTCTGTCAGGTGGTAGTGTATGCATTCCATGAATATAGATACTTGCAATAAATTGGTAAGCAAGTGTATACATTATCATGAATAAAATATAATTAAAAGGGTATTCTAGTACAACCCGACAAATATAGAAAAGGGTGTGCTTTCTCGTTTCCTGAAAAAAAAGTACAACCCAACAATTGCAGGATGTAAAAAGAAGTCCTGCCCCAGGTAGTTCTGACTTTGTTTAATCAAGCACACTCCGATACATTCTTCATAGGAAAAATTACAATATGATCCTACAGAAATACTGTGAAAATACGTAATCTAGGCATCATGTGTAAAAAATATAACCAAAGCAATGCCCATAGTTTACATTACATATCCAGCATGAAATTTTAATACGTTCTGTGGATGTGCTCACACATAAAGTACATACATGACTAGCGATTTTTTCCTTTGGACAGACTACAGCTTGAGCATTACAGACCTCCCGTATCGATGGCAAAACGAAAACCCAACGGTGGCCCAAAATGCCAGTACAAACGCGGCAGCCGTGATCGCGTACAGAATCGGATCATCAAAATCTCCCACATCTTCCTCAGGCACTGGATCTGGACCAGGAGCGCAGGCGTTGCCCTGTGTAATGTTGTGAAGGTTTGTGTTGGCAAGGTAGCTGTCCATGCCAAATGACCCAAGCTGGCCAGAGTTTGGTATGCATCCTGACAAGTTGTTGTATGCCACAGAGAAGACCCCTAATGATGATAACTGGGTTAACTGCTGAGGTATCAGTCCGCTCAACTCATTGTGGGAGAGGTCCAAGCTTTCTATCTCCTTCATGCCCCCCAAGGTATTTGGGATTGGGCCAACAAAGAAATTGTAGGACAGATTAAGGGATTTGATACGGCTTAGATTTCCTAGCTCCCAGGGAATATCACCATCCAGCATATTTGCAGATAGGTCAATGCCAGACATCGTATTAAAGAAATTGCGACCGTATGTATAGAGGCTCCCTTTGGTATCAAAAGTGTAGTCGCTTAAGGCATATAAACTAATGTTGGGGACCACTGTACTTTCATATGTTGACTCATCCCCATAGAAAGAAAGATTACCAATACATGCTGGTAACGGACCTGAAAGCTTGTTATGGGACAAATCAATTATCTTTAAGTACAAGAGTTTGCACAGGTTTGGAGTAATCTGCCCTTCAAACTTATTTCCGCCCAAGAAAAGAAGCCTCATGTAATCAAGATAACGTACCCAGTGTAGGTTGCCTGTGAACTGATTGTGTCTGATATCCAAAGCAAGCAGACTTGATGTGTTGAAAAAGTAAAACGAAATATCACCAGATAATGAGTTCCCAGACAGGTTAAGAAAATTGAGCTCTATAAAGATACAGTTTGGTATAGGCCCTGTAAGATTATTGCCCGACAAATCCAAATGACGAATTTCTGTTAAATCACAAATTTGTGGATGAATTTCTCCAGTTATTCGGTTGCCAGCAAGATTCAGGCTATCCAAATAAGGCAGATTCCAAAAGGAAGTATCAAGTTCACCATACAGCTCATTGTCATATAAATCCATGTAACGTATATCACCTGATAGAGCATGGGGTATTGTCCCTCCAAATTTGTTCCTATCCAGGGACAGTTCAATTATATTGGAGAGATTATTCACCCCATCAAAAATCAAACCACCAAGCATGTTGTTTGATACTACCAAGGTCAACGGCTTGGTATAATTAGTAAAAACACAAGGTGGAACTTCCCCAGAGAGTTTGTTGTTTGATAGGTCTAAAAATTCCATATCGCTGATCTCGCACAATGACATTGGTATGTTCCCAGAGAAGTTGTTACTTGAAAAATCTAGATAACTCAAAGTTGGAAATATTGAGCTGATGTTGGCTGGCAGCTCTCCTGCGACATGGTTCATTTGAATGTTGATAGTCTGGAGGAAAGACTGGGTATGCCATAATGGGGCCAGGGATCCAGTTAGTGAGTTGTTTCCAAGATCTAGATAACGCAGTCTTGATTCCTCTATAAATAACCAATTTGGCATGCTACCAAACAAATTATTGCTAGATAAATCAAGAAACTCTAGATGATGTTGTGTGAGTAAGAAATGTGGATCTGCAATAATGCTCTTGTCAAGGTCACAACCTGATAGCAATAGCTGTTTTAATTGGAACTCAGGTATCCATCCAGGAATATTGACATCAACCACAAGGTTAGCATTGCCTGACATGTCTATCACTTCTAGTTTTGTGAGTTCTCGAAACGAACTGAAAGAAAGTCTACCACTCAAATTGTTATGGGCAAACCGGAGAATCTTAAACGACAATGAAAGATTCAAAGATGGTTTTATCATAATTGGCCCACTGAAGAAATTTGTCGAGAGATCCAAACGTTCTATACGTGGAAGCAGAAATAAGGATGTTGGGATGTTTCCCCTGAACTGGTTGAAACTCAAAGACAACTCTCGTAGATTCTGAAGATTTCCAAATGCTGCAAAAACATAGTAAAAACATGTAAAAATTAGAAACATTGGCAACATAACTTTTAGTATATGAGGGTACTGCATGAAGGATCATGTTAGAAGGCATAGTGAAATGCCTCAATTACTACAAAAACGACTCCAAATGTCTATCTAGACTGTTTCAAAGCGTGAAATGATGTATTGCTTATCAATGACGATGATGATGAGCAGCATGATTGTGGCATAGGCTTGATAGTAAGTTATCCGGCATGTTCTCAGAGTTTTGTATTTTTTGCCGTGTCACTTTGAAGTCAAATCTGCTGTGGTATATCATATAGGCGGTAACAATGACACGTGAAGGATGATCCTGTTGCACTGGACCTCGCCAAGGAAAGCTTTTACACATTTTTCTTGTGAAGCTCGTTGCCAAAATAAAAATCTTCTCACAAGCACGTTAGTCTGTTGTCCTGGCTTTCTTGTGTGGGAATGATTCAGCATTTGGAGTGATCAATTATTCTTATTAAGTTCACTATAAAACAGAAATGAATCAAAGGCGTTTTGCAAGTGGTATGATTTGGGAATGTCTAAAACTCATATTTAAGCATGCATTTTGGAGAAATCTCGTAAGAAAATTGATGTTACTTGACGTTTGTATCAAAATACCTCACAAAGCCAATCTATGTGGAAAGTGCCTCAAGACAACACTTTTTCGATAATGGAAGATTTTGATGACTCAAATGTCACATCAATGCAATATAAGCATAGAGAGTTCACAACCGGTCTTTGCGTAACAAGATGCTCACAGCCCATAGTAAGATGCCTGAAAAGATCACTTATTCTAAGGGAACTTAGAAAGGTGCTGAAAAGATCACATATACTGGGGCATTTTCAGCGAAAGCCTCAAATAGTTATTGTATGCAAAGGTCTTCTAAGAAATGCCCAAAAAATCAACCAGATGGATGCTTAATAACTCAAATGCGCAAAGAACATCAATGCACTATGTTGTTATTTGTAGATGTATTGCTTCACATTTTAAGATGTTAAAACACGACACTATGGAAGGCCTTTCATGTATCCACCCTCATGTACCATTTGATCTCGCGCTCGGTCCGTCCCTGGTCGTTAGATACAACTTACCCACAAACTGGCTCGGATGTCTTAAGGGCTGCAATTCGAGAATTTTTGCAGCATGTGGTTTATTGTGCCTCTCTCCCTCACGTAGCACATCTGCCTATTTCTAGATCCAGCCCGGCACTAAAAAAAGGCTGACAACCAACTTGATTAACCAGATGATATGAACTTATCAACAAGGATCAGACCAAGAATGTTAGTCAGGACACCAAGATAAATTCGTGGAAAAGTAAAATACATAAAGTAAAGGAGTTGGGCTGCATGCTATGGTGTGGATTCAAGTTTCAGATTGTTGGTGTTGGAGTCTAGGTTAGCATAGTATTATTGTCCTAGAAGAGTCTAGAGTATTCCAGTAAGTGTTGGAGTCTGAGTTAGTGTAGTATTACTACTCCTGTAGAGTCCAGAGTATTTTAGGGAGTGTTAGTATAGTAGTAATGTCCTACTAGAGTCTAGATCATTCCAGTGTACAAGTAAAGATGTAAGGCTAGATTGTGCTATATATAAGAAGGTGTGGAGGTCCAAGGGACGAAGCCCATCTAGAAAATTTCCCCCAACATGGTATCAGATCTAGGCTCCTCCTCCTAACCCTATCTACCACCATTCCACCACTGCAACACCCATCCCGACTCTTGTTGTCAACAACACCACACACGTTGTAGTCACCTAAGCGGTGGGAGGCCGCATCCCGTTGCTCTCTAGAGGCAGTAACCACCTTATGTTGCACGATGTGTTGTGTGAGGCTTGGTTCCTGCTCTGTATGGAGGTTGCTTAGTGATCTAGTTAGAATGGTGAAATTGAGATGTTGATAGCAGGATAATAAGTTAGCGAGGTTGGATTTGGGGACCAAGAGAAACTGGAGGTGGTGGAGGACCTCTGATCTGGTCGGAGATGGTCAGATGCAGAGGTGATGGTGATGGCTGGAGCTGTGTGGTGCTGGGCTATGGTCGTGGAAGGAGGCAACTGGGTGAGGCCTCAGTTTGGTCATTCTTGGCTTCGGGAAGAGGCGAGCTGCAGAGCTGCAAGGTGTGGACGCCTGAGGTATGAAGTGGAGGTACAAAAATACAAGATAGTGCTCCCTGCAGGTGGTTTCTATGATCTTGTTGGACAAGATTCGGTTTGAGGAGGAGGCATGTGTCACTGCTGTGTTCCAGCAGAGAATAGAAGTCTAGGAGGGAGCAACTGCTGGAGTTGATTTGGGCGGCTGTGAGGAGCAAAGGGAACAGAGCTTGGTGCTAGGAGAAGAGTAGATAATGGAATGGATATGAGAGAGAGGTAGAGGCTGTGGTGACCGAGGCAAAGATGGTTTAGGCAAGATGGTCGGAGGGTTGATGGAGAGGTGGTAGAGGTCAAGGTTGTCACCGCGTTGGAGAGGTAGAAGTCACGTCGAGGTCAGGAGAGTGTGGAACTGTAGATAGCTGACCGGTGAGGTGAGACGGTTGTGGCTCTGTAGGAGCGGTTGTTGAGGTTAAGCAGCCGTGGTTATGTGGGAACCAGAGCTGATGAAGAGGCAATGACGATGCTAAAGCTGATGAGGGAAGGCGTGTGGTGCTGATACGTCGGAAACGTATCTATAATTTTTGATGTTCCATGCTTGTTAGTATCTACTTTGCTTTGCTTTGTCTACACTTTGAGGTGCTTTTTACATGTTTTCTGGTACTAACCTATTAACAAGTTGCCACAGTGCCAGTTTCCTGTTTTCTGCTGTTTTTGGTTTCAGAAAAGCTAGTAAAGAAATATTCTCGGAATTGGACGGGACAAACGTCAAAGTCAATAACTTTCCGTGGGGAACAAGAAGTCCAGAGGGGAGACGGAGAAGCGTGCCAGGGCGGCCAAACCCTACCTAGGCGTGGCCAGGGGTGGGCCCACGCCTGGGTAGGTTTGACCCCCCTGGTCGCCTCCTCGGCCTCCCCATTCGCCTATAAGAATACCCCGATGCAGAAATCCTAGACACCCTATCAAATCTCTGTGAAACCGTCAGTAGCCGCCGCCACCATCGTCCCTAGATCGGGGGGATCTGAAGTTCTTCCCGGCACCCTGCCGGAGGGGAGATCATCCCGGAGGCCTTCTCTTCTGTATGATGCGTGAGTAGTTCCACCTTGGACTATGGGTCCATGTAGTAGCTAGATTCTTGTATCTCCTCCTTTCTGCTTTCATGTATAGATCTTGTGAGCTCCGTTCATGATCAAGATCTAATCTATTTGTAATCATGCATGTTGTGTTTGCGGGGATCCGATGGATATTGAGATTATTATGTTGGTTTGATTAATGGTTTGTCTTTATGATTCTATCATGTCTGTGTTCTTTGTGATGTTGCATGCTCTCTGTTGTTAGTAGCTATCTTGGCCAAGTAGTTACTAGTGACTCCAAGAGGGGGTATTTATGCTCGATAGTGGGTTCATGCCTCTAGTTTCCAAGGGAAGTGACAATAATCTCTTCGGTTGTATAATGTGATGTTGACACTAGGGAGAAAAAAACAGTCTCTTGTTCATGGAACATGTGGACTATTTACCTTACACACTTTGCTTAAAGCAGTTGTCTGCTGCTTGCAACTTAATACTAGAGGGGGTTCGGATGATAACCTTAAGGTGGACTTCTAGTCATAGATGTAGTTGGATGACGGTCTATATATATTGTTGTATTGCCCAATCAACCTCATAGGATCTTTCTGGCTAGTAATTGCATTGTTATGCCTTGCTCAGTTCCTGTTAATTGCCCCGCTGTAATTTGTTTTCCCTTCATGCCATGTTGTTTATCTAAGGAGAGCACCTCTAGTGAACTATGGACCCCAATCCAATCTTTACCATTGATACATCTTCCACTGTTACTTGTTTACTTGCTGCAAACCATTACCTCCCACACCATACGTTTAATCCTTTGTTACAGCAAACCGGTGAGCTTGACAACCTCACTGATTCGTTGGGAAAAAGTCTTGAGTTTGTGTTGTACAGGTTTCTACGTTGCTTGCAACACCTTTGAGACGTTTCCTTCCTCCTTCTGGTTCGATAACCTCGTTCTCTACTGAGGGAAACTTGCTGCTGTGCTCTTCACACCTTGCTATTGGGGTTCCAAGAAAGTGTCACGTCGAGCACCATCTAGAATTTCTGGCGCCGTTGCCGGGGAGGCTAAGGACGTCTTCACAAGGGGAGTCCTCCACTTCCTTTCTCTTTACTTTGTTTTTAGTTTGCTTTGTTTCTTTTGCTTGGTTTTGTTTGCCTCTTTCCAAAAAAACCCCAAAAAATTAGTCTAGTTTGGCTTTCTTTCTTTATTCAAAAACACAAAAAAATTAGTTCCTGCTCTAGCTGCTGCTGTTTTTGGCTTGCCCACCTTTGCCAAAATGAACTCTGCTGAGAACACCAAGTTATGTGACTTCACTAGCACCAACAACAATGATTTCCTAAGCACTCATATTGCTCCACCTGCTCCTGATGCTACCTTTTTTTTGAAATTAAGCCTACTTTGTTGAATCTTGTGATGAGAGAGCAATTTTCTGGTGCTAGTTCTGATGATCCTGTTGCTCATCTCAATAGCTTTGTTGAACTTTGTGAAATGCAAAAGTATAAGGATTTAGATGGAGATATTATTAAGCTCAAGCTTTTTTCCTTTCTCCTTGAGAGGAAAAGCTAAAGAATGGTGGCTCTCTTTACCTAAAAATAGTATTGATTCTTGGACTAAGTGCAAAGATGCTTTTATTGGAAAGTACTATCCTCCTGCTAAGATTATTGCTATGCGAAGTGACATTATGAAATTTAAACAACTTGATAATAAACATGTTGCTCAAGCTTGGGAAAAAACGAAAACTTTGGTTAAGAATTGTCCCACTCATGGACTCACTGCTTGGATGATTATCTAGACTTTTTATACAGGTTTGAACTACTCTTCAAGGAACCTGCTGGATTCAGATGCTGGAGGTACCTTCATGGGCCTCACTTTGGGTGCTGCAACAAGGCTCCTTGATAGTATGATGGTTAACTACTCTGAATGGCATGTTGAGAGAGCTCCACATGGTAAGAAGGTAAATTCTATTGAGGAAACTTTCTCTTTGAGTGAAAAGATTGATGTTATTATGGCTATACTTGTTAATGGGAAAGCTCCTTTAGATCCTAATAGTGTTCCCTTAGCCTCTTTGGTTGCTCAAGAAGAGAAAGTTGATGTGAACTTCATTAGAAACAACAATTTTAGCAACATTACTTATGGTAATTATAGGCCTTATCCTCCTAGTGGAAATGTTTATCATGGTAGATCTGGAATGCCTAGTGAAGAAAGGATTCTAGAAGTAGAGAGATCCACTAAGAATTTTATGCAAATGCAATATGAGCAAAATAAGATTTTCACTAAAACTATGGAGGAATAATCTATTATCTTGAAAAACATAAGTCATCGGCTTGAGAATTTGAATAGAGAAATTCCTAGTTTATAGTCAAAAAGTTTGAGTGCTGAGAAAAATATATCCTCTTTGTCTGAAGCTCAGTCTTCCTTGATTAATAAAATGGCTGCTAAACCTGAAACTATGGAAAACACCTTTGCTACTGCTCATGCCATACAAGTTACTATTGATGAAAATGTTAGGCTGTTAGCTCAACTTCATGCTAAGTAGGAAAGGGAAGCTGAAATTGATAGAAACAATAGTGTGTGCACTATCACCACTAAACCACAAGTAGTCCATATTCCTCCTCCTACTATGCCTAAGCCTATTGAGGCTACTACTAGTGATGCTAAGTTTGACTTTGATATTGATGGTTGCAATATTTCTGAAGTGATTATGTTCTTACAAAAGCTTGCTAGAAGTCCTGAT
The DNA here is from genome assembly GCA_910589765.1 of Avena atlantica. NCBI lineage: Eukaryota > Viridiplantae > Streptophyta > Magnoliopsida > Poales > Poaceae > Avena > Avena atlantica. Next base: position 467,561,946 of record OU342734.1, on the reverse strand, counting down.
GCTAGTGATATGCATGTTGCCTTTACCAAACACATTACAGATGCTCTTGTTAAAATTAAGGAAGAGAAGCTAAAACACAAAGCTTCTATTCCCAGGAAAGTAGAAGATAGTTGTGAACCCATTATTAATGTGCAAGTGAATGACTTTGATCTCAAAGCTTCATGTGATCTTGGTTCTAGTGTCTCTATTATGCCTAGGAATATTTATGAAATGTTTGATTTGCCACCACTGGAAGATTGTTATTTGGATGACCCACTCAATGATAATGCTAAGAAGAAACTCATGGGGAGTATTAATGATGTTATCATTATGGTTAACAATTCTTATTTCCCTGTTGATTTCTATGTTTTGGATGTTGAATACAATGCTTCTTGTCCTATTACTTTGGGAAGACCTTTTCTTAGAACATTTGCTGCCATTATTGATATGAAAGAAGGCACCATTAAATATCATTTTCCATTCAAGAAAGGCATTGAACACTTCCCTATAAGGAGAGAGAAGTTGCTTTTTGCTCCTCCTTTGTAAGCAAGGTTTGATGTTAATGCTTCTTCATTTGAAAATACTTGATTCTTCTCGCTTCTTGTGCCTAACTTAAAGGAATTAAAGAAAAAGTACTTGTTGGGAGATAACCCAAGAGTTTCCTTGAGTCTTGGAAGTTATTACTTCAGTAATGACCTCTCCTTATCCTTTTTGTTTGCCTTTTTTGTGCCAAGAATGACCTCTAATGAGAGGGAAGTAAGATTTGGGGAGTTGCTGCCCCGAAACAGATTTCTGTCCTCCACCAAAAAAAAATCGCGAGGAGTCTCTATAACTAGGATTGAGATAAAAATTTACGAATAAATCCCCCAGTATGTTAGCTAACTTACTTTAGTTCAACACTTTTTGATTTGAGCAATAGAAGATGTTCGAAAAAATCGGTTTCTGCCTGCTGGTCTGTTTTGATAGATTTCTGCCATTATTTGCATTTGCTTCTTATTGATTCCTTTTTGAGTTCTATTTTGGGGAATTGAGCTTTTTGAAGGAGTAATTATAGTAGCTTGTGTTTTTAGTGAAAATCCTTGCTGTTCCAAAGCTTTGCCAGGGGTCTAATATCTTTTGAATACACTAATGTTGCTAATGAAGATTGTGTGAAGTTTTGCATGAAGGAAAAATTTCAGGTGTAGAGAGAGAATGATGCAATGAGATGAAGAATGGAAAAAATCTCAAGCTTGGGGATGCCACCATGGTGTTACCCCAAGAAATATCCAAGAGGTACAAGCGTAAAATCTTGGGGATGCCCAAGGCATCCTCTTCATCAATAATAAGCTTAGGTCTGTCTAGACACTTCGTTTTTATTGTTTCATGCACATTTGTGTTTTTTTGGAGCGTCTTAGTTTTTGTTTGCTTTGCTTAGGTTGTTTAGTTTGCTTGAATAAAATAGTTTGGACCCCCGTTCTCGCTGTGTTGTTTTGCAAATAAGTTGCTTGGTATTGGAAAGGAGTAGTAAGTTCTTGCTTGAAGTGCAAGAGGAGATTGCATTGACTATGAATTAGACATTAGCATGACATGCTAGGTGTTGTTTTGACTTTATGCTTACTAGTTATTGCTGTAGCATGACTTGTTGCAAACAATTAGGATTGCTTAATGTGCCTTGAAAGAATCATGCGTTGTTTTAGCATACAAAAGCATAGTATTGTGGTATTCTCCTTTAATGTTTTGTTTGGGTTGACTTGGCACATGCTCACACCATGTTATGACTCTCACAAGTCACCATAGCCTCTATGATCATTTAGTCCTTGACTTGTAGTACCACCATTCTATGCTTTGATTAGTAATGCTTTGTTGCTTTACATGATTATGGCCATTATTGCTCTCTTAGTTGGTTGCTCTCAGTCTTTTGCTAGCCTCCACTTGTATGAGTAAGCTCTACTCATGCTTCCAACTCCCAAGAAACCAAGTTATTCCAAAGTGTCCACTATAAACTCCTATATATGGTGTGTTACACCATTCCAAGTATATTCTTGTTTTCAGGTATCTTCCAATTAATAACTATTTTGTTATGTGAAAACTTAGTGATTAAAGCCCTCACGAACTTGATAGCACAATTTATATTCTTTGCCCCTAATAAACTTGAACCATTGTGGCGCTATGTTGTATATGCTTGCACTTATATGTTGGAATTAGCAGAACCGTGCTGTCACGGGGAACGTTTTCAACATCGCACGTGTACTTTGTACTCAGTTGATATCATGCTCTTTTGTCTGTGGATGTCACCGGTGTGAAATAAAGAGGGAACTTGTAAGTCCATGGAGATTGTATTCTGTGTTAGAGAAACGCCTGAGCCGCTAGCCTAAGCCATGCCTAATCATGGTGGAAACTTGCAGCATCACCATAGTGAGCTATCTATGAAGCATCCTCAATAAAAATCTATGCATATAGTAAATAAAGAGATCACTGATATGCTCATTGTGTGCTTGCCTTGTTATTTTGGTTATGGGAAAGCTCATGTACCATGTGCAAGGGATACCCCGTTGGCGGTTCTCAATGATATCCAAATGCTTACAATGACAAGAACTTACCTGGGCCTGAAGTTGAGTAGCATGAGGTGTGGCCCTCATATTTCAAGGGACTTGAGATTGTCAGCTTATACTTCGTCAATCATATACTCCCTAATTTGTTCACTTTAACCTTAATCACTTCAAGATGCTTATGATAGGGGCAATGAGGGCTGAAAGCTAACAAATACCATAATTTTTGGAAGCTCTTTTTTAAACTTGAAATCCCTGCTTCCTTTACAAAAATGTCTTTCTTCCACCATTATTGAGTCTCCACCTTCTACCTTTAGGCACAATTAAAAGGGCATAGTTGTCATCCTGTGTGCAGTGTCCCAAAGCTTATTGATTGATGCGTATTGTGATATAAATTGTTCTTGTGCTACTTGTTTCTAGTCACCCTTGTGAACTTTGAAGGTGTCCTATGCATCTATATTGCTACTCTATGAGGGACAAGCTGGTTGCCATTATGCTATGTTTTCTGTATGTGAAACAAAACAAATGTTTTTAATGCATGCTATTCATGATCTTTGTTTGTAGCCTTTCATGTTGCATGCATAGTTACTATGTCTTATTGTTAGAACTCCATTCTTTTATGCACATGTTTAGAGTTCTTTGATCCTAGCTTTCAATGCTTGCAAATGGTTGGATCTTTATTGTGAGGGTACATGTCACCTCAAAAATTATTATTTTTATCAATTACCTACTCGAGGACGATCAGGAGTTAAGCTTGGGAATGCTTGATACGTCGGAAACATATCTATAATTTTTGATGTTCCATGCTTGTTAGTATCTACTTTGCTTTGCTTTTTCTACACTTTGAGGTGCTTTTTACATGTTTTCTGGTACTAACCTATTAACAAGTTGCCATAGTGCCAGTTGCATGTTTTCTACTGTTTTTGGTTTCATAAAAGCTAGTAAAGAAATATTCTCGGAATTGGACGGGACAAACGTCAAAGTCAATAACTTTCCGTGGGGAACAAGAAGTCCGAAGGGGAGACGAAGAAGCGTGCCAGGGCGGCCAAACCCCCTAGGCGCGGCCAGGGGTGGGCCCACGCCTGGGTAGGGTTTGACCCCCCTGGTCGCCTCGTCGGCCTCCCCCTTCGCCTATAAGAAGCCCCCGATGCAGAAACCCTAGGCACCCGATCAAATCTCCACAAAACCGTCTGTAGCCGCCGCCACCATCCTCCCTAGATCGGGGGGATCTGAAGTTCTTCCCGGCACCCTGCCGGAGGGGAGATCATCCCGGAGGCCTTCTCTCCGGTATGATGCGTGAGTAGTTCCACCTTGGACTATGGGTCCATGTAGTAGCTAGATGGTTGTATCTCCTCCTTTGTGCTTTCATGTATAGATCTTGTGAGCTCCGTTCATGATCAAGATCTAATCTATTTGTAATCATGCATGTTGTGTTTGCGGGGATCCGATGGATATTGAGATTATTATGTTGGTTTGATTAATGGTTTTGTCTTTATGATTCTATCATGTCTGTGTTGTTTGTGATCTTGCATGCTCTCCGTTGTTAGTAGCTATCTTGGCCAAGTAGTTGCTAGTGACTCCAAGAGGGGGTATTTATGCTCGATAGTGGGTTCATGCCTCTAGTTTTCAAGGGAAGTGACAATAATCTCTTCGGTTGTAGAATGCGATGTTGCCACTAGGGAGAAAACAATGGTCTCTTGTTCATGGAACATGTGGACTGTTTATCTTACACACTTTGCGTAAAGCAGTTGTCTGCTGCTTGCAACTTAATACTGGATGGGGTTCGGATGATAACCTGAAGGTGGACTTCTAGTCATAGATGTAGTTGGATGGCGGTCTATGTATCTTGTTGTATTGCCCAATCGAATCTCATAGGATCTTTCTGACTAGTAATTGCATTGTTATGTCTTGCTTAGTTCCTGTCAATTGCCCTACTGTAATTTGTTTACCCTTAATGCCATGTTGTTTATCTAAGGAGAGCACCTCTAATAAACTATGGACCCCGGTCCAATATTTACCATTGATACATCTTCCATTGTTACTTGTTTACTTGCTGCAAACCATTACCTTCCACAACATACGTTTAATCCTTTGTTACAGCAAACCGGTGAGCTTGACAACCTCAATGATTCATTGGGACAAAGTCTTGAGTTTGTGTTGTGTAGGTTTCCACGTTGCTTGCAACACCTTTGCGACGTTTCCTTCCTCCTTCTAGTTCGATAACCTCGGTCTCTACTGAGGGAAACTTACTGATGTGCTCTTCACCTTGCTCTTGGGGTTCCAACAAAGTGCCACGTCGAGCACCATCAGTGCCGCCGTTGTGGGCGCCAGTGTGAGAAGGCGTATGGTTGGAGAGTCAACAGTGGACCAAGGCGAGAAGGATTGGAGGTGGCTAGCTTGATGCAAAGTTTGTGCATGGTGATGTTGATGGTGAGGCGGTTGTGGTTCTCTAGTTGTTGTTGAGGTGAGGCAGCCGTGGTCTGCGGGAACCTGAGTTGATAAAGAGGCAATGACGATGCTCTAGCTGATGATGGAAGGCGCGTGGTGCCATCGGTGTAGGCGCCGGTGTGAGAAGGCGCATGGTTGGAGAGGCAACGGTGAACCAACACGAGAAGGATTGGAGGTGGCCAGCTTGATGCAAAGTTTGTGCATGGTGATGTTGATGGTGAGGCGGCTATGGCTCTGTAGGAGCGGTTGTTGAGGTGAGGCAGATGTGGTTCGGAGTTGATGAAGAGATAATGACGATGCTCAAGCTGATGAGAGAAGGCGTGTGGTGGCTCCGTTGTAGGTGCCGGTGTGAGAAGGCACATGGTTGGAGAGGCAACGGTGGACCAACACAAGAAGGATTGGAGGAGGCTAGCTTGATGCAGAGTAGGCGCACAGTGATGGTGATGGCTCCCATGAGCGGAGATGGATGGTCGGAGTTGATTGGTTGCTTGATGACCACTAGAGCAAGAGCTAGAGTAAAACACTCTCATCTATCTTTGTATGCTTGCAAGTTAGAAGTGTAGTGGTCCTAGTAAGTGTCATGGAGTTGTAGCAAGATGGTCATGGTGACTGACCCATGTCCATCTTGAGGGGGAGTGTTGGAGTCTAGGTTAGCATAGTAGTATTGTCCTAGGAGAGTCTAGAGTATTCCAGTAAGTGTTGGATTCTGAGTTAGTGTAGTAGTACTACTACTGTAGAGTCTAGAGTATTCTAGGGAGTGTAAGTATAGTAGTAATGTCGTACTAGAGTCTAGATTATTCCAGTGTACAAGTGAAGATGTAAGGCTATATTGTGCTATATATAAGAGGGCGTGGAGGTCCAAGGGACGAAGCCCATCTAGAAAATTTCCCCCAAAACCAACAGTCAGTTGGTGATCCTACATCCTTGTTGGAGAGGTTCAGACACGAAGCCCTAAAACCACAAATGTCGAGGCCACAAATGCCCACCTATATCTCCCTCAGGTAGGACACCAAGTCCATGATCTATTACTTGCGGTAGATCTTTTAAACAAAGTAGGTGATCTCTGAGCCTTCACAAACTTTTTTGTCCCCTTCACCATTCTAAGGTTTCCAGGTGACACCTAGCCGCCCATCAGTTTAGGTCTCTAGGGGGCGCTCAACCTCCAAGAGTAAACACGTAGTTGGTTCCTTTAGTTGGATTTAGAACCTTTGATATCTTCTCAAAGAAACCTTTCAAAGCCCCAAACATCTATTAGAAAGATTGGAGGGGAGTAGGTCAGAGTTCATATGCACAACACAAAGAGGTGGGGTTTCAAAGCCTTCCTCTTAACTTCTCTCACTCTTCTCACGCGGTAGGAACAACTATATACATGCAAGGCTAAAATAACAACAATTGGACAACAAATAATGTGAAAGTTCTTGAAAACACATCTGAGGTATCAGACATGTACATATTTTGAATGGCCAGAGAGGGGAAAATACATTTCCTAGAATTGCTATCAAAAACACCTGGATGAGCCATCCAGAAACACCCCAGGACCACAATATCTCGAAGCTACTGTGCGATTGGGCATTAGCGTCCAGATGTTCTAGACCTAAAAAACACAAAAATATAACATCAATAGTTCTGGACAAACTTCACCTGGAGTTTTAGATCTAACATAACGCCCTCTTAAAAAGATACGATAGAAGCTGCTACTCCCAGCTCGGAGGTTCAGGAAAAACACCATCTGGTAGTTTCGGACATATACTAGAACTACACCTGGGTGAGGAAAGATTACATGCTCAGAAGTATCAAATACCATCCACTCAGAGGTACTAGATTGAATATAACACCTTGTGAAATGAAAATTGAGTCTGGTAGTTTCGGGTACTAAGCTCGGAGTTCCAAATCCATACTTCAGAATTCTTCACAAGCACCCTTTTCGTAATGGCCAAAAAACATTGAGCTGACTAAATTTGAGATGTAAGACTTCCACTGAAATTAGTCCTCAGTATGGACTATGCCCAGGAAGGTATTCCCGAGACATCTAGAGCCATTAGGGTGAGGAATTTGAAACAATGATTTCGGGATTTTTGGACAACTGAGGCAATTAAAGCGGAGATCTAAGACATCAAGTGAAATTGGTCCTAACAATGAACTAAGTGGAATATGCTCGCTGCAGATATTTCTCTAAAGATCTAGTATCTTTAGGCGAGCAAGTGAAAATAGCTATTTTTAGAGGTTTCATTTGAATCTACACATAAGAAATTTATAAGTTCCTAAGGTTTTCAAGAGATGCAAAGTGAATAGGAATGCTAGTTCAAATACTAAGAGCGGCAGGAAAGTGGAACTGATTATCCCATCAAAATATCTGTACTAGCCAAGCCACGGTGGTTTTTGCACGCACTTTTTTGGAATGCTTAAACAATCGTTCGGAGGGCAGTTAGACAACCAAAGTTTTGGCGTAGTGGGATTCTCTGTCTCGATCAGTTTCTATAGACATGGGGGATTACATCAGTTAGGGTTACAAGAAACCGTAGTCGGTTAGCTAGAAGATCCTACCAACTACTCACCGAATGCTATACCATAGGAACGGCTCAACTAATCCAAGATTATGTTAAAAACAGAGACGATTCTGGAATATGCCTTTCCTGTCGTGATTATCTCCAATGTTTTCTAATTATGTCATTAACAAATTTTTGAGTTTTTTTTGGATCTTTTTAGGGGTTCTAACATGCCCTATATTAACTAGCGTTTTGTAGTGGTCTTAGTTTTACCACTGAGACTATTAGAGCTAAGATCTAGGACTTAAGTGAAATTGATCCCAAGGATGAACTAGTTGGAATATACCCGCTCAAGATATTTTCTAAGACATGTAGGATCTTTAGGCGAGGAAGAAAATAGTGATTACAGGGGGGTTCCTTCGAAGCTATTTAGAGACATTGAATTTCATGAGTTCCTAAGATTTTCAACGCTGCAAAGTAAGTAGTGATGCGAGATGATTATGGATATGAAATGTTCAGTTCTACCTGATAGTATTCATAGTTAAAAAATTACCTTTGCCTGGAAGTTTGCCGGTCATCTTGTTATAGTCAAGAGCTAAGACTTCTAGTGAAATAATTTCACCAAGAAATTCCGGGAAATTCCCTCCCGACACAGTGGCACTGAGGTCGAGATACCGAAGTTTGGGTAGTCCAACTAACCCTGCAGGTGTTGCTTGTTTGTCTAGTTAGGAGGACACACGTAATGTTCACGGAGATTTCTGAGGCACGTACATACCTTCTAAACTTAGCGAGCATAGATTGTTGGGTGATAGATCTAGGTACTGAAGCTCCTGGAATGAAGTAAACACTGTCGAGTTTAAATACCAACAATCATCTTCATCTGTTTCATATAAATCATAAAGGTAGAGCTCGGACACTCTTCGAGTGGTATTGTTGCACGTCACACGCCCCCACAAGCAGCAGTCATCACCATCCTTCATCCATAAATCAGCCGCCCCCGTGGAGCGCGCTCTTATCAGAGAAGACCGGATGTCGAGTAGTGCAGCCCTCTCCTCCTTGAAGCAGCCAGAGGACAAGTGAATCATGGACTGTAAAAAGAGAAATATGACCAAAGACAATGATCCCCATGGAAAAAAGCTACCCATATATGATAATAAGATTTTTCTTCTCCTCCCCGCGCGCATATACACTACAGCGGGGTTGTAGGTAGCTAGACTTTGAGAGAGAAAATGGCGAGTGGTTTGAAGGCTCGCTGTTATCTTTCGCTAGCTTCATAGTAAATATAGATAAGGACACACAAGGAAGACAAGTCTAGCAGTACAGGAGTGCAACTTGGCATACATGGTCCGTTTACTTGGACCAAGACTTAAGCAATAATGGACCATCATCCGCAGGGAATATTGTTGAATATGTATGTATTCGCTAAGTGGATGGTAATTATGCAGACGATGGTCGTTTACTTGGACCAAGACTTGACCAATCCACTGTCATCCAATATACTCCGTCTCAAAATAGATATCTTAGGTTTTTTAAAATTTGGATAAATCTATATACTAAATAGCGTATAGATTCATTCAAATTTTGATAAATTTGAGACATCTATTTTGAGACCGAAGGAGTATAATCAATTCGTGTCACTGACTTGTTTAAAATATCTTTGGATGCATTCGCTGGGTGGGTGACTAATAGTCATAGGGAGCATCACTTGTGGACTGCACTTTTTAATTTTCAAGAATATCCTATGAAAGCTACCGAAAAGACCAGATTAATCAGGAAGTGAGACAGCCTGACTAATACACACATATCTGGCAGTTAATTCATCACACACCAAATCGACGATCCGAAAGAAATCAAACATGATATACTTGCAAATAGCAGTCAAGAAGAAATTGAGCGAGGAAGACATGGCCGCAACTCACACGGGCAAAGCGAGCCCTCCACCGCGGTATCAGCCGGGCTCCGTGTTGACGCTACCGCCACGGCTAGGCCGAAACCTCTAGCGCCGCAGCCGCCACCTATAGCCTTCCGCGACGAGCAAGCTGATGTCCCGGCCGAGGAGTAAGGCGCACGTGGGCGGTGTAGCGCTAGGTACATATGTGCTCAGCCCTTTGCCCGGATTTCGCCACATGCCGGTGCATCCGGTCCGGTCGCCGGCGACAGCCAGGGCGGAAAGGGAACCTCATCCGCCGGATTGCTAACAAGGCCGGCTAAGTCACGTCTGCCGGGCCTACTATTGCAAATCATAGCTAGGTGGCCTACTTCCTCTACTAGGCCCCAATTTCTGAGGCAAATCCTATTCTCCGCCCAATGCGGGGCGCTATCTGGCGCTCCGCCCACGCGAGTGCCCACATTTCGGCACATTAACCCGAGTTGGTTTTATTTCAACATTATTTTTTCTGATTTTCTTCTTGGTTTCTGGTTTTTCTGGTTCCGGTTTTTCTGGTTCTGATTTTCTTCCCTTTTTTTTCCAGGTTTCCGTTTTTAGAGCATTTTTTAAATTATCTGATATTTTTTAATTTTGAACAATTTTAAATTCAAACATTTGTTAAATATGAACAAATTTCAAATTTGAATATTTTTCATACTCAAAAAGGAAAGGAAAAGGTGATTATACCTGGGCAGCATTCGGGCAGTCCATAAAAAAACCGTTGAAATCACCCTTTGTGTGATATTTTAATTGGTCCTCGGTTGAGAAGTAAATCTAATAAAAATCAATGATAGGTCTGATTCTGAATTGTAGGGGTGTGGGTAAGAAAGGTTTTTCTTTTCGTTTTAGAGATTTGATATGAGTTTTATTTTGACTTCATTGGGTTGCAAGAAACAATGAAGATAAAATTTGATATGTTTGTTTGTAGAAAAATTGATCCTGGTAATGATTTTATTTGGCTTTGGTCCCCCTCTAAGGGAAAATCTGGTGGTATCATGCGTGGGCTTAGAATTTCCAGGTTTAAGGTTGCCAGTGTGAAAACTAATAGGTATTTCATTAAAGCAAAGGTGTTTGATTAACAATTAAGGATTGAATTATTTTTTATTGTGGTTTATGGTGCAGCTCAATTGGAGGACAGTGAAAAATTCCTGGTACATGTAACCAACACTGAGTCAGATGTTCTCGAATCATTCTAAAAGCACCCATGGCGATGCTATCTACCCCAAGACGTAGTATGAAAAAAGCATAGTTGATATCATTAAACAATTACTAAGTAAGTAACCAAAACCTTTTGTTCTTCTGAATCTCATCTTTATCCCCAATGGTAGCTTTGTTCTTCTGGGACAAGGCTGGATTATCTCTTCAATGCGAACGGCAGCATCTTCCACAACAGCTTTCGTAGCGGATGAAATAGCGACGAGCAGACAAGTCAGACTATAATAACACCGAAGCATAGGAATGGATAATAAATTTAGAATCAGAGGTTAACATCTCCATCTGAAACATGTCCTTCAGTGGTCTCTTCAACGGGCTTTGGCTGTTCTTTGGAAGGAGTGTTAAACAGAGAACGCCTGGCGCCATGCTTAGGGGCGGATGAACTGTTGCAAGGAAAACAATACCTTGGTAAGCTCCAGAAACTGGAAACGAAAGATACATTCATAATGCTAGGGATCTGAAGTTTAGTACCGAGCAGGAGTTGATGGGCTGATCTTGACAATAGCAGCGGGTGTCTGCGGGCATACATCAAGGTTTATTACTGAAGAAGATGAAACTATCATGTAGAAACATCAGTATAAAGGCATGCGTCACACAGAACATACCTGCCTCGCAGGCGAACCATGGGCATGTGGTGTCTGTGACATAGGCCAGCTAACTGGACCAAGGGCAGGGAGCTGTGAGCCTGAAGCAGCGCCCGAGGATGATGCCTCCATTGATCCAGAAACAACACCAAAGACAGACGATAGAAGTTCAGGCTTGAAGGTTTCCTCTATCCTGTTCGCCTGGAAGGCTAACTTCCCGGTAGTATTGCTTCTGGTTTTCCACTATTTTGGAGATAGACACCAGCAGCTTGTACTTTTTGCCAACAAGGTGGGTAATCTCAGGTGGAGTAGACATGTCATGCCTTGCAGCGTTGGCAAGGTCATCAACCGTGCTATAGCCTCGGTACTTTTGACGCAGAAGAGTCATCAGTGGTTTTCCTACAACCCCTGCAGCCACTATGTCAAACAGTATAAATTCAGTCTCGGTTGTGCCATCGGTTCCAAAAACAGAGACATTGTATCTGCAAAAACCAGTGATAAACTAACCAGTAGCCAACGAACGCGAGCAAATCTAACCAGGTGATGGCGTCCAGCACTTGTCGTGGAACGCTTTGTTGGAAACCCCAAGAGCAAGGTGTGAAGCAGCACATCAGCAAGTTTCCCTCAGTAAGAAATCGAGGTTATCGAACCTGTAGGAGGAAGGAAACGTTACACAGGTGTTGCAAGCAACACGGAGACCTGCATAACACAAACTCAAGACTTTGTCCCAACGAATCAGTGAGGTTGCCAAGCTCACCGCTTTGCTGTAACAAAGGATTAAACGTATGTGTGGAAGGTAATGGTTTGCAGCAAGTTATCAATGGTAAAGATTGGACCGGGGTCCATAGTTCACTAGAGGTGCTCTCTTTAGATAAACAAGATGGCATGAAGGGTGAACAAATTACAGCAGGGCAATTGACAGGAACTGAACAAGGCATAACAAGCAATTACTAGTCAGAAAAATCCTATGAGATTCGTTTAGGCAATACAACAAGATACATAGACCGCCATCCAATTGCATCTATGACTAGAAGTCCACCTTCAGGTTATTATCCGAACCCCCTCCAGTATTAAGTTGCAAGCAACAGACAACTGCTTTAAGCAAAGTGTGTAAGGTAAATAGTCCACATGTTCCATGAACAAGAGACCGTTGTTTTCTCCCTAGTAGCAACAACACATCTACAACCGAAGAGATTATTGTCACTTCCCTTGGAAACTAGAGGCATGAACCCACTATCGAGCATAAATACCCCCTCTTGGAGTCACTAGCAACTACTTGGTCAAGATAGCTACTAACAACGGAGAGCATGCAAGATCACAAACAACACATACATGATAGAATCATAAAGACAAAACCATTAATCAAACCAACATAATAATCTCAATATCCATCGGATCCCCGCAAACACAACATGCATGATTACAAATAGATTAGATCTTGATCATGAATGGAGCTCACAAGATCTATACATGAAAGCAGAAAGGAGGAGATACAACCATCTAGCTACTACATGGACCCATAGTCCAAGGTGGAACTAATCACGCATCATACCGGAGAGAAGGCCTCCGGGATGATCTCCCCTCTGGCAGGGTGCCGGGAAGAACTTCAGACCCCCCGATCTAGGGATGATGGTAGCGGTGGCTACAGACGGTTTCGTGGACATTTGATTGGGTGCTCAGGGTTTCTGCATCGGGAGCTTCTTATAGGCGAAGGGGAGGACGAGGAGGCAACTAGGGGGGCAAACCCTAGACAGGCACGAGGTGGGGCCCACCCACGCCTGGGGTGGGTCTAGCCTCCCTGGTTGGCCCCTCCGGCTCCCCTCTGGGCTTCTTTTTCCCCACAGGAAGTAATTGACTTTAATGTTTGTCCCGTCCAATTCCGAGAATATTTCTTTACTAACTTTTCTGAAACCAAAAACAACAAAAAACAGGCATCTAGCACTGTTGCAACTTGTTAGTAGGTTAGTACCAGAAAACATGTAAAAAGCACCTCAAAGTATAGACAAGTAAAGCAAAGTAGATACAAAACAAGCATGGAGCATCAAAAATTATAGATACGTTTCCAACGTATCACCAGGTAACGCTAAGAGCACTTACGTCAGATCTGCCTCAACAGATGAGCAAGTTTATTTTGATCACTTGTACTGATAGACATTGTGCCTAGCCGATTTACGACACACGGAACATGAAGGGAACCACCATCGCTGTTCAGAGTCAAGCCTAGAAACAGTGATGGTACAGAAGAACCTCTTTTCCCGAGCAACCAGTAACAGGAAATATGAGTTCCATGGCGAATTGCAAAAGAACGACTGCAAAAGGAATAGCCATGTGAAACAATGGCACACCATATCTTCAAAAGGGTCAAGGTCATCAAGCTCATGAACGGTTTTATCAACTGGAACCTCGTGAAATCGGGCTACAAGGGCACCTGGGGCAGTAGGATCATAGTTGGCCAGAGGAGTAAACTGATCTCCAAGGCTGTACCAAGGCAGCACGAACTGTTAGGAGAGAGTAAATACACACGAGGAATATACCTTTTTAGATAACAAACCTTTTACGGAAGGAATTGATGTCAGGAATATCCTCGTCTATGTACGAACGACAAGGAGAACTACCACTTAGTCCTCTAATACCTGGTGTAGAAACATAAATAGGAAGCAATATGGACATCATTAGTAAGGAGAAGAAGAAAGTCAAAATTTTCACGTGCAAACAAAACCATCCCAAGGTAAGCAATGATATAGGGAGAAGGTGCATGTGCAGAGATCATAACAATTGCCAAAAGCCATCTTGGGCAGCATTCCAACAAAGATTGCAATAACTGTCTCTTTAGCACCCATAGCACGAACCCCGTCCGCATTAAACTCAATGGCTCGATGTGGCATCCCGCAAAACCACTACTAGAAAATCGCGTTGAATTTGTGCATTGCATCGTCATCATCAGGCATTGTTTGCATAAAACTATTTTACAAACCCCGATTTGTTTTCCAAACGCCCCGTCTTTTATTCAAACGCCAAAACCGGGTCCCCGGAATATTTTGTTTTGGCCGCTATCGGTTTGCAGACGGCCCGTTTAAATCAATTAAAATATTTATTTATTTTGGCCGGAGCAGTCGAACGGGCCGACCGACCCGAACGACCGCCCCAGATTTTAAAACGGTTCCCTCTGCCAGCCCTACCCCTAATCCTAAGTCTACCCAGAAATCTACCCTCTTCCCCCTCCACCTCACTCCCACCTATCAGGACACGCCACATCACCCTTGCCCTCTCCCTCACCCAATCAAAACCTGCCACTTGGCCAATCTCTCTCCCCTCTCTCTCACCTGCCTCACAGCCCCCACCCCCACCCTGGTCTACAGCACACACGCAACACACGCACGCACCCGCTCACCACTCTCACGCGCTACACGCCTGCACGCGGGACCCGCCCCTGGGCCCCATGCGCCGCCCCACCAACCGCGCTGCCCCTTCCCCCCGTCTCCTACCTCCCGCCGCGCGCCCCCTCTCTGCAGCGCGCGAGCGCCTCCCTCCCGCCTCGCTCCCGCGTCCCCTTTCCCCTCTCGCCTGCGCCGCAACCCGCGCCGGCGAGCGCCCGCCGGCCTCCGCTACCCCCGCCGGCCCTCAAGCTTCCACCGCCCCGCTCGCCGAGCCCCTCCCCTCCCCCGCCGTCGCCCCGCCGGCTCGCCCTCGCCGCCGCGCGCCCCCTCCGCCTGGCCTCCACCGCCCCAGAGCTCCGCCCGCCGCGCGACCCCGCCGCTCCCCGCGTCCTCGCCGGCGACGCCGCGTGGCCCGTCCGCGCGCGCGTCTGCCCTCCTCCCCACCGCCCGCGTCTTCCGCGAGCTCCGGCCCGCCTGCCTCCTCTCCGCTCCGGCCAGGCCACCTCCGAGCCGCCGCTCGCCGGCGCCGCGCTCGAGCTCGCGTCCACCGCCGGACCCCGCTCCAGCCCCGCCGTACCCCCTCCGCCGCAGGCCCGCCAAGCCGCACCCCCACCGCCTCTCCGCCGCCAGCTTCCCGCACCCGCCGCGCGCCTCCGCGTCGCCGGCGCTGCGCCCGGCCGCCCTCCCCGACCCGAGCCGCGTGCACCGCCTCCACCGCGCCAGTCCACCGCGCCGGCGCTGCCCCGCGTGCGCCCGTGCCCCGCGTCTTCCCCAGGCGCTCCGGCCACTCCCTCTCCTGCGCACCCCGCCGCCGCCGCCGGCCGCGCCGGGCCCTGCCTCGCCGCTCGCCGCCGGGGCCCCCCAGCAGCAGCGCGCCGTCGGGCCCTGCCCCGCGCCCCTGGTCCGCCCCTGGGAACCACCCTGCAGGCCGGGCCCCACCTTCCCCAGCGCCGCCCGCTCCGGCCAGGCCCTGCCGGTCCCGCCTCGTCAGCCGTGCGCCTCTCGTCCGTCCCGCGAGCTCCTGCCAGTGCCGTCCCCTCCGCTGCGGTACCAGCCGTCCTGCAGCGCGCTTGTAGATGTGATGATGCCGCAAAGAGGGAGTTATGGAGGATGGCTCGATGTTCCCCCTCGACAAGAACGACAACGCGGCCAAGTCACGCCAAGATCCCCGAAGAACCCCGGAGACGGAACTTCACGGAATCCGAAGGCCGTTGCGTCGAAGACCGATCCCGTCCGTGCGACAAGATCTTCACGAACCCCGGAGACCAAGCCTCGACACCCCGAACCCGGTACCGCGTCAAGATCGCCTTCTCGGACCCCGTGGACGCCAAGTTCTTCGCCGTAGAGCGACAAGGCCTTCGACAAGACAAGGAACGCCAAGTGTTTCACCCCGGACACCGAGCCCGCCGAGAACCCCCGATGCGACAAGTGCTTCACCCCGCACGCCTCGACCGTCGACATGATCCGAAGACCGCGAACGCGACAAGAACGGCACCGACCCGGGCGAGTCCGATGCCCCGACGCCAGACCAAGTGCTGCCTCTCGAACAACAAGATCGACCCCGGAGTCCGAGAACGGTTTCGTCGAACCCCCGAACCCCAGATCCGTCGAACCCCGAGACCAACCCCGAACCCCGGAACCCCCAAGATCGTCGAGCCCCCCTCTGATGTGTGACCTCTTTTCCTCGAACCCTATTTTATAACATATCAATTTGTTGCATATTTAATTGTCATTCCCGCATGCATAGCATTGGTTTGGGGGCCTTATGCCGATTCACCTAATAATTAAATATGGGGCCCATATGCGGGCAAATCTAGCCTTATATTGGCCTCATTCAACTTGTGTAGCGAACCGGTATCTTACCTTGCCTTGTTATCACAACATTTGAAATTGCGGGGTAAATAAATAACGTGAACCACCTAACTAATTGTCGGGACCCCGGTTCCGCTTAATATTGACCTAATCGCACCGCACCTTGCCATGCCACCCATCATGCATGCATCATGCCGATCTTCTGTCGTTGTATTAAATATCGCATCCGGTGTTTCTTCTAGTGTTTTGCTTCTTCGCGGATAAGGCCGTTGAGTTGATGTGAGCTTCGCCCCGATCTTCGGATGAACCCTTCAACAATGTTTTCAGGCGAGCATCTCCCTCTTTCTACCTATCTTACTTTTATAGTATTTACTTCCCTCCTGTTGATCTATTGCTATCTGTGTTGCGATGCTCTAGATTCCGTACCCTTGATATCCCTTGCAGCCCTATATTGCCTCGGACACATCCTATTACCTGTTGTTTGGTAGATAGTTGGACTTGCGCGTCGTAGTTGCTCGCTCAAGTGCTGATGTGTGTCGTCATATGCCACAGTTGCTGATGTATTGCCGCATGTGGTTGTTGGAGATGATTCTAGCTTTACTTATCGTCACTTTAATTTCTGTTTAACAACTAAAATTGAAATAAGCAGAGGCATCGGTGGGTGATAGATAATATTTGGTTTCCGAACGCCCACTTATGTCCCGTAAGACCCCGAGTACTTGATTCCTGTTCCTTGATTTTCGCGCTATCCACATCCGGGAGGTATATGGGACCCCCCTTAGCCAGAGCTTGATTCCGTCTTATTTCTTGGGGCCACAAACTAGTTTGGGGCTTTATTACTATCCTGTACTTATGCCATGTTTTACTGCTTTATTTACGATTGTGCGAGGTACTGCACACTGTACTGTTTAGGATCGGGACACGTTTACGCGGTGTCGACAAGCCCCGTTTGGGGTTCCCAGTCGCTCACAGCCGTCTACCCAGTACCTTGAGGCCGTCTCGGAGCTTGCCTACTCCGTTGCGGGTTCTACTTAAGGGGTGGCCCCCTGAAACATTTCTGAATCTTGTGATTGCTTTGTCGTGAAAGCCTCGTTGGGTTTTGATTTGGTTTTTCCGAGGTTGATCGAGTGTGTGTTGCTATTGGTGCACCCCGGCCGGGTAAAACTTTCTGAAAGCCGTGTCCGCGGATATGGACGACTTGGAGCACAGTTTCTTGATCATAGACAAGCATAACTAAAGTTTACTGCTATAAATTTGACTTATAATGACTAGTAATCAGCTTCACTATAATGGAATGGCTAATTAATACTGCCCACAATTGCTTGTTTGGTTGTCGCTTGCGACAATTGTATCTGACTAGTAAGTATTGCAACTACAACGGAATGGCTGAATAAAAATACCAACAACTGCTGGGTTTTGGGTATATCTCATGCTATCCGTATCTGATTAGTAAGAGTTACAACTAGAACGGAATGGTAAATTAAAAGTGCCCACTGCTTATTTTATCAGGACGACTATCTTTAACCTGACTAGTAATTGCTGCAACGATAACCGAATAAATAAAACTGCCAACTGTGTGCGTTCCTCGGTTGACTTCCTCGTTTGGTCTCGAGGGGGAAACACCAGGATGGGTTTGTTTGGTGATAGCTTCAGGTTGGATCCGGTTAGGTCATTCTTACCCCTCTCTGATATCCGCCCGTTGTATAGAGTCTCTATAGGTTGTTTAGTGCATGCTGCCGCTGCCGCTTCAGTCCACCATACCTATGTAGGCGAGGACCGCCGAATTCTAGCCTCGCCGTGTACTGGCCTCAGTACTGACGCTCCTTCTTTGTTTTCTGCTTTGCCCTTTGTCGGCACCCCTTTTGTTAAGCAGGTTTTGAGATCGACGCCGTTAGCAGGGTTACCCTTCCGGCTTGGCCTGGGCAGGGTTATGGACGCCATTGGTTATTCTTCAGGGCTCTTAGCCCCATTTGCATCTTGTCCGTAGCTGGACGCTATATCGTTTCGAGGTGATTTGGATCTTTGTATATTATATCTGTATTCTTGACTCTTTGAGTCGTTGTTAAATATATCTGTTCTGTGGGTCCCATCGAGGACTGTTGTGTAATGCTATTACTTCGTTTTCCACCCGCACGAAAGTGCCTGGTGGGCACCTTTGAATCGTTTCTATGCGGGTTTGGCGAATTTTGCTAAAACTTGCATAGGTCCGATTCTGAGGGTGTTACAGAGTGGTATCAGAGCTCAGCAGTTGCGATACCCCACAAGTCCAGCCTGTAGGATAACCTAGCTAACGGCCGAAGTAGAGTGTCAAAACTATTTTTGCAAAAATCGGTTGGATAGTTCTGATTAGGTCTGATTTTATTCCTTACCCTCTGCTATTCTCCTCTTACCCCTACGTGTTTTAAATCCGCTCTCGTCTCTTTCTTCGAGTCCAGGAATTCTCGTGGTTGGGTTTCCGTCGTACCTTCAGGGTTTCGCTTCCTCCTTTGTTAACGGTGTTGCTACATCCGGTCTTCATGCTATCTGAGGAATCCGTCTGCTGTGGTACCGTTCTTTGTTCTTTGTTTGTGCCTTCCGGTGTTTTACGACGCGACGACCTCCTCTACGCCAGATCCGATGCAGAGTCTGCATCCCTCCGTTGTTCCGAACCTCGCTTGTCGAGATCTTCAGTCTGATTCCGAGAATGGTTGCACGCTTTTCCACTGATTGTGCGGAGTAATAGTTTGGGTGCGTGATGGATTGGCCCCCATGCCGACTACCCCTTCTATTCGCTTTTGTACATTGAAGTGGATGAGAATGCATCGGTTCCCCTTTTCCACCGGAGTTAGAGGTGGCTTTATTTGTTGATACCTCTACCTTCGACCTGTTGTTTCCGGAGTGTTCTCTCGACAATCACGGACAACGACCTCTTGTTAGTGGTGTCGCGAGGATCTACACGAAGCGAGAAGGATCAGACCACCGACCTTCCTTCCGGTACCATGAGGCGGATCTCGAGGGCGAGATCCATTGTTAGTGGTGTCGAATTGTGGCATCCCGCAAAACCACTACTAGAAAATCGCGTTGAATTTGTGCATTGCATCGTCATCATCAGGCATTGTTTGCATAAAACTATTTTACAAACCCCGATTTGTTTTCCAAACGCCCCGTCTTTTATTCAAACGCCAAAACCGGGTCCCCGGAATATTTTGTTTTGGCCGCTATCGGTTTGCAGACGGCCCGTTTAAATCAATTAAAATATTTATTTATTTTGGCCGGAGCAGTCGAACGGGCCGACCGACCCGAACGACCGCCCCAGATTTTAAAACGGTTCCCTCTGCCAGCCCTACCCCTAATCCTAAGTCTACCCAGAAATCTACCCTCTTCCCCCTCCACCTCACTCCCACCTATCAGGACACGCCACATCACCCTTGCCCTCTCCCTCACCCAATCAAAACCTGCCACTTGGCCAATCTCTCTCCCCTCTCTCTCACCTGCCTCACAGCCCCCACCCCCACCCTGGTCTACAGCACACACGCAACACACGCACGCACCCGCTCACCACTCTCACGCGCTACACGCCTGCACGCGGGACCCGCCCCTGGGCCCCATGCGCCGCCCCACCAACCGCGCTGCCCCTTCCCCCCGTCTCCTACCTCCCGCCGCGCGCCCCCTCTCTGCAGCGCGCGAGCGCCTCCCTCCCGCCTCGCTCCCGCGTCCCCTTTCCCCTCTCGCCTGCGCCGCAACCCGCGCCGGCGAGCGCCCGCCGGCCTCCGCTACCCCCGCCGGCCCTCAAGCTTCCACCGCCCCGCTCGCCGAGCCCCTCCCCTCCCCCGCCGTCGCCCCGCCGGCTCGCCCTCGCCGCCGCGCGCCCCCTCCGCCTGGCCTCCACCGCCCCAGAGCTCCGCCCGCCGCGCGACCCCGCCGCTCCCCGCGTCCTCGCCGGCGACGCCGCGTGGCCCGTCCGCGCGCGCGTCTGCCCTCCTCCCCACCGCCCGCGTCTTCCGCGAGCTCCGGCCCGCCTGCCTCCTCTCCGCTCCGGCCAGGCCACCTCCGAGCCGCCGCTCGCCGGCGCCGCGCTCGAGCTCGCGTCCACCGCCGGACCCCGCTCCAGCCCCGCCGTACCCCCTCCGCCGCAGGCCCGCCAAGCCGCACCCCCACCGCCTCTCCGCCGCCAGCTTCCCGCACCCGCCGCGCGCCTCCGCGTCGCCGGCGCTGCGCCCGGCCGCCCTCCCCGACCCGAGCCGCGTGCACCGCCTCCACCGCGCCAGTCCACCGCGCCGGCGCTGCCCCGCGTGCGCCCGTGCCCCGCGTCTTCCCCAGGCGCTCCGGCCACTCCCTCTCCTGCGCACCCCGCCGCCGCCGCCGGCCGCGCCGGGCCCTGCCTCGCCGCTCGCCGCCGGGGCCCCCCAGCAGCAGCGCGCCGTCGGGCCCTGCCCCGCGCCCCTGGTCCGCCCCTGGGAACCACCCTGCAGGCCGGGCCCCACCTTCCCCAGCGCCGCCCGCTCCGGCCAGGCCCTGCCGGTCCCGCCTCGTCAGCCGTGCGCCTCTCGTCCGTCCCGCGAGCTCCTGCCAGTGCCGTCCCCTCCGCTGCGGTACCAGCCGTCCTGCAGCGCGCTTGTAGATGTGATGATGCCGCAAAGAGGGAGTTATGGAGGATGGCTCGATGTTCCCCCTCGACAAGAACGACAACGCGGCCAAGTCACGCCAAGATCCCCGAAGAACCCCGGAGACGGAACTTCACGGAATCCGAAGGCCGTTGCGTCGAAGACCGATCCCGTCCGTGCGACAAGATCTTCACGAACCCCGGAGACCAAGCCTCGACACCCCGAACCCGGTACCGCGTCAAGATCGCCTTCTCGGACCCCGTGGACGCCAAGTTCTTCGCCGTAGAGCGACAAGGCCTTCGACAAGACAAGGAACGCCAAGTGTTTCACCCCGGACACCGAGCCCGCCGAGAACCCCCGATGCGACAAGTGCTTCACCCCGCACGCCTCGACCGTCGACATGATCCGAAGACCGCGAACGCGACAAGAACGGCACCGACCCGGGCGAGTCCGATGCCCCGACGCCAGACCAAGTGCTGCCTCTCGAACAACAAGATCGACCCCGGAGTCCGAGAACGGTTTCGTCGAACCCCCGAACCCCAGATCCGTCGAACCCCGAGACCAACCCCGAACCCCGGAACCCCCAAGATCGTCGAGCCCCCCTCTGATGTGTGACCTCTTTTCCTCGAACCCTATTTTATAACATATCAATTTGTTGCATATTTAATTGTCATTCCCGCATGCATAGCATTGGTTTGGGGGCCTTATGCCGATTCACCTAATAATTAAATATGGGGCCCATATGCGGGCAAATCTAGCCTTATATTGGCCTCATTCAACTTGTGTAGCGAACCGGTATCTTACCTTGCCTTGTTATCACAACATTTGAAATTGCGGGGTAAATAAATAACGTGAACCACCTAACTAATTGTCGGGACCCCGGTTCCGCTTAATATTGACCTAATCGCACCGCACCTTGCCATGCCACCCATCATGCATGCATCATGCCGATCTTCTGTCGTTGTATTAAATATCGCATCCGGTGTTTCTTCTAGTGTTTTGCTTCTTCGCGGATAAGGCCGTTGAGTTGATGTGAGCTTCGCCCCGATCTTCGGATGAACCCTTCAACAATGTTTTCAGGCGAGCATCTCCCTCTTTCTACCTATCTTACTTTTATAGTATTTACTTCCCTCCTGTTGATCTATTGCTATCTGTGTTGCGATGCTCTAGATTCCGTACCCTTGATATCCCTTGCAGCCCTATATTGCCTCGGACACATCCTATTACCTGTTGTTTGGTAGATAGTTGGACTTGCGCGTCGTAGTTGCTCGCTCAAGTGCTGATGTGTGTCGTCATATGCCACAGTTGCTGATGTATTGCCGCATGTGGTTGTTGGAGATGATTCTAGCTTTACTTATCGTCACTTTAATTTCTGTTTAACAACTAAAATTGAAATAAGCAGAGGCATCGGTGGGTGATAGATAATATTTGGTTTCCGAACGCCCACTTATGTCCCGTAAGACCCCGAGTACTTGATTCCTGTTCCTTGATTTTCGCGCTATCCACATCCGGGAGGTATATGGGACCCCCCTTAGCCAGAGCTTGATTCCGTCTTATTTCTTGGGGCCACAAACTAGTTTGGGGCTTTATTACTATCCTGTACTTATGCCATGTTTTACTGCTTTATTTACGATTGTGCGAGGTACTGCACACTGTACTGTTTAGGATCGGGACACGTTTACGCGGTGTCGACAAGCCCCGTTTGGGGTTCCCAGTCGCTCACAGCCGTCTACCCAGTACCTTGAGGCCGTCTCGGAGCTTGCCTACTCCGTTGCGGGTTCTACTTAAGGGGTGGCCCCCTGAAACATTTCTGAATCTTGTGATTGCTTTGTCGTGAAAGCCTCGTTGGGTTTTGATTTGGTTTTTCCGAGGTTGATCGAGTGTGTGTTGCTATTGGTGCACCCCGGCCGGGTAAAACTTTCTGAAAGCCGTGTCCGCGGATATGGACGACTTGGAGCACAGTTTCTTGATCATAGACAAGCATAACTAAAGTTTACTGCTATAAATTTGACTTATAATGACTAGTAATCAGCTTCACTATAATGGAATGGCTAATTAATACTGCCCACAATTGCTTGTTTGGTTGTCGCTTGCGACAATTGTATCTGACTAGTAAGTATTGCAACTACAACGGAATGGCTGAATAAAAATACCAACAACTGCTGGGTTTTGGGTATATCTCATGCTATCCGTATCTGATTAGTAAGAGTTACAACTAGAACGGAATGGTAAATTAAAAGTGCCCACTGCTTATTTTATCAGGACGACTATCTTTAACCTGACTAGTAATTGCTGCAACGATAACCGAATAAATAAAACTGCCAACTGTGTGCGTTCCTCGGTTGACTTCCTCGTTTGGTCTCGAGGGGGAAACACCAGGATGGGTTTGTTTGGTGATAGCTTCAGGTTGGATCCGGTTAGGTCATTCTTACCCCTCTCTGATATCCGCCCGTTGTATAGAGTCTCTATAGGTTGTTTAGTGCATGCTGCCGCTGCCGCTTCAGTCCACCATACCTATGTAGGCGAGGACCGCCGAATTCTAGCCTCGCCGTGTACTGGCCTCAGTACTGACGCTCCTTCTTTGTTTTCTGCTTTGCCCTTTGTCGGCACCCCTTTTGTTAAGCAGGTTTTGAGATCGACGCCGTTAGCAGGGTTACCCTTCCGGCTTGGCCTGGGCAGGGTTATGGACGCCATTGGTTATTCTTCAGGGCTCTTAGCCCCATTTGCATCTTGTCCGTAGCTGGACGCTATATCGTTTCGAGGTGATTTGGATCTTTGTATATTATATCTGTATTCTTGACTCTTTGAGTCGTTGTTAAATATATCTGTTCTGTGGGTCCCATCGAGGACTGTTGTGTAATGCTATTACTTCGTTTTCCACCCGCACGAAAGTGCCTGGTGGGCACCTTTGAATCGTTTCTATGCGGGTTTGGCGAATTTTGCTAAAACTTGCATAGGTCCGATTCTGAGGGTGTTACACTCGATTACCCCAGAGGACAAGCCTCACCTCGTTTCCCCTTGAGAAACATGGAAAGTAAAATAACTCTCAGCGTAAGCCACTAACAGTTGAAACACTCCTCGTCATATCTGCCTACACTTCAGTAGCGGTAGATCTAGCTGTACTACAGTACGCGATAACAAAACAAATAGATCAGCTTATAGGAGGTCCTCAAGCACGATTGTCCTTGTGTTCGAAGGTG
The DNA here is from genome assembly GCA_910589765.1 of Avena atlantica. Classification (NCBI taxonomy): domain Eukaryota; kingdom Viridiplantae; phylum Streptophyta; class Magnoliopsida; order Poales; family Poaceae; genus Avena; species Avena atlantica. The sequence continues at coordinate 467,537,807 of OU342734.1, read as the reverse complement.
TTGTCTAATGCATGGATTGAATGGGAACCACATCAGAGACAGTCTTGATTTTACCTATGACATTTGCAGGTGGAGAGATCGGAGAGAAAAGTCAAGTAGTTAAATAAGAGCAAAGAAACACAAAACACTGTAGAGGTATAACGGTTATGAACCAGCTAACCAATGAATCGTGTGGGGCTGCCACCGGCTCTTGGGATATCTACGAACGCAGTCAGACTATAGGTACAGAACGGGAATGCATCTGCCAGGCCAGGCCTTTCTTTAACAATAGTATATTTTGTGAACTACATCATGAAAGGGTTTTCAACTGCCCTATAGGTCGACTTTGACGGGTTACACAGGAATTTTCTGTAACATCCGAGGATTTAGAACCTAGAAATAGAGAGAACACAAGTTTGTGCATTGCATTCATGCATAAGAAAATCCGGAGAATTTTCGTGCAAAACTAAAATAGCTATGGAGGGATCGGGATCTCTCTTGTACTGAAGGAAACTTCGGAGCAAGTGCGATAGATTTCGACATGACCTTTGTAGAATTCTTTGTTTCGAGGAAAATTTGTTCAAACATGTATTGAATTTCAAATATGAAATTCAAATGAATTTATAAAATTCACAAATAGGAAATTAGAAATATTTAATAACTTGAAATAAAATGATTACATAAATAATATAAAAAGGATTCTTTATTAATATAAATATGTATGCATATAGTATTATTTTACAATAGATAAATAAAAGAATTCCTTATATATGATATTGTCTTTACAATTAGGATTTACAAAGGAAGAATTAATAAATAAATAGTTTATTATTTACAAACACAATAATAATACAAAATCTTTACACATGTGAATAAAAAGGAAATTACAACAAGATTAAAAAATAAAACCTAACTAAGCTTATTTTCTTCTTCTTCATCTTCATTTCCTGTAAATACAACAAAAAGAAAAACAAAACAAAAATAAAATAAAATAAAAGAATTGATTAGTGTTTTGCTCAAGTTTGACATAGAAATGATATGTTCAATTCATCATTGAGCTAATCTGTAAGGGCAAGTTTCACCAAATTGAGCATCTGTTCTTATCTAGTGAGGGCCTCAGTACAACATCATAGGCTTGGGAAGGGGCAAGTTTCACCATGACAGTTAAAGTAATCAGATAAAGATTCCACAAATATCAAGTTTTCACTTGATCTCATCCACACCAGCAGGTCCCACTTGCAAGCAGCTTGCACATCAACATGCAAGTATATGTTGTCAACATAGGAGCACACCAGGGGAGGATAAGAAGGAACTAGCCATGGCAGTCACTGCTGCTAGCTACTCATTACACCCCAGCTCATTTCTTAGCACTAGAACTCCCAAGCCACACATAAACAACCCGAACCATTATTGATCTATATAGATCCACATCACCAAGAACCAGTTTCTACAACACTAGTAGAAAAAGGCCAGGAAACCATCAACAATATTAGGAAGGGCAAGCAATAGCTAAAGGTGGAGCAGTATAACAGATCAAGTACACGTGATCATCACATCAAAAATCACCAACACCTGGTTGCTTGGAAAGCCATCCAGAGTTCAAGAAGCAAAAGCTTGTCAACAGCCAAGAGGAGCCGGAGTTAGGAGGGGAAGGTTACAAGCACAAGCTGTAGCAGATCAAGGAGCAATAGTAATAGACCCAGATCTCCAGCAAGCCCTAGAGCACTCACCAACAGCAGGTAACAATCATCTGTAATACACATTAGATCATGTAGCATATATTCTTAAATCATGCATACGGATCTGCGAGTACTAGAGAAATAATACACACCCACTTGGTCCATCTACCCTTCAACTAGATTTTCATCTAGGAGGATTGGATGGCAAGAGTCTCTCAGACTGGCATGCAAGTGGCATGTCTAGATCATCACTGAGTCAAAAAATGAGGCAACAATAATATCTGTTCTTGTAGTTAAATTGGAGTCTCAGCCTTAGCATCACAGACAAGAACTCTCTTCAAATATTTCCATCATTTATCCATAGAAAGGATACTTCTGTACAGTGCATCCAGACAGATAGCAGCAGATCTAGTATCTGCTATGTTCCCAAAAAAGTTATAGCCTCAACCTTTGCATCATGGGCAGGGGCTATAGCACACTTATACCATTCATACCAAAGCCATAAAAGAATACAAATCATCTTTGCACAAACCAGCAAGCACGAAGGATTGCTGGGCACAAATCCAAAAGAATTGGAATTGCACCTTAGGCACAATCCCAAACTCACTTCCACCAAACTCTCAATCTAGCCTTTAACCTAGAACATCAGCCCTTCATCAAGTTTGATAACAAATCATTTTCTTAGATATTAAAAAAAATCTAAGAATCATTTTATATTTTTAAAACAAAAGTAATTGAATCAAAGATTTAGTTGCACACTGCTCATATTCACATTTTAGTTCAAGGCAGCTCATACTACAACAAATCTCATATCTCAAGGCAAATTACTGCAATCTGCTTATACATAGCACCCAACCAGGAGCAGGAATAACTCAAGATCAATATCAAAACTCAAAAGGCTTGTTCCATAACAGCAGTAGCTCAAACAACACTACAAGGCACCAATATTCAAGCACATATGTTGAACCAATTAACCTTATGCATTTCCTCAAGACAGGTTCATGGCACAGCAAGCAAAACCAACTAGTACAAGTACACACAAATAGCTCATCTCATAATCAAGAGATAACTAGCATGACCACTTACAAATAAAACCTGAGAAACTGTCCATGCCTAATCCTAGGAACATAGAAACCAATTAATCTATGTGCTAAATCACTCCAGAACTCACATACACATAACGCTGTTATTCAACATTGTGTTCATGTTCTAGTTATTCTGTCCCTACAAATTACATCTATAGTTATCACTATAGCTATGCAAAATTATATAAGAAATCCATAGGAAATTAACTAAAACCTGTCGAATTAGCACAAAGAATAGCAACATATCTTATCTTTAGTATTGCTAGAAATCAAATGGTCAATGGACTGTTATCACTATAAAAATTTCACCATCTAACTAGATTCAGATAGTACCATCATCTACATTGACATCCCTATTTCAACATAAAATTAATAAGAGATTAATTAGAATAATTCTGACCCGATCATGCAAACAATCTATACTAGCATCTAACCAATACCCCAACAACATAAAAAAATCTACTTAGTTTGTACAAATAAACCAGGAGTTTCATGAATTCAACCTTGAACAGTAAAACAAATCGAGTAAAACCATTTAGCAAGCAACTCAAGATTAACCAAAACCATTAGCACGAAGGCTGGTCATAGAGAAGAGAGGGGGTAGAAGGAGCATGTAAGGTTCCCAACCTTTAATAAGGTAGAGATCCCTGTGTTTACAATGCTAGTCCCTGGATCAATAGCTAGCATCCACAGTTAAGATGTAATATCATGATACAAAGTTCATAATACAACTTTATAACCAGGAATAACATAATTTATTACGTCTTACATAGCTCATTTGGCTATTACATTACATTGCAGCAGAATATCTATAAGCATGGGGTCCTTCATCTTCAAAGTGCCACAGGCAGACATGTTGGTTGTAGACTTGTAATCCTAATCACTTAAACTTCACTAATATCAAACAAACCTGCAACATAACAAGTTACAACCACAAGGGTCAATACATTTGAATTGTATTGGCAAGTGATACTATGGTAGTATAGTGGAGTCTATCATCTATATGCATTTGGCAAAGTGGAGTTGAGGCTTGCATTGCTCAAAATAGATTTTTCCTTATCATTTGAAAACACTAAGTTTTTGCTTGACAAAAATCACCCAAGGCATCTACCAATCAAAGATTGAAGATCCTTTAACCCTTGTTCAACCACAATTTTTAATTTAGAAATTGGGATGAGGAGATTCTTGATAGCTTCCATGTCTTGATGCTCAAATTGTCCTTTACCAGGGACATGGCTAAGTACTTAGATTTTACACTCTGTAGAGGTGGTGCACTTTCCCCACAAGACTTGGTTTCACCAAGACAAGATCTTTCAGAAGCCTTCCCTTAAACCAAAATGGACGCGTTCCAACCTATCATTCCCCTACCACCAACTGTCCATTTGGCTAAGTTCTTGCAACCTATATGATCCAGGCAGAGCCCATAATGCCATGTGGTTGCACTTGAAGCTTCTCAACTTTTGACATCTCAAATCTCTTTGTTCCTGGGTGGCTATCCACAAGTGAGATACATAAGGTAAACCATAAAAATGGGCGTTGTGAACCACTCAACACAAACCATTCCTTCCATTCCACCCAGGTGATTCATTCACTTAGTTGTTTTATTAAACAAAACACAAGTCCTGAGACTTAGAAATTTTTCCATAGTGTGAATATATATTCCACCCTTGTTTTCTTCTAGCTAAGCTAAGCATGATAGTAGTAGGGATCTTGACTTAGGAAATTTCTACTAAGGTTTCATCTACTAGGATTTCCCATAGCATGGTTTATACTTAGCAAAAATTCCATGCAAGTTTTACTTAGAAAAATCACTAATGCATAGTGAAAGTAATGGGACAAAAGTATGAAGCATCACTTGCCTTTTTGGTAGAGAGTATAAGTTCACCCTTGATCATTGCAATGTTCACACACTTCAAGTCACTACAATTCAATCAAGCAAACAATATTTCAAACTACCATTCAAGCAATTCATCACATAAAATAATAGAAACAAAACAATGCATGCAAGTATGCAAGAGATTGTTTTATTTGTGAAAGTGGTTTCTAATGGTTCACAAACATTGTAAAACACCTAATGGTCATTTTATAAAGTGGCAAAGTCATTTGCAAAAGGTTTCACTTGATAAACCATTTTTAAAACAAGGTATCATTTTATGCGGTGTAGAAATGTTTTAGTAAGGCATTAATCTTTAGGATTCACAAAATATGTTTTTCAAACCATAAAACTTGGTGTTTTGGGTCAGAGAGTTTAAAACAAAACATTTCCCAAAGGTTTTCTTCCAAAACCATTTTTAATAAATAAACCATATTTTTATTAGACTAGAAATGGTTTTAAATCAAAGATTCATTCTTTTGTTTCACAAAATACATTTTTCAAACCACAAAGTGATCCCTAAAGTCAGTAGGTTCAAAACACACCATTTGCCAAAGATTTTATCCCCAAAAACATTTTAGAACAATTTTTATAACCTAAACAATCATACATAAGTTTCTGCAAAAACAAACTATTTAACAGAAGATTTTTACTAAACAAATGGCATGGTTGGCTAGGGCTTGCTTTTCTGAATCCATTGATATAAAATTTGCAAATTTTGGACGTGTAGATCAAAAGTTATGAAATTTACAAAATCATATAACTAATAGATTCAAATCTGTTTTTATAACCAGAGTCTGGACACGCGGCGGCTTGCTATTGGCTGATACCGGTTCGGTCGGATCAACCTCTCTAGTGCGTTAGATCTAAATGAAATCCTGCGGCTCTGATTCAAACTTACCCCTTCGACCTAATCTAATCATAGCCACTGGATGACGATCCAACGGCGCATAGCAGCTTGACCAGTAACTGGCGGCGCTGCGCGGTGGTTCTGGCGAAGCAGGAAGGAAGGGAGGGAGAGGAGATGCTCATAGGGTTCGCAAGGGTGCAGAGAAGCTCAACGTGGTTGTAATAATCCAAGGGGCGCACTGTGATGTCAGGGATTGCTCGCCGGAGTTGCGTCTGACGACGACCACGCTCTGTCGTCGTCGAGGGCGGCGCTACAGGTCACGAGGAAACAAACGGGAAGCACAGTTAGATTCGTACGCGAGTCACGGTCATGCGTGAAGGGAATATGCCCGAGAGGCAATAATAAAGTGGTTATTATCGTATTCCTTATTTATGATAAATGTTTATTTTGCATGCTATAATTGTATTAATACGGAAACGTTAATACATGTGTGTTTAATAAACAAAAGGTAGTTCCTAGTTATGCCTCTCTTATAAACTAGCTCGTTGATTAACAAGATGATCATAGGTTTCCTGATCATGGACATTGGATGTTGTTAATAACGAGGTCACAACATTAATGTAATGGTGTGATGAACATTCATCCGAAGTATAGCATTACGATCAAAGTCATTGAGTTTATATTGCTATAACAACTTACGAAGTGATCCTAATCCTTAGACCATGAGATCATGTCAATCACTAACACCGGAAGAGTTTCTTGATAACATCAAACGTCACACCGTAACAGGGTGATTATAAAGATGGATTCAGAACTAATAAAGTGTTATGTTGAGGCTCATGGATCAAGAAGTGGAATTTGTTCATCCCGATGACGGATAGATATACTCTGGGCCCTCTCGGTGATATCACATTGATTAGCTTGCAAGCAAGTGATTTGATCACTAGAATGTTATATCACAGGAACGAGAAAAGAGTGCATGTCGGTAACGAGATTAAACTAGGTATGGAGATACCAATGATCGAATCTCGGACATGTAATATATCGTGAAACAAAGGGATTAAGATACTAGCGTAAAAGGTTCCGACGATCACAAGAAAGTCATCGTTGAATGTGTGGGAGTCAGTATGGGTCTCCAGATCCCGCTTCTGATTATTGATCTGAGAGGGGTCTCGATCATGTCCACATTATTCACGAACCGTAGGGTGACACACTTAAGAGACACCGACATCCAATTGGAGCAAAAGTTTCATGCCGAAAGAATGAACAAGCGCAGGAATTTATTTCACTAGATACCGAAACAGGTTTTCGGGTGAAATTGCATAAAGTGGTTATGCATGTGAAATAGAATTCTAGCAAGGGGTTTTATGTGAATGTTTGTTAATTAAAGTAATTAAAAAAATTCTGAATAAATAAATAAAAGAGTTTTATTTAAATGAGAGCTTGCATTAAATTTGGTGGAAATTTAATGCATGTGAGTGGATTTTTGAGTGGAGGCTTTTTAATGGGAGTGGAGGCTTTTCATTTTGAGTGGGAGCTCCACCCACATGAATGTGGAAGAGGTGGGGGCAGCCCCATGGCTGGGCGCCATGCCCCTTGGGTGCCCCCCCTCTCCCCTATAAAAGGCCCCCCTCTCCTCTCTCTCACTTACACCTCCTCGTGAAGGATCTCTCTCCCCCTCTAGAATTTATTCCCCATGGTCTCGGACTAGCGAGATACATGTTCCCGGTGGCTATTCGGCAAGAAAGAGTTGTGCTTCCGCTGCATCGCTGGAGCGAGGAGGCGGAGGTTGCTCGGTGCCTCGAACGTGTGTGCGAGCACGGATGCGCTGCTGTTTTGCGGCGCTAGGACTTCCTCTCGATCTTGAGATCGGCAAGAGATCGTCTACATCAACCACGAGTTTGGACTCGTTAAGCTTTGTCGGTCTTCAAGGGTATGTTCTCTACGGATATACATCCGCCCGTTGTTTGTATCTAGTAGATAGATCTTGGTACATAGTTGTTCCCATCGTAGGAAATTTTTTGTTTTCTATGCTGCGAACCCTACAGTGGTATCAGAGCCGGATCTATGCGTAGATGCTTTGCACGGGTAGTACACATATGAGTATGTGGGCGATGATGATCATTTTATTGCTTCTTAGTTGTACTTTGGATATTGGTGGAATAGTGGGATGAAGCGGCCCGGACAAACTTTACATGTCCACGCACATGAGACCTGTTCCACGCTTGACATGCAACTAGTTTTGCATAAGTGGCTAGCGGGTGTCTGTCTCTCCTACTATAGTCAATATCTAATTTGCAACGAGTTGTCAACAATTTGGTTATCCTCGTTGTGGTTCATGTTCGTAGGTAAGAACGGTTCTATCTTCGAAAGCCCTAAGCCACGTAAAATTTGCAATGGATAAATTAGAGGCGTCTAGTTTAGATTGTTGCTGGGCTAGTGTTATGATATGGTGATGTTGTAAGTAGAAGTATGAGATGATACTCTTACAACATACATAACGTGTAAACTCCATAGACCTTGGATTTACACATAAAGGTATGATAGTGATCATACCACGGTGCACATGATAGAGATCATATGCGAGAACCGTATCATTCCACTAATAAACATGTGATGTTTGATAGCATCTTATATTGCTTGTTTGGCGTTTTATTAGCATAATAAGATGATCCCTCATTTAGATATCAAGATAAAAATGTGTTCTTCCTTAAGTATGCACCGACAATGTTTCGTCGCTTCAAGACATCACGTGATGATCGGGTGTACTTGAATCCACGAGCATATCTCGGGTGTAAGATAGTTACACACGCGAATACTAAGGTTCTTACTTGGCGAGCCTAGCATGTACAGACATGGCCTCGGAACACGGACCGAAAGGTTAAGCATGAGTCATATGTTTTGATATGATGACCATATGGATGCTCGCCTTTGAAGCTACGCCGACTCACGTGATGATCGGACTTGGTGTAGTGGATTTGGTTCATGTAATCACCAAAAAGACACGAGGGATGTCGTTTTTGAGTGGGAGTTCATTTCTAATTTGGATTAGTAGAACTCAATTTATCATAAATTAAATCAAAGTGAATTTGCATAATTTGTTGTAGTCATTGGCATTCGTTCACCACCTTATGCATAGTTGTAATTGAGATAATAGAACTATAGAATTCTGGATATTTACTTTACGAACTGGTATCGTATTGTGTTGAGTGTCAATCAAAGTTTAAAGTCCTATTGCAAACTTTCAGCAAACTCTATTTACTCCGTGAAATTTAATAATTGGTATTAAATCGAGAGTAACAATTCCAGTGTTAGTATCTTAAGTATCATGTTTGCCTCCACGATTCTTGATTATTTTAATATCAAGTTTATCTAGGAGCTGAAAGAATTGTTTCAGAAACCATCATGTGTGGCAGATATAACGATATCTAAAACAATGTTTTGGTTGCAATATGATAGAGTATAATATATGTTCTCATATTGGATGAGAATTTACGAAGGTTGGAGATGCTAGACATCCTAATCATCCAAAAGGGTTTTGGAAAGTAATGTTATACTCACGATTCTCCTTTATAAGCTAAATTGGCTTGATCATGAAAGTCGTCATGATAAGGATGAATAAAAGATGTATGTAAAGTGTTTACTACACTAAAAAGATTACTAAAGAATGGATTTTGAAAGAATACCGATCATTTTGATGATGGTGATCTACTTCAAAGTGCAAGTCCAAAGGTATTATTATTTGAATATACACGCTTTGGACTATGTGTCATGTATATGGCGCCACTTTTGATGTTGATAGATTCTTTTAAAAGGAAAAGGAAATGCTGAAAGAGAATCTATAAAATATATTTGGCAGAAAAGAAAAGATTGGAAATATCCAATTTAGGTATATGGATGATATACATGTTATGGTTGTATTCTTTGCTTGTTAAACAATGTGGTTCTTGGGTATTGGATACCGAATTGGTTGGTATGAAATTTCATACGGAATGACGCAATTCATGAACCACAATGGCCTAAGTAACTAGCAAGAGAATATGTGATGATGTTCATCGAAAACAAACAAACCGTTGTTTGTATTTCTCGTTGACATCAAAGCTTGACTTCAAGATTTGTTTTAATAATTGTTATTTGAATCAGGTATTATAAGAACAAAGGTTGTTCAAATAATTACAGTATTCCATATAAGATGGATGATTTACAAATCTAGTTGAAGAAATCACATCCATAAAACCTAATGCTAAAATGTCGCAAGACAAATGATTGAAAGATCACTTATGAAGTGACATCGCTGTTTAAATTATATTGGAAAGAAAACATGAAGAATCTCCATATTCATGGATTTTTGGAGTCTTTGATTTGATCAAGTGACGCTTGTGAGACTTTCCACGTGATAATTAAAACTTCGTTCAAAGGCCAAAGAAGAACGAACGACTAAATTATTGGAATTTATGCATATCAATGTATGTAGTCCATTATGTGTAGTCGTAAGCGATGGGTTTCAACTTCATATGCTTTCTCCGGAATTTTGAGTGAATGTTCACTTAATGAGAAAGAAGTATGAAATATTTGAAAATGTTTCAAAGACTTTCAAGATGAAGTGGAAAATCATTGTAACAAGAAAAATAAATAAATTATGATTTGATCATAAAGGGATTTATTTGAGTTACAAGTGTAACAAGAAAATAAATGAATTATGATTTTATCATAAAGGGATTTATTTGAGTTGCAAGTTTAGCAAAACACCTAGATTTACATCTCTCGAAACACCATAGGAGTATGGAGTGTTTGAGATTTGTAATGAAACCTTGTGAGACATGGTTGGATCAAAGGTGTTATTTATAAAACTGCCATTATGTTTTAAAAGATTAAAGCTTTAGAGACTATCGCTTTTACACTGAAAAGAGCTCCATCTTGATCCGTTGAAATGACACCATGGAAGTTATGGTTTGGGGTAAAACCCAAGTTGTCATTTCTTAAATTTTGGTATGCTAAACATAAGTAAGATGTTTACAACTGAAGTCGGATGAGCATGTCTTTGTAGGTTATTTCGAATAACAATTGGTTATTCCTTCATAACACCAAGGACAAAAGGGTTTGTCGCTTAAAACGTGAAGTTTCTTGAAGAAGGAATTTTTCATAAATGTTAAGTGGGAGGACAATAGAACTTTGATAAGGTTAATGAACCTTAGCTATATGTGCTGAGTTGCGCAGCGCCGGAAAATGTTCCGGAGGCTGCCATAATACTCATAGCTTATGTGCCTCAAAGGTTGTGGTCACGGAGATCTAAGTTCCTATTGAACCAAGTAGGTCGGTTAAACAATCAAATGCTAAGATTTGAGAGTAAATCATTATTGTTTGACAATAATGAACCGAATACATACAAAGAAGCGATGATGGGCCCTGACTCCGTCAAATGGCTTGAAGCCATAAAATCCGTGATAGTTCCATACACGATAAATCAAGTTTTGAACTTGGAAGACCCTCCGGAAAGGTGTAAAAACCTATCAGTCGTATTTGGATCTATAAAGAAACAGACATGGATGTTTCACATCTATGAAATAGTCGACATGTCGTAAAGTATTTTACAACAATGTTCAAGGAGTTGACTATGACAAGATTTGATCTTTCATAGCGATATTTAGTCTGGACGGATTAAAGTAGCAACCACTACATATAATTTGTTATATGGTAGATGAATAAACAAAACAAAATTTTTCTAATAGAATGGTTACCTAGGACGTGTACAAGACACGGTCCAAAGGGTTTTGTTAAAATTCAAAGGATGCTAAAAGGGCGTGCAAACTTCAATGGTTGAAGTAAGCATCGCGGAGTTGGAATCTTCACCGTGATGAAAAAGAGTTTTCATCAGGAGACGATGAAGATGCTTGCATTTGCAAGAAATTAAGTGGGAGCGCTGAGACATATTTCTAATACATTATGTGGAGGACATCTTGTTGATTAGAAATGATGTATATTTTATTGACAATGGTTAAGAATTTCATTTCGATGAAAGACTTAGGCAAAACCCGAATATTTAGCATGAATGTCTATAGTGGATAGACGGTGACGCTAATATGGTTATGCCAAACGTACATATATGAGATATTGAAGGAGTTCAATATAGAAATGACAAGAAACAGTTCTTGTCGCCTGGAAAGGAATTGAATCAAGATTCAAGTGTATCGACACTTGATAAGTGAAACAAGATTCAAGTGTTTTGACACTTGATGAGTGAAATCACAAGAATGTTTTGATCAATCATACCATGATATGTACACATCCAGATATGTCCTATGCTCTAAGTGTTATGAGCATATACCAGAATGAATCATAAAATGATCATTGGACTATAGTAAGGATATTCTTATGATCTTTTGGAAGAACTAAGAATATATTTGTGTAGAGGTGACAAACAATTACAAATAGTTCATTGTAAAGCGTTACATTGATACTAGTTTTGTCACAAGATACAAATTAAGTTTATCTCAATTTAAACTATGGGTGGCACAATGTAATGGAAAGGAGATTCCATGATGGATTTGGAAGAGTTCCAAAGTTAAGACATTGTGACGGATACTACAACAAAAGGCTAAGTATATGACTGCTATAGTAGCAGCAAAGGAGGGAATTTGTGTCAAGTAGTTTGTTATCAAACTAAGGTGTGGTTCGCAACGGGCTAACACTAAAGATATATTGTATGACAATAGTATCGATGTGTTTTAACCCCAAGGAACTAAAGGTCTCACCAAAAGACCAAATTTATACAATGCCATCTCATTGGAGAATGAGTGATGCGTGGAGACGCAAAGACATGCAAATACACACGGACCTGAAGCGTCAGATTCGTAGATTATGTTAACCACTTGCAATTGCGTATATGGAACACCAGAAAGTCATAGGTGTTCAATACGCAGAGTTTTCAAACTAGATTATTGTCTCTAGTGCAAGTGGGAGACTGAAGGGAATATGCCCGAGAGGCAATAATAAAGTGGTTATTATCGTATTCCTTATTTATGATAAATGTTTATTTTGCATGCTATAATTGTATTAATACGGAAACGTTAATACATGTGTGTTTAATAAACAAAAGGTAGTTCCTAGTTATGCCTCTCTTATAAACTAGCTCGTTGATTAACAAGATGATCATAGGTTTCCTGATCATGGACATTGGATGTTGTTAATAACGAGGTCACAACATTAATGTAATGGTGTGATGAACATTCATCCGAAGTATAGCATTACGATCAAAGTCATTGAGTTTATATTGCTATAACAACTTACGAAGTGATCCTAATCCTTAGACCATGAGATCATGTCAATCACTGACACCGGAAGAGTTTCTTGATAACATCAAACGTCACACCGTAACAGGGTGATTATAAAGATGGATTCAGAACTAATAAAGTGTTATGTTGAGGCTCATGGATCAAGAAGTGGAATTTGTTCATCCCGATGACGGATAGATATACTCTGGGCCCTCTCGGTGATATCACATTGATTAGCTTGCAAGCAAGTGATTTGATCACTAGAATGTTATATCACAGGAACGAGAAAAGAGTGCATGTCGGTAACGAGATTAAACTAGGTATGGAGATACCAATGATCGAATCTCGGACATGTAATATATCGTGAAACAAAGGGATTAAGATACTAGCGTAAAAGGTTCCGACGATCACAAGAAAGTCATCGTTGAATGTGTGGGAGTCAGTATGGGTCTCCAGATCCCGCTTCTGATTATTGATCTGAGAGGGGTCTCGATCATGTCCACATTATTCACGAACCGTAGGGTGACACACTTAAGAGACACCGACATCCAATTGGAGCAAAAGTTTCATGCCGAAAGAATGAACAAGCGCAGGAATTTATTTCACTAGATACCGAAACAGGTTTTCGGGTGAAATTGCATAAAGTGGTTATGCATGTGAAATAGAATTCTAGCAAGGGGTTTTATGTGAATGTTTGTTAATTAAAGTAATTAACAAAATTCTGAATAAATAAATAAAAGAGTTTTATTTAAATGAGAGCTTGCATTAAATTTGGTGGAAATTTAATGCATGTGAGTGGATTTTTGAGTGGAGGCTTTTTAATGGGAGTGGAGGCTTTTCATTTTGAGTGGGAGCTCCACCCACATGAATGTGGAAGAGGTGGGGGCAGCCCCATGGCTGGGCGCCATGCCCCTTGGGTGCCCCCCCTCTCCCCTATAAAAGGCCCCCCTCTCCTCTCTCTCACTTACACCTCCTCGTGAAGGATCTCTCTCCCCCTCTAGAATTTATTCCCCATGGTCTCGGACTAGCGAGATACATGTTCCCGGTGGCTATTCGGCAAGAAAGAGTTGTGCTTCCGCTGCATCGCTGGAGCGAGGAGGCGGAGGTTGCTCGGTGCCTCGAACGTGTGTGCGAGCACGGATGCGCTGCTGTTTTGCGGCGCTAGGACTTCCTCTCGATCTTGAGATCGGCAAGAGATCGTCTACATCAACCACGAGTTTGGACTCGTTAAGCTTTGTCGGTCTTCAAGGGTATGTTCTCTACGGATATACATCCGCCCGTTGTTTGTATCTAGTAGATAGATCTTGGTACATAGTTGTTCCCATCGTAGGAAATTTTTTGTTTTCTATGCTGCGAACCCTACAATGCGTGCATCAACGAGAGGAAAGGGGGTGGTCAGACACTACCTGGAGGACTCGCCGGAGTAGCAAACAGACGGTGGCGGCGCTTGGAGTCGTCGCTGTCGAGGCTCAGGGGCGCGCGCGAGCGAGCTGCGGATGCAGAAAGATGCGCCAGGGCCTGGGGAACTTGCCTGGACACGCGGCGGCTTGCTATTGGCTGATACCGGTTCGGTCGGATCAACCTCTCTGGTGCGTTAGATCTAAATGAAATCCTGCGGCTCTGATTCAAACTTACCCCTTCGACCTAATCTAATCATAGCCACTGGATGACGATCCAACGGCGCATAGCAGCTTGACCAGTAACTGGCGGCGCTGCGCGGTGGCGACTGGCGGCACGGCTCTGCTCGAGGTGGTTCTGGCGAAGCAGGAAGGAAGGGAGGGAGAGGAGATGCTCATAGGGTTCGCAAGGGTGCAGAGAAGCTCAACGTGGTTGTAATAATCCAAGGGGCGCACTGTGATGTCAGGGATTGCTCGCCGGAGTTGCGTCTGACGACGAACACGCTCTGTCGTCGTCGAGGGCGGCGCTACAGGTCACGAGGAAACAAACGGGAAGCACAGTTAGATTCGTACGCGAGTCACGGTCATGCGTGCATCAACGAGAGGAAAGGGGGTGGTCAGACACTACCTGGAGGACTCGCCGGAGTAGAAAACAGACGGTGGCGGCGCTTGGAGTCGTCGCTGTCGAGGCTCAGGGGCGCGCGCGAGCGAGCTGCGGATGCAGAAAGATGCGCCAGGGCCTGGGGAACTTGCCTGTGTGCTCAGGGAGGCAAGGGGTGGCGCGGGGTCGCCGGAATCGGTAGGGAAAGCCGTCGGTGACAGTGAGGTTCAGAGAGGAATTAGGGAGGCCTGGGGGCGTGCTAAGGTGGGGCGACAGAGGGGAAGGAGAGAGGAGGCGGAGACGCTTTAACGTGCGTGGTCGTAGAGGGTAAAGGCATCATCAATGCCGCGAATTAAAGCGAGCATTCATCGGCGGAAACAGCCGGCGAGGTAAGGGGATAAGGAGTCGCGGCGGGTGAGGAAGAAAGCTAGGGTGTGGGGCCGTTTCGTCAGCGAAGTGAGAGAGGGGAGTTGGGGTCCACATGTCTGTTGCTGAGCGGGTAGGGTGTTTGGTCTGAAACGTTTTTCTGCGGGAGAGAGCTAGTTGGGCTGGACCAGGCTTGCTGGGCTGGCCAGATGGGTTGGGCTAGTTTCTATTTTTTTTATACTGAAAGCTTTTATTTTTCTATTTGATTTTCTGTTTTGTTTTTCAAACAACAAATCAAACACTCAAATGATTTCAAATCTTTGCCAAACTTTGCATTGATTTTAGTTCTGTTTAACAACACAAATCAAGGTCCAAAATAGAATACTATTTTTATTCTTTTGAGGATCTATTTAATAATTAAATAAAATAGTCCTTAGTTATTAATTCAAATAGGTTTTGATTTATTAAAATCTCCATTTGAAATCTAAATAATACCAAAATAAATTCAGTAGGTTTTATTTGAAAATATAAAACACTTGGAAAACCTATTAATAAGTTTTAGTGTTTATTTCAAAATGGAAAGTCTTTACTTAAATAAAATTTGGATATTAATAAATCCTCATTATTTTATTTAAATAAACCTTTACTCTTTTAATCAAAACAAAATATTTTATTTTCAAAAGCTTGGCCAAGGTTTAATTTGGCTCTATAAAAATAGTCCTTATTTATATTTCTACCTTTTTATTTGAAAACCAAATCTTTTCATTAAAAGATCCAAAAATAGTAATTTCACATATCTAATATTTTCTTTATTAATTGTTTATCTTTTCAAATCCCTTTAGGATTTGTTTGATCAAATAGGTTTGAAGGTTTCCAATTGGAATCAAAAAGTTTCTTCTCACCCTGAAAATCAACAAAGTTTTATTTTATTCATTTATTTTTCACATTACAAGATTTGGAAAATCTTGGGATGTGACAGAGCACCTACCTGGGGCGAGTCCTAGATCGCCGAAGAGGAGGCAGAGGCCGCGGGTGTAGCAACACGGCGGCGCGATGGGCACCGAAGCACCTGCATCGCGCCAAGCCGTCCAGACAACATCTGCAGCGCGGCGAGTGTCGTAGCCAATCAGCAACACCACCAGGGCGGAATTAGGGTTTTGACCAGATGTGTGCGAGGCCGCGATTGAATCAAATCGGCTAGGAGAAAGGAAAAAGAGGCAGTCGGCTTCCCCTTCCCGCCGAGCCCTCCCTCCCGTGGTCTCTCCTCCCCGCCGTTGCCGTCCGGATCATCGCCAGGCAAAGACCTAGGGGCGTGGCGGCGGCATCCCTGATCGCGATCTGGCGGGAAGGCGGCGGCGTCCGTTCCGGCTGGTTTGGCGATGGTGTTGCCGCGAGCGGAGGTCGGTGATCCTCGGCCCAGATGGCGGCAGGCGGTGGCAGGGATCTGGGCCTAGCCGTGATCTGTCCCGTACGTTGGCCTCGACGCCGGCGCCCAGGCGACCCGGGCCTTTTCCGTGACACTAGGGCGCTTGGGGCATCTGCCCCTGGCATGGTGGTGGTGGCCTCCTTCTCTGTCGGAATGGTCGACCGGATGGTCTTGCCATCTTGCGGCGGATCCTGCTAGTTTCCGGCGGGTGGCGTGGGGGCTGCTGGCTCGGTTTCAATAAAGGAGGTGGTCTTGGATACCTCTCAAGCCAAGACGATGTTCAGCCGGATGTTGGTCTCCATTGATTTGGTTTTTGTGTCGTGTTCCGGAAGGCTCCGCCGGAGAACTCCATAAGTGCTATTATGCCGTGAGTTTGCTGGAAGGATTGAATTTGGTCGTACGCACTCATGTTTTACCCTGACCTTTTGGTTTCAGAGGGTGTGCTTCGAAGCTTTGTTGGCTGTTATTATCATGGGGCATGTCTCGTTCCATGGTGCTGACGAAGAAAGTTATGGAGACCGAGATCTGAGGACAGACAATGGTGGTTCGAGTCTGGGTGGTGATGAGGAATTGGCTAGGCGACTTGTGGGAGAGAGCAGCGGCGTCGGCATGTGCTGGTGAGGCAGACGAACTAGAAAGGGGAGTCAAGGTCAAGGGCGTGCGTGGGGTGCCCTAGGTGCGAGGAGGAGGAGAGAAGGGCCAGGGGTGTAATGGTTGGGCCAAATCCCAAACGGGGCCAACCTAGATGGGCCAGGCCAGCCCATATGCCCAACCAGGCAGCCCAAGTTGTTTAAGATAAAGAAATAAAGTGAAAATAAAATAAATGAATTATCAAAATAACCTCTAAACATTTTTAGCTATAGAAAATTATAGAAAAATCCTAAAAATACATATAATATATCAAAATGTTCATAAAAATATGATCTATCTAATAAAAATATAACTTTGTTTATTTAAAATAAATATATAGCACATAAATTTTTAAAATCATTAAATCCTAAGTAAAATTTCATAAAATAAGAAAAACTCCTAAAAATAAGTAAAAATCAATTTTGTGTATAAAAATAACCCTACTATTTTATAAAAATACTAACTTAGAGTTTTACAAATAAAATATAAAGCAAATATTTAAAGACACTTAATTCTTTGAAGAATTTTATAAAAATAAAGGTAATACCTAAAAATAAATAAAATTCATTTTGAAGATCTTGAATAAATATATTTTACTAGAAAAATACTATATGTGTTATTCAAAGACATTTAAATAACCTTACATAATAAAACCCATTTACTTATTTTACTAAAACAAAATAACCACTTTGTTAATTCCCTAAAATTATTTGCTAATCACATTTCTTAGTAAAAACACTAAATCCTTAAATCTAATTCCATAATCATAATTCATAATAAAACTTAAGTATAACTATTAACTTTTAAATACTCTTATTTAATCTTAAATTCAAATACAACTCATTTTAAATAAATATTATATATCACTCATGTATAAGATGATGAATAATCTTCATCTCTTAACCACTCTTAAAAATGACTCTAAACTCTAATAAATTTATAAGATCATCTAATTATGCTCCCATTAATAAATTGCATGTTATTAAAGTCATCTTTCACTTACATTAAAAAGGATCATTCATAATCATATTTGTCAAAACCCTAAAACTAGATGATGTTCTAAAACTCATTACATCTTAAGATTCACCTCTATTTTTATAGTTAACTTTGGTCTAAACAATCATAAACATCTCATTTGAAGTTTATTCATGTTTTTAAAGTTAACTTTGGTCACTTGTAAAATCAATTAAAAGATGATAACTTAACATCATTCATAACCATCACAAACCCTAATGTAAAATCTAATAACCCTTAAGACTAATTAACCTTAACTCAATACTAGTTTCTTCAAATGTTATTCTTTTTGCCACTTCACACAAACAAGTCTATAATAGTTCCTTCAGTTCTTAAGAACTCAACCAAGGACTTTTTATCCTAGTCACCAGATAACAATTAATCATAATCACATTACTATATCCATACTTCTATATTTTGGATTGTTAACACTTAATTATAAGTTCCTTATCAATGCCATTGCTTATGAACTAAACTTAAAGATAAACCCAATCTTAAAGAAGATACCTAAGATCAACTTATTTATAATGCGGAGGGTTTCATTTTGGGAATTCTAAAATTGCATAGACTATTTATGCATAATGGCATCTTGCTTCTTTAAACACTAGTCCTTACCGGACCAATCATGATGATTTCAGATATTGGATCTTCAATTATCTCGAAGACCGTGAGTGCATAATCTTGCAATCACAAAAGGCAAGTTCACACTTGCTCATGTCCTTTGATTTTTTTTGTAAAGTATTTTGCAAATCCAGTGTTGTCATCACCTGCATTTGAAAAAGGTCAGAAAACACTATTTTCATAATAATATGATTATAGGTTATTTACCATGAGGTAATAACCTACTATGAAAGTTCCACTGGTAAAGGAACATATTACCTAGGACTTAACAACCAATGTCGCATGTGATTCTTGCGCCGTATATTACGCGTTAACCATGAGATTTGGAATGGGATGGAGAAGTCAGCTGGATCGGCTCTCTCTCGCATGCCAACGGATGACCGGGCTGTTGTTGCAACTCCTCTTGTAGAGGGTTAGCAGGTTATGGTTGGGATCCTTCAACGTCTCACGGCTTCTGTAATCTATGAAGGTTGTACACCTTAGGCTGATAATGGAAACAAGTTTTATCCTAGGCTTGATGTGCAATCCGTTGGGTATGCGGGGTCGCGGCGAAGGACAGTGATTAACTTAGATCTTAGTCTAGGCCTCACACCAAGGAAGTGTGAACGAGCCTATAACTCGGATGTGCAACAAAGCTAAGATCTCTCATGGGTAAAGAAACACACCTTTGCAGAGTGTAAGAACTGTAACTTGTTACTCCCTGCTCCGGGAAGGAGCTGCGAACGCTGCGGGAAAGGAACTCCATGAAAGTTCTGATAAACCCGTGAAGGCTGATGAACATAGTTTTTTAGAATAAAAGCAACCTTTGAAGAAATGTTTACAAAAACTTGCATTGCCTACGACCTATGGTCTGTGGCTGTAGATAGTGCATCAAACACTTCTCTTTAGTGAACTTGCTGAGTACGCTCGTACTCAATCGTATCTTCTTAACCCTTGCTAGATCTCGAAGAAACCAAAAGCTTTTCCAGGAAGTAAGTACTTGAAGAGCTGAAGATATCTAATGGAGATCAACGAAGTCGAAGTCCTTACCGTAAGCTAAGGAAGTCAAGCTGAAGTGTAGAATATAAATAAAACTCCTAGAATCTAAAACCTACTTCTGTAGAATAGTACTATAGTATCACTTTCAAGCCTTATATATACTTATAAGTAATACTCTTAAGGTAACTCCGAATGGATCTTTCTGGTTCATTCCGTATAATATTCCTCAATATTCGAGGAAGTTCTCTAGATCTTTTGTAATATGTTATATGTAATCTAAAGCGTTGTATTGGACCCACGATGTTTCTGTTGTACCACTCTGAGGGATATAATGCGAATGGAATGGTGTTCCATTGGTGTTATGTCAACGACTATAGTGTACTACATCATGCAGTGGTATGCTGGGTCACTGCATTTTCTTATGACAAAAACCCTTCCTTCCTACAACACATTCTTCAGTTGTTCTGCTGGGACCAGTTGGATATCACCATACATGTGAGTACCCTGCACAATAATGTCCATGTTAGGATGATCAACTCTAGAGAACGGATCTGGTGTGAGCACTGTAATCATGAGTCACAATGAGATATCGGAACCAACCTCACTATCAAGAAGAACCAAGTCAGTATGTTTAATTGGGCCCTCATCAGTCCCTCCACGAGAATGCCACATGCGAGATACAAGGAGACAGATAGTACAGTGGTTGTTATCCTTATGGATCTCGGAAAGCTTGTTATGATCCATCTGCAGACACACGAGGAGAACTGTCAAACAAGAGAAACAAAATTACACGAAGAAAGAAATAACTCTTCCCAAACCTAAGAAAAGAAGAAGGCAGACACATTAAACATAATAGTATTTTCATAACCATCACCTGGCGCTCGTCACGAAAAGGTGTACAAACCCAAACCATTGCAAGCAAACAACAAAAAATGCAGCAAGATGATGCACGCAAAAGCCAAATTAGTCAGGAGTGAATAGAGGACACGACGCATCATGTCCCAAAGCAATGACCACAGCCATCCAGCCAAAAGAACATTATTGCAGAAGCAAAAGTATACATGATTTAGAACCAGCAAGAACCGATGGGTAGTACAACAGATGGGCCAACGAGTTAAATTGCTCGGGGTACATAACAAAAAATGCAACAGGCCTGTAGCGATCATACCGCTTGAAAAGCTCTCAAAAGCCTATATACCTAGAAAATGCAATATGAAATAAATAGGTAATTATAATAACAACTATTATTATTTTCGAGCAAGGGACTCAAAATCTCAGAGAAGACAATATTCCTAGTCTCTGAACCACAAGTGCCATCTTTGTTCTCAATCAGTATATGCAAAGCCTTCTTGGAAGTGACACAGGAGTCTTAAGGTACAGACCGACAGCCGTAAGAGTTTGACCTTGGCTTTTATTAATGGTCATGGCATAAGAAATCCTAATCGGAAATTGACGGCGATGCAAGGTAAATGGCCATTTAGGATCTCTAGTGGTGAAACATATCCTTGGTATATAGACAACGTCACCAACATTAGAACCGGTCATGACAATGGCCTCGAGTACTTTGTGAGCTAGTCTAGTAACAACAAGACACGTGCCATTGCATAGCCCATTTGCCTGGATAATATTTCTAAGGAGCATAATGGTCACACCTCTTTTAAGCACCAATCTATGATAAGGAAAGTTGTTAACCTTGATAGTATTTAAAACCTCGACGGGATAAAAAATATCTATGTTATGAACCCCATCAGCCGAGGTTCCTGTGGAATCATAGCTTAGGTACTCCCTCTCCTCACCAGGAAGCATAGAAAGAACATGGTTGTTTATTTGCTCGGCTATTACATTTGTTGGTGTTAATATGGTTCTCTCTTTCAGATAATTAAGATCAGAATATCTCTTTAAGAAATCAATGTAGACATCATCAACAATGGCAGGAATCTTTTCGCCATCGGTGTGCACCAAATGCTCTTTAGGAATGGTAACCCAGCTTGCTTCACACTCTCCCTCTCGCGCCACGGCAGGAACAGTCCCATTACCAATGTCTAGTACCCACCTAGCAAAATCTGCTGCCTCGTCCTGCATAGCAAGATCTGTAGTTTGAATAGCCAATCACATATTAGTAGTCAGGCGAAGAACTGTGATGTCGTTATAGAGAGGAGAGTTTGTAATAGAAGCATTCACAACCTGAGTCCACGTACCACCCTCAATGACCGGTAAGATTTGCCTTAAATCCCCTCCTAGCACAACTATTTTTCCCACCAAACGGTACATCAGCTAGGGAATGATCATGCTCAGATAAAACATCACGCAGACTACGATCTAGGGCCTCAAAACATTTCCTATGGGTCATCAGCGCTTCATCCCAAATAATAAGAGAAGCAGATTCAATCAATGCAGAAAGCATGGTACACCTCCGTATGTCACAGACCCCATTATCATCAAGATCAATAGGTATCTTGAACCTAGAGTGAGCTGTCCTACCATCAGGTAATAAAAGTGACGCAACACCTGAAGACGCAATAGTCAAAACAACCCTCTTGTGTCCTCTAAGGTACGCAACAAGAGAATTCCAAAGAAAAGTCTTCCCAGTGCCACCATGACCTGAAACAAAAAACAGTCCAGGTCTGTCATTTCTCACTCAATCCACAATAGACTTGAAAGCTTCCCTTTGATTGTTATTAAGTTTTAGCGTCATTTCTTCAGCAAGCTTAATGACGGAGTCATACTCCTGAGGAAGCTCATCACCAAGCATGGAACTAACATTTGTATCGCTATCGTAGACAGACTTTAAAGGCAAAGCATAATCCAAAATGTTACAACCATTCCTAGCAAAGTCAATATCTAATTGATCAATTAACATGTTTTTTAGTTCATCGGGCTAAAAACAGTAGGTGGGATCTCTAAGTGAATAGCGTATTCTATATTGGATATCCTTGGCCAAATAACCCAATATTTTTCAAAAAACCAATTTTCGTCAACTACACCACAAAAAATAATCATGGTAACAAACAGCTGGCGCAACTAATTTCCCATGCCCCATTCTAAAGCCTCATCAAAAGCACAGTACCACTCGCCATCACCAAGAAGCCCCTTGGCAGCACATGCATCTTTAAAGGTGCCATATACTACACCACCGTAAGTCCTAACATCCGCATAAGACTTTGAACCTTTTACAAGCATCAACAACATCCTAAGGTAATAAAGCTCACCTGTAGAAGGATGAACATAATATATTCTCCCAATTTTGTCACCGCGTTTACATCTAACCCATTTCTTTTTGTCAGGTACCCAAGACCACTGTGTGGGGAAATCACAGTATGTTAAAGTTCTGGCGTACCTATATCTTGCATTAGCAACAAACCATTCAGTTAACATGGTCTTCCGCAGCAGGTCATTATTAACAAGGGCTGGAAGATTGGCTTTTGCACGAAAGTGCACAATATGCTAATCTAGCAAGTGAAGAGCAAGCCTTTCCACAGAAGGAAGCTTGCTGTGTATATCATATCCATAACATTTCCATATGAGCACATATGTATCGACAGATCCTATACTCCTCTATCTCATCTACGCCATCATCATCAACGTCCGTTCTGATCCTTGCAAACAAAGTTTTCGAAAAATCGGGTCCTTTTGTGACATACTTATAAAGATATTTGATTACATGTGTTCTGTTACACCACTCCACATTCAAGTGCGCCTGATATTATTTTAGTAATGCCATGTTATAAGGGACCACATGCCTATTTTCCGGCCTAACTTTGTTTTTCATGATAAAATGACCATCATCGCGACGCATGTAAACATGGAACCCGGATTCATCAATAGATGTTTCATCCTGAAATGTTTTAGGATTTTTTTGGAACACACACCGTCTTTCATACAAGGGCACTTAGGATTATCCTCTCCACATGGGCCATGCATCATGAACTCAGCGGCAAGAGCATACCCAAGTGGATCCTCTATAGGAACAGGAATCTCGGCAGAGACCAAGGAATCAACCAAAGCAGGGCTTACCTCGGCACGCTTCTCTTTGTCTTGCCAGACAAGTATATGCGCGTGAGGCAACCCCCTTTTCTGGAATTCTATGGTATGCAACACTGAGAACAAATAACACGGTTAAGCACAGAGCTACCAAAGAAAACACAAGCAGACAATAAAGCGAAATTAAGGCAACAGTGGCTCGAAGTACCTGCAACAACGGGGCCATACACTTACCCAGGCTTAATATCCTGCAAGTACTCAGGAATATGGTAAACTCTAACAGTCATATCAGCCCTATTGTTTGGTCTCTGCCCAGGTTTAGACTCTAGAGATTCCATTATCTCAGGCCATTTTGGGTTACATGTAAAGATGATAAATATATCAGGGCAAGCATGAACACGAGCTATAGATACCGCATCCTGTAAATTCTCAACCATATAACGATGACCACTGGTGTGAGAAGAGGGCAATATGTTTTTCTTGCCAACAGTGCTACCATCCATATGTCCTACACCAACTGCATCTACAAGGCCTTGTAAGTTTTCAGCTCTCAGGTCATCATTGGATAACTGAATAAAATGCAGCCTGCACTCATCTATACACACTCGTGAATCTACCACCGCCTGATCCGACAGCAGGCCACTACAAAGATAAGGGTTGTACGCCCTCTTTATAATGGGAACAAAAGCAGTAAAATTACTGCATAGTCATGTTTTTCCGTTTGCTACCATCAGAAGCATTTACCCCAATCAACTTCACACCCAACTGAAACCCCCTCTCACCTTACAGAAACAATAGTGGATATTTTAGAGACATGTAAGCATTATATAGAGAAGAAATTCGCTGCAAAGAAGCACCCCTAACACGTATTATTATATCAAGACTGGGTGCTTCCGGTGTCAACTCGCCAAACACCAAGCAGGAAAGTTCATCTGTGGAAGGAAGGTTAAACATATGACCATCGCCTTTAGAAGGAGACACTATACGGAAAGAAATATCCGCAAATTCATCCTCTGCCAGAACTTCCTTAGCCATACGGATTTTTTTAACAAGAGCACTATGTGTGTCAAGCATGACTTCCAGGCCCTTAACAATAGTTTTATCTAGCCCCCCTTCGATCCTGTCATCCTTATTTAAAGCCTGAATTTGATTGTCAACTTCATCCCCTCCGTGATATATATAACTCTGCATACTTAGGAGTATTTCCATTTTGAGGCAGAAGAGAACCAACTCGGTGGCAAACAACGCCTAAAATTTTGAAAATATTTGGACCTCTACCAACATTGACAGAACGATCTATGGTGGCTCCCATGAAAGTAAAGCAAACAAACAATTATACTGGCGAATTCTTTCAATGAATTGTTTGCTACGCGAAGGACATACGTGTCAACAGTTAGCGGATTCGGGTCGCTCCCAGATCGTGGGATATCTGTAACCGACCCGAACGTGCGACGTGGGCTTGGTCCAATTCGTGTCCTGTACGGGATTTCCGAGCCGCTCTATATAAACGCCTGTGCGACTTCCACAACGAACGACACCAAACCAATCTAGGGTTTTGCCATCCTCTCTGCTTGCGCTGCCACCGTAGTCTACTTCATCCCGCTTGCCGGCGTGCACCGGCGGTCGGGAGAGCAGGTCTCCGGAACCACTCGCCTTTGTGATCCTGTACGGGAGAGGGCGAATAAGGTTTTTGGGAAGCGCTCCGCGTGACTGCTTAAGTTCGTCATCACGGCGCGTCTTCCCGGTCGTCAAGCCGAACCTCGTGCGCGTCGTCTTCAACGCCGACTTCTTCGACATGCGACTGCACCAACGACGACTACATCGACAACCGATTAGTACATACACCGTCAACAGATCTGTTGTTTTACTATGGCTGTTAGTGCGTATAGTCTGCTACTGTTCATGTTGTTCAATACATCTAGTATGTTAGAGGTTCACGTGATTGTAGCTGTTGATTAATATTCTGGAATTAATCGTGGAAATTATGCCTAATAATCCAACAATCCAAAAACCTTATTATAGACAATTTCCTGAATTAAACATGGGACACTTGGCCGATGCTATGAAGCCGGAAAATTTTACCGGTGTTCACTTTAAGAGGTGACAGTATAAGACCACTATGTGGCTGCAAGCTCTGAAAGTATTCGAGGCTAGTGAGGGTTTACCTGAAGGAACTACATCTGACAAGGTTCAGAACAAGTTCAAGAAAACCAATCTTGCCTTTGTGGGATGCGTTCTGAGTGTTCTTGACAACAAGCTGTTTAATGTGTATATGCACATCAAAGATGGAAAAGAGCTCTGGGAGGCACTGAACGCTAGGTTCGGTGTAGCAGATGCTGGCAGTGAGCTGTACATCATGGAGAGCTTTCATGATTACAGGATGGTTAACAATCGTTCTGTAGTTGAGCAAGCTCATGAGATACATTGCTTTGCCAAGGAGTTTGAAATCCTCAAGTGTATCTTACCCGAAAAGTTTGTGGCTGGATGCATTATTGCAAAGTTGCCTTCTTCATGGAGGAACTTTGCCACAACTCTCAAACACAAGAGACAGGAGATATCGGTTGAAAACCTGATAGCATCTCTTGATGTTGAGGAGAAGGCTCGGGCTAAGGATACTGCTGAGAGAGGAGGCGAGGGTCAGTCTAGCGCCTACATGGCGCAGAAGAAGACCTTCGGCAAGAACAAAGGGAACTATAAGCCCTCGTTCAACAAGCCTGAAAAGACTACAACCTTCAAGAAGAAGAAGAAGCTGAATAAGGCCGAGCTACATTGTTATTCATGTGGAGAGCTCGGCCACTTTTCCAAGGACTGCCCAGATCGTGCAGATCGTAGAGGGAAAGGTGGGAAGACTGTCAACGTCGTGACCGCTAGCAACACTGATGGGTACGGTAATTTATTTACTGTTCTTTCAGTATTTCAATCACCATGTTGGTGGATTGATACGGGTGCTAATGTTCATGTGTGTGCCGACATCTCTATGTTCACTTCTTATCAGTTCGCTCGGGATTCAGCCATCCTAATGGGGAATGGATCACATGCTTCTGTTCGTGGTGTTGGCACGGTGGATCTGAAGTTTACTTCCGGAAAGATCGTGAAACTAAGGAACGTGCAACATGTCCCCACTATGAACAAGAATCTCGTTAGTGGCTCCCTTCTATGCAGAGATGGGTTTAAGGTTGTGTTAGAGTCCAATAAAGTCATTGTTTCGAAACATGGACAATTTATTGGTAAAGGTTATGAGTTCGGAGGCTTGTTCCGGTTTTTACTTTCAGAGTTCTGTAATAAATCCGTGAATCATATTTGTGGTGATGTTAATGATGATACCAGTGTTTGGCATTCTCGTTTAGGTCACATTAATTTTGGTTTGATGTCTCAGATGTCCAGTATGAGTTTAATTCCAAATTTCACTATTGCCAAAGGTTCTAAGTGCCATAGTTGTGTGCAATCAAAGCAACCTCGAAAGCCTCACAAGGCTGTCGAGGAGAGAAACTTGGCACCTCTAGAACTCATACATTCTAATCTATGCGAGATGAATGGTGTGTTGACAAAAGGTGAAAAGAGATATTTCATGACGTTGATAGATGATGCTACTAAATTCTGCTATGTTTACTTGTTTCAAACTAAAGATGAGGCTTTAGACTACTTTAAAATCTATAAGGCCGAAGTTGAAAATCAACTAGAGAGAAAGATCAAGCGTCTTAGGTCGGATCGTGGTGGTGAGTATTTTCCCAAAATATTTGACGAATTCTGTCAAGAACACGGAATTATTCATGAGAGGACGCCTCCCTACTCGCCCCAATCTAATGGGGTTGCCGAGAGGAAAAACCGCACGCTAACTGGCTTGGTGAATTCCATGTTAGCCACTGCTGGTTTATCAAAGGCATGGTGGGGGGGGGGCTTTGTTGACTTCATGTCATGTCCTGAACTATTTCCTAACAAGAATAAAGAAAATACCCCTTATGAGGAGTGGGCTAGGAGAAAACCATCACTTTCGTATTTGCGCACTTGGGGGTGTTTGGCAAAGGTCAACATACCGATTCCCAAGAAACGCAAGCTGGGACCTAAGACAGTGGATTGTATCTTTCTAGGATATGCTCCACGAAGTGTAGGATATAGATTTCTAGTGGTTAAATCTGAGGTACCTGATATGCGTGTTGATACTATTGTTGCCTACCAAAACCCACCGGCGAGCAGCGACGGGCAACACGAAGAGCCGGGAGGCTCCCAGAACTGCTGGTGGGCCCTGGTCCCTCGGGCAACGGCCCGCAAAACTCCGGCACACGTCCTGGCTTGGTTCGAGGGCGTGCCACCTGACCTATACCTGATCAGGAAGGTGAAAGATTGCTTCGATTGGTTTCCTGCATGGCAAACAAACATATGTAAAATTCGAGCCGTAACCGGCTCCCAGGTTTCCCTGCGAATCGGCTCCTAGAGCCGATTATCCCATGGTTCTGCATTAGATCTATTATAACATGGGGTTTTGCTTCATCAATACAAGTTAAATCGATCTACGATAGTTTAACGTTTTCACTACATGACTGGAACATCCTACACGTAATTGAGCCTGGTAGATACAAAAGATAATAGAAAACTAATCCTAGAGAAGGCCTAAAAACCAACGTAACGTCAATTCCCGGAACACCCCCTCTTGGATTGGTAAACCATATCTTACATACTACTGGATCGTTCAACCCGTTTGCAAGGCCTGGTCATGTGGATATCAAACTAAACCTTGGAGAACAAGGCACAACTATAACAGATCAAATCAACTTAAATAAAGATCAAGCAAGATGCCACCCTTACACCCGGGAAAAGGTGCACAGGCGGCGAGATAGCTAGAGGTAGCATAACTAAACAATCATAGCGAAAAGTACTGATGCTAACCCAAACAAATCTATGATAATAGTGCTACTCGCCATCAACAAGGCTTCAGTACGAGTAACACCAGATAACGCATAAGTAGATACTGCCTAGATCGCAAGATGCGATCTAGGCAGCATGGCACTTACCCGAGAAAAAACCCTAGAAACAAAGGGTGGCGATGCACCGAGATTGTGTTTGTTGTGAACGTGATTGTCCTCTTTTTCTCGATAACCTTAGGTACATATTTATAGTCCGGAGACTTTCTATCTTTGGAATAACTCTACAACTCTATCTTTATCTAAAACTGAAACGAAACCTACTATGATACAAGATACACGGGCAATTTAGCCCAAATCCACGCACAAGGCCGATTCAACAACACGTTGAATATACGTATCTTCCAAGCCCATCTTGATCACGGCCCATCTCCGTCTTTGGCCAAAATATGGCGATAACACATGCCCCCCTGGTTTTGGCAATAATAATTCCAAAACCACTCTGTGCGTTTTTTTTCTTCTTCTCCCCTCTTTTTTTTGTATCGGGTTGCGCGTTGACAGAATGCGTTGCAGAACAGGATCGTCATGCTACCCCTTCATCATGATGCCCTGTCTTCTCAACTTCTTCGCAGTGCATGATTTGACAACTTCGGCAGTACATTCTGGGAAACCGCCATAGCATTGAACCGCTTCATACTACTCCCATTATTTAAATTCACCTAAGCAGTTTGCAGTCCCCATCTTCCTCCAGTAGCCAAAAGAAAACCCTTCTTCCTCCTCCGCCGAAAAAACCCTCTTTCTCTGCCATGGCCTCCTCCGCTTCATCTGGCCTGTCCTCCCAAGCCTCCAACTCAATGAGCGACCGAGAGCCGACGCCAGAACACCCGCCGATGGCGGCGTACAACACTCTCGCCCCACAATGGTGGGACGAGAGGGATTGGGACTTCGCCGCTTGGTCGGAGGACGACGCGTCCATGACTGACGGCGAGGAGGACCTGCAGTTCCTCGCCGATGGGGAACTGGAGGCGGACAGCACCGACGACGCCATGTCCTGGGACGGCGTCGACTCCTCCGACGAAGAGGAGGAAGAGGAGGACACCTCCTCCGAGGAGTACCAGCCGGTGAAGCACTTCCGCGCCGGGTCCAGCGAGGACACCGAAGACGATGACGAGGACGCCCCTGCGGGCATCTGGATCAGCAGCAGCGAAGACGACGCCGGCAGCAGTGCTGAGGACAGCGAACAGGACGGCGGCGACGACAGCGACGACGACCTCGGCCTCTAGATTAGGAACCAGTAGTAGTAGTAGTAGTAGTAGCAAGCTCCCTTTTGTAATCAATCAGCCTTTTGTAAGCAATCAGCTTTTGAATGAATGAATGAAGAAAATCTGTTTCTCGAAGATTGCTTTTTTCGTCCCAATTTTGCCGATAGCCAAAATAGGTCGATGCTCCAGAAGCCGATAACGCTGTATCGGCTTTTACCATACTGCACTTATTCCGTTAACTAAGTCAAAGCTCAAAGAGCCGATGAACATCGGCTTTCCCAAAAACGTTGACAAGGTCAAAACTTGGTCGCATATTTAGGCAAACCTAAGCGGCTGCTTTTCAGCTTCAAACCGTAACCTGCAACCTTCTTCAAAAAGGGCGACCTAGATCTTCAATCGCCCACTGACCAGATCGAGCTCACAGCGACAAGAACCCTCGATCCCCAACTGCTTAGATCCATCTCCGCCGGCGAACTAGATGGCGGAATCGTCCAACACCAACCCAGAGGTCTCCGGTCTGAAGGTACGCCTACTCCGTAGTCTGAACACGATGCTAGACTTAATGGCGAACACCTGAATTAATGCCTTATTCCACCATTAAATTTTCTAGGTTTCAGACATTCTGCTGCCGCATCCTTCTCTCCCAAACTCTCTCTGTCTTGGCCCTCGCATAGAATCCAGCCCTGCTCATCTGATTTCTTGCGAAGCAAATAGAATCCCCTTCGTAAGCCAAGACCTAGATCTGAACTCCTGGGCCGACTGTCTGCGAGCCTGGCCTAATCCCCCTGAACACTGGATCTCTTGGTTCAGCAGAGCAGCTAGAGCTTACCAATCCCAATGGGAAACTACAGGAATAGCCGATGCCTTGCATTTATCATTGTCTCCTCTTGAGAAACATGAGAACCTTCTGAAAACCATCGGCTACTTCTGGTCTGACGCTCTGAACTGCTTTATGTTCGGTCATGGCCCTATGTCACCAACCTTGTTAGACGTGGTGATGATCACTGGCCTGGATGTCACATCACCCAGCCCCTCAGCTTTTAAACTGACCAAAGTCCCCTACAAACTGTCTTCTAAAACAGACTGCACGAACTGGGGTGCCTACCTCCAACGCCATATGAAAACAAAGGGCCCTGTCTCAGAGAAAGAACATACAGCCTTTCTCAACTTCTGGCTGGAGCATTTCATATTCTGTGGCCCTTCCCTTGCTCCAACCAAGAACTATCTCGCCCTAGCCCACGAACTGGCCAAAGGTACTCAACTTGGCATCGACAAACTGTTCCTTGGAGAGGTCTATCGATATCTCCAGTTGATGTCTGTCAAGCTGTTCTCAGGCATAGCAATCAAAACAGGTGGTCCTTGGTGGTTCATTCAGCTATGGGCTCAGCTGTACTTTCAGAACCACATCCCAAACTTCCCCCTTTTGGTGAGTTGTACCTTTCCCGATGTCAAAGGGAAGCAGATCCGATGCACTAGTTATGGCCAAGCTTTGTACAGGCTGCCAGGCAGCAAACTATCCCCTAAGGAAGCAGCCAAGTGGTTCAGCACTTTCTTTCAAGGCCTGGACAATCCTACCTTCTTCCCTTATATGGAAGAATCTGAACATTTCGAAAATCCACTCTCCTTCAGGCTAGACAACTTTGCCGATGACACCAGCACTCGGCAACTCTTCTCCATTGCGATCCGTCCCTGTTTCCTTCCAGTTGGTATGAGTACATCCAACAGAATCATCAAGCCTGGGTATGAATTCTACCAGCCGGTCATAGTGGCCCGGCAATTTGGTCTTGGGCAAGTACCTCCCCATCTCTTTCTCCATCATCTTACGGAGTGCAGAGCCGACCTGCCTGATCCT
Organism: Avena atlantica; assembly: GCA_910589765.1. NCBI lineage: Eukaryota > Viridiplantae > Streptophyta > Magnoliopsida > Poales > Poaceae > Avena > Avena atlantica. The sequence goes on along the minus strand of OU342734.1, from coordinate 467,506,083 downwards.
CTCACCAGTCAGAGGTGTTACTCCTTCTTTGATGCTCTGACCATCCCTATTCCAAATGACCTCACCTTCGCTTCATCAACTGATGGCTTCGAGGACTGGTGGTCGATGTGGAAAACCCACGCTTTCAGGAAAGCTTTGGGACCGCTGCTGAAACAACTTGATGCCGATTATGACATCCCCGTGGAACAGGTACCACTACTCGTAAATTTTCTTAATGCAGCTCTTGAATGACTCTCCTACTAACCCAATTTCTCCCTTTGCAGCAACAAGATGGCCCTGAACCTACACACAGTGATGGCTCCCCCTTTGAGTTCTTTCCGCCAGCTCCTGTGGTTCTTTTCTGCAAAAACTCGCCGCCTTTGAAAAAGGTTATAATGCAGAAACAGCCGATAACACCTCAATCGGCTTCTAAAAAACAAGGAACTTCAACATCAGCTGCCCCTCGAGTTCCAACTAAGACAAGAACGATGACGAGGAATGTAGCTGCCAGGAAGACCTTGAGGCACCGGAGCCCTTCTCCAGAAAGCTCGCATGTAGGCTGATCCATATCTTGGTCGATTCTTATCATTCTTTCATTCTTGCAGACGTGCTCGTGTCTAACAGCCTTCTTTCTTTTGTAGGCTTCCGTCGAAGATACTTCCCACGAGGACACACAACCCAATGAGGGAGAATCGAGCCCAACGGATTCTGAGAGGACCATCACCCCGAGCTAGCCAGATGTGCCACCATCGGCTTCCAGGAAAAGGTCGCTTCCTGAACCTGCTGACCCCCGAGCACCAGTCGAGGCCGGGCCAGCTTCGGGTCCCAAGAGAGCTCGTAGAGGACCACAGGCTTCTTCATCGAGCCAAGAGGTTCCGAAAAATCATCATCCTTTATGCTCTTGCCCCTTACTCCCTTTTGCCTGCCGATTCATCATCATTCACATCGGTTAATCACCTTTCATGCAGACAACTGATGCTTCTAGTGGGAAGGCCGGGGCCGCGCCGACGCCTTTAGCCAAACCAGACCTGGCAATCCCCGAAAATTCAGACGAAACGGCTACCACTTTGGCAACGCCTCCAGCACCTACCCACAAGCCGATCGCCTCGTCGTCTGCCATCCCCTCGGTCTTAGGAGAGGTATGTTAACTTCTTTCGGCTTATTCTTCCCCGCTGGATGCATACTGACGTCTTTTCGGGCTGCCAGGGTTGTAACATTTCAGGCTTGCTGACATTTGATCCTGACTCGATCGATCCAACTTCCTCTGTCGCCACCGATGAACCACCAGCCAGGGCTGTTCTACCTCAATTCCAACGACTTAGAGCCTTACTGTCTTCCCCAATCGAGGAGCTGATCGAGGGTTCTGAAGAAGTGAAGGGCGTTCTTGCCGAAATCAAGGACCAACTCCCAGTAGCACTGCAGGTGAAGCTTTGGCCCGTCGTAACTCTGTCTTTCTACGGATCAAGGGTGAAGCTAGCTCGTGAAAGGATCAACCTGCGTCGTGCCCAACTTCCGCTGAAGGCCAACATTGCCGACAGATGTCAGCAGCTCAATGAGAAGAAGGCGTCTTTTGATGCCAAAACTGACACTTCTGTCAGTACCGCTGAGCTAGCATCTTTGAAAAGGGAGCTGGAAGATCTTGAAGAAAAGGTCCGGGCGACAAAACAGCTCATTCGCGACAAGGAAGCATCCATCGCCCGCTCCCAAGATGAAGTAGAAGGCCTCAGAGCCCAACTGAAGACTGATCTGGCAGAGATACGTGCCCTGAACCAACAGCTAGTGACGGGCAAGGACGAAGATGACGAAGCCGAGATCGCCGAGGTGGACCGTGTCCGTGCTGACGCCCTCCACGCCTTCGAGGCATTTCTTCAGTAGCTCGTTTATGTAAACTGGCATCGACTTGTACCAGTTTTGAACCTCTAAAGTCGATGACCGTGCATCGGCTGTATACTTCTATTGGCCGATTTCATGTATCGGCCCCCATATCTCACTGTCCATCATCCCACGTGCTTGGTAACTACATAAATTTTTTTTTATATTGGCCGATTTCGTGTATCGGCTCCCATCTCTCATTGTCCATCGTCCCACATACTTGGGAAATATTTCTTGAGATGCTGACCGTTGACAGCCACTGGGAATTTTACACCGTCCAGTTCTTCCAGCATGTACGCGTTCCCTCTTAAAACCTGATCGACCCTGTATGGCCTGTGCCAATTTGGAGACCATTTACCATATGCTGCATCCTTAGTCCCTAATGGCAACACCGCTTCCCATACCAGATCGCCAACGTGGAACTCCTTAGGCCTCACCTTCTTGTTGTATGCACGAGCTACTTTGGCCTTGTTCTCTTTGATTTTCTCAAGCGACCACAGTCTAAGCTCAGTCAAAACTTCAACGCTGTCACTCATCAGGGCCGCATACTCTTCAGTCGTTAGATCGTTCTGAAAAGTGACACGTCTCGATCCAGCCGTAATTTCCCAAGGCAATACAGCTTCTTTTCCATAGACTAGATGGTACGACGAGGTTTTTATTGCTCCATGACATGACATGCGGTAAGCCCATAAAACCTCTGACAAAACCTCGTGCCAACGCCTAGGGTGCTCATCGATTTTCCTCTTGATCAACTTGATAAGACTCTGATTGGACGCTTCAGTTTGCCCATTTGCTTGAGCATAGTATGGAGATGATCGAATCAGCTTAATCCCTGTGTCCTCACAGAACTTTCTGAACTCGTGAGAAGTGAAGACCGAACCTCCATCGGTCGTGATAGTCTGGGGGATCCCAAACCTATGAATGACGTGTTCTTTCACAAAATTGACAACGTCCTTTGAACTTACTGACTTCATAGGGACGGCTTCCACCCACTTGGTGAAATAATCCGTGATGGCCAAAATCCACATGTGGCCCTTGCTTGACGGAGGATTGATCTTGCCGATCATATCCATGCCCCAACCTCGGAATGGCCAAGGCTTGATGATGGGGTTCATTGCTGACGCGGGTACCATCTGAATTTTCTAAATCTCTGACATGCTTGACACCCTTTGTAGTACTTAAAACAGTCCTCGAGCATGGTAGGCCAATAAAACCCTGATCGCCTGATCAACCACTTCATCTTGTGAGCCGATTGGTGAGTTCCACAGGCGCCTTCGTGTACCTCGTGTAGGAGCCGATTGGCCTCGGCTGTCCCCAGACATTTGAGCAATAACCCCTCAAGAGTCCTGTAAAACATGTCGTCCCCAATGAGCACATACTTCATGGCCTTGTATCTTATCCGTTTAGGTGCCCCCCGAGCCGAATCCTTCAAGTAATTGAAGATATCGGCTCTCCAGTCGTCTGCGTCCAGGAATTGCACCTGAACATCGGCTCCCTCTGCTACGTCCTTGTAGCCTGAAGCCATTTGTGCAAGATCATTTGCTTCGGTATTCTGCGATCGCGGGATCCAGGTGAAGTTTATGTATCGGAACTGTGCCATCAGCTCACGGCATTGCATCCATAATGGGAAGAGCGACTCGCTCTCACACTTATATTCCTCCGTGAGTTGAGAAATCACCAGCTTGGAGTCTCCAAAAATTTCCACTGCTTCCGCTCCAGCTTCGATGAGCAACTCCATTCCCTTGCGTATCGCCTCATACTCAGCGACGTTGTTGGTGCGAGGGGCAGATAAACCGATAGAGAAGGAAAATGTTGCCCCCCCGGGGTGACCCGAGTAGCATGCCGATGCCGCACCCATCGTCACAAACCGATCCGTCGAAGAACATAGCCCACGCTCGTATAGACAGTGCTGCTATATTGGTGTTGATCCTTTCAGCGATAAGGTCGGCCAATGCCTGCCCCTTAACTGCTTTCGCGGGTTGATACCGGATGTCAAACTCCGATAATGCAAACATCCATTTACCCAGTCGGCCTTTCAACATAGGAGCCGACAGCATGTGCTTTATGACGTCTGATTTGCAGATGATGACAATCTCTGCTAATAGCAAAATGTGGCGCAGCTTGGTGCAGGTGAAAAACAGGCAGAGGCACAACTTGTCGATCTCAGAGTACCTTGTCTCTGCATCCGGCATCCTTCTGCTGATGTAAAATACCACTCGCTCCAGCCCGTCATAAACTTGCACCACCACTGAGGCGATGGACGTGTCCGCTACTGACAAGTAAATGTAGAACGGCCTGTCCGGCTGGGGCGGGACTAAAACCGGCGGCTTCGTTAAATATTCTTTGATTTCGTCGAAGGCTCGTTGTTGTTCTGTTCCCCAGCGGAACTCCTCGTCAGTTTTAATTTTTAGCAGTCCCATGAACGGCTCTATCCTTTCTGACAGATTGGAGATGAACCTTCTGACGAAGTTGATCTTGCCGATGAGAGACTGTAGCTCTTTCTTCGTGGTAGGTGGCTTCATTGTTCGCACGGCCTCTTGAATTTTTAGGCCGATCTCAATCCCGCGTTCATGGACCAAGAAACCCAAGAACTGACCGGCCGTTACACCGAAGGCGCACTTCTTTGGATTCATCCGTAGTCCGAATTTTCTTGTTCGGTCCAGGACGCGTTGCAGATCGCCCAAGTGCCCTTCTACTGAGGAAGACTTGACCACTACGTCATCGATATAAATTTCCACCAGCTTGCCGATCAGATCATGGAAAATGTAGTTCATGGATCTTTGGTACGTGGCACCGGCATTCTTCAGTCCAAACGTCATGACCACGTATTCAAACAACCCCACCGAGCCTGGTACTCTGAACGCAGTCTTGTGTATGTCTTCTGGAGCCATAAAAATTTGGTTGTAATCGGCATTGCCATCCATGAAGCTCAAGATCTTATGGCCAGCCGCTGCGTTGATTAACGTTTCTGCCACCGGCATTGGATACTCATCCTTTGGGGTAGCTCTATTGAGGTCCCGAAAATCTATGGCGACACGCCAACGGCCATCCTTTTTCTCCACAGGTACGATACTAGAAATCCACTCAGCATACCTGCATGGCCTGATTAAATCGGCTGCCAACATTTTCTCGACCTCCTTCTTGACTTCTTCCAGAATTTCGGCCTTCATCTGTCGTGCCCGCTGCTGGAATGGCCGAAATCCTTTTTTAAGCGGGAGTCGATGCTCAATGATGCTCCTGTCTAACCCGGGCATCTCTGTATAGTCCCAGGCGAAGCAGTCTGGTTATTTTTTCAACAGGGCTATCATCGGACCCCGCAGACTCGGATCCAACTTTTTGCTGATAAATGTTGGTCGTGGCTTATCCCCAGGACCAATGTCGATTTCTTCTAGTTCATCAGCAGATGTAAATCCATACCCTAGCTTTCCGTCACCTGTCAAATCGATGCTAAGCACAGGGCAAACAGTAGGTGAGGTTAACAAAAATAATTTGGGCCGATTGCCTGAATCGGCCCCCTTTTTTATTGCATTAGTCAAGGACGGTTTACACCTTATGGTTTTACAATGGCTGGGAATCTCCCTGCTACGACTGCACGATATGCTCGTCGTAAGATTGCTGCTTTTTGTTTTTTGTGGCCGATCGCAGGGATCGGCCGTACCACGCACCGTCGTGGACTTTGCTACTCTGTCAGGCCGGTGGATAAGACCAGCCTCACCCCGTTTTTTGTAGCCTCAATGCGTTCACAGCCGTCTGGACTAATTCCAGAGATCGGCTCTTGGTCTTCTGCTTCCCAGACGTTCATGCCAGCAATGGAGACCTCGACAGAATCGTCTGCATGAATGACTTCCACCTCATCTCCATCCCACTGTATTAGGCACTGGTGCATCGTGGATGGGATGCAGCAGTTAGCATGAATCCAATCTCTCCCTAACAGGACAGCGTAGGTGCTTTTGCTGTCCACGACGAAGAATGACGTAGGGATGGTTTTTCTGCCCACGGTCAGATCCACGTTCAGTACGCCTTGTGTTTCCGAAGTCTGGCCGTTGAAGTCGCTCAAAGTGACGTTGGTTTTGATCAGATCTGCAGTGGAGCGTCCCAAACGCCGTAGCATGGAGTATGGCATTATGTTGACTGCCACTCCGGTGTCCACTAACATCTTGCTGACAGGTTGCCCATTGATGTAACCTCGTAGGTACAGGGCTTTCAGATGTTTGTAACCCTTCTCACGTGGCTTCTCAAAGATAACTGGCCGTGGGCCGCAGTCGAACTGTGCCACTGGTAGCTCGTTGGTTCTTGGCGCGCAGAACTCTGACGGAAGTATGAATACCATGTTTGTGCCAGCCGATGTCTTTGCATCGGCTTTTACCGGTTTGGGGCGCCACTCTTTCTTTTTTGGGTGATCTTCCGTTTCCAAGGTCTGCCTAATCTTAACGGCCAGATCGGGCCGTGCTTTCTTTAGAGCGTGGAGATACTGCGCTTCGGCTTCCTCCAAGTTACGCAGCCGCTGCACTCTACGCTTTTGGGTGTGTCTGAGTCCGTCGGGACACCACCTTGGAAGGTGATACATGTCTTTCTCTTTGTCATCCATTGGCCCCTTGAGACCTTGTGCTCGAGGCGACTCCCTACGTCGGCTCTGAGGTGGGAGAGGCCCTAGGCGCTTAAACACTGACACTGGCTCCGTGTCCTCCTTCTGCTGTCCGCATTCCGGGCAGTTATCGATCGTAGGCAATCGGCTCATTCCCGCATCCCAGCAATACTTAAAGAACGGACAGTCCCAATGTTTGTCTGCGCCTTCCTTTTCTCTTGACGGTCCCCTAGCGAGGTGTTCATATCCTTCATCTTCTCCGTCGCGCCGGCGACGTTGGTCATACTGACGCTCATACTTGTTAAGGAGATGCGTGGAATGTGGTTTCTGATATCGCACACTTTTCACTTGTTCCTCAGTTAAGTACCGCCTGTCGTCGTAGCTGGGCCGGTCGCGTGGACCAGCCTCCTCTCTTACTCTGCCGCGAGAGCGACCGCCTTCCTCCTTGTACGTCGTATGGTGGTACCCTGGTCCTGCCATGTTGACATCGAACGAGAAATCCAACTGGCGCCTCGTGGAGTGGCTATGTTCTACCATGTTGACGCCGGGAAACGGGTTGGTGTCTACTTTCATGGCGAATTGTCCCAGGATGAGACGGCCCTGCTCTATCGCCGTTTGGATCTGGCGACGTAGCTCTTTGCAGTCATTGGTGGTGTGGGTGAATGAGTGATGCCACTTGCAGTATGGTCTTCCGTTCATCTCTTGAGCCGTAGGGATTTTGTGGCCTTCGGGTAACTTCCGCTGCTTTTCTTTCAGCAGTAAATCGAATATTTGCTCAGCTTTGCTCACATCGAAGTCGAACCCTTTTGCAGGCCCTTGCTGTTTCACCCATTTGCAGGATACGGGATCTGCGCCCCGAGCCCATTCAGCCACGGCCACCTCCTGGTCTTGCGTGGGGTCTTCTTCTTCTGTATCGACCAGGCCTATCGGACGTTTGAACTTGTCCTGGTACAACTCAGGGTGGCGCTGCTCATACATCGTCAGCTTCTGGGCCATGTGCGCCAACGAGTTGTACTCTACTTGGAAAGCCATATCTTTGATGGGTGCTGCGAGACCCAACGCTGCCAGCTCGACTGCTTCCTTCTCAGTTAAACGAGCTGAGTAACATCGGTTCTTGACAGTCCTGAAGCGTTGGATGTACTCGGCTACCGTTTCTCCTCGCTTTTGCCGCACCTATGCCAGGTCTGCAATGCCAGCCTCGGTAGCTTCTGAATGATACTGAATGTGGAACTGCTCTTCCAGTTGCTTCCAGGTCTGGATCGAATCAGGTGGCAGCGATGTGTACCACCCAAAAGCTGGTACTGTCAAAGATTGCGCAAAGAACCTTACGCGCAACTGATCTGATGCTGATATCATGCCTAACTGTGCCAGGTATCGGCTCACGTGCTCGATCGAGCTCGACCCTTCGGACCCGCTAAATCTCGAGAACTCAGGGAGCCGATACTTGGGTGGCAGCGGGATCAGGTCAAACTCGTTGGGGTACGGCTTTGAATAGCCGATTGTCCTTCTCTTCGGCACGAAGCCGAACTGGTCTCTCAAGATGGTACAGATTTGTTCCGTTGTTTGGGCTGCAGGGGCTAGATTCTCATGACTCGTTCCAGTGGCATACTTGGCTAGCCACACCTGTTTGTCGGCGTCCATCCCAGAGACTCCTGCTCCGGGAACACCTGCTCCCGAAGCCCCTGCCCCAGCAATCCCTGCGGTTGCAATCTGGTTCGTGCGCGTCAAGCTGTTGCAGTCGGGCACGTAGGTGCACACGTATCCATGTGGGATTTCTTTAGGTGGTTCACACAGGAATTGGCAATCGCCAGGGTCGCCTCCGACCTTGTACACGACGTACGCCGGTGCCCCTGGTGGCTATGGAGCTGCAAGTGTGAATGGCAGCGGTGGCCTGGCCTGGAGCGGTCTTTCTCCCTGGTGAGTCCCCAGAGTGGGCCCCGACGGAGAGTACTGATGTTTCATGATCTCCTGAACTACGCGAACTGCTACCCGCTCGAAAGCGTTTACCAAGCTCTCAGAATGGCGGTGAAGAGAATGAGCCACCATGTAGTTGACTTCCTGGCGCAGAGCTCTGGTGCGGTCCTCTGAAGGAACAGACAGATCCACCTCATCAAGAGCACCCTCGGGTGAGAACCCTTTCCACCTGATACCATGCTTACGAGTCCTCTCAAAAGAGCCGATGAGATCGGCTTCGAAGAGAGCTTTGACGTCATCATACTTCGCCTTGTGCTCCTCAGGCAGCTCATCGTACGTGACCGGTCTGTTGTCCATCGCAGCGTCGGATGTTGATGTAGACGTTGTTTAAATGTCCCACCGGGCGTGCCAGAATGTGTTGCCTACCAAAACCCACCGGCGAGCAGCGACGGGCAACACGAAGAGCCGGGAGGCTCCCAGAACTGCTGGTGGGCCCTGGTCCCTCGGGCAACGGCCCGCAAAACTCCGGCACACGTCCTGGCTTGGTTCGAGGGCGTGCCACCTGACCTATACCTGATCAGGAAGGTGAAAGATTGCTTCGATTGGTTTCCTGCATGGCAAACAAACATATGTAAAATTCGAGCAGTAACCGGCTCCCAGGTTTCCCTGCGAATCGGCTCCTAGAGCCGATTATCCCATGGTTCTGCATTAGATCTATTATAACATGGGGTTTTGCTTCATCAATACAAGTTAAATCGATCTACGACAGTTTAACGTTTTCACTACATGACTAGAACATCCTACACGTAATTGAGCCTGGTAGATACAAAAGATAATAGAAAACTAATCCTAGAGAAGGCCTAAAAACCAACGTAACGTCAATTCCAGGAACACCCCCTCTTGGATTGGTAAACCATATCTTACATACTACTGGATCGTTCAACCCGTTTGCAAGGCCTGATCATGTGGATATCAAACTAAACCTTGGAGAACAAGGCACAACTATAACAGATCAAATCGACTTAAATAAAGATCAAGCAAGATGCCACCCTTACACCCGGGAAAAGGTGCACAGGCGGCGAGATAGCTAGAGGTAGCATAACTAAACAATCATAGCAAAAAGTACTGATGCTAACCCAAACAAATCTATGATAATAGTGCTACTCGCCATCAACAAGGCTTCAGTACGAGTAACACCAGATAACGCATAAGTAGATACTGCCTAGATCGCAAGATGCGATCTAGGCAGCATGGCACTTACCCGAGAAAAAACCCTAGAAACAAAGGGTGGCGATGCGCCGAGATTGTGTTTGTTGTGAACGTGATTGTCCTCTTTTTCTCGATAACCTTAGGTACATATTTATAGTCCGGAGACTTTCTATCTTTGGAATAACTCTACAACTCTATCTTTACCTAAAACTGAAACGAAACCTACTATGATACAAGATACACGGGCAATTTAGCCCAAATCCACGCACAAGGCCGATTCAACAACACGTTGAATATACGTATCTTCCAAGCCCATCTTGATCACGGCCCATCTCCGTCTTTGGCCAAAATATGGCGATAACAACTATAATGGAATCTCGTGATGCAACATTCTTTGAGAATATTTTTCCTATGAAAGATATGCATACCATTGGTAGAATTTCTTCTGAAATACTTCCTGAATCTAGTGCGTCTATTGAGAATTCTGAACAAACACATGAGGAAGTCCTTGAGAAGGATGACGATGAACCTCTCACGAGGAGTAAGAGACAGAGGATTGCAAAATCCTTTGGTAATGATTTCATCGTGTACCTTGTGGACGATACTCTCAGATCCATTGTAGAGGCATATGCATCTCCTGATGTAGATGATTGTAAATAAGCTGTCCAAAATGAGATGGACTCGATTCTTTCTAATGGAACTTGGGAAATATCAGAACGACCCTATGGTTGCAAACCTGTGGGCTGTAAGTGGGTGTTTAAGAAGAAGCTAAGGCCTGATGGTACTATTGATAAGTACAAGGCGCGGCTTGTAGCTAAGGGCTACACATAGAAAGAAGGCGAATACTACTTTGACACATATTCACCTGTCGCTAGACTGACCACCATTCGATTACTACTGTCCCTGGCTGCCTCTTATGGTCTTCTTGTTCATCAAATGGACGTGAAGACAGCTTTCCTTAATGGAGAGTTGGAAGAGGAGATCTACATGGATCAGTCGGATGGGTTTGTGGTAAAAGGTGAAGAGACAAAGGTGTGCAATTTATTAAAATCTTTATATGGCCTGAAACAAGCACCTAAGCAATGGCATGAGAAGTTGGACAGAACTCTACTTTCTGCTGGCTTTCTCATTAATGAGGCTGATAGGTGTGTTTACTATAGCCATGGTGGGGGCGATAGCGTTATATTATGTTTGTACGTGGATGACATTCTGATCTTTGGTACAAACATGATAGTGATAAATGAAGTCAAGTCTTTCCTGTCAAAGAGTTTTGATATGAAAGATCTGGAAGAGGCTGATGTGATTCTGAACATCAAGCTTATTAAGAACGAGAATGGGATTACTTTAACGCAATCTCATTATGTTGAGAAGGTCTTGAGCCGATTTGGCTTTGCTGATGGCAAGACTTCTCCAACACCTTATGATCCCAGTTTGACATTACGGAAGAATAAGAAGGAACCAACAGATCAGTTGGAATATTCACAAGTTGTTGGTTCTCTCATGTACTTAGCAAGCGCTACAAGACCTGATATCTCTTTTGCTGTGAGCAAGTTGAGTAGGTTCATGTCTAACCTGGGTATTGATCATTGGCATGCACTTTAAAGGGTCATGCGCTATCTATGTGGTACAATGAGCTATGAGATTCACTATTCAGGGCATCCTGCTGTGCTTGAAGGATATAGTGATTCGAACTGGATCTTTGACGTTGATGAACTCTACGCCACGAGCGGGTATGTGTTTACCCTTGGAGGTGGTGTAGTGTCATGGAGATCCCGTAGACATACCATATTGACGAGGTCAACTATGGAAGCAGAGCTTACTGCTTTAGACACAGCCACTGTTGAGTCAGAATGACTGCGTGAGCTCTTGATGGACTTGCCTATGGTTGAGAAACCTGTGCCGGCAATCCTTTTGAATTGTGACAATCAAACTGTGATTGTCAAAGTGAACAATTCTAAGGATAACGCGAAGTCATCAAGACACGTGAAGAGACGTTTGAAGTCTGTCAGGAAATTGAGAAACTCTGGAGTAATAACTGTTACATATATTCAAACAGACAAAAACCTGACAGATCCCTTTACAAAGGGACTATCATGAAATGTGATAGAAAGTGCATCGAGGGAGATGGGGTTGAGACCCATGGATGTCACACCTAGTGGTAAACCAACCTATGTGATCGGAGATCCCGTGAATTAGGACCTGGGAAGAACAAGCTAGTGGGTAGACTGAGGAGAGTATTTTGTAACCCTCTCTATGTGAAGATGCATAACTCTCATAATCTGTAAGGCAGGTTGGCAACACGCCTTAATGTGTTTATGTTGGCTTTAACTAGCAAAGATGTCGTCCTACAGGGCATTCTTGAAAGAACACACCTATATGAGCTCGACTGTAGACATCGCGGTCTATGAGACTTGGGTGATCTCTAGTAAACTCATGAAGAGACCTGGGAGTATGACGCATATGCTCCAACCCGCGGGGTAGGCTACTGGCAGCCAGGTACTAGTTATGATTTTGAGTGAAATCTATTGGCACCAAACTTGCAATTCAAGGTTCGTCCATTGTTCAAGTTGTTGATAGTCGTAGTTCAAGATTCTAGGCGGAAGTTCAACTTAACAATCTCTGCTGAAACACTAGTATATAAACAAGTAGCGAGGATTGGCAAATCTTCAAATGGGCATTTGAGATCTGGTGGGGGATTGTTAGAAATAATGGGCTAAATCATTAGACCCATGTGTGATTTCAGATTTTCCCTAAATCTCAAAGCCCATGTATGTGGAAGCCCATATGTGATTTGGTCCAAGTTGGTGGCAGTTCACATGTGTGTGTGGCAAGAGCTGTGGGAGCTAAAGTTTAATCCCACATGGAAAGTTGAAGGAGAGTTGCACCACCTTATAAGGTGGAGTGTTGCACCACTTTGTAAGTGAGTGAAAATAAGAGAGCTACACGCACGCTCCTCCTCCGACACCGCCGCCGCTCGCACACACGCTCGCCTCGACACGACGCGCGCGCCACGGGTTGCGGAAATCTCGCCGAGTCGAGCTTTATTTTGCTGCTCAGGAAAATGTGTGCGGTTAGACAGACGTGTCAACAGTTAGCGGATTCGGGTCGCTCCCGGATCGTGGGCTATCTGTAACCGACCCAAACGTGCAACGTGGGCTTGGTCCACTTCGTGTCCTGTACGGGATTTCCGAGCCGCTCTATATAAACGCCTGTGCGGCTTCCACAACGAACGACACCAAACCAATCTAGGGTTTTGCCATCCTCTCTGCTTGCGCCGCCACCGTAGTCTACTTCATCCCGCTTGCCGATGTGCACCGGCGGTCGGGAGAGCAGGTCTCCGAAACCACTCGCCTTTGTGATCCTGTACGGGAGAGGGCGAATAAGGTTTTTGGGAAGCGCTCCGCGCGAGTGCTCAAGTTCGTCATCACGACGCGTCTTCCCGGTCGTCAAGCCGGACCTCGTGCGTGTCTTCTTCAACGCCGACTTCTTCGACAGGCGACTGCACCAACGGCGACTACATCGACAACCGATCAGTACGTACACCGTCAACAGATCTGTTGTTTTACTATGGCTGTTAGTGCGTATAGTATGCTACTGTTCATGTTGATTAATACATCTAGTATGTTAGAGGTTCACGTGATTGTAGCTGTTGTTGTCATGATTAATATTCTGGAATTAATCGTGGAAATTATGCCTAATAATCCAACACCACCCCCTATAGCAAACAACACCCACGATATACAGACCGAAGAATATAAGCAAGGATACAGGTCGAGTAAAGAACAAGGGAAAAAATTGGGACAAGCTCTCACATTTTCTCTTGGGCAGCCCGCATATACGAAACCAACACTCACCGGCACCAAAGGCAGCCTGCGGCGAGGAGCACGAGGGCAACGGGTAGAGGCCAGCCCACGGCATACAGCAGAAGGCGAACCATGGTTATATGTAGGACTGAGCTAACGCACAACTCACAGTCACAAGCACGCACATCGCGAGACCAACAACACTTGTAATGCAAGCGAGAGCGAGGGCCAAGCAAACAGTGGGCTGAAAAAGCATATATGTACATCATAGGAGGCAGATGTCTATAAACAAATAACACAATTACTCCCAGATACATAAGAAAACTTCTAAAAAACTAATCCTGATCAAAGGTACTTTCCACAAAGGAACCCAAGAACCGAAGAAGCAACTATGTAAATGCATACAACACGAGCCTATAGAAGCAGGGCATGAACTGGCATCCCATCTATACACAGCGACAGGCCCAAGAAGAACCACACCCTGACAGAGAAAATCCCAACAAGACCGAAGTCCCCTTATACAGACACAAAGTCATTAAGAAGCCCAACATCATGAACATATAGGTCCAGGAAGGCCCAAAGCGGAAGCTCATATTTATACAATCATAAGTACAATAGAAATCCCAGGTGGGCACCAAAACAAATCGAATAAGACCAAAGGAAAAGGCAATTGCAAGTGTACCAAAAGAATATAAGATGCTCATTGTACACAATGTAAGAACGATGAGAAAGAAGTGCATACCCCAGCAGCAACACAAAACGCAACACTGTCAGGAATGAACATTGTCAGCTCCTGATACAGAAAGACCTGACAGCAAAAAAGAAGCGTGAGCAAAGAAGGGCAAATAAACGAAAGTGCGACTGCTTAGTTTTCTCTCTGCAGAAATAACGAACAGGAAAAGCAAAAGGAGTTACACGGGTACCTAAACAACCGGCTAAACCTGCATGCTCCACCTTGTTTCTGCAAAGACAAGGCAAAAACGAGGAAGTAAGCAATAGGCAAACATAAGACAAAACAACAAAACTCTCGTCTGCCATAACAACTGATCTGACTACCATACCAATTGATATGACTACCTAAAATACAACTATTGAGACTACCAGGTATTAAAAAAATTATACCATAAGAACCAAGCGAGAAAATATTAGACGCAAACTTACAAAGAAATATCAATCATTTTGGTAGAGGCCAAGGCTCAATATCAATAATTTTTGGTAGAGGACAAGGCTCAAACGATGGCAGAGACCATAGAAGCACACAATTGTAAATCAGCAGAAGCGATAGATATTTGGTTCACTAGTGCAGGCCCCCCTTTTACTCCGGTTGGGAGGGACCTCTAACAGCGGTTCCCCAACCGCTGTTGAGGGTTCGGTGTTAGAGGGGGGGGGGGCCTTTAACACCGGTTCTTATACAAACCGGTGTTAAAGGGTGGCGCACGTGGGGCTGCCGCAGGCCTCAGGCCCCCCCCTTTAACACCGGCTCGTATCTGGAACCGGTGTTAAAGGTTCTTCTGCCGCGGCAGAGATTTAGGTCGTTTTCCTGCCGCGGCAGAACTCTGCCGCGGCAGGAAAACGGCCTAAATCTCTGCCGCGGTAGACTTCTGCCTCTGCCCCGTTCTGGGCGTATTTCTGCGGGAGGGGGGAGCGAGGGGGAATCGATCGGGAGTGGTATACACATAAATCGTCATCGGTACATACGAGTACATGAATAATTAAGCAACTATTATTATACACAAACATCGTCATCGGCACATACATCGTCATCGGCACATACATCGTCATCGTTCATTTTGGTGGATATCTAAAGAGTTCTCCGCCAGGCGTGACGACCTCATCAAGTATGAACCCCGCCAATTCCTCTTGAATGGCTCGTATGCGTTCAAATGGTAGGAGTTGGTCCCGCATCCGTTCGATCTGAATATATATGAAGAATGGGCCGTCAATATATATATAAGAATAAAACTCAACACAATTTATGGTAATAAAATAATGTTGTGGACTTTTTTTACTTACTCTAAGTTGTTCTAGTGCGGCTTGGCCCGTCACACATATCGTGTTGCGAATGAATTCGCAAACATAGTACCCACATAAGTTATTGCCGTGTCCCTGATGCGCACACTTTACGAGAATAGAGAGTTCAATCAAAATAATAATCAATAAAGCATGATATAATGGAATTGGAAGCTAGCTAGTATTACTTACATTTTGGTCTACAAATTTTAGTTCTTCTCACCATTCACCCACGGCCCTGCCCGTGAACCTTTTCCAAACCCTGTCCGACAAAGAAAATGGATAAAGGAGTAATTAATTACTTATTGTCACGAAAGTTGCCGATCTAGTGCGATAATATGATTGAAATTACCTCTGGAGCATCTCTCTAAAGTTTGCCCATATCTCTTTTTCTTTTCGTAACGAGTCCATGACAAGGACTTTTCCTGAGTCGGGTTGAATGACTAGCAGAATAAAGTGGAACCTACGCACGCATAACTCATCATCATTTACACTTAACATCGAGTAAGCTGAAATAGAATGTGTACAAGAGAGAGGGTAACAGTACTCACGAGAAGTTGTAAGGCAATAGTATTTACCTTTTGGTTTGTTGTCTCAATAAAGACGTTAGCAAGTAATCTTCTGTTTGCCCGGGTTTGGTTTCTACCACTTCTTCATGAACTCTATTTGGGTCAACGAACCCAATGTCAAAAGGGCCTCCTTTCATGCATTCCATAACCTTTTTCCTGCATAATAGTATATACATATATGGTGAGCATATATATACATGCAATTAATAAAGTGAATGAGATGTGATATAAATTATAGAAATAGTACTTACACACAATAAAGGCCGATGGCAGCTTTGTCGAGTTCCTTGTGATTGAATAGAAAATGCAAGTCTTGAATGTTGAAGTCGATCGCGTCATCTCCGCAGAAGAAAATATCATCTCTTATATGCGTCGTGATCCATTCTACCTTTCTCGTCTTGCAGAAATGAAGGTACCACTTGTGCAATTTTCGCATCTTTGTTGGTAGAGTCTTGAGCTCCTCTTTCTTGACGAGATTCTTCCCATACTTCCATGGCTGTATGGGGTTGGCATCGCATTTGGGCAAGTTGTCTCCCATGACGTTTAAGTATGCAATGTAAGTCATCCCCATCTCATTGGCCTTTCTTTGTAGCTCTGCCTAGTAATCATTTACGGGAGGAGCGTCCCGTGTGTCGAACATTTGGAGCGGGGCACATGATTGGTTTTCCTGCTCTCCGAGCATGGGAACTGTTTTGTGGGGTGCCTCACGACTGCTACTTTCAGTCTCCCTACGGCGCCTTGCATCCGCCTTCAAAATCTGGCGCTCGTAGTCCGACACAAGTGGGGTTTCAGGTTTCAAAAGATTATTGTAAAACTTCTCCACCACCGCCGGATCTATTTTCTCCTTTGGCTCGGCCCGTCTAGGTGCAAAGAATTTCTTGACCTGTTCTTCCGAGATCCTATTGGTCTCCTCGTCGCTGCGATTCCATGGTAAAACCGGCAATGGCTTGGCGGAAGGCTGCGGGACGTAGTTTTTTGAACTCTTTGGCGTACGGTTTCCTGCGGATTTCTTTGTGGCAGTGCTACTGATGCTCCTTGTGGTAGTGCTCTTCCGCTTACGCTGAGGAGATGGATCAAGCACCGGAGATGGCTGACGGGCCGGAGATGGCTGCCGCGCAGGAGATGGCTGCCGCGCAGGAGATGGCTGACGGGCCGGAGATGGCTGCCGCGCAGGAGATGGCTGCCGCGCCGGAGATGGCTGCCGCGCAGGAGATAGCTGAAGCGGCTCAGACTGCTGACGCTGCGGAGACGGAGGGGGTGCCAGTGACCTCCAATTTGGAAGCACAATGTGTTCCTTCTTCCAAAGAATGGTTGTTTTCACTGCAAATTTGAGTTGAGTTTCCCCTTCACCTGTAGCATGGTCAAGCTGTGCTTCCTCATATTCCTTCACAACCTCATCCACCCCGACAATAGCATAGCCATCTGGAATCGGTCGGCAGTGGTAAGTTCCACCAGCTACAGGAGGTAAGGCATAGCCGACAGCCACCTTAATGGATAAGCCCATTAATCTCACATGCAGCTCAGCGTGTTCGCTCTCCGTGATCTCATCCACGGGGTATCGAGGACCCGTCATTTCAAGCGTGGGCTGCACGTTCTCCGTGGAAGCCACACTGCTTTTCCGCGTAGAGTCTGGGCCGCGGGCAGCTTCCAATGCAGGCTCTTCGTGCCGCTGAGATGGGCCGGTAGCTTGATGGCTCTGTTGTGCATTCACTTTCGCCTGCAGCGCCGCAAGTGCATGTTCTATCTGTGTCATCCGCTCTGTACGCTCTTTTTCTTTTCTGCCGCCCCATCTGTAAGAGTCGCTCCAGTCGGCAAACCCATCCTTCCATGTCATACCCCCTGTGCCTCATGCATGTCCAGAGTGTTCTTTTTTACCGATGGCGCGTGTGAGCTGGTCATTCTCTCTGTCGGGATGGAAGGTCCTGGCGGATGTTTCCTCGTATGCCGTGATGAGTTCAGTGACGAGTTTGGCAAGGAGGGTTGGGAAGATACACAATCCTGTTTCTGGGTCCAACCTTGCCCCGATTCCGTAGAACCAAGTCTTTGCACGTAGGTCCCACCCATCTGTCTGGGGTGTGATCCCTCTCTCGCGCAGGGCCTTCTCAGCTTCCTCCCACTTAGGCCTCTGAGATATGTAGCCACCTAACCCCGTCCTCTGGTGATATTCCTTCTTTAGGGCATTAAGCGTATTGGTTTCTGACCTCTTTTTAGCTATAGCACTTTTTTATATGTCTCAAATTCGGGCCAGTGAGGTCTTATCTTCGCATAATATGCGTGTTCGAAATTTGGAGTCTCGCCAGATTTGACAAATTTGTTCAATTTTGTCTTCCAGTTGCGGAAAGCGTCAGCCATCTTCTTTAGAGTCCACTCTTTGACCTTTTCCTTTATAACCGGGTTGTTTTCATCCTCCTCTGGCGAAAGGGTGAAATTTACCAACAACGAATTCCAAAGCGTTTCTTTGGATCTGTCATCGACAAAGGTACCGTCGCCCTTCTTTGGCTTATTCCAATTTTCAATTATGATTGGGATTTGGTCCCTAACAAGAAATCCAGCCTGACGTACAAATTTGTCTGCGGCCTTCTTGGGCTCCATCGGCCTGCCATCAACATGGACTGCTTCGATCGTGAACTTTGCACGATCTTTCAACCGCTGGCTCGCGCCTCTCTTGCTCTTTTTCGTAGAAGAAGATGGTTGCTAGCTGGTCGATCCAGAGGGCTAAAAGAAGAAAGAAGCGTTAATTTGTATACACGGAAGTCAGCAGAGGCTTAATCAATGCATATACCTCGCCGGACTTTGTAACCATTAAATTGCATTCACCGGAGTCTTCATCTTCTCCATGACTAGTACTTGAGCTGTCGTAATCATGTCCCTCCAAGTTCAGATATTGTGAGGTGTCCTCATCAATAATGTTCTCCATTATTTCTTCTTCTTCAAGGTTTCTACTAAGTGGATCCATAGTTTCTAAAACAATAATATTATCTAGAGTAAGAGTGTAAACATTCAAGTGGACTTGGATTCATACACAAATATACATATTATTCATACCAAAATACACAAATAAATACACAAATGAGTCAGAGGTCCAATTTGTATACAAGTTTTAATCTATGCATGTAGTACAATTTATCGAGCAAACAAGTTTTAATCAGGATGAGTCAGCAATCATACACGTGGCAGACACGTGGCGCTCACCGGTGGGGTGACGTTGGTCTCGTCGGGCGGCGGTGCTTGTCGGACGGATCCGGCGGTCTCGTCGGGCGGCGGTGCTAGCGGCGGGCTCGTCGGGCGGCGGGCGGCGTCGGTGTTTAGGCGTGGCCTATGAGCTCCGAATCGGCGGCGGCGAGACGCTCCTGCACGGGGAAGAGAGCGAGGTGGTCAGGGCTCCTCGAAATAGGCTTGCGCCCCGCTATATTAATATAGCAATCACAAGATACAACGACAATGTTGGAGCAACAGAAAAGCAACAGCACAATCTAACCCAAAAGAAAATAAAGAGAACAATAAAAGAAACAAATGCCGACATCGAGCAGATCGACGAACGAAAACGACCCGTGACCGCTGCGCCCTCCGGAGTTGTCCCACCTCACTCCTAGCACTTCGAAGCACCGTGTTTCAAGCAACACCTTCAAGAAGGAATGCGACGTCGACGACGCTGTTGCCCGGACTTGTCCTAGGGTTTCCCTCGATATCCTCTCAGTGTCGGAGGGTTTGGATGGATTCCCTGTTTCTAAACTTGTCGAGAGTCTGGCCATCAGACGCGCGTGGCCAAAATCCACCCATCACCGTCAATATGAACATAATTTTAAACCTATAAGAACATTTTAAAGCCTTGCCAATATTTTTTCACCTTGCAAATTCTTTTAAACCTCATGGATAATTCTTTTGAACCGTGCAATCATTTTTAGTTTCACATGAAGATTCTTTCTAACTGTACGATGATTATAGGCGTCGTGTATAGTTTCTAAAACCTTGTAAACTTTTTTAAATATCGTGAATGATTATTTTGAACCAAGTGAATAATTTTATGTTGACATGAATATTTGTTTAAAAAATAGACTGAAAAACACCATAGTTGTTTATAGCAAAACCGATTCCTACCACTACATGGCTCGGCAGCAGCTCGCGTGCGCAGACGTCAACGCCAGCCATAGCCTCCTCATCCACGACCTTGGCGGAAGACCTGATGCGGGCGACCTCGGCCGGGAGTGGGCGACGGAGGGCCGGGCGTGGCCGACCTCGTCCGGAAGGAGAGGCGGAGGGTCGGGCGTACGTGACCGGGAGCAGCAGGAGGAGGAGGGCCAGGCGCGGGTGGCCTTGTCCGGGAGGAGCGGGGGAGGGCCGGGCGCGGCCGGAGCAGGCGTTGGAGGGCTAGGCGCGGGCGTCTAGGCGTCGAAGGAGCGGCGGAGCCCCACCGTGTTAGAGGGAGGGGAGGATGCGGGGAAGAGAGGGTCGGGGGCGGCGGACCTCGAGCTCCGAAGTGGAGGCGGCGAGACGACGGGTCAGGGGCGGCGAGATGGCGGACCTCGAGCTCCGAAGCGGCGGCGGCGAGACGGCGGGTCGGGGGCGGCGCTTCGATCTCTCTGTGTTCGATCGATCTGGCTCAGTGGGGGGAAGAAAGGAAGGGGAAGGTGAAATAAATACACCCCCCTTTAACACCGGTTCGTGGCTGGAACCGGTGTTAAAGGGGGGGCGTTTCCCGCGCGCATTTATTACCCCCCCTTTAACACCTGTTCGTGGCTGGAACCGGTGTTAAAGGGGGGGCGTTTCCCGCGCGCATTTATTACCCCCCCTTTAACACCGGTTCGTGGCTGGAACCGGTGTTAAAGGGGGAGGGGGTGGTGCGCGCGGGAAACAAAATAAATGCCCCCCTTTAACACCGGTTCCTGTCTGGAACCGGTGTTAAAGGGGGGGGGCATTTATTTCATGCATTAAAGGGGCATTTTTAATTCAAAAAATATGATATGAATTTAGAAAATTCATATCTTTTTCATTTCAACTCAGAAAAATATGAATAATATATCATAATTTTCATAAAAATAATTTCTATCCATTCATGTAAATCATTTTATATTTACTTTACATGAAAATTTTCAAAATAATTAAAAAACTTACATATAAATTTTGATTATTCAATTCAAACCAAAATAAATTGTTAAATCCTAAAACTTTGAACATAAGAAATATTAAGCATCTAAAAAATGATTTTTATTAGATCAAATCATATTTTAATGCCGCATCTTTTGTATTAACATTTTTGAATTGATTGGATATTTAAATGTCGCATCTTTTGTATACACTTGAATCTCACCAAGCCTCGCTCAACTTGCATTGTTTTTTGATAAAATAGCATATTGTGAACCTAAAAATGATTTTTGTAAAAAATCATGAGCATCGTATCATGTACTTGTAGTTCATATCTGACCCACTTCCTGCCGATTCGGTAGGAATTTGTCTTTTTCACCAGAGGTGGACGGAATGGTTTCAGATCCCCCTGTTGGTACATTGTGCATATACGGTGGTCTAGTATTTTTGTAAAATGTGTTGGTGGTTTTTTGAATTAGCCATTTGGTGGTTGCTTCACAAAACCGTCCGTTTTTTATGCTCGGAAAATGGAAAATGCCTTTTTGGTGTGATAAAAATGAAAACTTCCTCTTGCAACATTGTTTGCCATGCCATGATGCACATGTATGCACAATATGGCCATATTATCACAAACTATGCCTTGATTCTAGCCATAACATTGGTCATTTGACCCGAAAGCCAAGAAACCTCGAATGAGATAGGTCATTTTGAGACAGTTACATAAAGCCGAACTGGAACTGAAAATTAAGATACATAAAAGAACTGAAAATTAAGATACATGGCCAGATTAAGTAACAATCGGCCGAACTGGAACTGAAAATTAAGATACATAAAAGAACTGAAAATTAAGATACATGGCCAGATTAAGTAACAATCGGCCGAACTTGTTTCGGAATGTTGGAGTGATTCAGTCATGCTCCTGCCTACACCTGTAATACTCGCCACTGTAGTCGTCGTACTCGCCGCCGCCGTCATCGCTGTCGTCGTCGGGGTCGCCGTAATTGAACCTCTGGAGAGTATGCGTGGGCTGGACTTGAGGGTAGCGCAGACGGGGGTTAGAGTCGGCGGCAGTGTCATAGGCCATGACACTCTGGAGAGTCCGACTGCGCCACCATAGCCGACGGCCTGCCTCGTTGAAGTTAGGAGGAGGTGGGCCGTCCTCCTCGTGCCTGGCGAGCGCCCTCTCATGCCGATCCACGAAGAAGGCTTCCCAAGTAGGGAAATAGTCGGGATGCCATCTGGGATTCCTCCGCTGCTCCGGCGTGAGCTCGAAGTAGTAGTGGTTCGTGATGGCCATCCGGCGCGCCACACCTAGAGGGACAGGAGGAACCGGCACGCCTCCGACGCTCAGCATCCAGCCGACGGGGACACAGTAGCCCGGCGGGCAGGGGTAGTTCGAGGCGCAAAGCGCCTCCGCCTCCCTTGGGGTTAGTGCTATGGTGGAAGCCATGGGAAAGAGTGATGAGGTTGCAGATATGAGTCTAGAGATGTGCAATGACAATGGAGGCCAACCCCCTACATATATATATAGTGAACTAGCAGGAAGAACTAGAGGGAAGAACTGGCGGGAAGAAAAATGGCGGGAAGAAAAATGGCGGGAAGAAGAACTGTCGGGAAGAAAAATGGCGGGAAAAAATAATGGCGGGATGAACCTTTAGTCCCGGTTGGAGACACCAACCGGGACTAAAGATGAACCTTTAATCCTGGTTGGAGACACCAACCGGGACAAAACACGAGTCAACACTAATAATAGGGGTGAGTGTCGACATTATGTCGTGCGGCGTGTACCTTGTCCCGGATGGTGTCACCAACCGGGACTAAAGATGAACCTTTAGTCCCGGTTGGAGACAGCAACCGGGACAAAACACGAGTCAGCACTAATAATAGGGGTGAGTGTCGACATTATGTCGTGCGGCGTGTACCTTGTCCCGGATGGTGTCACCAACCGGGACTAAAGATGAACCTTTAGTCCCGGTTGGAGACACCAACCGGGACTAAAGATGAACCTTTAGTCCCGGTTGGAGACACCATCCGGGACAAAACATGAGCCAGCGCTAATAATAGGGGTGAGTGTCGACATTATTTCGTAAGTGTCAACACTATGTCGAGTTGCTTGTACTATAAATAGGCATCCTTGTGAGTCCAGTCCTCCAGCCAGTTTGAGGCAGGGACACCACTACGGCCAGTTTCAGGGAGATGCCGACGGAGCCCAGTCCTCCAGCATCTCCGAGAAACTGGTCATAGAGGCACTCCCTAATATGTGAAAGTAGTTAGCTCCCAGGTGCATTGATCTAGTTAGAGAAGTTACAAAGCTGCAAGATGGTTTTCGAGAGCAGGGACACCACTACGACCAGTTTCAGGGAGATGCCGACGGAGCCTAGTCCTCCGGCATCTCCAAGAAACTGGTCATAGAGGCACTCCCTAATATGTGACCGCGCGCGTTTGGAGATCAGATCTTAATGGTAAGTACGAATCGGGACAACTTCTTCTCATAGTCCCGGTCCATCCACAAAACATGACTAACACTCAAGACATGTATTAATATTAAAAACATGAACTAGAGTTACATAATATGAGCATGAACTTCTTGGCATATGTCCTTCCTTATGATCGCTTCAGACGTAACCATGGAGCATCTTCTTTACTTAACGGAATGCTTGGGTCAGTTTTCACTGTGAAGGGCGGAATTTCATCAAACTTATTATAATCTTCTGACATGTCTGTCTTGTCCTCGATTCCCACGATGTTTCTTTTCCCTGAAAGAACTATGTGACGCTTTGGCTCATCATATGATGTATTCGTTTGCATATTTTTTCTTTTTTTTGGTCTGGAGGACATGTCCTTCACATAGAAAACCTGAGCCACATCATTGGCTAGGACGAATGGTTCGTCTAAGTTCTTCATAAGATTGTTGAGATCCACCGTTGTCATTCCATACTTCTTGTCTACCTCAACCCCTCCTCCTGTTAGCTTGACCCATTTGCATCGAAACAAGGGGACCTTAAAATTAGGTCCATAGTCAAGTTCCCATATCTCCTCTATGAACCCATAATACGTGGTCTTTTGCCCATTGTCTTCTGCTGCATCGAAGCGGACACCACTATTTTGGTTGGTGCTCTTTTTATCTTGGCCTATCGTGTAAAATGTATTCCCATTTATCTCGTACCCTTGGAAAGTACATACAGTCGAAGATGGTGTCCTGGCCAACAAGTACAACTGATCCCCAACAGTGGTGTTATTCGTGAGAAGTCTTTGCAGCCAGCCGCCAAAACTCGCCATGTGTTCACTTATAATCCATTCATCAGACTGCCCCGGGTGTTTGAGGCGTATTAAATTCTTGTGTTCATTGATATACCGGGCAACCAAGATAGATCTTTGTAAAACCATGTAGTGTGCTTGATTGAGAGAATGCCCGTCCCTACATATCATTGCTTTACATCCTAGGGTGCCTTTTCCACGCAGTCTCCCCTCATGTCGTGATTCTGGAACACCAATCGCCTTAAGGTCAGGAATAAAATCAACACAGAACTCAATGACCTCCTCTGTTACATAGCCCTTGGAGATGCTTCCTTCTGGCCTAGCACGGTTATGAACATATTTCTTTAAGACTCCCATGTACCTCTCAAAGGGGAACATATTGTGTAGAAATACAGGACCGAGAATGGCAATCTCTTCTACTAGGTGAACCAGGAGATGCGTCATAATATTGAAAAAGGATGGTGGGAACACCAACTCAAAGCTGACAAGACATTGGGCCACATCTGTTTGTAACCCTGGTAGGCTTTCTGGATCGATTACCTTCTGAGATATTGCATTGAGGAATGCACATAGCTTCACAATGGGTACTCGAACATTTTCAGGTAGAAGCCCCCTCAATGCAATCGGAAGCAATTGTGTCATAATCACGTGGCAGTCATGAGACTTCAGGTTTTGTAATTTTTTCTCTGCCCTATTTATTATTCCCTTTATATTCGACGAGAAGCCAGATGGGACCTTGATACTGCTCAGACATTCAAAAAAGATTTCCTTCTCTGCTTTGGTAAGAGCGTAGCTGGCAGGAGTTAAGTGGCATCGTTTACCCTTCTCGTTCTCAGGATGCATAGGCTCTTCAGGGGCCTTCAGACGTTGCTGGTCCTGCCGTGCTTCCGGTGTATCTTTTGTCTTCCCATACACTCCTAGAAAGCCTAGCAGGTTCACGCAAACATTCTTCGTCACGTGCATCACGTCGATTGAAGAGCGGACCTCTAAGACTTTCCAATAGGGTAGGTCCCAAAATATAGATTGCTTCTTCCACATGGGCGCGTGTCCGGCATCGTCATTCGGAACAGATAGACTGCCAGGACCTTTTCCAAAGATTACTTCTAGGTCCTTGACCATACCAAATACCTCCTCACCGGTACGGAGGACAGGCTTCCTCCGGGGTTCTGCCAGACGTTTGAAATGCTTGCCTTTCTTTCTTACTGGATGCAGGTTCGGAAGAAATCGGCGATACCCTAGGTACACAACCTTCTTACATTTATCCAAATATACACTTTCAGTATCATCTAAACAGTGTGTGCATGCATTGTATCCCTTGTTTGTCTGCCCTGAAATGTTACTAAGAGCAGGCCAACCATTGATGCTTACGAAAAGCAATGCTCGTAGGTCAAATGGCTCCCCTTTGTGCTCATCCCACATACGTACACCTGGTTTGGCCCACAGCTGTAAAAGTTCTTCAACTAATGGCCTTAGGTACACATCAATGTCGTTGCCGGGTTGCCTCGGGCCTTGGATGAGCACTGGCATCATAATGAACTTCCTCTTCATACACAACCAAGGAGGAAGGTTATAGATACATAGGGTCACAGGCCAGGTGTTGTGACTGCAGCTCTGCTCACCAAAAGGATTCATGTCGTCTGTACTTAGACCAAACCTTAAGTTCCTTGCGTCACGTGCGAAGTCCGGGTACTCTCGCTCGACTTTTCTCCACAGTGACCCATCAGCGGGGTGTCTCAACATCGCGTCTTTCTTACGGTCTTCCATGTGCCATCGCAACAACTTAGCATGCTCTTTATTTCTGAAGAGACGTTTTAACCGTGGTATTATAGGAGCATACCACATAACCTTGGCGGGAACCTTCTTCCTAGGGGCCTCGCCCTCAACATCGCCAGGATCGTCTCGTCTGATCTTATACCGCAGTGCAGTGCATACCGGGCATGCATCCAAATTCTCGTACTTCTCACCGCGGTAGAGGATGCAGTCATTAATGCAGGCATGTATCTTCTGCACGTCTAATCCTAGAGGGAAGACAACCTTCTTTGCTTGGTATGTATTGTCGGGCAACTCATTATTTCTTGGAAGAAGATTCTTCATTTTTACCAACAACTTTGAAAATGCGCTGTCAGTCACACCATTCTCTGCCTTCCATTGCAGCAAATCCAGTGTGGCACCTAGCTTTTTGTGGCCATCTTCGCAAGTTGGATACAACAATGTTTTTTGATCCGTTAACATCTGCTCCAGCTTCTACTTCTACTTTTCAGTTTCACATTCTTCCTTTGCATCAGTAATGGCCCGACCAAGATCGTCATCAGCGGGCCCATCGGCTCCCTCTTGATCTTCATTATCTACCTCCGTTGCATTATCATCATATTCATGATACATATTATGATAGTTTTCATCATCCTCTTCTTCTTCGTTGTCTTCCATCACAACCCCTTTTTCTCCGTGCTTGGTCCAACAATTATAGCTGGGCATGAAACCGGATCGAAGCAGGTGGACGTGAATGGTTCTGGTATTTGAGTAGTCTTTCTTGTTCTGACAGTGAACACACGGACAGCACATAAAACCATTGTGACCACGGTTTGCATTAGCCACAATGATGAAATTTTGGAGGCCCGTAATGTACTCGGAAGTGCGGCGGTCACCATACATCCATTGCCGATTCATCTGCATTAATATGTAGTATATATCAAAAAATAATAGGGAGATGACCATTTATATATATAGTACATCAATGACACATGAAACTATAGTTGCCGACCTCGACCGAGACGGAAAGAGCAACAAGAAAGCTTATTTTGAGCTCTCGGGCATTTCACCGAACACCTCTAGTGCATATGAAAAAAACACAAACTAGCACTCTTCACACCCTCTTGCTAGGCTCCAAAATGTGAAAGAATGGAAGAGTGGGGTGTGTGTGGGCTGGGGTGGTGTCTTATATAGCCCCCCCTTTAACACTGGTTCATGCTACGAACCGGTGTTAAAGGGGGGGGGGTGCGCGGGCCACTGCTGCAGGGACCTTTAACACCGGTTCGTGGCACGAACCGGTGTTAAAGGGGGGCTCCTTTTTTGCCGCAGGGGCCACGCTGGTACGGCCCCCCCTTTAACACCGGTTCGTAGAAGAACCGGTGTTAAAGCCCCTTTTCGGGATCAACAAAAGACCTTGTTTCCACTAGTGGTTATATTTTGCCTCAGGCAAAGTAAATTTCCGGTATTTTGCTTCGAAATAGGAATCAAAATCACCAAATCTTTGTGAAATTTAAATTCCTAATACCAAGAACAAAATCAACACCATATTTATGGGCATGCACAATAGATGTATCTTTTTTATACTCTTATTTCCTGCTACGTAGCTAAATACAAGATTGCACGTGGCCTCTAAATACTCCGGCACGGCCTGGTGCTAGCAGAACCCGCCGGTGGTAGGACAAACGCATGGCAACATCAATGCACACGAAAAATCATAAGAAACTGCACATGGACCTAATAAGGGAAAATAGCCCTTCTTGCTGAGTAACAACCCCCATCCTCTGGCAGGAAGAAAACCAGCAAATATAGCCGCACCGTCCTGCCCGTACGGAAGATAAATGACACGCAACGATATTACACCAGTATACTCTGCTCTAAACAGGCCGACAAGTCTCAACAAAATTCCGACAAACAGACAAGGAGATTTAAGCGCGAGACCACATAGAAGGGCTAACGATCTGTACCTGAAACAAAAGCAGCGCAGCGAGAGGAATCTGTGTAGAGCAGAAGGAAGACCCTTACAGAACAATCTACAAAGAAACACACGGGTAAGCAACATCCTAAACAGAAGAAACCAAACGAACAGCAGTGTCGGGAGGTTAACCTCGGGTAGGTCAAAGACGGGGAAAGACAGAGGTACTGTCCCCGTCTGGTTTCCGAGCTACGGCCTAGGTCGGCCGAATCATGGATATGTCGGCCGATGAACGGAGGCAAGAAGCCCATGTATAGGTATCAAGTGGTTACCCGGCCGAGTTAATGAGAAAATCGGCCGGGTTACCAAAATGATCTTCATACAGGTGAGGAACGAGCCGAGTAACACAAGGTAAGGCCGAGTGATACGAAGCTTGCAGGAGAAGGAGAAGCCCAGGGTCAAACTATAGCTGCAGGCTAGAAGGAATCAGAACAGGGCCAAGCACAAGAGACAAGGATGCACAGCGTCAGAGGGGCAGAAGGAGGTCACGGAGGTGATAGTCCTGGAGCCCGAGGCACGCAGGAGGGGGCCACTAGAGCCTTGCCGTCATTAGAAGGGCGACAGGGAAAGGAGGCCGCCGAACTACTATTTTGGGACAAGCATATTCCACGAATATGCTTGCCTCGTCAGCCCTAAGGGCACCCAAGGCACCCCTTTATAAGGGGAGGTTTGGACCTTGAGGGGGGGGATGGATTCCTGGAGCACCGTTAGGCTGGGGAGATTCACATTGTCCCCCTGTAAACAGCTCAAGGAGCACTTGTAACCCATCAAGAGAGAAATAAAGTTCATCACTTTGGCAGCTTGAGTGTAAAGACAGTTGCATCTTCCCTCCCCAGATCCCACTAGCATCCATTGGCCCCATACTTTAGCCTACCCATGGCATCTGCCGTGCCACCACCACGACAGTTGGAGCCCACCGTGGGGCAAGCAGCGGTGCTAGCTGGAGTTGTGATCCGGACGGGAAACTTCATCAACACCGGCGAGCGCGTTGTTTCTGTCTTGGTCCAGAGATTTGGTCTCTGCGACTATGTCAGAGACAATGCAGGGAGCTTCAGGGGGAAAACCCCCCCGCGCAACGGGATCTTCATCGGCCTGGGCGAGCACAGGGTCTACGTCGGCGTCGACATCACCGACATTTATCCTCACCAGGTTGTTGTTGCAGGGGAACCACCTCGAAGCGCGGCGAGCTGTCCATCAGGAGAGCATCTGGCAGGCAGCGTCGAGGTGATGGTCGCAGCAGGGACTCAAGCGGGAGCAGCATTAGCCGGGTCAAGCAGAGAACCCACCGCAGGCGCACAGGGTCCGCCCAAGCAGATCACACTGCAAACCGCCGAGGTAATTCCGCCAGTGACAAACCCGGCCGAGCTACATGACACCACCCCAAAGGCACCAAGAGTGAGAGGACCACCTCTGGAGAGACCAGAGAACATTCTTCAGGCAACTATAGAGAACTTAACCACACCTGTAGCGCCGATACTTGATCCGGCAAATGCTCAGGCAGAGTTAGAGGAAACCAGGCAAAAGGTGCTGGTAGAGGCCAAAAAAGTATCAGCCCTGCGGGAATCCTTGAACAGGACCCTGAGAGAATATGCAAAAGCTAATAAGCTTGATATCGCACCCGAGCGGGTGGACGAACTGAGATTAAGAGGAAAGAACCTCATGAATGATATTAACAAAGAGCATGAAGCTCACAGAGCCGAATCAGGCGATTTGGGTTTGCCGAGGTACAGTACCCCGGCGAAAAACCTGAGAGCGGCAAATGCCGCAGCATTGGAATTAGAGGGGTTAACAGGGGAAGCTCGGCAGAAGCAACAAGAAAGAGTGAATGAGCTGGTGCGCATCGCGAACCAGCAAAATGAGGAAATGCTCAGAGCTAACCCGGCAAGACCAGGGGCTTCACGGATGGTTCATTCGGCAGGGGCAGCACCTGCTTTATCTGCGGCAGCGGCATCTTCACCCGGAAACAACGCTAGAAAAGAAAAAGCAGTAACCTCAGGGAAGAGGAACAAACAAATTGTTCCATATGACCCGGCAATAGCTGGAAAGGCGAATGAGAACAGAGGCAATGCAAGCCGAGGTAATAGTGGGGAGAGAAACCACGACCGTATGGAAAAGGACGGCGGCGGCCGAGGTAATGGGGAGCACGGCAGGAAAGAACCTGCAAGAGACAATCATGAAAACCAAACCCCGGCCGAGGTAAGGAGAGAAGTGCCGCTCAACCCGCAACCAAGACATGAGCCTCGGCAGGAAAGAGAAGTGAGGCCAGCTCGCTATAATCAGATGAATGAAAGGTATAATGATGGATATTCCGAGGTAGAATATGCAAACCAGGGTGGAAACAATCACTATGGGATGCAGGATAGAATCCTGTACAGAGATTTGCCAGCAAGTGATGCAAGAGTAAAATTGGATCGGCTATACCGGTCCGAGCTATTGGAAGAGCAAGGTCCACCAGGTCCGACATGTTTTGGACCACGGATCATGGGCGAACCACCAGTGCCAAATTTTCAGTTGGCGAGAGGCACAAAAACGTACAATGGAAGTACCAAGCCACAAGACTGGTTGATTGATTATGCCACCGCTGTGAACATAGCGGGTGGCAACCTAAGATGGGTTGTGCGGTATGTCCCACAGATGTTGGAAGGACCAGCCAGGGTATGGTTGAATAATCAACCAGCTGGCAGTATCAACTGCTGGTTAGATTTCGAAGAAATGTTCGTTAGCAACTTTACCAGCACATACAAGAGACCAAATAGACCACAGCAACTAGCCATGTGCAAGCAGAGGCCGAATGAAACAGATAGAGAGTTTTTAACTCGATGGTGTAACCTGAGAAATTCATGTGAGGGAGTTATCGAATCGCAAGCAATCGCTTGGTTCGCGCAAGGCTGCCGTTATGCCAGCGTGTTGTGGCAACGCCTGCAGAGAGATATGCCAACCACACTGGCAGAAACTATCAGAATAGCGGACTCCTATGCATTGGGTGACCCAACCCAACCGGAGTTAATGTCGGCAGATCATCGTGAGCAACAAGACCAGTACACGAGAGAATTGGCCGGGTCATCCAGGCGTGATTTCAGAGGAAGAAGAAGAGAAGAGAGGCCGGATTATAGGTATAATTCAGCCCAGGTGGCGGCTATAGCACAAGATCAGCCGAGTCACGGAGCAACTCAACGACAGAAAAATGGACCTCAACAGTGGACATCAAGAAATGAGGGGAAGAGGCAATGGACCTCAGAGCAAAAGAAGCAATGGCAAGAGAGGCCGAAGTATACGTTCGAATCCATGTTGGATCAGCCGTGTAAATTTCACACATCAAACCCATCTAGACCGGCCAATCATACAACCCGGCAATGCGCCTGGATGAAAAATGCGATGGGGAACCCGGCAGGAGTTCAGGCTCCCCATCAGGTGCAACAGCAGCATCAGCCGCAGTTAACTGGAGCAAATACACAGCAACTGATGCTACCGCCCCCTCCCCCGAGGTACGATAACTCGGATCGGAGGGATGCAGTGCATCAAGTAATGAACCAGGGGCAGGACGGGAGGATAAATCCGGCAAATGCTGGACGTAATGATTACAGGGAACATCACCAGTCTTATTGTGTGTTCACGACAGAACAGCAGGACAAGCAGAGTGTGCAGCGCCGGCATATGGAAGTGAATGCAGTTGTACCGGCAGTGCCAAGATACCAGCCATGGTCTGATCAGGAGGTGACCTGGAGCATGAAAGACCACCCCAGAATAATGCCGAGTCCAGGATCATACGCACTTGTGTTGGATCCGACGTTTGTGGGACCAAGCATCAATGTGAAATTCTCAAAAGTACTCATCGACAATGGAAGCAGTATCAACATCATGTACAAAGATACCATGCATAAGCTCGGAATATCACAGAATATGCTGCAGTCCACGAGGACAACTTTCCATGGGATAGTGCCAGGGCTTTCATGTGAGCCCATCGGTAAAGTCCGAGAGGACGTATTATTCGGTACAAGAGATAATTGCAGAGCAGAAAATTTAGAATTTGAGGTGGTCGATCTGGAAAGTTGTTATCATGCTCTACTCGGACGGCCCGCACTGGCCAAATTCATGAGCAGCTGTCATATAGGTTATCTAAAGATGAAGTTACCCGGACCACAAGGGGTGATAACAGTCGCAGGGGATTACAAGAAGTCAATGGAGTGTGCCTCGGCCGGGTCAAATTTGGCCGAGTCATTGGTTATAGCAAGAGAAAAGAAAAGGATTCAGGAGGTAGCATCCCTCGCTCAGTCAGCACAGTTAAGCATGCCGGCACTGGCCAACCCTCATGGCAGTGTTTCTTTTCAACCGACCAAAGAGACGAAGAAATTTCAGATTGATGAGCAATTCCCAGAGCGCACCGTTACTATTGGTGCAGGCCTTGACGCCAAATAGGAAGGCGAGCTCACCAACTTCCTCCGTGAGAATCGGGACATATTTGCATGGTCAACTCAAGATCTGCAAGGTGTGCCGA
This sequence comes from Avena atlantica, assembly GCA_910589765.1. Classification (NCBI taxonomy): domain Eukaryota; kingdom Viridiplantae; phylum Streptophyta; class Magnoliopsida; order Poales; family Poaceae; genus Avena; species Avena atlantica. Next base: position 467,473,586 of record OU342734.1, on the reverse strand, counting down.
GGGAGTTGGCTGAGCACTCTTTAAACGTCAGGCCAGGAGCACGGCCGGTGAAGCAACCTCTCCGCCGCTTCGCCGAAGACAGGAGAAAAGTAATAGGGGATGAAATAGCTCGGCTTCTCGCAGCCGGGTTCATCATGGAGGTGCTATATCCGGATTGGTTATCAAATCCGGTGCTAGTAGAAAAGAAAAAATATGACCCCAATGTAGCCATTGTGTGGCGAATGTGTATCGACTACACTAACCTGAACAAGGCGTGTCCGAAAGATCCTTTTCCATTGCCTAGAATAGACCAAGTCATTGACTCGACCGCTGGCTGTGAGCTGTTATCATTTGTAGACGTGTATTCTGGTTTCCACCAGATACCGTTAAATCCGGCCGATCAAATAAAGACTGCATTTATTACCCCGTACGGGGCTTATTGTTATCGCACAATGCCATTCGGCCTGCGAAATGCAGGAGCAACGTATCAAAGGTGCATGCAAAAATGCCTACATGATCAAATAGGAAAAAATGTACAAGTATATGTGGATGACGTAGTCATCAAAACTAAGGAGAGCAAAACCTTGCTAGAAGATATACGGCAAACTTTCGCGAACCTGAGAAGGTTCCGAATGAAACTTAATCCAGAGAAATGCACATTTGGTGTGCCGGCAGGAAAACTACTCGGGTTCCTTGTGTCCAGCCGAGGTATCGAGGCTAATCCAACGAAGATAAGAGCAATAGAAAGAATGGAATTGCCGAGATGTTTGAACGATGTACAAAAATTCACGGGCTGCCTGGCCTCGCTTAGTCGATTTGTATGTCGGCTAGGAGAAAAGGCACTGCCACTTTATCAGCTGATGAGAAAGTCGGACAAATTCGGCTGGACTCCCCAGGCCGACCTTGCGTTTCAGGACTTGAAAAAGATGCTAGTTACGGCACCCATTTTAGCTTCTCCATTATCGAAAGAACCTATGCTACTTTATATAGCGGCTACCAATCGAGTAGTTAGTACTGTGGTTGTAGTGGAACGACTTGAAGAGGGTAAGTCAGTTCAGAGGCCAATATATTATCTAAGTGAAGTATTATCCACTTCAAAGCAGAATTATCCGCACTATCAGAAGATGGCCTATGGAGTATATATGTCGGCAAAAAAGCTTAAGCATTACTTTGAAGAGCACCCCATCAAAGTAATATGTGAGGCACCCATAGCCGACATATTGAACAACAAAGATGCAAGTGGCCGAATAGCAAAATGGGCGATCGAGTTATCACCGTATGCTCCACAATTTGATAGAAGAGATGCAATCAAATCTCAGGCTGTCGCCGACTTTCTCGTAGACTGGGCCGAGGTGCAATATGAGCCACCATTGCCAGATCCAAATTACTGGACAATGCATTTTGATGGTTCCAAACTAAGGAACGGTTTGGGAGCAGGAATAGTGCTGACCTCGCCTAAAAAAGATCAATTGAAATATGTACTGCAAATACATTTTGCCGCGTCCAACAATGTAGCTGAATATGAAGCACTAGTCCATGGATTAAAGGTGGCAAAAGAAATTGGTATACGCCGAATCCTATGCTACGGTGACTCGGATCTAGTAGTACAGCAAGTATCGGGCACTTGGGACGCATTAGATGCTAATATGGCTTTATACAGATTCCATGTGCAAAAGATCAGTGGATATTTTAAAGGATGTGAATTCCACCACATACCACGAGCAGAAAATGACGCTGCTGACACATTGTCAAAATTAGGATCAACCCGGCAGTCAATTCCGCCAGGTATTGCCCTGGAGCACCTCAGGAAACCATCAATAAACCCATCACCAGAGTCCGAATCAATCTTTATCCCAGCAAGTTCTGCAGAGAATCATGCGCCAATGGAGGTAGATCCGCAGAAAGATTCGGAACCCCTAAAGAGGGGGACAGCCGAGGTAATAGCAATCATGGAGAGAGCCGAGGTATATACGTCGGCAGAAAACATGGAGATAGACAGTGAGATCACTGCAGAAAGAGTAACGCCGATATGGGCGCAACCCATATTTTCGTACCTAAAAGACGCGGTATTGCCGAGTAATGAAGTATTAGCCAGACAAACCGTCAGAAGAGCAAAAGCCTATACAATCATAAACAATGAGTTATATAAGAGAAGCGTAACAAACATATTGCAGAAGTGCGTGAGTTCCACAGAAGGTCAGGAAATCCTTCTAGACATACACCAAGGAGAATGTGGGCACCATGCCTCATCTCGCGCTTTAGTAGCCAAGGCATTCAGGCATGGATTTTACTGGCCAACGGCGTTAAAAGAGGCAGAAGAATTAGTTAAGAAGTGCAATGGGTGTCAGAGATATGCAACCAGAATACAGATGCCGTCGGCCGAGTTAAAAACAATACCCATCACTTGGCCATTTTCTGTATGGGGTTTAGACATGGTGGGACCTTTCAAGCCGGCGAGAGGAGGAATGACCCACATCTTGGTTATGGTAGACAAGTTTACAAAGTGGATTGAAGTAAAACCAATCAAAAAGTGTGATGGGCACACAGCAGTGAAATTCCTCAAGGATATCATCTTGAGATACGGATACCCACATAGCATTATTACGGATAATGGCACGAACTTTGCAGAAGGAGCCTTCGCCAGATTTTGCCAAGAGAAACACATAAGACTAGATGTTGCCTTGGTGGCCCACCCAGCATCCAATGGGCAAGTTGAAAGGTCTAATGGACTGGTGTTATCAGGAATAAAACCACGACTCGTTGAACCTTTGCAACGGTCGGCAGGATGTTGGATCGAAGAAATCCCAGCCGTGTTATGGAGCCTTTGAACTACTCCGAATAGATCAACAGGTTACACTCCATTCTTTCTGGTATACGGGGCAGAGGCCGTACTCCCAGCCGACATAATATATGACTCGCCAAGAGTCGCTCAGTACACAACCTCTGAAACAAATGAAATAGCTCGGCAAGATGCCATAGACCTATTGGAAGAAGCCAGAGAGTTGACATTATCACGATCGGCCATTTATCAACAGAACTTACGACGGTATCACAGCAAGAAAGTGAATCCAAGAGTATTCAAAGAAGGAGATTTAGTCCTCCGGCTGGTGCAGCGCACGGCCGGCATGCACAAATTATCACCCCCATGGGAAGGACCATTTATCGTGAGCAAAGCATTGCACAACGATGCATATTATCTGATCGATGCTCAATCCCCTGGAGAGAACAAGGCAGACAAAGCTGGTGAAGAAACGAAGCGCCCCTGGAATGTGGCTTTACTTCGGCCATTTTACTCATAGTTTTGTATCTCAAGGTCAAAAAACCAATGATGTATTTGCATCTCGGCACCTAGAGCAGTGACTCGGGGACTGCCGTGGGTTATATTTATTTCATATCATGTATTCAAACCTCGGCACCCAGAACAGTTACTCGGGGACTGCCATATGTGATGTTATTTCATGTTAGATGTTTGAACCTCGGCACCCAGAGCAGTTACTCGGGGACTGCCATATGTAATGATTATTTCGTATTATATGTTTGAACCTCGGCACCCAGAGCAATGACTCGGGGACTGCCATATGGTATATTTATTTCTTTCGCGTTACATACTTGAACATTGGCGACCAGAGCAGTGACTCGGGGACTGCCGTATGTTGTGTTCTTTTCATGTTACGAATATGCACCTCGGTGCCCAAAGCATTGACTCAGGGACTATCATATGATATGTCAATTTCGTATTGGCACTTAAACTTCGGCATCTAAAGCAACGACTCGGAGACTACCATCTGATACCTCAAACCTATGCTAAACGCAATCATATCAGTTCTACACCACCTCCGAAACTTGATTCATATAAGGAAGTTCCGGATGGTAAACGACGATCCAGCGATCGTTGCTTACTTCCACAACGGAGTAATTAACTTATGTTCAAAACAGGTCAATAGCGTAGATATTCAGCGCCAACGCCTGGATAAGATCATCAAAATAACGGCAAAAGTTGAGCCCTAAAAGATGAAGAAATTACAAGCCAGCAAGGCAAGAATTCGGACGAGCATCCACTTAACCAAGAATCTCAACAACACATAGCGAAAGAAATTCGAATCATACGAGTTGACAAATTTTTTGTCTACATTGTACGCCCGACATACCAGGGATCGCAAATAACCTAGGCGTTGTTCGTTGGAGGGGCAGCTACTTGCTCAGGTGCGGGGCACTCCGAAGTAGGAGGAACTTCGACTGAGGTCGCCTCGCCCTCCGCCGACCCAGGTGCAACTTCGGCGGTATCACGGGGTTGTTCAGGAGCGTCAGTACGCGCGGTAGAATGCCCGGTGCCTTTGGAGGAAGACCGCGCATCGCCGTTGCTATCCGAGCTTGAGCTGGAGCTATCGGATGTGGCCGAATCATCTTCACCTTCCCCGTGCTCAGCTGAATCATCACCCGAAGCACCTTCAGCCGCGACCTCCTGATCCGGATCTGGGAGAAAACTCGGCCCTTCATTCCAAGTGTGCATGTCGGCGTACTCGACGAGCTGGAAAGCCCGAGCTTGCCGAAGAGCAACAAAGGTGGGATCTTCAACCCAGGGGGAGCCAGTGCGCAGATTCCTCAGAATGTCAAGAGAGATGTCTTCATACCATGACATGATTACAGTAAGGGCCATGTCGGCACCAGCACGCGCAGCAGATTCTCTCCAAAGACTCAACTGTCTCTCAGATGCCATCAGCCTGGTCACCAATAACTTGACCTCGTTGATATCAGGAGTCCCTGAGGTATTCGGCCAGAGTACATGGTAAGCTCGGATAGCGGCCTGCACCAAGTCCCGGCCCATAATTTTCATCGGACCAACTGCAGCACCAACAGCAACCAAGAAATCCTCCATCGAATATTCAAAGTCAACAGCAACCGGTTCACCTCGACGAGCGCGAGCTGCAAGAACAGCTTTAGAACTCACGGGTTTGGCCTCGGGGAAGTGATCTGCGCAAAACATGGACATGTCAAAGGATAGCAGCGACGACAAAGAAAAAATATAGTTCGGCCATGCCAAATAACTTACGATGAATGTAGCTCATCATTATCTGAAGGTCCTTGGCCCAAGCAGCTTTACTCTTCTCGAAACGAGCAATTTCCTCGCTCAAGCCGCGAGTTTTAAGTTCGGAAGCTTCGAGGAGTTCTTTGTTCTTCTGTAGATCCAGAGTCAGCCGATTCTTTTCCTCGGAAAATTCTTGGTCGACCTTTTCTAGCTCGGACTTCTGAGAGAGCTTGAGTGTATTCACCTCGGATCTCAGGCAAGCTATCTCATCATCTTTTTCTTGTAGTTGCGCCGAATGAACTGCGCTTTGTTCTAAAAAATGCAGCATCACGTCAGGCATGGGCACGCAATCTTGTTGCGACACTGCAAAGTCTTGCAACTCGGCTTTACCACAGCCCAACGCAATAAGGAAACTTAGCATAGATACTAAAAGGAGAAGGAGTAGAGTAGAAAGGAAACTAACCTTCCAAGGTCTTGATCTTCTTTTCAAGGCGGATATTGAGGTTATTGATATTACCTATTCAACAAGAAGTAAGCCGGCATTCCGCGGACGAGTATATGAGAAAGTTGGGAATAAGGAAAAGGAACTGTCGACTTATCGGCCTTCTTTGCCACGAGCAGAACTTTCTCGTACTTCTCTTCCAGCTTGCGGTGCGAGAAAAGCAACCTCTGGAACTCGGCGGTCCGTCGGTCATGTGCAACCTGAGCAATGGAGCAAAATGATAAAACAACAAGTAGAAGCTAAATTAGATCCGAATCAAGCAAAGCTTAATTCGGCTCTAGGTGGCTGGATATTCAAAGCTATACTAAATCCGAGTCAAGAAGGACTTAACTCAGATCTAGGTGGCTGGATATTCAAAGCTAAACTAGATCCGAATCAAGCAAAACTTAACTCAGATCTAGGTGGCTGGATATTCAAAGCTAAACTAGATCCGAATCAAGCAAAGCTCACTTCGGCTCTAGGTGGCCGGATATTCAAAGCTATACTAAATCCGAGTCAAGAAGGTCTTAACTCAGATCTAGGTGGCTGGATATTCAAAGCTAAACTAGATCCGAATCAAGCAAAACTTAACTCAGATCTAGGTGGCTGGATATTCAAAGCTAAACTAGATCCGAATCAAGCAAAGCTCACTTCGGCTCTAGGTGGCTGGATAGGCAAAGCTAAACTAGATCCGAATCAAGCAAAGCTTAATTCGGCTCTAGGTGGCTGGATATTCAAAGCTATACCAGATCCGAATCAAGCAAAGCTCAATTCGGCTCTAGGTGGCCGGATATTCAAAGCTATACTAAATCCGAGTCCAGAAGGACTTGACTCAGATCTAGGTGGCTGGATATGCAAAGCTACACCAAGTCCAAATAAACTATGAACTAGATGGCCGGACTAACAAACCTTAGAAATAAAATTAAGTCAAACTTCCAAGCATACAACAAGTTATTTCCTTGCAAGTTTCGGGGACTAGAGAATATGGTAGCATCTGGAGACTAATTTAAGACTCAGAGATAAAACAATTACCGCATTCATCTTGTTGGTATCAATGATAAACTGGGCAGCATGGTCAAAACGGCCGCTGATGTCAGAAAGCTGGAAAGGGTGGTTGGCTGGATTACCCTCAAATTGATCAGCAGCATTCCAGTTATTGGCATACTCAACCAGCGCTCCAAGGCTGTTCCCGCTAGCTGTCAGAGTTAAAACTTTACCCCGGGCAGGCGGTCCGACCACGGCAGTCGCAGGGCTCTTATGAAGAGCAAGCTGGCTGCCGGTGGCCGAGGTAACAGTGACTTTGGCAGATGCAGCTCCCTTACGCAGCACGTCTGCAATACTCGGCTGAGAAGAGCCGGCAAGACCTTTCTGAGAAGAAGTCTTGACGGCAATAGCACGTTTCTCCTTAGAAGAGGCATCAGCAGGAAGTTGCGCCTCCGAAGTGGGGACGGAGTCCTTAGGACCAGCGGAGGATAAGCTCGCAGAGGGCGCCGGGGCAACGACCTTTTCGGCCGAGGTCGGGATGACCGTAGAAACTGCCGGAGTAGATGGAGGCTCAATGGTAACGCTGGGGCCCATAGAGGGGACAGCTGGCTCAACGAAAACATCGGAGGGCCGGATCGGATCCAGGTCAATGGAAGAGGTCTCAGGGGCATCACGACGAATAGGCGACGTATTCGGAGCGGGGGGAGAAGCAGGACGAATAGGACTAGGAATTCTGGTGTCATCAGCGGGAGGAGGATATGGCGGCCGAATCGGACGGCTAGTCATACTAGGACCGCCGGGTTTAACAGACAGAGGAGCGCTGGAAAAATAAGAAAGAAGATTCGTCGGTATGAGAAACAGAAAGAGAGAAACAAGAAATATAGGCAAAAGAACTTACCCAGCAACCCCGGGCATAGTCTTGCGCCTGGGAGGATTCGGAGCGGATTTCTTTATTCGCTTCTTAGGAACCGCCTCCGAGGCACTAGCAGGAGCCCCGCGCTTCCCCGAGGTAACGGGACGCCGGGAAGCAATAGGTTCGGCGTCATGAACCTGACCGGCCGGATTAGCTGGGAAAGTAGAAGCCGGAAATGCATAAGAAATAGGCATGGCGGCAACTACCTCAAGAATTTGGACCTCGTCCGAATCACCTTCCTCCTCTTGCGCTGAAGTTTTGCCGCGAGCTCGAGCCGGAGCAGGATCCGACTTAGGGACGAACTCCTCGGAGTCCGGCTCGCCAGTATCCGGGGTACTCCTGTCTGCGGGCCAAGGGAGCTGCAGAACTTTGGCGTCCTCGTTCTTCTGCTCCGCGAACCTCTGCAGGACAAGGAGAGAAAATCATGTAAACCAGTCTCTAAAAACTGGGGAAAAATAGAGTAATGGAGATTAGGCTTACCTCGGGAGGCGGACGGTCGCGGGTGAATGGTTTTAACCCCCAAGACCAATCCTCAGGCATCTCAGTCTTGAAGATAGCTCGGACGCGCTTATGAATAAGGTAATTGTCCAACTCCACGGTCGAGACTCGGTTAGGGTCCAGAGGACCACTCATGTAGCATAGCTTGTGGGTCCGTTGCTGGAAGGGGCAGATCCGGCTACTAATAAAAGTTGCCATCAGGTCTTCGCCGCACAACCCGGCCCGAATCAACTCTTTTAGCCGAATCTCGAAGGCCTCGGCCAGGGCGTGAGTTTTCCTCGGATTATAGAGCCAGTTCACTTTGGAAGGTGGGCCAATTGAGAATGGAGGGAGCCGAATCTTGTCTTCCGCCCCTCTGTTCTTGACATAGAAGAATGACTTGTGCCATTTCTTGCACGACTCCAACCCAGTGACACGGGGGAACACGGATTTCCTCCGAGGTGTAATAGACGCCGCCCCACATTGGGTGAGCAACTTCTCGGAAGGATGCAGAGATTTGTCGGGAACAACGTTGGAGCGGATCTGGAAGAACTTCGACCAGACATGCACTGACGGCCACAGGCCGAAGTAACCCTCCGAAGCGGAGATGAAAGCGGAAAGAGAAGCCATGGCATTCGCAGGAAGGTGGTGCGGCTGAAGGCCGAAGTAATCAAGGAATTCTCTAGCGAAATCGCTAAGAGGGAGACCGAAGCCGCGGGCGAAGTGAGACATGAAAACCACATACTCGCCCTCTCTGATAACTGGAGAGGATTCGCTGCCGGGTAAACGACAGGAAACCTCGGCAGGAATCCGTCGAGTTCGGATGAGCCATTCAATCTCACGGCGCGTGACTGAAGAGCCCTGCCACGATCCACGCTCGGGCCCGGAGCCAGCGTCATCGTCCTCAACAAGAGCACCGCTAAACGAACTAGACATGGGTGCGCCGGAGAGATCGCCGGAGGAAAAACTGGCGGCGGAGGGGAGCTTAGAGCTACAAGGCCCCGTCGGAACTTAGCACGAAAACAATGGCGAAGAGAGGAGGAACCGTCGCCTGAGCACGAAAACGGAGCAGATCGATCTAGGGCAAGATCAGGGCAAGGTGGTCAGAGAGGACTCACCGGCGGCGGAGCCACAGCCGTAGAGCGCGGGCGAGAAAGGCCGAACGACGCGGCGGAATCCTCGCCGGCGGAGGCTCTGGCTGATGAGCGGCGGCGGAGCGGCAAGAGAACGCGCAGGCGAAGGGAAGAAGGAGAGCGGACGCGAGCGATAAGGGGAAAGATGAACCCTGCGGGCGCGTTTCCCCTCTTTATAGTCAAGCCATGAACAGGGGAGTGGGATCGTGGGTGTGGCAGTTACCCGTGTAGATCGTGGGAACAGCACGAACGCACGACGGTGAGTGGAGCCACACCAACGGCCACAGACAAAGAAAAGTTGTTACGATCCCAAGGGGGGCGGCACACGAGGCGTCGCGGCGGCGGCGCAGCAGGTACAGGGTTCACTGTAGCTTGTCAGTAAGCACTGTAGAAGGACCTAAAAACTAGAAGAGCAATGATGGGGTGACACGTAGGACGTGGCGTACGATGGAAGGAACGAGGAAACCTCGGACGAGGCCATAGCTCGGAAACAAGACTGAAGAAAGTGATGAAGCTGATATAACCCGGCCAAAGCTATTGACAGGGCCACACCAGCTTCGGGGACTAATGTCGGGAGGTTAACCTCGGGTAGGTCAGAGACGGGGAAAGACAGAGGTACTGTCCCCGTCTGGTTTCCGAGCTAAGGCCTAGGTCGGCCGAATCATGGATATGTCGGCCGATGAACGGAGGCAAGAAGCCCATGTATAGGTATCAAGTGGTTACCCGGCCGAGTTAATGAGAAAATCGGCCGGGTTACCCAAATGATCTTCATACAGGTGAGGAACGAGCCGAGTAACACAAGGTAAGGCCGAGTGATACGAAGCTTGCAGGAGAAGGAGAAGCCCAGGGTCAAACTATAGCTGCAGGCTAGAAGGAATCAGAACAGGGCCAAGCACAAGAGACAAGGATGCACAGCGTCAGAGGGGCAGAAGGAGGTCACGGAGGTGACAGTCCTGGAGCCCGAGGCACGCAGGAGGGGGCCACTAGAGCCTTGCCGTCATTAGAAGGGCGACAGGGAAAGGAGGCCGCCGAACTACTATTTTGGGACAAGCATATTCCACGAATATGCTTGCCTCGTCAGCCCTAAGGGCACCCAAGGCACCCCTTTATAAGGGGAGGTTTGGACCTTGAGGGGGGATGGATTCCTGGAGCACCGTTAGACTGGGGAGATTCACATTGTCCCCCTGTAAACAGCTCAAGGAGCACTTGTAACCCATCAAGAGAGAAATAAAGTTCATCACTTTGGCAGCTTGAGTGTAAAGACAGTTGCATCTTCCCTCCCCAGATCCCACTAGCATCCATTGGCCCCATACTTTAGCCTACCCATGGCATCTGCCGTGCCACCACCACGACAAGCAGCAGAGTAGGACACGGAAGGCACACTTACCAAGCGATGCGTAGAGACAACGACGTGCAACAACGAGGAAGGCGAGCAACCTGCGGGCGAACCAAAAGGCAAAAAATATTACGAAAGAACCCCCGAGACCAAAAGATAAGCCAACTAGAAACCATAGAAAGATGAGGGCCGTAATAGAGCCCACCTCAATCAAAAGGACCAGCCATGGGGAAACCTATCGTGCTAGACAGACTGAAGGAAGGCAGGAATAAATTGAACCGGAACGAAGGTGGTCCGAGGAGCAGCAGCAGAGGGAATGGGGAATGAGTGGATACACAGCTGAAACCGGCCGTCAAGAAAGAGGAGAGCACGCCCAAAAAACGGTGGAACAAGTGTTTCTACCGAAATACGACCCACCAACAACACGCCACCACGTGCTAGCAAGCGGGCGAATGGGGCCACAGGCAACGAGGCTGGCTTGGGCGTGAGCCGGTGAGAGAAGCACGCCCCGCCCCTCCTCCAATCGAACGCACGGCGACGCGGCGCAACACGCCGAGACACGCGAACCGAATCAATAGGCCACCGACAAACGGGTCCGGTGAACCCTAGGGGCCACCCATAGCCTAACAACCGGCAAGGCACGACCGAATAAGAAGGAAAAGGCAAAGAAAGGTGCAGGCCGCCCATGTCGCACACAAAAGTCTCTGAAGGGGCCCTCCACGCCCACAACTGTGACGTCGCCCACGTCGCCGCCCATGAAAGTCCACGAAGGGGCCCTCCACGCCCACAACTATGACATCGCCCATGGCGTCAACTACCGTCCTCGACTCCTCGCCGGCGAAACCACCGCACGCATACATCGCGCCTATCGCGACCGACAATTGGTCCCCACAGGAACAATGGGCCACCGAGTCAGTGAGATAAAGAAGAGGCTAACGAGGCGAGACAGCCGCTGTCCACCCACCATCGCATGTAAATCGCAACAGGAGTGCACGAAAAACGCGCGTGATGCGAACCAACAAAAAGAACCCGACGTCTCCACTAACGGCCCCGAAGGCAGCATGGCCCCAATTGGCATCGTCCCATCCGTTATAGAAAGAAATAATAAAAGGGCACACAACACCGAAAAGCCATCGAAGAAAAACAGAACGCGCTTGCACTATTCCAGGCGGCCGGTCATGGTCTATTTTTTGAACGGAAGCCCTAGAAGCTTTACTAAGTCAAAACAGGCGGCACAAGTTGCACTAAGACCCTTACAAACAGAGAATTAAATGATAAGGCCTTAGAAAAAACAAACAAGTAATGGAGACCATCGCTGCTGGGAGCCAGTGTTGGCACCGGGGAACATGCCCGTTGGTGCTTCGCCGAAGATGGATCCTTGCGCTAGGTCGTGGAAGATCCTCCCAAAATGCTCTCTGGCCAGGAGGATGTAGAACGGTCTGCATCGCCCGTGACCGGGGCAGCTCTTGCCGCCATGGATAGCGCCGATGCATCGTCGCTTCCTGGGAGTCCAGTTGAAAGCTTCCGACACACAGCTCCACTGCACATCACTACCCCACCGAGGAAGGGAGTGACTTCCAACCCCGGCCTGCTCCTTCTCTTGTCTTCCACCACGGCCACATCGAGGAAGAACCAGGAGGGGGAAGAAATTCCCCAACGCAGCGGGGCCAAACTCCATCTCGTTCTGCCACCGCCAACTCTGCTGCGACGACCCTCCCCCTCGCCGCCTCGGCCGGCCAGGAGACTCATCGCCGCAGAGCAACTCCACAGCAGGAGATAGAGAACGACACCTACTTTATCTGCGAAAACAGATGCTCTCACCGTTTTCCCGCACTCCGGCCAAAGGAGCCGCAACAAAGAGGCAAGAAACCCTAGGGCAGAAGGGAAGCTGCCACCACCCTGAGATCTGCTCCAACACGCACATAAGGGGCAAACCGAAACTAACCTACCTAGACTACATCCTACTGTAGGGTTTCGTAGCATGGAAAACAAAAAAATTCTATCGCATACAAACAAACAAGCCAAGATCTATCTACTAGATTGTAGCAATGAGTCGATAGAATAACTCACCCTCGAAGATTCCAAAGTGTTTAACGAGAGCGGATTCTCGTGGGTGATGTAGTCGTACTCTTCCCGATCTCAAGATCGCGTAGACGATCCTTCCGGCGCTGCGTTCCGGCAGCGCTCCCACAGTCGGTCACACGTTCGGTACTTGACGAAAACCTTCCTCTCCCTTGTTCCAGCAGGCAGCGTAGGTTGTAGCACACTCCTCGCGATTCCGGCAGCACAACGGCGTGGTACCGGAAGTAGAGGGGAGATCTCGCAGGGCTTCGCCTTAAGCCGGAGCGAGTATGGTGGTGTATGAGAGAGTCCCTCGACGATCTAGAGTTTAGACACGTCGAGGAGGGGCAATCCGGCGGCTAGGGTTTAGCTAGGCGGCGGCGGCGGTTTGCCCTAGGGCCGGCGGCGGCTATGGAGGCGGCGGCGGCTTGGTACTAGGGTTTGGAGGAGAGGATCTTGTGTGTCTAGGAGGGGAGCCCTGCCCCTCCTTTTATAGGTGGAGGGGCCGGCCGGCCAAGGGGAGGGGATTCCCTCCCCTACTCGGCTTGGTGGTGCGCCGGCGGTGGGGAGGAGGGACTCCTCCCCAACTCGGTTTCCTCCTCTTTTTCCACTTCCCAAAAATAGCTGTTTGACTTTCAAACTAGCCGTTTGAATTTTCAAACTAGGATTTGATTTAATCCTTTATTTTGTTCAGCGATGACACTTAGTACATGATGCAATCGTACCAACTTGATATAACACATTCATGCACCCTTCCCCTCCGGAGTGCCGGACATTCCGGAACCTTCTAGAACATTCCCGATGAAAACACCGGAATCATTCTCCAACTCCGAAACGGGACTTTCCTTATATGAATCTTATTCTCCGGACCATTCCGGATCTCCTCGTGATATCCCGAATCCCATTTGAGACTCCGAACAACATTCGGACTCTTTCTCATCATTCCATAACTACTCAAACAACGTCGAATCCTTAAGTGTGTCTCCCTACGGTTCGTAAATTATGCGGACATGATCGAGACACTTCTCCGATCAATAACCAATAGAGGAATCTGGAAATTCATATGGCTCCCACATATTTCTACGATTACTTTGCGATCGAATGAACCACTTACATACGATATCAATTTCCCTTTGTCTCACGATAATTTACTTATCCGAGGTTATGATCGTCGGTATCTCTGCATACCTAGTTCAACCTTGTTACCGATAAGTACTCTTTTCTCGTTCCCGTGATATGTGATCCCTTGTGAGCCAGTCACATGCTTGCAAGCTAATTGGATGACATTTCACCGAGAGGGCCCAGAGTATATCTATCCGTCATATGGATGGTCAAATCCCACTCTTGATCCATGTGTTTCAACCAATACTTTCCGAACACTCAATCCTACCTTTATAGCCACCCAGTTACGGTGTGGTGTTTGATGTCATAAAAGCATCCATCCGGTAAAGGTGATATGCATGATCTCATGGTCGAAGGAATTAGGTTACTATGTATCAGAAAGCATATAGCAATTGAACTATTAAAATGACTTGATCTTTATGCTACGCTTATCTATAGGAGTATGTCCACCATATCATTCTCCTAACGATATGATCTTGTTGTTAATAACATCTCAATGTTCATGATAGGCAAACCACAATCATCTATTAACCAACAAGCTAGTATTATATAGAGGCTTTACTAGGGACTTCAAATTAAGTTTACAAATCACACAAGTATTAATGTTTCCTTGTTAATACTATTATAGCATGAATGTAAACATTTATCATAAACACAAAGATATAATAATAACTATATTTATTATTGCCTCTAGGGCATATCTCCAACAGTCTCCCACTTGCACTAGAGTCATCTAATCTAGATTACATGGTAATATACCGAACACCCATGGCAGTTTGGTGCTGGTCATGTTTTGCCCTCGGGAGAGGTTTAGTCAATGGATCCGCCACATTCAGATCTGTGTGTACTTTGCAAATCTTTATATCCCCATCTTGGATATGTTCTCGAATAGCGTGAAAACGTAGCTTGATGTGCTTCAGCTTCTTGTGTGACCTTGGTTCTTGCGCATTGGCTATGGCGCCCATGTTATCACAGTAGATAGACATTGGGTCCCGCGCACTAGGAACCACACCCAGCTCTGTAATGAACTCTTTCATCCATATCGCTTCTTGTGAAGCCTCCGAAGCAGCCATGTATTCCGATTCAGTTGAAGATCTCGCCACAACGCTTTGCTTTGCACTCCTCCAGCTAACTGCTGCACCATTCAAAATAAATACGTATCCAGATTGTGATTTAGAATCATCCGGATCGGTGTTCCAACTAGCATCGGTGTAACCATTAACAACGAGTTGTTCATCACCTCCATAAGAAATAACCATATCCTTAGTTCTTCTTAAGTACTTAAGGATGTTTTTGACCGCTGTCCAATGATCCACTCCTGGATCACTTTGATATTTGCTAGTTAAACTAACATCATATGCAATGTCGGGTCTAGTACATAGCATGGCATACATTAGAGATCCTATGGCTGAGGCTAGGGAGTCTTACTCATCCTTTCTCTATCTTCTGCCGATGTCGGACTTTGAGTTTTACTCAAGGTCGTATTGGGCAACATGGGCAAGAACCCTTTCTTGCTATCTTCCATTCCAAACCTCTTTAGAACTTTGTACAAATATGTACTTTGTGACAATGATATTTGGCGTTTCGATCTATCTCTATAAATCTTTATGCCTAATATATAAGCTGCTTCGCCAAGATCCTTCATTGAAAAACTATTATTCAAATATTCCTTGACACTATTAAGAAGGTCTACATCATTCCCAATCAACAATATGTCATCTACATATAGTATTAAGAATGCTACAGAGCTCCCACTCACTTTCTTGTAAATACAAGCTTCTCCATAAGTTTGTATAAAACCAAAACTTTTGATCACCTTATCAAAACATTGATTCCAACTTCGGGATGCTTGCTTCAATCCATAGATGGACCGTTGAAGTTTGCATACCTTGTTAGCATCTTTAGGATCGACAAAACCTTTGGGTTGCATCATATACAACTCTTCATCAATGTCTCCATTGAGGAATGCTATTTTTACATCCATCTACCATATCTCATAATCATAATATGCAGCGATTGCTAACATAATCCTCATAGACTTTAGCTTCGCTACTGGTGAGAAAGTCTCATCGTAGTCAACTCCTTGAATTTGTCGAAACCCTTTTGCGACAAGTCGAGCTTTATAGACAGTAACATTACCATCATCATCTGTTTTCTTCTTGAAAATCCATTTGTTCTCGACAGCCTTCCGGCCATCCGGTTAGTCCACCAAAGTCCATACTTGGTTTTCGTACATGGATCTAATCCGGATTTCATGGCTTCTTGCCATTTATTGGAATCTGGGCTCATCATCGCTTCCTGATATGTCTCAGGGTCATCGGTGTTGTCCACCAACATGACACTCATAACGGGATCATACCAATCTGGAGTGGTACGAGTTCTCGTTGAACTGCGAGGCTCTGTATCAACTTCAACCGAAGTTTCATGATCATCATCATTAGCTTCCTCTCTAATCGGTGCAGGCACCACATGAACTTCTTCCGGTGCTGCGCTACTCGCAATTTCGAGAGAAGGTTCGACAACCTCGTCGAGTTCTACTTTCCTTCCAGTCACTTCTTTCGAGAGAAATTCCTTCTCTAGAAAGGATCCATTCTTGGCAACAAAGATTTTGCCTTCGGATCTATGATAGAAGGTATACCCAATAGTTTCCTTCGGGTATCCTATGAAGACACATTTTTCCACTTTGGGTTCAAGCTTGTCCGGCTGTAACTTCTTTACATAGGATTCGCAACCCCAAACTTTAAGGAACGACAATCTAGGTTTCTTCCCAAACCATAATTCATACGGTCTCGTTTCAACGGATTTAGATGGTGCCCTATTTAAAGTGAATGCGGCTGTTTCTAATGAATAACCCCAAAATGATAGCGGTAAATCTGTAAGTGACATCATAGAACGAACCATATCTAAGAGAGTTTGATTACGACGTTCGGACACACCATTACGCTGTGGTGTTCCCGGCGGTGTCAATTGTGAAAGTATTCCGCATTTCTTCAAATGCTCGCCAAACTCGTAACTTAGATATTCACCTCCACGATCAGAACGTAGAAATTTAATCTTCTTGTTACGTTGATTCTCTACCTCACTTTGAAATTCCTTAAACTTCTCGAAAGTTTCGGACTTATGTTTCATGAAATAGATATACCCATATCTACTCAAGTCATCCGTGAAGGTAAGAACATAACGATAACCACCGCGCGATGCTACATTCATTGGACCACACACATCGGTATGTATGATTTCCAATAAGTCCGTAGCTCGCTCCATCGAACCAGAAAATGGAGTCTTAGTCATTTTACCCATCAGACATGCTTCGCATCTTTCAAGTGATTCGAAATCAAGTGATTCAAGAAGTCCATCGGAATGGAGTTTCTTCATACGCTTCACTCCAATGTGACCAAGATGACAGTGCCACATATAGGTCGAGTTATCGCTCGATTTCAAACGTTTAGTCTGAATGTTATTAATATGTGTATTTCCACTATCGAGATTCAACAAGAATAGACCATCTATCAAAGGTGCATGTGCATAAAACAGATTACTCATATAAATCGAACAACCATTATTCTCGGACTTAAACAAGTAACCGTCTCGCAATAAACAAGATCCCGATATAATGTTCATGCTCAACGCAAGCACCAAATAACAATTATTTAAGTATAAAACTAATCCCGATGGTAGATGAAGGGGTAGCGTGTCGAGCGCGATCACATCAACCTTTGATCCGTTTCCAACGCGCATCGTCACCTCGTTCTTCGCTAGATTCCGTTTATTCTGCAGCACCTGTTTCGAGTTACAAATATGAGCAACTGAACCAGTATCAAATACCCAGGCACTACTACGAGTACTAGTGAGATACACATCAATAACATGTATATCAGATATACCTTTCTTCTTGATGTTGCCGTTCTTCAAATCCGCCAAGTACTTTGGGCAATTCCGCTTCCAGTGACCTTCTCCCTTGCAGTAAAAGCACTCAGTATCAGGCTTAGGTCCAGCCTTGGTCTTCTTTGTTGGCGTGGTAACTTTCTTACCACCCTTCTTGAAGTGTCCCTTCTGCTTAGACTTGCCTTTCTTGAATTTTGTGGTCTTATTGACCAACAACACTTGGTGCTCTTTCTTGATCTCCACTTCTGCAGATTTCAACATGGCAAAGAGTTCTGGCAATGTCTTGTTCATGTTCTGCATGTTGTAGTTCATCACAAAGTTCTTGTAACTTGGTGGTAGTGATTGGAGGACACGGTAAATCCCCAAAGCATTAGGAATCACTATACCCAAGCTTTGAAGTTTGTTTGCGTGCACAGACATCTTAAGCACATGCTCACTGACGGAGCTGCCCTCTTCCATCTTGAAGTTAAAGAACTTTTCAGAAGCCTCATAGCTTTCAATTGCCGCATGAGTCTCAAAGATCAATTTGAGATCCTCGACAATATCATATGGGTCTGAATTCTCAAACCTTTTCTGAAGCTCCGATTCTAAACCATACAAGATAGCACACTGAACTGTGGAGTACTGAGTCTTCCGAGTGAGGTAAACATTCTTTACTTCATCGGAAGCATCAGTTGCAGGTGGGTCACCTAGCGGTGCATCCAGCACATAGGTCAAATTACCAGTTGTGAGGACAATCCTAAAATTGCGGAACCAATCCGCGAAGTTGCTTCCATTGTTTTTCAACTTTTCTTTCTCTAGGAACGCATTAAAATTGATGGTAGGGGCTGCCATTGATCTACAACATATTTGCAATAGTTTAGACTAAGTTTATGACAAATTGAGTTCAAATTAATAATAAAATTAATCTAGGTGAACTCCCACTCAAAACAATATCCCTCACATTGTTTTAGTGATCACACGAACCAAATCCACTACATCAACACCGGTCATCACGAGAGATGATATAGTTTCAATGGTGAACAATCGACATGTTCATCATATCTACTATATGATTCATGCTTTACCTTTCGGTGATCCGTGTTCCGAGACCATGTCTGTACATGCTAGGCTCGTCAAGATCAAACTTTAGTTTCCGCATGAGCAAATCTGGCTTGCTCACGTTGTATACACTTGCGGAATCTAACACACCCGATCATCACGTGGTGCTTCGAAACAACAAGCTTTAGCAACGGTGCTAACTAAGGGTGAACACTTTATGACTTGAAATTCATGTGCATGAGGGATCATCTTATAATGCTACCGTCGTCTACTAAGCAATACAATATGCATAAAGGATTAACATCACATGCAATTCATAATATGTGATATGATATGGCCTTTCTTCTTTGTGCTTCCGATCTCCATCTTCTAGCACGAACATGATCTCCATCATCACCGGCATTGCATCAAGGTCAATGACGCTTCTCCATGGTTGTCGTCCACCGGCTTCAACTATTACAACTACTTTGATAGACACGCGGGTCTTAACATAAATTAAAAACAACCATATGGCTCCTGCCGGTTGCCAACTTACAATAACGAACATTGCATACATCAAATATAATCACAATCATGGCCATATCACATCACAGCACACCCCTGCAAAACAAAGTTAGACGCCTCTACTTTCTTTGCATATTTTACGTGGTTTGGGGCTTTTAATAAGTGTCGTTCTACCTTACGAACATGAACCACAACATTGATACTAGTATTGTTAATCACCCGTTGTAAATTGGATCTTAACTATGCTAGGAGAAACAGGCACCCGCAAAGCCACTTATGCAATACAAGTTGCATGTCAAGCGTGGAGCAAGTCTCATGAACGATGTCATGTAAGGTTAGCCCAGGCCACTTCATCCCAACATACCACAAGATGCAAAGTACACAAAAAGCAATCGACAATAAAAGCATCAACGCCCACAATGACCATTGTGTTCTACTCGTGCAACAGATCTACATATAGACACGGCTCTGATACCACTGTAGGGTTTCGTAGCATGGAAAACAAAAATTTTCTACCGCATACAAACAAACAAGCCAAGATCTATCTACTAGATTGTAGCAACGAGTCGATAGAATAACTCACCCTCGAAGATTCCAAAGTGTTTAACGAGAGCGGATTCTCGTGGGTGATGTAGTCGTACTCTTCCCGATCTCAAGATCGCGTAGACGATCCTTCCGGCGCTGTGTTCCGGCAGCGCTCCCGCAGTCGGTCAAACTTTCGGTACTTGACGAAGACCTTCCTCTCCCTTGTTCCAGCAGGCAGCGGAGGTTGTAGCACTCTCCTCGCGATTCCGGCAGCACAACGGCGTGGTACCGGAAGTAGAGGGGAGATCACGCAGGGCTTCGCCTTAAGCCGGAGCGAGTATGGTGGTGTATGAGAGAGTCCCTCGACGATCTAGAGTTTAGACACGCCGAGGAGGGGCAATCCGGCGGCTAGGGTTTAGCTAGGCGGTGGCGGCGGTTTTCCCTAGGGCCGGCGGCGGCTATGGAGGCGGCGGCGGCTTGGTACTAGGGTTTGGAGGAGAGGATCTTGTGTGTCTAGGAGGGGAGCCCTGCCCCTCCTTTTATAGGTGGAGGGGCGGACGGCAAGGGTAGGGGAGTCCCTCCCCTACTCGGCTTGGTGGTGCGCCGGCGGTGGGGAGGAGGTACTCCTCCCCAACTCGGTTTCCTCCTCGTTTTCCACTTCCCAAAAATAGCCGTTTGACTTTCAAACTAGCCGTTTGACTTTTCAAACTAGGATTTGATTTAATCCTTTATTTTGTTCAGCGATGACACTTAGTACATGATGCAATCGTACCAACTTGATATAACACATTCATGCACCCTTCCCCTCCGGAGTGCCGGACATTCCGGAACCTTCTAGAACATTCCCGATGAAAACACCGGAATCATTCTCCAACTCCGAAACAGGACTTTCCTTATATGAATCTTAATCTACAGACCATTCCGGATCTCCTTGTGATATCCCGAATCCCATTCGAGACTCCGAACAACATTCAGACTCTTTCTCATCATTCCATAACTACTCAAACAACGTCGAATCCTTAAGTGTGTCTCCCTACGGTTCGTGAATTATGCGGACATGGTCGAGACACTTCTTCGATCAATAACCAATAGAGGAATCTGGAAATTCATATGGCTCCCACATATTTCTACGATTACTTTGCGATCGAATGAACCACTTACATACGATATCAATTTCCCTTTGTCTCACGATAATTTACTTATCCGAGATTATGATCGTCGGTATCTCTGCATACCTAGTTCAACCTCGTTACCGATAAGTACTCTTTTCTCGTTCCCGTGATATATGATCCCTTGTGATCCAGTCACATGCTTGCAAGCTAATTGGATGACATTTCACCGAGAGGGACCAGAGTATATCTATCTGTCATATGGATGGACAAATCCCACTCTTGATCCATGTGTTTCAACCAATACTTTCCGAACACTCAATGCCACCTTTATAGCCACCCAGTTACGGTGTGGTGTTTGATGTCATCAAAGCATCCATCCGGTAAAGGTGATATGCATGATCTCATGGTCGAAGAAATTAGGTTACTATGTATCAGAAATCATATAGCAATTGAACTATTAAAATGACTTGATCTTTATGCTACACTTATCTATAGGAGTATGTCCACCATATCATTCTCCTAACGATATGATCTTGTTGTTAATAACATCTCAATGTTCATGATAGGGAAACCACAATCATCTATTAACCAACAAGCTAGTATTATATAGAGGCTTTACTAGGGACTTCAAATTAAGTTTACAAATCACACAAGTATTAATGTTTCCTTGTTAATACTATTATAGCATGAATGTAAACATTTATCATAAACACAAAGATATAATAATAACTACATTTATTATTGCCTCTAGGGCATATCTCCAACACCTACCACTACTCTGGCGTCATCCCCAGGCCATAGCCCGGCGAGAGAGCCATGGAAGAGGCCCGACACCCATGGGGAGTCGCCCAAGCTTTAAGCAAACAGGAAAACTAAAACCTGAAAGTAAGAGACACGGTGTGTTACAAATGCGACATAGAAGAACATCAGCTACATTAGCATGAAGAGAGCAAAAAGAGAGAGACCAGATGCAAGAAAAAGAAGAAATCAGGACCCTGCACCCAAAACATCAGTCAAGATACCGCAACGGACGGTGCAATACAATAACTAATATAGATTATGAGTTTGTTACCCTCACAACTTATTCGCGGCCCAAACAGGCGTCAAAAAATGACAAGCAGCGTGGGCCTCATAGAGAAATCGAAGGAGCCGGCGATAGACGAATACACTAACTTCCTAAACCTAGTACACAAAAAAACATGAAACTAATGCAGATCCAAATCTACAGCCCCGCCTCCTGGTAATCAGCTTCCAGGGTTTGGTCTCCACCACTACCGCCGCTCTTACCATCAGCGACATCGCTACGTGACCCGTGCTGCTTGATCTTGGAAGCATCAGCAGCCATGGCACTGCAATAGCCAAAACAGGCATACTGTAATTTGCAAACCGAGAATCCACATTTGTAATTCGTAGAAAATGGAAGAACATGATAGAAATGTTGAAGTGTATAAGTGGATTGCACTAGCCCTTTCCATCAGTTCGGACTTTTGGTTGCATTGGCTAGTGCATGAAGCTTGACATGGTATCAGAGCCTAAGGTCTCGAGTTCGAGTCCTGGTTTTCGTAATTTATCCTAAAATTGTTGTTGACCCCTCCGTGAGTTTCGCGCGCCGTCGCTCTCTTCCGGTTGCACGTGCTGACTTCTCCACGTCACACGTGAGAGGGGGTGTTGAAGTGTATAAGTGGATTGCACTAGCTCTTTCCATCAGTTCGGACTTTTGGTTGCATTATTGGCTAGTGTATGAAGCTTGACAAGAAATTGTTAGAGGAAAATTTTTCTTTGACGCGGAATTTGAAACCCAAAGAAAGCAAAGGAGTTAGTATTAGAAATCTGTCGAGAGAGAGACTGTTTTTGCAAGCGGAAGCTGTTGGTCAATGCCATAACCAGTTCCAGAAGATGAGAAGCAGGAACGTGAGAGAGACGGAAGAAGTAAACTTCAAACTTTCGGTGAAGACCAGTCAATTTGATGAACACTAAAGCTGTACTAAGACAAACTCATCTGTAGAACAAACAGACAAGCCTGATGTTGGAAACAGCCTTTTTTAGTTGCATCCAGCTTCTGCTTGATGTTGTCCAGACCATCATCAGGCACCGGTGCTCTCATATTAGAGCACCAATAGTCTAGACCGTTTTGTTGAATATATAACAATTATAAAATATTAAAAACCACCAATACTAACCACCAATACAACGATACTTCACAGTTTAAGTACACAGACAAGATGACCCAGGAATCAGCACATGTTAAATCGGCACCTGACCAACAATTCCATAGGTACCGTTTATGATTTAACAAGCAGGGCTCAAAAGCCAACTTGGTATGGAACAGTCAGCACATGTCTTTTTTCTCTATGATTGTTAGCTCCCTATCAACTGACAAGGCAAACTGCAGCGTTGTAATAGGCATGCTAATTTTATGGTTTAACAAACAGAGCCCAAAACCCAACCTGAATTAGAACACTCTAGTGATGTCTAGTGGTGTGTCTTTCCGGTGAGCTGAAATTACAAGTATAAACTCTGCTTTTAATGTATACGGTAAAAGAAAGCAGCAACAAAAGGCGGCGTACCTCAAATATTAGCTCTTCCTTTCAACACGTGGCCTCAAGTTAAGCAGTATAACCGGTACATTCCACACTGAGGGAACCACTGTTCCCTCACTGCGAGCCTTCAGAGATCAGGCATAAATTATGTGATATTTATCACGAGCACCTCCGTCAGGTCAATAGCCTATCAAATTTGCTCAAACCTTAGCTATCGAGAAGACAATCAAGGGCAGTTCTTAAATAACAAATTACTTAAAACTGTACAAAGTTTTAGCATGCTTGACAAAGGCCGAAATAGATATTTTAGTTGAGACAAGTAATATCCAAATATCCTAGTCTAAAGTTATACCATGCAAAGATGGAACCAACAAAGACAGAAGCCCATAACAACTTATCTTCTATTTGTTCATATACCCAAGAAACAAAGAAAAACCCCGAACCTCTAAACGAAGGAATGCAAGCTACATAATAGCGACCGGTATAGGAAACGGAGCTTGCATGTATGGTGCTTTTCACGGCTAAAAAATAGTTTTTTGCGATCCACGTTTCTATTTTCAATTTTGACCAAAAACTAAAAGCACTATTTTAATCTCTGCTATAAAATTTCACATAAGAGCCGTGGATCGATCAAATGGTCAGGGAATCGATCAGCACCACTTCATCGGTAAAAGTGCTATTGCAATTTCTGGACCAAAACCTAAAAGTGATATTGCAATTTTTGCTATAAAATTTCACATCAAAACCACTTCATTGCACATCAAAATGAGGGTTACTGCTGATCGATTTCCTGACCAAATTACACGTGTATATGAATAAAGCCTATATGCCATCAAGAACTAATAAATCACGGCACTCACCTTTCCCTGGAAGACAAACTGCGAACACATTGCTCATATACATCCTTTCATCATGCACAGCCGTGGAGAGCATGTGCTATTAAGTTGGTAGCTAGTCAATAGTATCTATCTTGTATTACTCCTGATCGATGTAACTGCTCCTGTATCCACTTGTACGTATATAACAGAAAGCCCCCGATCGGGGCCAGATCACGGTAAATAGTCTGTTTAACTTGGTATCAGAGCGAGGACCTCGTTCCAAGGGTTCCTCGTGCGCACCGCCATGGCCACCGAGAGTCTCCAGATCTCCCAAGTCGCACCGGCCCTCTCTTCCCCGGCGACGGCCTCCACCTTCGCCCCCATTAATTCCTCCACCATCACTGTGCGCCTCGACCGCACCAATTTTTTCCTCTAGAAGACTCAGGTGGTTCCGAGTATTGCCGGAACTGGCTACTTCGGCTACCTCGACGGTAGTTGCGCTGCCCCGCCGAAAACCGTCAAGGAAGGGACAGGCGATGCTGCCGCCGATGTCCCTAACTCCGCCTATGTGATCTGGTGGTCCACCGATCAGCGGGTGCTCAGCGTACTCCTCGGATCAATGACGAAAGACATCCTCCGCCAGATGGTCGGGAAGAATGCGGTGACCTAGCATACCACTGCATGTGTAGTACACTATAGTCGTTGACATGACATCCACAGAACACCGTTCCGTAAATATCACATCCCTCAGAGTGGTACAACAGAAACATTGCGGGTCCATATTACAAAAGTACACACATTATTATTATTACAATACCGGAAGTTCAAGACTTCCAAAAGATCCAACTTACAAACCAAAATATTAAGTGTTTCAGCAGAATTTAAAAGTAGCAACTCCGACTAGGAGTTGATCTCGGCAATATTTTATAGAGTTCATGCTGCTCGGCTCCATTGGTTACTACTAACTATGGATAATTAGTTAGACTCGTTATCATCGACACCATAGTGGATCTCGTAATCCACTCCTTCAACACCTTCGGATAGATCAGGTTCCTCGTAGAACACATCTTCTTGGCATTCGGCTGCATACATTGGCACGTCTTCGGGATCCTCGGAGTCTAAGCAAGGGATCAAAGGAAAGAATGAGTAACAGCGTTACCCAACAAGTTCATTATATGCAAGGTGGGAAGTTTGATGCTCTAACTACCACCTCGGATTATAAATCCTTGGCACTACGCAATTTTTGTAAATATTTCTTCAAAGATTGATTTTATTCTGAAAAACTATGATAATCAGCCTTCACAGGTTGACCAGAACATTCATGGAGTTCCTTTCCTGCCGCGTTCGTAGCTCCTTCCCGGAACAGGGAGTAACAAGTTACAGTTCTTACACTCTGTAGATGTGCGTTACTTTACCCATGAGAGATCAACTCCTTGTTGCACAACCGGGCGTACTTTCCCGTCCACAATTCCATGATGTGGGGCCCAGTAATTGGTCCAAGCCAATCACTGCCCCTTCGCGACCCCGCATGCCTCCTTGGTGTACACCATGCCCACATAATGAATTACGGCAATGGTTTGTACAAACCGTTAGATGCCAGAACTATCATGGGACGATGAGGGTTCCCACCCATATGCTGCATATCCTCTACGAATTACCAATTAATATGCACGCTACGAGGATAACAGCCAAGACCTGCACATCCGGCTTCATGCGAGAGGAAGAAGATACAACTGACTTCTCTGTCCCATTCCAATCTCATGGCTAACGCATAATATATGGCACTAGAATCACTGATGTCAGGGGTTATTAAGTCCCTACTTGATCATCATTGTTCGCAACTAGAACCTAAGTTCCATTGCTCCATTATATCATCACTTAGGATGATATCTATGATTTCTTTATTTGTGAAAATACTATTTTCTTTCTTTTATAGCATATATGATAACACACAAGTTGCAAATACTTTGATAAAGACTCTTCAAAGGACATGAGCAAGTGATGAACTTGCCTTGTGATGGCAAGGTAGTGAAGTCTGATGCTTGCACTGGACCTTGAGCTTCTATGTCTACAAAAACATCATTATTGCCCGGTAAGGACAATATTTAAAGAAGCAAAATGATTATGCAAATAATGTAATCCATTATTTAATTTGATATGCATCTACCCTATTATTATATAAGGTCTTTTTAATAATAATAATGCATTGATAAATATTACTTTTTAATATTTATAGCATATATTGAATTATTTTATTTTTTATTTCCTTTTATTTGACTTTTATTGATTTAATAATTCTTTTAGGAATTATCAATTATACATTAAAAATTGTTATTAAATATTTATTTAGTATTTTCAAAAATACTATAATATTAATATATAATGGAAGTGATTTTTATTTATTTTTATCATCTTTCAATAATTTTGTAAAATTCCATAAGGAATATATAAATTACAAAATTCTTATAAAATTTAAATGTCTAAAATTTTATATTTTATTTTATTTGGATAGTATGGATTATTGTGAATCCAAAATTAGTTTATTTATAATTTTTGGACTTATATTTTATTTTCTAGAATTTAGTTAAGTCCAGGGGTATTTTGGTCTTTTCCTGTTTATTAAAACAGACCTGAAAAAGATTTCTGGGCTAGTCATACTTATTGGGCCCTTGTGGCCCATTAGGCATAGTCAAAAACAGCCACCCCGAAGGGTTCTGGCCCACTTGGCCCACTCCTCACTGTCTCTCTCTCCCTCGAGCTCATCGACTCCTCCTCTGACCCCGACCCTATGGCCGGCGATGCCGCCACCGGCGATTCCCACCGCCATGGACCGTTCTGGTCGCCGCTGTGGTGCAACAGGGGGTTATCAATGATGCCTGTTTGTTTTATCCAATTGGATTCGAGCCTAGGGCTCTCCTGCCATGGATCGATGTTGTCCCGAACCCTAGGGTTTGGGGGTTGGCATGGATCCAGGTTCTACCGTTGTTGTCGTGTGTCGTGGTGATGCTCTGCACCTCCAGGCGTGATTAGGGTCGCTGCCGTGGCGCCGTGCGGGTTGCAGCGCCCCCTCTAGGGTGCTCCCCGTGCCGCCATGGTCGTCGGCCCCTCTGCTTCCTCTTCTAGTCTTCAGCGAGGACCTACGGTGAGTTTGATTCCTCTCCCCTAGTGCTCTCTATGCTTGTTGATCTGATGCTAGATGCTGGCAGTGTCCTCTCTGGCTACGGTCTGATTTTGATTAGGATGACATATCCATTTAGGGTTCTTATCCTGGGGTTGATCATACACCCTACGGTGAGTTCGATTCCTCTCCCCTGGTGCTCTCTATGCTTGCTGATCCGATGCTAGATGCTGGCAGTGTCCTCTCTGGCTACTGTCTAATTCTGATTAGGATGACATATCCATTTAGGGTTCTTATCCTGGGATTGATCATACACTGGATGAATTGGATCATGTTTGGATGAATTGTAAACATGCTAAGTGGTTATTGGCCTGAGGCTTGTTGCTTAAAATGATCTATAATGTTTCTGGTAGCTTATTAGATGATTTTATGCTTGGATTGCATCTGACTCAGATGATGTAGTTGCTTGGGAAACATGCTTGGTAAAACCAATGACTTGATAACCTTCCACTATTATTTGATTTATGGTCATGATTATGATAGGATGAAACCACTGTCTTAGTGTTGTTGGCTTGGGAATTAACATGTGCTCAAATAGTGAAGTTTAACATAGGAATATCCTAGTTATGATTCCTGTGTTAACAGGAAAATGATTAGTAAGTTGATTTTCTGAATTTGTGACGATTAAATGTCTATCATGATTCATAATGGATTGTTCTTGTGACACCATAATGGTATGGCACACAAGTTTGATTCTAAACCATTGATTGGGTTGTTTTATGCTTAATGACAAACTTGGCTTTAAAAGATAAATGGAAATGTTCTTTTCTGAATTTCCTAAGACCAATGATGTTGGTCTGAGGCTTAGGGATTCAGATCTTATCTAGTTGATTCATATAGATAGTCCTGGTAGTGGTACCAGCTATTCTTTCTTGAATCAAAGCTTGGAAAAATGATAGTGAGCTTGATCATGATCTGGATCCAAAGGATTAGTTTCTAAGGTGCTACCTTTTCTTTAGGGATGTGCCTAGAAATAGATCATAGATATATTTATGCTTGAATTGTAAGATATAGCCCAATAACCAGAGCAATGATGCTCTGGCTGGATCCAGGTACTTGTTGTTTGCTTTTAGAGTTTAAAACAAAATTCCTATGATGGATTCACCCCACTTGGGTGATTTCTGAGGGTTTATTCATAAAACAACACATGCTTCTCTCTAGATAATATGATTAGATCATGTGAGGGTTTTATGATGCTCACCACAAAATCTGATGACTGTGGAGTAAGTTGGTGATGATCTTGATCTGGTTTTGCTGGACTCCTATGCTTGACCTTGAGCTAGCCTGCTCCTCCTAGCTCCTAGACTTGGCCTTGTTGTCCACCTGATCCTTCCCCCTCCTTATGTCACCATCCTGGTGATGTTTGGTTGATATTTGGTGGTTTGGTTTGGCTGATGTGCTTGGTAAGTTGTTGTCTAAGCTGGCTGTTCTTGTGTGCAAGCAGTGGAGAGATGCACTAGTGCCTCTCCACGATTGTGCTTGTGGTTTTGTGAGTTTGGGGCTGTGCTGTGAGGTTAACAACACACCACATGCATGTTGGTGTGTGTCCTGCCTGTGTGCTTGCTGTGCACTTGTGGATATGTTCGGAATTTTGCACTTACTATTATCTAGTTACTTTCACCTGGCTGGTGAATTTGCCTCTCTTGGCTGTCATTTGACTTCTGGCTTGAAATTTATGAAAGATGGATTCTTTCATATTGGTGAAACTTGCACCTTTTTATAAATTTCTCAATGATGAATTTGTCTAGTGCACTTCACTGACATGTCTGAGAGAAAATAATACTAACACTAACCTTCTTTTGTTTCTATTTAGTCTTTGTTTTGCAGGTACAGATATACAAATGAAGATTTAGTTTAGGTTTAGTTATAGAATAGTTATAGAATAATCCAATGTAATTTTCTTATTATTTTGTAATTTTCATTTTATTCCATTGTAATAAAGATTATATTATTAATAAAGAATATTCTTATTCTTTATTCTTTTGTAAATTGTGAAGTTTGAAAATGGTTTTAGTAAGTTACATTCTTTGTAACTTGTTTATATATTGATAATATGAAATAAGTTGTCATATTCATAATTGTTTTCTTTAGATAATGTTTGGAGTTAAAATAATTAACTCATAATTAATTCAAAATTCAAACCCTTTTTCTAATTCATTTGAATTATAATTCAAACACTCAAGTTTCAAAATTTAAATTCATTTTAAAACACATAATTCCTTAAAGATCATATCAAAGTTTATAACAATCATCCTTTAGGACTAAACCTAATCTCAAAGTATGAAAGAAACATTGATCACTTAAGGTTTTTATTTGGCGAAAATTTTACCCACATTTTCACATATGAA
This sequence comes from Avena atlantica, assembly GCA_910589765.1. Classification (NCBI taxonomy): domain Eukaryota; kingdom Viridiplantae; phylum Streptophyta; class Magnoliopsida; order Poales; family Poaceae; genus Avena; species Avena atlantica. The sequence continues at coordinate 467,444,123 of OU342734.1, read as the reverse complement.
TGCATGCAACATTCCATATTCCTAAATCTACCCTTCGTTAGTTCCTAAATGTTGGGATGTTACAAAGAACACATCGGCGGCCGTGTGGGAAACACTCACCGCACCGGCATGTTTGTCGCCCAAGGACGGGCGGGTGTGTACCAGATTCGGCGACAACTGGCGTCGATGAAAAAGAAGGACTTGACCGCTGCGGCCTACTTCCACCAGATGAAAGGCTTTGCGGACGCCATGGCCATAGTCGGTACACCCCTTCCCGACGACGAACCGATCGACTACATAGTCGCTGGGTTCGGTTCCCAATTCGAGGCACTCCAAGCCTCGCTCACCATCCTCAACAACTCCACCATCATCAGTCTTAGTCTCACCGATTTTTATGCCATGCTCCTTTCATGTGAGGCTATGCAGACGCAGAATGCCGAGGCGGGAGACTTCTCTTCAGCAAACGTCGCTGCACGTCGTGGCGGTGGCGATTACAGCCGCACCGGTGGGCAAGCCACCGACAACTATCACATCCCAAAATTTTCCAAATTTTGAAATGTGGAAAATAAATAAACAAAATAAAATTTTGTTGAAATTTAGGGTGAGAAGAAACTTTTTGATTCCAATTGGAAACATCAAAACCTATTTTGATCAAATAAAATCCTGAAGGGATTTACAAAGATAAACAAATAATAAATAAAATTATAATAGTTGGAATTACCATTTTTGGATCTTTAAATAAAAAGATATGGTTTTTATAAGCAAAGGTAGAAATAATGAATAAGGACTATTTTTAAAAGAGCCAAATTAAATCTTGGCCAAGCTTTTAAAATAAAATATTTTGTTTGATTAAAATAATAAAGGTTTATTTAAATAACACCATGAGGATTTACTTATATACAAATTTCATTCAAATATAGACATTTTCCTATTTTGAATGATCATTAAAAACTTATTAAAGTATTTTAAATTATATTTCAAGGTGTTTTAGTTTTCAAGTAAAACCTACTGAAAAGATTTTTGTAGGAATTTATAAAGTCAAATAGAGTTTTTAAACAAATTTGAATCCTATTTGAAATAAAGACTAAAGCCTATTTATTTGTTTTTAATAAATAATAAACCCTAATAATAATTATTTTATTTTGGACTTTGGAATATATTGTTAAACAGAATTAAACTATACCTAGAGTTTGGTGGTGGTTTGAATTCAAATGGAGTTTGAATTATTTGAATAAAAAATCAAAACAGAAATTCAATACAGAAAAAGAAAAGGGTTCAGTATAAAAAAATGGGAAACAAATCCAATCCACTAAACCTACCCAGCCCAGCAAAGCATCTGGCCCAGCAAGAGCCCACCCGGCAACCCTCACCGAACCGTTTTCTCACGCGCAACCTCACCCGCAAAGTCACTGAGAAGTGGACGCCACGCCTCTCTCTCTCTCTCTCTCTCTCTCTCTCTCTCTCTCTCTCTCGCAAACAACGCGGTCCCACGCCGTCAGATCATCGTCTCCACCGCGGTCCCTCGCCGTTTCTGCCATTGATTGTGGCAATCAATTCACGTTGATGGCTGGGTTTAACTCAACAGCAACCACGCGCTTTTAAACGCCTCGCTCCCCTCTCTCATTCCCCCAAGCAGCATCTCCTCTCTGCCACCGGGCTGCTCCAATTTCGAGCTCGAGCACCACTGCTCCGACGAACTTCTCCAACCGATTCCGGCGCCGTCCAACTGCCCCTCGCCTCCCACTGCACACAGGCTTGCTCCCCATCTCTTGTCGCATCTCCCAGTGCCACTCGTTAGCCCGCGCGAGCACCGTAGCCTCGGCAACCTCGACACCTGAGCACCACCGCCGTCTGCCATTTCTCCGCCGAGCCCCCCTGGTAAGCTCAGACCGCCCCGGTACTCCTCGATGATTCTCCCATGATCCCCAGTGCAGTACGCGTCTAACTCCCTCTCCCGTTTGCCTCGGCATGACCTGCAGCCTCGCCCCCGACGACATCCAGAGACACCGACGCCACTGCAAACTCCGGCGAGCAATCCCCTCCGTTCCTGAGCGCCCCTCGTCAAGCAGACCACGCCTTGAGCTTCGTCTCACTCCTGCGAGCACGGTGAGCATTCTCCCCCTCTCCCGCGTGACCTAGTTCGCCGGCAAGCTCACTGGCCGAGCACGCGCCGCCGCCAGCCGCCGCTAGCGCCGCCCAGATATGGTCTAGCCGCTATGATCCGTAGGATGCAAAACGTCTGGCTAAGATTAGATTTGATCAAAGGGGTATCATGTGCTCTGTGCCGCATGATCTCAATTAGATCCAACGATCCACAGAGTGCAATCCGCACGAACCGGTACGCGCCAGTAAGAATTAGACACGTCTCCAGAGATTGGTTTAAAAACAGAAATTTGATCTATTAGATTTGCAAACTTGTAAAATTCATAACTTTAATTCTACACGTCCAAATTTTGCAAATTTTATATCAATGGAATCAGCAGAACAAGTACTGTGCAACCATGCACTTTGTTTAATGTTTTGCTTCTGGGAAATTGGTTGAAATTGCAAAAACTTGTGTAGGCATAATTTGAATATAAAAATCGTTCTAGATATATTTTTTAGGTGAAATCTTTGCAAAATGGATTGTTTTGAACCTACTGACCATAGGAACCAACTTATGGATTTAAAAATGTATTTTGTGAGGTTAAGGAATAAATATTTGAATTAGCACATTTCTAGTCAAATAAAAATATTGTTTATGGTTTAGAAATGAATTTTGAGTAAAACCTTTGGGAAATGATTTGATTCAAACCTTCTGACCCTAAACACCAAGTTTTGAGGTTAAGAACATATTTGATGAACCATATAAAGTTATTGCTTTGCTAAAAGATATTTTCAACAACATAAAATATCACCTTAGCATAATATTTGGGTTATGAGGTGAAACCTTTTGCAAATGGTTTTACCATTTTTGTAAATGACCAATGTGAGCTTGAAAATGTTTAGAGCCTAGTAGAAACCACTTTTTCAAATAAAACCATCTTTTGCATGCTTGCATGCATTACCTTGTTTCTATTATTTTATGTGTGATAAATTGTTTGAATGTTAGTTTGAAAATGTGTGCTTGATTGAATTGTAGTGAAGTTAGAAGAGTGTGATATTTTCAAGATCAAGAAGTGAACCAACATTCTCTACTAAAAAGGCAAGTGACACTATCATCCATGTCCTACTATTTTCATTGCACTTAGTGGATTTTTGTAACATGCATGATAAGGACTACTATATTTTATGCTATGCTAAATCCTAATAGGATACCCTTATATATTTATTAGTGAAAACATTGTAGTTGTAGTAAGCTTAGCCCTGCTATATATTTGGGATGGGATACATGATATGATTATATAAAGTGTTGGAAAAATATATGTTTTATATAATAAAACTGAAGGGGTTTCGTGGCATACTAAATCAAAATTTTCTACGGATGCGAACAGAGGGAAGCCAAGATCTAATCTAGGAGATGCAAACAACGAGAGAGATTGGATTAGATCTTCATACCCTTGAAGATTCGCACAGCGGAACGTTCGTCGGAACGTGGGTGATGTAGTCGTACTCGCTTCTCATCCTCGCGATCCGATCCGATCTAGCACCACAACTGGCGTTGCCTCCGTGAGATGCACACGTGCAGCACCTCGACGTCTCCTCCTTCCTTGGTCCAGCAAGTATGGTGGAGAGATGGGTTGGATCTACAACGCGACGGCACAGTGCAATTGGTGGAGAATTTCTGCAGCAGGGCTTCGCCTACACGCAGTCGGGAAGGAGAGAGAGAGGAGGGCAGCAGGGCGGCTAGGGTTAAGGAGGAGGTGTAGGGGGTGGTGCGCCCCAATCCTCTATATATAGAGGGGTGGGCGCCAGCCCTAACCCCTCCCCAAACCCAAAACCGGCGGCCAAAGGAGGAGGAGTGGGGGGCAAGGAACCCCCCCCCCCCCTTCTAGAAGCTCCAACTAGGGTTTATCCCTAGTTTGGCCGGCTGGGCCCTATGGGGCCTTGTGCCCCTGGCCCAATGCGGCCAGGGCACTCCCTCATAGGCCCATGCCCCCTCCCGGAAGGTGGGGCCACGTTGGTCCCCTTCCGGAAGGTTCTAGAAGCTTCCGGTATAATACCGATTAACCCGGAACAATTCCGAACTCCAAAAACTGCACTGCCTTATATGAATCTTATTCTCCGGACCACTCCGGAACCTCTCGTGATGTCTCGGATCCCATCCGAGACTTCGAATAAAAACTCATAAACCAATTATCCAATCTATCCTAGCGTCGAGACACGTTAAGTGTGTGACCCTTCGGGTTCGAGAATATGCAGACATGATCTTCTATCAATAATCAAGAGCGGGGTCTGGAAACCCATATTGACTCCCACACATTCATCGATGATCATATCGGATGAACCACGATGCCAGGATTCAATCAATCCCATATATATATTCCCTTCGTCTCGCGATATTTTACTTACCCGAGATTTGATCGTCGGTACCGTCATACCTAGTTCAATCTCGTTCACGGCAAGTACTTTACTCATTCCGTAATACGATATCACTTTGTGATTAACTCCTTAACCACATGCTTGCAAGCGGTGTTGATATCGATTACCGAGTGGGCCCGAAGTATATCTCTCCGACTTGGGAGGGACAAATCCCATCTCGATACATACAACCCAACAGATACTTTCCGATCACCTGAGAGACACCTTTATGATCACCCTCTCATAGGATGACGTTTGATGACCTCAAAGCTTTCTTCCGATACCAGGGAGTTGTATTATCTCATGGTCTAAGGAATACAATATTTGATGACACGATCTAATTGCTTCGCTTAGTTTGGGTCTGTCCATCATATCATTCTCCCAATCATGTGATCTCATTATTAATCGACAAATCATGTCCATGGTTAGGAAACCTTAACCATCATTAATCAATGAGCTAGTCCATAGAGGCGTACTAGGGACACAGTGTTGTTCACAAACCACACAAGTATTAAAGTTTCCGCTTAATACAATTCTAGCATGGAATATAAACATTATCATGAACACGAATTATAATAATAACATCTTTATTATTGCCTCTAGGGCATAATTCCAACAGTCTCCCACTTGCACTAGAGTCAATAATCTAGTTTACATTTGGCAACAATCTCACACCCATGGCACTGAGGTGCTGATCATGTTTTACACGTGGAAGAGGTTTAGCCAATGGATCTGCGACATTCAGATCTGTATGTACTTTGCTAATCTTCAGATCACCATCTGCTATATAATCTCAGATTATATGAAACTTGCGGTTGATATGCTTGGTCTTTGGATGATATCTTGGTTCCTTAGCGAGTGCTATGGCGCCAGTGTTGTCACACAATATCTCCAGTGGGTCCAATGCACTTGGAACCACGCCAAGCTCAGTGATGAAGTTCCTGATCCAAACTCCTTCACTTGACGCTTCTGCAGCAGCCATGTATTCTGCTTCTACTGTAGATCCCACGATCACGCTTTGCTTGCAGCTTCTCCAGCTCACAGCTCCTCCATTCAAAATATACATGTATCCTGTCTGAGATTTAGAATCATCCTTGTCGGTGTCAAAACTAGCATCGACGTAACCTTTTATGACGAGCTGTTCATCACCCCCATAGACTAAGAACATTTCTTTAGTCCTATTTAGGTACTTTAGGATGTTCTTCACGGCTGTCCAGTGTTCCACTCCTGGATCACTTTGATACCTGCTCGTCAAACTAAGAGCATTGGACACATCCGGTCTAGTACACAGCATGGCATACATGATAGAACCTATGGCCAAGGCATAAGGCACTTTGCTCATAGCTTCCCTATCATTTACCGTAGCTGGACACTGAGCCTTGCTCAATATCTTACATGACAACATAGGCACTGAACCTTTCTTTGCCTTATCCATTCTGAACCTTTTCAGAACTTTGTCTAGGTATGTACTCTGGCTTAAAGCTATCAGGCGTCTTTGTCTATCTCTATAGATTTTGATGCCCAATATATAAGCAGCTTCACCTAGGTCTTTCATTGAAAAACATTTGTTCAAATAACTCTTCACATCGTTAAGCATGTTAATGTCATTTCCAATAATCAATATGTCATCCACATATAGTACCAGAAATGTCACCGAGCTCCCACTCACTTTCTTGTAGATACAAGCTTCGTAGCAATTTGGAACAAATCCAAAGCTCTTGATCACTTGATCAAAACGAAGGTTCCAACTCCGAGATGCTTGCTTCAGTCCATAGATGGACCGCTGAAGTTTGCATACTTTATCAGCATCCTTAGGATCGACAAAACCTTCGGGTTGCATCATATACAACTCTTCATCAATGTTGCCATTGAGGAACGCAGTCTTGACATCCATCTGCCATATTTCATAATCATGAAACGCAGCAATTGCTAATAAAATCCGAATGGACTTAAACATCGCTACGGGAGAGAAAGTTTCATCGTAGTCAACTCCTTGAACTTGCCGAAAACCTTTCGCGACAAGTCGTGCCTTATAGACGGTAACATTACCATCTGCGTCCGTTTTCTTCTTGAAGATCCATTTGCACTCAACGGCCTTTCGGTCGCTAGGAGGGTCCACCAAAGTCCATACTTGGTTTTCGCTCATGGATCCCAATGCGGATTTCATGGCTTCTAGCCATTTCTCAGAGTCTGGGCTCATCATCGCTTCCTCATAGTTTGTAGGTTCACTGTCTTCTACCAACAAGACAGTCAAGACAGGGTTGACGTACCACTCAGGAGGGGCACGCGACCTTGTCTACCTGCGACGTTCAGTAGTAGCATCGTCTGAAGCTTCATGATCCTTGTCATTAGCTTCCTCTATTGTCGGTGCAGGCGGCACTGGAACAATTTCAGGTGCTGCGCTACTCTCCAACTCAAGAGAAGGTTCAATGACCTCGTCTAGCTCTACTTTCCTCCCACTCACTTCTTTCGAGAGAAACTCCTTCTCAAGAAAGGAACCGTTCTTTGCGTCAAACACTTTGCCTTTGGTTCTATGATAGAAGGTATACCCAATAGTTTCCTTAGGGTATCCTATGAAGACGCATTTCTCCGCTTTGGGTTCGAGCTTGTCCGGCATCAACTTCTTGACGTAAGCTTCGCATCCCCAAACTTTAAGAAACGACAACTTAGGTTTAGCACCAAACCACAGTTCATACGGTGTCGTCTCAACGGATTTAGATGGAGCCCTATTTAAAGTGAATGCAGAGGTTTCTAATGCATAACCCCAAAATGATAACGGCAAATCAGTAAGAGACATCATCGATCGGACCATATCTAATAGGGTTCGGTTCTAGCGTTTAGACACACCATTGCGCTGTGGTGTTCCGGGTGGCGTGAGTTGCGAAACGATTCCGCTTGCTTTAAGATGCGTGAGAAAATCATAACTCAAATATTCACCTCCACGATCGGATCGTAGAAACTTAATCTTTCTGTTACGATGGTTCTCCACTTCATTCTGAAATTCCTTGAACTTTTCAAATGTTTCAGATTTATGTTTCATTAAATAGATATACCCATATCTACTTAAGTCATCGGTAAAAGTGAGAAAATAGCGATATCCACCGCGCGTCGAAACACTCATCGGTCCGCATACATCGGTATGTATGATTTCCAACAAGTCCGTTGCTCGCTTCATCATACCGGAGAACGGGGTTTTGATCATCTTGCCCATGAGGCATGGTTCGCATGTGTCAAATGATTCAAAATCAAGAGACTCCAAAAGTCCATCAGAATGGAGTTTCTTCATGCGTTTTACACCAATATGACCTAGACGACAGTGCCACAAATAAGTAGTATTATCACTATCTACTTTGCATCTCTTAGCCTCAATGTTATGGATGTGTGTTTCATCCCTTTCGAGATTTAGAAGAAATAAACCATTCACAATAGGTGCATGACCATAAAAGATGTTACTCATATAAATAGAACAACCATTATTCTCCGATTTAAATGAATAACCGTCTTGCAATAAACAAGATCTAGAAATAATGTTCATGCTCAACGCAGGCACATAATAACACTTATTAAGGTTTAAAACTAATCCCGAAGGTAAAACTAAGGAGAGCGTGCCGACGGCCATCACATCAACTCTTGATCCGTTGCCAACGCGCATCGTCACCTCATCCCTTGCAAGCCGCCGTCTATTCTGTAGTTCCTATTTCGACTTACAAATATTAGCAACTGAACCAGTATCAAATACCCAGGCACTACAACGAGGGCTAGTAAGGAAAACATCAATAACATGTATATCAAATATACCTTTGATGGTGCCAGCCTTCTTGTCCGCTAAGTACTTCGGACAGTTGCGCTTCCAGTGACCCTTGTCCTTGCAATAGAAGCACTCAGTGTCCGGCTTGGGACCAGACTTGAGCTTCTTCTCATCAGGGGCAGCGCGCTTGCCGCCGCCGTTCTTGAAGGGCTTCTTTGCACCTTTACCTTTTTTGAAGGTGGGGGGCTTGTTGACCATCAACACATGATTATCCTTCTTGATGTCCACCTCCGCAGCCATCAGCTTTCCGAAGAGCTCGGTGATCGTATCAGTGGAACCAATCTGATTGTGAGTCACTACAAAACTTTTGTAGATGGGAGGGAGTGATTGCAGAACCCTGTCAATCTTGAGCTCCTCTGGAATCTTGCAGTCCAGTTGCTCAAGGCGTTGAGTGTAGCCCGACATCTTAATGGCGTTCTCACTAACGGAACTCCCTTCCTCCATCTTGCAGTTAAATAACTTCTCAGAGATCTCATATCTCTCAGAACGGGCTTGAGTCTGAAACATGGTTTTCAGCTCCTCGAGAATCTCAAAGGGCCCGGGATAGTCTTCAAAACGATTTTGAAGGTCCGATTCCATAGCAAACAACATGGTGCTCTTAATCACACCATAATCATCTTTGCGCGACTGATAGACAACTTTCTCATCAGCTGGCGCAGTAGCAGCAGGGGCGTCACCTAACGCATTCTCAAGGACATAGTCCTTTTGACCGCCAGAGAGAATGATTCTCAGATTGCGGAACCAATTGGTGAAGTTAGACCCATTGTTTCTAAGCTTTTCCTTCTCAGCAAAAACGTTGAAGTTGAAGTTGGACTTAGCCATTTGATCTACAATATTTGCAAGTACAAATTAGACTATGTTCATGATAACTAGTTCAACTTTTAATCAAATTACTAGATGAACTCAACTAAATTCAACATCCCTCAAGTTGTTTAGTGAACACGATCCAAATTCACCACACCTAATCCGATCTTCACGAGAAGAGATGTGGTTTCAATGGTGGACAACGAAGTGTCGATCATATCATTCATATGACTCATGCTTAACCTTTCGGTTCATGTGTTCCGAGGCCATGTCTGTACATGCTAGGCTCGTCAAGTCAAACCCAAGTATTTTCGCGTGTGCAAAAACTGGCTTGCACCCGTTGTATGTGAACGTAGAGTCTATAGCACCCGATCATCACGTGATGCTTGGACACGACAAACTTTCACAACGGTGCATACATGGGGAGAATGCAGTTTTTATCTTGATCTTTAAGTGAGGAATCATCTTATAATGCTACCGTCGCGATCTAAGCATAATAAGATACATAAAAGGATAAACATCACATGCATATAACTTTATGTGACATGGTATAGCCAATCTTCGCGCAATGATCTCCATCTTGTGTGTGCCGGCATGATCTCCATCACTCCACCATGATTACCTCCACCACGAATAGCAACTACAACTATTGCTAACTACTTAGCGATAAAGTGAAACTATTACATGGTGTACAAGAAGTTGACACACATGTCATACACAATTATAAAGACAACCATATGGCTCCTGCGGATTGTGTACTCATCGACATGCAAGTCGTGAAACATTACAAAACATGATCATCGCATACATTATACACATCACATCTTGGGCCATACCATATCACAGAAAACACTCCCTGCAAAAACAAGTTAGACGCCTCTACTTTGTTGTTGCATGTTTTACGTGGCTTATGGGAGTAGATGCTAAGAATGATTCTTACCTACGGAAATCCACAACGGTGATATTATGGTTTCCAAACTCCGGTGTAGATCCCATGACAACTATAGTGAGAGAAACTGGCATCCACCAGCCGCATGTGTGGAACAAGCCACACGTCAAGTGCGGAGCCGGTCTCGCGAACGACGTCGCGTAAGGTTGGCCTGGACCGCTTCAATCTCACTATCCCGCGTCATAAGAAGAACACAAACAAGAGGCTTGCAACAGAAAACATCAACGCCCGCAACAACCATGTTGCGTTCTACTCGTGAAACACATCTACGCATAGATCTAGCTCTGATACCACTGAAGGGGTTTCGCGGCATAGTAAATCAAAATTTTCTACGAATGCGAACAGAGGGAAGCCAAGATCTAATCTAGGAGATGCAAACAACGAGAGAGATTGGATTAGATCTTCATACCCTTGAAGATTCGCACAGCGGAACGTTCGTCGGAACGTGGGTGATGTAGTCGTACTCGCTTCTCCTCCTCGCGATCCGATCCGATCTAGCACCACAAGTGGCGGTGCCTCCGTGAGATGCACACGTGCAGCACCTCGATGTCTCCTCCTTCCTTGGTCCAGAAAGTATGGTGGAGAGATGGGTTGGATCTACAATGCGACGGCGCGGTGCAATTGGTGGAGAATTTCTGCAGCAGGGCTTCGCCTACACGCAGTCGGGAAGGAGAGAGAGAGGAGGGCAGCAGGGCAGCTAGGGTTGAGGAGGAGGTGTAGGGGGGTGGTGCGCCCCAGACCTCTATATATAGAGGGGTGGGCGCCAGCCCTAACCCCTCCCCAAACCCAAAACCGGCGGCCAAAGGAGGAGGAGTGGGAGGCAAGGAACCCCCCCTTCTAGAAGCTCCAACTAGGGTTTATCCCTAGTTTGGCCGGCTGGGCCCTATGTGGCCTTGTGCCCCTGGACCAATGCGGCCAGGGCACTCCCTCATAGGCCCATGCCCCCTCCCGGAAGGTGGGGCCACGTTGGTCCCCTTCCGGAAGGTTCTAGAAGCTTCCGGTACAATATCGATTAACCCGGAACAATTCCGAACTCCAAAAACTGCACTGCCTTATATGAATCTTATTCTCCAGACCACTCCGGAACCTCTCGTGATGTCTCGGATCCCATCCGAGACTCCGAACAAAAACTCATAAACCAATTATCCAATCTATCCTAGCGTCGAGACACGTTAAGTGTGTGACCCTTCGGGTTCGAGAATATGCAGACATGATCTTCTATCAATAATCAAGAGCGGGGTCTGGAAACCCATATTGACTCCCACACATTCATCGATGATCATATCGGATGAACCACGATGCCAGGATTCAATCAATCCCATATATATATTCCCTTTGTCTCGCGATATTTTACTTACCCGAGATTTGATCGTCGGTACCGTCATACCTAGTTCAATCTCGTTCACAACAAGTACTTTACTCGTTCCGTAATCCGATATCACTTTGTGATTAACTCCTTAACCACATGCTTGCAAGCGGTGTTGATATCGATTACTGAGTGGTCCCGAAGTATATCTCTCCGACTTGGGAGGGACAAATCCCATCTCGATACATACAACCCAACAGATACTTTCCGATCACCTGAGAGACACCTTTATGATCACCCTCTCATAGGATGACGTTTGATGACCTCAAAGCTTTCTTCGGATACCAGGGAGTTGTATTATCTCATGGTCTAAGGAATACAATATTTGACATAAGAAAAGCTTCGCAAAGATGAACACTATGACACGATCTAATTGCTTCGCTTAGTTTGGGTCTGTCCATCATATCATTCTCCCAATGATGTGATCTCATTATTAATCGACAACTCATATCCATGGTTAGGAAACCTTAACCATCATTAATCAATGAGCTAGTCCATAGAGGCGTACTAGGTATACGGTGTTGTTCACAAACCACACAAGTATTAAAGTTTCCGCTTAATACAATTCTAGCATGGAATATAAACATTATCATGAACAAGAATTATAACAATAACATCTTTATTATTGCCTCTAGGGCATAATTCCAACAAAAACAAGTACTCAATGAACCACCTGGGTGGAAAGAGGATACTCAATTTTGGACAAGGTGGCAACAAAGGGAACCATGTTTATATGGCTATCTTTTTGTATGTGCACTAGAAGAAAACCACCCAGGGACTTAGAGATTGAACATGTTTCTCGTACAGTGGCTTCCGTGTACAACCACATGCTAAATGGGCTCTGGCTTAGTCAACTACATAGTGGAATACCCATGCATTGGCATCTTCAGGTTAACTAGAATTGTGTATTGGAAATATATCCATACATTGGTGCCTGTTTGACAAGCTAGCATTGTGTATTGGGAGGACTCCTATGGAAAGACTTTGTCACATTCTCGATCTGCCAGTACTCCATTTTGGTGAGTACTTATCCAGCGGCCATTGGTGGCATCAAGACGAGATTGTGTCATGTGGGTAAAGTGTAAAACTTCTGCATAAGATCAAATTCTGAGTACTTAGCCGTGTCCCCGGTTATGGACAATTCTGAGCAACTAAGGCCTGAAGCTATGGAAGATCTCGACATTCCAATTTCTCAAAGTAAAACTTGATGGTGACAACAAGGGATTAGAAGCACTTGGAGTTTTCCAAGGAGTTCAGAAAGATTTGACAAAAGATCAAAACTATTTTGAAAAGATAGGATAAAACTATATTGCTTTTTGCAAAAGAGCCTAAACCCTACTTAGCCAAATATGCATGTAATGATAGGATCCACTTATTTCTACATAGTAGTGAAACTTGCCAATACAATTCAAATGTATTGACCCTTGTGGCTGCAACTTATTATGTTGCAGGTTTGTTTGATGTTAGTGAAGTGTGTTGAATAGGATTACAAGTTTACAACCAACATGATTGCATGTGGCACTTGAAGATGAAGGACCCCATGCTATTGCTATATTCTGCTGCAATGTAATAAGATAGCCAAATGAGCTATGTAAGATGTAATAATTTATTTTATTCCTGGTTATAAAGTTGTATTATGACCTTTGTATCTTGATATTACATCTTAACTGTGGATGCTAGCTATTGATCCAGGGACTAGCATTGTAAACACAGGGATATCTACCTTATTAAAGGTTGGGAACCTTACAGATGGTATCAGAGCACTGTGTTGCCTGTAGGATTGTAACCCTACGATTGGACAAAACCCCTTAGAAAAATAGGAGTTGTATTTGTTCCAAAACTTATTTAGAAACAATTTTGTAAACTCTTTCCTCACCCTTTTGGTTTTGATTCTACATCTCTTCCTTTTCAACTTGATGAGCAAAGCCTTCACCATGACCAATGACTTCAATTTTAGTTTCACCAAGGATTTCACTAAGGACTACAAGTGAGAACCAAGAGACATTAGATTGCCTACCAAAACATTGATATCATGTTAGTGTATGGATCATATTGACCTATGAGGTATGACCATACCAAGTTAATTATTTCAAGAAAACTTGTTGTTTCCTTCAACTCATGAGTTAAGCTCATAAATTGTTAATTGAATAGTTGCTTGATGATTGCTTGATTGTTTGTTGAACTTGATTGTTTTGGGTGGTGTGTTAGAACTTCTTTAGATCTATACATCATTACTTATCCCTATCAAACCGACAGATGCCTCCCCGTCGTGCCAACCCCAACCAAAACAACAATGTCACTCCCGAGATGCAGCGGTTGTTGATAGCTCAAGCTCAAATAATGCAGATGATGACCACGTTCATACAAAATCAGAAAAACAACAACAACAACAACAACAACAACAACAACAACAACAACAATCAAAATAATCCTCCAGCACATGATATGCTCACCAGGTTTCTGAAACTAAGGCCTGCAAGGTTTTCTGGAACAACCGACCCAATGTTAGCCAATGACTGGTTACGTTCGGTGAATAAGGATTTAGTGACTATTGGCTGCACCGATGAAGAAAAAGTTAGGTTTGCATCACACCTGCTTGAAGGACCAGCAGCAACATGGTGGGACAACTTTCAGATCACCACTCCCCTTGAAGATGTAACTTGGGCTATTTTTGAGGATGGTTTCCGTACAGTTCACATCTCATCTGGAGTGATGCACTTGAAGAAAAAGGAATTCCACAATTTGAAACAACGTCACCTCGGTGTGGCTGAGTACATTGAAGAATTCAACAATCTGGCACGCTATGCACCGGATGAAGTTGATACAGATGCTAAGAGAAAGGAGAAATTTCTTGAAGGACTTAATGATGAATTGAACCTGCAGTTGCCTATGTCCCAACTTATCAATCACTCTGTGACAAAGCCACCATTTTGGAAAACAAGATGAATCAAGTTGAGAACAGAAAGAGGAAGCATAAACTCAAGCATCACTCGGGATCATCACAAAAGAAGCGTTCATTCAAAAAGATCAATGAAGATTCTGAACCACATCAGTATCACCACAACAACAATGGAAGTGATAACAATGGAAATGATACTGACAATGGAGATGACCTTGGTCAGAACCAACATGACACTTTCAGGAAGAAAGACATTAGCCAGTTGCAGTGTTATAATTGTAAGGAACTTGGACACTATGCAACAGACTGTCCTGGGAAGAAAAAGAAAAAGGATGCTAGAAACTCCAATGGAAATGACTCCAATGTGACCCAGAAAGGACATGTGAACCACATTGTCATGGATGGGAACTTTGAAGAGATAGAAGAAGTAGATGTCAGGAACTAGTTAACTCAGAAGAATCAAATAAGGATTCCTTGTCAGGATATCAAGTGTTGAACCCATAGTCAAGTGAACCATCCATGTAACCCTATGAGATTTTTATTAAGGATGGTAGTACCCTAGTTGCTTTGAGCCAACTTGTAACCCCTATCTTTCCCAAATCTCGGGACGAGATTTCTTTTAAGGGTGGTAGCCTGTCACATCCCAAAATTTTCCAAATTTTGAAATGTGAAAAATAAATAAACAAAATAAAATTTTGTTGAAATTTAGGGTGAGAAGAAACTTTTTGATTCCAATTGGAAACATCAAAACCTATTTTGATCAAATAAAATCCTGAAGGTATTTACAAAGATAAACAAATAATAAATAAAGTTATAATAGTTGGAATTACCATTTTTGGATCTTTAAATAAAAAGATATGGTTTTTATAAGCAATGGTAGAAATAATGAATAAGGACTATTTTTAAAAGAGCCAAATTAAATCTTGGCCAAGCTTTTAAAATAAAATATTTTGTTTGGTTAAAATAGTAAAGGTTTATTTAAATAAAACCATGAGGATTTACTTATATACAAATTTCATTCAAGTATAGACATTTTCCTATTTTGGGTGATCATTAAAAACTTATTAAAGTATTTTAAATTATATTTCAAGGTGTTTTAGTTTTCAAGTAAAACCTACTGAAAAGATTTTTGTAGGAATTTATAAAGTCAAATAGAGTTTTTAAACAAATTTGAATCCTATTTGAAATAAAGACTAAAGCATATTTATTTGTTTTTAATAAATAATAAACCCTAATAATAATTATTTTATTTTGGACTTTGGAATATGTTGTTAAACAGAATTAAACTATACCTAAAGTTTGGTGGTGGTTTGAATTCAAATGGAGTTTGAATTATTTGAATGAAAAATCAAAACAAAAATTCAATACAGAAAAAGAAAAAGGTTCAGTATAAAAAAATGGGAAACAAACCCAATCCACTAAACCTACCTAGCCCAGCAAAGCATCTGGCCCAGCAAGAGCCCACCCGGCAACCCTCACCGAACCGTTTTCTCACGCGCAACCTCACCCGCGAAGTCACTGAGCAGTGGACCCCACGCCTCTCTCTCCCTCTCTCTCTCTCTCTCTCTCTCTCTCTCTCTCTCTCTCTCTCTCTCTCTCTCTCTCTCTCTCTCTCTCTCTCTCGCAGACAACGCGGTCCCACGCCGTCAGATCATCGTCTCCACCGCGACCACGTCCCCCTCGCCGTTTCTGCCATTGATTGCGGCGATCAATTCGCGTTGATGGCTGGGTTTAACTCGACAGCAACCACGTGCTTTTAAATGTCTCGCTCCCCTCTCTCATTCCCCCAAGCAGCATCTCCTCTCTACCACCGGGCTGCTCCAATTTTGAGCTCGAGCACCACTGCTCCGACGAACTTCTCCAGCCGATTCCGGCGCCGTCCAACTGCCCCTCGCCTCCCACTGCATGCAGGCTTGCTCCCCATCTTCTGACGCATCTCCCAGTGCCGCTCGTTAGCCCGCGCGAGCACCGTAGCCTCGGCAACCTCGACACCTGAGCGCCACCGTCGTCTGCCGTTTCTCCGGCGAGCCCCCCTGGTTAGCTCAGACCGCCCCGGTACTCCTCGATGATGCTCCCATGATACCCAGTGCAGTATGCGTCTAATGACCTCTCCCGTTTGCCTCGGCATGACCTGCAGCCTCGCCCCCGACGACATCCAGAGACACCAATGCCGCTGCAAACTCCGGCGAGCAATTCCCTCCGTTCCTGAGCGCCCCTCGCCAAGCAGACCACGCCTTGAGCTTCGCCTCACTCCTGCGAGCATGTTGAGCATTCTCCCCCTCTCCCGCGCGACCTAGTTCACCGGCAAGCTCACTGGCCGAGCACGCGCCGCCGCCAGCCACCGCTAGCGCCGCCCAGATATTGGTCTGGCCGCTGTGATCCGTAGGATGCAAAACGTCTAGCTAAGATTAGATTTGATCGAAGGGGTATCGTGTGCTCTGTGCCGCACGATCTCATTTAGATCCAACGATCCACAGAGCGCAATCCGCATGAACCGGTACGCGCCAGTAAGAATTAGACACGTGTCCAGAGATTGGTTTAAAAACAGAAATTTGATCTATTAGATTTGCAAACTTGTAAAATTCATAACTTTAATTCTACACGTCCAAATTTTGCAAATTTTATATCAATAGAATCAGCAGAACAAGTACTTTGCAACCATGCACTTTGTTTAATGTTTTGCTTCTGGAAAATTGGTTGAAATTGCAGAAACTTGTGTAGGCATAATTTGAATATAAAAATTGTTCTAGATATATTTTTAAGGTGAAATCTTTGCAAAATGGATTGTTTTGAACCTACTGACCATAGGAACCAACTTATGGATTTAAAAATGTATTTTGTGAGGTTAAGGAATAAATATTTGAATTAGCACATTTATAGTCAAATAAAAATATTGTTTATGGTTTAGAAATGAATTTTGAGTAAAACCTTTGGGAAATGATTTGATTCAAACCTTATGACCCTAAACACCAAGTTTTGAGGTTAAGAACATATTTGATGAACCATATAAAGTTATTGCTTTGCTAAAAGATATTTTCAACAACATAAAATATCACTTTAGCATAATATTTGGGTTATGAGGTGAAACCTTTTGCAAATGGTTTTACCACTTTTGTAAATGACCAATATGAGCTTGAAAATGTTTAGAGCCTAGTAGAAACCACCTTTTCAAATAAAACCATCTTTTGCATGCTTGCATGCATTACCTTGTTTCTATTATTTTATGTGTGATAAATTGTTTGAATGTTAGTTTGAAAATGTGTTTGCTTGATTGAATTGTAGTGAAGTTAGAAGAGTGTGATATTTGCAAGATCAAGAATTGAACCAACATTCTCTACTAAAAAGGCAAGTGACACTATCATCCATGTCCTACTATTTTCATTACACTTAGTGGATTTTTGTAACATGCATGATAAGGACTACTATATTTTATGCTATGCTAAATCCTAATAGGATACCCTTATATATTTATTAGTGAAAACATTGTAGTTGTAGTAAGCTTAGCCCTGCTATATATTTGGGATGGGATACATGATATGATTATATAAAGTGTTGGAAAAATATATGTTTTATATAATAAAACAAGTACTCAATGAACCACCTGGGTGGAAAGAGGATACTCAATTTTGGACAAGGTGGCAACAAAGGGAACCATGTTTATATGGCTATCTTTTTGTATATGCACTAGAAGAAAACCACTCAGGGACTTAGAGATTGAACATGTTTCTCGTACAGTGGCTTCCGTGTACAGCCACATGCTAAATGGGCTCTGGCTTAGTCAACTACATAGTGGAAGACCCATGCATTGGCATCTTCAGGTTAACTAGAATTGTGTATTGGAAATATATCCATGCATTGGTGCCTGGTTGACAAGCTAGCATTGTGTATTGTGAGGACTCATATGGAAAGACTTTGTCACATTCTCGATCTGCCAGTACTCCATTTTGGTGAGTACTTATCCAGCGGCCACTGGTGGCATCAAGACGAGATTGTGTCATGTGGGTAAAGTGTACAACTTCTGCATAAGATCAAATTCTGAGTACTTAGCCGTGTCCCCGGTTATGGACAATTCTGAGCAACTAAGGCCTGAAGCTATGGAAGATCTCGACATTCCAATTTCTTAAAGTAAAACTTGATGGTGACAACAAGGGATTAGAAGCACTTGGATTTTTCCAAGGAGTTCAGAAAGATTTGACAAAAGATCAAAACTATTTTGAAAAGATAGGATAAAACTATATTGCTTTCTACAAAAGAGCCTAAACCCTACTTAGCCAAATATGCATGTAATGATAGGATCCACTTATTTCTACATAGTAGTGAAACTTGTCAATACAATTCAAATGTATTGACCCTTGTGGCTGCAACTTATTATGTTGCAGGTTTGTTTGATGTTAGTGAAGTGTGTTGAATAGGATTACAAGTCTACAACCAACATGATTGCCTGTGGCACTTGAAGATGAAGGACCCCATGCTATTGCTATATTCTGTTGCATTGTAATGAGATAGCCAAATGAGCTATGTAAGATGTAATAATTTATTTTATTCCTGGTTATAAAGTTGTATTATGACCTTTGTATCTTGATATTACATCTTTACTGTGGATGCTAGCTATTGATCCAGGGACTAGCATTGTAATAACAGAGATCTCTACCTTATTAAAGGTTGGGAACCTTACAACAACTCTGGAGGGCGCTCCGGAGGACGTCAAGGCGGCGGGCAGCCCTACCACGGCCATGGAGGTGGCTACCAGGGCGGCTGCTATCAAGGTGGTGGACATCACCAAGGTGGACGTGGTGGCTCCCGTGGAAGGAGCAATGGCGGTGGAAACCGCAAGTGGCGCCCTTAGTGCCAGATTTGCAAAAACTAGGGCCATGAGGCCTTGGCTTAAACGAACCGCTGATACGTCGGAAACGTATCTATAATTTTTTATGCTCCATGCTTGTTTAGTATCTACTTTGCTCTACTTGTCTACAGTTTGAGGTGTTTTTTACATGTTTTCTGGTACTAACCTATTAACAAGTTGCAACAGTGCCAGATGCCTCTTTTCTACTGTTTTTGGTTTCAGAAAAGTTAGTAAAGAAATATTCTCGGAATTGGACGGGACAAACGTCAAAGTCAGTTACTTTCCGTGGAAAAAAAGAAGTCCAGAGGGGAGCCGGAGAGGCCGTCCAGGGGGGCCAGACCCACCCTAGGCGCGGGTAGGCCCTACCCCGCACCTGGGAGGGGTGTGGGGCCCCTGGACGCCGCCTCGGCCTCCCCCTTCGCCTATAAGAAGCCTCCGACCCAAAAACCCTAGACAATCCATAAGAAATCCACGAAAACCTCTGTAGCGCCGCCGCCACCGAAAGGGAGATTCGGGGGACAGAAAGTCTCTGTTCCAGCACCCTGCCGGGACGGGGAAGTGCCCCCGGAGCCATCTCCATCAATCTCCATCGCCATCTTCATCACTGTTGCTGATTCCCATGATGAGGAGGGAGTAGTTCTTCCTCGAGGCTAAGGGCTCTACCGGTAGCTATGTGTTCATCTCTCTCTCTATGCATGATCTTGTAGGGTTCGGAGCATAGAAAACAAAAAATTTCCTACGATGGGAACTATGTACCAAGATCTATCTACTAGATACAAACAACGGGCGGATGTATATCCGTAGAGAACATACCCTTGAAGACCGACAAAGCTTAACGAGTTCAACTCGTGGTTGATGTAGACGATCTCTTGCCGATCTCAAGATCGAGAGGAAGTCCTAGCGCCGCAAAGCAGCAGCGCATCCGTGCTCGCACACATGTACAAGACACCGGGCAACCTCCGCCTCCTCGCTCCAGCGATGCAGCGGAAGAACAACCCTTTCTTGCCGAATAGCCACCGGGAGCATGTATCACGCTAGTCCGAGACCATGGGGGATAAATTCTAGAGGGGGAGAGAGATCCTTCACGAGGAGGTGTGAGAGACAAGTGAGAGGAGGGGCTCCTTTTATAGGAGGAGGGGGGCACCCAAGGGGGTGGCCCCCGGCCATGGGGGCTGCCCCCTCCCCTCCTTCATTCATGTGGGTGGACACTCCACTCACAAAATGTCCTTTAAATTCCCTCCACTCAAAAGTCCACTCAAATTCCCATTAAATTTCCACCAAATTTATTGCAAACTCTTATTAAATAAAAATCTTTTATTTTATTCAGAATTTTGTCAATTACTTTAATGACAAACATTCACAAATAACCCCTTGCTAGAATTCCATTTCACATGCATAACCACTTTATGCAATTTCACCCGAAAACCTGTTTCGGTATCTAGTGAAATAAATTCCTGCGCTTGTTTATTCTTTTGGCATGAAACATTTGCTCCAACTAGATGCCAGTGTCCCTTAAGTGTGTCACCCTACGGTTCGCGAATAATGCGGACATGATCGAGACCCTTCTCCGATCAATAATCAGTAGCGGGACCTGGAGATCCATACTGACTCCCACACATTCAACGATGACTTTTCCTATGATTGTCGGAACCTTTTACGCTTGTATCTTAATCCCTTTGTTTCACGATATATTACATGTCCGAGATTCGATCATCGGTATCTCCATACCTAGTTTGATCTCGTTACTGACATGCACTCTTTTCTCGTTCCCGTGATATAACATTCTAGTGATCAAATCACTTGCTTGCAAGCTAACCAATGTGATATCACCGAGAGGGCCCAGAGCATATCTATCCGTCATCGGGATGAACAAATTCCACTCTTGATACATGATTCTCAACATAACACTTTAGCATCTTTGAAGCCATCTTTATAATCACCCAGTTACGGAGTGACGTTTGATGTCAACAAGAAACTCTTCCGGTGTTAGTGATTGGCATGATCTCATGGTATAAGGATTAGGACTACTTCGTAGTTTGTTTATAGCAATATAAACTCAATGACTTTGATCGTAATGCTATACTTCGGATGAATGTTCATCACACCATTACACTAATGTTGTGATCTCGTTATTAACAACATCCAATGTCTATGATCAGGAAACCGTGATCATCTTGTTAATCAACGAACTAGTTTATGAGAGAGGCATAACTAGGAACTTCCTTTTTGTTTATTAAACACACATGTATTAACGTTTCCGTATTAATACAATTATATCATGTAAAATAAACATTTATCATAAATAAGGAATACGATAATAACCACTTTATTATTGCCTCTCGGGCATATTCCCTTCAGTCTCCCACTTGCACTAGAGACAATAATCTAGTTTGAAAACTTTGTGTATATAACACCTATGGCTTTCTGGTGTTCCAAATACGTAACTGCAAGTGGTTAACATAATCTACGGATCTGACACTTTCAGGTCCGTGTGTATTTGCATGTCTTTGCGTCTTCACGCATCACTCATTCTCCAATGAGATGGCATTGTATAAATTTGGTCTTTCGGTGAGACCTTTAGTTCCTTGGGGTTTAAACACGTCGATACTATTGTCACACAATATATCTTTAGTGTTATCCTGTTGCGAACCACACCTTAGTTTGATAATAAACTACTTGACACAAATTCCCTCCTTTGCCGCTACTATAGCAGTCATATACTTAGCCTTTTGTTGTAGTATTCGTCACAATGTATCTTAACTTTGGAACTCTTCCAAATCCATCATGGAATCTCCTTTCCATTACATTGTGCCACCCATAGTTTAAATTGAGATAAACTTAATTTGTATCTTGTGACAAAACTAGTATCAATGTAACGCTTTACAATGAACTATTTGTAATTGTTTGTCACCTCTACACAAATATATTCTTAGTTCTTCCAAAAGATCGTAAGAATATCATTACTATCGTCCAATGATCATTTTATGATTCATTCTGGTATATGCTCATCACACTTAGAGCATAGGACTTATCTGGATGTGTACATATCATGGTATGATTGATCAAAATATTCTCGTGATTTCACTCATCAAGTGTCAAAGCACTTGAATCTTGTTTCACTTATCAAGTGTCGATACACTTGAATCTTGATTCAATTCTTTTCCATGCGACAAGAATTGTTTCTTCTCGTTTCTATATTGAACTCCTTCAATATCTCATATATGTACCTTTGGCACAGCCATATTGGCGTCACAGTCTATCCACTATAGACATTCACGCTAAATATTCGGGTTTTGCCTAAGTATTTCATCAAAATGAAATTCTTAACCTTTGTCAATAAAATATACATCATTTCTAATCAACAAGATGTCCTCTACATAATGTATTAGAAATATGTCTCAGCGCTCCCACTTAATTTCTTGCAAATGCAACCATCTTCATCGTCTCCTGATGAAAACTCCTTTTCATTAAGGTGAAGATTCCAACTCCGCGATGCTTACTTCAACCATTGAAGTTTGCATGCCCCTTTTAGCATCCTTTGAATTAACAAAACCCTTTGGACCGTGTCATGTACACGTCCTAGGTAACCATTCTATTAGAAGAACTTTGTTTTGTTTATTCATCTATCATATACCAAATTATATGTAGTGATTGCTACTTTAATCCGTCTAGACTAAATATCGCTATGAAAGATCAAATCTTGTCATAGTCAACTCCTTGAACATTGTCATAAAATAATTTATGACATGTCGATTATTTCATAGATTTGAAACACCCATGTCTGTTTGTTTATAGATCCAAATACGACCGATAGGGTTTTACACCTTTCCGGAGGGTCTTCCAAGTTCAAAACTTGATTTCTCGTGTATGGAACTATCACGGATTTTATGGTTTCAAGCCATTTGACGGAGTCAGGGCCCATCATCGCTTCTTTGTATGTATTCGGTTCATCATTGTCAAACAATAATGATTTACTCTCAAATCTTAGCATTTGATTGTTTAACCGACCTACTTGGTTCAATAGGAACTTAGATCTCTGTGACCACAACCTTTGAGGCACATAATCTATGAGCATTATGGCAGCCTTCGGAACGATTTCTGGCGCTGCGCAACTCAGCACATATAGCTAAGGTTCGTTAACCTTATCAAAGTTCTATTGTCCTCCCACTTAACTTTTACGAAAAATTCCTTCTTCAAGAAACTTCATACTTCAAGCGACAAACCCTTTTGTCCTCGGTGTTATGGAGGAATAACCAATTGTTATTCGAAATAACCTACAAAGACATGCTCATCCGACTTTGGTTGTAAACATCTTACTTATGTTTAGCATACCAAAATTTAAGAAATGACAACTTGGGTTTTACCCCAAACCATAACTCATATGGTGTCATTTCAACGGATCAAGATGGAGCTCTTTTCAGTGTAAAAGCGGTAGTCTCTAAAGCTTTAATCTTTTAAATCATAATGGCAGTTTTATAAATAACACCTTTGATCCAACCATGTCAAACAAGGTTTCCTTACAAATCTCAAACACTCCATATTCCTATGGTGTTTCGGGAGATGTAAATCTAGGTGTTTTGCTAAACTTGTAACTCAAATAAATCCCTTTTATGATAAAATCATAATTCATTTATTTTTCTTGTTACACTTGTAACTCAAATAAATCCCTTATGATAAAATCATAAACCATTTATTTTCTTGTCACAATGATTTTCACTTCATCTTGAAAGTCTTTGAACATTTTCAAATATTTCACACTTCTTTCTCATTAAGTGAATATTCACTCAAATTTCCGGAGAAAGCATATGAAGTTGAAACCCATCGCTTACGACTACACATAATGGACTACATACATCGATATGTATAAATTCCAATATTTTAGTCGTAAGTTCTTCTTTGGCCTTTGAACGAAGTTTTAATTATCCCGAGGAAAGTCTCACAAGCGTCACTTGATCAAATCAAAGACTCCAAAAATCCATGAATATGGATATTCTTCATGTTTTCTTTCCAATATAATTTAAACAGCGATGTCACTTCGTAAGTGATCTTCCAATCATTTGTCTTGCGACATTTTAGCATTAGCTTTATGGATGTGATTTCTCCAACTAGATTTGTAAATCATCCATCTAATATGGAATATGGTAATTATTTGAACAACCTTTGTTCTCATAATACCTGATTCAAATAACAATTATTAAAACAAATCTTGAAGTCAAGCTTTGATGTCAATGAGAAATACAAACAACGGTTTGTTTGTTTTTGATGAACATCATCACATATTCTCTTGCTAGTTACTTAGGCCATTGTGGTTCATGAATTGCGTCGTTCCGTATGAAATTTCATACCAACCAATTCGGTATCCAATACCCAAGAACCACATTGTTTAACAAGCAAAGAATATAACCATAACATGTATATCATCCATATACCTAAATTGGATATTTCCAATCTTTTATTTTTTGCCAAATATATTTTATAGATTCTCTTTCAGCATTTCCTTTTTACTTTTTAAAAGAATCTATCAACATCAAAAGTGGCGCCATATACATGACACATAGTCCAAAGCGTGTATATTCAAATAATAATACCTTTGGACTTGCACTTTGAAGTAGACCACCATCATCAAATGATCGGCGTTCTTTCAAAATCCATTCTTTAGTAATCTTTTAGTATATTAAACATTTTACATACATATTCTATTCATCCTTATCATGACGACTTTCATGATCAAGCTACTGTAGCTTATAAAGACGAATCGTGAGTATAACATTACTTTCCAAAACCCTTTTTGGATGATTAGGATGTCTAGCATCTCCAACCTTTGCAAATTCTCATCCAATATGAGAACATATATTATACTCTATCATATTGCAACCAAAACATTGTTTCAGATATCGTTATATCTGTCACACATGATGGTTTCTGAAACAATTCTTTCAGCTCCTAGATAAACTTGATATTAAAACAATCAAGAATCATAGAGGCAAACATGATACTTAAGATACTAACACTGGAATTGTTACTCCCGATTTAATACCAATTATTAAATTTCACAGAGTAAATAGAATTTTGCTGAAAGTTTGCAACAGGACTGTAAACTTTAGATTGACACTCAACACAATACGATACCAGTTTGTAAAGTATATATCCAGATTTCTATAGTTCTATTATCTCAATTAGAACTATGCATAAGGTGGTGAACAAATGCCAATGACTACAACAAATTATGCAAATTCACTTTGATTTAATTTATGATAAATTGAGTTCTACTAATCCAAATTAGAAATGAACTCCCACTCAAAAACGACATCCCTCGTGTCTTTTTGGTGATTACATGAACCAAATCCACTACACCAAGTCCGATCATCACGTGATTCGGTGTAGCTTCAAAGGCGAGCATCAAATGGGCATCATATCTACTATATGACTCATGCTTAACCTTTCGGTCTTTGTTCCGAGGCCATGTCTGTACATGCTAGGATCGCCAAGTAAGAACCTTAATATTCGCATGTGTAACTGTCTTACACCCGAGATATGCTCGTGGATTCAAGTACACCCGATCATCACGTGATGCCTTGAAGCGACGAAACATTGTCGGTGCATACTTAAGGAAGAACACATTTTTATCTTGATATCTAAATGAGGGATCATCTTATTATGCTAATAAAACGCTAAAATAGCAATATAAGATGCAATCAAACATCACATGTTTATTAGTGAAATGATATGGTTCCCGCATATGATCTCTATCATGTGCACCGTGGTATGATCACTATCATACCTTTATGTGTAAGGCCAAGGTCTATGGAACTTACACGCTATGTGTGTTGTAAGAGTATCATCCCATACTTCTACTTACATCACCATATCATAACACTAGCCCAGCAACAATCTAAACTAGACGCCTCTAATTTATCCATTGCAAATTTTACGTGGCTTAGGGCTTTCGTAGATAGAAACGTTCTTACCTACGAACATGAACCACAACGAGGATAACCAAATTGTTGACATCTCGTTGCAAATTAGATATTGACTATAGTAGGAGAGACAGACACCCGCTATCCACTTATGCAAACTAGTTGCATGTCAAGCGTGGAACAGGTCTCATGTGCGAGGACATGTAAAGTTTGTCCGGGCCGCTTGTCACATCCCAAGATTTTCCAAATCTTGTAATGTAAAAAATAAATGAATAAAATAAAACTTTGTTGATTTTCAGGGTGAGAAGAAACTTTTTGAATCCAATTGGAAACTTTCAAAACCTATTTGGATCAAATAAAATCCTAAAGGGATTTAAAAAGATAAACAAACAATAAACTTAAAAATATTTAAAAATTACTATTTTGGATCTTTTAATGAAAATATTTGGTTTTCAAATGAAAAGGGTAGAATTTAAATAAAGACTATTTTTATAGAGCCAAATTAAACCTTGGCCAAGCTTTTGAAAGAAAATGTTTTGTTTTGATTAAAGGAGTAAAAGGTTATTTGAACAAAATAATGAGGATTTAACATCCAATTTTATTTAAGTAAAGGCTTTTCCCATTTTAAATAAACACTAAAACTTATTAAATTATTTTAAATAAGTTTTCCAAGTGTTTATTATTTTCAAATAAAACCTACTGAATGGTTTGGTACTATTTTTAGATTTCAAAAAGATAAAGTTTTTGTTAAAGCAAATTCTATTTGATTTAATAACTAAGGTCCATTTATTTAATTATTAATGGGTCCTAAAAAGAATAAAATTATTTTATTTTGGGACTTTGGTTTATGTTGTTAAACAGAACCAAAACTCATTACAGGTTTGGAGGAGGTTTGAATTGTTTGAATGTTTGATTTGTTGTTTGAAATTCAAAACAGGAAATTCAAACAGAAAAAGGAAAAAACAATCAGAAAGAAAAAAATATATGAATCTGGTCGATCCAACCCAGCAGCCCACTAGGCCCAGCAGCCCATTTCCCTCTCTCCCCCGAAGCGTTTTTCTCTCACTCACCAGACGACCCGCAGAGCCAATGGCAGGTGGACCCCGCTTTCCCTCTCCTTTTCTCACTGACGCCAGACCCCACCACCGGCCCTCTTCTTCCTCACCCGCCACTGACCACGCCGGCTGTTACCGCCGATGAATGCACGCTTAAATTTGCGGCATTGATGCTGCCTTTACCCCCTGTGACCACGCACATTAAAATGTCTCTCCCTCCTCTCTCGTTCCCCTCTGTCACCCCACATTAGCACGCCCCCAGGCCGCCCTGATTCCTCTCCGAACCTCACTACCACCGACGTCTTTCATTGCCGATTCCGGCGACCCCGCGCCGCCCCTTGCCTCATTGACCAAGCACACACACTCCCCAGCCTCTGGCGCTTCTGCATGTGCCTTTCGTTCAGCCGCGGGCGCCCCAGAACGTCGACTTCGACAACCTCCGAGCGCCGCCGCGTCTGCCTCTCTCTCCGGTGAGTTTTCTGGTAAGTCAAGACCACCCCGACCCCTCTCAATCACGCACACACCATCGCAGTGTCTTTGCGCGTCTGACCATGCGTTTCGTTTGTCTCCTAGTGATCCATAGCACTGTCCTCGACGACGACTGAGCGTGGCCGAGGCGCAGCTCCACTCTGGCGAGCGATTAAGCCCGCTCCAGTGCGCCCCTCGCCAAGACAGCACCACCTTGAGCTTCCCCACGACATTGCGATCACGGTGAGCCTTCGCCTCCTCTCCCTTGCGTATTGTATCACCGGCGACGACCTCGTCTGAGCGCTGCCGACTGAGCGCCGACGCCAGCGCCGCCACTAGTTGGCAAGCGTGCTGCGCGCCGTAGGATCTTGATCCGACGCTCATGATAGATCCTTAGCCGAAGGGGTACGAGTGATCCTGTGCCGCTCGATCTATTTTAATCCAACACCTCACATCGCTTGATCCGCGCGAACCGGTATTGCCCAGTAGAATCTCGCCACGTGGCCAGCCTTTGGATTTAAAAATAGAAGCAAATCAATTAGATGTTCCAATTTGTAAATTGCATAACTTTAGTTCCACATGTCGAAAATTTGCAAACTTTATATCAATGGAATCAGTGGAGCAAGCCCTAGCCAACCATGCCATTTGTTTAGTAAAAAGTTTCTGTTAAAATGATTGTTTTTGCAGAAACATTTGTATGCTTGTTTAGATTGTAAAAATTGTTCAAAAATGATTTTGGGGATAAAATATTTGGCAAATGGTTTGCTTTGAACCTACTGACCCTAGGAAACAATTTGTGGTTTCAAAATTGTATTTGGTGAAGAAAAAGAATGATTCTTTGATTTAAAACCAATTCTAGTCAAATAAAATTATGGATTATTTATTAAAAATGGTTTTGGAAGAAAACCTTTGGGAAATGTTTTGTTTTAAACTCTCTGACCCTAAACACCAAGTTTTATGGTTTGAAAACATATTTTGTGAATCCTATAGATTAATGCCTTAGTAAAAACATTTCTACACCACATAAAATGATACCTTGTTTTGAAAATGGTTTATGAAGTGAAACCTTTTTCAAATGACTTTGCCACTTTACAAAATGACCAATAGGTGTTTTCGAAATGTTTATGATCCATTAGGAGCCACTCTTTCAAATAAAACAAAGCTTGGCATGCTTGCATGCATTATCTTGGTTCTATGATTTTATGTGATGTTTTGCTTGATTGGTAGTTTGAGTTTGTGCCTTGCTTGATTGAATTGTAGTGACTTGAAGAGTGTGATTGTTGCAAGGACAAGGAGTGAACTTATACCCTCTACCAAAAAGGCAAGTGATGCTTCATACTTTTGTCCCATTACTTTCACTATGCATTAGTGTTTTTTCTAAGTAAAACTTGCATGGAATTTTGCTAAGTATAAACCTTGCTTTGGGAAAACCTAGTAGATGAAACCTTAGTAGAATTTCCTAAGTTAAGCTTCCTACTACTATCATGCTTAGCTTAGCTAATAGAAAACAAGGGTGGAATATATATTCACACTATGGAAAATTTTCTAAGTCTGAGGACTTGTATTTTGTTTAATAAAACAACTAAGTTAATGAATCACCTGGGTGGAATGGTAATTGCTTGGTGGATTTTGGTTGAGTGGTTCACAAGGCCCATGTTTACGGTTTACCTTGTGTATCTCACTTGTGGATGGCCACCCAGGAACAAAGAGATTTGAGATGTCAAATGTTGAGAAGCTTCAAGTGCAGCCACTTGGCATTATGGGCTCTGCCTGGATCATATAGGTTGCAAGAACTTAGCCATATGGACAGTTGGTGGTAGGGTTTGATAGGTTGGAGCGCATCCATTTTTGGTCTAAGGGAAGGCTTCTGAAAGATCTTGTCTTGGGAAACCAAGTCTTGTGGGGAAAGTGCACCACCTCTGCAGAGTGTAAAATCTAAGTACTTAGCCATGTCCCTGGTAAATGACAATTTGAGCATCAAGACATGGAAGCAATCAAGAATCTCATCATCCAAATTTCTAAGTTAAAAACTTGTGGTTTGAACAAGGGTTAAAGTATCTTCAATCTTTGATTGGTAGATGCCTTGGGTGATTTTTGCCAAACAAAACTTAGTGTTTTCAAATGATAAGGAAAATCTATTTTGAGCAATGCAAGCCTAAGCTCCACTTAGCCAAATGCATATAGATGATAGACTCCACTACTCTACCATAGTATCACTTGCCAATACAATTCAAATGTATTGACCCTTGTGGCTGTAACTTGTTATGTTGCAGGTTTGATTGATATTAGTGAAGTTGATTGATTAGAATTACAAAGTCTACAACCAACATGTTTGTCTGTGACACTTTGAAGATGAAGGACCCCATGCTTATAGATATTCTGCTGCAATGTAATGTAATAGCCAAATGAGCTATGAAATATGTAATAGATTATTTTATTCCTGGTTATAAAGTTGTATTATGACCTTTGTTTCTTGATATTACATCTTAACTGTGGATGCTAGCTATTGATCCAGGGACTAGCATTGCAATCACAGGGATCCTTTTCCTTTACAAAGGAGGGATCTTACAGATGGTATCAGAGCATTGTGTTGCCTGTAGAATTTGTAAACCTAGGATTGGACAAAACCCTTAGAAAAAAATAGGAGTTGTATTTGTTCCAAAACTTATTTATAAACAATCTTGTAAACTCTTGCCTCAACCATTTTGGTTTTGATTCTACATCTCTTCTATTTCAACTTGATGGAAAAACCTACCCCATGGCCAAAGACTACACCATGTGCAAAGGACTTCATCAACTCTAATGACTTCAACATCTTCAACTCTAATGACTTCAACATCTTCAGCATATTCACCAAGGACTTCAACCTTGGATATCACTAAGGAAAAATGAGACAAGCAATCTTGCTCAAGGTTTGAAGACTAAGGAAACATAACTTAGAAGAAGACATCATCACCTTTGAGGATTTGTGATCAAGAGATTTTCCAAGGAAGCCATGATCTCATGCAAGAAGGAATCAACCAAGAAGGATGGAAAGATCTCAAGTGAACCATATAGATGGACCACCATATTTAGTTAAAATCAAACCCACCAACTTATGTGGTGTAACAAAAATATATTTGGTTGCCTAAAAATATGCTTGAAACTTGTTGTTTGAGTGGAATGTTTGTTTGTGATTGCTTGCACATTGCTTGTGTGAATTGTGATGTGTGTGATTAGAATTATTCCCTTAGAAATATTTTTCCTATTCTAATCCCAATCCAACCCAAACAGATGACTACTCCAAGAGACTCCAACATCAAGGTTGATGACAACAACAACAACCAAGAGGACAACATGAGAGAACTCATAGCAACCCAAAACCAGTTGAGCCAAGAGACAACTCAGCTTTTAGCCAACAATAATGGACTAGACCCAGCCATACAAAGGATTTTGAAACTTCAATCCCAATTGTTGCAAGGATTGGTTACTCAAATGATCAACATGGGAGAAAACTTTTCCCAAAGAGCTAATGACAACAAGGATGACAAAGATGTTATTTTAGAAGGAACCAAAGCTTGCAATATTTGTGGAGACAAAGATCATACATGCAAGGAGCATGAAGATCAATGCCCCAAGAAGAGAGAAAGATTTCCCACCTCTGAGGTGAGGTATGAAGAGCATGAACTAGAAGAACTCCTAGCTTTGGAGAGACCCAAAAAGAAAAAGAAGGACAAAAGCCTTGTGCAATGTTACAATTGCAAAGAGATGGGACACTATGCCAATGAATGCCCAGAAAAGAAGAAGAACCAAAGAAACAAACAAGAGGCAATGATACCAAAGGAAAAGAAAGATATCAGCCAAGTGATGTGTTTCAAATGCAAGGAACTAGGCCACTATGCAAACTTCTGTCCAGGAAAGTTACTTCTAGATCCCAAGCAAACCAAGATGTAATTTAGTTGGAAAATTTTTAAGGGTGGTAGTACCCTAGATGCTTTGAGCCAATTTGTAACCCTAGCCTTCCCAAATCTCGGGACGAGATTTATTTTAAGGGTGGTAGCCTGTCACATCCCAAGATTTTCCAAATCTTGTAATGTGAAAAATAAATGAATAAAATAAAACTTTGTTGATTTTCAGGGTGAGAAGAAACTTTTTGAATCCAATTGGAAACTTTCAAAACCTATTTGGATCAAATAAAATCCTAAAGGGATTTAAAAAGATAAACAAACAATAAACTTAAAAATATTTAAAAATTACTATTTTGGATCTTTTAATGAAAAGATTTGGTTTTCAAATGAAAAGGGTAGAATTTAAATAAAGACTATTTTTATAGAGCCAAATTAAACCTTGGCCAAGCTTTTAAAAGAAAATGTTTTGTTTTTATTAAAGGAGTAAAAGGTTATTTAAACAAAATAATGAGGATTTAATATCCAATTTTATTTAAGTAAAGGCTTTTCCCATTTTAAATAAACACTAAAACTTATTAAATTATTTTAAATAAGTTTTCCAAGTGTTTATTATTTTCAAATAAAACCTACTGAATGGTTTGGTACTATTTTTAGATTTCAAAAAGATAAAGTTTTTATTAAAGCAAATTATATTTGATTTAATAACTAAGGTCCATTTATTTAATTATTAATGGGTCCTAAAAAGAATAAAATTATTTATTTTGGGACTTTGGTTTATGTTGTTAAACAGAACCAAAACTCATTACAGGTTTGGAGGAGGTTTGAATTGTTTGAATGTTTGATTTGTTGTTTGAAATTCAAAACAGGAAATTCAAACAGAAAAAGGAAAAAACAATCAGAAAGAAAAAAAATATGAATCTGGTCGATCCAACCCAGCAGCCCACTAGGCCCAGCAGCCCATTTCCCTCTCTCCCCTGAAGAGTTTTTCTCTCACTCACCAGACGACCCGCAGAGCCAATGGAAGGTGGAACCTGCTTACCCTCTCCTTTTCTCACTGATGCCAGACCCCACCACCGGCCCTCTTCTTCCTCACCCGCCACTGACCACGCCGGCTGTTACCGCCGATGAATGCACGCTTAAATTCGTAGCATTGATGCTGCCTTTACCCCCTGCGACCACGCACGTTAAAACGTCTCTCCCTCCTCTCTCGTTCCCCTCTGTCACCCCACATTAGCACGCCCCCAGGCCGCCCTGATTCCTCTCCGAACCTCACTACCACCGACGGCTTTCACTGCCGATTCCGGCGACCCCGCACCGCCCCTTGCCTCATTGACCAAGCACACACACTCCCCAGCCTCTGGCGTTTCTGCCTGTGCCTTTCGTTCAACCGCGGGCGCCCCAGAACGTCGACTTCGACAACCTCCGAGCGCCGCCGCGTCTGCCTCTCTCTCCGGCGAGTTTTCTGGTAAGTCAAGACCACCCCGACCCCTCTCAATCACGCACAGACCATCGCCGTGTCTTTGCGCGTCTGACCATGCGTTTCGTTTGTCTCCTAGTGATCCATAGCACCGTCCTCGACGACGACTGAGCGTGGCCGAGGCGCAGCTCCACTCCGGCGAGCGATTAAGCCTGCTCCAGTGTGCCCCTCGCCAAGACAGCACCACCTTGAGCTTCCCCACGACGTTGCGATCACGGTGAGCCTTCGCCTCCTCTCCCTTGCGTCCTGTATCACCGGCGACGACCTCGTCTGAGCGCTGCCGCCGCCAGCGCCGCCACTAGTTGGCAAGCGTGCTGCGCGCCGTACGATCTTGATCCGACGCTCACGATAGATCCTTAGCCGAAGGGGTACGAGTGATCCTGTGCCGCTCGATCTATTTTAATCCAACGCCTCACATCGCTTGATCCGCGCGAACCGGTATTGCCCAGTAGAATCTCGCCACGTGGCCAGCCTTTGGATTTAAAAATAGAAGCAAATAAATTAGATGTTCCAATTTGTAAATTGCATAACTTTAGTTCCACACGTCGAAAATTTGCAAACTTTATATCAATGGAATCAGTGGAGCAAGCCCTAGCCAACCATGCTATTTGTTTAGTAAAAAGTTTCTGTTAAAATGATTGTTTTTGCAGAAACATTTGTATGCTTGTTTAGATTGTAAAAATTGTTCAAAAATGATTTTGGGGATAAAATATTTGGTAAATGGTTTGCTTTGAACCTACTGACCCTAGGAAACAATTTGTGGTTTCAAAATTGTATTTGGTGAAGAAAAAGAATGATTCTTTGATTTAAAACCAATTCTAGTCAAATAAAATTATGGATTATTTATTAAAAATGGTTTTGGAAGAAAACCTTTGGGAAATGTTTTGTTTTAAACTCTCTGACCCTAAACACCAAGTTTTATGGTTTGAAAACATATTTTGTGAATCCTATAGATTAATGCCTTAGTAAAAACATTTCTACACCACATAAAATGATACCTTGTTTTGAAAATGGTTTATGAAGTGAAACCTTTTTCAAATGACTTTGCCACTTTACAAAATGACCAATAGGTGTTTTCGAAATGTTTATGATCCATTAGGAGCCACTCTTTCAAATAAAACAAAGCTTGGCATGCTTGCATGCATTATCTTGGTTCTATGATTTTATGTGATGTTTTGCTTGATTGGTAGTTTGAGTTTGTGCATTGCTTGATTGAATTGTAGTGACTTGAAGAGTGTGATTGTTGCAAGGACAAGGAGTGAACTTATACCCTCTACCAAAAAGGCAAGTGATGCTTCATACTTTTGTCCCATTACTTTCACTATGCATTAGTGATTTTTCTAAGTAAAACTTGCATGGAATTTTGCTAAGTATAAACCTTGCTTTGGGAAAACCTAGTAGATGAAACCTTAGTAGAATTTCCTAAGTTAAGATTCCTACTACTATCATGCTTAGCTTAGCTAATAGAAAACAAGGGTGGAATATATATTCACACTATGGAAAAATTTCTAAGTCTGAGGACTTGTATTTTGTTTAATAAAACAACTAAGTTAATGAATCACCTGGGTGGAATGGTAATTGCTTGGTGGATTTTGGTTGAGTGGTTCACAAGGCCCATGTTTATGGTTTACCTTGTGTATCTCACTTGTGGATGGCCACCCAGGAACAAAGAGATTTGATATGTCAAATGTTGAGAAGCTTCAAGTGCAGCCACTTGGCATTATGGGCTCTGCCTGGATCATATAGGTTGCAAGAACTTAGCCATATGGACAGTTGGTGGTAGGGTTTGATAGGTTGGAGCGCATCCATTTTTGGTCTAAGGGAAGGCTTCTGAAAGATCTTGTCTTGGGAAACCAAGTCTTGTGGGGAAAGTGCACCACCTCTGCAGAGTGTAAAATCTAAGTACTTAGCCATGTCCCTGGTAAATGACAATTTGAGCATCAAGACATGGAAGCAATCAAGAATCTCATCATCCAAATTTCTAAGTTAAAAACTTGTGGTTTGAACAAGGGCTAAAGTATCTTCAATCTTTGATTGGTAGATGCCTTGGGTGATTTTTGCCAAACAAAACTTAGTGTTTTCAAATGATAAGGAAAATCTATTTTGAGCAATGCAAGCCTAAGCTCCACTTAGCCAAATGCATATAGATGATAGACTCCACTACTCTACCATAGTATCACTTGCCAATACAATTCAAATGTATTGACCCTTGTGGCTGTAACTTGTTATGTTGCAGGTTTGATTGATATTAGTGAAGTTGATTGATTAGGATTACAAAGTCTACAACCAACATGTTTGCCTGTGACACTTTGAAGATGAAGGACCCCATGCTTATAGATATTCTGCTGCAATGTAATGTAATAGCCAAATGAGCTATGAAAGATGTAATAGATTATTTTATTCCTGGTTATAAAGTTGTATTATGACCTTTGTTTCTTGATAATACATCTTAACTGTGGATGCTAGCTATTGATCCAGGGACTAGCATTGCAATCACAGGGATCCTTTTCCTTTACAAAGGAGGGATCTTACACCTCTTCATCCCACTATGCCACCAATATCCAAAGTACAACTAAGAAGCAATAAAATGATCATCATCGCCCACATACTCATATGTGTACTACCCGTGCAAAGTATCTACGCATAGATCCCGCTTTGATACCACTGTAGGGTTCGCAGCATAGAAAATAAAAAATTTCCTACGATGGGAACTATGTACCAAGATCTATCTACTAGATACAAACAACGGGCGGATGTATATCCATAGAGAACATACCCTTGAAGACCGACAAAGCTTAACGAGTTCAACTCGTGGTTGATGTAGACGATCTCTTGCCGATCTCAAGATCGAGAGGAAGTCCTAGCGCCGCAAAGCAGCAGCGCATCCGTGCTCGCACACACGTACAAGACACCGGGCAACCTCCGCCTCCTCGCTCCAGCAATGCAGCGGAAGCACAACCCTTTCTTGCCGAATAGCCACTGGGAACATGTATCTCGCTAGTCCGAGACCATGGGGGATAAATTCTAGAGGGGGAGAGAGATCCTTCACGAGGAGGTGTGAGAGACAAGTGAGAGGAGGGGCTCCTTTTATAGGAGGAGGGGGGCACCCAAGGGGGTGGCCGCCGGCCATGGGAGCTGCCCCCTCCCCTCCTTCATTCATGTGGGTGGACACTCCACTCACAAAATGTCCTTTAAATTCCCTCCACTCAAATTCCCATTAAATTTCCACCAAATTTAATGCAAACTCTCATTAAATAAAACTCTTTTATTTTATTCAGAATTTTGTCAATTACTTTAATGAAAAACATTCACAAATAACCCCTTGCTAGAATTCCATTTCACATGCATAACCACTTTATGCAATTTCACCCGAAAACCTGTTTCGGTATCTAGTGAAATAAATTCCTGCGCTTGTTTATTCTTTCGGCATGAAACATTTGCTCCAACTGGATGACAGTGTCCCTTAAGTGTGTCACCCTACGGTTCGCGAATAATGCGGACATGATCGAGACCCTTCTCCGATCAATAATCAGTAGCGGGACCTGGAGATCCATACTGACTCCCACACATTCAACGATGACTTTTCTTGTGATCGTCGGAACCTTTTACGCTTGTATCTTAATCCCTTTGTTTCACGATATATTACATGTCCGAGATTCGATCATCGGTATCTCCATACCTAGTTTGATCTCGTTACTGACATGCACTCTTTTCTCGTTCCCGTGATATAACATTCTAGTGATCAAATCACTTGCTTGCAAGCTAACCAATGTGATATCACCGAGAGGGCCCAAAGAATATCTATCCGTCATCGGGATGAACAAATTCCACACTTGATCCATGATTCTCAACATAACACTTTAGTAGCTTTGAAGCCATCTTTATAATCACCCAGTTACGGAGTGACGTTTGATGTCAACAAGAAACTCTTCCGGTGTTAGTGATTGGCATGATCTCATGGTCTAAGGATTAGGACTACTTCGTAGTTTGTTTATAGCAATATAAACTCAATGACTTTGATCGTAATGCTATACTTCGGATGAATGTTCATCACACCATTACACTAATGTTGTGATCTCGTTATTAACAACATCCAATGTCTATGATCAGGAAACCGTGATCATCTTGTTAATCAACAAACTAGTTTATGAGAGAGGCATAACTAGGAACTTCATTTTTGTTTATTAAACACACATGTATTAACGTTTTCGTATTAATACAATTATAGCATGTAAAATAAACATTTATCATAAATAAGGAATACGATAATAACCACTTTATTATTGCCTCTCGGGCATATTCCCTTCAGATCTTGTTGTGGTCATGAGCTTTGTAATCAAGTAGATCTACCTTGCTACTCAAGTGCTTTAATAGATCTCTGCTCTCCCCATGTGTGTGAAAGTGATAGCGTGCACGCCATGGTGGCACTTAGGTTTGAGTCCACATAAATACTCTTTGTGCTTTAATAGATCTATGCTTTTCCCCAGGTGTGTGAAAGTGACAGCGTGCATACCGTGTGTGGAACTTTGGCTAGATTGAATATTTGTTATGAGTTATATTTGGAGTTGGACGTCTCTATGAAATTGTGGTGTTTGTTGGAACCATCTAGCGCTCAAGGTGACAGAGTGGGGTTATATAGATTGGGGAAGGCCCTACCATGGATTAGAGTGTCCAACCGGAGAGTAGTTAAGAGTAGTATCATGAAGAGAGGATATTTATATGAGAGAGTGTTCACTAGTGAAAGTATGATCCCTATGCCTTGTTTCTAAGCATTGAAACACCATTTGCTACTAGATCTGTTGCATGTTTGCTTGCTTCCTTCTTGTTGCCTTTAGTCTTTACCTCACCGTCAAGCTATTTTCTGGCACTGTTACCACTTGTATTTCACTATATCTTTGCCGAACTAGTGCACCTATATTGGGTGTGTTGGGGACACAAGAGACTTCTTGTATCTTGATTGCAGGATTGCTTGAGAGGGAATACCTTTGACCACTTATTCCCTAAGTTCGATAAACCTTGGGTAATCCACTTAAGGGAAACTTGGTGTTGTTCTACAAACCTCTGCACTTGGAGGCCCAACAACTGTCTACAAGAATAGAAGTGCGTAGACATCAAGCTCTTTTCTGGCGCTGTTGCCGGGGAGGAAAGGTAAAAGGCACTCACACACATTACCCCATGGCAACAGCAAGCTAGAAAGCTCTTTTGTGGCGCCGTTGCCGGGAAGGTAAGGTAAAAGATACTCACATAATCCAGTGTGAGTGCTCGAAGTTATTTACTTTAGATTCTGAAATTTTGTCTTTTTGTTTCTTGTTTTCACTAGTTAGGCTTAATGGAAAACAACAACAAAATTAGAGAGCTTTATAGTGTTTATCTTGAGTTAGGACATGAAGTGTTTGAAGAGAAAGTTACAAAACCTATGGAACTTTATTTGCATGCTAATAGCAATGTTATTAGTATGAATTCTTTGGACACCATTATTTATAATGTTATGGAAAAGTCTAAGCTTGGGGAAGCTAATTTTGATGAAAATGATCTTTTTAGTCCCCTAGCTTTGGAAGATAGCTATTCTATTGCTTATGATGATACCAAACATCCAATCTATGATGATTACAATGATGAGTATGATATTTTAGTCAACCTACTATTGAGGAGGAAATTAATTGTGATTACAATATGCCTCCTATATTTGATGATTATGGTGATGAGAATAGTAATGATAGCTATATTGTTGAATTTGCTCCCACTATAATTAATAAGAATGACTATGCTTATGTGGAGAGTAATAATCATTTTATGCATGTGGATCATGATAAGAATGTTTTATATGATAGTTATATTGTTAATTTTATTCATGATGCTATTGAAAGTTATTATGAGAGAGGGAAACATGGTTTTATGCATCTCAAATATATTAAGTTTCCCCTCTTTATGTTGAAATTTTTGAAGTTGCACTTGTTTTGCTCTCCTATGCTGGTTACTTTGTGCTTTCATGACTTGTTTATTTACAATATTCCTATGCATAGGAAGTGGGTTAGACTTGAATGTTCTTTGAATTTGCTTCTTGATGCTCTCTTTTACTTCAATTCATATTTCTTATGTGAGCACCTTTGAAACTATCATGCCTAACTTAAAGGCGTTAAAGAAAAGTACTTGTTGGGAGATAACCCAAGAGTTTTCTTGAGTCTTGGAAGTTGTCACTTCAGTAATGACCTCCCCTTATCCTTTTTGTTTAGTTTTTGTGCCAAGAAGGACCTCTTATGAGAGGGAAGTAAGATTTGGGGAGTTGCTGTCCCGAAACAGACTTCTGTCCTCCACCATAAAAATTCGTGAGGAGTCTCTGTAAGTCGGATTGAGCTGAAAATTTACGAATAAATCTCCCAATATGTTAGCTAACTTTCGTTAGTTTAACACTTTTTTATTTGATCAATAGAAAGCCTTAGAAAAAATCGGTTTCTACCTGCTGGTCTGTTTTGACAGATTTCTGCCATTATTTGCATTTGCTTCTTATTGATTCCTTTTTGGGTTCTTTTTGGGAAATTGAACTTTTTGAGGGAATTGCTAAAGTAGCTTGTGTTTTTATTGAAAGTTTTTCTGTTCTAAAGCTAAACCCAAAGGTCTATTATCTTTTGAATGCACTAATGTTGCTAATGAAGATTGTGTAAAATTTTGCATGAAGGAAAAAATTTAGGTGCAGAGAAAGAATGATGTAATGAGATGAAGAATGGAAAAAAGCTCAAGATTGGGGATGCCACCCCGTGTCACCCCAAGAAATATAAAAGAGTTACAAGAGTCAAATCTTGGGGATGCCCAAGGCATCCCCTTCTTCATCAATAAAAATCCCAGGTCTTTCTAGACACTTCGTTTTTATTATTTCATGCACTGTTGTGTTGTTCTTGGAGAGTCTTAGTTTCTTGTTTGGATTTAGTTTGCTTAGTTTGATTGATTAAGGTTGGTTGATCACAACACACTTCTTTTGGAGAGAGACACACTCTGTTTTCATTGCCTATAACACTCTAGTTTTCACTCTTATTGTTTTGTGAGTGTTCACTTTTGCTAGCACTACGTTCAGCCTTAGTTTTCTTGTGCTTTCATCTTAGAACTTTTTAGTTCTTGTTTGTGGATTGTGAGACAAGATCACTGATCTTTATTGATTATTATCTTTGTGAGTTGTTTCAAATAAGTTGTTTGGTGTTGGAAAAGAGTAGAAAGCTTCATGCTTATAGTGGTACAAAGAGGAGCTTGCATTGACTGTGAGTTAGACTTTAGCATGACATGCTAGGTGTTGTTTTGACCTTATGCTTAGTGATTATTGTTGTAGCATGTCTTGTTCCAAACAATTGGGATTGCTTAATGTGCCTTGAAGGAATCATGCGTTGTTTTAGCATACAAAAGCATAATATTGTGGTATTCTCCTTTGATGATTTGTTTGGGTTGACTTGGCACATGCTCACACCATGTTATAACTATGAACAAGTCATCATAGCCTCTATGATCATTTAGTCCTTGACTCGTAGTACCACTCTTTGCTTTGATTAGTAATGCTTTGTTGCACTTCATGATTATGGCCATTATTGCTCTCTTAGTTGGTTGCTCCCAGTCTTTTGCTAGCCTCCACTTGTATGAGTAAGATCTACTCATACTTCCAACTCCCAAGAAACCAAGTTTTTCCAAAGTGTCCACTATAAACTCCTATGCATGGTGTGTTACACCATTCCAAAGTATATTCTTGTTTTCAGCTATCTTCCAATTTAAAACTATTTTGTTATGTGAAAACTTAGT
Organism: Avena atlantica; assembly: GCA_910589765.1. NCBI lineage: Eukaryota > Viridiplantae > Streptophyta > Magnoliopsida > Poales > Poaceae > Avena > Avena atlantica. Next base: position 467,403,392 of record OU342734.1, on the reverse strand, counting down.
GATTAAAGCCCTCACAAACTTGATGGCACACTTTATATTCTTTGCCCCTAATAAACTTGAACCATTGTGTCTTCTATGTTTTATATGCTTGCACTTATACGTTGAAATTAGCAGAACCATACTGTCATGGGGAACGTTTTCAACATTGCACTTGTACTTTGTACTCAGTTGATATTATGCTATTTTGTCTATGGATTTCACCGGTGTGAAATAAAGAGGGAACTTGTAAGTCCATGTAGTTTGTATTTTGTGTTAGAGAAACGCCTATGCCGATAGCCTAAGCCATGCCTAATCATGGTGGAAACTTGCAGCATCACTATAGTGACATCTATGGAGCATTCTTCTTATAGAAAAAAGAGACACATTGATAGCGCTTGACAAGGTGGAAGAGGTTGAAGTAGATTCCTCAGTAACGGCACCAGAAAGCTTGATGGCGCCTAGTGTTTGATGTGGAAGCGCTTCGTTGGAAACCCCAAGAGCAAGGTGTGAAGCAGCAAGCAGCAAGTCTTCCCACGGTTGAGACCGAGGTTATCGAACCAGAAGGCGGAAGTAAACGACACACAGGTGTTGGAAGCAACATGGAGACCTGCACAACACAAACTCAAGACTTTGTCCCAACGAATCAGTGAGGTTGTCAAGCTCACCGGCTTACTGTAACAAAGGATTAAACGTATGGTGTGGAAGGTAATGGTTTGCAGCAAGTAAACAAGTAACAGTGGAAGATGTATCAATGGTAAAGATTGGACCGGGGTCCATAGTTCACTAGAGCTGCTCTCCTTAGATAAACAACCTGGCATGAAGGGTAAACGAATTACAGCGGGGCAATTGACAGGAACTGAGCAAGGCATAACAATGCAATTACTAGCCAGAAAGATCCTATGAGGTTGATTGGGCAATACAACAATATACATAGACCGTAATCCAACTGCATCTATGACTAGAAGTCCACCTTCAGGTTATCATCCGAACCCCCTCCAGTATTAAGTTGCAAGCAACAGACAACTTCTTTAAGCAAAGTGTGTAAGGTAAACAGTCCACATGTTCCATGAACAAGAGACCGTTGTTTTCTCCCTAGTAGCAACACCACATCTACAACCGAAGAGATTTCTGTCACTTCCCTTGGAAACTAGAGGCATGAACCCACTATCGAGCATAAATACTCCCTCTTGGAGTCACTAGCAACTACTTGGCCAAAATAACCACTAGAAACGGAGAGCATGCAAGATCACAAACAACACAGACATGATAGAATCATAAAGATATAACCATTAATCAAACCAACATAATAATCTCAATATCCATCAGATCCCCGCAAACACAACATGCATGATTACAAATAGATTAGATCTTGATCATGAACGGAGCTCACAAGATCTATACATGAAAGCACAAAGGAGGACATACAACCATCTAGCTACTACATGGACCCATAGTCCAAGGTGGAATAACTCACAAATCATACCGGAGAGAAGGCCTCCGGGATGATCTCCCCTTCGACAGGGTGCCGGGAAGAGCTTCAGATCCCCTCGATCTAGGGACGACGGTGGCGGCGGCTACAAACGGTTTCGTGGATTTCTGATCGGGTGCTGAGAGTTTCTGCATCGAGGGCTTCTTATAGGAGAAGGGGGAGACCGAGGCGGCCGCTAGGGCGGCCAACCTAGCCAGGCGCAGGCTAGGGCCCACCCGTGCTTGGGGGGGGGGTCTGGCCCCTCTGGCCGGACCCTCGGGCTCTCCTCTGGACTTCTTGTTCCCCACGAAAAGTTATTGACTTTGTCGTTTGTCCCGTCCAATTCCGAGAATATTTCTTTACTAACTTTTCTGAAACCAAAAACAACAGAAAATATGCATCTGGCACTGTTGCAACTTGTTAATAGGTTAGTACCAGAAAACGTGTAAAAAGCACCTCAAAGTGTAGACAAGTAAAACAAAGTAGATACTAAACAAGCATGGAGCATCAAAAATTATAGATACGTTTCCAACGTATCACACATTGAGAAAAGAGGAAAGAGAGAAAAAAGCACCATATTCCCATGGTAAATAAGAAGATTGCTGAGATGCACATTGTCTGCTTGCCTTGTCATTTTGGTTATGGGATAGCTCCTGTACCATGTGCAAGGGGTAACTCGTTGGCGGTTCTCAATGATATGCAAAGACTTACAATGACAAGAACTTACATGTGACTAAAGTTGAGTAGCATGAGGTGTGGCCCTCGTATTCGAGGGACTTGAGATTGCCAACTTATACTTCGTCAAGCATATACTCCATCTTTGTTTACTTTAACCTTAATCACTCCAAGATGGTTATGATAGGGGCATTGAGGGCTGAAAGCTAACAAGTACCATAATTTTTGGAAGCTCTTTTTGAAACTTGAAATCCCTACTTCCTTTATAAAAGGCTTTTCTGCCACCATTATTGAGTCTCCACCTTCTACCTTTAGGCACCATTAAGAGAGCATAGTTGTTATTCTGTGTGCAGTGTTCCAAAGCTTATTGATTGATGCATATTGTGATATTACTTGTTCTTGTGCTATTTGTTTCTATTCACCCTTGTGAATTTTGAAGGTGTCCTATGCATCTATTTGCTACTCTATGAGGGACAAGCTGATTGCCACTATGCCATGTTTTTGTATGTGAAACAAACAAACGTTTTTCAATGCATGTTATTCATGATATTTGTGTGTAGCTTGCCATGTTGCATGCATAGTTACTATGTCCTATTGTTAGAACTTCATCTTTCATGCACATGTTTAGAGTTCTTTGATCTCAGCTTTCAATGCTTGCAAATGGTTGGATCTTTATTGTGAGGGTGCATGTCGCCTCAAAAATTATTCTTTTATCACTTATCTACTTGAGGACGAGCAGGAGTTAAGCTTGGGGATGTTGATATGTCGGAAACGTATCTATAATTTTTGATGCTCCATGCTTCTTTAGTATCTACTTTGCTTTACTTGTCTACACTTTGAGGTGCTTTTTACATGTTTTCTGGTACTAACCTACTAACAAGTTGCAACAGTGCCAGATGCCTATTTTCTGTTGTTTTTGGTTTCAGAAAAGTTAGTAAAGAAATATTCTCGGAATTGGACGGGACAAACGTCAAAGTAAATTACTTTTTGTGGGGAACAAGAAGTCCAGAGGGGAGCTGGAGAGGCCGGCCAGGGGGGCCAGACCCACCCTAGGCGCGGGTGGGCCCTACCCCGCGCCTGGGAGGGGTGTGGGGCCACTGTCCGCTGCCTTGGCCTCCCCTTTCGCCTATAAGAAGCCTCCAACCCAAAAACCATAGACAATCCAGAAGAAATCCATGAAAACCTCTATAGCGCCGCCGCCACCGAAAGGGAGATCCGGGGGACAAAAAGTGTCTGTTCCGGCACCCTTCCGGGACGGGGAAGTGCCCCCGGAGCCATCTCCATCGATCTCCATGCCATCTTCATCACCGTTGCTGATTCCCATGATGAGGAGGGAGTAGTTCTTCCTCGAGGCTAAGGGCTCTACCGGTAGCTATGTGTTCATCTCTCTCTCTATGCATGATCTTGTTGTGGTCATGAGCTTTGTAACTAAGTAGATCTACCTTGCTACTCAAGTGCTTCAATAGATCTCTGCTCTCCCCATGTGTGTGAAAGTGATAGCGTGCACGCCATGGTGGCACTTAGGTTTGAGTCTACATAAATACTCTTTGTGCTTTAATATATCTATGATTTTCCCCACGTGTGTGAAATTGACAGCGTGCATACCGTGTGTGGCACTTTGGCTAGATTGAATATTTGTTATGAGTTATATTTGAAGTTGGACGTCTCTATGAAATTGTGGTGTTTGTTGGAACCATCTAGCGCTCAAGGTGACAGTGTGGGGTTATCTAGATTGGGGAAAGCCCTACCATGGATTAGAGTGTCCAACCGAAGAGTAGTATCACGAAGAGAGGATATTTATATGAGAGAGTGTTCACTAGTGAAAGTATGATCCCTAGGCATTGTTTCTAAGAATTGAAACACCGTTTGCTACTAGATCTGTTGCATGTTTGCTTGCTTCCTTCTTGTTGCCTTTAGTCTTTACCTCACCGTCAAGCTATTTTCTGGCACCGTTACCACTTGTATTTTACTATCTCTTCGCTGAACTAGTGCACCTATATTGGGTGTGTAGGGGACACAAGAGACTTCTTATATCTTGATTGCAGTATTGCTTGAGAGGGAAACCTTTGACCACTTCCTCCCTGAGTTTGATAAACCTTGGGTAATCCACTTAAGGGAAACTTGCTGCTGTTCTACAAACCTCTGCACTTGGAGGCCCAACAACTGTCTACAAGAACAAAAGTGCGTAGACATCAACCGCTTCAACCAGAGATTCCAGGCGGATGATCAACGCTCGGCCAATTCGGCCAGCTCACAAGGCGATGATGATCAGCCGCCACATTGGATCATGGATAGTGGCGCTACCGAGCACTTCACCAACGACATGTCGCGGCTGAGTGTTCAAGAGCGCTACCACGGCAAGGACCAAGTTCAAGTCGCCAACAGTGCGGGTTTGTCTATTTCGCATGTTGGTCATTCTCGTATAGCTGGTCCGATGCATTCTCTTCATTTGAGAAACATTCTTCATGTTCCAGATATTATAAAAAAATTACTTTCCATTAATAAACTTGTTTCCGACAATCCCGTCTTTGTCGAGTTTCATCTTTTCTTTTTCTGTGTTAAGGACAAAGTCACGAAGAAAATCATTCTTCAAGGTAGAAGTCGCGGTGGTCTCTACCCAATTCCTGTCGACGGGGCATTCTCCTCTATGCCATACCATGCATCCTTGAGTGTCAAGCTTTCACCTCACCAATGGCATCAGTGTCTCGGTCATCCACCAAATAATGTAGTGCAAAACGTTGTTAAGCATAATAATCTTTTGTGTTCCCAAACTCAGTTCCCTCTGTGTGTGATGCATGTCAACGAGCTAAGAGGCACCAATTACCCTATAATAATTCTTCTCGTGTGTCTAGAGCTTCGCTGGAACTTATCCATACCGATGTCTAGGGATCGGCTTTGCCTTCCTCCAGAGGTTATAAATTCTATGTGATTTTTATTGATGACTACAGTCGCTATTGTTGGATTTATTTGCTTAAACATAAGTCAGATGTTGAGGACATCTTCTATATTTTTCAGTGTCATGTTGAGCGCTCCCTTGACACTAAAATCCGTACTGTGCAGTCTGATTGGGGTGGTGAGTATCATCGACTCCATAAATATTTTCAGCGCACCGGCATTTCTCATCGCGTGTCTTGTCCTCACACATCGCAGCAGAATGGGATAGCTGAACGAAAGCATCGTCATCTTATCGAGACGGGTTTAGCCCTATTTGCCCACTCCTCACTTCCACTTCGTTTTTGGGATGAGGCATTTCTCACCGCGTGTTATCTCATTAATCGAATGCCCACACATGTCCTTCAAAACACCACACCCGTCGATAAACTGCTCCATCAGCCCCCAAATTATTTGTTCCTTCGAATTTTTGGATGTGCCTGTTGGCCTAGTCTGCATAAGTATAATTCACGTAAACTAGAGTTCCGCTCCAAAATGTGTGTTTTTCTAGGGTAATGTCCCATGCATAAGGGCTATAAATGTTTAGATCGTTCTACAGGGCGTATATATATCTCGTGCGATGTCATTTTTAATGAACGCATGTTTTCGTTCGCCACACCCAGAGTCGTGGTTGATGTTTCGCAATTACACCCTGTGTCCTTTCCTGCAAACGAACCAGCTATTCAAGATGTCAACTTGCGCTAAATATGACACTACCATGTTACCTGTTGATGCACTTGGTTTGTCTCCATGTAGTGTTGTGCAGGTCCCTACGGCGCCAAGCAACTCACTGCTCCCAGCGATCGACGTCCCATGCTGAGCGCAACTGGACGCGCCGGACTCGCCGTGTATGCATGAGAAGGATCCCGATGCCGTGTTGTCCAACCCGGACGTGGACGCGGAATCAGCTAGGACAGACCCCGAGCAGCTGGGCTCACTAATGCCAAGGTCCGCTTTGGCTGACCCGCCCTCGGTGCCTCGATCCCCTGCCGTTGGGATGCCTTTGGAGACCGGCCCGTCAGATCCAGCTGCCTCCTCCTCGGACTCGCCAGTTGTGCCTTTAGTTTCTGCGCCTCTGTCTCCACTCTCCAACCGCGACTCCACCACGCCAGATGGTCACTCGACGCCATAATGACGTGCACCGTCCCCGTCAGTTTATGGACGGGACTGTTCGGTACAATCCGTACCGCCGACGTGCCCTATTTGCTACACCAGAGTCACATCGCTCAGCACTCTTAGACCCTGCATGGCGGAATGCGATGGAGGATGAATTTGCGGCACTGCAGCACAATCATACTTGGATTTTGGTTCCTCGTCCCCGTGACACTAATATTGTTGGAAGCAAGTGGATCTTCAAAACCAAGTTCCGTCCTGATGGATCAGTGGATAAATATAAGGCTTGCCTGGTTGCTCGCGGGTTCACCCAGCAGCATGGTATTGATTATCATGACACATTCAACCCAGTTGTGAAGCCAGTGACTATTCGATTGGTCCTTTCTCTGGTTGTTTCGCGTGGTTGGAGTCTTCGACAAATTCAGTAATGCTTTTCTTCACGGTTTTCTTGAAGAAACAGTTTATATGCAACAACCCCCTGGATTTGAGGATTCCCAGTTTCCACATCATGTGTGCAAGTTACAATGATCTCTCTATAGCTTGAAGTAGTCTCCTCGCGCCTGGTATGCTCGTTTGAGTAATAAGCTTCATCAGCTTGGTTTCATCTCCAGCAAGGCGAACACCTCTCTCTTTATTTTTGATCATGCCGGTGTTACCGTTTTTATGCTGGTCTATGTGGACGACATTGTTCTTGCTGGGTCGTCTGCAGCTGCAGTTGATCGTCTGGTTCAGAATCTCTCTAGTACTTTCCCTATTAAGGATCTTGGTCGCTTGGAGTATTTTCTGGGCATTGAGGCAGCCTACAATTCCGGGGGATGATTCTTACACAACAAAAGTATGCACTTGATCTTCTGCAACATGCAGGCACGGAGAATTGCAGGGTTGTTTCAACGCCCATGTCCACCACAGATAGGCTATCCCGAGATGATGGTGGCAAGCTGGATAGTGGTGATGCTTTTTGGTATAGGAGTTTGGTTGAAGGACTCCAATACTTGACGCCGACCAGACCGGATTTGTCTTTCGCTGTAAACAAGGTGTGACAATACTTGTCACAGCCCACATCGGTGCATTATGAGGCGGTCAAGCGAATTCTCAGATATGTACAAGGGACAATATCTACAGGGTTACAAATTCAGAAAGCACCATCTGCTAGTCTAAATATTTATACTGATGCTGATTGGACAGGATGCTCTGATGATCGACGGTCTACAGGAGGTTTTGCTATTTTTCTTGGGCCAAACCTTATATCATGGAGTTCTCGAAAACAGCCCACAGTTTCTAGATCAAGTACTGAGGCCGAGTACAAGGCATTTGCAAATGGCACAGCTGAGGCAATGTGGATTCAGTCTGTGCTAAAGGAGCTTGGAGTATTTTAGCCTAGACCACCCGTGTTATGGTGTGATAATCTTGGAGCCACCTATTTATCAGCCAACCATGTGTTTCATGCGCGCACAAAGCATATAAAGGTCGATTTTCACTTTGTGCATGAGAAAGTTGCTTTCGGAGCTCTCGATGTTCGATACATGTCTACAGGAGATCAGCTAGCCGATATTTTCACCAAGCCAGCTAGTCAACAGCTGCTTCGCAGATTTTGCGCCAATCTCAACCTCGTTAATGATGGTTTAGATTGAGAGAAGGTATTAAGTCGATAGCTAGTCAATAGTATTTATCTTGTATTACTCCTGATTGATACGTGATCCCGTAAGTATAGGATCCGATCGTTCCGTGTAACTGCTCCTGTATTCACTTGTACCTATATAATGGAAAGCCCCCGATCGGGTCAGATCACGGCAAATAGTCAGTTTAACTTGTGCAACAAAAAATTATATAACCACTTCATTACACATCAAAATGAGGGTTACTGCTGATCGATTCCCTAACCAAATTACACGTGTATATGAATAAAGCCTATATGCCATCAAGAACTAATAAACTGCGGCACTCACCTTTTCCTGGAAGACAAACTGCGAACGCATTGCACATATACATCCTTTCATCATGCACAACCGTGGAGAGCCTATGCAACAAAAAATGTATTGCACTGTATACGTTCGAGTTTAAAGCTTGATAAACATAACAGGCTAGAACGGAATACCCACCCCTTCCGTTGGTCCACAGCACTATTTCGATCCTGCCCTTTCAATTTAAACATTGTCTAGGTCCTTGCAACGGCACGAGCAGTAAAAGAGGAAAATCATACCACTAATCTGCAGTTTCCAAGCTAATCAACATAAGATCTAGTAGGAAGCCTAGTAAAATAGATAAATCGTACCAATAATCTGCAGTCTCCAAGCTAATCAAAATAAGATCTAATCAAACTGACATGCCTCCTCATAGATTCTTGGAAGCGGGCCGCCACCACCTACCCCGTCCTCCTTCAATGCTTTGCTGCGCCATTGTTAAGGGCAGGAGGAGAGAGATGCTGGCATGGGAGGCATGGGAGCGAGAGAGGACGAGGCGAGAAAGGGCGATATGGGATTGGAGAGAGCGGTGCTCCATCCTCTCCTGCCTAGGTCTCCTTCTCCGTCACACCCCTTCTTCTCCCCTTCACGTCCCTCCTTCCTGGTCCTCCACCGAGCGGAGCGTTGGGAGCTGGCGAGGCCAGCATCGAAGGCGCGGGAGAAGGAGAGAGGGCGGCGACTTGGGGGGAGGCGATGGATAAGGAGATAGGACGGCGGCCTAGGGGAGAGGCGATGGATTTGGGAGGAGGCGGGGTGGTCGGGGAAAAAAGAGCAGTGGATCGAGGACAGGGAGGCTCACAGACACGAACAAGCCTAGCCGGCCGTCGCTAACCTACGGGCCCGTGCACGTATGGATCCAAGCATCATTGACCCATCGACCAAGGCAGAAAGTGAAAAACTAACAGCAGCATCCAACGGCCAGCGAAGAAAGCGGGACGACGCATGCACTGTGCTCGACCAATCAGACGGACGACGAACGTGCGCGCGCCGGGACGCTCCCAGAAGGCGGGTTGGCCAGGCCGGTTATAGGTAGTAATATGGTGACCATCGAAGAAAGCATTGCACGATTGCATATGCCTTCGGAAAAACATTTATTCAGGGGCGAAGCTAGCGAACTTGGAGGCTCGTCATAGCTCCATTCCACGAGCTGCCATTGTACACCGACGGGTTCGGTGTAACTCCCTCCCACACTCCCAGCTACGTACAAGCTCACATAAGCACCCAACCACCTCTTATTTTCGTCGGCCTTGATGTGAACACAAGATATTTTGTACTGTACTAAAATAACAAGCTGCAGGGAAGACTTCAGTGTACTACGAAAAAGAAATTTCGAGACCACATCAAATTAGCTCACGACACGTCGATCACAAAGTAAGTATTAAGCGAGGCTAAGACCACTTTACATTATCTGCTTGCCTCGTGCCAACAAACTATTTTGTTGCTGTCGAAAGAAGGCGATAAGTTAATACGCCCAAATCAGCTTCAGAAATATAGTTGTGCTAATCTGATGCGCCTGGTTGCGTACGTCCTCCCTCCCCTAGAGACAACTCCAACGGAGCAACACTGGATGAACCAATGGAATATTTGCAATAATTAACCAATACAACTGTTTGCAGTTCCCGCTGACACCAGATCTGCATCTACAATACAGAACACGTCCATCCATAGCAAAAGTGGTTGAGGCGGATAATGAATTCTGACCAGTAATCCCCCCTGCATCCTGATATTTTGTCTTTCTCTTGGAGCTAGTGCTCATTGTTGCGATATTGTACTGACATGGTTTCTTTTTAAAGTAAACATAGCACTGCACCGCCGTGGAGTACTTGATAAATCAGGAGAGAGTCTGTTCATCCATCCACTCGGTCTGATCATCCAACTCTATACCTCGAGATACCCGGCCATAGCTTCCTTTTTCTGCGAGGATCTTTTTTTGTTGATCATCAGGTTATCCGTCACCCCCACCTAGACTTGCCATCCCTAGTTCTTTTGTCTTGCAGTAGCAACGTCTGTTCGTTTCTGAATGCCTATGGCAATTCGCAGTGAATTTACCAGCCGCTGTTGAGAATTTCGACTATGACGAAATCTATGTAATTTGTCCAACGAACAGATATGTTTTTTAAACGGGGACGAACAAACATGTGGCATGTGGGCAAATCCTCTGCCATGCTTTTTACAGAACATGCCGAAGATATATAGGAGCGGTCTGAATGACTTTTCTGTCGTCGTGCTTTTGGCAGAGCGTCTCGTGAAAGCGGCTAAGATCATAGCCAGATTATTAAACTCGTAAACAAATTATTACTGACGAAATCTTGTTTGCCAGTGCACATGTGGCCGTAGAATTTCCGTATACAAAACAGTCCGTAAAGTCTAGCTTTATTGGACTCTGCGATAGACGAGCTAGTTTACTCACCGTTTAGCCGCCGGAGGCAGTTCACATGATGCCCGCCGATTCGTTCAACTCTTTTTTTATATATACGAGTTCATCTTTGGATGCCAGCGTGGACAGGTCCGTTTCATTATCCCCAGATTCCGTGGGAGCGCGGGCGAAAATTCTCCGGAAACGAAACTACTGTAAAAAAAATCGCGTCCGTGCCGAGCGCGAGAGGGAGTAGGAGTAGATAGAGTAGAGGAGTGGGAGGAGATCAGGGAGAGTCAGAGTCAGACAAAGCGATGGATAGTCATTGACTTCCACGCCCGCCCACCTTTCCTTCCCAATCGGATCCATCCGGCGCCGCGCCCATAAACTCCGCCCCTCCCTGCCTCGTCCCCACCGGCTCTGCTCACTCCCTCCATTGCCCTTCCCCTTCCTCTTGCGGCAGTCCCGCTGTCGCTTCCCTGCGGCTGCGTCCACCTGTGGAGGGTCCGGCGCTTGTTTTCCGGTGAGCTTTGGGGCGTGTGAGCGAACATGGCGGGGAAGGGGGAGGAGGAGGTGTACGTGGCGTCGATCGACCAGGGCACCACCAGCACCAGGTTCATCATCTACGACCGCCACGCCAGGCCCGTCGTCTCGCACCAGCTCGAGTTCAAGCAGCACTACCCGGAAGCAGGGTAAGCGCACCACCAGCCTTGCAAATTCGTGATCTCTCCCTCAGTGGAATTTCGGTGAGCTTGAATGTTCCGTGCGATCGGTTGACCAAGGCGGAATTAAGGAATTTCTAGAAGTTAAGATGTGCAGTAGTACCGTTGTGGTTGTTATGCTCCGATTTATGTGGAGTGCGAAAAGGCAGTCTTAACTGTTCAAATTACGTCAGCTGTTTCAGGTTTGCCCAGTTACTGTATGCTCTAATTGAGTACATATGATGCCAAAATTAGGATCATGTGCTTCCCCCCTGACATATTTGGAAGGATCTCGAGATTTTCTAGTGCTAGATAGTACCACTCTTTTCTTACGCACAGCAAGCTACTCTGTTTGAGCGTCTGAACCCCACAGTGTCATGAACAGCTTTGGAATCGTGATGGGTAAAGGTTGCTTCTTTTCTAGAAGATCGGCATGATAGTTGACTTACTGAGCTTATGGAGCCACGCTAGGTGATCTCTTCAATTATTAGATGTGAGACTACACTGACACCTCTTTTTCTTAGAATAATACTAGTTGTTATCTTGAATACGTAATCCTATGTCCCAGATGTATTGGGAGGCTATTGGATAATATTTCCGTTCTCCAAAATTACTAAAAAAAAGTTCTGAAGGGTTGAGCTTTTTCTTTGACATAACAATTTGATTTCCCGTGGCAAATGAGTATGCCGACTTTTTTTGACAATTTTATTTTGCTTCTACATGCTCATGGAAAAGGGTCTGATCAATGAATGGCCTTGCTTCAAATCTAATACAGCTATACTAAATATCTCAATGCACTTTTAGGACTGACTATCCACTTGACTTAGGGTGTCAGGTGGGATCCCGCCAAAGTCGCCAAAGACTTCGGCGGGATCCCACCTGACACCTTAACTTGACTAGATATTTCGTACCGGTAATACTAGCTTAGGAAGCAAACATATAATGTTTCCCTTGTTTCACTTCTGTTCCCATTTATTGGTTGATATATGAAAAAGGGAAACTTGCCATACTGAACTTTGCCTTATGTTGGGAGGTTAGATGCTATTTTATTATGGTCAGGGTCTGTAGTGTGATCTTCCTGTGTTAAGCACTGATAGATTTTATCTTCAATTTGTTATACTGTTGCTTGCTGCTCCTTAACTTTGGGATTAGGATATGACTTCTGACTTTTATTATTTGCGTCTTGATGTGAACTTCAAGATGGGTCGAACATGATCCTATGGAGATTATGGAGAGTGTGAAGATTTGCATGGCAGAGACACTTGGCAAAGCTGCAGCTAATGGACTTAATGTGGATGCTGGTTTGAAGGCCATTGGGATCACCAATCAGAGGGAGACAACCGTTATGTGGAGCAAATCCACAGGCCTTCCACTGTACAATGCCATTGTGTGGATGGATGTTCGCACAAGCTCTATTTGCAGGTCTCTTTTGTCCATCTTCTACTTTCTCTTAACTTTTTTATATGACGTTGTGGTTTGACCGTGCTTGATTCTTCACCTCTTCAGGAGACTGGAAAGTGAGCTATCGGGTGGCAGAACACACTTTGTGGAGACATGTGGCTTGCCAATCAGTACATATTTCAGCGCTCTCAAGTTATTATGGTTGATGGAGAATGTTGACGCTGTCAAGGCTGCAGTCCAGGCTGGTGATGCATTATTTGGCACCATCGACACCTGGTTGATCTGGAACCTCACAGGAGGCATTGGTTGGAAAGACCGTGATGGAAAAGAATTACTTGGGCAACATGTCACAGACTGCTCAAATGCATCTCGCACGATGCTTATGAATCTAAAGGCACTTGATTGGGACAAGACTATACTTGAGGCATTAGGCATTCCTGCCGGCATCTTGCCGAAGATTATCAGTAACTCAGAGAAAATTGGTGTGGTTGCCAGTGGGTTCCCTTTGGCTGGCGTCTCCATCTCAGGGTGTCTAGGTGATCAGCATGCTGCAATGCTTGGGCAACTGTGCCAGAAAGGTGAAGCAAAAAGCACCTACGGAACTGGCGCCTTCATCCTTCTCAACACAGGGGAAGAGGTTACCCAGTCCTCCCATGGTCTTCTTAGCACCGTTGCTTACAAGCTTGGCCCAGATGTACCCACCAATTATGCTCTAGAAGGCTCGATTGCGATTGCTGGTGCAGCAGTTCAGTGGTTGAGGGACAGCCTTGGAATCATCAGCTCAGCAGCAGAAATTGAAGGATTGGCTGGAAGTGTGCAGGATTCAGGTGGGATATACTTTGTCCCAGCATTCAATGGATTGTTCGCGCCATGGTGGAGGGATGATGCAAGGGGTATCTGCATAGGAATCACAAGGTTCACAAATAAGGGGCACATTGCTCGAGCAGTGCTCGAGAGCATGTGCTTTCAGGTGAATGATGTCCTTAGCTCCATGCATAAGGATGCTGGGGAGGCAGGGGAGGTCAAGAGTGCAGAGGGCGAGTTCTTGTTACGTGTTGATGGTGGTGCTACTGTTAACAACCTTCTGATGCAGATACAGGTAAAGAAATTGTGTCCTGTCCCCTTCAGCAGTTCCTTTCTTCAAAGAAATACTGTAGTGTAATGCGTCTGTCTTTTTTTTGACCAGGGAGTAATGCATCTGTTTGTGGTTCATGTAGCTGTAAAATTAAAAGGATAGTTATATTTCTGAAAAAATGTAGATTAACCTATCTGAAAGAAACTCCCAAATAAATCTAAAATGCAGAAAACCCAAACTTAAATTACCTCCTAAATTATTTTAATTAACTTTGTAATAATACTTTAGCACACGACCTGTTTCTTTGCAGCTGCTGTCTGTAGTATGATTTTCTTGCAAGTGAAACTCTTCAAGTTTCCATCAGATCACTAACGTCTGTATGTTCTCACCTGCAGGCTGATTTGCTGGGTAGCCCTGTTGTCAGACCAGCTGACACCGAGACGACAGCCCTTGGAGCTGCATACGCAGCGGGTTTAGCTGCTGGAGTCTGGACGAAGGAGGAAATATTTGCAGGCTTGCACAAGGATAACACAACAGTGTTCCGGCCCAAACTGGATGACGCCCATAGGAAGAAGAGAGGAGACTCATGGTACAAGGCGGTTTCAAGGTCATTCGATTTGGCTGATCTTTCTATGTAAATTGTCCAGGCAGGTTGTGTGTCAGTTTGGTTTAATCTTGGGAAAATACCAGTTTGGTTAGCCTACCACTGTGTGTAATACTGCTAACTGCTGGACCTTGTTATCTATGAATAAGTTGGTCTGTTGTGCACTTGTTCAGATGGATCGCTTTTGTTTTTCAGTTTTTGTAGCAGAAACAGTGCATAATTGTCATTCCGAAAGTGAGTTCAAAATACTACTTTTTCAGGAGTTATGGTGTGACTAAATTCGCCCTAGCTTCAATCACGTATATTCACATCGCCTGGCACATAAGCAGCTTCATGTAGTCATAGTTCAGGTAGACTGTATCGGGTCGTTCTTGACAGCTTGGTTCGACTGCTTTGATAATAAATCATTTAGAACTCATGTTCTGTTATAGTGGAGATTGAGTGTACAGAGCCATTTACACTGCGCCGGATGAGGAACATTACACAAATCCATACTGTTTTGGAGAATTCAGACCTTTTTGGGTCCACTTCGGCGAATTCAGACTGTAGGTTTTTTTAGGAAGATTGTACAGTAGCTGAAATTTGCTTTTGCATGAGCCACCGAGGCCTCTGCAAAAGAGTCCAAAAAAAAAAAGAGGCCTCTGTAAAAATGGGCCTGCGTGTAGGTCCGTAGGGAGGCACCGTCGCAGGAAAGAAGGAAGGAACTGGTCGCATTCGCGGCTCATTCGCGGCCGGACTGGCTTCTTCCCCATCCCCGCGCCCCAGAATGTTACCCACACAGCGCTTTCTCTCCTAGTGCTCGCACGTTCAGATCCAGAAAGGCAGGCTCGGCAAACTCAGAGGTAGGATCACACCTGCGGGCTGCGGCAATCCATTGGCGAAACAGAACTGTAGTAATCCTGGTAAGTTCTCCATCTTTACCCTTTGTTCTAACTGGTAGAAAATTCTAATTTTATACTCCCATTGGCGAAACAGAACTGGAGTATAATTTTTAGAATAATCTGAAGAACTAATCGATTTGGTACGGCAGTTCTGGGCTTCTGAGGAGTGGGGGTACCATGCCCCTTCGACCCATATTTTTTTCTTCTTTTCCAGATATTTTTTCGAAACGAAATATCTTTCGAGAATGACCCGCAATAAAATTAGGGTTTCAGGAAAGAGACAATTCGAGGGTTACGGCAGCCTGGGGAACTGAAAGAGGAACGAATTGAAGATATGTAAACTCACCACCTCATGTGGATGGGGATGTACAGTAGAGCATTGTGTTTTCTTGTTGCATTGTCAACATATGACCATTTCAGGAATTTTACAAGCACCCTTCTATCCGTTTCTTTTCTTGTAAGAGCATCTTTAGCAGAAACCAGAAAGGATAGTCCTAGGCGTCCCCCGGACGATGGGGAACTCCCATCGTCCTGCTTCCCGTGCTGACACGTGTCCATTTGCTGCAAAACAACCCGTGTTTGCTACATATGTCCCCGCTTTTGCTTCCGAAGAAAAAAAAAAGGTTCGTTTTAGAAATAGAACGTCTCGCCGGAGACCTCACCGGAGACCTTGCCGAAGACCATGCAGCAAAAAAAAATATGCTAATGCAGCAAAACCGACTTCGCCGGAGACATCGTCGGAAAAAACTCGCCGGTGACTCTCGCCGGAGACCTTGTAGTAAAAAGTTGACACTGTTGTAGCAAAACCACAAGACGGTTGTAGCAACAAAGTTCTTCTAATGTAGCAAAAATCCTACTTTATCGGAGACATCGTCGGAGAATTTAGCCGGAAAACCTCGTCGGAGAACTTGTAGAAAAATATTTATGGTATTGTAGCAAAACAAAAAAACAAAGATAGCAAAAAAAAATATCAATGTAGCAAAATGGTAGCCGGGGGAAGCAAGCTCGGCCGCCCGTGGAAGCAAGTTTGGTAGCCGCTGGCAGCAACCATGGCCGCCCATGGCAGCAAGGTCGGCAGCTTGGTCCTGGGGCGTCTGCAGCTTCGTCATGGTGCCGGCCACAACATGGCCATGGGCAACAGACTCGTCGGAGAAAAAATCAAGGGGGCTGGGGCACGGGTGTAGCTGCCCTGTCCATGGCGTTGCATGAGGGAGGAGCTCGTGGCTCGTGGGGGCCGCCCGCCGGCGGAGGAGCAGCGTGAGCTGACGACGGAAGGCATGGCGGGCGAGACTTGGACCGCGGAAGGCGTTGACGGGTGCGGCGGCCGGCAGCGCAAGGCAGCGGCTGTGCTACGCGGTGCTCAGAGCGGAGGTGGGCAGAGCTTGTGGTGGACACGAGCAAAGATGCAAGAGAAAAAGGTGGAAGAAACGAGTGGAAGGAGAAGCCACGGTGAAAAAGATAAGACTAGTGGTGGGCCTGGAACAGAGCAGTGCATGTGTGAACGCCCGCGCGTGATTAGCGACCCGGACGATGATCGTTCGGTGGATGTACATCATTTTCCAACCAGAAAACCGTTGGACCCATATAATTTCGGCGGGTTTATGGGCCGAGCCGTGTTTTTTTTGGCTCGAGCAGACATCACAAATGGAGCTTGACCCAGAATTTTTTTACGGGGGCCGACAAATCCACTCCCTCGAACTATATAATTCTGATTCCGGGGGTGTTTTGTGGATCTCGACCCCTCTTTCCGCCACCGCCCCCTCCACGCCTCCGCCGCGCATTTGCTCATACCGCCGCTCAAATCGCCGAGCTCCGACAAAAAAAAATTCCTCAACCCCCGCACAAGATCCGCCACCGGTAGTCGCCGATGGACCATTGTGGACTCCGTCGCGGTCGTACGCCGCCTCCCTCCTCGCGCTACGGTGGCCTCACCCCTGCCCAGGAGGAGGAGCACCGACGGTGCGTCCGCGCGAACGTGGCGGGCAAGCCCGCTGCCCTTCACTACAAGAAGCACCGCGCGCCGGTGCCGGTCACACTTCTCCGTCGTGAGGCGAAGGAGTTCGACCGCTACATGTGGGGGGAGGGGAGCTCCTCGCGTGCACCATGAACTCCTCTGCCGTCGGTGAAGAAGGAGGAAGAGGAGGAGCAACTCCCGGAGGGCCGCAACGTCACCAGCGCCGACTACGCCACCGACGAGGCCTCCTTCGAGCGTTTGATGGAGGTCATCCAGCAGCGGAGCATCGCCGAGGTCGACGCTGCTCGAGCTCGCCGCGACAAGGACAACGACAACATCTTGCTCGAGCAGGGAGTTGCCCGCGACCATGAAGACCGCGCGAAGAAGCTCCAGGGCGACCTCCTACAGGCGGCGTAGGATGACAAGTACATCGATCTTGGCTCCGACACCACCTCCGACCTCTCCGACCTCGGCCTCTCTGACAACGATCTCTGAATCTGCCGACGGAAGCGTAGCCGCCGCTCCATGAGGCTCCGATGAGCCTGATTTTGCGTGCGGGTTAGGGTTTATCGGCGGCGACGGCAGATCCCCCTTTAATTTAGTCTAATTTGTGCCTTTTGTACCTATGATCACGGCTATGTGCGTATGAACATCTGAAATCTCCCGCAAATGTTCAAAATTCAAGTTTTTATAGTTCGGATTTGTGGTTTCTGTTCTGGCCACGAGCAAACCCGAGTAAAACCAGACAAAAAGACCCTTAAATGCCTTTTTATGGTTCGACAGATACGGTGTCTGCTAGAGTTGCTCTAAGGAAAGTAATATTGGTATCAAATTGAAACTATTCCTTTGTCTCCCTTGATTAGATGGTCGAAACTATTCCTTTGTCTCCCTTGATTAGATGGTCGACTTTCTGAGACAAAAGGGTAAATAATAGGAAGATGTTTGTGCTGCAAGTTTTTGTCATTCTTCCTTATCAGTTGTTTGTCAGCAAAACTAGGGTTGATGTGAAACTCTAATCTCAGTAATCAAATACAGATAGATCTTGTTTTAGATGAATACACACAAATCTATGTGTTTCCCCGAAGCAAAAAACTTCTTTTAACAAGTGTTGCCAGCTAGTGGGGGTTGTGATCAGTACCTGGTGCTATGACCTTATCCACTTCTCCCATAAAGTATGATGATTTTCCACCTTCTTTTTTCGAAGTTGTTTCAGGATATCTTTTTGTGAAATAGTTTTTATGTAAGTTTTATCTTATATTTTTAGTTTTTTTACGAAATTTATAATCATCAATAACAGTATAAAGAGTGTCAAAAGTAATAAAAATTATAAATAGTTTTTTGGACCACCTAGCGACGACTGCAAACATTAGCGTAAGTTGAAGGCGTGTTGTCATCCTCGCCCTTCCATCACCGGAGCCAGACTAAGCTTGTCATACTAAACCTTGTTGTAGTAGACAAACAGGGAAGTCTTCATGCTAATACCCAAAGGACCAGCGCACTAGAGCTGCAATCATTGCCAATAATGACAACCATAGATCGGAATAGACTGACCTAAAACCACACCAACGAACATGAAAACCAACCGGATCCAAGGAGATCAGCCAGACACACAACTCCACACACAGTTTGCCAGTGCTAGACGCATCACCGGAGCAAGGATAGGGCGGGGAGGACCATATTCTGACTTCAGGATATGGCCGCCGCCTCACCATCCCAAAGTAGACACTGGAAAACAACCTAAAAAAAGAACGGAAACCCTCCTACCAACAAGGGACCGTCGTCTGCCACACCTCCAAAGCCTCAAGGCCACCGAAGGATGGGGCAGACCGGTGACTTTGCCGCCGAGGGGAACAAAACCCTAGATGGATTTAAGGTGCCTCACCCTCACAATCACCTCTGTTCTATCATGCGTACCGGTTCAGTGTACTAGTAGATATGAGTTTTATCTTCTGTTATGAGATATATCATCGCTCTCACTTACTCGCGGTAGGATCAACAAAGGATAGCCGATAACTTCAATTGTTGGCTAGCCTCCTTCCCTATCTCCTACCTGGGGTTGCCGAAACGCGATACCAGGATCCTTATTAGGGACCTGGAACCGCTTATGGGCAGAGTTCAATCGAGGTCCGAGCCTTGGTGTGGGAAATTCACATCAAAGGTTAGAAAGACGGTCCTCATTGACTCGTGCCTGTCCAGTGTTCTTCCCATGTATACGATGAGCCTCTACCTCCTACATGAAGGCGTGCATGGCTCCTTCGATAAGGAACTCTCACGCTTTTTCTGGCAGGACCCCAAGGGGCACCAAAAGTACTACATGGTCAACTGGGCGGACATTTGCGCCCTGAAGGAGCTTGGGGGCATAGGTATCCTAGCTTCCCAACACTTCAATAAGGCCCTATTGCTCAAACGGGTATGGCGCATCCTGAAAGACAACAGAGGCCTTTGGCTCAAACTGATCAAGGCCAAGTACCTATGAGGTCGCCCCCTCCTGGATTGTGAATGCCGGGACGGATCCTAGTTCTGGCATTCCGTCCAGGAGATCAAACATGAGATTCTACTAGGGCTCACCGTCTCCATAGGAAATGGAGAAGGCACCATGTTCTGGCTAGACACATGGCTTCGGGAACGCCCCTTTTGAGAGGTGTGCCCGTGCTTGTTTGCCATATGCTCCGAGCCATTGCTTAGGGTGGCAGCCGCGGCCCAGGATGGGACATGGAACATATCGTTTTGTCAAACCTTCGGCCCAGTAGAAATCGAGGCATGGAGGGAGCTTAGGTCGGCTCTGCCTAACATGATGTCTGACGAACCCGACTCTATGGCATGGAGTCTGACCTCATCAGGAACCTTCACAGACAGCTCCGCTTACCATGCCCCTTTTAGGCGCCCTAACCTCCCATGGACTAGACCCCTCTGGAAGGCCTCCTCCCTCTAAAGAAGAAGATCTTAGTTTGGCAACTGCTTCGCGATCGCTTACCCTCCGGGGTCAAAGTGGCTAAAAGACATGAGCGAGGCGATGGGCTGTGCCCACTATGTGTAGTCCCAGAGACGGGAACCCACATAATGTTCACTTGCCCCGCAGCCCGATTTCTATGGAACTTTACCAAGGATGCATTGAGCCCGGAAAGGGCCGCCGCCTCTTCTGACTAGTGTTTGCCGCGATGTCTTGGTCACTTTGGACTATTCGTAATATGATGGTGATTGTGAAAGTCCTACCTCGATGTGCATCTCATTCGGTGTTTCAACTCTTGGCATGTTTGCAGATCTGGTACCCGCTCTCTAGACAACAGGACAAGGCGTGGCTAGATGAGATTCTTCGACTTCTCCTGGAGGCGGCACAGCGGCTCCCCTCTTAATCCATCTTAGCGATGCTTTTTTTGGCGTTGTCTCGCATGTCGAGTGTGTCTTTTCGTTTTCCCTTGGATCGTGTTGTGTTGTGGCCCCAGCAGACTTTTTGTCTTGGATAGTTCGATTATGAGATATATCTCAAGAAAGATCATCCTCATCCAACCGGGGGGAATAATGGGTAAGAGCAACTCCAAGAGAAGGTATAGGTAAGAAGTAGTGTTTTTGCTTTTTCAGCTTACTCATATTTGCTTACCCAAAACTAACACTCTATGTAGGACCCACTTGTCAATGGGTCTTCTTTTTTTCCTCTCGTTTTCCCTTCCACTCTTCTTCTGATTCCCCATCTTCCTTCCCGATTCCCCCACCCGTGCAGGGGAAGGGAGGGAAGGTGCAGCGGGGTAGTTGCGGGTTTGGGGTGACGCACCAGAACTGGCAGGTGGGGAGGTGTTGAGCTGCACGGCTACCGGACAGGGCCACGCCTTGGCTGAATCGAGGCCACCGTCGGCCGATGCTCGTGGCCATTCTAGCTTGATCCCGATTGGGAGGAGAGGCGGCTGGGCTGGGAAGAGGGCGTCGGGTGTTGGGAAGTTGGGGGACAGGTTGGGTGGCACGGCGGACAATCATTGATGACCGGAGACGGCGGGGACAACGACCGCTGGCGCTAAATCAAGCGGGGAAACTTCCACGCGTTGCAATTGGATTCTCCCGCGGTAGTTTTGCTGACGTGGCGGCTTACCCAAAACTTGGCTAGTCTTACCCATATATGGGTAGGAGGGACTAAACAATGGGTGATCACCCAAAAAAATTTAGTGGGGGACCACTTTTGGGTAAGCTGTTGGAGCTATGTTTTTGCTCCATCTTACCCAAAAAAGCAGTTATTGCCCCTCTTACCTATATATGGGTAAGCTCGTGGAGATGCTCTAAGAGCAAACGGGTACGCGCTCCCATGTCGTCTCCTAGGGTGGAAACCCTAGCTTCGCCAAGAGCGCAACTAGGCAGCTCCAATGCCTTCGCTGCTGCTAGGGTGGGCCATGACAGCAGCAGGCCCCAGTGCTGAAGGTGCTGGGGATCAGAGGAGTTAGCCGAAGGCGGTGCCCTTAGCCAGGCGGAGGCGGTAGCTTCCGCCTTGTCGCCTTTGAGTGAGGGGCTAATTTTGGCGGGCTGAGGTGGTAGGCCGCGAATCTGGGCTCCCGCCTGGATCTGTCTTCGGCGAGACCTTTGGTCATACGGTGGCACGTTTGGGGGCTTGGACGAAGCTCATCTGGGCGACTTGGCGGCGATCCAGAAAGCTGCAAGTTGGGGAGACACAGCTGCTGTTGAAAACCGAGCTTCGACTCCGTACATGGCGGTCGATAGTGGCTTCTATTCACCGTTACCTTGTTGAAAGCATTGTTGTTGCAGCCGTCGTCTCCTTGCTTGCTCCAGGGGAAATATAGATCTGGGTCTCCTGGATTGGACGACGATGACGGTGCTTTTGGTGTCGCTCTCCCTCCTAGGGCCATCATTTTTGGTTCAGGTGCTAGATGGAGCAGGCAAGAGGTGGAGCGTTGTTGGTGTTGGATCTATCGCCTCGACGGTGGCGGGTCTCGGCGGCGCGGCCCAGCGGGGTCTCGAAGACGGATGTGTCATGTTGAACTCCTGCAGGGTCGGGGCGTTGTTTGGCGTAAAGGCAGGCATGACGAGGACTACGTGATTCTCTGCTCTGATGATGGCTCGACGGTTCAATGGCGGTGATGACTTTTGGAGCATGTTGCATGAGGTGCACGCAGAGGGTCCGCTGAACCAGATGTATGCTCACGGTTCACCATAGTGTGACTCTGGTGATGCCCCTGTACCTAGCTGGTGGGGCGTGATTGCTTCGGGGCCTCGAGGAAAAAATACAGACGCGCTCTCGCCCCCCCCCCCCCCGAGGGCGACGGCGTGCCCTCCCCTCCGCCTCCGGCCAGACCTCCCCTTCCCCTCCTGCCTCGTCGCCGCCGCCGGCAGGATTCGTCGGGCGAAGCCCGGGCGACGCCGGCGGCGGCGGCTCTCCGCGCCATGGGAGCCCGTCGGGGCGAGCTTCTCAGCGGCGACGGTGCTCCTCGAGAACTGGCGGTTCGGCCCTGCTCCGGGTGGCGGCGGGCGGCGGCGCCGTCTAGCACGGCGGTGCGAACAACCTCTGGCGTTGGTCTTCACCCATCTGGGCTACAGCGGGCCGGCGCGTTCGCAGCAGGGCTGCCTTCCTGGTGACGGCGGCAGTGACTCGGCTCCGGTTGGAGATGGAGGCACCATGGCTGGCCCATTGCAGCAAGGCGGCGGGGGCTTTACGGGCTCCTCGGGGACCGGCCGGGCCCGCGCAGGCCTGGTGTGACCGTGCTGCTTTGTTCGGGCGATGACCAACCTTGGTGGTGGAGGTGGGTTCCTCCCGCCAGTGCTGCAGTCCCCGGCTCGAACTTGGTCTATTGCATCTGTCCCGTGGACTGCTTGCTTGTGTCTTCGATGAGACGGTGGCGCTGGTGACGGCACTATCGTGGTGGCGCATGCTAGTGGGTGGCGCGATTGGTGGTGGTGCTTCGAAGCGTCCGGAGTTTTGTTGTGGGTGGGGTTAGGGAGAAATCCTCGTCGGCCCGTCCGACTCCGTCGCGGTGCCGCCTTCGGGTGGCGCCTTGCCTCCTTGGAGGGCGTCGCGGATAGGCCTACACCACTCTACTCTGAGTGCCGGGGAAACCCTAGGTCCAGGGCACTGGGCCGGACATCAGCGTCGTCGCCACGGCGCTTCCCTTCCTGAAGGTGCTGTTTTGGCACTGGGCGATTTGGGGTGCCAGGTGCGGGGCGGGACATATTTGGAGGGCGCAGCGGTGGCTTGTCACCCTTGTCTCGTCGATTCGCCGTCTTTTTCATTTATTTCTTTTGGGCATGTGTTAGCTGTTGCCCCAGCATTTTCAGCTGTTCGATCTCTTGTATCCTTTGGGCGTTGTGCTGTCTGGCCCAGCAGCGGTTTCATCGGTGTGCTTTATTTATAAAGCTGGACGAAAGCCTGTTTCGAGAGAGCTGGTGGGGCGTTGTTTGTGTTTTTAGGGCATAAGGCCCTGATGGTATGTCCTTCCCCCATTGACGGGTTTGTAGGTGTTGCCTCGTGGCTTCGGGCTGTTTGATGTATTCTCTTGCCAGATCTTTGTTGAATATTTAAATAAAAGTCGTATGCATGCATAGGCCAGCGGTCTCAATCTACTTTTCGAAAAAGAATTTCTATTTTGCCCCTCCTCTCCGGTAAACGAGCTGGTGCTTGCATTACTATTAACTACATGGAAAATACACATTTGTACTTCATAGCTTCCAAAATTAATGCAGTAAATGTACTTGTAATTATTTCTGCAAATACTTACCCTATTCTTGCAAATCATGTTGCAGGAACATGCATTTGACTTTTTGATATCGTTGTATCAATCGATCTCTACTGGTCTGCAGTTGACTCCAATGATGGACTCATGCTATGCTCAATCCACAAAGTGCCCCAACATATTCGTGAGGTTGATAGGAATGCTTATGAGCCAATAATTCTATCCATTGGTCCGTATCATCATGGAGCTCCTAACCTGTCTGACATGGAGAGAGAAAAATGGAAGTGTTTAGACTTCATTGCAAAGTTGGATTGTGAAGTAAGTTTGCAGGATTACATCAGAGCAATTTCTAAACGAGAGAGACAGCCAGATGCTGTTACTCTCAGGAGATAACCTTAGACAAAATGAAGTTTGTGCAGATGCTTTTGCTTGATTCATGCTTCATTTTAGTAAAAGTTGATGGAACTGTTCTAACAGCAATGCAATTAGAGAAGGTGCAGACTGATGTTGCTACTGGAAGTACTGGTAAAGATGGAGAAGAATGTCTAAATTCTGTGGAGTCGGCTGACACACGTTGTCCTAAGCAAAAACATGCAACTGAGAACTTGGTTCACGAAATTGAACTAGCCGAATTGCATGATAATCAAATGGAACCCAAAAGTAACACAAATGGGCATGATCAAAATGCCGACCTCCTGTCTGATTACAATAGCTCTGGAGATTGGTGTGCTAATTCTACTTGGCATGACTTGTTCTTGCTGGAAAACCAAATGCCTTTCTTCATTGTAGAGATAGTATACAGTTTATCCTTAAGCAAGTGGAAGGATAGGGTGTTGATTAGAGACAAAGTTGTTGAATGCGTGGAAGATATCCTACGTCAGTTTCCAAAGGGTATTAGTAACAAACCAAAAGAATTTCACCATTTACTGCACTTATGTCATATATACCTGCGGCCAACCCAGAAGTGTGTTGGAACTAATCCATCTCAGTCGAAGATACGGTTCTTTCATCATCTTGTTCATTTAGCACAGATGTACTTTAATTTTGGTCCTAAGCAACAGGACAGTGAGCGACTCCAGCTGTTAACTCATCAGAAGGATTGCTTCCAAGATAACCAATTACCGGTTCGATGGCGTCAAGCAGTACAGTACGATGAAGCAGGAGTTCAACTGAAGAAACGGCAATACAGCATATATGATAGACATTCACTCTTGGACATAAAGTTGAACAATGGAGTTCTGGAAGTCCCATGTCTCGCCATCGATGAAAATACAGAGTCTTTGTTTAAGAATTTAACTGCTTTTGAGCAAATGGATTCTCAGTATGAGAACTACATCACAGCATATATCGCTTTTATGTCTCAACTTATAAGTACATCTGAAGATGCCACACTACTAACTGAAAGAGGGATAATTGTTCATATGCTAGATAGTGATGATGAAGTGTCAGCTATGTTCACCAGGCTCAGCACACATTTAATATTCGGTTCTGATACCTACCATTACCTGCAAACTTTATCCTACATTTTGGAGGCCCATTACCAGAGCAGGCTGAGTAGATGGATAGCTTGGCTCTGGCGTAATCACCTCAGCAACCCATGGTTAGCATTAGGTGTGTTAGCTGCAGTGATTGTCCTGGTGTGTACTATTGTTCAAACCATATCCACTGTCCTAGCTTACACGCATCCTCATGGACGGTGATAATTTCCTCAGTGTTTAGAATGAATGCCTCATCGTTGGTTTCTCCCTCTGATATTGGTATGTTACGTTTCCTTGTTTGAATACCACTGTCAGGGTTGTTCGGCATAGATGATTCGTCTATTTTTCTGTAGATGTCCATGTTTGAACTTTGTTTGGATCCCAACAATTTGTTCGGCATAGATGATTCGTCTATTTTTCTGTAGATGTCCATGTTCGGCCTTCGCCTTCGCCGTTCTCTTGCTCTCGAGCAATATGCTCGTCGCTGTTGCTACAGCAGAGGTTCCACTTCCACCAGAGGCTCCGACTACGGGCGAAAACTCTTCTCCGCGCGAGATGGCTCACGTTGTCTCAGCATCACCTGTTGAAAAGATACATGAATACAAGCCCGTCACTGCTTCGCATCTCATTTTTCATACGAATCTTTTTAACTGTTTCTCAGTGCTAAGGCTGATCTCGCGCTTCGTTTTTTCTCTCACTTGCATGCAGGTCAGGGTCTCGAGCATATTACTCAGGAAAAAATAGTAATGACCGGGCCAAATAATTTTGTCTGGCCGCCGCGCCTGGCCCCATGTAGAGCACGGGCATGCTAAGTCAAGAGTTCTGCTGCTCCGGACTCTCGTTCGGAGGATCAAAATGCTACTCCACTCAGTTTACATCTCCCTCTCGTGTAATGTTTGAGCAGCTGAATTCGATAGCATGGCTTAAATAAGAAAAGTGATAGGATGGGGATATACAGTCCCCTGTGTAATTCTACCATTGTTCTGTAATTCTTGACTAGTCAGGTTTACCAAGAGAGAAAAAATACAATGTAATGCTCATGCTTTTCAAACAAGAAACTTTTCTCAATATTTCTGCACGAATCAAACGGCTTGGTACGAAAATTCAATTTCCTGATGGCCCTAAATCTGAGCACCTCACACTTTCACTGCGTGAGCAGCGTGACCATGCTCCTCAGCTCCTCTAGCAACGTCTTGAACTCCTGAAACTCGACCAAGCAATTCTGCAAACTGTATATCCAGCCCCACCCCCACCCCCACCCCCACCCCCCAAAAAAAACTCTGCACAACTGCAAATGGCTTGGATCCGGCCTATCCGGACCTCCCTACGGAACAAGCACATCTCTCTCTCTAGCGTGTTCATCGTCCGCGTCACCTCCGTCAAGGAGTGAGAGCGCTGTAATCTGTAAGCCCTAGAGATCGGGTAGTTCCCTTCCCACGCAACAGGTCAGCATCCCTATCGTCTGGATCCCCCCCCCCCCCCCCCCCCCCCCCCCCCCCCTCTATGTGCCCATTGTACCATACTGAAACCTTTCCATTCTGATGTGCCTTGACTCTTATCTTAAGGGCAATGTTGCAAAGATCACGAAATTAGAAAATATCACTCAGTGCATGACTTTGTCCCTATCAGGAACCGATCTTCCTGTTCTCTTTCGGAGTGTACTGAACTAAGTTTGTGAAAAATGAAATTGGCAACCATCGTGCATTCGTGCCTGTTTCATCTCACAGAAAAATAAACCAGTAAAACGTTTCTAGGCTATTAGAATATGGGATATGCCTTTTTGTTTGATCCAATACTTATTACTTTATGAGTTATGATCAATACATTGGCGCGATAAATATTGAATGGATTGATTCACACCTTCAAAGTTTATTACAACTTCGAGAACAATTTTGCATGTGATTTCTGTACTGAATCTTATGCAATGTAAATAACTCATTGTGCCATATCATCATATGCTACATGTCATGTATTCAACTATACGATAGAATTGCGAGTAGAAACAAATTCTTTCCACAGCACATGGATTGCTTAACCGAGGTACATGCTCAACAGGTAAGGATGTCACAAGTTCGAAGACCTAAAAATAAGAAAGTGAACATGGGTGAACTGGTTAACTCCATGAAGAAGGAACTTGATTATTATTGGTCATTGGACAGTGATCTTGATTGTGGAACAGAATCATGCAAGATTTACAAGGTCCAGCAGCATATCCGTGATACTGACAAATTTTCATACGAGCCCTGCATTGTATCAGTTGGTCCATATCATCATGGATTTGCATGTTTGATGGGTATGCAAAATGTAAAATGGGGCTATCTGGATGTAATCATCAAACTGAACTGTAATAAGAATTTGCTGGATTACCTAACAGAAATTCAGGTCCTAGCAAAACAGGCAAAGAATTGTTATTCTGAAGACATCAAGATGGATAGCGAGACTTTTCTGCAGATGCTCTTACTTGATGGATGCTTCATTTTGTGTTCTCTTGGGGGCGTGCTAAGACTTCTAGAAGATAGACAAGTATATGTTGAGAATGCAAATCTTCAAGAAACAGGAGCTGTTAGTGGGGAAAAACCAGAGCCTGTCAATAATGAAGATACCTTAACAGAGAATATTGAGGCATGCCAAGAGAACAGCCAAGATGGTATACAAGACGACACGGGATATAAGCAAGATTGTGGGAATGGTGGACACTGGTTTGTTAGGTTTGTCAACCATGACATATTATTGCTTGAAAATCAGATACCCTTTTTTATTGTGAAAAAGATATTTGAACTTGTTACTGCTAATTGTCCTTCACCACCATGTTTGACAGATGAAATTGCTAAATATGTTGAGGCTGCTCTGCGTTGGTATCCAAAAGCAATTATGGATTCTGATCGACCAGAAAATTTTGACCATTTGCCTCATTTGTGCCATAAGTACTTCCAACCGAGTCAGAGACCAGAGGAAGACCACGGCTATAACTTTGGGCCTCAGTTCATTCTCAAATTTCTCAGTTTTGGGCGGAAATATTTCAGAATCAATCATTATCTGGAAAACAGTGAGCATGATTCGTCACCCCACCATGTGGTGGACCTACCACAGTGTGGTGAACAGCTTAATCGCTGGAGACGAGCTGCACAATATCTTGAGGCTGGGATAAAATTTAAGAAACGGGAATATGACAGACTCGACCCTCATTCTCTGTTAGACATCAGGTTTCGCAATGGCGCGATGGACATTCCGTGTGTTATTATTGATGAGTACACAGGGAGTCTTTTCAGGAACCTTATCGCGTTTGAGCAAACATGTCCTCAGTTTGGGGACGATTTCACTGCTTATATTGTGTTCTTGTCCCAGCTTATAAGCATGCCAGAAGATGTTACACTGCTTGCTCAGAGAGAAATCATTGTGCACCAACTTGATAGTGATGATAAGGCGTCTGATCTCTTCACCATTCTCAGTAAAGATGTGGTCTTTGATTTTAACGGTAACTACTACTTAAAATCCCTGTGCCAGACCATGGAAGCTCATTACTATAATCGCATCAATCGGTGGATAGCATGGCTGTGGCTAAACCATTTCAGCAATCCATGGCTAGCCTTAGCTGCTTTTGCGACTGTGGTTGTGCTTGTCTGCACAGTTGTTCAAACAGTCTATGGTATACTGGCCTACATTGACCCACCGGAGTAGACCACGTAAGTAACAGTGACAATATCTATGCCAGGGCCTCTGAGCATCCATGTCAAGTATCAGGCCATGCGCATGAGTTCATCATTTCTTCTTCATTTGGCATAGTGCAGTCAAACATTTAGTCCGTTAAGTTTTCACACCCTGAATAGTTAAACAGAAGTAACTCCGAATTGTGTTAAGGTTTATGTTATTTCCCACCTCGCATACTTTCAGAACTGACGGTGAAACGTGGACAATTACCTGAACACATCCGTTGCATTTGTCGCAACTCCGAGCATCCAATGCATGCTTCCGGTAAGGAAATTTTCGGTGACACTATAATAAGTACGGTTTTTCAAGCCAAATATTACTGACTTTTGTGGTTCTGGCGGTGCTCCTATGAATCGGACCTTTTTTTGAAACAGAGGAAAAAGATTCCCCTCATTCAATTAATTAAGGAGAGACTTATGACAAGAGAGTCCAGGTCGAACAACAAAAAAATACAAGAAGGGATCCCCCACCCCACCCCACCCCACCCCACATTACATAGCTGAAATAAGGGAAAACTCGCATAAGGAAAAAAAGAGTACAATCCACTCTACATCAGGGTGAGTACTTGATCATCTGGATCGAGATTCACAGGTGGAGGTTTATCAATCTTGTTTTTACAACATTAACATATTCATATAAAAAAATTCATACTTTCACGACCAAGGAAAGCCATGATAAAATAATATAACAAAAGTAAGAATAGTTTTCAAGTTTCCGACCAAACAAACCTACCAATAGCACAATGCTTTCGGCAACGGCGCCAAAAAAATATCTTGATGACTTTCAAGTACAAGAGATCAATTGTAGTACCTTTCAATAAGAAAAAGTTGTCGAACCCACGAGGAGGCGAGGAGCTGAAAGTATTGGTTAGTAGGTTTGACAAGTAAAGCAATAAAATATGCAGCGGTTTGGTATTTTGGATTTGTAATCTATAGTAATATAAATTGCTGAAAGTAAATTATAGTAAATAAATGCTCTTAGTAAGAGAAAGCTCAATCCTCTATGCAGTAAGAGGACAAGCTCAAGTGTTTGTTCTTATATGTGACAAAAGTTCCCGAAGACGGCATGGATTTACTTAGTATACAGATTTCTATACAATATGGTGAATATCGTGTGCGGTGACCCAGCATACCACTGCATGATGTAGTACACTATAGTTGTTGACATAATACCAATGAAACACATGTTCACTAGTATTACATCCTTCAGAGTGATACAACAGAAACACAGCGGGTCCAAGACATGGCTAAAGGTTAACTCAACTATTTACATAAGATCCAAAGAACACTCTAGGTTTAAGCGAGAGAAAGAACTTCTTACAAAGAAGAATCAAAGATAAACAGCTCTAAAACTATTACACTATTAGGACTAGTATTTTAACTGATGGTCTGGCATTGCTGCTATTGCAATACACTACAGAAATAGGTTCTTTGGCTAGAGATTATATTCCTATCTAATCAGTAACTTCGTCTTTATTTGAGTTGATGTATAGGTTGACTTCCTTGTCTTCGTTGAAGAGCTTTAGCTTTTGATGATGATCCCTGAAGCATAATTGGATGTAGATGTCGTCTTAATGGCTTCAGAATCTAGCAAGAGTTGAGAAGATACGTTAAGTACGAGTGTACTCAACAAGTTCACTAAAAAAGGAGTGTTTGATGCACTATATCTACAGCCACAGACCATAGGTCATAGGCAATGCAAGTTTTAGTAAACATTTCTTCAAAGGTTGCTTTTATTCTGAAAAGCTATGTCCGTCAGCCTTCACGGGTTTACCAGAACTTTCATGGAGTTCCTTTCCCGCAGCGTCCGCAGCTCCTTTCCAAAACAGGGAGTAACAAATTACAGTTTTTACACTCTGCAGAGGTGCGTTACTTTATCCATGAGAGACCTTAGCCTTGTTACACAACCAAGTCATGACCTTGTCCATACTTCCTTGGTATGGGGTCCAGTATAAGATCCAAGCCAATCACTGCCCTCTCTGCGACCTCATATGTCTGCACAATCCTTCGGGGTCGGCTCACCTTCGTTAAGCCCCCTTTCGGGCAGGCTAAAACTCTGAGGAGTTCCCAAAGACTCTATGACCTGGTGATGCCCGGACGAGTACCATTTAAATGGACTATATCCCTAAACACCATTCATATATAATCTAGACACCAAAAGTGTGGGGCGTAAGGGTGCCCACCCATATGTTGGATCCGCACAAGGAATCACAACGTCACGTTAAGATCGTCCTGCCTCCATACGAGACGAAAATGATACAACTGACTTCTCCGTCCCATTCCAAATCTCATGGTTAACGCGTTATATACGGCGCAAGAATCGCTGGCGATATTGGTTGTTAAGTCCTAGATAATAAGTTCCTTTATCACCGGAACTTTCATAGTAGGTTATTACCTCATGGTAAATAACCTATAACCATTTATTATGAAAATAGTTTTTTCGACCTTTTTCAAATGCAGGTGATGACAATATTGAATTTGCAAAATACTTTATAGAAAATAATCAAAGGACATGAGCAAGTGTGAACTTGCCTTTTGTGATTGCAAGATTATGCACTCACGGTCTTCAAGACAATATAAGATCCAATATCTGAAATCAGCATCATTAGTCCGGTAAGGACTAATGTTTAAAGAAGCAAGATGCTTTTATGTATAAGTAATGTAATGCATTTTATAAATGCGAATCCCGGGGATAACGTTGATCTAGAGTTTGGAAACTGGAATTGGTATCTTTAGAATGTGTTGTCCTTTTAGATAAGTTTAATACACGTGCTTCTTATTAAGGCTTGTGAGTGTGTGTGAAACAACATGTAATTATAATGGTATATAACAATAAGATATACGAAAGTGGAATGTTACTCAAAGACTACTTATATAAGAATTTCCTTATCTCAAAACCTTTACTTTACAAGTATTGACATCTATAAGTAACTTAAGTGTTAATAATTCTAAATTATACAAGTAAAGTATAAAGTAATGTGATTACGATTATTTGTCATCTATTGACTCAAGTGGCAAAACGAATAACTTTTGAATAAAAGATTTCTTTATTAAGGTTTAAACAATCCTGACAGTTTTTAGTGTAGGGGTTCGTAGCATGGAAAACAAAAAAATCTACCGCATGCAAACAAACAAGCCAAGATCTATCTACTAGATTGTAGCAACGAGCTGATAGAGGAACTCACCCTCGAAGATTCCAAAGCGGTTAACGAGAGCAGATTCTCGTGGGTGATGTAGTCGTACTCTTACCGATCTCAAGATCGCGTAGACGATCCTTACGGCGTTGCGTTCCGGCAGCGCTTCCGCAGTCGGTCACACGTTCGGTACTCGATGAAGACCTTCCTCTCCCTTGTTCCAGCGGGCAGCGGAGGTTGTAGCACTCTCCTCGTGATTCCGGCAGCACGACGGCGTGGTACCGGAAGTAGAGGGGAGATCTCGCAGGGCTTCGCCTCAAGCCGGAGCGAGTATGGTGGAGTATGAGAGAGGCCTTGGTGATCTAGGGTTTATAGGGAACCAAGGGGAGGGCTTGGACGGCGGTTAGGGTTTGGGGAAACCCTAACTTGCCGAGTTGGAGGTGCCCTAGGCGACGACGGCGACACAAGGAGGTGGTGGCGTCGGCGACTTGGGGCTAGGGTTTTGCGTGTGAGGGGTAGGGGCGCCCTACCCCTCCTTATATAGGTGGAGGATGGCCGGTTGGGAGGAGGGAGTCCTCCCCCAACTCGGCTTCCTTGGCCGGCGGGTGGAGGGAGGGGACTTCCTCCCCAAGTAGGTTTCCTACTCTCCCTCCACCAAGCAAACTTGTCGTTTGACTTTTTCAAATTGGCGTTTGACTTTCAAACTTGGATTTGATTTCTCTCTTTATTTTGCCCAGACAAGTGACAGAGTACATGATACAACCATTCCATATTTTCATGACACATTCATGTACCCTTCCCCTCCGGAGTGCCGGACCTTCCGGACCCTTCTAGAACATTCCTGGTGAAAACACCGGAATCATTCCCTAACTCCGAAACAGGACTTTCCTTATATGAATATTATTCTCCGGACCATTCCGGATCTCCTCGTGATATCCCGGATCCCATCCGAGACTTCGAACAACATTCGGTCTCTTACTCATCATTCCATAACTACTCAACAATATTGAATCCTTAAGTGTGTCTCCCTACGGTTCGTGAATTATGCGGACATGATCGAGACACTTCTCCGATCAATAACCAATAGAGGAATCTGGAAATTCATATGGCTCCCACATATTTCTACGATTACTTTGCGATCGAATGAACCACTTACATATGATACCAATTTCCCTTTGTCTCACGATAGTTTACTTATCCAAGGTTTTGATCGTCGGTATCTCTGCATACCTAGTTCAACCTCGTTACCGATAAGTACTCTTTTCTCGTTCCTGTGGTATGTGTTCCCTTGTGAGCCAGTCACATGCTTGCAAGCTAATTGGATGACATTCCACCGAGAGGTCCCAGAGTATATCTATTTGTCATATGGATGGACAAATCCCACTCTTGATCCATGTGTCTCAACCCATACTTTCCGAACACTCAATGCCACTTTTATAGCCACCCAGTTACAGTTTGGTGTTTGATGTCATCAAAGCATCCTTCCGGTGATGGTGATATGCATGATCTCATGGTCGAAGGAATTAGGTTACTATGTATCAGAAAGCTTATAGCAATTGAACTATTAAAATGACTTGATCTTTATGCTACGCTTATCTACAGGAGTATGTCCATCATACCATTCTCCTAATGATATGACCTTGTTATTAACAACATCTCAAATGTTCATGATAAAGAAACCATGATCATCTATTAATCAACAAGCTAGTATTATAAAGAGGCTTTACTAGGGACTCTAATTTAGTTTACAAATCACACAAGTATTAATGTTTCTGGTTAATACTGTTATAGCATGAATGTAAATATTTATCATAAACACAAAGATATAATAATAACTACATTTATTATTGCCTCTAGGGCATATCTACAACAGTCTCCCACTTGCACTAGAGTCAACTAATCTAGATTACATGGTAATATACCGAACACCCATGGCAGTTTGGTGTTGGTCATGTTTTGCCCTCGGGAGAGGTTTAGTCAACGGATCCGCCACATTCAGATCTGTGTGTACTTTGCAAATCTTTATGTCACCATCTTGGACATGTTCTCCAATAGCGTGAAAACGTAGCTTGATGTGCTTCAGCTTCTTGTGTGACCTTGGTTCTTGTGCATTGGCTATGGCGCCCATGTTATCACAGTAGATAGACATTGGGTCTAGCGCACTTGGAACCACACCGAGCTCTGTAATGAACTCCTTCATCCATATCGCTTCTTGTGAAGCCTCCAAAGCAGCTATGTATTCCGATTCAGTTGAAGATCTTGCCACAACGCTTTGCTTTGCACTCCTCCAGCTAACTGTTGCACCATTCAAAATAAATACGTATCCAGATTGAGATTTAGAATCATCCGGATCGGTGTTCCAACTAGCATCGGTGTAACCATTAACAACGAGTTGTTCATCACCTCCATAAGAAAGAACCATATCCTTAGTTCTTCTCAAGTACTTAAGGATGTTTTTGACCACTGTCCAATGATCCACTCCTGGATCACTTAGATCCTATGGTTGAGGCATAGGGAGTCTTACTCATCCTTTCTCTATCTTCTGTCGTTGCTGGACTTTGAGTTTTACTCAAGGTCGTATTGGGCAACATGGGCAAGAACCCTTTCTTGCTATCTTCCATTCCAAACCTCTTTAGAACTTTGTCCAAATATGTACTTTGTGACAATGATATTAGGTGTCTCGATCTGACTCTATAAATCTTTATTCCTATATGTAAGCTGCTTCGCCAAGATCTTTCATTGAAAAACTATTATTCAAATAATCCTTGACACTATTAAGAAGGTCTACATTATTCCCAATCAACAATATGTCACCTACATATAGTATTAAGAATTCTACAGAGCTCCCACTCACTTTCTTGTAAATACAAGCTTCTCCATAAGTTTGTATAAAACCAAAGCTTTTGATTACCTTATCAAAACGTTGATTCCAACTTCGGGATGCTTGCTTCAATCCATATATGGACCGTTGAAGTTTGCATACCTTGTTAGCATCTTTAGGATCGACAAAACTTTTGGGTTGCATCATATACAATTCTTCATCAATGTCTCCATTGAGGAACGCCGTTTTGACATCCATCTGCCATATCTCATAATCGTAATATGCAGAGATTGCTAACATAATCCTCACAGACTTTAGCTTCGCTACTGGTGAGAAAGTCTCATCGTAGTCAACTCCTTAAATTTGTCGAAACCCTTTTGCGACAAGTCGAGCTTTATAGACAGTAACATTACCACCAGCATCTGTTTTCTTCTTGAAAATCCATTTGTTCTTGACAACCTTTCGACCATCCGGTAAGTCTACCAAAGTCCATACTTGGTTTTCTTACATGGATCCAATCTCGGATTTTATGGCTTCTTGCCATTTATTGGAATCTGGGCTCATCATTGCTTCCTCATATGTCGCAGGGTCATCGGTGTTGTCCACCAACATGACACTCATAACGGGATCATACCAATCAGGAGTGGTACGAGTTCTCGTTGACCTGCGAGGCTCTGTAGCAACTTCAATCGAAGTTTCATGATCATCATCATTAGCTTCCTCTCTTATTGGTGTAGGCACCACAGGAACTACTTCCGGTGCTGCACTACTCGCAAGTTCAAGAAGGTTCAACAACCTCGTCGAGTTCTACTTTCCTTCCGGTCACTTCTTTCGAGAGAAATTCCTTCTCTAGAAAGGATCCATTCTTGGCAACGAAGATTTTGCCCTCGGATCTATGATAGAAGGTATACCCAATAGTTTCCTTCGGGTATCCTATGAAGACCCATTTTTCCGCTTTGGGTTCAAGCTTGTCCGGCTGTAACTTCTTTACATAGGCTTCGCAACCCCAAACTTTAAGGAACGACAATTTAGGTTTCTTCCCAAACCATAATTCATACGGTGTCGTTTCAACGGATTTAGATGGTGCCCTATTTAAAGTGAATGCGGCTGTTTCTAATGCATAACCCCAAAATGATAGCGGTAAATCTTTAAGTGACATCATAGAACGAACCATATCTAAGAGAGTTCGATTACGACGTTCGGACACACCATTACGCTGTGGTATTCCCGGCGGTGTCAATTGTGAAAGTATTGCGCATTTCTTCAAATGCTCGCCAAACTCATAACTTAGATATTCACCTCCATGATCAGATCGTAGAAATTTAATCTTCTTGTTACGTTGATTATCTACCTCACTTTGAAATTCCTTGAACTTCTCGAAAGTTTCGGACTTATGTTTCATGAAATAGATATACCCATATCTACTCAAGTCATCCATGAAGGTAAGAACATAACGATAACCACCGCGCGATGCTACACTCATTGGATCACACACATCGGTATGTATGATTTCCAATAAGTCTGTAGCTCGCTCCATCATCCCAGAAAATGGAGTCTTAGTCATTTTACCCATTAGACATGCTTCGCATCTTTCAAGTGATTTGAAATCAAGTGATTCAAGAAGTCCATCGGTATGGAGTTTCTTCATACGCTTCATTCCAATGTGACCAAGACGACAGTGCCGCATATATGTCGTGTTATCGCTCAATTTCAAACGTTTAGCCTCAATGTTATTTATGTGTGTATTACTACAATCAAGATTCAATAAGAATAGACCATCTATCAAAGGTGCATGTGCATAAAACATATTACTCATATAAATCGAACAACCATTATTCTCGGACTTAAACAAGTAACCGTCTCACAATAAACATGATCCTGATATAATGTTCATGCTCAACGCAGGCACCAAATAACAATTATTTAAGTATAAAACTAATCCCGATGGTAGATGAAGAGGTAGCGTGCCGACCGCGATCACATCAACCTTTGATCCATTTCCAACGCGCATTGTCACCTCATTCTTCGCTAGCTTCCGTTTATTATGCAACACCTGTTTCGAGTTACAAATATGAGCAACCGAACTAGTATCAAATACCCAGGCACTACTAAGAGTACTAGTGAGATACACATCAATAACATGTATATCGGATATACATTTCTTCTTGATGTTGCCGTTCTTCAAATCCGCAAAGTACTTTGGGCAATTCCGCTTCCAGTGACCTTCTCCCTTGCAGTAAAAGCACTCAGTA
Source organism: Avena atlantica (assembly GCA_910589765.1). Taxonomy (NCBI): domain Eukaryota; kingdom Viridiplantae; phylum Streptophyta; class Magnoliopsida; order Poales; family Poaceae; genus Avena; species Avena atlantica. The sequence continues at coordinate 467,366,236 of OU342734.1, read as the reverse complement.
TCACGCTTAGGCCCAGCCTTGGTCTTCTTCGCCGGTGCGGCAACTTTCTTACCGCCCTTCTTGAAGTTTCCCTTTTTCTTAGACTTGCCTTTCTTGAATTTGGTGGTCTTATTGACCAACAACACTTGGTGCTCTTTCTTGATCTCCACTTCTGCAGATTTCAACATGGAGAAGAGTTCTGGCAACGTCTTGTCCATGTTTTGCATATTGTAGTTCATCACAAAGTTCTTGTAACTTGATGGTAGTGATTGGAGGACACGGTGAATCCCCAAAGAATTAGGAATCACTATACCCAAACTTTGGAGTTTGTTTGCGTGCCCAGACATCTTAAGCACATGCTCACTGATGGAGCTGCCCTCTTCCATCTTGCATTTAAAGAACTTTTCATAAGCCTCATAACTCTCAACTGTCGCGTGAGCCTCAAATATTATTTTGAGTTCACGGACAATATCATGTGGGTCATGGTTTTCAAACCTTTTCTGAAGCTCCGATTCCAAACCATACAAGATAGCACACTGAGCTGTGGAGTACTGATTCTTCCGAGTGAGGTAAACATTCTTTACTTCATCGGTAGCAGTAGCTGCAGGCGGGTCACCCAGCGGTGCATCCAACACATAGGTCAAATTACCAGCATTGAGGACAATTATCAAATTACGGAACCAATCCGCGAAGTTGCTTCCATTGTTTTTCAACTTTTCTTTCTCTAGGAACGCATTAAAATTGATGGTAGGGGCCGCCATTTATCTACAACATATTTGCAATAGTTTAGACTAAGTTTATGACAAATTGAGTTCTAATTAATAGTTAAATTAATCTAGGTGAACTCCCACTCAAAACAATATCCCTCACATCGTTTTAGTGATCACACGAACCAAATCCACCACATCAAAACCGATCATCACGAGAGTTGATGTAGCTTCAATGGCGAACAATCAACATGTTCATCATATCTACTATATGACTCATGCTTTACCTTTCGATGATCCGTGTTCCGAGACCATGTCTGCACATGCTAGGCTCGTCAAGATCAAACCTTAGCTTCCACATGAGCAAATCTGGCTTGCTCACGTTGTATACACTCGCAGAATCTAACACACCGATCATCACGTGGTGCTTCGAAACAACGAGCTTTATCAACGGTGCTTACTAAGGATGAACACTTTAAAACTTGAAATTTGTGTGCTTGAGGGATCATCTTATAATGCTACCGTCGTTAACTAAGCAATACAAGATGCATAAAGGATTAAAATCACATGCAATTCATAATATGTGATATGATATGGCCTTTCTTCTTGTGCTTCTGATCTCCATCTTCAAGCACGAACATGATCTCCATCATCACCGGTATAGCGTCAAGGTCAATGGCGTCGTTTCATGGTTGTCGTCCACCAGCTTCAACTATTACAACTACTTTGAATAGACATGCGGGTCTTAACAGAATTTAAAGACAACCATATGGATCCTGCCGGTTGCCAACTTACAATAAGGAACATTGCATACATCAAATATAATCACAATCGTGGCCATATCACATCACAGCACACCCCTGCAAAACAAAGTTAGACGCCTCTAATTTTCTTTGCATATTTTACGTGGTTTGGGGCTTTCAATAAGTGTCGCTCTAACTTACGAACAAGAACCACAACGTTGATGCTTGAACTATCAAGTGCCCATTGTAAATTGGATCTATACTATGATGGGAGAGACAGGCACCCACAAAGCCACTTATGCAATACAAGTTGCATGTTGAGCGTGGAGCAAGTCTCATGAACGATGTCATGTAAGGTTAGTCCGGGCCGCTTCATCCCATCATACCGCAAGATGCAAAGTACACAAAAAGCAATTGATAATAAAAGCACCACCGCCCACAATGACCATTGTGTTCTACTCGTGCAACAGATCTACATATATACACGGCTCTGATACCACTTTAGGGGTTTGTAGCATGGAAAACAAAAAATTCTACCGCATGCAAACAAACAAGCCAAGATCTATCTACTAGATTGTAGCAATGAGTCGATAGAGGAACTCACCCTCGAAGATTCCAAAGCGGTTAACGAGAGCAGATTCTCGTGGGTGATGTAGTCGTACTCTTGCCGATCTCAAAATCGCGTAGACGATCCTTCCGGCGCTGCGTTCCGGCAGCGCTTCCGCAGTCGGTCACACGTTCGGTACTCGATGAAGACCTTCCTCTCCCTTGTTCCAGTAGGCAGCGGAGGTTGTAGCACTCTCCTCGTGATTCCGGCAGCACGACGGCGTGGTACCGGAAGTAGAGGGGAGATCTCGCAGGGCTTCGCCTCAAGCCGAAGCGAGTATGGTGGAGTATGAGAGAGGCCTTGGTGATCTAGGGTTTAGAGGGAACCAAGGGGAGGGCTTGGCCGGCGGCTAGGGTTTGGGGAACCCTAACTCGCCGAGTTGGAGGTGACCTAGGCGGCGCCGGCGGGACAAGGAGGTGGTGGCGCCGGCGACTTGGGGCTAGGGTTTTGGGTGTGAGGGGTAGGGGGCGCCCTACCCCTCCTTATATAGGTGGAGGGCGGCCGGTTGGGAGGAGGGAGTCCTCCCCCAACTAGGCCTCCTTGGCCGGCGGGTGGAGGGAGGGGACTTCCTCCCCAAGTATGTTTCCTACTCTCCCTCCACCAAGCAAACTTGTCGTTTGACTTTTTCAAATTGGCGTTTGACTTTCAAACTTGGATTTGATTTCTCTCTTTATTTTGCCCAGCCAACTGACCTAGTACATGATGCAACCATTCCATATTGTCATGACACATTCATGTACCCTTCCCCTCCGGAGTGCCGGACCTTCCGGACCCTTCTAGAACATTCCTGGTGAAAACACCAGAATCATTCCCTAACTCCGAAACAGGACTTTCCTTATATGAATCTTATTCTTCGGACCATTCTGGATCTCCTCGTGATATCCCGGATCCCATCCGAGACTCCGAACAACATTCGGTCTCTTACTCATCATTCCATAACTACTCAACAATATCGAATCCTTAAGTGTGTCTCCCTACGGTTCGTGGATTATGCGGACATGATCGAGACACTTCTCCGATCAATAACCAATAGAGGAATCTGGAAATTCATATGGCTCCCACATATTTCTATGATTACTTTGCGATCGAATGAACCACTTACATACGATACCAATTTCCCTTTGTCTCACGATAGTTTACTTATCCGAGGTTTTGATCGTCGGTATCTCTGCATACCTAGTTCAACCTCGTTACCGATAAGTACTCTTTTCTCGTTCCCATGGTATGTGTTCCCTTGTGAGCCAGTCACATGCTTGCAAGCTAATTGGATGACATTCCACCGAGAGGGCCCAGAGTATATCTATCCGTCATATGGATGGACAAATCCCACTCTTGATCCATGTGTCTCAACCCATACTTTCCGAACACTCAATGCCACTTTTATAGCCACCCAGTTACGGTGTGGGGTTTGATGTCATCAAAGCATCCTTCCGGTGATGGTGATATGCATGATCTCATGGTCGAAGGAATTAGGTTACCATGTATCAGAAAGCTTATAGCAATTGAACTATTAAAATGACTTGATCTTTATGCTACGCTTATCTACAGGAGTATGTCCATCATACCATTCTCCTAATGATATGGCCTTGTTATTAACAACATCTCAAATGTTCATGATCAAGAAACCATGATCATCTATTAATCAACAAGCTACTATTATAAAGAGGCTTTACCCGGGACTCTAATTTATATTACAAATCACACAAGTATTAATGTTTCTGGTTAATACTGTTATAGCATGAATGTAAACATTTATCATAAACACAAAGATATAATAATAACTACATTTATTATTGCCTCTAGGGCATATCTTCAACATTTAGAGTATGGTTGATAGAATGTGATTGATGTTGTTTATGCTTGCTTGGATAGTTTGGATTTGAAATGCCTCATAACTTAATTATAACAGACCAAAGTTAACTATAAAATACATACAAAATCTTTAGCATAGTATTTGGAAATATTATAGACTAAAGTTAACTTTAAAGACATAGATGGGTTTAAGGTATATTGCTTATGTTAATTGTACCTTGTGTACTTTGTAATGTTTCCTTAAAGTTACTTAAGAATGGTTATTCTTCTATTTAAGTAGTGGTTTCTTAATTTTATAATGGGACAGGATCACTTATTTCCTTATAAAGGTGTGATTATGGTTTGTGGATAAGTAAATAGTATTAGTGACTACTTGTAATTATCTTTGGATTTAGTCCATTATGAAACAATGGTAAAAGATTTTATTTGGTTAAAATATCATTCTTGAAGATTTTCTAATTGTTAAAGATCTTTTTAGAAAATAAACTACACATATGGTTGAAGGATAATTCAATAAAATTGTATTTAAAATGTGTTGGACTAATTGATTTTATATTATAAACATTTAAGGCTAATACTATTTATTAGACTCAATTGGCTAATTTATAGAATTATTGGCAATTTTTATTTACCCTTATATGAATTATTCATTAGGGAAATAAGTTTAAATTCAAGTTATTAAGTTTTAAAGGTTTATTTACTTCAAAAGTAGGATATTATATTTTTAACATGTGGGTATTATTTTTGTGATCATTTTGGTATATTAAAAATATTTTTGTGATTTATAAATAATAAGATATGATTTTTATAAGATTTATTACTTTTTAAATACTTAATAAATATTTAATTAGGTGAAATAATAATGCATGATTATAGTTTTAAATTATAGTTCTTATTTTTCTAGGATTTTTGGTATTTTATTTATATTTTTAATATTTACCAATATTAAAATATGAATTATCAAAATATTAATACTTATAAAATCTTTATTAAATAGTAATTATTTAAATTGTTAACATAATAATGTGTGATAATAGTTTAATGTTATAGATTTTATTTTTCTGAAAATTTTCATATATTAAACATATTTTTCTGAATAAAACAAAAGATATTAAATTTACAAGATTTAATTACTTTATGTCAATTTGTGGAATGTTTATATTTGAATTAATATTGTTTTACCAATTTCTAAATAGACACAGAACTTTTACACCGCACACACATCTAGCCCTAGTCTCTGACCATCGGGCCCTAGGCCACGTCACACTCCACCTCAGCAAAGACTGGTCAACATGTTGAACTGGTCAAGGATGACATCATCCTGACGTCATCCCGCCAGATCCTCTCAGATCGGTGATCAATCAAGTGATTTTGTGCGTGCGCGGGGTAGTGTATAGGCTCATTGGAAAGAGGGTATTTCGAGGGACCTATTTGTGGTGGCGCCACTCTAGTTTGGTCGCCGGAGGACGACCAGCGACGAGCTCATGCGGCGGTGCTTGCAGATGATCATGGCGGCGTGGATTTAGGAAGCAAACAAAGCATTCAAGTGTATGAGGAGACTCGGTGACTCACCAGGAACATGATGGTGTGGTCGATAAGGCGAGGCGAGGTCAAAATAGACGACGAACGTCGATGACTAGCGACGGCCGTGAGATGTCAATTGGCTTGACAGAAGATCTTCGGGCTTCCAAGACCTAGCTTGGGAGAACGAGGAAAACGAGGTGAGTCCAACGACACCCTCAGGGAGTCCAGGGGGGCTCGGGATCGACGGTGATGTGCAGCTCCGGCGAGCTAAATTTTCGGTCAGAGAGGAAATTGGGGAGGAAGAATGAGGATAAGGATCTCCGGCGCGTCGGCGGTCTTCATATAGGCAACGAACAGCGGCAACGCGGATATTGGCGTCTGTAGGCATCGCGGCGACGGCGGACGGCGAAGAGGCGGCCACCAAGGTGAAGGGTTTTGTAGCATAGTAAATCAAAAAAATTCTACGAATGCGAACGGTAAAGCCAAGATCTAATCTAGGAGATGCAAACAACGAGGGGGAATAGATGAGATCTTCATACCCTTGAAGATTCGCACAGCGGAACGTTCGACGGAACGTGGGTGATGTAGTCGTACTCGCTTCTCCTCCTCGCGATCCGATCCGATCTAACACCGCAAGTGGCGATGCCTCCGAGAGATGCACACGTGCGGCACCTCGACGTCTCCTCCTTCCTCGGTCCATCAAGTGGGGTGGATATATGGATTGGATCTACAACACGACGGGGCGGTGCAAGCGGTGGAGAGTTTCTGCAGCAGGGCTTCGCCTACACGCAGTCGGGAGGGAGAGAGAGAGGAGGGGCAGCAAGGTGGCTAGGGTTGAGGAGGAGGTATATGGGAGGGGTGCGCCCCCAGCCCTCTTTATATAGAGGGGTGGGCGGCCAGCCCTAGCCCCTCCCCCAAGCCCTAAGCCGGCAGCCAAGGAGGAAGGAGTGGGGGCAAGTTTCCCCCCTCCCTTCTAGAAGCTCCCCTAGGGTTTCCTAGGTGTTTGGCCGGCTGGGCCCTATGGGGCCTTGTGCCCCTGGACCAATGCATCCAGGGAACTCCCTCATAGTCCCATGACCCCTCCCGGCAGGTGGGGCCACGTTGGTCCCCCTCCGGAAGGTTCTAGAAGCTTCCGGTACAATACCGATTAACCCGAAACAATTCCGAACTCCAAAAAATGCATTGCCTTATATGAATCTTATTCTCCGGACCATTCCGGAACCTCTCGTGACGTCCCGAATCCTATCCTAGACTCCGAACAAAAACTCATAAACCAATTATCCAATCTATCCTAGCGTCGAGAAACGTTAAGTGTGTGACCCTTCGGGTTCGAGAATATGCAGACATGATCTTATATCAATAATCAACAGCGGGATCTGGAAACCCATATTGACTCCCACACATTCATCGATGATCATATAGGATGAACCACGATGCCAGGATTCAATCAATCCCATATATATATATTCCCTTTGTCTCGCGATATTTTACTTGCCTGAGATTTGATCGTCGGTACCGTCATACCTAGTTCAATCTCGTTCACAACAAGTACTTTACTCGTTCCGTAATCCGATATCACTTTGTGATTAACTCCTTAACCACATGCTTGCAAGCGGTGTTGATATCGATTACCGAGTGGGCCCGAAGTATATCTCTCCGACTTGGGAGGTACAAATCCCATCTCGATACATACAACCCAACAGGTACTTTCCGATCACCTGAGAGACACCTTTATGATCACCCTCTCATAGGATGACGTTTGATGACCTCAAAGCTTTCTTCCGATACCAGGGAGTTGTATTATCTCATGGTCTAAGGAATACAATATTTGACATAAGAAAAGCTTCGCAAAGATGAACACGATGACACGATCTAATTGCTCCGCTTAGTTTGGGTCTATCCATCATATCATTCTCCCAATGATATGATCTCATTATTAATCGACAACTCATGTTTATGGTTAAGAAACCTTAACCATCATTAATCAATGAGCTAGTCCATAGAGGCATACTAGGGACACGGTGTTGTTCACAAACCACACAAGTATTAAAGTTTCCGCTTAATACAATTCTAGCATGGAATATAAACTTTATCATGAACAAGAATTATAATAATAACATCTTTATTATTGCCTCTAGGGAATAATTCCAACAGTCTCCCACTTGCACTAGAGTCAATAATCTAGTTTACATCTGGCAACAATCTAACACCCATGGCACTAAGGTGTTGATCATGTTTTGCACGTGGAAGAGGTTTAGTCAATGGATCTGCGACATTCAGATCTGTATGTACTTTGCTAATCTTCAGATCTCCATCTGCTATATAATCTTGGATTATATGAAACTTGCGGTTGATATGCTAGGTCTTTGGATGATATCTTGGTTCCTTAGCGAGTGCTATGGCGCCAGTGTTGTCACACAATATCTCCAGTGGGTCCAAGGAACTTGGAACCACGCCAAGATCAGTGATGAAGTTCCTAATCCAAACTCCTTCACTTGACGCTTCTGTAGCAGCCATGTATTCCGCTTCTACTGTAGATCTCGCGATCACGCTTTGCTTGCAGCTTCTCCAGCTCACAGCTCCTCCATTCAAAATATAAACATATCCTGTCTGAGATTTAGAATCATCCTTGTCGGTGTAGAAACTAGCGTCGACGTAACCTTTTACGACGAGCTGTTCATCACCTCCATAGACTAAGAACATTTCTTTAGTCCTATTTAGGTACTTTAGGATGTTCTTCACGGCTGTCCAGTGTTCCACTCCTGGATCACTTTGGTATCTGCTCGTCAAACTAAGAGCATTGGACACATCCGGTCTAGTACACAGCATGGCATACATGATAGAACCTATGGCCGAGGCATAAGACACTTTTCTCATAGATTCTCTATCATTTACCGTAGCTGGACACTGAGCCTTGCTCAATATCTTACCTGACAACATATGCATTGAACCTTTCGTTGCCTTATCCATTCTGAACCTTTTCCAGAACTTTGTCTAGGTTTGTACTCTGGCTTAAAGCTATCAGGCGTCTTTGTCTATCTCTATAGATTTTGATGCCCAATATATAAGCAGCTTCACCTTGGTCTTTTATTGAAAAACACTTGTTCAAATAACTCTTCACATCGTTAAGCATGTTAATGTCATTTTCAATAATCAATATGTCATCCAGATATAGTACCAGAAATGTCACTGAGGTCCCACTCACTTTCTTGTAGATACAAGCTTCGTAGCAATTTGGAACAAATCCAAAGCTCTTGATCACTTGATCAAAACGAAGGTTCCAACTCCGAGATGCTTGTTTCAGTCCATAAATGGAACGCTGAAGTTTGCACACTTTATCAGCATCCTTAGGATCGACAAAACCTTCGGGTTGCATCATATACAACTCTTCATCAATGTTGCCATTGAGGAACGCAGTCTTGACATCCATCTGCCATATTTCATAATCATGAAACGCAACAATTGATAATAAAATCCGAATGGACTTAAACATCGCTACGGGAGAGAAAGTCTCATCATAGTCAACACCTTGAACTTGTCGAAAACCTTTCGCGACAAGTCGTGCTTTATAGACGGTAACATTACCATCCGCGTCCGTTTTCTTCTTGAAGATCCATTCGCACTCAACGGCCTTTCGGTCGCTAGGAGGGTCCACCAAAGTCCATACTTGGTTTTCGCTCATGGATCCCAATTCGGATTTCATGGCCTCTAGCCATTTCTCAGAGTCTGGGCTCATCATCGCTTCCTCATAGTTCGCAGGTTCACTGTCATCTACTAACAAGACAGTTAAGACAGGGTTTTCGTACCACTCAGGAGGGGCACGCGACCTTGTCGACCTGCGATGTTCAGTAGTAGCATCGTCCGAAGATTCATGATCCTTGTCATTAGCTTCCTCTATTGTTGGTGCAGGCGGGACTGGAACAATTTCAGGTGATGCGCTACTCTCCAATTCAATAGAAGGTTCAACAACCTCGTCTAGCTCTACTTTCCTCCCACTCACTTATTTTGAGAGAAACTCCTTCTCAAGAAAGGATCCATTCTTTGCGACAAACACTTTGCCTTCGGTTCTGTGATAGAAGGTATACCCAATAGTTTCCTTAGGGTATCCTATGAAGACGCATTTCTCCGCTTTGGGTTCGAACTTGTCCGGCATCAACTTCTTGACGTAAGCTTCGCATCCCCAAACTTTAAGAAACGACAACTTAGGTTTAGCACCAAACCACAGTTCACACGGTGTCGTCTCAACGAATTTAGATGGTGCCCTATTTAAAGTAAATGCAGCGGATTCTAATGCATAACCCCAAAATGATAACGGCAAATCATTGAGAGACATCATTGATCGGACCATATCTAATAGAGTTTGATTCCGGCGTTCAGACACACCATTGTGTTGTGGTGTTCCGGGTGGCGTGAGTTGCGAAACGATTACGCTTGCTTTAAGATGCGTGAGAAAATCATAACTCAAATATTCGCCTCCACGATCGGATCGTAGAAACTTAATTTTTCAGTTACGATGGTTCTCCACTTCATTCTGAAATTCCTTGAACTTTTCAAATGTTTCAGATTTATGTTTCATTAAATAGATATACCCATATCTACTTAAGTCATCGATAAAAGTGATAAAATAGCGATATCCACCGCGTGTCAAAACACTCATCGGTCAGCATACATCGGTATGTATGATTTCCAACAAGTCCGTTGCTCGCTCCATCATTCCGGAGAACGGGGTTTTGATCATCTTGCCCATGAGGCATGGTTCACATGTGTCAAATGATTCAAAATCAAGGGACTCCAAAAGTCCATCAGAATGGAGTTTCTTCATGCGTTTTACACCAATATGACCTAGACGACAGTGCCACAATTAAGTAGTATTATCACTATCTACCTTGCATCTCTTAGCCTCAATGTTATGGATGTGTGTTTCATCCCTTTCGAGATTCAGGAGAAATAAACCATTCACAGCAGGTGCATGACCATAAAAGACGTTACTCATATAAATAGAACAACCATTATTCTCAGATTTAAATGAATAACCATCTTGCAATAAACACGATCCAGATATGATGTTCATGCTCAACGCAGGCACATAATAACATTTATTAAGGTTTAAAACTAATCCCGAAGGTAAAACTAAGGAGAGCGTGCCGACGGCCATCACATCAACTCTTGATTCGTTGCCAACACGCATCGTCACCTCATCCCTCGCAAGCCGCCATCTATTCCGTAGCTCCTGTTTCGAGTTACAAATATTAGCAACTGAACCAGTATCAAATACCCAGGCACTACAACGAGGGCTAGTAAGGAAAACATCAATAACATGTATATCAAATATACCTTTGATGGTGCCAGCCTTTTTGTCTGCTAAATACTTCGGACAGTTGCGCTTCCAGTGACCCTTGTCCTTGCAATAGAAGCACTCAGTGTCCGGCTTAGGTCCAGACTTGAGCTTCTTCTCAACAGGGGCAACGCGCTTGCCGCCGCCTTTCTTGAAGGGCTTCTTTGCACCCTTACCTTTCTTAAAGCTGGGGGGCTTGTTGACCATCAACACATGATTATCCTTTTTGATGTCCACCTCCGCAACTTTCAGCTTAGCGAAGAGCTCGGTGATCGTATCAGTGGAACCAATCTGATTATGAGTCACTACAAAACTTTTGTAGCTGGAAGGGAGTGATTGCCGAACCCTGTCAATCTTGAGCTCCTCTGGAATCTTGCAGTCCAGTTGCTCAAGGCGTTGAGTGTAGCCCGACATCTTTATGGCGTGCACACTAACGGAACTCCCTTCCTCCATCTTGCAGTTAAAGAATTTCTCAGAGAACTCATATCTCTCAGAACGGGCCTGAGTCTGAAACATAGGTTTCAGCTCCTCAAGAATCTCAAAGGGCTCGGGATAATCTTCAAAACGATTTTGAAGGTCCTATTCCATAGAAAACAACATGGTTCTCTTAATCACACCATAATCATCTTTGCGCGACTAATAAACAGCTTTCTCATTAGCCGGCGCATCTACAGCAGGGGCGTCACCTAGCGCATTCTCAAGGACATAGTCCTTTTGTCCAACAGAGAGAATGATTCTCAGCTTGCGGAACCAGTTGGTGAAGTTAGACCCATTGTTCTTAAGCTTTTCTTTCTCAGCAAAACGTTGAAGTTGAAGTTGGACTTAGCCATTTGATCTACAATATTTGCAATTACAAATTAGACTATGTTCATGATAACTAGTTCAACTTAATCAAATTACTAGATGAACTCCCACTAAATTCAACATCCCTCAAGTTGTTTAGTGAACATCATCCAAATTCACCACACCTAATCCGATCTTCACGAGAAGAGATGTGGTTTCAATGGTGGACAACGAAGTGTCGATCATATCACTCATATGACTCATGTTTAACCTTTCGGTTCATGTGTTCCGAGGCCATGTCTGTACATGCTAGGCTCGTCAAGTCAAACCCAAGTATTTCCGCGTGTGCAAAACTGGCTTGCACCCATTGTATGTGAACGTAGAGTTTATAGCACCCGATCATCACGTGATGCTTGAACAAGACGAACTTTCGCAACGGTGCATACATGGGGAGAACACAGTTTTATCTTAACCTTTAAGTGAGGAATCATCTTATAATGCTACCGTCGTGATCTAAGCATAATAAGATACATAAAAGGATAAACATCGCATGCATATAACTTTATGTGACATGGTATAGCCAATCTTCGCGCAATGATCTCCATCGTGTGCGTGCCAGCATGATCTCCATCACTCCACCATGATTGCCTCCACCATGAATAGCAACTACAACTATTGCTAACTACTTAGCGATAATGTAAAGCTATTACATGGCGTATAAGAAGTTGACACATAGGTCATACACAATTATTAAGACAACCATATGGCTCCTGCCGGTTGTGTACTCATCGACATGCAAGTCGTGAAACATTACAAAACATGATCATTGCATACAACATACACATCACATCTTGGGCCATACCATATCACAGAAAACACTCCCTACAAAAACAAGTTAGACGCCTCTACTTTGTTGTTGCATGTTTTACGTGGCTTATGGGAGTAGCAAGCTAAGAACGATTCTTACCTACGGAAAGCCACAACGGTGATATTATGGTTGCCAAACTCCGGTGTAAATCCCATGACAACTATAGTGAGAGAAACTGGCGTCCACCAGCTGCATGTGTGGAACAAGCCACACGTCAAGTGCGGAGCCGGTCTCGCGAACGAGGTCGCGTAAGGTTGGCCTGGACCGCTTCGATCTCACTATCCCGCGTCATAAGAAGTACACAAACAAGAAGCTTGCAACATAAAACATAAACGCCCGCAACAACCATGTTGCGTTCTACTCGTGAAACACATCTACGCATAGATCTAGCTCTGATACCACTGAAGGGTTTCGCAGCATAGTAAATCAAAAAAATTCTACGGATGCGAACGGGAAAGCCAAGATCTAATCTAGGAGATGCAAACAACGAGGGGGAATAGATGAGATCTTCATTCCCTTGAAGATTCGCACAGCGAAACGTTCGACGGAACGTGGATGATGTAGTCGCACTCGCTTCTCCTCCTCGTGATCCGATCCGATCTAACACCGCAAGTGGCGATGCCTCCGAGAGATGCACACGTGCGACACCTCGACGTCTCCTCCTTCCTCGGTCCAGAAAGTGGGTTGGAGAGATGGATTGGATCTACAATGCGACGGCGCGGTGCAAGCGGTGGAGAGTTTCTACAGCAGGGCTTCGCCTACACGCAATCGGGAGGGAGAGAGAGAGACAGGAGGGGCAGTAGGGTGGCTAGGGTTAAGGAGGAGGTATATGGGAGGGGTGCGCCCCCAGCCCTCTTTATATAGAGGGGTGGGCGGCCAGCCCTAGCCCCTACCCCAAGCCCTAGGCCGGCGGCCAAGGAGGGAGGAGTGGGGGGCAAGTTTCCCCCTCCATTCCAGAAGCACCCCTAGGGTTTCCTAGGTGTTTGGCTGGCTGGGCCCTATGGGGCCTTGTGCCCTGGCCCAATGCGTCCAGGGCACTCCCTCATAGGCCCATTCCCCCTCCCGGCAGGTGGGGCCACGTTGGTCCCCCTCCGGAAGGTTCTAGAAGCTTCCGGTACAATACCGATTAACCCGAAACAATTCCGAACTCCAAAAAATGCATTGCCTTATATGAATCTTATTCTCCGGACCATTCCGGAACCTCTCGTGACGTCCCGAATCCTATCCTACACTCCGAACAAAAACTCATAAACCAATTATCCAATCTATCCTAGCGTCGAGACACGTTAAGTGTGTGACCCTTCGGGTTCGAGAATATGCAGACATGATCTTATATCAATAATCAACAGCGGGATCTGGAAACCCATATTGACTCCCACACATTCATCGATGATCATATAGGATGAACCACGATGCCAGGATTCAATCAATCCCATATATATATTCCCTTTGTCTCGCGATATTTTACTTGCCTGAGATTTGATCGTCGGTACCGTCATACCTAGTTCAATCTCGTTCACAACAAGTACTTTACTCGTTCCGTAATCCGATATCACTTTGTGATTAACTCCTTAACCACATGCTTGCAAGCGGTGTTGATATCGATTACCGAGTGGGCCCGAAGTATATCTCTCCGACTTGGGAGGTACAAATCCCATCTCGATACATACAACCCAACAGGTACTTTCCGATCACCTGAGAGACACCTTTATGATCACCCTCTCATAGGATTATGTTTGATGACCTCAAAGCTTTCTTCCGATACCAGGGAGTTGTATTATCTCATGGTCTAAGGAATATAATATTTGACATAAGAAAAGCTTCGCAAAGATGAACACGATGACACGATCTAATTACTCCGCTTAGTTTGGGTCTGTCCATCGTATCATTCTCCCAATGATATGATCTCATTATTAATCGACAACTCATGTTTATGGTTAGGAAACCTTAACCATCATTAATCAATGAGCTAGTCCATAGAGGCATACTAGGGACACGGTGTTGTTCACAAACCACACAAGTATTAAAGTTTCCGCTTAATACAATTCTAGCATGGAATATAAACTTTATCATGAACAAGAATTATAATAATAACATCTTTATTATTGCCTCTAGGGCATAATTCCAACACGAGGTCTTCCAGTAGACGAGGAAGACGACGATGGAGAGTTTGCGGAAAACCCCCTAGAACTTTCCTCTCTCGACCCGTAGTCCTCTCGCTAGCCCACTCGTCAGTCTCTGTGGTAACAAGCTGGGCTTGCTAGTGGGCCGATGTAGGCTGCGGTTAAGCTGCTCGTGAGCAGTGAATAAAGAGAAGGAAGTTGGGCCATGTGCCAGATTTGATCTCCTTCTGTTTTTTCCTGGTTCTTTCCCTTTTCTATATTCTGTTTTGTTTTTAGATTTGAATTTGCATCTTTAATTTGAATTTTCTTTATGGATTTATTTGCTAAATAATTGTAACTATATTAAAAGGTATTTACTAGCATTTTGTGAGCTTTTATTCAATAATGTTATATTTCTTTATTTTCTGTCCAGAATAAACCATGGATTTATATTATAATATTTCTTTCTTTTTTAGTATTTGTAAGAGCTTTTGCTATGAATTTTTAATTTATCTTATAATCATAAACTTATTAAGGAATGCATTACTTTTAACTTATGGAATTTGATTCCCATTGACTTATATTATTAAAGAAATTTTTATGTGGTGATCTTTCATTTTTGTATGATAAATAGGGTTCTAGGGAATTAATATGGTTAATATTATTCCCATAATTTTAGGAAATAGCCATGTATATATTTTATTATAACTAATATAGGAGTTAAGGATTGAATTGAAAATGCTTACCCTAGGGTTTAGGGTTCTTACTATACTTATATTCTTTTGTTGATATGAGTAAATATTAATAGCTAAACATATTGTCTTTATGTTTGTGATCTTTAATGATATCACCTTTTAAAATAGAAATTTATTATCTGGAATGTCTTATGGAAAAGAATTGATAAAAAATATCTCTTAAACACATATGGTTATGATAATTGGAAATGATAGAGATGTGCTTAAGTTATTTGCTATAGGAAATATTCCTATAAAGCATTGTAGAAATAAAATGATTTATCCAACAGATGATATGGATGTTAAGCTTGATTATGGATTTAGGGTTTAGTGTTTACCAAGAATTCCTATCTTCCATAATTTAGAATTCTTGACTTCTACTTAAAGAATTTCTTTCCTAGATATACTACTCCTTCATATCCATCATCATGTGCTAACATGATGATCTTTACTTCACAAGGATATTCTTATCCACCTTTTATTCTGTTGGAATTATGCCCTAGAGGAAATAATAAAGATGTTATTATTATAATTCTTGTTCATGATAAAGTTTATATTCCATGCTAGAATTGTATTAAGCGGAAACTTTAATACTTGTGTGGTTTATGAACAACACCATGTCCCTAGTACGCCTCTATGGACTAGCTCATTGATTAATGATGGTTAAGGTTTCCTAACCATAGACATGAGTTGTCGATTAATAATGAGATCACATCATTGGGAGAATGGTATGATGGACAGACCCAAATCAAGCAGAGCAATTAGATCATGTCATCGTGTTCATCTTTGCGAAGCTTTTTCTTATGTCAAATATTGTATTCCTTAGACCATGAGATAATGCAACTCCCTGGTATCGGAATAAATCTTTGAGGTCATCAAACGTCATCCTATGAGAGGGTGATCATAAAGGTTCTCTCAGGTGATCGGAAAGTACTTGTTGGGTTGTATGTATCGAGATGGGATTTGTCCCTCCCAATTCGGAGAGATATACTTCGGGCCCACTCGGTAATCGATATCAACACCGCTTGCAAGCACGTGGTTAAGGAGTTAATCACAAAGTGATATCAGATTACGGAACGAGTAAAGTACTTGTTGTGAACGAGATTGAACTAGGTATGCCGATGCCGACGATCGAATCTCGGGCAAGTAAAATATCGCGTGACGAAGGGAATATGTATATGGGATTAATTGAATCCTGGCATCGTGGTTCATCCGATATGATCATCGATGAGTATGTGGGAGTCAATATGGGTTTCTAGACCCCGCTATTGATTATTGATAGAAGATCATGTCTGCATATTCTCGAATCCGCAGGGTCACACACTTAACGTGTCTCGACGCTAGGATAGAATGGATAATTGGTTTATGATTTTTTGTTTGGAGTCTCGGATGGGATCCGGGACATCACGAGAGGTTCCGGAATGGTCCGGAGAATAAGATTCATATAAGGCAAAGCAGTTTTTGGAGTTCGGAATTGTTTCGGATTGTTCGGTATTGTACCGGAAGCTTCTAGAACCTTCCGTAGTGGGACCAGCGTGGCCCCACTTGTCGGGAGGGGGCGTGGGCCTACGAGGGAGTTCCCTGGCCGCATTGGGACAGGGGAACAAGGCCCCATAGGCCCAGCCGGCCAAGCCCTAGGGGAAACCCTAGGGAGAGCTTCTAGAAGGAGGGGGGAACTTGCCCCCCACTCCTCCCCCTTGGCCGCCGGCCCTAGGCTTGGAGGAGGGCCAAGGGGCAGCTGCCCACCCCTCTATATAAAGAGGGTTTGGGGCGCACCCTCCCCACACACCTCCTCAAGCCCTAGCCGTCCTGCTGACCTCCTCTCTCTCTCCCTCCCGACTGCGTGTAGGCGAAGCCCTGCTGCAGAAACTCTCCACCGCTTGCACCGCGCCGTCGTGTTGTAGATCCAATCCATATATCCACCCCACTTGATGGACCGAGGAAGGAGGAGACTTCGAGGTGCCGCACGTGTGCATCTCTCGGAGGCATCGCCACTTGCGGTGTTGGATCGCGAGGAGGAGAAGCGAGTACAACTACATCAACCACGTTCCATCGAACGTTCCGCTGTGCGAATCTTCAAGGGTATGAAGATCTCATCTATTCCCCCTCGTTGTTTGCATATCCTAGATTAGATCTTGGCTTCCCCGTTCGCATCCGTAGAATTTTTTTGATTTACTATGCTGCGAAACCCCTCGTATTCTTCTAAATCTATACTTGGTTATCAAACTGTTCTACTACTATAATCTCCAATCCCACAGATAGTTACAACTACCTCTATTTATACCCTTCCTTTGTTATCCATCACCAACATTACTCTATATATTTATTTATAATTATATATATATATATATATTAAGTCCTTCTTCACCTCAAGTGTTTAATATTTCCAAAAGGAAAATACTAACTCTATAATTCAATGCTGCTCTAACATCATCCTAATCATACTATCTTATCTCTACTTGACTCCAATATCATATATAAGAGTTCAATCATGTTTTACCCACCAATGTCACTTATACAGGATATAAGCATTTTATCTTGGTGACTTAAGCATGATCATTATAATCCTTTGATCCTTTATGGTTTAGGTTTCTAATTAGCTAATCAAGGCTTCATCAATACAACATTACAGTGGTATTGCAGTGATCTTCTTTAATATCTCTAGTGGATTAGGGAATGTTATTCATGGACTATACCTACTTAGTCCCATAGGATTACTCTTTGGGTCTCTACCTTCAATGTACATCCTTATAATCCTATTTGTTACCATATAATTAGATCTTCGATTTAACTATTCTATTTATTCAGTAGTGAGTTAACTCCTTCAATTACTATATTGATTTGATTCCCTTCAATCACTCCCATCCTATAGATGATATCCAAAACTAGCATTACTACTTACCTCTTGAAAGAACATTTCTTAATCCCTAGTGTTTTGAGTGTTAGATAACAATACCAAGGATCTTTTAATGTGTGTTGAAGTGTTGCATCTCAGAACTCTGCCTTTGGGGGCGGATAATCCGGCCCCACCAGGGGTGGATAATCCGCCCCTCCCTCTGCCCAAGCAAGCGCAAGCCCCAGAAGGGGGGCGGAATATTGGCCGGACTTTCCGGCCTGGCCGGATAATCCGCCCCTCAGGGGGGCGGATAATCCGCCCCTCCTGCTCATCGCCAAGGCGCAAGCCCTAGAGAGGGGGCGGAGTTTTGCCCGGACTTTCCGGCCTCGCCGGATAATCCGCCCCTCAGGAGGGCCGGATTATCCGCCCCCCAAGATCTTCTCCAAGCTTCACCAAGGCGCAAGCCCTAGAGAGGGGGCGGAGTTTCCCCCGGAGAATCCTCCCTTGGGGCGGAGTTTTCCCAGGGGGCGGCGGATAATCCGCCCCCAAAGTTGGGCAACGGCCAGATCTGGGGAGGGGGTATTTAAGCCAACAATTCCCCTCCTGCCAGAATTCTTGATTCATCTCGAAAAAGAACAGATCAGATCTCAAAACTTCATACAAGAGTGCTCCACCTAGATCCACCCAAAGGCCCCATCCCTTGGGGAATCGAAGGAGGAGAACTCGATCTTCATCATCAGCAATCAAGCGCTTCATCTCCTCTCCATTCATTTGGAGAACCTCCGATCTAGTATTTCTTGCAAAGATCTAGATCCTCGTTTTTGTTTATATTGATAAACCTTGTTTTTGTGACAGCTTGTTGTCATCCCGGGAGCCCCCAATTCGGTTGTGGGTGTGTGCCCCGATAGTGTTGTAAAAGGCACCGGTTCCCGCCTCGAAGGGATCCAATAGTGGAGAAGGTGGATCAGGCCTCTCGTGGCGAGATCCATCGGAGAATAGGGTGAGGCCTATTGTGGCGTGGTGGTCTTAGAACCGCCCACCCCTCCAACGCAGATGTACTTCCCTTAACAAGGAAGGAACTGCGGTAAAACAAATCCCTGTGTCTTCGCGTGCTCCACTACGGTTTCCTCGCTCCTCCTTTACGTGCTTAGTAGTTAGGGTTTCATATAGGGAAATTCTCGTAGTTGCATATCTAGAGAATTTACTTTGTGTCAAGCCTAAAATTGAAAAAGTATTAAAAATTGGTTAGCACCTATTCAACCCCCCCTCTAGGTGCCCATACGATCCATTTCAATTGGTATCAGAGCCTCTGTTCTTATTTCGGGCTTAACCGCCTAAGAGAAGTATGGGTTCCAAGGGAGATGGGAGTGATGCTCCGGAGGTAGTCACCATGAACGATCTCAAGACGTTGGAAACAACCTTGGTGAGTTCAATGGAGGCTAAGATGGAGGAGATGCGTCAATTGATAATGCGTCTCTCCACATCCGCAGCATCACCTCCATCTAACTCTGAGGATACCACTCCGCAATCCAAGGAAACGGGTAAAACTGTTTCCAAAGATAACGAAGTGGTAGGTGATGATACTAGTAAGAGCTCCTCCTCGAAAAAGGATAGCGGTAAGGATGGATACAATGAAGTTTCTCATGTGTATTCCCCTGATCCGCCTATTCCTCACCCACACATACATAATAGGGGTGATCCACCCAAACTATCAGCTTCTACTTTCTCTCAATGGCAATTTTTGATGAAATCTCATGTGTGCAGTTCCTCCATAGAGTCGTGGAAGATCATCGAAAATGGTCTTCCCGTTGGAAATCCTAACAATCTCACAAGGAGAGAAGTGGTCGATAGCCAACTCAATGCTACAGCTCTACACATGATACAGCTTGGTGTGGGTGATAAAGACATGCCACACATTCAGCATCTTAGCACAGCTAAAGAAGCTTGGGATGCTCTTACCGAGCTCTTCATCGGAAATGAAAGTATGAGAAGGAATAGATATGATGCCTTGAGCAATGAAGCTGAAGGATTTTATATGCTGGATGGAGAAGACCACGAGGACATGTATAGGAGGCTCAAGGCAATAACTACTACCTTCAGAAACCACGGCGCAGCTCATGTTGATGATGCTTGGATCAAGCGCAAGTATGTCAGTGCTCTTATGCCATTTAAGCCCACAGATTTGAAAAGTCTCCAAGGTAGGCATAATTATCACCTCATGTCATCCAATGAGGTAATGCAAGAAATGGCCGCATTCAAAGTGGCTGCCAAGAATGCCGAAGATGCTCGTGCTCGAGCTTTGGGGATGCAAAAGGGGGTCAACATGGCTTTGAAGACTAGTGTGATTGATCATGATGAATATGCGGTAGAAGGCCTGGACTGTCCCGAAGATATAAAAAGGATCCACGGACAATACTTGGCTCTTTATGCAAGAAACTTTTGGAAAGATCCAGCCAAGGCTAAAGCTGAACTAGATCGCAAAAGTGGAGCCTATGGAAGAAAAGAAAATGGTCCCAAGCTGAGAACATGCTTTAATTGTGGTGACCGGTTGCACTTCGTAGTTGAGTGTCCATATCAAAGTAGAGAGAATAATGGAGGAAGACTCATTTTCAAGGACAAATCAAAAGCTCCACGTAAGAAACAGTTTGTAAAGAAAAATGCTCCTTTCAAGAAGCAACCAAAGATTGTTCTAGTAGCTCAAGAAGAATATTCATCGGGGAGTGAAGATGAGGACGGGGACGATAGCTCTCAAAAGGTGGCTGCTATAGCCACCACATCTACATCAACATCACTCTTCGACTCTCCAAACGAAAACATCATCAACAAGAATCCTACTTGTCTCATGGCAAGAAGCTCCGAGGTAACCTCTTCTAACTCTTCCTTTCCCAAGGCTATGATAGACATGGATGATCCTGCTAGTCTTAAGGTTAAAGAAGAGATTATTGCCTTGGATTATTTCTATACTAACTTGCAAGGTGAGCACAAAGTTCGTTTTGAGGCTCTTATGGATCAGTTGGCCCAAAACGAAGCACTCCTCGAAGAAAAGGGCAGAATTGAAAGGGAGGATGCAATGGAAATTGCATCCCTAAAAAATGCTCTTGAAGAAGAAGAAGCTCGGGTATCTCTTGAAGAGAGGCTTGAGTCTATGGAAGAGTCACATGAAGAAATTGTGACTAAACTCGTTAAGGAACGTGACAATGCGGTCACCAAGGCAAAGAAGTTAAAGAAGGAAAGGATTGACTTTGGGGCTGCTCATGATAGACTCTCCGAGGAATTGGAGAAACTTGACAATGCTCACAAGGCATTGAAAAACGAGTTCTGTATCCTCAATGAGTCACATGATCAGCTTCAAAGTCGATTGGCCGAATATGATACTCCTAGCTCGTCCAACTCAACATATAGTAACAAGAAAAATGCTAATGTGGAAAAAGGAGTGAACAAGGACATCACTACAAAGGAAAAAAGTGTGCTTGATGAAGTCCTTGACAAGCAAAGGTCAAATCATGGTAAAGAGGGACTTGGGTATGTCACCAAGTCCAAGAAGAAGAAAACCAAGAAGAACAAGACCAAGAATGTGCAATTAAAGACAAGCAGTGTTTCGAAGGTTGTCACAAAAGACAAGACTAATAATATTGGTTTTGCAGGGTCTCACAATCCGAATTATGAACTCTTTTGTGATGATTATGGCGATGTTTATGCTTATTATGTTGGTCCTTTTGATGAATATATTGCTTGGTCTATTTGGGTCCCAAAGACCCTTGTTACTAACATGAAAGGACCCATTGAAAAATGGGTACCTAAAACCAAGAAGTAATTTTCTTGCAGGGCTATGCTTCCGGTGGGTCGAAATGGGTGCTGGATAGTGGCTGCACTAGTCATATGACCGGAAGCAAGGAGATCATCACGGAGATGCGTCCAAATCTTGATAATATCACAGTCTCCTATGGTGATAAGTCTAAATCTCAGGTATTGGGTCTTGGCAAGGTTGTGGTTGCCCACGATATCTCTCTCGTGGACGTCATGCTTGTTGAGACCCTTGGCTACAATCTTCTTTCTGTTCGTGCCCTTGGCAAGATGGGTTTTGCTGTTTTTATCGATGATGATTTGGTGGTACTCTTATGGAGCAAGTCTCTAAAGGTCGCTTTCGTTGGATACGTCTAAAATGACCTGTATGTGGTGGACTTCTCGGGGAAAACCACTTCGGGTCCGATGTGTCTATTCGGAAAGGCCGACGTGGGCTGGCTATGGCATCGCCGTTTAGCCCATGTCAACATGAGAACTTTGCAAAGTATCCAAAAGGGTGGCCACATTCTTGGACTAAAAGACAATGTCTCTTTTGCCAAAGACCGTGTTTGCAGGGCCTGTGTTGAAGGAAAAATGCATGATTCTCCCCACAAGAGGAAGACTATTGTGTCATCGAAGAGGATCTTGGAATTACTCCATGTGGATTTATTTGGACCTCCTTCTCATGCAAGTCTTGGTGGGAAGAAATATTGCTTGGTCATCGTCGATGATTACTCAAGATATACATGGGTATATTTCTTCAAGCTGAAAAGTGAGACTCAACAAACTGCCATCGACTTTGCCAATGAAGTTCAACGTCAACACAATGTTCCCATCTTGGCAATTAGAAGTGACAACGGCACATAATTCAAGAACTACACTTTAAACAAGTTTCTTAGCGAAGAGGGGATTAGACACCAATATTCCGCTGCGTACACCCCTCAACAAAATGGTGTATCCGAGAGGAAGAACCGGACTTTGATGGATATGGCAAGATCTATGCTAGCTGAATTTAAGTCTCCTTATAATTTTTGGGCTGAAGCCATATCAACCGCTTGTCACTCATCAAACCCGGCTTTACCTTCGGAAGATCTTGGACAAGACCCCATATGAAATACTTACCGGCAACAAACCCAACATCTCATACTTCAGGGTATTCGGGTGTAAGTGTTTCTTTCTTATTAAAGGTGTCCGTTTGTCAAAATTTGAATCCAAGGCTTTAGAAGGTATTTTTGTTGGTTACGGTGTCGAATCCCACACTTATAGAGTCTACAACAAGCTCACTGGGATTGTTGTAGAATCTTGTAGTGTGGAGTTCGATGAAAATAACGGCTCCTTTGTAGGGCAAGTTGATGTTTGTGATGCAGATGTTGAAATACCCCAAGATGCCATAAGAAGAATGGGCGTGGGATTTTTCCGCCCCATTGAGGAACCCCTTGTGGCGGATCGGGAAGGACAATGCTCCACTCAAGTGGAGCCCTCATCTTCACAAGATCAACAAGCTCCTACTGTTGGAGAAAACTCTGCACCAACACCGCAACCTGCTGAAGATCTTCAGTCTCCTGCACAAGATGGTAGTCCTAGGCCGGATTATCCGCCCCCTCCAAGGGGCGGACAATCCGCCCCTGGCACTCCAACTCGTACCAGGGGATCCGAAGGAGAAATCAACATCTCTGAAGCTCCCAGGCCGGATTCTCCGGCCCCCAGGGGCGGATTATCCGGCCATGGCTCTCCAACTCCAGTCAGGCTTTCTCAGGAAGATGGTTCTGGTACTTCATCTCCCAGGCCGGATAGTCCGGCCCCTCCAAGGGGCGGATTATCCGGGCCTGAAGAAAATGTTCAGCAACAATCTTCTGGCAGTACTGGTGACCAAGATCAAGGGCAATGCAGTAATCAAGACAAGGATACAACAATTGAATCCACTCCTTCGAGAAACAATAAGGATATTGAGGCTCGTCGCAAGGCTCGTGCTGATCGCAACCTTGAACTAAGAGGTCACACTCTTGACAAGGTAGTTGGTGATCTACGACGAAGGGTATCCACTCGAAGAGAGCTTGCTAGCTTCTGTGATCATCAAGCTCACATTTCCATGGTTGAACCAAAGAAGGTTTTTGATGCTCTTGAAGACCCCGATTAGGTTGTTGCAATGCATGAAGAATTAAACAACTTCGAACGCAACAAAGTTTGGAAGCTCGTAGAAAAGCCAAAGGATTGCCGCAATGTTATCGGCACCAAGTGGATCTTCAAGAACAAACAGGATGAAAATGGCATTGTTGTGAGGAATAAAGCACGACTCGTGGCTCAAGGATTCTCTCAAGTAGAAGGAATTGATTTTGGCGAGACCTACGCTCCTGTAGCTCGCC
The DNA here is from genome assembly GCA_910589765.1 of Avena atlantica. Taxonomy (NCBI): domain Eukaryota; kingdom Viridiplantae; phylum Streptophyta; class Magnoliopsida; order Poales; family Poaceae; genus Avena; species Avena atlantica. The sequence goes on along the minus strand of OU342734.1, from coordinate 467,342,060 downwards.
TTGAGTCTATCCGTATCCTTCTTGCATATGCAGCCCATCATAATTTTAAGTTACAACAAATGGATGTTAAGAGCGCTTTCCTTAATGGTCCTCTACATGAGCTAGTATACGTCAAGCAGCCCCCGGGGCTTGAGGACCCCAAATTTCCGAACCATGTCTACAAACTCGATAAGGCGCTCTATGGCCTTAAACAAGCCCCACGTGCGTGGTATGAGCACCTTAAAGAGCTTTTGCTAGACCGTGGATTCGAAGTTGGGCAAATCGATCCCACTCTTTTTACTAAGAAGGTCAATGGGGAGCTTTTTGTATGCCAACTTTATGTAGATGACATTATTTTTGGCTCTACTAACCAAGCTTTTAACGATGAATTTTCAAAGCTTATGACTGACAGGTTTGAGATGTCCATGATGGGTGAGCTAAGGTTTTTTCTCGGATTTGAAATAAAACAACTTAGAGAGGGAACCTTTATTAATCAAGCTAAGTACATCCAAGACATGCTCAAAAGGTTCAAGATGACGGATCTCAATAGTGTTGCTACCCCAATGCAAACAAAGTGTCATCTTGAGCTCAATCCCAAGGGTAAAGATGTGGATCAAAAGGTATACCGATCCATGATCGGCTCTCTCCTTTACCTCTGCGCATCTAGGCCCGATATAGTGTTAAGTGTAGGAGTGTGTGCAAGGTACCAAGCCGCTCCTAAAGAAAGCCACTTAGTGGCGGTCAAGCGAATCTTCCGATATTTGGTTCATTCCCCAAATTTTGGGTTATGGTATCCCAAGGGTTCAAGTTTCTCTCTGTGTGGTTACACCGATTCAGATTGGGCTGGTGACAAAGATGATAGGAAATCAACCTCTGGTGCATGCCAATTCTTGGGCAGGTCTCTAGTGTGTTGGTCATCAAAGAAACAGAATTGTATTTCACTCTCAACCGCCGAAGCTGAATATGTTGCTGCTACAAGTGCTTGTACTCAATTGTTATGGATGAGGCAAACTTTAAAGGAATATGGTGTCAATTGTGACAAAGCGCCTCTTTTATGCGACAATGAAAGTGCTATCAAAATTGCTTACAATCCTGTGCAGCATACAAGAACAAAACATATAGAGATTCGCAACCACTTTATTTGGGATCATGTTGCTCGTGGAGATATTGCTCTGTCCTTTGTGAGCACGAAGAACCAACTTGCTGATATTTTCACGAAGCCTCTCGATGAAGCAAGATTTTGTTATTTGCGGAATGAGCTAAATATCATAGATTCAAGGAGCTTGGCTTGACTATTCTTGCACACTCACTTGCTCTTATTCATGTATTTGGTTTAGATGCGGGCATAGACATAGGGGGAGTGTGGTCCTAATTGATTGGGCCAACCCTCCCCCCATAATGCCGAAAGCAAGTAAAATCATTTCCCTTAATATCATTTTGTGATATGTGGGTCATCGATGAGCATTGGTTTTGAACTCAAGATACATCTTCACGGTGTCATGCCATGCGCTCCAACATGGTGGCTTCGGCCACCGCCCTCTTCCTCAAGAAGAGTTGGTTTTTCATGGGTCTCGTTGGATTTTCTTGCATACCTTTTGTTCTTATGGAAAACACACTCGAATTTGGCTTTTGGTTGATTTGATTCTTGCAAATTTGGGTGCGTAGTACCATCTCAGTTTGATTCTCTCAACCCAAGCCCCTCCCTCACTCCTTGACTACGACGAGGATAAGGAGGAGTGATCTCCAGGGGCGTTAGCATCGCTCTTCTTCCTTTTTGGCGTTTCGATGCCAAAGGGGGAGAAGTAGTTCTATTAGGTCTCGTGGATTTGCAAGGGTCGGGCACAGGCTCTTCGATTTTAGTCTCTTCGATTTTAGTCGTTTTTATTTGCTTGCTTGTGCCTTTTCTAGCGTGAACTTGTTTGCTATTTGTGGTTGTTTGTGTAAGACTATGTCGTACTCCACAGTTTGGTACTATGTTTGGTATTCATGGATTTCTGGATTTATCTATCATGGACCCCATGGAAGTCTGGAATTATGGAGCATATTTGATGACATTTGGATTCATGGGATTATCTATGTATGCCTTGGCTATATATTCCGGTGGTATGACTTTCTTTCACCAAACCTTAAAGTAGTGTTCTACCTAGTGTGTGTATTTGTATTCAAATGCAAATCTTAAATATGCACACATCTAGGGGGAGCGTCTTTCATTATCTAAGGTGGCACTTGCCGGTTTCATTGCAAATCCTAGTATTGTCATCTAACACCAAAAAGGGGGAGATTGAAAGAACATTTCTTAATCCCTAGTGTTTTGAGTGTTAGATAACAATACCAAGGATCTTTTAATGTGTGTTGAAGTGTTGCAGCTCAGAACTCTGCCTTTGGGGGCGGATAATCCGGCCCCACCAGGGGCGGATAATCCGCCCCTCCCTCTGCCCAAGCAAGCGCAAGCCCCAGAAGGGGGGGGCGGAATATTGGCCGGACTTTCCGGCCTGGCCGGATAATCCGCCCCTCAGGGGGGCGGATAATCCGCCCCTCCTGCTCATCGCCAAGGCGTAAGCCCCAGAGAGGGGGCGGAGTTTTGCCTGGACTTTCCGGCCTCGCCGGATAATCCGCCCCTCAGGGGGGCCGGATTATCCGCCCCCCAAGATCTTCTCCAAGCTTCACCAAGGCGCAAGCCCCAGAGAGGGGGCGGAGTTTCCCCCGGAGAATCCGCCCTTGGGGCGGAGTTTTCCCAGGGGGCGGATAATCCGCCCCAAGTGGGGGGCGGATAATCCGCCCCCAAAGTTGGGCAACGGCCATATCTGGGGAGGGGGTATTTAAGCCAACAATTCCCCTCCTGCCAGAATTCTTGATTCATCTCGAAAAAGAACAGATCAGATCTCAAAACTTCATACAAGAGTGCTCCACCTAGATCCACCCAAAGGCCCCATCCCTTGGGGAATCGAAGGAGGAGAACTCGATCTTCATCATCAGCAATCAAGCGCTTCATCTCCTCTCCATTCATTTGGAGAACCTCCGATCTAGTATTTCTTGCAAAGATCTAGATCCTCGTTTTTGTTTATATTGATAAACCTTGTTTTTGTGACAGCTTGTTGTCATCCCGGGAGCCCCCAATTCGGTTGTGGGTGTGTGCCCCGATAGTGTTGTAAAAGGCACCGGTTCCCGCCTCGAAGGGATCCAATAGTGGAGAAGGTGGATCAGGCCTCTCGTGGCGAGATCCATCGGAGAATAGGGTGAGGCCTATTGTGGCGTGGTGGTCTTAGAACCGCCCACCCCTCCAACGCAGATGTACTTCCCTTAACAAGGAAGGAACTGCGGTAAAACAAATCCCTGTGTCTCCGCGTGCTCCACTACGGTTTCCTCGCTCCTCCTTTACGTGCTTAGTAGTTAGGGTTTCATATAGGGAAATTCTCGTAGTTGCATATCTAGAGAATTTACTTTGTGTCAAGCCTAAAATTGAAAAAGTATTAAAAATTGGTTAGCACCTATTCAACCCCCCCTCTAGGTGCCCATACGATCCATTTCAATTGGTATCAGAGCCTCGGCTCTTATTTCGGGCTTAACCGCCTAAGAGAAGTATGGGTTCCAAGGGAGATGGGAGTGATGCTCCGGAGGTAGTCACCATGAACGATCTCAAGACGTTGGAAACAACCTTGGTGAGTTCAATGGAGGCTAAGATGGAGGAGATGCGTCAATTGATAATGCGTCTCTCCACATCCACAGCATCACCTCCATCTAACTCTGAGGATACCACTCTGCAATCCAAGGAAACGGGTAAAACTGTTTCCAAAGATAACGAAGTGGTAGGTGATGATACTAGTAAGAGCTCCTCCTCGAAAAAGGATAGCGGTAAGGATGGATACAATGAGGTTTCTCATGTGTATTCCCCTGATCCGCCTATTCCTCACCCACACATACATAATAGGGGTGATCCACCCAAACTATCAGCTTCTACTTTCTCTCAATGGCAATTTTTGATGAAATCTCATGTGTGCAGTTCCTCCATAGAGTTGTGGAAGATCATCGAAAATGGTCTTCCCGTTGGAAATCCTAACAATCTCACAAGGAGAGAAGTGGTCGATAGCCAACTCAATGCTACAGCTCTACACATGATACAGCTTGGTGTGGGTGATAAAGACATGCCACACATTCAGCATCTTAGCACAGCTAAAGAAGCTTGGGATGCTCTTACCGAGCTCTTCATCGGAAATGAAAGTATGAGAAGGAATAGATATGATGCCTTGAGTAATGAAGCTGAAGGATTTTATATGCTGGATGGAGAAGACCACGAGGACATGTATAGGAGGCTCAAGGCAATAACTACTACCTTCAGAAACCACGGCGCAGCTCATGTTGATGATGCTTGGATCAAGCGCAAGTATGTCAGTGCTCTTATGCCATTTGAGCCCACAGATTTGAAAAGTCTCCAAGGTAGGCATAATTATCACCTCATGTCATCCAATGAGGTAATGCAAGAAATGGCCGCATTCAAAGTGGCTGCCAAGAATGCCGAAGATGCTCGTGCTCGAGCTTTGGGGATGCAAAAGGGGGTCAACATGGCTTTGAAGACTAGTGTGATTGATCATGATGAATATGCGGTAGAAGGCCTGGACTGTCCCGAAGATATAAAAAGGATCCACGGATAATACTTGGCTCTTTATGCAAGAAACTTTTGGAAAGATCCAGCCAAGGCTAAAGCTGAACTAGATCGCAAAAGTGGAGCCTATGGAAGAAAAGAAAATGGTCCCAAGCTGAGAACATGCTTTAATTGTGGTGACCGGTTGCACTTCGTAGCTGAGTGTCCATATCAAAGTAGAGAGGATAATGGAGGAAGACTCATTTTCAAGGACAAATCAAAAGCTCCACGTAAGAAATAGTTTGTAAAGAAAAATGCTCCTTTCAAGAAGCAACCAAAGATTGTTCTAGTAGCTCAAGAAGAATATTCATCGGGGAGTGACGATGAGGACGAGGATGATAGCTCTCAAGAGGTGGCTGCTATAGCCACCACATCTACATCAACATCACTCTTCGACTCCCCAAACGAAAACATCATCAACAAGAATCCTACTTGTGTCATGGCAAGAAGCTCTGAGGTAACCTCTTCTAACTCTTCCTTTCCCAAGGCTATGATAGACATGGATGATCCTGCTAGTCTTAAGGTTAAAGAAGAGATTATTGCCTTGGATTATTTCTATACTAACTTGCAAGGTGAGCACAAAGTTCGTTTTGAGGCTCTTATGGATCAGTTGGCCCAAAACGAAGCACTCCTCGAAGAAAAGGGCAGAATTGAAAGGGAGGATGCAATGGAAATTGCATCCCTAAAAAATGCTCTTGAAGAAGAAGAAGAAGCTCGGGTATCTCTTGAAGAGAGGCTTGAGTCTATGGAAGAGTCACATGAAGAAATTGTGACTAAACTCGTTAAGGAACGTGACAATGCGGTCACCAAGGCAAAGAAGTTAAAGAAGGAAAGGATTGACTTTGGGGCTGCTCATGATAGACTCTCCGAGGAATTGGAGAAACTTGACAATGCTCACAAGGCGTTGAAAAACGAGTTCTCTATCCTCAATGAGTCACATGATCAGCTTCAAAGTCGATTGGCCGAATATGATACTCCTAGCTCGTCCAACTCAACATATAGTAACAAGAAAAATGCTAATGTGGAAAAAGGAGTGAACAAGGACATCACTACAAAGGAAAAAGGTGTGCTTGATGAAGTCCTTGACAAGCAAAGGTCAAATCATGGTAAAGAGGGACTTGGGTATGTCACCAAGTCCAAGAAGAAGAAAACCAAGAAGAACAAGACCAAGAATGTGCAATTAAAGACAAGCAGTGTTTCGAAGGTTGTCACAAAAGACAAGACTAATAATATTGGTTTTACAGGGTCTCACAATCCGAATTATGAACTCTTTTGTGATGATTATGGCGATGTTTATGCTTATTATGTTGGTCCTTTTGATGAATATATTGCTTGGTCTATTTGGGTCCCAAAGACCCTTGTTACTAACATGAAAGGACCCATTGAAAAATGGGTACCTAAAACCAAGAAGTAATTTTCTTGTAGGGCTATGCTTCAGGTGGGTCGAAATGGGTGTTGGATAGTGGCTGCACTAGTCATATGACCGGAAGCAAGGAGATCATCACGGAGATGCGTCCAAATCTTGATAATATCACAGTCTCCTATGGTGATAAGTCTAAATCTCAGGTATTGGGTCTTGGCAAGGTTGTGGTTGCCCACGATATCTCTCTCGTGGACGTCATGCTTGTTGAGACCCTTGGCTACAATCTTCTTTCTGTTCGTGCCCTTGGCAAGATGGGTTTTGCTGTTTTTATCGATGATGATTTGGTGGTACTCTTATGGAGCAAGTATCTAAAGGTCGCTTTCGTTGGATACGTCGAAAATGACCTGTATGTGGTGGACTTCTCGGGGAAAACCACTTCGGGTCCGATGTGTCTATTCGGAAAGGCCGACGTGGGCTGGCTATGGCATCGCCGTTTAGCCCATGTCAACATGAGAACTTTGCAAAGTATCCAAAAGGGTGGCCACATTCTTGGACTAAAAGACAATGTCTCTTTTGCCAAAGACCGTGTTTGCAGGGCCTGTGTTGAAGGAAAAATGCATGATTCTCCCCACAAGAGGAAGACTATTGTGTCATCGAAGAGGATCTTGGAATTACTCCATGTGGATTTATTTGGACCTCCTTCTCATGCAAGTCTTGGTGGGAAGAAATATTGCTTGGTCATCGTCGATGATTACTCAAGATATACATGGGTATATTTCTTCAAGCTGAAAAGTGAGACTCAACAAACTGTCATCGACTTTGCCAATGAAGTTCAACGTCAACACAATGTTCCCATCTTGGCAATTAGAAGTGACAACGGCACAGAATTCAAGAACTACACTTTAAACGAGTTTCTTAGCGAAGAGGGGATTAGACACCAATATTCTGCTGCGTACACCCCTCAACAAAATGGTGTAGCCGAGAGGAAGAACCGGACTTTGATGGATATGGCAAGATCTATGCTAGCTGAATTTAAGTCTCCTTATAATTTTTGGGCTGAAGCCATATCAACCGCTTGTCACTCATCAAACCGGCTTTACCTTCGAAAGATCTTGGACAAGACCCCATATGAAATACTTACCGGCAACAAACCCAACATCTCATACTTCAGGGTATTCGGGTGTAAGTGTTTCTTTCTTATTAAAGGTGTCCGTTTGTCAAAATTTGAATCCAAGGCTTTAGAAGGTATTTTTGTTGGTTACGGTGCCGAATCCCACACTTATAGAGTCTACAATAAGCTCACTGGTATTGTTGTAGAATCTTGTAGTGTGGAGTTCGATGAAAATAACGGCTCCTTTGTAGGGCAAGTTGATGTTTGTGATGCAGATGTTGAAATACCCCAAGATGCCATAAGAAGAATGGGCGTGGGATTTTTCCGCCCCATTGAGGAACCCCTTGTGGCGGATCGGGAAGGACAATGCTCCACTCAAGTGGAGCCCTCATCTTCACAAGATCAACAAGCTCCTACTGTTGGAGAAAACTCTGCACCAACACCGCAACCTGCTGAAGATCTTCAGTCTCCTGGACAAGATGGTAGTCCCAGGCCGGATTATCCGCCCCCTCCAAGGGGCGGACAATCCGCCCCTGGCACTCCAACTCGTACCAGGGGATCCGAAGGAGAAATCAACATGTCTGAAGCTCCCAGGCCGGATTCTCCGGCCCCCAGGGGCGGATTATCCGGCCATGGCTCTCCAACTCCAGTCAGGCTTTCTCAGGAAGATGGTTCTGGTACTTCATCTCCCAGGCCGGATAGTCCGGCCCCTCCAAGGGGCGGATTATCCGGGCCTGAAGAAAATGTTCAGCAACAATCTTCTGGCAGTACTGGTGACCAAGATCAAGGGCAATGCAGTAATCAAGACAAGGATACAACAATTGAATCCACTCCTTCGAGAAACAATAAGGATATTGAGGCTCGTCGCAAGGCTCGTGCTGATCGCAACCTTGAACTAAGAGGTCACACTCTTGACAAGGTAGTTGGTGATCTACGACGAAGGGTATCCACTCGAAGAGAGCTTGCTAGCTTCTGTGATCATCAAGCTCACATTTCCATGGTTGAACCAAAGAAGGTTTTTGATGCTCTTGAAGACCCCGATTGGGTTGTTGCAATGCATGAAGAATTAAACAACTTCGAACGCAACAAAGTTTGGAAGCTCGTAGAAAAGCCAAAGGATTGCCGCAATGTTATCGGCACCAAGTGGATCTTCAAGAACAAACAGGATGAAAATGGCATTGTTGTGAGGAATAAAGCACGACTCGTGGCTCAAGGATTCTCTCAAGTAGAAGGAATTGATTTTGGCGAGACCTACGCTCCTGTAGCTCGCCTTGAGTCTATCCGTATCCTTTTTGCATATGCAGCCCATCATAATTTTAAGTTACAACAAATGGATGTTAAGAGCGCTTTCCTTAATGGTCCTCTACATGAGCTAGTATACGTCAAGCAGCCCCCGGGGTTTGAGGACCCCAAATTTCCGAACCATGTCTACAAACTCGATAAGGCGCTCTATGTCCTTAAACAAGCCCCACGTGCGTGGTATGAGCACCTTAAAGAGCTTTTGCTAGACCGTGGATTCGAAGTTGGGCAAATCGATCCCACTCTTTTTACTAAGAAGGTCAATGGGGAGCTTTTTGTATGCCAACTTTATGTAGATGACATTATTTTTGGCTCTACTAACCAAGCTTTTAACGATGAATTTTCAAAGCTTATGACTGACAGGTTTGAGATGTCCATGATGGGTGAGCTAAGGTTTTTTCTCGGATTTGAAATAAAACAACTTAGAGAGGGAACCTTTATTAATCAAGCTAAGTACATCCAAGACATGCTCAAAAGGTTCAAGATGACGGATCTCAATGGTGTTGCTACCCCAATGCAAACAAAGTGTCATCTTGAGCTCAATCCCAAGGGTAAAGATGTGGATCAAAAGGTATACCGATCCATGATCGGCTCTCTCCTTTACCTCTGCGCATCTAGGCCCGATATAGTGTTAAGTGTAGGAGTGTGTGCAAGGTACCAAGCCGCTCCTAAAGAAAGCCACTTAGTGGCGGTCAAGCGAATCTTCCGATATTTGGTTCATTCCCCAAATTTTGGGTTATGGTATCCCAAGGGTTCAAGTTTCTCTCTGTGTGGTTACACCGATTCAGATTGGGCTGGTGACAAAGATGATAGGAAATCAACCTCTGGTGCATGCCAATTCTTGGGCAGGTCTCTAGTGTGTTGGTCATCAAAGAAACAGAGAGGGGGCGGAGTTTTGCCTGGACTTTCCGGCCTCGCCGGATAATCCGCCCCTTAGGGGGCCGGATTATCCGCCCCCCAAGATCTTCTCCAAGCTTCACCAAGGCGCAAGCCCCAGAGAGGGGGCGGAGTTTCCCCCGGAGAATCCGCCCTTGGGGCGGAGTTTTCCCAGGGGGCGGATAATCCGCCCCAAGTGGGGGGCGGATAATCCGCCCCCAAAGTTGGGCAACGGCCAGATCTGGGGAGGGGGTATTTAAGCCAACAATTCCCCTCCTGCCAGAATTCTTGATTCATCTCGAAAAAGAACAGATCAGATCTCAAAACTTCATACAAGAGTGCTCCACCTAGATCCACCCAAAGGCCCCATCCCTTGGGGAATCGAAGGAGGAGAACTCGATCTTCATCATCAGCAATCAAGCGCTTCATCTCCTCTCCATTCATTTGGAGAACCTCCGATCTAGTATTTCTTGCAAAGATCTAGATCCTCGTTTTTGTTTATATTGATAAACCTTGTTTTTGTGACAGCTTGTTGTCATCCCGGGAGCCCCCAATTCGGTTGTGGGTGTGTGCCCCGATAGTGTTGTAAAAGGCACCGGTTCCCGCCTCGAAGGGATCCAATAGTGGAGAAGGTGGATCAGGCCTCTCGTGGCGAGATCCATCGGAGAATAGGGTGAGGCCTATTGTGGCGTGGTGGTCTTAGAACCGCCCACCCCTCCAACGCAGATGTACTTCCCTTAACAAGGAAGGAACTGCGGTAAAACAAATCCCTGTGTCTCCGCGTGCTCCACTACGGTTTCCTCGCTCCTCCTTTACGTGCTTAGTAGTTAGGGTTTCATATAGGGAAATTCTCGTAGTTGCATATCTAGAGAATTTACTTTGTGTCAAGCCTAAAATTGAAAAAGTATTAAAAATTGGTTAGCACCTATTCACCCCCCTCTAGGTGCCCATACGATCCATTTCACCTCTTCTTACTATTTTCTTTATAGGCCTTAAGTGAATGCTTTAATATAGACAAGAAGTTGATAGATTAATAATTAATGGGTTGATTACTCAACTTTGATGATCAACAAATATGAGTATAGGGTTTAATGGAGATGATAAGGATTGATATGGAAAGAAAGATATGTGATGAATGGTCTTGGCTTAGTTTCCTTCCTAACTAAAGAGTTTGGGTGAAGTGTTACCATATTTCTCATGGTAGAAATAGATAAGGATTGAGTAGGTCAACAATTAGTTATTACATTGTTGTTACTTGGTATTCATGAATTATTGTAATGAATACTAGGATTTGATCACTTAGGGATCTAATTACAATCATTAATCAATGTGTAATGGTTTAGTTTCATTGTATTTGACCTACCCTTAGATCAAACAATGTTTACCCAATCTGAGGTTTTATCAAAGGTCATATTGAAACTTATCGCGATCAACTTGATGATCTATGTCAATTTCATCAAGTTGAGAGAAGCTTCAGTTACTTTGTCAAGTTTTGTGCAAAAGCACGAAAATTATCCGTATTTTCTATGCATGAATGCAATGCACACATCTCGGTTCAGCTTAATTCTAAGCTCTAATGCTGGGGTGTTACATCTTGTCAAGTTTAGTTCTTTCAGGACAGAGCCTAGTTTAGGTGCAGCCATAAATATGAGAAAGTACACGCCTTATGATGGGTCCTATAGCCATTTTCATAAGCAAACATAGGAATCATTAATTAAGACATAAATGTCCCACCATAGCAGTAAATTCATGGCTCCCCGATATAAATCCCTCCAATGCAACTCAAAGTATTGGAAAACGTTTTCTGTCGTTCCGTCCCTTCCAACCCTCTTCATTGCATCAAAGTGCAGCCCTACAATCCAATATAGGTGAAGTGATATGGAGTCGATGTCCGCATATCACCATCATAGAACAACATAAAAGATATAAACTTGACCAAATACTCATTGCATATTATATGGAAATCATAACCAATTTATCCTACTCACAAGTGTCAAACATTATATGGATTACAATACAATTTAAAAATATAATCTCTTTACCAAATAAAGACAAGTTGCCAATCACAAGCATGTAAATATGACTCAAACAATACCTAGGGTTCAATCAATCATAATTTATGAGGGGAATGAGATGGATCTTGGAGATCGAGATGGTGATGATGTTGATCCTGATATAGATGTTGATTGAGTGCCCCCCTACGCCAAGGATGAGTGGTGATGATGATGGCGTCGATTTCCCCCTTGCTGGAGGCTCCGGCATAGCAGGATCTGCCCTCTCGCAGAGTAGGAGAAGACTTTAGCCTCCGCCACCGTCTCTGTAAATCATGAAAAAATAGGGCGTAGGTTTTTTGGCAAGATGGAGGCATCTATAAAAAAGGAGGAGTCGGGGCGACGCTCGAGGGCTGAACGGGCCCAGGTGGCGCGTGCACACATGCTGGCCGCGCCACCTGGCCTCTTTCAGCCACCGAGGCTCCTCTCATGTGTTTCCGTCACTCCATAGTCATTCTCATGATGAAAAATTGATCAGGTATTTTTCCTTCATTTATTGACATCCAGAAGGTCCTTGAAACAACAAAATAAGAAAAAGTAGGTTTTCGGTCTCCCAAAAATTAAATACCAATGAAGGGGATTCTGTAAGAAAGTCCCATAAATTATCTTAAAATGCATAAATAAGGATATAACAATGCAAATAACATTCTATAATAATCTTATATGTTGCTATTATGATGATGATGCAAAATGCAAGTATCAACTTCCCCAAGTTTAAACCTTTGCTCGTCCTCGAGCAAATAAGCGAATAGATCATATCATGCATCGATGAGCTTATGGTTGATAAAATAAAATACGAGCATGGCATCATTAACTTATGCGTATTCACTTATCTTAAAAGATTTATAGCCTAATAATCATACAAATGAGGATAACATAGATAGAAGTTCTAGCAATTACCCCTTGCTCTTTTTAACAAAACTAACCATTGTATGTTGGACATATCACATTTTGTTTTACTTTTGATTGAAGGGTATTTATCGTGCTATTTTTGACTTTACTTCATGCCTTTGCGACAAAGATAAACTTTCATAGAATAACTAGTTAAAAAGAAGAGAGTTGTTTAAACAACAAGATAGACATGAAGTTTAACTTTGTCAAACACTTTCATCATCTTTTTAATGACATCAGTTGACGGTCTTGCCTCTTAGTAACCAGTATAAACCTTATTCATGGGTCTTTCAATCAAGTCATATACTCTATTCATCCTTTGCATTTTCTCTGAGCAATGGCTAACCGAATCCTCAGGTGCCTACCTTTTCATTCACCTTTCCCATAGAGCATATGTATTGAAATATCCATGACCCCTCAGTTTACTCATAGATCACTAAGTTAAACATATCTCATGTCCCCTTGTTGCCATCTATTCCTAACTTTTTACTCTACAAAACCACATCTCCATTCCAAATTCAGGATATTCTTTTTTTCTTTCAATTTTTGCTTGCTTTGATCTTTCTTTTTGTAACAAGCCTTTTATTTCACTTGCTTGGATTTTCCTTTTTTAATGCAAGTTTTTATTTTCTTTATTTGTTGAAATAAATTTTATACTTGTCCAACATACTCAAGTTAATTTAGTTCAAGGCAATATGTAGTTGAAACTTCTAGATATGATGTGCACATCTGCATGAGTGTTATTCATAAATCCCCAAACAAGAGAATCATTGATAACACCATACTTTATATTTCATTAAAGCCCACTCAACCAAAGATACATGATGATGCTCTTAGAGCTTTTCATGCATTAAGATAATCGATAACTAAATAATGCGAGCAATGGTAAACCTAAAGACTCATGACTAAATGCAATATGATTAATTAAAAAGCATAAAAGACTAGGTGGAATTGCCCCAAGCTTGAGTTGTTGCTGCAGATCTTTAAGCGATAGCTTTGATGAAGTCCTCTTTGGTAGTATCTCTAATATTCACTAAGGATGCATGCAACTTCTTATTAAGCTCAATTTGCTCCCGCAACTTCCCTTGTAACACTTGATATATTTCTCCAGCCTTGCAATGGTCTCCATACAAACTGCTGAGCTTGTTTGCATGTTCCTCACATACTTTATGTTCACTGCCTCCACATAATCCTGTAGCGATTTAATATGATGGCGAGAACTAGACGAATGCTCTTCTTCGACGGCGATTTGTCGGTGAAGGAAGTCGATCCGTGCTTGAAGATCTGGATCAACTAAGCTTCCGAGGTGCAGTTCTTCCATCTCCCTCATCCTACTTGCTCTTTCTTCGAACTAGGGCCTCCGAATGGTCATCACCCCATGGATCTCCTTCTTCTCCTTGCAGCTGGCTCCTTGGTGAAGACCCCCACCATGAGTTCATTGCATCTGGACATGGGAATCCTCCAATTGGGGTGCTCCACAGCAAAGACATGGTCAGTTGCCGATGAGATATGGAAGACAGCGACAGAAAACAAATTTTGCCTCGAAAAGACTCGATGCGAGATTAGATCGACAAAGGAGGGTATATATTAGCAATATTTAGGGTAAGACAAAGAGTTGGAGTTGAAACGGGTCCGGAGGGGCGAAAGAGACCAGGTGGCGCATGCACTGGTGGTGGCCACACCACCTGTCCTCTTTCCTTCTTCGGGACTCCGTTTCGTCCAATTCTTTTGCTGCACGCCTCAAATTTCTAAAATAATAGCTTTTTGTATGGTTTTTGGGAAATATATGGGATCTGCTAAGACATTTTTTATTTGTGGGAACCTAAAAAAAGTTATGTTACAGTTTGGTATTTTTCTCTAAGACTGTACTATCAATCAAAGTATTTTTTGAGGGAATCAATCAAAGTATATTGGGATAACGTTCTTCAGTGACGTGCCCGGGCTGCAACACAGAGCTCAAGCTCTGGCGGAACCTAATCTGCTGGTCAGATCGTGATCTCGCAGTGCCGAGAACCGCCTCTCCCGACCCATGGCTCTTACTCCATGACCCATACCGCCCATCTCCACCGCCGCCACCGTCCCGACAACACCACCCGCCCCCACTTCGGTACGTCACCCCGCGCCGCCTGCTGCCACTCCACCATCTATCCCCTACTCCGTCCCCACCGCTGCCCCGCCCTCTCCGATGACCAGCCCGTCCGCGCCGCCGCCCTGTCCGCACCTCGCCGCGCACCGCCTCACCTCGCGCCCGCTCCGCTTCCTCCGCCGCTGCCTCCGGGTCCGCCCGCTGGGCCGCCCCGAGATCCGCCGGGACGCCCGCGAGGTCCCGCGCTGCTCGCCCTGTCCGTCCTCCTCCCCGCCCCCTTCTCGCCTCTACGCCTGCCTCTCCTGCGCCGCCGTCTTCTGCCCCTCACACGCCGCATCCCACGCTGCTTCCGCCTCCTCACCGGGCCACCAGATCGCCGTCGACGTAGACCGCGCCGAGCTCTTCTGCGCTGCCTGCGGGGACCAGGTCTACGACCCGGACTTCGACCACGCCGTCGTCCTGGCCCAGTCCACCGCGCTCCACCCCCCATCCACCTCCGCGTCCACCTCCCCAGCTCCTCGCAAGCGCCGCCGGGTCGACTACCGCGCCTGGGCGCCAGATCCGGCCGAATCCGCGCTGGTGAGCGCCGCAGCCGATCCCACGACTTCCGCCTCTGCGGCCGAGCCGGCGGGGCTGCGCGGGCTTAACAACCTCGGCAACACCTGCTTCATGAACTCCGTGCTCCAGGCGCTCCTCCACGCGCCACCACTCCGGAACTACTTTCTTGGCGATCGGCACAACCGCTTCCTCTGCCCGCGCCGCAAGCCTATGACGCATCGAGCCACGGATGCTGAGGCCAGGGCCGCGTGCCTCGCCTGCGATCTCGACGAGATCTACTCAGCCACCTTCTCTGGGGAGCGCACACCATACAGCCCCGCCAAGTTCTTGTATAGGTCCGGATCTCGCCCTCTATTTGCATTGGTTGATGTCGCGGTGTGGTTTTAGCAACGTGCTGTTTTCTTGTGTTGGGTTTGTTGCGTATTAGGGAAGTTAGCCGTTAGCGAAATGGCTGTGTGAAGTATTGTAACTATGGGCAGTGTGTCTTGTTTGAGACACTAAATTGTATATTCTCTCCTGCAAATGATAGTGTAATGTTATTATGCTATGCCATGGAACTGTTTGAATTTAGATCATGCAGATTGAAGTGTACTTAACATGTGATGGAATAATATGAACAAAGAAATGCCACTAAAAGGGGCAGGATCTGCTTAGTGTGTGCTGTTACGGAGGTGAAATGTTTGCATGTCCTCTTGGAGGAAATTCCCTCGCTTATAGATCGTATAGAGTTAAGTTCTTATGTTTTCATTTGATTCTGAAAGTACTTTTGGCATGACAAAGTGTTCGGATCATTGTGCAATGTCCTAATCAAATGCCTAGTGTCATGATCAAAGCTGATGATCGTAATGCCTACCTAAATGTTCGTTTGGACTGCTGTTGTTGATCAAATGACAAAATGCATGAGCACCCATTAATTCCTCTCAAGTTACCTGTTTGACTGGATCATGTGAAAGTAGCACCCGCATTTTCTCTAGTGTTGGACTGTGTTGAATTTCCCCCTGTTGAGTAAATATTTGAGTCTTTTATTGCATACCTAAGTTCAGTTCTGTGCTATTGGCAGTATGTCTTGTTACTTCATGTTAGTATGCAAGTATATGTGTAGTAGGTACATAAGTTATTGCTACTTCTTGTTGGTACTTCGTCATGCCCCATCTCCTTATTTTAATTGGGAACAAACTATTATGCTTTTGTTCCTGTAGCTATTCCAAGACTATTGCCATCATAGCGAGAAATCGTGCTTGCGCAGACATCTTATGCAATTTTTTCAAACTGCACTTCATTTTTCTGACGTTTAAACTATCTGAAGTCATTTGCTGCTCTTATTGTTTGATGAGCGTGGACTTGCACAGGAAACATGGTGCAGTACTTTTTTCTTCTGGTTTATGAATGAAAGTTCTTGATTTTCTTCTGATTATTATCATTATGAATTGTTAGCTGGTGGCAGCATGCAACAAACCTTGCAAGCTACGAGCAACAGGATGCACATGAATTTTTTATCTCCATCCTTGACCATATTCATGAAAATATAAAGGACGATCAGCCCAAATCACATGAACAAGGTAGTTAGCTTCTCTCTTTCTACTGTTTGAACTAAAGACTTGCATGTATTGCAATAAGTTCAGATATGAACTAAACAGCCATTTGCTTTTGTAAAATTATTTTCTGGATATTCACACGTTGTGTATACAGTGAATGCCATGATTGGGGCATCCTATTTATTCAATTCTTTCAGATCCGTCTTTTACGAGTTGCATGATGCATGCCTATTATAACTTGTGGCTCCTTAAGTATTGTTCGTACTTGTTTGTCCTACTATTCCCTAGAGTACAGGCACATAAGAGAATAATTATCTTCCTGTTCTTGTTTTCTTTGGGATGATGCATTTTACTTGTCTGTCTTTTTGTTATGCTTGACCATGATTTATGAACTGTCATCACTTACTAGTCTTGCTCTGGCCTGCAATTTGTCTTCACAAAAAATTTATTTTAATGTTCTTGGTTCTAACCTTGATTTCTATTTTGTTGCTCATAATAGGCCATGGAGACTGTTGCATTGCACACCGGGTGTTTTCTGGTATCCTGAGGTCAGATGTCATCTGTACAAACTGTGGGTTCTCATCCACAACATTTGAACCTTGCATGGACTTCTCTTTAGACTTGGATGCTGGATGTAACATTTCTAATGGTGTTGCAAACCCAAAAGCGCGCAATGGAGAGAGGAACTTAGCTGGCATGAATTCCAAGGTATCAACACTCATGAGATGTTTGGAGCGGTTTACCAGGGCTGAGAGGCTAGATGCTGAACAGAAGTTCTTCTGTGAACGTTGCAAGGAGAGGCAAGAGTCCCTTAAGCAAATGTCCATTCGGAGGCTTCCACTAGTTTCCTGCTTTCACATCAAGAGATTTGAGCATTCGTCAGTTAAGAAGATGTCAAGGAAGGTTGATCACTCTTTGCAGTTCCCTTTTTCTCTAGACATGGCACCTTACCTGTCATCCTCTATTCTCAGAAGTAGATACGGGAACCGCATATTTCCATCAGAAGCCATTGATTCAGAACCAGTTTCTGAATTGTCTTCAGAATTTGAAATATTTGCGGTGATCATGCACAGTGGTAAGCTAGATGCTGGCCACTACGTGACTTACCTCAGGTTAAACAATCAGTGGTACAGATGTGATGATGCATGGGTAACCAGGGTTGACGAGCATACCGTCAGGACTTCCCAGGCATATATGCTCTTCTATGTGCAGAAGACGCTTTACTATAAAGCTTGTGAAAGAGCAGCTGAAGTCTGAGTGATTTTGAACTAGTGGTGAGGCCTTATCTGTCTTTTGGGCAGTTGATTGATTTCGATCGTATGATCATGGTTGCCAACAGGAATTCTTCACCTTGCATTTTTTTCACCAGAAACATTCGCAGCTAGGTTCAGTTAGTTTACTTGGTTGTATCACCTCTTGCTGTTAAGTGATCTGAACCACGCATCCACAGGAGGTCCGCAGAGCTTCCGCCAGGCAGTCGTGGTACAGAGCCCTCTCTGGGGCTTACAAGAATGCCATTTGATGCCTCTGAGTTGTGTGCCTGTGGGGCATCGTGGGTCATTTTCTGTGGCTAAAGGGCAACTTAATTGGCTACATGCATCCAATGGTTGGCAGGAGAGGTAAAAGTTAAAGTGACAAGGTGCAAGTGCAACGGGAAACACTTTCAACTCTGGTGCGGAAGACGCTGTGGAAGGTTAGCTGCAGTGGTGGACAGTGGCGGAGCCACAGCCCGGCATGCCCGGGCTATGTCCAGGATGCTCCATTCAAACTGATGCAAGGAGCCGGCCGGAGAACATAGTACTTTGCCCGGGCTCTCAGTTCCGACCAGTGGCGGAGCTTGACAGAATTATTCTGCACCACCAGGAAATACAGCCATCATCTGATACAACATAGTTTCACCCAGAGAAAAATGCCTGGCGTTTTATTGTCATAGCCAGCAAGGCAGACGGTCAAGTTTTGTTTCTCATTGACCTGTAGAATCAATCAAAGGTTTTTTTTGTGGCGATTTTTCAACAGCCAGCCACCCAAAAGGAAAGATGGTCACATATATGTGTTGGATTGTCTTGTTATCCTGATAATGGATATGTTTGGGGATTTTCGTTGAACTGAAATCACTTCATTATTTGACCCTCCTTGGTTTGACCAATGTTACATTTATTTGCGCAAGCTAAAGGTTGGAGTATGTAGAAGTGGGACAAAAGGGAACCTATTTTTTGACGTGTTCCTTTGAGTAATTGAATGCCATCTCTGTTGAAGCTAGAATTCTGTTACTGACAACTTTAGACCAGTCTTCCTTGGTTTTTCCCCTCGATGTGGTGTGTTCTTGCTTGCACCTTATGGATGGAATAAAGAGATATAGCTTTGGATGACTTGTCATTTTTTTGGCCCAGTTTTTGTTTTTGTTTTAACTGTATATATTTGGCAGTTGAGTAAACATGGCCTTGTGACATATCTTGTTATTGCTCAAGTCCTGTAGGGCGTTGTCCGACATTTTGCAAATCTCAGCTTCGTCAGGTCAGTTCCTCTTCTAGATACCTTGCATCTCAAAGAAATGGAGAAGCAAGAAAGAAGTGCAACACCATTACCGTAAACATGTTGATCTAGCATCTATTCATGGATGTGGTTCTGTCAAAATTGCCATCGTTTTCACCAGGAAACTGGAAGAGAGAGCAACGTGCGGATTCCTTATCAGCATTACCGGGGACGACCACGTGCAACCGAAACAAAAAGCATGCGACGAGATCAGATCCGATCAGGTCCATTGGCAGGCCATCCTTGGACGCGACTGAAGATCACGATCGGCACCAACGAATAAGATCCACTCCACTTGAAAGCGAAAAGGCCAACACATTTTTTGCCAAAATGAAAGTGGAGACGCAGTACCGCGATAAATAACGGTCGACCGTTAGCTTAGCTTGCACATTCTACTACGGACGGAGCGTGAGGCATGTTAGGATCTAATTAATAAGTTAATTAGATGAATAATCATCTCTTGTAATTATCTATGTCGGTTTGTCATATGGCAACCGTCATACCTCGCACCCCCTCGAACAGACGCATCTCTTTGCTCGCGCCTGTTCTCCTTGTATATAAGCACCGATTATCAATGAAATAAACAGATACTTAAACCATTTGTCTCTCTCTTACATCTCGATTTCTAACAAGGCATCCGCGGCCCTGGGAGTTGATCAGACGCCAGACGGCGACCCTTTTCTGAAACTGGAAGAAACAGACGAGCGCACGCTACGCGTCCCGCTTTCCACCGGAGCTTCGCTGGCCCGGCCGGCCGGCGTGCTGCGTGCAGTAACCGCCGTGCTAAGCATATGCTTACCAAGCTTTCCTCTGGACAAATGCGTACCGTAACAGCCTAACAGGGCCCTAGTCTGTCAGCGTCGGCTCCTTGGTCTGTCTCTATGTCCGTCGCAAGTTGCTTCCAAAAATCAAAAGTATCGCCGATATCTCAGCCCCAACCGGCACGTACGACTGGATTTAAATATGCAGAAGGTGAAAATGAGTACCGCACACGACCGACGGCCTGTTAATTGCTGCTTATCAGATCCCTTAGTTACAAGATAATAATGTGGGTATTATCTCCTGCATAATTAATACGAAGTATACCCGTATTCCCTCTGTTCACAAATAAGTGTACGTTTAGATTTAAAATTTGTCCACAAACGAGTGTACTTCTACTCCCCCAATGCACTTTAAAAAAAAATTGCTTCACGGAAATTAAGCCCAATAATATTTAGCAAATGGTCTCTCCATTCTATACATGCACTTATCTCATTGAAGGTGAGAAAATTAAAGATGAAAGAGAACATGGCTAACACATTCCCAATATACTTTCTACTTCATCTCATAATTTATCTTAAATTTTTTAAACATCCACTTATTTGCGGAACGGAGGGAGTATACTGTATGTGTTCCTGTACCCGCGTGCATTTCTCTCTTGTGTGCAAGTCGGAACGTGTGTTAACTCACGGCTCTCCGGATTCACACTAGCATATCAATGAAACATGCTATAGGCCTATACTAATAGTCTACGCTCTGGACCAGGCAGTCGTTCACGCTTCATAATCGGAGAAAGGGACTCCACGATATAACTGCATATCCTCTCATTTATTTTCGATCGGGATACTGGGCACAAGATATCTTTACATAATGCTGACAAGCCCGTCGTACCGGAACGCGAGAGCTTACAGTTATGACTGAACAAACTGGCCATGGGATGGGCATCCATTTGGAGAGCACTGGGGAGAGGTCAACGTTGCTGTCGAATGCTTTCATGAAACGTACGTTTGTCTTGTGGTGAAGTGTAAAAAAAGGCGGCGACCGGCGAGAGAACCATCCCGTTCAAGCTACGAGCTAGGGGCGCACGTAATTACTAATGCTGTAGAGGGCACGTCATGGTCCACCAAATTATAACAAGAAGATAAGAAAGGTAAGGAACTTTGCCCAATAGTGCGCCAATATTGACTTTCATTTATGGTTCTTTCTTCTGCCTAAGAACAAGTACAATAAGTCCTATTCAGCAGACTATAGGCAAATACAGGTCAGCAAAATCCTAGTTGGAAGTGAGAGAGGGGAGTAGAAAGAAGGGAGCGGGCGCTCCATCTATAGCCGGCTTCAGCGCATAAACCAAGACAGTACAGGCTGCATGTAGCTAGCGGCAGGTGCTAGGCCGGCTGCATGCAATGAATGCGTATTCCTTTGTGTCTTGCATGTAACACAACAACCGATAAGTTAATTAGTTAAATATTCAACGAAGCCAACCTTACAGTCAGACTATTATACAAGTGCTTATTTACAATGGCTCTAAGTGATATACAACCATCAAGTCGACGGTACTATTGTTCTTGCTCTAAGCAGTCCTGGGACATCACATCAGTTTGCTTTGCGATAGTCATATCAAGTAGCAGTAGTGCAAATCACGATAGCAGTCGGAGGAAAATGTTGGCAAGCACGGTTTTCTTGCTACAGTTCCCAATCGCAAAAAATAGAGAAACAAGTTTCGGTTAGTTAATAATATTTTCAGTGTTTACTATCATCTTTGCAAGTTCAAAGTTAAGGCCAATAGACTGACGAGCCGAAGAAGTTAAGGTTCCTTAAACTCACTAGTCCTCAGGCTGTCACATCCAAGGGCATATATCTATCAGAAACGACGAAGGTCCAAACTATGAGGGAAGCCCAATCTTCACGGATTCGGTGGATTTGTGGAGGAACGTGGAGGGGTGGGAGTGGGGGACTAAATAGCAAAGCGAATTCACACCACGAATATGATGAACACAATACACACAAACGCGAGAATGACCAATTACTCCCTTCGCCAGCCACCGGTTCAATAGAATCCTTCGCAAATGAGATACTGGACAATGTGTTGAGAGGGAAGAACACCTTCGACAATATCTTGTAACCCTACCAATGGTCAAACCGATAGGATCCCTGTACAACTCATGATGTATTCTATAGAGGGGTGGTTTGAAGGGTTTCGCGGCATAGTAAATCAAAATTTTCTACGGATGCGAACAGAGGGAAAGCCAAGATCTAATCTAGGAGATGCAATCAACGAGAGAGATTGGATTAGATCTTCATACCCTTGAAGATTCGCACAGCGGAACGTTCGTCGGAACGTGGGTGATGTAGTCGTACTCGCTTCTCCTCCTCGCGATCCGATCCGATCTAGCACCACAAGTGGCGGTGCCTCCGTGAGATGCACATGTGCAGCACCTCGACGTCTCCTCCTTCCTCGGACCAGCAAGTATGGTGGAGAGATAGATTGGATCTACAACACGACGGCGTGGTGTATATGGTGGAGAATTTCTGCAGGAGGGCTTCGCCTACAAACAGTCGGGAGGGAGAGAGGAAAGCTAGCAAGGCGGCTAGGGTTTGGAGGAGAGGTGTGTGGGTTTGGTGCGCCCCCACCCCTCTTTATATAGAGGGGGGGCGCAGCCCTAGCCCCTCCCCCAAGCCCAAAGGATAAGGAGTGGGGGGCATGGACTCTCCCCTCTTCTAGAAACCCTATCTCTAGTTTAAACGATTTAAACTCTCTAGGATCGGCTGGGCCCTATAGGGCCTTGTGCCCTGGCCCAAAGCGGCCAGGACACTCCCTCATAGGCCCATGCCCCCTCCCGAAAGGTGGGGCCACGTTGGTCCCCTTCCGGAAGGTTCTAGAAGCTTCCGGTACAATACCGATTAACCCGGAATAATTCCGAACTCCAAAAACTGCACTGCCTTATATGAATCTTATTCTCCGGACCATTCCGGAACCTCTCGTGATATCCCGGATCCCATCCGAGACTCCGAACAAAAATTCATAAACCAATTATCCAATCTATCCTAGCGTCAAGATACGTTAAGTGTGTGACCCTGCGGGTTCGAGAATATGCAGACATGATCTTCTATCAATAATCAACAGCGGGGTCTGGGCACCCATATTGACTCCCACACATTCATCGATGATCATATCGGATGAACCACGATGCCAGGATTCAAACAATCCCATATATATATTCCCTTCGTCTCGCGATATTTTACTTCCCGAGATTCGATCGTCGGTACCGTCATACCTAGTTCAATCTCGTTCACAGCAAGTACTTTACTCGTTCCGTAATCCGATATCACTTTGTGATTAACTCCTTAACCACATGCTTGCAAGCGGTTTTGATATCGATTACCGAGTGGGCCCGAAGTATATCTCTCCGACTTGGGAGGGACAAATTCCATCTCGTTACATACAACCCAACAGATACTTTCCGATCACCTGAGAGACACCTTTATGATCACCCTCTCATAGGATGACGTTTGATGACCTCAAAGCTTTCTTATGATACCAGGGAGTTGTATTATCTCATGGTCTAAGGAATACAATATTTGACATAGGAAAAACTTCGCAAAGATGAACACGATGAAACGATCTAATTGCTTTGCTTAGTTTGGGTCTGTCCATCATATCATTCTCCAATGTTATGATCTCATTATCAATTGACAACTGATGTCTATGGTTAGGAAACCTTAACCATCATTGATCAATGAGCTAGTCCATAGAGGCGTACTAGGGACACGGTGTTGTTCACAAACCACACAAGTATTAAAGTTTCCGCTTAATACAATTCTAGCATGGAATATAAACTTTATCATGAACATGAATTATAATAATAACATCTTTATTATTGCCTCTAGGGCATAATTCCAACAGTCTCCCACTTGCACTAGAGTCAATAATCTAGTTTACATCTGTTAACAATCTCACACCCATGGCACTGAGGTGTTGATCATGTTTTACACGTGGAAGAGGTTTAGTCAATGGATCTGCGACATTCAGATCTGTATGTACTTTGCTAATCTTCAGATCTCCATCTGCAATATAATCTCGGATTATATGAAACTTGCGGTTGATATGCTTGGTCTTTGGATGATATCTTGGTTCCTTAGCGAGTGCTATGGCGCCAGTGTTGTCACACAATATCTCCAGTGGGTCCAATACACTTGGAACCACGCCAAGCTCAGTGATGAAGTTTCTGATCCAAACTCCTTCACTTGACGCTTCTGCAGCAGCCATGTATTCCGCTTCTACTGTAGATCCCGCGATCACGCTTTGCTTGCAGCTTCTCCAGCTCACAGCTCCTCCATTCAAAATATAAACGTATCTTGTCTGAGATTTGGAATCATCCTTGTCGGTGTCAAAACTAGCGTCGACGTAACCTTTTACGACAAGCTGTTCATCACCCCCATAAACTAAGAACATTTCTTTAGTCCTATTTAGGTACTTTAGGATGTTCTTCACGGCTGTCCAGTGTTCCACTCCTGGATCACTTTGATATCTGCTCGTCAAACTAAGAGCATTGGACACATCCGGTCTAGTACACAGCATGGCATACATGATAGAACCTATGGCCGAGGCATAAGGCACTTTGCTCATAGCTTCCCTATCATTTACCGTAGCTGGACACTGAGCCTTGCTCAATATCTTACCTGACAACATAGGCACTGAACCTTTCTTTGCCTTATCCATTCTGAACCTTTTCAGAACTTTGTCTAGGTATGTACTCTGGCTTAAAGCTATCAGGCGTCTTTGTCTATCTCTATAGATCTTGATGCCCAATATATAAGCAGCTTCACCTAGGTCTTTCATTGAAAAACACTTGTTCAAATAACTCTTCACATCGTTAAGCATGTTGATGTCATTTCCGATAATCAATATGTCATCCACATATAGTACCAGAAACGTCACCGAGCTCCCACTCACTTTTTTGTAGATACAAGCTTCGTAGCAATTTGGAACAAATCCAAAGCTCTTGATCACTTGATCAAAACGAAGGTTCCAACTCCGAGATGCTTGTTTCAGTCCATAAATGGAACGCTGAAGTTTGCATACTTTACTAGCATCCTTAGGATCGACAAAACCTTCGGGTTGCATCATATACAACTCTTCATCAATGTTGCCATTGAGGAAAGCAGTCTTGACATCCATCTGCCATATTTCATAATCATGAAACGCAGCAATTGCTAATAAAATCCGAATGGACTTAAACATTGCTACGGGAGAGAAAGTCTCATCGTAGTCAACACTTTGAACTTGTCGAAAACCTTTCGCGACAAGCCGTGCTTTATAGACGGTAACATTACCATCCGCGTCCGTTTTCTTCTTGAAGATCCATTTGCACTCAACGGCCTTTCGGTCGCTAGGAGGGTCCACCAAAGTCCATACTTGGTTTTCGCTCATGGATCCCAATTCGGATTTCATGGCTTCTAGCCATTTCTCAGAGTCTGGGCTCATCATCGCTTCCTCATAGTTCGTAGGTTCACTGTCTTCTACTAACAAGACAGTCAAGACAGGGTTGCCGTACCACTCAGGAGGGGCACGCGACCTTGTCGACCTGCGATGTTCAGTAGCAACATCGTCCGAAGCTTCATGATCCTTGTCATTAGCTTCCTCTATTGTTGGTGCAGGCGACACTGGAACAATTTCAGGTGCTGCGCTACTCTCCAATTCAAGAGAAGGTTCAATAACCTCGTCAAGCTCTACTTTCCTCCCACTCACTTCTTTCGAGAGAAACTCCTTCTCAAGAAAGGAACCGTTCTTTGCGACAAACACTTTGCCTTCGGTTCTGTGATAGAAGGTATACCCAATAGTTTCCTTAGGGTATCCTATGAAGACGCATTTCTCCGCTTTGGGTTCGAGCTTGTCCGGCATCAACTTCTTGACGTAAGCTTCACATCCCCAAACTTTAAGAAACGACAACTTAGGTTTAGCACCAAACCACAGTTCATACGGTGTCGTCTCAACAGATTTAGATGGAGCCCTATTTAAAGTGAATGCAGCGGTTTCTAATGCATAACCCCAAAATGATAATGGCAAATCAGTAAGAGACATCATTGATTGGACCATATCTAATAGGGTTCGATTCCGGCGTTCAGACACACCATTGCGCTGTGGTGTTCCGGGTGGCGTGAGTTGTGAAACGATTCCACTTGCTTTAAGATGCGTGAGAAAATCATAACTCAAATATTCACCTCCACGATCGGATCGTAGAAACTTAATCTTTCTGTTACGATGGTTCTCCACTTCATTCTAAAATTCCTTGAACTTTTCAAATGTTTCAGATTTATGTTTCATTAAATAGATATACCCATATCTACTTAAGTCATCGGTAAAAGTGAGGAAATAGCGATATCCACCGCGCGTCGAAACACTCATCGGTCCGCATACATCGGTATGTATGATTTCCAACAAGTCCGTTGCTCGCTCCATCATACCGGAGAACGGGGTTTTGATCATCTTGCCCATGAGGCATGGTTCGCATGTGTCAAATGATTCAAAATCAAGAGACTCCAAAAGTCCATCAGAATGGAGTTTCTTCATGCGCTTTACACCAATATGACCTAGACGACAGTGCCATAAATAAGTAGTGTTATCACTATCTACTTTGCATCTCTTAGCCTCAATGTTATGGATGTGTGTTTCATTCCTTTCGAGATTTAGAAGAAATAAACCATTTACAAGAGGTGCATGACCATAAAAGATGTTACTCATATAAATAGAACAACCATTATTCTCCGATTTAAATGAATAACCGTCTTGCAATAAACACGATCCAGAAATAATGTTCATGCTCAACGCAGGCACATAATAACACTTATTAAGGTTTAAAACTAATCCCGAAGGTAAAACTAAGGAGAGCGTGCCGACGGCCATCACATCAACTCTTGATCCGTTGCCAACGCGCATCGTCACCTCATCCCTCGCAAGCCGTCGTCTATTCCGTAGCTCCTGTTTCGAGTTACAAATATTAGCAACTGAACCGGTATCAAATACCCAGGCACTACAACGAGGGCTAGTAAGGAAAACATCAATAACATGTATATCAAATATACCTTTGATGGTGCCAGCCTTCTTGTCCGCTAAGTACTTCGGACAGTTGCGCTTCCACTGGCCCTTGTCCTTGCAATAGAAGCACTTAGTGTCCGGCTTAGGGCCAGACTTGAGCTTCTTCTCAGCAGGAGCATTGCGCTTTCTGCCGCCCTTCTTGAAGGGCTTCTTTGCTCCCTTACCTTTCTTAAAGGAGGGCTTGTTGACCATCAACACATGATTATCCTTTTTGATGTCCACCTCCGCAGTCTTCAGCTTTGCGATGAGCTCGGTGATCGTATCAGTGGAGCCAATCTGATTATGAGTCACTACAAAACTTTTGTAGCTGGGAGGGAGTGATTGCAGAACCCTGTCAATCTTGAGCTCCTCTGGAATTGTGCATTCCAGTTGCTCAAGGCGTTGAGTGTAGCCCGACATCTTTATGGCGTGCTCACTAACGGAACTCCCTTCCTCCATCTTGCAGTTAAAGAACTTCTTAGAGATCTCATATCTCTCAGAACGGGCTTGAGTCTAAAACATGGTTTTCAGCTCCTCGAGAATCTCAAAGGGCCCGGGATAGGTTTCAAAACAATTTTGAAGTTCCGGTTCCATAGAAAACAACATGGTGCTCTTAATCACACCATAATCATCTTTGCGCGACTGATAGACAGCTTTCTCATCAGCCGGCGCAGTTGCAGCAGGGGGGTCACCTAACGCTTTCCCAAGGACATAGTCCTTTTGTCCGCCAGACAGAATGATTCTTAGATTGCGGAACCAATTGGTGAAGTTAGACCCATTGTTTCTAAGCTTTTCCTTCTCAGCAAAAACGTTGAAGTTGAAGTTGGATTTGGCCATGTGATCTACAGTATTTGCAAGTACAATTTAGACTATGTTCATGATAAATAGTTCAACTTAATCAAATTACTAGATGAACTCCCACTAAATTCAACATCCCTCAAGTTGTTTAGTGAACATGATCCAAATTCACCACACCTAATCCGATCATCACGAGAAGAGATGTGGTTTCAATGGTAGACAACAAAGTGTCGATCATATCATTCATATGACTCATGCTTAACCTTTCGGTTCTTGTGTTCCGAGGCCATGTCTGTACATGCTAGGCTCGTCAAGCTAGACCCAAGTATTTCCGCGTGTGCAAAACTGGCTTGCATCCGTTGTATGTGAGCGTAGAGTCTATAGCACCCGATCATCACGTGATGCTTGGACACGACGAACTTTCGCAACGGTGCATACTTGGGGAGAACACAGTTTTTATCTTGATCTTTAAGTGAGGAATCATCTTATAATGCTACCATCGCGATCTAAGCATAATAAGATACATAAAGGATAAACATCACATGCATATAACTTTATGTGACATGGTATAGCCAATCTTCGCGCAATGATCTCCATCTTGTGCGTTCCGGCATGATCTCCATCACTCCACCATGATTGCCTCCACCACGAATAGCAACTATAACTATTGCTAACTACTTAGCGATAAAGTGAAACTATTACATGGCATATAAGAAGTTGACACACATGTCATACACAATTATAAAGACAACCATATGGCTCCTGCCGGTTGTGTACTCATCGACATGCAAGTCGTGAAACATTACAAAACATGATCATCGCATACAATATACACATCACATCTTGGGCCATACCATATCACAGAAAACACTCCCTACAAAAACAAGTTAGACGCCTCTACTTTGTTGTTGCATGTTTTACGTGGCTTATGGGAGTAGATGCTAAGAACGATTCTTATCTACGGAAAGCCACAACGGTGATATTATGGTTTCCAAACTCCGGTGTTAATCCCATGACAACTATAGTGAGAGAAACTGACATCCACCAGCCGCATGTGTGGAACAAGCCACACGTCAAGTGCGGAGCCGGTCTCGCGAACGATGTCGCGTAAGGTTGGCCTGGACCGCTTCAATCTCACTATCCCGCGTCATAAGAAGAACACAAACAAGAGGCTTGCAACAGAAAACATCAACGCCCGCAACAACCATGTTGCGTTCTACTCGTGAAACACATCTACGCATAGATCTAGCTCTGATACCACTGAAGGGTTTCGCGGCATAGTAAATCAAAATTTTCTACGGATGCGAACAGAGGGAAAGCCAAGATCTAATCTAGGAGATGCAATCAACGAGAGAGATTGGATTAGATCTTCATACCCTTGAAGATTCGCACAGCGAAACGTTCGTCGGAACGTGGGTGATGTAGTCGTACTCGCTTCTCCTCCTCGCGATCCGATCCGATCTAGCACCACAAGTGGCGGTGCCTCCGTGAGATGCACATGTGCAGCACCTCGACGTCTCCTCCTTCCTCGGACCAGCAAGTATGGTGGAGAGATAGATTGGATCTACAACACGATGGCGTGGTGTATATGGTGGAGAATTTCTGCAGCAGGGCTTCGCCTACAAACAGTCGGGAGGGAGAGAGGAAAGCTAGCAAGGCGGCTAGGGTTTGGAGGAGAGGTGTGTGGGTTTGGTGCGCCCCCACCCCTCTTTATATAGAGGGGGGGCGCAGCCCTAGCCCATCCCCCAAGCCCAAAGGATAAGGAGTGGGAGGCATGGACTCTCCCCTCTTCTAAAAACCCTATCTCTAGTTTAAACGATTTAAACTCTCTAGGATCGGCTGGGCCCTATAGGGCCTTGTGACCCTGGCCCAAAGCGGCCAGGACACTCCCTCATAGGCCCATTCCCCCTCCGGTAAGGTGGGGCCACGTTGGTCCCCTTCCGGAAGGTTCTAGAAGCTTCCGGTACAATACCGATTAACCCGGAACAATTCCGAACTCCAAAAACTGCACTGCCTTATATGAATCTTATTCTCCGGACCATTCCGGAACCTCTCGTGATATCCCGGATCCCATCCGAGACTCCGAACAAAAATTCATAAACCAATTATCCAATCTATCCTAGCGTCGAGATACGTTAAGTGTGTGACCCTGCGGGTTCGAGAATATGCAGACATGATCTTCTATCAATAATCAACAGCGGGGTCTGGGCACCCATATTGACTCCCACACATTCATCGATGATCATATCGGATGAACCACGATGCCAGGATTCAAACAATCCCATATATATATTTCCTTCGTCTCGCGATATTTTACTTGCCCGAGATTCGATCGTCGGTACCGTCATACCTAGTTCAATCTCGTTCACAGCAAGTACTTTACTCGTTCCTTAATCCGGTATCACTTTGTGATTAACTCCTTAACCACATGCTTGCAAGCGGTGTTGATATCGATTACCGAGTGGGCCCGAAGTATATCTCTCCGACTTGGGAGGGACAAATTCCATCTCGATACATACAACCCAACAGATACTTTCCGATCACCTGAGAGACACCTTTATGATCACCCTCTCATAGGATGACGTTTGATGACCTCAAAGCTTTCTTCCGATACCAGGGAGTTGTATTATCTCATGGTCTAAGAAATACAATATTTGACATAGGAAAAGCTTCGCAAAGATGAACACGATGAAATGATCTAATTGCTTTGCTTAATTTGGGTCTGTCCATCATATCATTCTCCAATGTTATGATCTCATTATCAATTGACAACTCATGTCTATGGTTAGGAAACCTTAACCATCATTGATCAATGAGCTAGTCCATAGAGGCGTACTAGGGACACGGTGTTGTTCAAAAACCACACAAGTATTAAAGTTTCCGCTTAATACAATTCTAGCATGGAATATAAACTTTATCATGAACATGAATTATAATAATAACATCTTTATTATTGCCTCTAGGGCATAATTCCAACATGGTTCTCAAAGGAAAGGGGAGAAAATATAGCATATAACTTAATTCATGGTCTTTGTCTAAATCTGAGATCCGAATCCTAAGGGATATTTTTAGTACAAAGGCGAAAAGGTTAGTAAAGGGAATATTTCGAGACATCAAAGCCATATATGCGCGGAGATGGCCTCAGTGCAAGTTGGGTAGGCCAAACAATCCGACCATGTCATTGCCGATAGATGTCTTGAGGTAGTGGATTTGGTTGTTCGTTGACTCTAGGGAGGACAGCTAGCCCTCTCGGCCGGATAGTCTGGGTTGAGCCCAAGAGCGACCAAAAACTGCCCAGACATGGCTGGTCCTGTCATGTTACACTTAGGTCTGGACCAGCCAGCCTGGGATAGGATAGCCAACACCCCATTTCGAAATAAAATGGATGCCAACCTCGTGCTGAGTTTGTTCCGTAGTAACTGCAAAATCAATCGGGTGCCATGGACTTGTCAGGTTTACATAGAGATATATTGTGTCCGGCCTAGAGGGTACTCTTACCCTAGCCTCTACAACAATCGATATACATAACCAACTTTTATTAAGAGTTTCATAGGTTTGATTTATTATGAATCACAAATCACACATAGTTGAAATTTGAATAAGACAACACAATAGAATAAACAAAAACTTTCTATCCATTATGCAGTCTTTTTGACGAGGTTCGATCTCGTCAATGCCCATTGTTATGGACTTGGGTTTTGGAGAAGATGGGGATGCTGGAAGTCATGGAACGGTTAACAGACAAGCAACACAGGGACACGAGATTTACCCAGGTTCAGGCCCCCGAAGGGAAAACCATACTCTTGCTTGTCTGCTCTTAATTACGGCGGAACCAAAAGTTACAGGGGTGCACAGATGCAATCTGGCGTGAAGGTGTATATGCGGTGAGTTGAGAGATCCTTCTCGCCGTACCCTCCTGACATTTATATAGATAGACAGGTCCCGGGTTAGGTCGAGTCGGTTACAAATTAGAGTTGATACCCTTTGAAATTCTATCTAATCTAGACTTGTCATCCTAGGAGTCAAAAACGTCATGGGCTTGGGCCACCCGAAGTCTTCATGGGATGTGTGTCCTGACATGGGTCTTTCTTAGGCTGGACCAGGTATATTAATGTTGTGCACTCGTATGGTATACCCATGTCACTTCTAGTGTGCCGCCAGCCAGGCCATAGATATCCTGTTAGTTACATCCAATTAACCATAAGTTCCCGCTCGGAGGAGCAGTGACCATAGCTAAATACAATGGGACGCCATATGAAGAAGCTGCAAAAAAAAATTGTAGATCGAACATTGTTAAAAATTATTGTTCCTACATATCCATAAAGACCAATGTAAGACAGAAACACCTATACTTATTCTATTCTTAGTTTTTTTTAATCAATTAACCAATTCCCAAACTAATATGTGATATTGTTTGGAGGGGGATATGTAAGTCATATACACATTATGCCAAACAATACAAGCAAAAGTACATTTGAGAAATAGATGCCCAAGAGTCTCGTCGGAATCACAAAAGCAACATTTCTTACATCCTTGCCGAACTCCTTTTGCTAGGTTTGTAAGTAGCACTTTTCTAATAAGAAACCACAAACTTTTTTTATTTTGAGACGGATTTTCAACTTCCATAAATATTTGCGTGAGAAATTTGTATGACCGTTCATTAGATGCACATACATCGACTTCACCGAGAAATGACATGTACATGTTGATCTCCAAACAAAAGTATCTGGTTCACCGGAAAAGCTGAACTGTCATTATTCTCTGGCATCCATTTGGAGAGCACTGGGGAGGTCACGTTGGTGTCGAATGCTTTGATGAAGCATACGTTGATCAAAGCATACGTTGGTCCAGTCCCTCAATCAAGAAAAAAAGAAGCATACGTTGGTCTAGTGAAGTGTAAAAAGAGGCTGCGAGACATCCCGTCCCGTTCAAGCTCCGAGCTAGGGGCGCACGTAACTAATGCTGTCTAGGGCACGTCATGGTCCACCAAACTAACAAGATAAGAAGGATAACAAACTTTGTCTCGCGCGCCCAATAGTGCGCCACATTTGACTTCATTTATTATGATTTTTTTTCTCATGCGTAACCGATGCTAGGCCATCAGTTTGTTTTGCTGCAGGAGAGCAGTCTGATCAAAGGTAGAAAGAAAATTTCCAATCGCAAAAAATATAAATAATTTCTTTAGTTAACAATGATTCTATATTTATTTTTAGGTGAACTTCAAACTACGGATCATCTTTGCAAGTCTTCGAAGTTAAGGTCCCTAACTGAACTCAGGATCACTCAAAGCTGTCACGTCCAAGGGCGTATGTAGCACTACACGTCCCCGGCTCCATGCGAATGCACGCTGATTTGTTCAACATCCGCCCCGTCGTCTCTGGGTGGAAGATAGAATCGCCATTAGCGTGCTCCACTCAGGCAGCCAACGAATTAATTGCTAGTTGACCGCCACCTCTGACCATGCTACAAAAAGACAGATAGTTAACGTACTGCCAACAGCCTAACCCGTCCCCTTTTCAGCACCGTGACCAGGACGTCCGGCACCATGCCACTCAACACACTCTTCCCCTCACAATTGAGTTAAATACAGTCCTGGTACTTATACACGTGACTCAATTTAGTATTCGTACTCGTATTTATACTCTCTTCGTTTTATAATATAAATCCTTTTAGCAAACTAAAACAACTTACTAAAACAACTTATATTGTGAAATGGGGGGAATAGAATTTTAGTTCTAAATCATGTTTACCGCTGAAATCATGCTAACGCGGACGATACGGTTAGGAATATGCAACATGTATTTTAGGTCTTGAGGCGCGAGCGAGGTCCCGCGTGGATCCAGGGAACAGACGAGGACGGGGCCAGGCAACGTGGAGGCCCGTGCTCCCAGGCGAGGTGGGCTCCTCGCATGCGTGCGCGTGGGGCGGTCGACGAGAGGAAGCGCTGGCGGAGTTGCAGCACTGCGCCAGGCAGGTGGTCTCCGCACGTGAAGATGCCAGACGCGTGAAGAGCCAAGGTGAAGATGAATCGGCGGCGGACAGTACCGCGCGTGGAGGAGAGCCGATATGGAATCGAACTCGAAAAAGAAAATATGGCAGATCCAAGATGGCCGGCGACAGCGGCAACCGGCGGCGGCGACGTCGAAAGAACGACGACGACAGGGACGGTGGCGGCTGTGACGATGTTGCAGAAAAAATTGTCTAACCTAGCTCTGATACCATGTTAGGAATATGCAACATGTATTCCTCTGGGGGCCAAAGGCCACAATATATAGTACAGGTATAGACAAATATGCAGGAAGCCCCTAACATATGGAGGAAACACAATATACAAATATATACATCTAACAGATACATAGGTGTAGGTTCCACTCACAGGAGACAAGAACCTTGGAAATTTGCACTTACCCCTTGTGGGTCGCACTTGACGATGGGCAACTACCTTGTGGGAACACGATACTCCTTCACACATGAGCTGAAACCAAGGAAGGCGCTCGCCATGCTCGAGCTCCAACCACGAAGTCGCTGTCCAAAAAGGAGATTGGTGTAGAGGACAAGGGAAGAACAAATGAACTAGGGTTAGGTATTAGAGGACCTGGGGATTTTAGAGCAGAGGGTATCTATAATTAACAACTGAGAGTTTGGATATTTTACATAACGTGAGATTAACGAACCGTAACAGAGTCACATAGAAGGGGCTAAGTGCAAATTTTCAGACGGCTATCTCCTACAAGTGGGATCCATGTCCACATAAAGTTCGCATCGGCGCAATTTCTACGACATGGTTTAGAGCTAAATATAGTCACATTGACAAATATACACGCTTAAATTCTGCAAATTGTAAGGAAAATGATACAGTCCCCCCGGGGGATTCGACCGCCCGGGTCGCTGTCGTGCGCGTGTTCGCTGACTTCCTCCGGACTCAATGCGCATACGTATTCCGGTTCATGTTAAATCAAAGCAGAAGCGTGCGCGATGTACTGGCCCACGTTCAACCTTATCTCTTCCAGGATGCTTCTCCTCCACTCATTTTCCTTCTCTCATCTTTCTCCTCTCTCTCATCTTTCATAGCAAGTCAGGCGGCCATGGCACCATACCTTGTCTCCTGCTGATTTCGCTGCTGCTGCTACCTACGTATGGCACCACACCGCTTTAATGTTGGTTCCGTCAGTTGTTGCTACCTACGCGCAAGGTAGGTGCTGCCATGACCCTCGCGTCGTGGCTGCTGCAAGATTCTACTTTGCTACATACGTGAGTGTTGTTGCTACATGCGGCGAGAGACGTTGCTATCTGCGGCGAGCAGCGTTGCTATCCGCGGTCAAGTTCGCTAGCAAGGCCTCTCGCGAAATCGGATTTGCTAAATTAGCAGATTTTTTGCTATAATTTTTTACTGGTTTTGCTATAATAGCGTATAGTTTTTGCTACGGGGTCTTTTTGCTATGGATCTCAGGCGATGTCTCCGGCGAAGTTATTTTTTTGCTACATATGCTGAACTTTTTTGCTACAATTGTTCTCAGGTTTTGCTACATTAGCACAATTATTTTACTACATAGGTTCCGGCGAGGTCTCCGGCGAAAGCCTTTGGCAAGTCTCCGACGAGGTCGGATATGCTACGTTAGCACAACTTTTTTGCTACCCGGTCGGCGGCGAGGTCTCCGACGAAATCTCCGGCGAGGTACAGTCTGTTTTTCTATTTTCGGGATCGAACCGTTTTTGCTACATGTAGAAAAAACGGAATATTTATAGCAAAAATAGGAAATTTAAGACTTTTTAAAGACACGTGTCAGCAGAAGGACCCGAGGACGCCTAGTACGACCCAAATTGTAATTATACGAGAACTAGACCGAGGCCCACACACACGGAGTGGGACCGCTCACAATTCCCATCGCGTGACACAGCTTCCACCCGAGGCCACCTCAATCGGGCCGGCACGGTACACTACTCGCTCGCGCGCACGCGCGCACCAGCCAGACAGCGCCAGGAGCGTCGCCAGAGTTCATTACCGATCGCGGCCCCGGCCGCATCCTCCCAGACAGCAACAGCCGTGCCTCCGTCCG
Source organism: Avena atlantica (assembly GCA_910589765.1). NCBI lineage: Eukaryota > Viridiplantae > Streptophyta > Magnoliopsida > Poales > Poaceae > Avena > Avena atlantica. The sequence goes on along the minus strand of OU342734.1, from coordinate 467,306,451 downwards.
TATCCCGACCGACACCGCCAATCCCCATCTGCGGTCCGCCACCCCGCCTCCCCTCCGCGGCCACGCCAAATACCCCCCTCTCCCACACGCACGCGCCTCCTCAGTCCGTCGAACCCCCGAAAAACTCGCCGTGCGTGCTCGCTGGACCCGAGCAGCGCCGCCTCGTCTCCTCCTCCTCCTCGTCGTTAAGACCACAATAGAAACTTCCGCTGGTAGGTCGCCCCGGCTTCACCCACCAGTCCACCACCTCCGCCCCCAAAACCGTTCTCCTCCCCTCCTCCCCGCGCCCGCTCTCTTTTCGTGGGGGAGCGAAGCGGGGCGGGCGATGGGGCGAGCGAGGCCGCGGACCTCACCCACCGAGTCCACCGCAAGCATGTGGCCGCGTAGGTGGTGAGAGCGGCGCCGCTCCACCCCCTCCACACTCCCGCGCGGTTAAATTGCTCGCCTTCCTCCTCCCACACCGCAGCAACAGAGGGCGGGAAGATCGTTGGGAGGCCGATCGAGTCGCGGCGGTATGGGCTCCAATCTCAAGTACCGTGCTGGGCTCGTCCTCATCGTCGCCGTCGTGCTGATATGGGTCACCTCCGCCGAGGTCACGCAGGTATAGGCAGACTAAGCCTTTCCCCCCCTCTTCTTCTTTCAATGTTGAGGTTGGTCCTTCTGTTCAATTGTTGTTTATTCGAGGCCTGGATCTTGGCTTGGCATAGTGCTTGCTTAATCTGATGACTAAAGTAGGCCTCTCGTTTGTCATTTGTTCCGCGTCTGAATTGTTTAATATCTGCGACTGAAAAAAAAAACGATCAGGGGAATATGCTATGGCAGCGTTTAGAATTTGACCGGATTGCTCTATTCTTGTCCCATCCCAATTTCGTGGTCTTGCCACAAAGTGGAAACTGCATCTGTGTGGAGCTGTTGTATACTGATTTTGAAGAAAACAAAGTTGCTGTCGATGTGCATCTGTCATCACTTATCAGTTAGTTGCGCCAATTTGCATCACCAATACCTGGCTGGCTGATTCTAGTTAGTTGTGATATTCTTGCTCACCTAATTCATCATTGTATATTAGATGAAGAACCTTACTTTACTGCCGGCAAGTAACTAGGTACATTTAACTGAAGAGCATTATCAAGCTGAATCCCTACAAGTTCATCAGGATAACATATGCTTTTTACTCTTAAATAGAACATTTTTTGTTTTGCTCCTTTCAGTAATTTTCTGTTGCCAAATGAATCAAACTCTAACTTCAGTATTTGAACTGAACTTGGGTGTGCAGGAGATATTCACTAACTACAAGCAACCATTCGCAGTCACTTACTTGGGGGCCTCCCTTATGGTCATTTACATTCCTTTGGCGTTTCTAAAGGATTTCATATACAAATTGTTGACAAGGCATTCTGGAAGCAGCAGAGCATCAAAAATCGCGAGCAAATCTTCCTTTGGCGGTAGCGCTCCTCTGAAGAATGGCGAATTTCAGAAGATGCTGGAAATGGAATCTCAGAAAACTGTGGTGATAGATTTTACTGATGTGAGCCTTCCTGTAATAGAAGAGAAAAAACCACTTATTTGTGGAATTGGTGAATTCGGTGCTGATGTTTTGAAGGAGCAACAACTTTCCATTAAGGAGATTGCAATTTACGGGTTGTATCTCTGTCCCATATGGTTTGTCACAGAGGTACTTTCCAGTTATATGCCTGCTCTTTATGATCCACTGAATAGTTTGATTTCATTCATACAGACAGTATCTTGATCGATACAGTTACTCATCCTCTCGTCTGCTTAATGGATGCAGTACTTATCAAATGCTGCACTTGCAAGAACAAGTGTTGCTAGTACTACTGTACTATCTTCAACTTCAGGACTCTTCACACTTTTCATTGGTGTGCTCCTTGGCCAAGATTCTATAAATGCTGCCAAAGTTATTGCTGTTTTCATTAGCATGGCTGGTGTAGCCATGACAACTATGGGCCAGACCTGGGCAACCGATGAATCAGAAGTAAGCAATTCAGGGTGAGTGCGTTTGCCCTGTCAATTAAGCTTCTCAGCTGTGAGTTGGTGCCAACTGCCAAGTGACCTGTATGTTGTTCATACCTAATTTATTGTGCTTATGAAGCCATCTAGTTTCTTGCTTCTTAGTAAGATGATTATCTGTGATCAATACATTTTCTTGAAAAGGAGAAACTAAAAACATTTTGCATTACTATTTCATGGAAAAATCTATGAATATTTAGTAAATGAGCTTATAACTTCCGTACTGAACTCACCGCTCTGCTAACCATCTAATTCTTAAGCTTTACAACTGCAGGGCCACACAGAGGACTCTTCTAGGTGATATGTTTGGTCTTATGTCAGCTATGTCATATGGTCTATTCACTGGTTGGTTGTTGCACTTCTCTGTTCAGTTTGTAGTCATTTTCAATTCAATGCCTAATTGTTTCAACATCATTTCCAGTGCTTCTCAAAAAGTTTGCTGGAGGGGAAGGATCAGAAAAGGTTGATGTCCAAAAACTGTTTGGTTTTCTCGGACTTTTCACTCTTTGTCTTCTCTGGTGGCTTGGTAAGATTTCCCATTTTGCAAATTTGATTGCTCAATAACATCCAGATTTCAATTATTGATATGAATAGTGTAAATAGAACAGAAAGATGTTGACAAATGAGCTGTATGGCAATGGATGGGAATCTCATCAAAAGCTATGAGAGCCATGGTTGCATTTGCTTATTCATGATTGAAAATGTTCTAGCCTGTGTCAAGGATCTTGTATAGTTTGGTTCAACGAAATATACTTTGCATGTATTTACATTTGGTACTCTGGTATAATCGGTTGGCAATTAGCCTTTTGTGTTGAGATTCCTGTGTAGTTTGGTTGAACCACATATACTGTCATTTATTTATACTTGGTTCTTGGTCTGAATATAGTGATATGCCAAAGTACTTTGATCTTTTCAGTGTGGCCATTAACTGCACTAGGCATTGAGCCAAAGTTTTCAATGCCCCACTCAGCTAAAGTGGATGAAGTGGTGTTGGCAAATGGCCTTATTGGAAGTGTGCTATCAGACTATTTCTGGTACGCGTTAAAAGAAGGCTAATGTTTTGTTTTCTGATATTGCATAACTGCAGTGCTTTGACAGAGAACTTCTGTGCAGGGCTCTTTCTGTTGTTTGGACTACTCCCTTGGTGGCCACATTAGGCATGTCGCTCACAATCCCAGTAGCAATGGTTGCTGACATGGTGATCCATGGTCGACATTATTCAACAGTCTATATTTTGGGTTCTCTCCAGGTAACTAATTCCTTGCTTCGCAGATAAGCTTATTGCAAGTCTGTACAAAAAAAAAGAAGCCTGGCCACTCGCGATGCGCAAAAATTTAAAACTTACCGTCATTATTACCGAACTTAGCGTAGCCACATCAACATGTTCAGTTCTAGTAACCTCTTTCATCTGCTCGACATCGCTCCTATTTGTAATTTGTTTATCTGTCTACATGTGCTGCTTTTGCAGGTTTTCTCTGGGTTTGTCGTTGCCAACCTTGCCGACCGCTTTTCGCGTTTTATAGGTCTATAGTCATGAAATCTACAAGGTTGTATTAGATTATACACCGGCATGGTTGGATCGATTAGCTCTGAAGTGTACATTTAGTAAGCTGGGTTGGTTAGTCAAAGACAACTCTGGCCCTGCGTTCAAAAGGATGAGGAGCGAGCACTGCAGCTCTGTTTTTCTCTTATCCTTTGGCTCTCTTACACACAGAAATGGAGAATTTTGTTCTGATGAAATAGAAACAGTGAAAGCTAGGATCCGAAGGCACATCATGGTGTAGCAAACCTTTGCACTGTAAATTATCTATACTTGCTGCACAAGGCTTTGCCAATGTATACTGTAATATAGCGCTGTTATTCTCAGCGGCGTCAATCGTCAGTGCGTTTTTTTTTCAACATCGATTGCATGATGAATTGAGTCGAGAGAAGCACTCTAATGTTGCCGAGAGACGGAATCAGCCCTCGTGAGCCCGCCGGAGAAATACGCGATAGATGACGAAGCTGGCGCTCTGGTGTTGGTCGCGCAGCAGGGGCCTTATGATCCTGTCGACCTCGACCACCTCGAGGCCGTGCTCCCGCAGCACGTGCACGCAGTCCTGCACGCCGTACCGCGCCTCGCTCGCCGCCCAACACACCATTCCGTCCCGCCACAGCGCCCGCAGCGTGGCCGCCAGCGCCGGCATCTCGTCCGGGTCGTAGAACACGTCCGACATGAGCACCACGTCCACGCACGGGACCTCACGATCGAGCAGTACCAGGTCATCGTCCTCCCCCCACCGTAGCTCCCGCACGTCCGCCTGCGCAGTGTCGAGCCCGTTGGCCTCGGCGTTGGCCCTGAGGCCCGGCAGCAGCGGCCGCACGTCCGTGAGCACGCAGCGCGCGGCGCCGAGGCAGGCGACGGCGGCAATGCCAGGGAGGCCGGTGCCGGCGCCGAGCTCGAGCACGGTGGCGCCGAGGAGCGGGCTGGGATCGGCCGAGGCGAGGTGGGTTGCGAGGACGACGGCCGAGTCCCAGAGCCAGGAGCCGGTGAGCGCGCGGCCGGTGGCCGTGTCGTGCGCGCCGTCGCGCTCCACCACGGCCAGGGCGCGCCCGGCCACGTCTACGTGCAGCGGCGCATGCATCACGTGTGGCTTATCTGCTCGATCGATCTCGGCAGGTGATCGACGGACAAGGGGCATCATATCGCCCGGCTTTATTCGGAAGCTTCCGAACGGATGGAAGGTTCAGGATAATGCCGGGACCGCCGCTTGGCTGTCTCGATTGATATGTAAACTTACCTTCTATCTATCCATGTCCGTATGCTCGGCTTGGCGAACGATGCCTCCGTGTTCCTTGCGGACGGGATTTGTACGCCGTGTTAGTCGGGAGAGTTTTATCTGCCGCCTGACCCCTTAACATCTCCAGCGGATTCGCGAGCGTTAAAAAAGACAAATATGATTTTTTTTAAAAGGAAGGCCCATTCAAAATTGCATGGTTCACGTCTAGATCTTACATTTTCTCTTTTTTTTTCTGTGCTAAAATTCAAAGTATTTTGACATGATTTTTAGAACTCGCGTTATCTAAATAGGTATTTTTGAAAAAAAATAGGTTCGAACTTACAAGAAAAAAATGGCCCTCCACGGAGGATGTCCTCCAAATTGACTCTCTCTCTAATGGATATCCTACTATACGGCAGGCCAAAATACTTATAAGGCAGCCGTTTTAGTGTTATAGGACACGGAAGTGATTTTTGGTTTTCTACATGATGTATTTTAGGACAGAGACTACTAGCAGATATTCAAAACAAAGTAAAATTCACATTCAAACATCGATTTTAAACTAGTTCAAACATCGAAACTAAACATTAAAATAAACATCATTACAAACTGAACATCGATTTCAAACTTCATCGATACTACTACTCTGAAACATAGTCAAGCCACATGAACTGAGATTGTCCCCACAAATATCCTCCAAGGTGTACCAATGTTTGACGACTAAGCATGTTTTGCGCTTTCAATTCTGATGGGAATCGAACTGACCAACAAAGCTTGATCTTGGGTCACACCCCGTGTTGTAAAATAGCTGATTTTTTTATGTTTTCACGGTCTTGATTAATAGATGTAGGACCTGGGGCTTTAGCAAACAAACCACAAATACATGGAAATAGGTACAATTCCCCTTGGCAAATAACTAGCCAATAAAACATTTGTATGCTTGGCATGAGATTGGGGCTCTGGATTACGAAGAGAAGCACTCGTGCAGTAGAAGTCAGGATACGTAAATTTCTTATTACCAGGCACAACTGCTAGGACACACAAGACAAATCCTCCTATGATCAGAATGGTCCAAAAGAAAACTCTCATGCATCATTTAGTCTTACGAGCATCAAAAGTTATATCCAATATCCAACACCACCATATGGGCTTTGCACGCTGCTGACCCAGAGGACCAACGTGGCTATTGATTTGGGCTTATTAATAGCCGCAGGCACAAAATATTTTATCAAATGCATGATATAAAAGTGATAAAATACAATAGCAGTATAAAAAAATTCTTTGAGGTGGGGTGGGGGCAATGGCCCCCCTCAAACCCAACTAAAGCTGCCACTATGTAGCTTTCGCAAATACATTTCCTAGAAAAAAATGTAGCTTGCCCAAATAGAAGAAGTGCACATCAAGAAAACAAAGAAATGTCCGTTGATTGTGACACAGATGCTGAGCAACTACAATGTACCATAGAAGGCAGTCCTCTGCTGAACGAGCACCCAATCGGCACCGACACAAATCTGATGGCCTCCATAGTGTCAAAAAATGACATTTTTACTAATCTATGTCATGAATGAACATCCATATGAACACAACTTAATACTATATGAAGCTAGATTGATTGGTATTACATTTCAATTTTGTGTGTGAAGTTACATTAATCTAGGATGTTGGGGATATGCTATATGGGTATCCTCATAGCATGTCTCTTATCCGGATAACCCGGGTAGGCCACAATTGGTAGCATGGTCCATAGCCTGCTAGGTGGTCCAGTTAGATGGATCCAGAAGGGAGGCCCATGCCGGATAAAGGAATGCTACGGTGGAGTCACCAGCGTACCCGGATCCTTGGAGTACAAGACACGCTAGACTAGTAATAGACGGTGTAGGACTCTGTAACCTGTTCGGCTAGGACTTTTCCCTGTAACCCTAGGACCTGGCGACTATATAAGTCGGGCCTATGGGAGCCTTTAGGGCATCGATTTACATACACCTCTGTAACTCGGCGTATTGCCATTATAGTAATTTATAGCAGGAGTAGATTCCGCCACCGTTGTGGGATCTGAACCTGGGTAAGCTGTGTTACCTCGTACCCGTCAACCGTCCGCCTTCCCCCCATGTCTCTAAACACGCACTGTGAGGACCCCTCCATGGCATACTCGTCGGCAATACCACGACAGTTGGCGCCCACCATGGGGCAAGAGGCGCTTTAGGCTCTTCAGCGGGCGAGGACCAATATCTTCGCAGGAATCAACGAAACCGTAGCCATCGGCCACGTCCTCTTCTTCGGCAACGTTCCGATCGTCCCTCCCGACGAGTTCTAGATCCCGGCGAAGACAAACCCTACGCGGTGTTCGATCGTTCCTATCGGAGACATCCACCTCTTTATCGAAGAAACCAACTCAGGAACTAGTTCCCTGGGAGTCGGAGAAGCATCAAGACCCGCACGGACCGCCTACAGGCAGGATACGTTCGCGGAAGGATCGATGTCGAATCTCTCTTCGGAGTTTGCCGACAAAGATAGGAAAAATTCAAGGCCCACCCAAACCGCCCCTGTGCAGGATATAAAGGTGGAAGATCACTGCAAGTCCGCCGGCTTCGTCCGTGCATCTGGACAACAGAGATCCAAGTTCGTCGGCGTGGTTACCATCTTCGAACTGGCGCGTTGCGTTCAGAGAGAGGGCGAAAACCCCCGCGATTACCTTGCCAGGTGGCTCTGTATACGAGCCGATCTGGCCCACTACCCCAATGATGATGCCATGTATCACTTTGTGGAAGGACTGGACCACGGCACGCTTCTCCGGCATTCTCTAAGGCGGCAGCAGGCTTCGGGACGCCTTACTTTCGAAGGCATGGTAAACACCGTCAACAACTACGCGGAGGCCTAAGCGCCAGCTCAGACAACGCGTGCGCTCATTGAAGGAGACCCTCCGATTCAGCCACCGCCACCACCGCCTTCGGCTGCCATCGCCGCAGTTGCGCCACCACCTCTAGTCATCGTCGCTGCTTTTGCACCTCCACCCCCGTCATCGAGGAAAGTCCTGGCACCCTCCGACTCTGTGATTGACGCGCTATACGCCGACTTAAGTGCAGATTCAGAGGAGATAGACTTTAGTCAAGAAAAGCTAGACTCCGCCATGCAGGAGATGGAAGAGGAGTACACGCGTGACGAGCAAGCTAACAACACCATCACGTCTTGAGAGGTGTTCATCACCATTGGGACGGCGATGGATGAAGATCAACCCGGACGAGCTCCGCCTACAGCGCTAGACAAAGGCAAGGGACCACCTGTTGCTGCCGACGATGATCGCGCAAAGGTCATGCCCCCTCCGCCTAACCTAGTGCAACAGCCGCAGGAACTCAGCACCGGTCCGAGCAATAACAACACCGCAAACTTGCCACCTCCGGCATCTACGTCTGCTGCTGCCCAAGTTACTCTAGCTGATAGAGTGATGTACGACAATCTCCTCGTCGAGCCACTGACCGTAGCTCATATCCGGAACGTGACCCACCTTGACGAGAAGCGCCAGCAGCTGCTGGAGGAAGCGCAGGCCATCGCGGAGCAAGGCGCTAAGCTAGATCGAGATCTGGTCAACGCGCAGAAATCCATAGAGAAAGATAGAGCAATGGAGGCCGAGTACAAGACTCTGCTGCAGCATCAGAAGGCCAAGAAAGCTTCGGATCGTGTCATTAACGATCCTGGTGTACGGCGAAACCTAGGATAGGCTCCCTCGAAGCCGGCACAGGCCAAGCCATACATTGATAATGAAGGCAGGCAGGTGATGCCCACCCCTCTCCTCAACCTCGCCGTCGCCAAGACCCTTCTGGAGCAGGATAGATCGCTCGAGGCGGTGGACCAGGTATATGACCTAGTGGCCAAGGCGGTGAAGCAGCATGCAAAGGCTACCTATCAGAGGCTTGAGTCTGACCTAGCATTTTGCCAATCTAGCCAGCATAAGCCTCCAAGGGACAGATCTCCTCTTGATGTCGGGTCCCAGACGGGTTCATCAGAACAAAGACGGAGGGATGCGCGCAACAGGAAGGATGCTATCCCTATATCCCCCGACCACGGAGAAAAGGCCCAACCTCGTCGCCCATTGCCACCGCCCCACTCTCCCCGACATCGCAAAGACCCCAAGGCTCACCGTCGTACGGATATGCCCCCGCCAAGGCAGAGCGGCATCGTCATCCGCGACAACACGGAGCAGACCCGTCATGACGGAGAGTGCAACCAAGTGACACAAGAGCAGGTCGCGCCATGACCCTCCACGTCCAACAAGCAATCGCGGCAAGCGTGAGGCATCGCAGGAGGGTAATAGCAAGAAGGCTAACCCACCGCCACCTCCGCCTCCGTCGCCACCTAGCAGTCACCATGGCGGAGGAGGCCCACGTCATTCACGCAGCCCATCCCCTGTTGACAACAAGAAAAGAAACCCGGATCCATACGATGCACGTTCGTGGATCGATAAGATCCACGAGGCCCGGGAAGGACCATACCTAGGACCACGTTGCTTTGGACCTGCGATACGGTCTGCAACTTACCCCAAAGGTTTCCGGATTGACAAGACCATCAAGCCCTATGACGTCACCGCTAAGCCAGCTACATGGTTGCAGGATTACGGCAACACGGTAGAGATTGCCCGGGGTAACCCCAACATTGCCGCCAAGTATCTCCCTTTGATGTTGGCGGGCATAACCCGTCAATGGATTAATGACTTGCCGGAGAAATCCATCTGCAATTGGTTGGACATGCAAGAAGCGTTCACCAAGAACTTCGAGGGTACATACAAATGTCCCTGCACTATTGGCGATCTACAGCGGTGCGTGCAAGAGAAAGACGAGACATCTCGCTCTTACCTCTCCCGCTGGCTAGATATGAAAAATTCCTGCGCAGGGGTGCATGCTCATACCGCCATGGCCGCCTTCATCAATGGGTTGGAAAGGGGCACGTTGCTCCGACATAAGCTGAAGCGCTTGCAGGACAATCACCAGCTTGACTTGAACCAGATGATTCAGTTGGCTAGTGAGTTCGCAGCTGCCGATGATGATGCTCGCGGCTCTCTGCGGCAACGGCCGTTCCAACTCAAGCTCGGAGGAACAACAGCACAAAGCAGAAAACCGCTCCAGAAGAAAAGCAAACTCCCAACATGGTCGCTATGACCTTCGCAGGACGAGGTGATGGTGGACAACATGGCCGAGGACGGGGAGCTGGTCGTGGGCAGCAGCGAGGAAGTGAAACTACCTCGGCAGCGCTCTGCGTTCCCCATACCTACGAAGAGTACCGCGATATGTCGTGCCTCGTACACCTCGATGTCAACGGCAAGGCCACCCATACCAATCGACACTGCAAGTTCGTAAATGACCTCAAGGAGGACCCGGAGTCCGGCTACAAGCAAAGTCGGAAGAATAGACCGCGAGGCAAGGGCAAGGGGAAGAAGAAGGAGAAGGAGTCCAAGGATTCAAGTGACATGGACGAGGACGTTGGCCCCAAGCACGCCGCTAAGGGCGACGACAAAGGCAAGAACCCCTTCGAGAAGAAGGCGGCAGTCTACCACACTTTCCTTGACACCCCCACCGTCCGACAACAGAAGACCTCTATGAGGATACTTATGGCTACTCTACCCCCAGTTCCCCAGTACCTGCGCTGGTCGGAAGTTCCAATTACTTGGGACAGGAAGGATCACCCAGACCTTATCCCTACGGAGAATCAATATGCCATGGTCATCAACCCTTTGATTGACGACATTGAGTTCACCAAGTGTATGGTGGATAGTGGAAGCAGCATCAACATCATGTACCTGGATACACCGCAGAAGATGAACTTGACGGAGGCAAACCTAAGGCGGACCAACACCATCTTCCACGACGTAGTTCCTGGTCGGGAGGCTCGGTCCCTTGGGTGCATCACACTTCAGGTTGCCTTTGGCGATGTTAATAATTACCGCCAAGAGCGCATGACCTTTGAGGTGGTCCCCTTCAAGAGCGTGTACCACGTCATATTCGGCCGCGACATATTCCACACCTTCATGGCCAAGCCATGCTTCGTCTACAACAAACTCAAGATACCCGGACCAAACGGTGTCATCATCGTATCCGGAAGCTTTACCAAAGCTAGGGACTGCGAGATTAATGAAGCAGCCTACACGGAAGCTGTCCTCTACAGCGAAGAATTCAAGGAGATCCAGATCAAGGTCGATGACTCAAAGATGCCCGCGTCGAAGAAACATATTTCCGACTCCGCTCCAGCATTCAAGGATGCCATCGAGACCAAGCCGGTGGAACTTGTGGTAGGCGATGCCTCCAAGACCACCGCCATTGGGACGAACCTGGTGTTGGAATTATGCCCTAGAGGCAATAATAAAGATGTTATTGTTATAATTCTTGTTGATGATAAAGTTTATATTCCATGCTAGAATTGTATTAAGCGGAAACTTTGATACTTGTGTGGTTTATGAACAACACCGTGTCCCTAGTACGCCTCTATGGACTAGCTCATTGATTAATGATGGTTAAGGTTTCCTAACCATAGACATGAGTTATCGATTAATAATGAGATCATCTCATTAGGAGAATGATATGATGGACAAACCCAAATCAAACAGAGCAATTAGATCGTGTCATCGTGTTCATCTTTGCGAAGCTTTTTCCTATGTCAAATATTGTATTCCTTAGACCATGAGATAATACGACTCCCTAGTATCGGAAGAAATCTTTGAGGTCATCAAACGTCATCCTATGTGAGGGTGATCATAAAGGTGTCTCTCAGGTGATCGGAAAGTACTTGTTGGGTTGTATGTATCGAGATGGAATTTGTCCCTCCCGAGTCGAAGAGATATACTTCGGGCCCACTCGATAATCGATATCAACACCGCTTGCAAGCACATGGTTAAGGAGTTAATCACAAGGTGATATCGGATTACGGAACGAGTAAAGTACTTGCTGTGAACGAGATTGAACTAGGTATGCCGATACCAACGATCGAATCTCGGGCAAGTAAAATATCGCGTGAAAAAGGGAATACATATATGGGATTAAATTGAATCCTGGCATCGTGGTTCATCCGATATGATCATCGATGAATATGTGGGAGTCAATATGGGTTTCCAGATCCCGCTGTTGATTATTGATAGAAGATCATGTCTGCATATTCTCGAACCCGTAGGGTCACACACTTAACGTGCCTCGACGCTAGGATAGAATGGATAATTGGTTTATGAGTTTTTGTTCGGAGTGTCGGATGAGATCCAGGACATCACGAGAGGTTCCGGAATGGTCTGAAGAATAAGATTCATATAAAGGAAAGCAGTTTTTGGATTTCGGAATCGTTTCGGAGTATTCGGTATTGTACCAGAAGGTTCTAGAAGCTTCCGGAGTGGGACCAACGTGGCCTAAGAGGGAGTGCCCTGGACGCTTTGGGCCAGGGGAAAAAGGCCCCATAGGCCCAGCCGGCCAAACCCTAGGGAAAACCCTAGGGAACCCTTCTAGAAGGAGGGGGAAAACTTGCCCCCCACTCCAACCCTTGGGGCCGCCGCCCTAGGGCTTGGAGGAGGGGCCAATGGGGCCGGCCAGCCCCCTATATAAGGTGGGCAGGGGCGCACCCCTCCCCCTCCACTCCTTCAACCCTAGCCGCCAACTGCTGCCCCTTCCTCCTCTCTCTCTCTCTCCCGACTGCGTGTAGGCGAAGCTCTGCTGCAGAAATTCTCCACCATAAGCACCACGCCGTCGTGCTGCAGATCCAATCTATATCTCCACCCCACTTGCTGGACCAAGGAAGGAGGATACGTCGCGACACCGTACATGTGCATCTCTCGGAGGCGCCGCCACTTGCGGCATAGGATCGGATCGGATCGCGAGGAGGAGACGGCTAGTACGACTACATCAACCACGTTCTGTTGAACGTTTCCGCTGTGCGATTTCTTCAAGGGTATGAAGATCTCATCTATCTCTCTCGTTGATTGCATCTCCTAGATTAGATCTTGGCTTTCTTGTTTGCATCCATAGAATTTTTTTGATTTACTATGCTGCGAAACCCTTCAGTGGTATCAGAGCTAGATCTATGCGTAGATGTGTTTCACGAGTAGAACGCAACATGCTTGTTGCGGGTGTCACATCCCAAAATTTTCCAAATTTTGAAATGTGAAAAATAAATAAACAAGATAAAACTTTGTTGAAATTCAGGGTGAGAAGAAACTTTTTGAATCCAATTGGAAACTTTCAAACCTATTTGGACCAAATAAATCCTAAAGGGATTTAATAAGATAAACAATTAATAAATAAAGATTTGATAGTTGGAATTAATATTTCAGATCTTTTAATAAATAGATTTGTTTTTCAAAAAGCAAAAGGTAAATTTAGAAATAAAGATTATTTTATAAAGCCAAATTAAAACTTGGCCAAGCTTTTGAAATAAAATATTTCTATTTGATAAAAAGAGTATAGGTCTATTTAAATAAAATAATGAGGATTTATTAATATCCAATTTTATTTAAGTAAATGCTTTCTCCATTTTAAATAAACACTAAAATTTGTTAATTTATTTTAAAATAAGTTTTCCAAGTGTTTTATTTATTCAAATAAAACCTACTGAAATGATTTTTGTATTATTTAGATTTCAAATGGAGATTTTAATAAATCAAAACCTATTTGAATTAATAACTATGGACTATTTTATTTAATTATTAGATAGATCCTAAAAAGAATAAAAATATTATATTATTTTGGGCTTTGGTTTGTGTTGTTAAACAGAACTAAAACTCAATACAAAGTTTGGTGGAAGTTTGATTTGAATTGGTGTTTGAATTGTTTTTTTGAAAATCAAAACAGAAAATCAAATAGAAAAAGAAAAAGCAATCTGTATAAAAAATGAAACAACTCAGCCCAGCCCATTCGAGCCCATCTGGCCCAGAGGCCCACTCCCTCTCTTCTCCCGCAGAAAATTTTTCGAACCAGGGAACACACCCACTCCGCCACTGACTGCCAGGACCCACCTTCCCCTCTCTCTCACTCACTGTCAAGCGGGCCTTGTGACCACGTCAGCGTCTTCAACCACGCGCGACTAGTTCTTCTCCCTCTCTCCCGTTTCTGCTAGCAATCCGCGGATTAAATTCACCTTAACTCCGTGAGTAATCGCTGTTGCAACTACGCCCTACTAATCACCCCTCTCTGCCCTTCATTTCCCCTCAGACATCGCAGCAAAGGAGCCCCCAGGCCGTCCCCATTATCACCTACACCGCCGCTGCTTCCGACGCTTTCCGGCAGCAATTCCGGCCAGCCCACGCCTCCCCTTGCTCCCTGGCGCACACGAGCTTGCTTTCCACCTCCTGGCGAATCACCCCTTAGCGCCAGCTCGCCCGCGCGTGCTCTGCAACGCCGACAACATCTCCAACAGAGCAACGCTGCCGTCCGCTTCAACTCCGGCGACGCCTCCTCGTAAGGCACGTCTCCCCCTCCACCTCTTGATGACCCTCCCACACTCGCCACTCTCCCACGCATCTAACCATGAATTTATTTTTCTCTGGCGCGCTCTGTAGCTTCGCCATCGTCGACGTCTGACCGCACCCGACGCTAGGAGCATCTCCGACGAGGAATCCCGGTCGCATCTGAGCGCCCCTCGCCAAGACGACCACACGTTGAGCTTCGGCACCTCCTTGCGAACACGGTGAGCACCCTCCCCCTCTTCCTCGCTTCCTGTATCGCCGGCGCCACCGCGAGCAGAGCGTGCTCCGCCAGACGCCGCTGCCAGTGCCGCCCATTCCTGGTTAACCTCACAGCAGCCGTTGGATCATCATCTAGTGGCTAGGATATAACAGCTTAGCGAAGAGGTATTGGCTGATCTGCACCGTGTGATCTAAATGAGATCCTATGGTCTGTAACAGTCGATCCAAACGAAATGGTACCGACCAATAAGGACACGCCGCGTGGCACTGGTTTGGTTTAAAACAGAATTTAGAATCTGATTTAAATGCAAACTTGTAAATTGCATAACTTTAAATCTACACGTCCAAAATTTGCAAATTTTATATCAATGGAATCAGTAGAACATGTACTTTGCAACCATGCAATTTGTTTAATGATTTTCTTCTGGTAAATTGGTTGAGTTTGCAGAAACATGTGTAGGCTTATTTTGAATATAAAAATTGTTCTAGATAAAATTTTAATGTGAAATCTTTGCAAAATGATTTGTTGTGAACCTACTGACCTTAGGAACCAACTTTTGGATTTAAAAATGAATTTTGTGAAGTTTAGGAATAAATACTTGAATTAGCTCATTTCTAGTCAAATAAAAATATTGATTTTGATATGGAAATGATTTTTGAGTAAAATCTTTGGGAAATGTTTTGATTCAAACCTTCTGACCCTAAACACCAAGTTTTGTGAATTAACAACTTATTTGATGAACAATACAAAATTATTGCTTTGATAAAAGCATTTTCAAACACATAAAATAATGAATTGGCTTAAAAATGGTTTATAGATAAAACCTTTTGCAAATGGTTTTACCACTTTAGTAAAATGACCACTTTGAACTTTATAATGTGTAGAGCCTAGTAGAAACCACCTTTGCAAATAAAACTATCTTTTGCATGCTTGCATGCATGAACTTGTTCATGTTATTTTATGTGTGATGAATTGTTTGAATATTGGTTGGAATGCTAGTTGAATTTTTTTTTTGCTTGATTGATTTGTAGTGAAGTTAGAAGAGTGTGATATTAGCAAGATCAAGAAGTGAACCAACATTCTCTACCAAAAAGGCAAGTGACACTATCATCCAAGTCCTACTATTTTCATTATACTTAGTGGATTTTTGAAACATGCATGATAAGGTTTACTATATTTTATGCTATGCTAAAATACTAATAGGATACCCTTATATATTACTTAGTGGAAACAATGTAGTTGTAGTATGCTTAGACCAGCTATATATTTGGGATGGGATACATGTTATGATTATATGAAGTATTGAAAAGACTTATGTTTTATATAATAAAACAAGTACTCAATGAACCACCTGGGTGGACAAGGATACTCAAGGTTGGACAAGGTGGCAACAAAAGGAACCATGTTTATATGGCAATGTCTTTTTGTTGTGCACTAGAATAAAACCACCCAGGGACTTAGAGATTGAACATGTTTCTCGTACAGTGGCTTCCGTGTACAGCCACATGCTAAATGGGCTCTGGCTTAGTCAACTACATAGTGGAAGACCCATGCATTGGCATCTTCAGGTTAACTAGATTTGTGCTAGGGAACTTGGAACCCTACATTGGTGCCTGGAAGACAAGCTAGCATTGTGTATTGGGAGGACTTCTATGGAAAGACTTTGTCACATTCTCAATCTGCCAGTACTCCATCTTGGTGAGTACTTATCCAGCGGCCACTGGTGGCATCAAGATGAGATTGTGTCATGTGGGTAAAGTGTACAACTTCTGCAGAAGATCAAAATTCTAAGTACTTAGCCGTGTCCCCGGTTATGGACAATACTGAGCAACTAAGGCCTGAAGCTATGGAAGATATCGACATTCCAATTTCTCAAAGTTAAAACTTGAGGGTGACAACAAGGGATTTTGAAACACTTGGAGTTTTCCAAGAAGTTCAGAAAGATTTGACAAAAGATCAAAACTATTTTGAAAATATAGGATAAAACTATATTGCTTTCTGCAAATGAGCCTAAACCCTACTTAGCCAAAAATGCATGTAATGATAGGATCCACTTATTTCTACATAGTAGTGAAACTTGCCAATACAATTCAAATGTATTGACCCTTGTGGCTGCAACTTATTATGTTGCAGGTTTATTTGATGTTAGTGAAGTTTGTTGAATAGGATTACAAGTCTACAACCAACATGTTTGCCTGTGGCACTTTGAAGATGAAGGACCCCATGCTATTGTTATATTCTGCTACATTGTAATGAGATAGCCAAATGAGCTATGTAAGATGTAATAATTTATTTTATTCCTGGTTATAAAGTTGTATTATGACCTTTGTTTCTTGATATTACCTCTTAACTGTGGATGCTAGCTATTGATCCAGGGACTAGCATTGTAAACACAGGGATCTCTACCTTATTAAAGGTTGGGAACCTTACAGCGGGCGTTGATGTTTTCTGTTGCAAGCGTCTTGTTGTGTATTTCTTATGGTGCGACATAGTGAGATCGAAGCGGTCCAGGCCAACTTTACGCGACCTCGTTCGCGAGACCGGCTCCGCACTTGATGTGTGGCTTGTTCCACACATGCGGCTGGTGGATGCCAGTTTCTCTCACTATAGTAATCATGGGATTTACACCAGATGTTAGCAACCATAATATCACCGTTGTGGCTTTCCGTAGGTAAGAATCGTTCTTAGCTTGTTACTCACATAAGCCACGTCAAACATGCAACAACAAAGTAGAGGCGTCTAACTTTATTTTGCAGGGAGTGTATTGTGATATGGTATGGCCCAAGACATGGTGTGTGTGTTGTATGCAATGATCATGTTTTGTAATATTTCACGACTTGCATGTCGATGAGTACACAACCGGCAGGAGCCATATGGTTGTATTTATAATTGTGTATGACCTGTGTGTCAACTTCTTATACGCCATGTAATAGCTTTACTTTATCGCTAAGTAGTTAGCAATAGTTGTAGTTGCTATTCGTGGTGGAGGCAATCATGGTGGAGTGATGGAGATCATGCTGGCGCGCACAAGATGGAGATCATTGCACAGAGATTGGCTATACCATGTCACATAAAATTATATGCATGTGATGTTTATCCTTTTATGTATCTTATTATGCTTAGATCGCGACAGTAGCATTATAAGATAATTCCTCACTTAAAGATCAAGATAAAATTGTGTTCTCCCCATGTATGCACCGTTGCGAAAGTTTGTCGTGTTCAAGCACCTCGTGATAATCGGGTGCTATAAACTCTACGTTCACATACAAAGGGTGCAAGCCAGTTTTGCACACGCGGAAATACTTGGGTTTGACTTGATGAGCCTAGCATGTACAGACATGGCCTCGGAAAACACGAACCGAATGGTTAAACATGAGTCATATGAATGATATGATCGACACTTTGTTGTCCACCATTGAAACCACATCTCTTCTCGTGAATATCGGATTAGGTGTGGTGAATTTGGATTGTGTTCACTAAACAACTTGAGGGATGTTGAATTTAGTGGGAGTTCATGTAGTAATTTGATTAAGTTGAACTAGTTATCATGAACATAGTCTAAATGGTATTTGCAAATTTTGTAGATCAAATGGCTAAGTCCAACTTCAACTTCAACGTTTTTGCTGAGAAAGAAAAGCTTAAGAACAATGGGTCTAACTTCACCAACTGGTTCCGCAATCTGAGAATCATTCTCGCTGGCGGACAAAAGGACTATGTACTAGAGAAAGCGCTAGGTGACGCCCCTGCTACTGATGCGCCGGCTGATGAAAAAGCTGTTTATCAGTCATGCAAAGATGATTATGGAGTGATTAAGAGTACCATGTTGTTTGCTATGGAACCGGACCTTCAAAATCGTTTTGAGGAGATCGCCGGGCCCTTTGAGATACTTGAGGAACTGATAACCATGTTTCAGACTCAAGCCCGTTCTGAGAGATATGAGATCTCTGAGAAGTTCTTTAACTGCAAGATGGAGGAAGGGAGTTCCGTTAGTGAGCACGCCATTAAGATGTCGGGCTACACTCAACGTCTTGAGCAACTGGACTGGAAGATTCTAGAAGAGCTCAAGATTGACAGAGTTCTGCAATCACTCCCTCCTAGCTACAAAGGTTTTGTAGTTACTCACAATCAAATTGGTTCCACTGATACGATCACTGAGCTCTTCGCTAAGCTGAAAGCTGCGGAGGTGGACATCGAGAAGGATAATCATGTGTTGATGGTCAACAAGACCCCTAGCTTTAAGAAAGGTAAGGGTGCAAAGAAATCCTTCAAGAAAGGCAGCGGCAAGCGCGTTTCCCCTGCTGAGAAGAAGCTCAAGTCTGGACCTAAGCCGGACACTGAGTGCTTCTATTGCAAGGACAAGGGTCACTGGAAGCGCAACTGTCCGAAGTACTTCGCAGACAAGAAGGCTGGCACCATTAAAGGTATATTTGATATACATGTTATTGATGTTTACCTTACTAGCGCTCGTTGTAGTGCCTGGGTATTTGATACTGGTTCAGTTGCTAATATTTGTAACTCGAAACAGGAGCTACAGAATAGACGGCGGCTAGCAAGGGATGAGGTGACTATGCGCGTTGGCAATGGATCAAAAGTTGATGTGATGGCCGTCGGCACGCTCTCCTTAGTTTTACCTTCGGGATTAGTTTTAGACCTTAATAAGTGTTATTATGTGCCTGCGTTGAGCATGAACATTATATCTGGATCGTGTTTATTGCAAGACGGTTATTCATTTAAATCGGAGAATAATGTTTGTTCTATTTATATGAATAACATCTTTTATGGCCATGCACTTGTTGTGAATGGTTTATTTCTTCTGAATCTCGAAAGCAATGAAACACACATCCATAACATTGAGGCTAAGAGATGCAAAGTAGGTAGTGATAATTCAACTTATTTGTGGCACTGCCGTCTAGGTCATATTGGTGTAAAACGCATGAAGAAACTCCATTCTGATGGACTTTTGGAGTCTCTTGTTTTTGAATCATTTGACACATGCGAGCCGTGCCTCATGGGAAAGATGATCAAAACCCCGTTCTCCGGAATAATGGAGCGAGCAACAGACTTTTTGGAAATCATACATACCGATGTATGCGGACCAATGAGTGTTTTGACACGCGGTGGATATTGCTATTTTCTCACTTTTACTGATGACTTAAGTAGATATGGGTATATCTATTTAATGAAACATAAATCTAAAACGTTTGAAAAGTTCAAAGAATTTTAGAACGAAGTGGAAAACCATCGTAACAAGAAAATTAAATTTCTACGATCCGAGCGTGGAGGTGAATATTTGAGTTATGATTTTCTCACGCATCTTAAAGCAAGCGGAATCGTTTCGCAACTCATGCCACCCGGAACACCACAGCGCAATGGTGTGTCTGAACGCCGGAATCGAACTCTATTAGATATGGTGCGATCAATGATGTCTCTTACAGATTTGTCGTTATCATTTTGGGTTATGCATTAGAAACCGCTGCATTCACTTTAAATAGGGAACCATCTAAATCCGTTGAGACGACACCGTATGAACTATGGTTTGGTGCTAAACCTAAGTTGTCGTTTCTTAAAGTTTTGGGATGTGAAGCTTACGTCAAGAAGTTGATGCCGGACAAGCTCGAACCCAAAGCGGAGAAATGCGTCTTCATAGGATACCCTAAGGAAACGATTGGGTATACCTTCTACCACAGATCCGAAGGCAAAGTGTTTGTTGCAAAGAACAGATCCTTTCTTGAGAAAGAGTTTCTCTCGAAAGAAGTGAGTGGGAGGAAGGTAGAGCTAGACGAGGTTATTGAACCTTCTCTCGAGTTGGAGAGTAGCACAACACCTGAAATTGTTCCAGTGCCGTCTGCACCAACAAGAGAGGAAGCTAATGACGAGGATCATGAAACTTCGAACGATGCTACTACTGAACTTCGCAAGTCGACAAGGTCACGTGCCACTCCTGAATGGTACGGCAACCCTGTCTTAACCGTCTTGTTGGTAGACAACAGTGAACCTACGAACTATGAGGAAGCAATGATGAGCCCAGACTCTGAGAAATGGATAGAGGCCATGAAATCCAAATTGGGATCCATGAGCGAAAACCAAGTATTGACTTTGGTGGACCCTCCTAGCGACTGTAAGGCCATTGAGTGCAAATGGATTTTCAAGAAGAAAACAGACGCATATGGTAATGTTACTGTCTATAAGGCTCGACTTGTCGCGAAAGGTTTTCGACAAGTTCAAGGTGTTGACTACGATGAGACTTTCTCTCCCGTAGCGATGTTTAATTCCATTAGGATTTTATTAGCAATTGCTGCATTTCATGATTATGAAATATGGAAAATGGATGTCAAGACTGCGTTCCTCAATGGCAACATTGATGAAGAGTTGTATATGATACAGCCCGAAGGTTTTGTCGATCCTAAGGATGCTGATAAGGTATGCAAACTTTAGCGTTCTATTTATGGACTGAAGCAAGCATCTCGAGTTGTAACCTTCGTTTTGATCAAGTGATCAAGAGCTTTGGATTTGTTCCAAATTGCTACGAAGCTTGTATCTACAAGAAAGTGAGTGGGAGCTCAGTGACATTTTTAGTACTATATGTGGATGACATATTGATTATTGGAAATGACATTGGTATGCTTAACGATGTGAAGAGTTATTTGAATAAATGTTTTTCAATGAAAGACCTAGGAGAAGCTGCTTATATATTAGGCATAAAAATCTATAGAGATAGACAAATACGCCTAATAGCTTTAAGCCAAAGTACATACCTAGACAAAGTTCTGAAAAGGTTCAGAATGGATAAAGCAAAGAAAGGTTCGTTGCCCATGTTATCAGGTAAGATATTGAGCAAGGCTCAGTGTCCGGCTACGGTAAACGATAGAGAAACTATGAGAAAAGTGCCATATGCCTCGACCATAGGTTCTATCATGTATGCCATGCTGTGTACTAGACCGGATGTCCAATGCTCTTAGTTTGATGAGCAGATACCAAAGTGATCCAGGAGTGGAACACTGGACAGCCGTAAAGAACATCCTAAATTATTTAAATAGGACTAAAGAAATGTTCTTGGTCTATGGAGGTGATGAGCAGCTCGTCGTAAAAGGTTACGTCGACGCTAGTTTTGACACCGACCTGGATGATTCGAAATCTCAGACAGGATACGTTTATATTTTGAATGGAGGAGCTGTGAGCTGGAGAAGCTGCAAGCAAAGCGTGATCGAGGGATCTACAGTAGAAGCGGAATGCATGGCTGCTTCAGAAGCATCAAGTGAAGGAGTTTGGATCAGGAACTTCATCACTGAGCTTGGTGTGGTTCCAAGTGCCTTGGACCCACTGGAGATATTGTGCGACAACACTAGTGCCATAACACTGGCTAAGGAACCAAGATATGATCCAAAGACCAAGCACATCAACCGTCATTTTCATATAATTCGAGATCATATAACAGATGGAGATCTGGAGATTAGCAAACTACATACGGATCTGAATGTCGCAGATCCGTTGACTAAACCTCTTCCATTCCACGAGCAAAACATGATCAGCACCTTAATGCCATGGGTGTTAGATTGTTGCCATATGTAAACTAGATTATTGACTCTAGTGCAAGTGGGAGACTGTTGGAATTATGACCTAGAGGCAATAATAAAGATGTTATTGTTATAATTCTTGTTCATGATAAAGTTTATATTCCATGCTAAAATTGTATTAAGCGGAAACTTTGATACTTGTGTGGTTTATGAACAACACCGTGTCCCTAGTACGCCTCGATGGACTAGCTCATTGATTAATGATGGTTAAGTTTTCCTAACCATAGACATGAGTTGTCGATTAATAATGAGATCATGTCATTAGGAGAATGATATGATGGACATACCCAAATCAAGCAGAGCAATTAGATCGTGTCATCGTGTTCATCTTTGCGAAGCTTTTTCCTATGTCAAATATTGTATTCCTTGGACCATGAGATAATGCGACTCCCTGTTATCGGAAGAAAGCTTTGAGGTCATCAAACGTCATCCTATGTGAGGGTGATCATAAAGGTGTCTCTCAGGTGATCGGAAAGTACTTGTTGGGTTGTATGTATCGAGATGGAATTTGTCCCTCCCGAGTCGGAGAGATATACTTCGGGCCCACTCGGTAATCGATATCAACACCGCTTGCAAGCATGTGGTTAAGGAGTTAATCACAAAGTGATATCGGATTATGGAACGAGTAAAGTACTTGCTGCGAACGAGATTGAAATAGGTATGCTGATACCAACGATCGAATCTCGCGCAAGTAAAATATCGCGTGACAAAGGGAATACATATATGGGATTAAATTGAATCCTGGCATCGTGGTTCATCCGATATGATCATCGATGAATATGTGGGAGTCAATATGGGTTTCCAGATCCCGCTGTTGATTATTGATAGAAGATCATGTCTGCATATTCTCGAACCCGTAAGGTCACACACTTAACGTGCCTCGACGCTAGGATAGAATGGATAATTGGTTTATGAGTTTTTGTCAGAGTCTCGGATGAGATCCAGGACATCACGAGAGGTTCTGGAATGGTCCGGAGAATAAGATTCATATAAAGGAAAGCAGTTTTTGGATTTCAGAATCGTTTCGGAGTATTCGGTATTGTACCGGAAGGTTCTAGAACCTTCCAGAGTGGGACCAACGTGGCCCCACTTGTCGCAGGGCTGCGTGGGCCTAAGAGGGAGTGCCCTGGCCGCTTTGGGCCAGGGGCACAAGGCCCCATAGGCCCAGCCGGCCAAACCCTAGGGGAAACCCTAGGGAACCCTTCTAGAAGGAGGGGGAAAACTTGCCCCCCACTCCAACCCTTGGGGCCGCCGCCCTAGGGCTTGGAGGAGGGGTCAAGGGGGGCAGCCAGCCCCCTATAGAAGGTGGGCAGGGGCGCACCCCTCCCCCTCCACTCCTTCAACCCTAGCCGCCAACTGCTGCCCCTTCCTCCTCTCTCTCTCTCCCGACTACGTGTAGGCGAAGCCCTGCTGCAGAAATTCTCCACCATAAGCACCACGCCGTCGTGCTGCAGATCCAATCTATCTCTCCAGCCCACTTGCTGGACCAAGGAAGGAGGATACGTCGTGGCACCATACGTGTGCATCTCTCGGAGGCGCCGCCACTTGCGGCATAGGATCAGATCGGATCGCGAGGAGGAGACGGCTAGTACGACTACATCAACCACGTTCTGTTGAACGTTTCCGCTGTGCGATTTATTCAAGGGTATGAAGATCTCATCTATCTATCTCGTTGATTGCATCTCCTAGATTAGATCTTGGCTTTCTTGTTCGCATCCGTAGAATTTTTTTGATTTACTATGCTGCAAAACCCTTCACCTGGATCCCAATAGGAAAGCTCGCTCGTCGAGTTCCTCCGTGAGAATAGGGACATCTTTGCCTGGCAACCTGCCGACATGAAAGGTGTACCTAGGGAATTTTCCAAGCACAACTTAAACATTGATCCAAAATGCAAACCAGTGAAGCAACCTCTACGACGCTTTGGAGATGAGAAGAGACGCGCCATAGGCAAAGAGATAGCTAGATTACATAAGGCTAGTTTTATCCGAGAAGTCCTTCACACCCAATGGGTGGCCAATCCTGTACTTGTCCCCAAAAAGGTAACCAAAGAATTAAGAATGTGTGTTGATTACACCGGCTTGAACAAAGCATGCCGCAAAGATCCGTTTGCTTTGCCTCGCATTGACCAAGTCATTGACTCGATGACTGGCTCGAAACTTTTTGTGTTTTCTTGATGCATACTCAGGATGCCACCAGATCAAGATGAGGAAGTCGGACCAACTGGCCACTTCGTTCACTACTCCATACGACACGTTTTGCTACGTTACGATGCCCTTTGGGCTGAAAAACACAGGTGCTACGTACCAGCGGACAATGCAACGTTGCCTACACGATCAAATTGGTTGGAACGTTCACGCCTATGTGGACGATATAGCGGTGATGTCTAAAAAGTCAAATGACTTAATCTCCGACTTAAAAGAAACCATTTATAATCTTCGGAAATACAACATGATTCTTAACCCTAAGAAGTACGTCTTCGGGGTTCTATCCCGGCAAATTGTTGGGCTTCATCGTTTCCCAGCGTGGAATCGAGGTCAACCCGGAGAAAATCAAGGCCATCTTAAACATAAATCGTCCGACATGCCTAAAGGACATCCAACGACTAACAGGTTGTGTTGCAGCAGTTAGTCGGTTCGTCAGCCGACTTGGAGAGAAGGCTCTACCACTGTACAAGTTGCTAAAGAAGGCGGACAAATTCATGTGGACGGACGAAGCAGATGCAGTTGAAGCAGATCTAGGAGATTCTTTCCTCAACGCCCATCCTGGCAGCACCCGAGCCTGGAGAGCCCATGTTAATTTACATGGCGGCAACCAACCGGGTAATCAGCATCGTCGTCGTGGTAGAGCGGAAGGAACCAGGCTATGCGCACGGAGTTCAACGACCAATTTACTATGTAAGCAAGGTCTTGACGGAGTCCAAGCAGCGTTACCCGCACTACCAGAAGATAGCTTATGGAGTATTCCTTACTTCTCGGAAGCTGAGGCATTACTTTCAGGAGCACCCAATCACAGTAGTGAGCAAGACTCCACTGTCCGATATTATCAACAACAGCGACGCTACGGGAAGGGTTGCAAAATGGGGCATTGAACTTGCCGCCTTCGATATCACCTACAAGTGTCGCGACGCTATCAAGTCACAAACCTTGGCGGATTTTATTGCAGATTGGACAGAGATGCCAGATGCTACTCCGTTGCTGGAACCAGAGTACTAGGTGATGCACTTTGACGGATCAAAGCTGCTCAACGGCTCGGGGGCTGGTGTACTGCTACATTCACCAACTGGGGACAAGCTACACTACGTTCTGCAGATCCACTTCGAGGCTACAAACAACATGGCGTAGTATGAAGAACTCATTCACGGATTATGCGTAGCCAAGGATATTGGCATCAAGCGCATAGTTTGCTGTGGAGATTCCGACTCGGTTGCCCATCAGGTGGCTGGCACCTGGAATGCGCGGAACCCTATGATGGAGGCATATCGAGACGAAGTGGACGAGATAGCCAAGTGCTTCTTGGGCTACGAGGTCAAGTATGTACCTAAGGAGCAAAACAAGGCGGCTGGTCTGCTGTCTAAGCTTGGATCAGGGCGTAAACAAATTCCACCAGGAGTTTTCCTAGAGCATCTACGGACACCATCTATGAAGGGAGTAGACATCGACAACCCGGATAGAGTTGACTCTTTCGTCCACATGGTGGCAAAGGTCCCTCCGACTTGGACAAAACCGTTCATGGAATATCTCGAACACGGAACTTTGCCCGATGACGAGGTCGAAAAACGGCAAATAGTACGACGAGCAAAGGGCTATACCATAATAAATGGGTAGCTCTACAAAAGGAGCACTACTAGTGTATACCTTAAGTCTGTTTCCCAGCTAGAAGGTATTGAAATCCTACGCGAAATTCATCTTGGAGATTGCGGGCATCACGCCGCTCCTCGATCATTGGCCGCGAAAGCCTTCCGACAAGGATTCTACTGGCTGACTGCGAAGGCGGACACCGACAAGCTGGTTGAAACATGCATGGGATGCCAGTATTATGCCCGACAACCACATGTTCCTGCTGAAGAATTGCGAACAATACCAATAACTTAGCCGTTTGCAGTCTGGGGGCTAGACATGGTGGGACCGTTACAGACGGCACCATGTGGGTTTATGCATCTGCTAGTAGCAGTTGATAAATTCACTAAATGGATAGAAGCTAAACCCATTAGAAAGCTTGATGGGGCAACTGCCCTCAGGTTTGTCCGGGATCTAGTGGTGAGATTTGGTCTCCCACATAGCATTATCACCGACAACGGTAGCAACTTATCACTCGGAGAAGTGGAGGCATATTGTTGGGAGAAGGGCATCCGACTTTACCTTGCATCTGTGGCACATTCACAATCCAATGGTCAGGTTAAGCGAGCCAATGGATTAATTCTGCAGGGAATAAAGCCACGTCTTGAGGCACCGCTACATAGAGCAGCTGGAGCCTGGGCGGAAGAATTGCCATCTGTGCTGTGGAGTTTACGAACTACACCCAACAGATCAACCGGCTACACCCCTTACTTCATGGTATATGGAGCAGAAGCCAACCTACCTTCCGACATACTTCACGACGCACCAAGGGTTGCCGCCTACGACGAAGATGACGCTGAAGAATCCAGACGCCTAGATGTGGACCTTTTCGAGGAGGAGCGCGTTTTGGCATGCCAAAGATCCGCCATCTACCCGCAGAAGCTACGCAGCTACCATAGTCGCCGCGTTCGGCATCGCTCGTTTAAAGAGGGGGATTTGGTGCTCCGACTTAAGCATAAGAAGTCACACAAATTATCCCCGCCATGGGAAGGACCGTTCATCATAAGCAAGGCTCTACTCAATGGGACTTACTACCTCGTTGACAATCATGAACTGAAGGATAGAACCAATGAGGATCATAAGCGTAAGAGACGTGACCCGAATGATGACTACCCAGAGCTTGATCGGCCATGGAACATAGCATAGCTATGTCCTTTCTACACTTAGCATTTTTTATCTAATTGTGTACCTCTTATATGATCAATGAAATAAAGCTCTTTGGTTCACTCATATTTCTGAGTCTTTTACCTCATTTAGTGTTCATTTTTGGATCATATAAAACCTTTATGCACAAGCTTTGTAATTGCACTTGTGAAAATTCCGCCTACGAGTGTTAGCTTAAGTTTTCTGGTCTACACGTTCTTTGTCATTTTTATGTGGATTCTGGAGTAGTGACTTTCAGCACTTATTGTTAGCGATTTTGTGCTTAGGTGACGGTGCCATTGGGCATCATCACCTTAGCGCATGGTTCCGACAACAAGTCTTCCGACTCACGAAAAGTCAAGCATAAGAACCAAAGTAATGGATAAGCCAGCACTTGCTTAAAAAATATATACATGCTGAAAATAGTTCTTAAGTAGCAGGACATACACCATTGTTTTCCGCCTTAAGTTAACACATAGTTTTTTCCACATACACATTACATAGGAAACAAATATTACAAATTGTTTTTATTCCTCTGGCGCAGGCGACTTGGAAGCAACATCATCGGCAGCAGGAGAGTCACCCTCGAAGTCGGGAGTGTTGAGGGACTCGGAGGAGCTTTGGCTGCCGCCATCGATGGTTTTCATTGGCACGAAGACGTTAACGTCGACCAACTCGGCGACTCTGGTGTCATAACCCGCGAGTGAAGCCAAGATAGATTCGTGGTTTATCTTTTGGCCTTTGTCATCTACGTCGGGGATACCAGAGGTTACTATGTCGATGTCGGCATTCTTGTAATGTGCCTTGACCATGTACATCGCCATCCTTGCACCGGCCCGTGCACATGAAGCTTTACAGCTTGTGATAAGCTCGGGGGCTCGACGCAGGATGTCCGAGAACTTCGTCATAGAGTCCGATGCCTTGATATTGATCTGGAGGGGCTTGGCAATCTCTTTGCTCTGCGCGATGACGGTATTGATGAAGTTGCCGGCAAGTACCATGCATTCCTTTGGCGGAGGAGGCAACCGGGTTAAACCCATAGGAGCTGCGAATTTCCGACAAAGGAGCGCATGAGTTCAAAAATTCCGAGTATCTAGACTACAGAAATCCAAGACGGAGAAACACTTACTAAAGATGCTGGTCTTAGCCTGCCAGAGAGTCTCCGCCATGGAGTCCCGTTCTTGTTGGAGGAGCTTATACACTTCATGAAGGCGTTGATTTTTCTCATTAGCAGCTTTCTTCTGCTCTTTCAGGATAGCGATTTCCTCCTTCAAGCAGTTTATCTCCTCGGTTGCGGAGTCCTGTAGGACTTTCCTTGATTCTTCATGCATCTTCAGCATGTCCTTCCTCTCCTGCTTGAGGATCTTGTTCTCGCTATCCAGCTGCTGAATGTGCTTGGATTGCTCGGCAATATCCTTAGCCTTGGAAATGGTTTCTGCAAGTCAAAGAAAGACAATACACAGTGAGTACTCGGAGAATGCACAAGACCAAGCCTGAGTACGGAAAAAGAAAGGAAAAACAGACGCTTGCTCTTGATGAACTGTTCCTTCAAGAAGGCAGTTTGACCCTTTTCAGCTTCCAAGTCCACGCGCATCTTCTGGTACTTGTCGTTGGCCATGCCCCTCCGAGCATTCTCAATCTGTGGAAATAAGAAAGTTAAACGTTGTTTGGTCTACTTGGAGCATCTAGCCGGAAAATTTCCACCTAGACGCTCGGGGGCTACAGCGAGAGTTTTTAACTTAGCAATATGCTTAGTCTTTCTTTAAGCATCTAGTCGGAACTAATTCAATTTTCGATTAAAATCTTGGGGCCTACAGTATAAAGTTTTTAACTCGGTTGTATGCTTAGCTTCTCTTTAAGCATCTAGTCGGAACTATTTAAGTTACAACTAGAAGCTTGGGGGCTACAGTATTGAAATTTATAAACACTGCGTATGCTACTCTTAAAGCATCTAGTCGGAATAATTCATTCCATCTATATGCTTGGGGGCTACAGTGAGAAGTTTTCTAGCTTAGTCACTCTTAGAGCATTCAGACGCAAAGACCTATGGTTTTTCGTCTAAATCCTTGGGGGCTACAGTGGGATACTCATATAAAATGCAAAAGTCAAATAAAACTTACAAGTGCAATGATCTTGAGTTTGGTAGCACTCTCAGCCAACAGCTTGCCGAAGGATACACTGTTTCCTTTCAAGATCTCTTCTTGCCGGAGAATCTCCTCTAGACCACACGTGGGGGATGTTGGCGCCGCACCAAGAACCAGAGAAGTGCTACTCGGCGTAAGTGCCGGGTAGACTATCTTTGAAAACTCTATGGTTTTCTTGGATACGGGGGCGCCGCCTTCGACAGAAGTACCAACTTCCACCACCGCCTTACCGCTACCCATGGCATCCTTAGCCGGAGCTTCAGCCATTTGGTGTGTGGCACTTTCCTGCGTCGCCTGCTCGCCGATAACAGCAAGCTCGGTAGAGGCACCCGAGTCCACTTCCATAGCGGAAGGGCCAGCTGCTTCCTTGGCTTGAGAGCTTGTCGGAACAGACGAAGGCTTGACGATGGGAGTAACAGGGGCGATGGCGGGAGATGCGTCGCGGTGCAGCATATCCTTGATGGTTCTAGAAGCCCCCGAAGTTTTCGAGGTCTTCTTCAAGCTGGTCATGGCTTTCTTTCTGAAACGTGCAAAATGCATAAGTACAGGAATAAGACAGACAAATGGACAATGTCAGATGGAAAGAAGCTTACACAAGAGGGGGTGCTTTTGCAAAAGGGATCCCAGTAACCTTTATTTGCTCCGCCTCCAGGGCGGCGGTAGTCTTTTTGGAGGCTCCACCCTCCGTCTTCTTATTCTTACCTCCGCCGGTAGCATCAGAGGTGGAGCTCTTCCGCTTTCGCGCCAACGAGGCATCGTCGTCAGACACGACGGTGACTTCCTTCATCTTTGGATCATAGTTTTGAGGAGCCATGCTGTCCTCATCTATGTCGCTGAGCTGTTAAGTGAAGAACCGTCGTGTTAGATGAGATGGTAATGGCTAGACGAAAAAACTGGAGTATATGTCATACACGGAAAATAAGCAGTTACCTTTGGACACTTGCTCTCTAATAACATGTCGTAGGTGATGGCGAAGCCACGCTTCTTATCCTTCACCTTGACAATGTCCTTGAGGCGAAGCTTGATGTAGTCGCTCGAGAAGTTGTCCACGGAGATGCAGAGGCTATCCCTTCTATCGTTGGAATACTCGTGCATCAGCTTCGAGCGGTGCTGCAGAGGCTGGATCCGCCTGATGAACCCGCACATGGCTAGGTCTAGTCTGGTCAAACCCGTCTCTACGAACCACTCTATCCACCTTATAGCGCGGGAAGCGTCGATGTCGTAGGAAAGGGAGGCTTGGGATCTCCATGTCGAGGCTTCGGCGGCTGCTCCATCGATAAAGTCCGGGTACGTGACTTCTCGGCCAGCCAGAGGGATATCTGGGCCGTAGAAATACGTACGCTGCCAGTTCTTGCAGGACTCATGGCAGACGATGTCGAGGAAGCGCCGGCCAGGCAGGATCTTGAAGCTAATGGTGCCATAATTTCTAAGTTCGTCCTTGCTGGCCCCGGATTCGCGCTTGACGGTGAAGAAATAGATGAAGAGATCTAGCCTAGGCTTAATCCCTAAGTAACCCTCGCAAAGCGCCGCGTTATTGCTAAGCGCTAGGATACTATTGGGAGAGAGGTTTTGGGGCTGTACTCGGTAATGACAGGTCCTCTGGGGGCACGACGACGGAGCTCGCCGGCTTCGCCGCGGCTTTGCCTGACGCCACCATCGAAGGGGAGGAGCTGCTGCTGGCCATTGGGTGCGTTTGGAGGTGACTGGTGAGATGAGGAGTTAGGGTTTTTCGTGCGAGGCACAGAGAGCTCGAGGAGACGCTTGCCTGAGGAAGAAGAAGATGCAGGGGAGAATGAGGTGAAAAAGTAAATTTTCCACTGCGGTTACTATTTATGGTCTCCTGCATCAAGATTCGTGCAGCTTGATCGAATGGTTGCCACGTAGACGACGTGTGCGGAGACATGCGCGGAAATTTCGCCACGTACCAACCGTCGCCGCCAACGGTTCGTATCGCTCGCGCGGGAAAAGTGGACATGATTGGATTCTCTGCATGTGTAAGTTATGAGGCATTGCTGACCTATGTCTACGTCGCCCTAGCTGTCATAGGCAGATGAACCATCACATCAGAAGATTCTGGCATGGACAGATCCAGTCTGGCTACGGAAGAGTACGATGGAAGATTCAGCAATTCTCTGACTTACAGATTGAAGACGGAGAAAACCTTGCAGGGTTCTTTGGGAGAACTACAACATATTGCTTGATGATTTACCGACATCCACCTAGACGGAGCATTCAACATAAAGAGGCAAGACGGCGCAAGATCTCGGAGTTCTCCGGGGGCTACTGTTGGGGATATGCTATATGGGTATCCTTATAGCATATCTCTTATCCGGATAACCCGGGTCGCCCACAGTTGGTAGCATGGCCCATGGCCAGCTGGACGGCCCAGTTAGATGGATCCAGAAGGGAGGCCCATGCCGGATAAAGGAAGGCTACGGTGGAGTCACCAGCGTACCCAGAGCCTTGGAGTACAAGACACGCTAGACTAGTAATAAACGGTGTAGGACTCTGCAGCCTGTCCGGCTAGGACTTTTCCCTGTAACCCTAGGACCTGACGACTATATAAGTCGGGCCTATGGGAGCCTTTAGGGCATCGATTTACATACACCTCGCACAGAGAACCTATCTCTGCAATTCGGCGTATTGCCATTATAGTGATTTATAGCAGGAGTAGGATTCCGCCACCGTTGTGGGATCTGATCCTGGGTAAGCTATGTTACCTCGTACCCGTCAACCGTCCGCCTTTCCCCACGTCTCTAAACACGCACTCGTCGGCAATACCACGACATAGGATAACCCCAAAAATCAAGTTAAACTGGCCTTCAAAAGTAAGTTGATGTCTTTAAGTAATTGCATACTTGAATTCCACAATGAATATTATTTTTGTTGTGCACTACAAATCTCTTCGGTTAAGGTGGGTAAAAGATCCCCCGAGCATCTCTACGGTTGCCCATAAAAAGGAAAGTGTGCGGGTGGCATTACCTGTCCACTCAGGAAAATGGTGCAACACTTAAAAGTGTGTTGATTCTTATTGTCCTTGCGCCACGACAAAGTACCAGGTCCGATGGCATCTGGATGTTAAGCTTCTCCGTACCAGATGAAGTCACTTCCATGCTCTGATTTTTTTTCTGAGGTCATGAACAATAGAGCATAATTTATTAATGCATCAATAATTAATAGAACCAACAATATGTCATATTATACAAAATGTAAGTTTTTTTAATGCAAGTGATAAGGATAATATCGATTTCATATAGCTCGATAATGGAAAATACATGTGAACGAGAAACCACACTTGCTTGAGGTGCAGGAATATCAAACAAAATGGGCAGATTTATCTCAAATTTAAAAAAAATCAAGCAATGGGTTCAACATCTGGAAGATATATCCATATAGTCTAAGTCAAGAAAAATCAACAGAACATGATGCATATGCATCAAGTAGAATTTACATGTCCAAAGTGACCAAAGCTAAAGGATTTCATCTACCAGTTCCAGAAAAGAGATTCTACCGTGCACACGCTAGGTAGCGTGCGCAGTTTCACACCGTTTTATTCTTGTCAAAATGTTAAGTTTTTTGAATCGTGATGAAACATAATAACACAATACTACACTAATCTCAAAGCAGCAAATCACAACAAATCAATGGAAGGCACATGCACGCCACCTAGCGTGCATGCTAGAAAAATCACTCTCCTATCGGTTTCTAGAGCTATATATAAATATATATATATATATATATATATATATATATATATATATATAGTCCTTCTATCCTAAAAAAGATATCACAAATTTATCTAAATTTAAATGTATTTATATACTAAATAGTGTTTAGATACAACCAAATTTAGACAAAGTTGCAATTTTTTTTTAAGACGGAGGGAGTAAAGAAATGAACATGGTAAACTTTAGTAGAATCTCATAAGGCAATTTAGCGTTTGGGGTCCGTGTCTCACATACCTTACTATGCTCATGCCTATAGTTTCAGAGCTACAAAGTGTGAAGCAAATGAATGAAAGTTAAATAGGGTGTGGAATGTCCGAAATTCCAATTCAGCCACGGGTGCAAATGAATTCATTGTGTGAAAAATATATTTTAAAATGTTAAAAAAGTTAAAAAACAAATATGTGCATGTATATTCCTACAGTAAATATTCGTACACAAGTTTGCGGGTGAAAAGAGCATTTTAGATGTCTCATGTAAAATGACAAATTTCAGTGCTCCAACGTGTCTGTTCACGAACATGTTTTTTTTGTCTTTTTTACACAAGCCACAGAAAATGTTCATTCTCTCCGAAAACTTGTGTACGGGCATAGAATGTCCGGATGTATATGCGTAATTTTTGTTCAGATTTTTTTTGACAATTTTAATTTTATTTTTTATATATTTTTTGTAATAGGTTCATTTGCACCTGGTGCCAAAACACCACCTCCGTGGAATGCCGACATGAGCTAATGCATTTAATAATTTTGGAAAATCAGAATTTTTTCAACAATAAATGGGAGATTCAGCTAGAACATCATCAATTAAAAGATGGATCCAAATCTATGGATATGAATATTGTCTAAGACTAAATATGGTTGAACATGACATGATACAAATGCCCGAAGTACTATTTGACTTGACTAAAGCTGTAGCAAATCAGATATCGATTCTCTCTTTGGAGCTACACAACATATAAATGAAAGAACAAGTAAACAAAGTTAAAAAATTTCTAGATACCTATCATAGTCCGATAGGAACAAACCTCAGGACTATCATATGGCCGTTTGTATGGCGCACCACACGTCCAACGACGCATGGCTGGTGCTATATAACGATGGACAACACACCATCTCTCGTCCATAAGCCCTAACATTGTTGCCAACGTCGTCGTCACCATAGCCGTCGCTTCCCACTAGTGCAGACTCCCCCCTCTAACATCGGTTGGGAGGGCCCTCTAACAGCGGTTGTAGAACCGCTGTTGAGGGTTCGGTGTTAGAGGGGGGCCCCTTTAACACCGGTTCTTATACGAACCGCTGCCGCGGCAGGAAAACGGCCTAAATCTCTGCCGCGGCAGAGTTCTGTCGCGACAGGAAAACGGCCTAAATCTCTGCCGCGGCAGAGTTCTACCTCTGCCCCGTTCTGGGCGTATTTCTGCGGGAGGGGGAGGAGGAATCGATCGGAAGCGGTATACACATACATCGTCATCGGTACATACGAGTACATGAATAATTAAGCAACTATTATTATACACAAACATCGTCATCGGCACATACCGTCATCGGCACATACATCGTCATCGTTCATTTTGGTGGATATCTAAAGAGTTCTCCGCCAGGCGTGACGACCTCATCAAGTATGAACCCCGCCAGTTCCTCTTGAATGGCTCGTATGCGGTCAAATGGTAGGAGTTGGTCCCGCATCCGTTCGATCTGAATATATATGAAGAATGGGGTCAATATATATATAAGAATAAAACTCAACACAATTGATGGTAATAAAATAATGTTGTGTACTTTGTTTACTTACTCTAAGTTGTTCTAGTGCGGCTTGGCCCGTCGCACATATCGTGTTGCGAATGAACTCGCAAACATAGTACCCACATAAGTTATTGCCGGGTCCCTGATGCGCGCACTTTACGAGAATAGAGAGTTCAATCAAAATAATAATCAATAAAGCATGATATAATGGAATTGGAAGCAGAATCAAAGAGATACGCAGACCTAGCTAGCTAGTATTACTTACATTTTGGTCTACAAATTTTAGTTCTTCTGACCATTCACCCACGGCCCTGCCCGTGAACCTTTTCCAAACCCTGTCCGACAAAGAAAATGGATAAAGGAGTAATTAATTACTTGTTGTCACGAAAGTTGCCAATCTAGTGCGATAATATGATTGAAATTACCTCTGGAGCATCTCTCTAAAGTCTGCCCATATCTTTTTTTCTTTTCGTAACGAGTCCATGACAAGGACTTTTCCTGAGTCGGGTTGAATGACTAGCAGAATAAAGTGGAACCTACGCACGCATAACTCATCATCAGTTACACTTAACATCGAGTAAGCCGAAACAGAATGTGTACAAGAGAGAGGGTAACAGTACTCACGAGAAGTTGTAAGGCAATAGTATTTCCCTTTTGGTTTGTTGTCTCAGTAAAGACTTTAGCAAGTAATCTTCTGTTTGCCCGGGTTTGGTTCTTACCACTTCTTCATGAACTCTATTTGGGTCAACAAACCCAATGTCAAAAGGGCCTCCTTTGATGCATTCCATAACCTTTTTCCTGCATAATAGTATATACATATATGGTGAGCATATATATATACATGCAAATAATGAAGTGAATGAGATGAGATATAAATTACAGAAATAGTACTTACACACAATAAAGGCTGATGGCAGCTTTGTCGAGTTCCTTCTGATTGAATAGAAAATGCAAGTCTTGAATGTTGAAGTCGATCGTGTCGTCTCCGCACAAGAAAATCTGATCTCTTATATGCGCTGTGATCCATTCTTCCTTTCTCGTCTTGCAGAAATCAAGGTACCACTTGTGCAATCTTCGCATCTTTGTTGGTAGATTCTTGAGCTCCTCTTTCTTGACGAGATTCTTCCCATACTTCCATGGCTGTATGGGGTTGGCATCGCATTTGGGCAAGTTGTCTCCCAT
Source organism: Avena atlantica (assembly GCA_910589765.1). Lineage (NCBI taxonomy): Eukaryota > Viridiplantae > Streptophyta > Magnoliopsida > Poales > Poaceae > Avena > Avena atlantica. The sequence continues at coordinate 467,270,674 of OU342734.1, read as the reverse complement.
GAGGTTCAAGTATGCAATGTAAGTCATCCTCATCTCATTGGCCTTTCTTTGTAGCTCTGCCTCGTAATCATTTATGGGAGGAGCGTCCCGTGTGTCGAACACTTGGAGCGGGGCGCATGATTGGTTTTCCTGCTCTCCGAGCATGGGAACTGTTTTCTGGGGTGCCGCACGACTACTACTTTCAGTCTCCTTCCTACGGCGCCTTGCATCCCCCTTCAAAATCTGGCGCTCGTAGTCCGGCACAAGTAGGGTTTCAGGTTTCAAAAGATTATTGTAAAACTTCTCCACCACCGCCGGATCTATTTTCTCCTTTGGCTCGGCCCGTCTAGGTGCAAAGAATTTCTTGACCTCTTCTTCCGAGATCCTATTGGTCTCCTCGTCGCTGCGATTCCACGGTAAAACCGGCAATGGCTTGGCGGAAGGCTGCGGGACGTAGTTTTTTTAACTCTTTGGCGTACGGTTTCCTGCGGATTTCTTTGTGGCAGTGCTAGTGATGCTCTTTGTGGCAGTGCTCTTCCGCTTACGCTGAGGAGATGGCTGATGCATCGGAGATGGCTGACAGGTAGGAGATGGCTGGCGCGCCGGAGATGGCTGGCGCGCCGGAGATGGCTGCCGCGCAGGAGATGGCTGAAACGCCGGAGATGGCTGCCGCGCAGGAGATAGCTGAAGCATCTCAGACTGCTGACGCTGCGGAGACGGCGGGGGTGCCAGTGGCCTCCAATTTGGAAGGACGATGTGTTCCTTCTTCCAAAGAATGGTTGTTTTCACTGCAAATTTGAGTTGAGTTTCCCCTTCACCTGTAGCATGGTCAAGCTGTGCTTCCTCATATTCCTTCACAACCTCATCCACCACGACAATAGCATAGCCATCTGCAATCGGTCGGCAGTGGTAAGTTCCACCAGCTACAGGAGGTAAGGCATAGCTGACAGACACCTTAATGGATAATCCCATTAATCTCACATGCAGCTTAGCGTGTTCGCTCTCTGTGATCTCATCCACGGGGTATCGAGGACCCGCCATTTCAAGCGTGGGCTGCACGTTCTCCGTGGAAGCCACGCTGCTTTTCCGCGCAGAGTCTGGGCCGCCGGCAGCTTCCAATGCAGGCTCTTCGTGCCTCTGAGATGGGACGGTAGCTTGATGGCTCTGTTGTGCATTCACTTGCGCCTGCAGCGCCACAAGTGCATGTTCTATCTGTGTCATCCGCTTTGTACGCTCTTTTTCTTCTCTGTCGCGCCATCTGTAAGAGTCGCTCCACTCGGCAAACCCATCCTTCCACGTCATACCCCCTGTGCCTCGTGCATGTCCAGGGTGTTCTTTTTTACCGATGGCGCGTGTGAGCTGGTCATTCTCTCTGTCGGGATGGAAGGTCCTAGCGACTGTTTCCTCGTATGCCGTGATGAGTTCAGTGACCGGTTTGGCAAGGAGGGTTGGGAAGATACACAATCCTGTTTCTGGGTCCAACCTTGCCCCGATTCCGTAGAACCAAGTCTTTGCACGTAGGTCCCACGTATCTGTCTGGGGTGTGATCCCTCTAGCGCGCAGGGCCTTCTCAACTTCCTCCCACTTAGGCCTCTGAGATATGTAGCCACCCGACCCCGTCCTCTGGTGATATTCCTTCTTCTGGGCATTAAGCGTATTGGTTTCTGACCTCTTTTTAGCTATAGAACCTTTTTTATATGTCACAAATTCGGGCCAGTGAGGTCTTATCTTCGCATAATATGCGTCTTCGAAATTTGGAGTCTCGCCAGCTTTGACAAATTTTTTCAATTTTGTCTTCCAGTTGCGGAAAGCGTCAGCCATCTTTTTTAGAGTCCACTCTTTGACCTTTTCCTTTATAACCGGGTTGTTTTCATCCTCCTCTGGCGGAAGGGTGAAATTTACCAAAAACGAATTCCAAAGCGTTTCTTTGTATCTTTCATCGACAAAGGCACCGTCGCCCTTCTTTGGCTTATTCCAATATTCAATTATGATTGGGATTTGGTCCCTAACAAGAACTTCAGCCTGACGTACAAATTTGTCTGCGGCCTTCTTGGGCTCCATCGGCCTGCCATTAACACGGACTGCTTCGATCGTGAACTTTGCACGATCTTTCAACCGATGGCTCGCGCCTCGCTTGCTATTTTTCGTAGAAGAAGATGGTTGCTGGCTGGTCGATCCAGAGGGCTAAAAGAAGAAAGAAGCGTTAATTAATACATGTAGAAGAATATTGTTGGTGAAAGTCAGCAGAGGCTTAATCAATGCATATACCTCGCCGGACTTTGTAATCATTAAATTGCGTTCACCGGAGTCTTCATCTTCTCCATGACTACTTGAGCTGTCATCATGTCCCTCCAAGTTCAGATATTGTGAGGTGTCCTCACCAATAATGTTCTCCATTATTGCTTCTTCTTCAAGGTTTCTACTAAGTGGATCCATAGTTTCTAAAACAATAATATTATCTAGAGTAAGAGAGTAAACATTCAAGTGGACTTGGATTCATACACAAATATACATATTATTCATACAAAAATACACAAATATATACACAAATGAAATTAAAACCCTAAGGATGCTTGATTATTTTAAACGAGTTCCGAGGGGTCCAAACCCTAATCAGGATGAGTCAGAGCTCCACAACGACACCCCCAAGAGGGTAACGTTGGCAGGATGCAAGTTTGTATACAAGTGGGGCGGGTTTGCGAACAATTATTTAGTCTCATACAGCTACACCTACACGCAGTCCAATTTGTATACAAGTTTTAATATATGCATGTAGTACAATTTATATTAGCCGGTGAAACTATGTTGCCCGCGAACCCGCCCCGCTTGACACCCTATCTATACTACTACTCCCTCCATAATTACATGCCATCTTAGTTTCGAGTTTCCCAATTTTGACTATCAAGTTCACCAACACTAAGTAAATAATATTATCGATGTTACAACATCAGAAACTTTACTCAAATATGAATACACGACTATATCTTTTATACATCACACATATTCCCCACATTTTTCACCAAATGATAGTCAATATTTGTGGACGGATGGAGTACAAATGTAGTATTTGAGATAAATATATGCCCATGGTTTATTTCTCTATTTCTAGATATTATACACAAAGTCTATTCATCTTGTTTTAATTTCATTTCTTTCTACAAAGTTTCACTACAAATAAGTAACAGAGACCTGTAAAAAAAACAGAGAGACCCGCTCGTGCGGCCGCGCCAGGCCGCACCGGGGCGCCGGCCGCCGACGACTGTTGGCCGCCTGCTTCCTCGAACTGCCGGCCGCCTGCGCTGCTTCCTCGAAAGACGCAGAGGCGTGGACGGAGTGGCGCCACCGTGAGAGCTCCACTGAAATCTGCCGGCCGGCGGCGCCACCGCACGCGCGAGCTCCACACCGCCGCCAAAGGGAGGAAACAGAGAGGGAGGAAACAGAGGAAACAGAGCTCCTCACCACGAGCACGACGGCGTCGGTGGGGTTCTTGTAGGCGCCAGCGTCGTTGTCGGCTTCGGTGGCGCGCGCACGATGGCGGTGGCGGTGGCGGACTTGGCGCGCGCGAGGGCGACGGCGGCTCCGGCGACCGACACGAGGGCGGCGAGGGCGAGGGCGAGGGCGGCGCTGGCGAGGGCTGGACGGCGCCGGCGCAGCTGCTCTCTGCTCTCTTCTCTCTGCGCACGGCGGCGGGTTCGATCTGCCTCTGGGGGGAAGAAAGGAGGGTAAAGGCGCATTTAATACCCCCCCTTAAAAACCGGTTCGTGGCTGGAACCGGTGTTAAAAGGGGGAATTCGTTTCGCGCGCGCATTTAACACACACCCCCTTTAACACCGGTTCCAGTCATGAACCGGTGTTAAAGGGGGGGTGCGCGCGCGAAACGAAATAAATGCGCCCCCCCTTTAACATCAGTTCGTGTCTGGAATCGGTGTTAAGAGGGGGGGCATTTATTTCATGCATTAAAGGGGCATTTTTAATTCAAAAAATAGGATATGAATTTAGAAAATTCATATCTTTTTCATTTCAACTCAGAAAAATATGAATAATATATCATAATTTTCAGAAAAATTATATCTATCCATTCATGTAAAAATATTTTATATTTACTTTACATGAAAATTTTCAAAATGATTAAAACACTTACATATAAATTTTGATTATTCAATTCAAACGAAAATAAATTGTCAAATCCTAAAACTTTGAACATAAGAAATATTAAGCATCTAAAAAGGAATCTAACCCTATTTTATTAGAGCAAATCATATTTTAATGTCGCATCTTTTGTATTAACATTTTTGAATTGATTCGATATTTAAATGCCGCATCTTTTGTATACACTTGAATCTGACCAAGCCTCGCTCAACTTGCATTGGTTTTTTGATAAAATAGCATATTGTGAACCTAAAAATGATTTTTGTAAAAAATCATGAGCATTGTATCATGAACCTGTAGTTCATATCTGACCCACTTCCTGCCGATTCGGCAGGAATTTGTCTTTTTCACCAGAGGTGGACGGAAAGGTTTCAGATCCCCCTGTTGGTACATTGTCCATATAAGGTGGTCTAGTATTTTTGTAAAATCTGTTGGTGGTTTTTTTAATTAGCCATTTGGTGGTTGCTTCACAAAACCGTCCGTTTTTTATGCTCGGAAAATAGAAAATGCCTTTTTGGTGCGATAAAAAGGAAAACTTCATCTTGCAACATTGGTTGCCATGCTATTATGCACATGTATGCACAATATGGCCATATTATCATAAACTATGCCTTGATTCTAGCCATAACATTGGTCATTTGACCCGAAAGCCAAGAAACCTCGAATGAGATAGGTCATTTTGTGAAGGTTTTTTTGAGACATAATCAATATACCAAGTTTAAGATTTTTCCTTCTAACTATGTCACATAATATAACACCACGCGAAGGTTTCACACTGTTTCGATCTTTTTTTATTTTTTTATCCCCGTTTTAAACTATCAACAAACTTTGTCGAACAACGGGCATGAAGATTCTTAGCTCGGGGCCAAGCCTCGCTCAACTTGCATTGGTTTTTTGATAAAATAGCATATTGTGAACCTAAAAATGATTTTTGTAAAAAATCATGAGCATCGTATCATGTACCTGTAGTTCATATCTGACCCACTTCCTACCGATTCGGCGGGAATTTGTCTTTTTCACCGGAGGTGGACGGAAAGGTTTCAGATCCCCTGCTGGTACATTGTCCATATAAGGTGGTCTAGTATTTTTGTAAAATCTGTTGGTGGTTTTTTGAATTAGCCATTTGGTGGTTGCTTCACAAAACCTTCCGTTTTTTATGCTCGGAAAATGGAAAATACCTTTTTGGTGCGATAAAAAGGAAAACTTCCTCTTGCAACATTGTTTGCCATGCCATTATGCACATGTATGCACAATATGGTCATATTATCACAAACTATGCCTTGATTCTAGCCATAACATTGGTCATTTGACCCGAAAGCCAAGAAACCTCGAATGAGATAGGTCATTTTGTGAAGGTTTTTTTGAGACATAATCAATATACCAAGTTTGAGATTTTTCCTTCTAACTATGTCACATAATATAACACCACGTGAAGGTTTCGCACTGTTTCGATCTTTTTTTATTTTTTTATCCCCGTTTTAAACTATCGACAAACTTTGTCGAACAACGGGCATGAAGATTCTTAGCTCGGGGCCAAGGCTCGCTCAAATTGCATTGGTTTTTTGATAAAATAGCATATTCTGAACCTAAAAATGATTTTTGTAAAAAATCATGAGCATCGTATCATGTACCTGTAGTTCATATCTGACCCACTTCCTACCGATTCGGCAGGAATTTGTCTTTTTCACCAGAGGTGGACGAAAAGGTTTCAGATCCCCCTGTTGGTACATTGTCCATATAAGGTGGTCTAGTATTTTTGTAAAATCTATTGGTGGTTTTTTGAATTAGCCATTTGGTGGTTGCTTCACAAAACCGTCTGTTTTTTATGCTCGAAAAATGGAAAATGCCTTTTTGGTGCGATAAAAAGGAGATAGAACTGGAATTAAAATACAGAATGCAACTAATAGTAAGTTACATAAAGCCGAACTGGAACTGAAAATTAAGATACATAAAAGAACTGAAAATTAAGATACATGGCCAGATTAAGTAACAATCGGCCGAACTTGTTTCGGAATGTTGGAGTGATTCAGTCATGCTCCTGCCTACACCTGTAATACTCGCCACTGTAGTCGTCGTACTCGCCGCCGCCGTCATCGCTGTCGTCGTCGGGTCGCCGTAATTGAACCTTGAAGGCTGAGTACGCGTGGGCTGGACTTGAGGGTAGCGCAGACGGGGGTTAGAGTCGGCGGCAGTGTCATAGGCCATGACGCTCTGGAGAGTCCGACCGCGCCACCATAGCCGTCGGCTGGCCTCGTTGAAGTTAGGAGGAGGTGGGCCGTCCTCCTCGTGCCTGGCGAGCGCCCTCTCACGCCGATCCACGAAGAAGGCTTCCCAAGTAGGGAAATAGTCGGGATGCCATCTGGGATTCCTCCGCTGCTCCGACGTGAGCTCGAAGTAGTAGTGGTTCGTGATGGCCATCCGGCGCGCCACACCTAGAGGGACAGGAGGAACCGGCACACCTCCGGCGCTCAGCATCCAGCCGACGGGGACACAGTAGCCCGGCGGGCAGGGGTAGTTCGAGGCGCAAAGCGCCTCCGCCTCCCTAGGGGTTAGTGCTACGGTGGAAGCCATGGGAAAGAGTGATGAGGTTGCAGATATGAGTCTAGAGATGTGCAATGACAATGGAGGCCAACCCTACATATATATATAGTGAACTGGCGGGAAGAACTGGAGGGAAGAACTGGCGGGAAGAAAAATGGCGGGAAGAAAAATGGCGGGAAGAAAAATGCCGGGAAAAAATGGCGGGACATTGTTCTAAAAATGGGACGGTTGGAGGGATTTCAGGCTGGGCCAGGCAGCACTAATGATAGGGGTGAGTGTCGACATTATGTCGTGCGGTGTGTACCTTGTCCCGGATGGTGTCACCAACCGGGACTAAAGATGAACCTTTAGTCCCGGTTGGAGACACCAACCGGGACTAAACCTTTAGTCCCGGTTGGAGACACCTACCGGGACAAAACATGAGTCAGCACTAATAATAGGGGTGAGTGTCGACATTATGTCGTGCGGCGTGTACCTTGTCCCGGATGGTGTCACCAACCGGGACTAAAGATGAACCTTTAGTCCTGGTTGGAGACACCAACCGGGACAAAACACGAGTCAGCACTAATAATAGGGGTGAGTGTCGACATTATTTCATAAGTGTCGACACTATGTCGAGCTGCTTGTACTATAAATAAGCATCCTTGTGAGTCCAGTCCTCCAGCCAGTTTGAGGCATCTCCAAGATGGTTTTCGAGAGCAGGGACACCACTACGGCCAGTTTCAGGGAGATGCCGACGAAGCCTAGTCCTCCGGCATCTCCGAGAAACTGGTCATAGAGGCACTCCCTAATATGTGAAATTATTTAGCTCCCAGGTGTATTGATCTAGTTAGAGAAGTTACAAGCTGCAAGATGGTTTTCGAGAGCAGGGACACCACTACGGCCAGTTTCAGGGAGATGCCGACGGAGCCCAGTCCTCCGGCATCTCCAAGAAACTGGTCATAGAGGCACTCCCTAATATGTGACCGCGCGCGTTTGGAGATCGGATCTTAATGGTAAGTACGAATCGGGACAACTTCTTCTCATAGTCCCGGTCCATCCACAAAACAAGACTAACACTCAAGACATGTATTAATATTAAAAATATGAACTAGAGTTACATAATATGAGCATGAACTTCTTGGCATATGTCCTTCCTTATGATCGCTTCAGACGTAACCATAGAGCATCTTCTTTACTTAACGGAATGCTTGGGTCAGTTTTCACTGTGAAGGGCGGAATTTCATCAAACTTATTATAATCTTCTGACATGTCTGTCTTGTCCTCGATTCCCACGATGTTTATTTTTCCTGAAAGAACTATGTGACGCTTTGGCTCATCATATGATGTATTTGTTTGCATATTTTTCCTTTTTTTTTGGTCTGGAGGACATGTCCTTCACATAGAAAACCTGAGCCACATCATTGGCTAGGACGAATGGTTCGTCTAAGTTCTTGTCTACCTTCATAAGATTGTTGAGATCCACCGTTGTCATTCCGTACTTCTTGTCTACCTCAACCCCTCCTCCTGTTAGCTTGACCCATTTGCATCGAAACAAGGGGACCTTAAAATTAGGTCCATAGTCAAGTTCCCATATCTCCTCTATGAACCCATAATACGTGGTCTTCTGCCCATTGTCTTCTGCTGCATCGAAGCGGACACCACTATTTTGGTTGGTGCTCTTTTTATCTTGGCCTATCGTGTAAAATGTATTCTCATTTATCTCGTACCCTTGGAAAGTACATACAGTCGAAGATGGTGTCTTGGCCAACAAGTACAGCTGATCCCCAATAGTGGTGTTATTCGTGAGAAGTCTTTGCAGCCAGCCGCCAAAACTCGCCATGTGTTCACTTATAATCCATTCATCGGACTGCCCCGGGTGTTTGAGGCGTATTAAATTCTTGTGTTCATTGATATACGTGGCAACCAAGATAGATCTTTGTAAAACCATGTAGTGTGCTTGATTGAGAGAATGCCCGTCCCTACATATCATTGCTTTACATCCTAGGGTGCCTTTTCCACGCAGTCTCCCCTCATGTCGTGATTCTGGAACACCAATCGCCTTAAGGTCAGGAATAAAATCAACACAGAACTCAATGACCTCCTCTGTTACATAGCCCTTGGAGATGCTTCCTTCTGGCCTAGCACGATTATGAACATATTTCTTTAAGACTCCCATGTACCTCTCAAAGGGGAACATATTGTGTAGAAATACAGGACCGAGAATGCCAATCTCTTCTACTAGGTGAACCAGGAGATGCGTCATAATATTGAAGAAGGATGGTGGGAACACCAACTCAAAGCTGACAAGACATTGGGCCACATCTGTTTGTAACCCTGTTAGGCTTTCTGGATCGATTACCTTCTGAGATATTGCATTGAGGAATGCACATAGCTTCACAATGGGTACTCGAACATTTTCAGGTAGAAGCCCCCTCAATGCAATCGGAAGCAATTGTGTCATAATCACATGGCAGTCATGAGACTTCAGGTTTTGGAATTTTCTCTCTGCCATATTTATTATTCCCTTTATATTCGACGAGAAGTCAGACGGGACCTTGATACTGCTCAGACATTCAAAAAAGATTTCCTTCTCTGCTTTGGTAAGAGTGTAGCTGGCAGGAGTTAAGTGGCATCGTTTACCCTTCTCGTTCTCAGGATGCATAGGCTCTTCAGGGGCTTTCAGACGTTGCTGGTCCTGCCGTGCTTCCGGTGTATCTTTTGTCTTCCCATACACTCCTAGAAAGCCTAGTAGGTTCATGCAAACATTCTTCGTCACGTGCATCACGTCGATTGAAGAGCGGACCTCTAAGACTTTCCAATAGGGTAGGTCCCAAAATATAGATTGCTTCTTCCACATGGGAGCATGTCCGGCATCGTCATTCGGAACAGATAGACTGCCAGGACCTTTTCCAAAGATTACTTCTAGGTCCTTGACCATACCAAATACCTCCTCACCAGTACGGAGGACAGGCTTCCTCCGGGGTTCTGCCAGACGTTTGAAATGCTTGCCTTTCTTTCTTACTGGATGCAGGTTCGGAAGAAATCGGCGATACCCTAGGTACACAACCTTCTTACATTTATCCAAATATACACTTTCAGTCTCATCTAAACAGTGTGTGCATGCATTGTATCCCTTGTTTGTCTGCCCTGAAATGTTACTAAGATCAGCCAATCATTGATGGTTACGAAAAGCAATGCTCGTAGGTCAAATGGCTCCCCTTTGTGCTCATCCCACATACGTACATCTGGTTTGGCCCACAGCTGTAAAAGTTCTTCAACTAATGGCCTTAGGTACACATCAATGTCGTTGCCGGGTTGCCTTGGGCCTTGGATGAGCACTGGCATCATAATGAACTTCCTGTTCATACACAACGAAGGAGGAAGGTTATAGATACATAGAGTCACAGGCCAGGTGCTGTGACTGCAGCTCTGCTCACCAAAAGGATTCATGCCGTCTATACTTAGACCAAACCTTAAGTTCCTTGCGTCACGTGCGAAGTTCGGGTACTCTCGCTCGACTTTTCTCCACTGTGACCCATCAGCGGGGTGTCTCAACATCGCGTCTTTCTTACGGTCTTCCATGTGCCATCGCAACAACTTGGCATGCTCTTTATTTCTGAAGAGACGTTTTAACCGTGGTATTATAGGAGCATTCCACATAACCTTGGCGGGAACCTTCTTCCTAGGGGCCTCGCCCTCAACATCGCCAGGATCGTCTCGTCTGATGTTATACCGCAGTGTAGTGCATACCGAGCATGCATCCAAATTCTCGTACTTCTCACCGCGGTAGAGGATGCAGTCATTAATGCAGGCATGTATCTTCTGCACGTCTAATCCTAGAGGGCAGACAACCTTCTTTGCTTGGTATGTACTGTCGGACAACTCATTATTTCTTGGAAGAAGATTCTTCATTTTTACCAACAACTTTGAAAATGCGATGTCAGTCACACCGTTCTCTGCCTTCCATTGCAGCAAATCCAGTGTGGTACCTAGCTTTTTGTGGCCATCTTCCCAAGTTGGATACAACAATGTTTTGTGGTCCTTTAACATCTGCTCCAGCTTCTCCTTCTCCTTTTCAGTTTCACATTCTTCCTTTGCATCAGTAATGGCCCGACCAAGATCATCATCAGCGGGCCCATCTGCTGCCTCTTGATCTTCATTATCTACCCCCGTTGCAGTATCATCATATTCAGGATACATATTATGATAGTTTTCATCATCCTCTTCTTCTTCGTTGTCTTCCATCACAATCCCTTTTTCTCCGTGCTTGGTCCAACAATTATAGCTGGGCATGAAACCGGATCGAAGCAGGTGGGAGTGAATGGTTCTGGTATTTGAGCAGTCTTTCTTGTTCTGACAGTGAACACACGGACAGCACATAAAACCATTGTGACCACGGTTTGCATTAGCCACAACGATGAAATTTTGGAGGCCCGTAATGTACTCGGAAGTGCGGCGGTCACCGTACATCCATTGCCGGTTCATCTGCATTAATATGTAGTATATATCAAAAATTAATAGGGAGATGACCATTTATATATATAGTACATCAATGACACATGAAAGGATAGTTGACGACCTCGACCGAGAAGGAAAGAGCAACGAGAAAACTTATTTTGAGCTCTCGGGCATTTCACCGAACACCTCTTGTGCATATGAAAAAAACACAAACTAGCACTCTTCACACCCTCTTGCTAGGCTCCAAAATGAGATAGTGAAAAAATGGAAGAGTGGGGTGTGGGCTGCGGTGTCTTATATAGGCCCCCCCCTTTAACACCGGTTCAAGCCACGAACCGGTGTTATAGGGAGGGCTGCGCGGGTCACTGTTGCAGGGTCACGAACCGGTGTTAAAGGGGGGCTCCTTTTTTGCCGCACGGGCCACGCTGGTACGGCCCCCCTTCCCCCTTTAACACCGGTTCGTAGAAGAACCGGTGTTAAAGCCCTTTTCCAGGATCAACGAAAAGCCTCGTTTCCACTAGTGTCCGTTGATCCTTCTCGTTCTCCACTTGATGTTGTCGCCTTATCCGGCCCCCTCTGACGCTGCCCAAGCTTCTAGCGATGCTCGTCTATGTTACATCGGGTCCATGGCACAGACCTCGAGCAAGGCCCTCCATGCTGACGAGGGAGATGAGAGGAGCCTCAACAACTGCATCAAGGCTTGGCGGCAGTGCAGACAAGAGTGTGTCGCGTCATGGCGATGGTGAGCGTGGCAATGAAAGAACTGCATATGGTCAAGTGTGATTCCTGGTTCTCGGCTCACGAGCTCGTGGGGGATCGACCTCAGTGGAAGTGCCAAGTGCAGGATCTGTTTCGTCGTCGAGATCGCCGTGCAGTGTGCTTCCTGATCATGGTTCATGGTTCTTGTCCACGAGCTGGTGGGGATCGACTTCGGCATACCACACGATGCTTCCTAACCCATATCTAATTTGCTTCATTGGTAAAAAAAACGGCGCAAATGAAACAATGGTGCTTTCCACGCATCATCTGTATGCTTTTTTTTACAACACAGGGATGTGCTTTGGAAATTACTACATTGCTTCGTTCCGGACCATGGATTCTACTAGCCTCAGATGTGTGCTTCCTACTAGTACCAACTGAATTTCTTCTGAAGCTAAAAATAAATCATTGCATCATGATGGATTATAGAGTTACCGATGTAATAAACGCATGCTTCGTTCTTAAAACCATTGTGCTTCACACAAACCATCCATGGAGCTCAATGTTCTGGGGAAGAATCAACTATGGGGAAGAAAGGCATGAGACATTAACGCCAGACGTGACTTACGGGAGCGGTTACTGGGAGCAATAACCGCGAACAATTTTTTTTACAAAGGAAGCATGCAAATTCATAGAAACAACTGCACAGAGAACTGGCCGCGGAACTGGCTGAAAATCCTACGGTCAAGCTGCCTCAAATCATATGGCTAAATGTTGGTCCGATAGGAAGCAAATATCAAGCGCCGATTCCTATAGCGCTGCCCCCATTCTATCCTCGCTCAGCACCGGCCCTTGCCGACCGAGACCGGCACAAGTTTTCATGACTTCATGCTAAGTCATTGTATGTTAATTTGGAGACTACTGAGAAAGGTTCCTTCTATAGAATGATTTTGAAACATTATAATACTAGGACTTGTGACACTGGAAAGTGTCTTTGGCTCCCGAGCACAGGTGCTCTCTTTGTTTAAAAATAAATAATCATATTTTACAGGTTTCAAGAATATCTGGAAAAAATTCCGAACATAATGGATGTTATACTATCTCATAAGCATGCAGAACTGTGGTGTGAAAAATCTTTGTATTTTATCCTACAAAAAATGACAAATATGATAAAATTTGGAGATTTGAAAATATACTTGTACACATGTACACACTTGTCATTTATGCACAACTCAGAATATGAAGTATTTAAAATTAATATTATGCACGATAAATCATGGGCTACATCCAGATATTAGAACTTATGATAAATCCGGATATTGGAATTCTGATGAGAACTTACGAGATCGAGGTTGGCAGGAGGTCAACTAGAAATGCCAGAGTTCCGGGTGAAGGTTTGTGAGGCAACGACAATGGTGAAGAGCAAGTTGGTAGCGTCAAGACCATGTTGGTCGGCTCCATTCCGGGATGTCTGAGTGTCTTCATGTTTGTCTACTCTTGGTGTGAAGTCGAAGCTGCCATGTCCTTCTGTTTATTAGTTGGGCGGTGTACAATGATCTACAAGGGGCATCCGACGGTGAAGGTCTTCTTCGGCGCGGGTCTTGTGTATCTCCCTTCGGTGCCCGTCTTTAGAATCAAAGCTGATGGCCTCTTCTCGAGGACCCATCTGTCTGGCATAGGCTGATTTGAGCTTCGCGTTTGTGTAGCTTTTGTGGGTAGCCAGGTTGGCTAAGTGTGCCTCTCGTGGCGGTCGTGCTCCATGACAGTCGTCGAGGATGCTTGTGTTGGTTTTCGGCCGATTTTCCCGTTAATAAACTGGTTATCTCTGTACTTCTGCTCTAATAATGAAAATGTCAAATATTTTGCCTTGTTTAAAAAAAAAACAGATCTTGATCTTGGGTCACAACCCTTATTGTAAAATAGCTGATATTTTATGTTTTCACGGTCTTGATTAATAGCTGTAGGACCTGGGCCTTGCAAACAAACCAAAAATACATGCAGATACGTACAGTTCCCCCTGTGTCGTGGATATGACATGTCGGGTATTCTTACCATGTCGTTTAACGAATATGATAGCAGGCCTGCGGCTGCTCCTGGTGGGCTTATATGGACAAACAAGACCCGAGCCGGTTAAGGCCCAATCCTTAGTCTGTTCGGGAGGAGTCATGGATGATATGAAGACTATGAGCTTGGTGTACAAAGCAAGGAAGTCGTACTCGACATCCAACAGGACTCTAGCCCCTGCACGGGACCATTTGATTGTAAACCCTAAGTCGATCATGATATAAGGCCAGCTTAGGGGTAGAACCATTAGATAGAAGATAGTTCAGTATTTCGCCAGTAGGCTTGTGCACAGATCGCCGACCATAGATATCGCCGGAAATAGCCCAGAGCTTAGACGGCGGCGCCATTGTAATCCGATGCACAAAGTAATGCAATAAAACATGAAGTAGCTCTTTACCTCAAAGAGCGAGGGGCCGAACCTGGTTAACTCGCGTGTACCAATCTCGTTCCTGATTCACCCGATGTCGCTATGTTCCGCATCTATGGTCCCTCTGGCGATGGTACCCGTCGTGGTATTCCCATGTCACCTTGGCAAATAACTAACCAATATAACATTTGTATGGTCAGCAAGAGATTTGGGTTGTTACGAAGAGAAGCACTCGTGCGGTAGAAGTCAGGATATGTAAATTTCTTGTTACCAGGCCCAAACCACTAGGACACACACGACAAATCCTCTTATGATCATAATGGTCCAAAAGACAACTCTCATGCAACATTCAAACTTAGGAGCATTATGATGTCAATCCAGTAACCAACACCACCATATGGGCTTTGCAAGCTGCTGACCAAGAGAACCAACGTGGTTATTGCTTTGGGCATATCAATAGCTGTTTGGACAAAATATTTTATCAAAATTATGATATAAAATAAAAAATATATTAGCAGTATAAGGGAATGTATAATGCTAGACGTTTAGATAGACGCTAAACTGATTAAAAACAATATGTACGAAAAGGAAATTTAGGCAAGCGTTGTGTCCCTCATCGCGCGCCGCTAATCCAGGCGCTAAACAGAATTTGTTTTTAATGCGTCGGTAGAGTCCACCGTAGAAAAAACGAACGAAGCGCCGACTCTTGTTTTTACGCGGACGCTAACTATTTTCCTGTGATCGGCCAGAATCTTGGCAAAACCGGTGGGAATCTTGTCTTAGCGTCCGTCCTTAACGCCCATGGTGTACCTGCCCTAAGAAAATTATTTGAGGTGGGGTAGGGGGGGCAATGGCCCCCCTCAAACCCAACTAAGGTCTATTTGGTTGAGCTTCAATTTTGCTTTTAGAGTTTGGCTTATAAGCCATAAAAAGCACCAAAATAGGTGATTTTGGCTTTGACTTTTGGCTTTTAACTGAACATAGTAGTATTATGATATAAGCCAAAAGCCAAAATGAAAAGCATCTATTTAGGTGTTTTTTTTGGCTTATAAGCCAAAAGCAAAAAGCCATAAATAAGCACAACCAAACAGCCCCTAAAGCTGCCACTATGTAGCTTGCCTAAATCCATTTCCAAGAAAAAATGTAGCTTACCCAAATAGGAGAAGAGCACAACAAGAAAACAAAGAAATGGCCGTTGATTGTGACTTAGATGCCGAGTAGCACGACATGGTATAAACCCGAGGCAAATTATGATTACCACCATAACAATTATAGAAAATCTCCTTACTTAGAATCGACAACAACTGGAAATTCTCTCAGATAAGCCGACAACTACCAAAATCCCTCCGCTGGCACCGACACAAATCGGATGGCCTCCATAGTGTCAAAAAACGACATGTTTCCTAATCTATGGTCATGAATGAACATCCAGCTAAACACAACTTAATACTATATGAAGCTAGATTGACTGCTACTACATTTCAATTTTGTGTGCGGAGTTACATTAATCTAGGATTACCCAAAAATCAAGTTAAACTAAACCTTCAAAAGTATGTTGATGTATCCATGTAATTACATACTTGAATGCCACAATGAATATTATTTTTGTTGTGCACCAGAAATCTCCTGGGTTAAGGTGGTTAAAAGATCCTCCGAGCATCGCACACAAAATATAAATGAAAGAACAAGTAAACTTAGTTAAAAAATTCTCCGACATATAATTGTCCATGCCACCAATTTTTCTTCATCAAATATCCAATAATTTATGTCAATTAAATTTATCTTCTCAATTATTGTCACCAATCTGGCATATTTTTTTTGTGGAGAACTTCATATTTTTACACATTTTATACCTATTTATTTACACACAAAATTTATTAAAGAGATTCCCGCTGCAACACGTGCGGGGTATTCTTCTAGTTCTAATTAGAGACTTGCTGGGAGTTCTCATGTTAATAGGGGGAAAAGGAAAAAACGCAAACCACTTTATCCGGTGGGCCCGAGTTATAATCTACTCGCTCCCTTCTCCGTTCTAAATAAAGGCGCAAATTTATCTAGACGAATATAGATGTGTTTTAGTGTCTATATACATCGTTAAGACAAAAGTGCGTCGCTGATTTTAGGACGGAAGGGAGTAAAAAGAACTATGAAGACATGAAACAGAGAATCCTGAGCATGGACGGAGGGAGGAAAACTGAAACGAGGGAAAGCAGGAGCTGAGGCTGGTTGACGGCGTGCTTGCATGGTGGATCGACACGTCGGCTGCATGCCCGGCCCCCGACAAGTCACCGAGCGGTTCCCTCGTGATGGATGGACGTTACGTGACAACTGGACCTCGCCCGCGCGCGGGTCCCTGGCCACGTCAACGTACGTGGAGCCGGCTGCACACAGCAGAGCGTCCTCCATCGTGACAGGTCAGCTCCCACGTAGGTATGCACTCACTCACTCATGCACACATAACACGCAACACGGGCTCCGGCCAGGAGGTGGCGCTCCGCGTGGCACGGCGGCTATCGGCATCAGCCCCTCGGACCGGTCTCTCGCGTTTGGACGCCGGGCACGCGGCGCAGCTGATCCGCGGCGCAAGCAAGTAGGCAGGCAGCTTCTTGTTTCCCTCACGCAAACCCTGGCCGGATCCCCTGCACGCGCCCGTGAGGCCGTGCTGCGCGCCACGCCACGCCACGGCGTCAACGTCGTCGATCTGATGTATATTCCGACGCGCACTGCTGCTCGCGGTACGTGAACTGGGGAGATATATAGACGCGTCGAGCTAGCTGAGGATTCAATTCAAATTCAATCAATGGGAGACTACTTTGCTTTGCGTGTACACGTTGATCGGCTCGTTTGCATTGATCGGTGTTAGCGATGGGCGATGAAGCGAGGCATCAGGCATGGACAGACGCGCTATATTTGGCAAGAATCATACGCTAGCATAATTTTCTCATTGACACTAACAGGGTACCGAACGGATACGAGGAATTAATATGCCCTCAAGTTTTTGTACGTGCTGACGATGTTATGCAGACAGCCATGGATTCGCACTTGGTATAATGGCACGCAGTACGTACGTGCGGGGCTGCGATAGCACTGTACCTGGTGAGCGCATCGGTTAAGCGAAGCAACTGGCCGCTGAGCATACGTACCCACGCACGGTGCTGCGTATGCCTCGCGCAAGCATTCATGTACACGGTACACCGTGGTACATAGCTGGCCTGGCCGGGCGGCCAGACACTGCACCGGCCGGCCTTGCTCTCTCTGTCGATCGGCATCTGATCAAGTGCATGCACACACACACACGTAGTACAATACCTCCTGAAGTGAGGAGAGATGAAGGGACACCACCATATTCATATGACCGGACCTCTCGCCCTCGCCGCGTCCTTGTACGTAGGCAGCTATAGCTAGCTAGCTAGCAATGTGCACGCCTCATGGACCAGGAGAAAAGATGCATCATGCTACCTGCAGCGCGCACATGCATGAACATGAACACGTACAAACCCCTGGCTGGATGGATGGATGGACGGCAGGCCGTGAGCAGTCGTCGTCGTCGTCGTCGTGACATGTACGTACGTACAATGTACATGCATGCACGGCAATAAAGAGACGCAAAGGTTCGGGGCTCGCGGAAAGAAAGAGAGAAAAGACCCTCGTCCTACGAGCGATGGGTCGATGGATTCCTACACGCTTTAATGCAGCCTTTCTGTCCCTTAAAAAGCTACCGAGCCAGCGGGCGACACAGGCTCTTCCATAGCTCCATTCCGCACTCGCATGTGCAGCACGCCGCCTCGCCATACTCCCTGCTTCGTCTTTAGGTACCCACCTCTCGTGTCCGTGTCCATGTCGTCGTCGTCCTCTCGCGCTCCGGCGCCAAGCAGGGGAGGTGCATCGCCGGCGGGCGGCTCCACGGACCCGAACACGACGTTCGTGCAGGCCGACCCGGCCACGTTCCGCGCGCTAGTGCAGAGGCTCACGGGCGCGCCGGGGGGAGCTGCGGCGGCGCAGGTCGAGAGGCAGCACGCCGCGGGCGCTGTCTTCGCGGCAGTGCCGCTGCCGATGAGGCGGCCCAAGCTGCAGGAGAGGAGACGGGCGACGCCAGGCCGGCTGGACCTCTCCCTCGCGCGGCCGCAGCCGTTCTACTACCACAATCACCACCACCACCACCACGGCCTCATGCAGTACTCCCCGGTCTCCACCATGGACTACGCCCACGTTCTGGCGGTCTCCTCCTCTCCCGCCTCCTCTCCGTCACCGTCGCCGCCCTCGTCGTGCTCCTGCGGGGTGGTGTTAAGCAAGGAGGAGGAGGAGAGGGAGGAGAAGGCCATCGCCTCCAAGGCTTTCTACCTGCACTCATCGCCCAGGAGCGCCGGAGGCGACGGCGCTGAGAGGCCTAAGCTGCTGCCGCTGTTCCCCGTCCACTCCCCACGGAGCTCGTCTTTCGCCTAGCCGTTACCTCTGTAGCTAGCTAGTCAACCTCCATTAATCCCCCACGACATGCAACGTTTAATCCTCTCTAGTACGACTGTAGTAGTACCATCTAATCCGCATTACTAGATGATCCGTGACCTTGTTAGTACTTCTTCATTAATTATGTGTAATTTGCCTGCTTGACTCTTTGTCTACATTTCTCTCTCCTCTAGCTACTAATCCTCTCGTGCAGGTTACAATATTCCTTTTTGACACACAAAGTAAAGCATAAGAACTCGGGGTCGTCAAAGTTTGCTCATTGGAGAATTCTAGTACTAACATAAAATTGGCTGTCAAAGTTGCTATTTGGAGAAATATTTTGTGCATATATCTCATTCAACAAAGTAGCATAGGTCACGGAGTCAACTTATATAAAATGTAGTACGAGAAAGGTAGCATGAACCGCCCGCGAAGTTCCCGCGTAAGTTTCGAACATTATCTTCCGGGAAATGATCTCGCGATATCGTTCTTTGGACACAAAAGTTGGATAGGAATCGGATGCCGACGTCAATATGTTATTCCCTGCACCACTATCCCCTGTGGAGAGCAACGGCATCTGTATGTATCTTTGCAGTGACTAGCATGTGAGGGCCCACCAAAATATTGAGGAATATATTTTGTGTGTGTGCCTTCACGATCTCTAGCCGTCACGGGCACCATGCCATTCGTACTTCGGATAGCGAAACATGGATGTAGTTATGAATCAGATGCGTTGTGGGTCGACCAGGGCTTGTCTGGCAAAATATATTTTTGAATTGATTAAGACTTAGTAAGTTGCATTATATTTTTTCTATAATACGAGCCTTTGTACCCCTATTATGAAAACTGAAGGTTACCCTCTTGTCAACTTTTTTGTCTTTCTGGCCAACACTGTGAAATTTGTCCCCCCAGAGCAATCCTGTCCCTCGCTGCTTATTCTGAGAGTAAATTATGTCGATGATGCTTTAGCTGAAGTTGCGCTCCACTTGAAGGCAGCGTCGTTTTTTTTTGAACGGTGAAAGGGTCAAAGACTCTAGAAGCTGCGATAGAATCCACGTGGAAGGTACAAGAATGCAAAGAGGCCCCCAGCGGTAAGCACCCTAGCTAAACTAGAAATAACAGATAGGAGCCTCTTTATTACAGAAAACACCTCAGAAAAAAAAGATAGAATGCAATCAAGTCCACGGTCGACTCTGCCACCAAACTCCGGCGATCTCTAGCCGACGGCAAGATGAAAGTCTCTTGCTCGTGACGCTTTCTGAACCGGAGAAGAAGCAGTGCAGCCGGCCAAATTGCACTCTCCGGGGACGGACCACTTGTTGAGAGCGAATTGTCGAGCTTCCGGCGCAAAGCTTGAGAGAGGGGCCTCCGATGGAGGTTGCAACCCTAGGCTGGCCTTCGGCTAGAACGGGCAGCGGTCCAGCAGCGAAGCCACCATAGAACCGCAGCAAGGAAGATCCAGTGGGCGCAGCTTCGACATGCTTCGACAACGTCTTCCGCATCGAGGAACCCTCACTTCTATCCCTCGCCACCACGGCGGGCCAAGAGAAGGAGGGGGAGCTCGACGCCAAGCACACCGTCGGGGATCCACCGAGCTTTATAGTCGATCCGCTGAGCTTGCACCATCCGCCGGCAACCGCAACCACTACAGTGACATGGAGAGGTAGACTCAGTGACCTCCTGGCACCGCTCGACATCGCCAGAGAGTAGCTCGAAGACGCAGAGACCCACAACCGGGCCGTCTCCCCCCGCCGCCACGGACGGCCAGAGAGGGCCCCAGATCTGGGCGGAACCGCTCATCTCCTGCATCTAGAGCAGCATTATTAAGGAGCGGTGTTCGTCGCCGTCTTCAACCCTCCACCACGGATGGGGAGAAAAGCGACGAGAAACCCTAAAAAGCTAAGGATCTGGCTGCACAGAGCCTTAGCGCCTCCTCCAACTACGGGTATCCTGTCCAAGACCGGCACAAGGCCAAGCCACATATAGCTAAAGCTATACAACAGCCAGCCACACCCACCCCATCCTCTCCAGCTGGAGCCGAAGAAGAAGGGGAGGGGGCCGACGGCGCTGGAGCTACTCTCAAGGAAGAAATGGGAAGGGGAGGAGGGGAGCGAGAGAGAGCTTTTTTTGCAGGGGAGGGAAAAAGCTCGCAATGTCGTTCTGATGCTTTCAAGTCCGACGGACGAGTAACGCGATACAATGTTGGATATGTGAAAAGGGCAACTTGCACTATTTTTTTTAAAGTGTAAATGGAATGAACGATGGAACTTTCATTTTTTGAATCAACCGAAACTAAAGAAAAACTTGGTCGATTGAGACTTAAATGGACCCATTGTGGGTTTGGATTGTTCCACGTGATTATACCCAAACGGTGTCACCGTTTGGTGAGTTGTTTTGCGTTTCACACATGTGGGCGAAACAAGAAAATAAAACATTTAAGGATTTTGAGCGAATATTTTTTGTGACTTCTTATTCATAGAGACAAAAGAACTGTAAACAAATACACAATCTCTAAAAATTTTGTTTGACGCTCATCACTATGGGGTGTGCGTGCGGCTCTCACACCAAAGTTATGAGAGAGAGAAAAAGCGAGTGTGGGCACTTCAATTGTCCCGTGGGGCCTGTGATGCTTCAAAATCGGACGGCCTGTGATGTGCTTGCTCCGTGAGACTGAGATCGTCGCGTTCACTCCCCATAATTTAGGAAGTTCGTAGCTAAAGAAGATCTTTAGTGTCTTGTCCTACCGCACGAAGATGGTGCATGCAACTACTCCCTCCGTTTTAAAATATAATATGTTTTAAAATTTTGAAACAAATGTATCTAGACTACTTTTAATACGTAGGTTCACTAATGTTTGGATTGAATCTAGTCAC
This sequence comes from Avena atlantica, assembly GCA_910589765.1. NCBI lineage: Eukaryota > Viridiplantae > Streptophyta > Magnoliopsida > Poales > Poaceae > Avena > Avena atlantica. Next base: position 467,249,119 of record OU342734.1, on the reverse strand, counting down.
TAAAACAAGTCTAGATACGTGCGTATGTCCCGGTAGAGAGGATTTTGTACATTTATATCCTGGTGAATGTACATACATTTCGGTAATCATCCATCCCCAAGTCGGAGTCGGGTAAAGAACAAGAGAAGAGATACGCTGCCGACCCGAGCCCACCGGCCACGCGTGCGTGCGTGCGCCCCATGTACTGTGGCAAGGTATATACTCCAGCCCCAGCCCCAGCACAGCATCCCGAAGCAACCTGCAATAACTACCGGTTTTCTCGTCGCAACCCAACCCAACCCCTGATCTCTCCCTGCATCAACCCAGAACAGAGCATCCTCGTCGCTTTCCAGTACTCAGCATCTCAGCAGCTCCCAACCGGATTCCCGTGACTAGCCAGCCTCTCGCAGGCTCTCAGGCTGCCGCAGTCCAGCAGCACGGTTAATTAAGAGCAGAGTTCACGCTGCCACGCCGGCCGTGCCGCCCTCTGAATCTCTGTTCCTCTGGTCTGGTCCGGGACTCATCAGGCTCCGAATAAATGGGCTTGTCATAAATAAAAAAGCGAGCACGGTAGCAGCATAGATACACGTAAGCGTAGCAGTGCGCACGCACAGGCACAGCGGGAGGGGTCAGCGACCGGCCAGCCGGGTTCAGAGGCGAGCGTACGCGGGGCACGGGAGGGCCATGAATGCGTCGCCCATGCGTGCACGGGTGGTGGCATGGCACGGCAGGAGCAGGACACGGGGGCCGGGCCCTGGCTACTGGCGAATCCATGGAGTTGACCTCGTGGGGTAGGATCTAGCTGCTGCTGCGGCAGGACCCTCCCTGCGTGCAACGGCTTAATAACTGCAAGTGCGGACCAAAGCTGATGTCGATCTCTGAATGCTCTGCTCTGGTAAGCATGGTGCTCTGCTCAGCCGCTGCTCGATCTGCGACGGCTGCTTAACTGTAAAACTCAGGGACAAGACGTGTCTGATGATCCGTCGCCGGCCGGGAAGGCATCCCAAGGAAGAACCGTTGTTGCACCATCAGGGTATCTTCTCATTTAGGACATCAAACCGTCCGATTCGGTCCCTTGGGTCGATACTCTGACTGTAAGAGCGACTTTAGCAGATCCCGTCCACTGCCCGTAAACGGGTTTACGGGACGCGGAAAACCTGTTTTGTGGTTCCATGAGGGCCAGCATGGAAAACCTGACCGTGGAAACCGGACAGGTGGGTTTCACCGTCGCCATGGAGAGAGAGAGAGAGAGAGAGAGAGAGACGCACGGAGCCATTAACTGCGGCCATCTCTACGTCGCCACGTTAGCCTGCAGGTGGGACGGTGTCAGAAAAATCACGATTAGGACAGCTAACCAGGACAATCAAGTCTCTCTCTCTCCGTCGCCATGTTTTAACCTGCAGGTGGGACCCACGTCAGAATCACGGTAGGACAACTTACCGAGCCAATCAATGGTATTTGCAACGCGCTGCCCTAAGACCGGTGCCGTTTTGCGAAAAATCTGAATGGTGGTGGTCTTTTGAAGTAGTTGCCCTGAATATGGCGTGTGTGTTTTTTTTGCAATTATTATCTCTCAAATTAAAGAACCAAGCATGAACGAGGTGATCCACTAGAATGTTTGGATGGAGTAAATACATGAAGTGTTTTGCATGAAAAATGCTGGGGTTTGAAAGTTAGCCGTGTAAATTTCTGGTGCTGCTTTGCTTCTCCTTGCTTGAGGCTGGTAGCGTCGCAGCGATGAAAACCAGCAAGGGCCGGCCCAACGCGAGGACGATGAGGCAGACAACAGGTGGCTCCGTGAAGTTTGCTATAAAATGGGACTAACATAGCTCGTGAAAATAGCAACAATGTATAAGATCAGATTTTCCATAAGTTGGGACAACATGTCTGTTACAAGTATGCACACCATGCAAGAGAAAGGAGATATAGAAATAAAAGGTTTAGTTCTCATGAACAATCCACAAGATTGAGGTGGACCTTCAGGCTATGATGTGCTTTAGAATTTTTCACAATGTATAAGGTGAACTATAAGGACTGCCACATAGGCCTTATGGTGAGCTTGTTTGCATATAGTGTGCATCCCAGCAACTATTTGGAAGCTTCTTCATGATGATCCAACAATGTAACTATAATGCCCACAATGGCCGGGAAACGAAACACAGAAAACGTCCAATAGAAACAAGATTATCCATTTCGCCAAGTCACTAAAAGGACATGCTTTTCCTATAAAAAAACTAAAAGAACATGCACAGAAAACTCTCCAGCATTCTCCCAAAGCAAACCAGGTTCTTTTCTTCATTATGCAGCCACAGTACTACATATTCAGTTCACCAACAAAACAGAGGCCCAATCTGCAAGCATGCAAAGAAAACCCACTTGAGGCATATCAATGCCTAGAGCAAATGATTCTAAGAAAACATCGCTGGAAGCCGAAAGGTAACTGCTCTATGTGCATCTCCCTGCCGGTATTTATTATCTCTCACGAGCATTCGAGGGCCTCGGTGCCCTAGCTTTTTCAACTAGATCATGATAGGTACACCTCAATACTTTCTTTAGACCACCTTTCGCTCGCAGTAATCTGTAGATCCCAAGCCAGTACCCTCTGCTATGCTTCACACCGACGACTTCATCATAGGCCATCGTTGAATAGAGATAAACATTAAGCCACCTAAGAACAACATAAAACTTTTTTAGTTAACACGAAAAGAACTTGTGATTACATAGGAAGGCTTTTAAGACATCAGTACATGAGAAACAAAATATTCTGCTCTTTGGGAGATCAACCTGGCCTTTGTTGAACGTTGAATAGTTTTACTCCAAAATTCCAGATTGTTCATGATTATACCAGACTTCATTTTCGAATGGGCGGTTCCAGACATTACAACTTCTCTTAGGGCATGTACAAACGCATGGCCGCTTATTTGGGCACTTAGGGGAAAAAAAACTAAACGATCGACCTGTTGTCTCCGTGCTAGCGCCTCTCTCTCCAACGCTAATCGTAGAATCCAGGCGCTTAGGATTAAAGAAAACAGTCTGGATTTTACATAAGCACCTGGCGGTAGAGTCTGTGTCACTTTCCTGGCATCAGATGGGATTTGGTAATAACTACCGGGATTTTATACCCTAGCGCCCAACAAAGCAAGCGTCACGTTCTACGTGCCCTTAAGGGGATTTGCACCTTTCCTTGTTGTAAGGCACAAGGAGTGAAACCCCATTAGTCCCTATACATATACTGCCAAATTCAGTAGCTAAATCAGTTATATACCTGGTATTAATAATAGTGACCAAACTAAATCAGATAACTGGGACTTGGCAAAATTATATTAATCACATAATTTCCACTAAAAAAACAGCCACTCATAATGATTAGGTGAATAAACCTAGTTTATGCCCAGAAACAACAGTTTATGCTCTATGAGCTTCTTTTGATTGTAGGATTTCAATAAGAATTTGGGTCTATTTGGCAATTATTCACAAAAGGTTCTATGTGCCTCTTGAGTTTTTCATATTCTTACATTTTCTAATTCTGAGATCCAAAGAGGCCTTACATGGTGTTCCAAGTGCATGTCTACCTAACAGTAAGCTAAGTTGCTATCTCCCACCCACAGCTCTTCAATCCTGGCTACATGGTATATAGCCAGTTACCTCAAGAATTAGAACAAACTTAGCCCTTTTTTGGATCACAGGTCCATGCCCCTTCTTTCTATTTCAAATGGAATCGATTAACTTTCTTTACTACTTTCTCCGTCCCGAAATAAGTGACTTGGGTTGGTCTAGATTCACATGTATCTACATACTATAATGCGTCTAGATACATATGAATCTAAACAAATCCAAGCCACTTATTTCAGGCCGGAGGTTTTTTTTATAAAGATCAGAGCTGGTGGCAGTCCGTTCACCCTCACTGTCATCATCGGGGTTACCTCTTAAGTTACTAGGAAATCACCACACTTATCATCGATTCTGTGAAGGGCATACGGTTGATTGAACTGATGTACTATTTGAGAATATAATATTTCCATAAAGTTTGGGGCTATGATGGCACAAGTGTTTGAACAATTGGTGGAACATAACAAAAAACAACTTCGCACAAGCATTTAGCTAGTGTTTATTAAATAGGGAGACAGTGTTCCAACCATGCGGCCATTGGATTTTATAAACTAAAAATCATTGATTAAGTGGCATCAAAAAATAAAAATATAGCAGATAATCGAAGTCTTGTGCTAAAATACTGACCAGATTTGTTCCACAAGAAAGCGGTAGAGGCCCTATAACATCCCCCCACCCCGCAAAAAAAGATGAAGGTTAATTAGTGAAACATCAAGTGTAGAACCTTAATAAGAGAGTACATGAAGTATGTAGAGCCATTATGTAGCTGGAAAAACACCATACCTGAAAACCACTGTTATCCTTGAAAGCTAAAACAAGTAACAAAACTGCAGAATAATACATGTCATATCAGCATAGGTGCAAAACTCACCATGGAAACTAATAAACAAGCACATAGGAAGGTAAAAGCATGCATTTTGACCCTCCACATGCTAATCTATCACAGGGGGGATTCTCTGCAGTACACTTCCAGTTTCCAAATTCTTTAGAAAACTCACCTAGCTGTATTCGTGCACATATGTTAAATGCCCTGCCACTCCTTTGCAACTTCCCTGCTAAGATACTTAACTTGTAGAATATATATCCAAGAACAATATCCAGGAAAAGGCCAGGTGACGATTTGCATAGTTGGCAAAAACCAGCGACGACTAATAAAGCACCTGAATTCATGGAAGAAAACATGTTGAGTGAGTCATCATCTTTATATCACTGCCTTCAGCTAGCACACCACACTGGTATTGCGAGCAGAGTACACGACCCAACTGATACGGCCTAACAGTGTCTACTACTATTCCCCTATTCATCAGGAAAGTAAAACAGAGAAGTGTAAAAACAACGGTATCAACAGGATTGGAAACTGAAGACTGAGCCAAATAAAGTGGCTGCATATTGTTTATGGATTCTCTTACCGGAGAGGGTGCCGGCGTGGAAGCTACGGCAGCGGAACAAGTTGCCGGCGGCCATGATCTCACGCAGCGTGAGCACGATCGATTGGAGGGGGCCGGCGACGAGGGTGTGCCATATGGCATCCAACTCTTTCCCCCCCTGCCCAACGGGGTACAAATCCTCAAGGGGGAAGAACTCGCCGTCTTCTTCGAGCAGCTCCTCCGCCCACCATGGCAAAGGCGGCAAGGGTTCCGAATCCGAGTCCAGGGTGTGGGCGTAGTTCCAGGCAGTAGGGGGAGCGCAGGAGAGCTTCAAGCCGTTGTAACGATTGTTGCTTACCGGTAACGGTAGGCCAGCACTGAGTGTATCGGCGCGCCTCCTTAAGTTCCCGCCGGTTGCCGCGGCGGCAGGGAAGCACCGGAGAGACGACGCCATGGTGGCTGAATTTAGTGCCATTGCTAGGGTTTTGGAGTTTTTTTTCTTTAGCGTGAATCGATCGAAACAAACCCCGATCGTGCGAGAATGGATGTAAATATAACCTGAATGGCAAACGAATTCACAAAATAAACTTTCGGAGAAACTGTTTTACTAGGTTAACCCTTTCATGTAACGACTTACGGCTGGGCCCTATGTTATACAGCCTAGCGCCTTTGTCCTGGGCCCTATGCCCCTGCTAGTGTTGTAGCCGCGTGGCTAGATGGGCCCCACTTCGGGTTAAGTAGTAGCACCTTACGCCCAGGCGCTATACTGCGGAGCATAGCGCCTTGCTCCTACGCGCTATGCTCCGAGTAGTGTTAAGCCGTCCTAGGTGTTAGGCCAACTCCAACAGGCCCTCGCATTTCAAACACCAAATCGGTTCAATTCGTTCTGTTTGCAGGGGTGACAGACAGGCTGTCCGGGATGAGCCCGTTTGTGCGTGACCTATGCCCCCAACGGGACTCCCCATTTGTGGGCCCCTTTGTCCGCGGAGTGCCATCAAGCTCCAAGCTGATGGTCAATCAACGCTAATGGCGGTCGGTGACGCGAACGCCGTGGGTGGGTGCAGCGTCGACGGCGCCATGAGTATCCTGCCGGTGAGGTGGTAGGGGGTTTGGGGAGGTGGGCGAAGAGGAGGGGGGGGGGGGGGGGGGGGGGGGAAACGTGCGGACCCAGGGTTTTAGGAAATGGGGTAAAATGTATTGTGAATTTGGATTCCATCGACGCGGACGCGCGGTCCGGCGAGACCGTGCAGCACTGTCAGGCTCGGGCGCGACCATAGACGCATTTTGTTCGGCACAGATCAGACGGTGTGGTGAGTCCAACAGTGAATATGAAATGAAACCTGAATTTAATTGACACAGGTATGAAACGTTATGCAAACAAAACAACTTTTTCTACAAACACATTGACAGGTTACTGGGTTTCTGCAATTCTGTCCACAATAAGAGATTTGACCTCAACTCTTGGTTACTTAGAAAGAAACCAAGCGATGAACACTGACATCAGCCACACTATCTAACTGAATCATACACAGCAACAGCTTCACCGTAATGGGAACCATTGACAGGTCAAAAGACCAAAAGCATATTCAGGAGCACCATTGGCTTGTGGATCAAATGAATATTTTTCTATTATATATGCTAGTATATGATTCTGTCATGTACAGCATACATAAGAAGGGGAAATAAAACATTTTATTCAGCACCACTGCTACCCCATGTTACAAAAAATTATTAGAAAAGGAGATTACAGAAAACTTTGTACAGTTTTGACTAGATGCTCGCTCCTCTGGATAGGACAAAAATCTGCTACCAAGCGCCTAAGAGCAAAGTAAGCAATACTATCTCCCAACATATTGCACGTCTCAGGAAATGCAGCATCCCTCAGCTGACCGAAGTGCAGATTGACTGCTGAGAGTAGAGGCCATTTATGGGATTCACGAAGTGTTGCTTGCTTCTTCTGCGTTTCGAAACTACTGTAAAGCCCTCTGTATCCTTGTCGCTTTTTGGCACCTCGGCGGCCTTCGGTTGTTTATCGAACTCCTTGCGACCACCTGAGGTAGACTTAGTCACGTTGCTGCTCTGTTCAATACTGGCTTCATCCAGTACACTTGGCTTTCTATCCGGTTGAGCTCGGGTCGAACCTAGACTGTCATGCACTGACTTGACAATGAAACTGAGAAGAATCTGCCTTGCTAGCTCTGCTTTGTATGAATCTCGCATCGTGTCTCTCCCTCTGTTTTCCTTCCCTTTACCTGAAGTTGTCTTCTCCAATTGTCCTGCTTTCTCTGCGGCATGAATATCGACTTTCACTTCATCTGCGGTCTGTGATGCCAACTGCTTCTCTGCTGAATCAGTTACATGTTCCCCGTTAGCCGAATCAGTTTGTTGCGCAGTTTTTCCAGGCACAAACTCGGCAGCATGGGGATTCATGGCTGGAGGGGAGGTGCTACCCCTCAGAATAGTGCTCTGGCTCTGTGTATAACCCTGCTTCCTTTGGAAAGAATGCCCAGTACGATAGTATAAGGTGGACCGAGGACCACGAGGTACTCTAGTATCAACAGCATGAGGAAGAATCTCCATTGCCTGACTTGGGATTGGCTGAAGAACAACACTAGCATCATAGATTGCCACTGTGCTGTAAGGATGGGACACTGATAAGAGTGATCCAGGATTGAATGGAGGTGCTGAAGCTGAAAGTTTGCTTCCACTTGTTTTCTTGTGTGGAGATGTGCTTCCGTCACTATTGCTGTCAGAAGCTTTCTCTGAATGACTGCCTCCCTCTGGCTGACTTGAGACTATCTCTTTGCTGCCCTCATCACTTGACTTCTCAACTTCATCTGTAAGCTTCCTATCTTCTTCCTCAGATGAGGGTGTTACATCAGTATCTTGTTCATTATCCTTCTCCTTTGCTTCCTTCTGTTCCAAAATTGGTTTCCATACGGTGCCAGGCGGTGACGCTGCCACATCTTTGTATGATACCAACTTGGAAGCTATGCTGGTTGGCCTGTTAATTCCTGCAGGTTTTATGCTCCTTTCTGGCTTCGACATAGCATTACTAGACTTGTCTTCAGTAATGGAAGGATCCCCATTCAACTTGTCACTTTTCAAGAAGTTGCCAAATGACAGTTGGCTAGGGGAGTATATAGCTTCCTCTTTGTGCTCTTTTGTTTGTTGCTGTACACCAGTCCTGGTGGCAGAAGCAGTGCGGCCATCTTCTATGTGATCAACGACTAATTTAGTGAGAGCTGGCCTTCTGCGGATGCTTTTCTTCCGCACATTTGCAGACCTCCCTCTCAAAGTAGCTGCTTGCCAACCCTCATCAGAATACTCTTCAGGTGACAAAGCATCTACCTGTTTCAGCTCATCATGGACAGCATAAATTGCTTCTGTTACTGCTGCTACTACAGGAGCCTGCACTTCCAGTTTTGCTTCTTGGATATCATTTTTGTCTGCTTCAAGAAGAAATCCTGAGTCATGCTGGAAGTTCTCCTTTTCGTCAACTGATTCACCCTGTTGGGCTCTGGTATTATTCTGCATTTAATATAACATGTGATGAAAAAGGTTAAGTAAGAGGAAATATGAGCAAAATGGAAGTCTCACATAGTGCTTCAGGCAGCAGTTATAGAACCCTTAAGCAACAGGTTACACAAGGAACAGAAAAGTGACCGTAATTCATGAATCATACAGCATGATAAAGGATTAAATGCTTGTACATATAGAGAAGTTCCATTTAAGAACAAAATGGATTTATTGTTGGTTCATAAGTTAATAGGTGGACCTGGATTGTTGCTAGGTAGATAACTGACACTAAACAATCAGGTACCTTAGTCAAATATTGTCAGTATATGTCTAGAAGATCTTTTTAACCAAATATAATGGGTATATCTCCAAAAGAGATACTATAATCACCTTTGCACGCCTGCACTTCCTTTGCATATCCCTCTCTTTTCTTTCCTGGTCCGGGCTTATGTAGTCAAGTAGATCTGATACACTGGAAGGATAAATGTTTCAATCGGGATTGAAACAGTTTAAAATTGATAATACACAATTTATTCATACCTAAGATGTCCTTTACTTGCAATAGAAGAATCAGGTTTTGGAATGCCTCTCCGAGCAGCCTCTTGTTGTTCTAATGCTTTTGAATCAAAATACTCCAGCCAAGCAGCAGCATCCTGCAGCAAGAAAGTAACATTAAATAATCTAAGAGAACATTGAAATCTTTGGCCTTCTGTTTCTATATTCACGGAAAGTTAACCTGAGTTCGAAGGTCATCTTCTCCTAGCTTGTCCTGAAGTATCTGTAAGGTGGTTTGTTCATGTTGCACGCTTAGGGAGTATGCATCCATCATGGAAAGGGCTATGGCTATGGCATGGTAGCTTGCAGCAGTCTGATTGGCAAAAAAAAGTGATGCTAATTTAGTAACTGGATCGTGTGCATATTGTACACAAAGGAATTCAAATGTACATGCATATCAAACAAATTGACGTGTGTTTGTCCTAGATATAAAGGGGCACTCCATATGAACAGGTGCCTGCACAATTTGCTAGACAGAATATAGCATACATGACAGCACAGAGCTACAGTATATAAACCTTTTCTGAACCTAAGAACAGCATGGTTATATTGGATTATCTAAAAAATATGTCATCTCAAAACTTAGAACACACTGAAGAGTTTTACCGAGAACGTGAAAAATATCCTGAAATTCTAGAAGCTACATCAAAAGATGGATTTTGCATGTATTGTTTGAGCGTAACCCGACACGTCCAATATACCACAGGTGTCTATGCACATTTTGCTGTAAGATAAGTAAGACAAGCATTTTACTACAGTAATGCCATTCTAAGGAAATAATGGTTCAACAGAGCCTCTAAAATGTATGTGATCAGCTATATGAAGAAATCGATCTGATAATGATTATAAGTGGTGTATTATATCATCATTGTAATAAGACAAGCATTCCAGTACTAACATGACATTCTTAACAAATAGTAGTGCAGGAGAGAGCTCAAATATTGTGTTGGAGTAGACAGATATAAATAACTGATATCTGCAAAATATCTTAACCTGGAGTACATCAACCAATTCCAATAAAAAGTTTCTTAATATAAATTGCCTTGAGGTGGACTATGAAAACATGGTAAGAAAAAAAAACTAAAGATCCATTTACCTGTATGTGATCAGCTCCAAGCAATCTTTTATTGCACTTTAGCGCTTCATGCAAATACCTTAGAGCAACATGAACATTTCCCATACCTTCTTCCATCATAGCCACATTTATGTATGTGGCAGCTGAATTTGGATGAGAAAGCCCACAGGAGAATTGAAGTAGATAAAGTGCACGGTTGACATACCTTCAAGACGAAATATACTCTTAGAGTCAACAAAAATGACAAGAAGTGGATGATGTGTGACAAATGATTGTTCCAACAAAAAAGTGACCATGGCCATTTTTCATGTGTATAAACACACTTTCAGTCACAGGCTAGTACAGCAGAACAAATGCTACAATGCCCACTTTAGCAACAAATATGTTTGATCATATTATGGCAAGAAATATATCAGCACAATGAGATTGTGGATCACACTAGACTGCCTAAGAGCGAAAGTCATGATTGATAGATTTCACGTTTTCACAAGGAAACATCTATGACAACACTTACTTCAGAGCCATCTCAATGTGTTGGAGACGGTAGTAGAAAACAGATAAATCCCCGTAGCTCTTCATTGTTTCCGGATGGTCAAGACCAAGCTCCCTTTCATTGATATCAAGTGCCTTTTGCTGATATATTGTTGCCTACAAGGAACAAAATACAGAGTAAGTGCAACTTCCAATATCTTCACACGGTGCTATTCGACATGTCTCTCCTTGCAGGAGCTTCTATAATGACATACTATGCAGCTCACTGCAATATTAATACTAGGGCTGTTTTTGAGAAAAACAGATTTATGAAAACTACTAAACTAGAGTATCCAACAAGCAGAGTACAGCCAACCTAGTTCAATTCGTTTACATACCTGATTAAAATCTCCAGTATGGTAAAGAACCACAGCAAGAAGACTGTAGGCATTAGCAGTTAGCCGGTGGTATGGACCACAAACTGCTATAACTTTGGACAGTGCCTTCATAAGAAAAGAGAGTACATTAGACATAAAGGTGCATACGAATAACTTCACTATTCAAAATGCAAGAAATATAGCACAGCAGTTAAATGATTACAGAAAAGACACAAAAAAGGTTGACCACTACATACTTTTGCTCCATAGTTAACAGCATCATCAAGCTTTCCTTTATCCAAAGCCATCTTTGATGATTCTAGTAAGTTTCTACTATCAATAGATGAGTAGACGACATGCTAAAAGAGAAGACAGTGCAAAGCAAAGTTAGTCAACAATTTATCTAATAGACGGAGACATAGATACTTCAGCAACTGTCCGTACGCTACCTTGCATATAGGAACTAGGTTGACGATGTCAGATTTGTCAAATGGGTTTGGGCTATTCATATCATAATCTCTTGCAACCAACTCAAGGCCAACCTGATCAAAAAATACAATGTTAAGGTGTTTAGAAAATGCATGCTGTGAATGTTTGTAGATCTCACTTTATAGTGTGTACCTTGCCACAAAGGCCTCTCAAAATGATGGACTTCCGCAAGTGTTCAAATTCATCTTTCAATTTCCAACAGTATCTTTTAGATAGGAAGCTCTCTATCCATTTCAGCTTTAAGTTATGCTCATTATGGGCATCTGTATCAAGATTATTGTCTAATCTTGGAGATCCCAGTAAAATGTTTAAAGTCTCAGCTATAACTGCAGACATATTTTGCATGTCATCGACAGCTGCAATAACAGCTCGAATGACATGCTTAAATGATCGAATGACCATTTCATGTATGCATATTGACTGGATGTGTGGGAGCTTCTCTGCTAGCTCTACCTGATATTTGAACAAAAAAAAACATCAGGACTCTGGCAATTTCATCAGAGTATTAGAAGCAAAAGCAATTAAGTATAGTATTTACACTCACCACACGGCCTAATGAACACATATTAAGTCCCCTTGTGTGCATGAAATCAGTCATGGTTCTTCCATCTACTGGAGAAAGTTCAAGGGAAGCAAAATCAGCCACCTGCGCAAATTAGTCACAGAGAAAACTAATTATTCACTAAGAAAGTTTCAAAACAAGCAATGGTTTAAATATCCCTCTCAGAATGATGGATCTTAAATAAAGGTTCTCTGAATAGATAAGAGTAGACAACGCTTTACCAGCTTTGGGAGTGCAGTATCATCATAAAACTTATGGGCCATCTTTGTGAGCTCATCAAGGGTCTGGATCAAGAAAAAGTGAAGTTAGGTAATAACACAACAAAGTCCCACCAACATGTTGCTGAGTACAATGATGTCCTTTGCTCATACATCATGGACACAACAAAATACAAAGGCTTCAAGCAAATTAATAGCATATGTAGAGCAAATTGGTTGCTCTGTCAATCCTGAGCAAATAGCATGGATAGGCTCAAGGGGGCATAAATTAAATTCTTTTCAGACAGAACATATCAATTGGTGGCACTTCGAAATTCTATAATAAAACTGTGAACTTGTATAGTTAAGTCACCTTCTGATGAAAGCCAGCTCCCAAACTCTCCAGGCGACAGAAAGCATCTTCTGGAATCAGCTTCCTTATTTCAGCCTCACTGGATTCGTTAAGTGCTAAATTATCTGATTCTTCCATACCATTTGTCAGCGAGCAGTTGCTATCAGATTCTTCCTTCTCAGACTTAGCGTCTTCAGCATTCTTTTTAATTTTCCTTAACTGTTCGAAGTGCTTGCCAAGACCTTTGACAGATGAATCTTTTTCAAATTTTTTTGCGCTCTTCTCACTATCCTCAGAAACTGAAGAATCCTTTTTCTGCAAGTGTTGCAGCCAGGAAGACCCAAGTTCCCATCTGATATGTCTAGGATTCTTGTTCGGCAAGTTCTCTAGCTTCATCAAGCTGGCTTTAAGTACTGTCCGTGCTAGTTTTCTCGCATAATTATCAACATGAGATTTAGAGGTAAGATGCTGGTTACTGGCAGCCACTTCTGGGTTCAAAATTTTTGGCAGTGGTATTCTTAGACTGAAAAAAAATACACAGAGAGAGAGAGAGAACAAGGTTAATATAACAACATCGAGAGTCAGATGTAAAAGAATTAGTACGTGCCAAACAGTATTTCCTCGAGTGATGAGCAAACATTCGAATAAGATATTGAAGTTATCAGCCTATGCTTAAGCAGGTATGTAAATGAAAATAGATATCAAACCTGTTAACATTCAAGGCATTCGAACCTCCATCGGGTTGATCATCTACATCGATGCTAAGCATTCCATCAAGATGATCAGAGATATCACTGGCTTGTTTGCTATCACTGATAATTTTTGTACGTCCCGAAACCCTCACTGTTGCCGTATATCCACAATGCTTAACAATCACCACACCTAGCGTGGAAGAGTCCTGCAAGGGAATTATGTTGAAAGAACTTAGCACTTAATATTAAGAGCACACCGTTAATTGCACAAATCATGAAGGAGGCAGGCAATCACCTTAACAACAACACTCTCATCAGAAGTTAAACCTTTCAGAAGATTCCTTTGTGATATATCCATAGAATCCGTCTGGTAGATGGCAGCTCCATCAACTTTATCCCCCAACTTCAAACTGGCATCAGCCTCATCCTTCTTTACAGTCATATGCATGTCCCCAACACGTTCCTCAAATACTAACGAACCATCAGAACCGGTTTGTGGACTAGTATCAACCAGTCGCCGTATTGTCGAAGCAGCTCTGAAAATCGCTGTATCCACAAATAAATTGTGTAAAAGGAAAGCCTTGCGGTCTCTGATCACCCTCTCTTCCTCTGTTTTACATGGCATTCTAGCCAGAATAGAAAATTCTTTTGCCCACCGTCTCCTGTCATATTTTCCATCTCGTCCGCAACCACCTCCATGCCCACCCCAGTTCTCATCCTCAACAGGCAATGCTGGGCTCTTTGTAGCAGCATCCACATATACAGGAGGAACAAGCCATGTGTTTGCACGGAAGCCGAACGGTAGATTCCCGAACTGAGGATGAAAGAAATGTATCACCATCAAAACTTCAATAGATTTAAGCAGTGACTCGATCTTCAGTATAACTAAGAAAAAGGAAAGTATTTACGACAATCACCTTGTTGTGATCCACAAAAGCTTTCATCAGTGCCTCGTATGCCTGTGCCAAAACACTTGTTAGATTATGGAAACTGAAGTGCATTCAGCAAAAAAAAAAGGCGAAATTAGAAACAAAGAAAGCAAGGCAACGTTAAGTAAGGAAGCGTTTGCGCTCATACTAACATTGGCAAATCCGGTGCTAAGCTGCTGTAGAAGGTCAACCAAGGATCGGCTCACGGTGTGCGGCTTCCCCACCAGATAGAAACCCTTGACCGAAGCAACTATGTGCAGTAGCTTCCCGTTGCAAACCTTCACCTGGATCACAATACCCAAAATCCATTCAGTGAGGTGACTATGGTTACAGTCTTAGAGAGTAGAGACTCACGGTGGAGTTTCCAGTTGCAGGGTTGCAAATTAAAGGGTCAATGTCAGGAGCTCTAGTGCATTCCTAGAGGGAGGGAGATAGATCACATACCTCGATTTCGAAGAAATCTCCTTCCTGGGTAGCGCCATTCCTCTCCTTCCTCCTGATAACTGCACACGCGAAGTACGCGTTAGTTAATCCCCCACACAGGCGCTCAGGCTCCGCGCGAGAGGGCACAGTTAAGCGAAATGCGTATCCTTACAGTGGAGGGGCGGTGTGAGGTGGGCGAAGGAGAAGAAGTCGTAGAACTCGCCGAGCTTCGGCGGCGGCCCGATGGCCGCCATGTCGTGCGCCTCCGATATCGCGGGCACATCGCCGGCGCCTTTGCCGCCATTGGCCGCGGGGGAAGAGGCTGTGGGGGGAGACGGAGGCGTCGCGGGGCGGGCGTGCTTGGCCGATGTTTTGTGCTTCTGCTTGGCGAACGCGGTGGTGCAGGCGACGATGTCCAGCAGGCGGCGGACGTGCGCCACCGCGGCCTCCTCCGTCGCGTACTCCTCTGCACAAAGGGAATGCCGTTGTCGGGCCCATTTAGAATCAAGGCCTAGTAATCATCTTTGGGCTGGGCCATAGTGCTAGGCTTTTATTTCCAGCCCAACACTGCCGATCGGGTCCATTTATTTTAGAGAGAAAATGTTTTTTTTTCACTTGAAATACTCTCTCCGTCCCAAAATAGATGTCTCAGATTTGTCAAGTTTGAATGAATCTAGATTTTGTCAAAATTTAAATGAATCTAGACACTATTTAGAATATAGATTCATTCAAATTTTGACAAATCTAAGACATCTATTTTGGAATGAAGGGAGTATGAGGAATTTGCTAGTAACTGAGAAAATCTTTGTTACAACACTGAGAATATCTTAATTATGTACGGTATAATGTAATTGTATTAAGCATAGTACATACTTGTAAAGAGGGGAAAAAGTAGGATAAGATGTGTCAAGGTAAGGAAATGTCGGTAATTTCGACCCACACGCCCTGTAGAATCAACAAGCTAGTAATACGCATGTTTTTGACTAGGAAGATAATAATATCAATGTACCCCTAAGATAGCTGAGGTAGTAAACAGATGGAGTCATATTCAAACGAGGCAAGACTATTAAGGTGAGGAAGTACAAGTACTTCATGTCAACCCATGCATGCGCATGCTCAATAGAGTCAGCAAGCTGCTAATACACATGTTTTGACTAGTAGGAAGATAATGTACTAGTACATGTATAGTAATATTATCACTGTACACCTAATCTAGCTGACGTAGTAGAGCTATCAGGTCATTGCAAGCGACGGAGGAGGATTAAAATTAGCGGCCACTGGACCTAACAGTCCAACACGCGCACATACACCGAAATCCGCTGATTCCAAAGAGCCGCCCTTTGTCCGTACATACCAACCCCCGGAGTTCCCGACAAAGATCAGATACTTTTTGTGTAACAAAATATAGCAACTAGATACTTGCTGGTAGCAGTTAGGAAAGACAAACCTTGCACAAGTTGAATTTTCTACTCAGGTAATAAGATTGTATACTAGAGTTAAGCGCCGTGCCTAATTGGTCGGATTAATCACGATTTATTTTATAGAGAGAAGGTGCAAGAGATGGAATTGGCATCGGCCAAGTGGAAATATGCCCTCTCAGTGCGTCCAAATGCCAGTTTAGCACTTGACGACAGCACAGTGCACCCTGCCAAAAAATACTAATACTTGCCGATGTTAAACAAGACGTATCTGACGACCAATCACCTCGCCTGGCCGTACGAGTCCAACGTCAAGTACTATGCTATGCGTGGTCAGAGTCAGAACCCCTCCTCGATCTTTATATTCTTATGAAAAGGAAAGGTGAGAAATAAAAATGTGGAACCAATCGGCAAGTCCTCCGCTCTCGTAGGTGATCGAAGTCCCCAAGCTATCGGGCTGCGGTGACGGTGACGCGCCGGGCGGAGCGCGACATTGGCCGGCGGCAAAAGAGTTGGACCGGCCGGTGCAGGTGAATATATAACTATTGGCCACTCTCCACCCGTAGCCGCCTCGTCGACCAGAGCTCAACACGACGAGCTCCATCACTTCCTCACGTTTTGTTGGGGGTTAATTTGAAGTTGAGCTCCATGCTTGCCACCGGCCGTCCATTAACTGACAAGATCACTGGTGGTAACCAGCAGCAGGTAGGACGATGTGTCGCTAGCCAGGGAAATGGCATTAGTTCGGACGTGACGGCGGCGCATTCTACAATGTGTCGATGGTGGGAAGGTCGCATAAAGAAACTCGATCGATCGCGCATGCGTGCGTGCTCCCCGTTAGTTTCCACCGTCCGTGCGTACGTCACGACATGAGAAGCTTGTGCCAGCTCCGCCGTGCTCGTCCGAGAAACGCCAAGCTAGCTAGCGCGCGCGAATCCACGTGAACCTTTCCTAACGCCAAGAATGGAACCGGGGCGAAAAGAACAAGGAAATGCCAGCAAATGCACCAGACGCAAGCAGAAGCAGGTACGTATATGGATTCTGTGGACGGCCACCTACCTTCGGCGATGGTCAGAGCGCAGGGTTTCAGCGCCACGATCTCCACGCCGTCGTCCAGCCGATGACCGCGCACCTGCATATATAGGCCAAATCACGTGCCGTTTGTCAACATAAGTACAAATTAACTATGGCTAACCTTGCGTCCTAGGAACAAAAAAAAGGGTAAATATTGGGGAGTAAGTACAACAATGCAAGTAAATGCAGAGAGTTGATTTGTTTGTCAGGAGTAGCTAGCTAGCTAGGACGACTTGCAGACAAGAATGTTGGGGCTAGCTAGCCGTCTCGTGCAGCTACAAGAGTGCAAATGAATTGGGGCCGTAGCAGGCACAAGGGAGGGAGGAGCATTATTACCACGTGGGATAGTGAATAGTTTGTGAGGTGACACGTCTCCACGTTCGACCCCAGCAGCTTCCTCACGTCCAGCACGCGA
Organism: Avena atlantica; assembly: GCA_910589765.1. Taxonomy (NCBI): domain Eukaryota; kingdom Viridiplantae; phylum Streptophyta; class Magnoliopsida; order Poales; family Poaceae; genus Avena; species Avena atlantica. The sequence continues at coordinate 467,231,616 of OU342734.1, read as the reverse complement.
TCCGTCGATATCCCCTGCACATCATCGAGGTGCCACACGAACTCTCTCAGAAGAAAAATATGAACACAGAGGAGCACGCGCACAGTTCTACTATTGCTGGATAGTAGTATAGTATATATGCGCATTGTGAAGCGCAATGTGAATAAACAATGGTGCTCAGCGGGTATCTGGATCTGGCCTGCAGATTGCTGCAGAGTAGTACTACAACCATCCAAACTTTCCATTTCTCAAAAGATACGTCAGCTAATGTATTCATTCAAGTTGAGTTTTTGTCCTGTTCGTTGGAGCTCATCGATCGATCGATCGATCGATGTGCATAGCGGGTGAAGGGGAAGATTGGAGGCATCGCACATACCTTGAGTGTCACCTGGGATTCGTAGGGGGTGGTGACCGTGACGTCTAGCACACTCGGCACCACTGCACAACCACAAGAAACACACAGAGTGAGTTTCAGACAACATGGCAACTGTACAAGACTGGAGAAGGAGGAAATTATGGTGGTCAGAGGCTTCACGGCTGCGCAATTCACTGCGCGCTCACGAACCGCATGACCCAACCGACGTCCGTCCTTACGGGCCGGGCCGGGCGGCGTAGCACGTTAGGAGTACACCAAGAACAGAAACAAGCGTAATAATTTAACTGTTGTTGCTCGTACTAGTGGTAGTAATTCGAGAAGAAAAAAGGAAATTAAAAGAAGCGAGCAGCATCGGGAGCAGCGAGAACAGCTAATCATATGGCAAGAAAAAAGGGTAAGCAAGCAGGCAGCGGGCGGCGTATCCTTCAATTCAGCGCAAAAAAGCATACTAGCCAGGAATCGAAGGAAGGAATTGGAAAGCAAAAGAGGAAGAAGCAGAGAAAGAACAGACAGGATTACTGTTGCTAATAGCCCGTCTCTTTACTCTTTTTTACAGACATGCAAAGAGGCGGAACAAATATAGCCAGGCAACATCGTTAACAGCGGCAATTCAATGGTGGCGAGAGCAAACTTGAGCAGCGAGACTCTGTATGGTACGGGCAACATGCAGAGATAAGTTTTGTCTGGTGGGTGCGTCCGTACCTTTCTCCTCCTTCTTCTTGCGGTCGCCCTTGCCGCCGCCCCTCCCCTTGCCGCGGCCGGCCTTGGGGGCCATTGCTGCTACGCTCCCTCCAACCCAACGGAGACGAAAATGGATAGAGGATACGGGTTTAAGCTAAGGTGCAAGGGATGATGGAGAAGAGAGAGACAAGGGATGAGGTGGGGGAGGAAGAAGGAGGAGGAGGAGGTAGCTCGACTCGAAGGGGAGCGAGAAGGCAGGGGCGTGCGAGGGGGTGAGGATATAGGATGTGCGGCCTGGGAAGCCGGGCTCTCATCCGGTCGAGCCCAGGGCCTCCCGTGCGATCCTGGCCTCTCGTCTACTGGTACGCCACTCCCAAACCCAGCAACGGTGGTGTGGTGGTAAGGCGCCTGACCCGTGGGCCCGCGCGTGCAGTCACATGGCACAAGCAGCGTAGCAAGCAGTACGTTGCTTTGACACATCGTGGCGACACTTGTATCGCTTTCGCACCGTCCGCTCGATCAACGGCCATGGCACGCCTGTACAGTACTAGGAAGCGGCCAAAAAGATTTACACGCAAGGGGCGCTGTCTGTCGCCCCAACAGTTGTGCCGTAGCTGGTCTCTTCTCGAGAAAACGGAACGTACTGGACGAATGAAGGTAGTAGCACGTCGGTGAAACCCCGGAGAGGAGAGGTAACCTAGCAGGCTAGCACGGGACAAGTTTGGGTAGCTGTGTCTTGTGTTCCAGTGTCCATCGATCTGGACGGTGGCTGGAGGGCAGAGAGTCCTCTCCGTTGGCCGGAGGCGTTCCATTGGGCGTCCGTCCGTCCCGTCGCGTTGCCCGGCCGGTTCTTCGTTCCAGGTTTCGCCCCCCTGTTCGGCGGCCCATGCGCGACTTGATCTATCCAGCACTACGGAACTCCTTGTTGCGAGACAAAGAAAAGATTGAGGTTTACGCGCGGTCCTTTCGCCGGTTTGGGCGCAGATCCATTAATTCTGTCACTGATGGTGCAATCTGGTAGTACTCCGTAGCAGAATCGGGTGGAATATCCTGTGAGGTTAATGGAACTAGTATCATCATTTGCCTGGAAAATGTACTCTCTCCGTTTTAAAATATAAGATGTTTTAAGTTTGTGAAGAAGTTGTATCTAGACTTGTTTTAGTATGTAGGTTTACTTATCTTTGAAACGAATCTACACATTAAAAATAGTCTAGATTTATTTTTTTACAAACTTAAAACATCTTATATTTAAAGGGAGTGCCTAGATCTCAGGCGCCTGAGAACTTGTTAGGTCTAAGTCGCTGACGTCATCCTAATATTTGTGCTAATTCTCAGTTGCAACCTAGTTGCAACTCATAAGATTTGTATTAATTCTCAGTTACAACCTAGTTGCAACTCATTAAATTCTCAGTTACACCCTAGTTGCAACTCATGTGGAATTTCCACTTTGCACGAATCACGAGGTAAATCGAACGGTGAAAGAGGCGACTGAGACCTAAGAAGTTCTCAGATGCCTGAGAACTAGCAAAACCGATATTTAAAACGGAGGGAATACGTAGGATGTTCTACTACTAGTACTAATGGTCTTGTCCCCAATGTGCGCAGAGACATAGATGTTCAGGGCGACGGGACGTGGACGGATACGCGAGGGAGAACAAATGTGACGTAACAACAACACAGGTGTAGCTAGCTAGCTAGTGCGGTGAAAATAAGCCTCCACCGATTTGTCACCCCTTCTCTTCTGTATGTAAAAATATTAACGGGTGCCATTATCTCCAAAGCTGCAGTGTCAACTGCTCGTAGATACCAAGAACCGGTCACGGGTTCGACGTTTTGTTGCAACGGCTAAACCCCCCTCGACAATATGGTAGACTAGTGCTAATTATGTAAATTCTGATTATTCCTTCGGCCATTAGCGTGCACACGGATTTTATTTAGAAATGCATAGCATGCTGACACGGTCCAAACCACAAAAACTACTAGGCCACAAGCCACATAACCGGTCTTCAATCTGCACGCTTTATCCTAAAGGCCAATCGATCCATTAGCATCAGCATTAACTCATACGCTAATTTGGCGTCTATTCGTTCCGCCGTTGAGCTACATCCATGATCTATAAGGTCGGCGTCTATGCTAGGGCTTCATCGGCGACACATAGTACCTATCGAGAATCACCGTCGGTCATGCCTTGACTAAAGAAGGCGCGGCAGCACGCTAGAACGATTCGTCGAACATAACACCAAAACCTCTTCATCTCACCATACGGATTGCAGGTCGGTCTAATGCGATGTCGTATTTCCACATAGATTTAGTGATTTTACAGTTAGATTGTAAAAAATGCAAACTACTGGTTAGAATATTTGTTAGCTCAACTAGATTAATAATTAGATCATACATACTACTTGTTAGTAACTATTTCGGTAACCAATTGTTCCATCCTCTAACTTTGTGCTGAAACAATAATCCGGTTGCATATATGAGGAAGAAACTAGTTGCAAAGTGCGCCATCGGTAATAATATACACTCGTTCTATAAGCTCGATGAGCTCCGATCTATATTTAAACAGTAGAAAAAGATTAGACAATGTTCTACATTTCGAGTGCTTCGCCCCCCTATGGTAAATTTATGGCTCCGCCCCTGGCCATCTACCCCAGTCGGTGGAGGTTCACGATGACGGCAAGCCTTCTTCCACGTCTCCGAGAAGTCGTCTTCCTCCTCTGATGTGCATATCACTGTAAGTCACATCCAACCCTAACTCTTCTAGCTTAGACATGTGAGCATGTGTTAGATCTGAAGGTTCTATGGTATGTATAGCATCGGGTAACATCCAATTTCTACACCCAACTTTTAGCGATCCAAAATAGCAATGCTCTTGGAGATGCTCTTAGTATGGATGACTTGTGAGTGATGAAGGAAAGTTGCGTGCTTAACATTGTTATTCAACTCTGGTACATTGGTTTGTGATGTAGGATAAGGCTACCTCATCTGATCTGTAGGAAACATCTATATTGTCGCTTTGTTATGTGTCAAGGTCGATGAGTACTTAGAAAGGAGGAAGAATGGCATCCTTAAATGGCCACCTAGTATATACACCTTCTTCCTCAATAAGGTGTGCGAGATCACCAACTAGGGGCATCTACTGACACGGCCTTCGAACATAAGGACCTTGAAGCTCCAGGTATTACTTTGAAGTTATATGGTCGGCAAGTGAGCTAGGCTCAGATCTACAACAATTGTGCCATTGAGAGCTAGTTGGGTTCAGATCCTAAATATCAGAAGGTTTGAGGATGTTCGTTGTGAGGATACGACAACAACAGTAATGATGGATGATGACCACTACTTTTCCCACATCAAGGTTGCACAAATTTCCATTGTTTCATTGCATGGACATCTGAATCCCTACTAATGAACTGTGTTCTCTCTTAGGATAACCCACCAAGAACACTTACGCCTATCTCTCCATCTGGCTTACATCGTATTCTTAGCCACTTCATGAAGAACGAAGCATAAGGCATTAGCTATCTCGTGGTGACCCCTGAACACCGTATGAGATGGTTGGGCAATCAAGGAAGGTCATGGTTTCGCTTGCTTTGTTGGTCTCATGGAAAATATGGAAGGAAAGAAATGCTTGGGTTTTCGAAACAATGTTTTTCACCTCGACCATATATTGGTTACAAAAAAATAAATAGGAAGCGGCCATATTGTGTCTTGTACGGGCTAAGGCCTTATGTAATACTATGTCGCGAGAATATGCTTTTGTGTTCCTTGGATTTTGTCTAGGTGTTGGTTTGTAAGAATTCTAAAAAACTTCTTATTACTCAATGAAAATGACAAATATTTTGCTTTGTTTTTAAAAAGGAGCAAAATGAGACAAAACTGAGTGGTGTCACATTGGTTTCATTTTTTGCGAAAGTGGAAATGAATACATAACTCCGGAAACAAATACATACCATACATTATACATGTGGAAAAAGTACCAACTGAATATGGTATGAACACCGAGCAAAAACGGATATTTAGCAGAACCAAGAGACCCCTGAATAATGTGAAAATATACAATCAAATCAAGCAAACTGAAAAACATTTTCTCTAACCCTATTGCGCGCACTCAATGTACTTGGTATAGGGGAAGGGTTGAACTTCTCCTCGAACGCGCCAAGGGATTATGTGGTCGCTAGTTTTTGGATGATACGCTTCGGATGTTCGACTTGATTGGGCCATGCATAGCAACCCTAAATTGGAAATTGTGTACTAGCCAGGAAAAATCATATTTTGTCAGGCCATTGGCAACCAGGGTACCTGAAGGGTTTCGCGGCATAGTAAATCAAAATTTTCTACGGATGCGAACAGAGGGAAAGCCAAGATCTAATCTAGGAGATGCAATCAACGAGAGAGATTGGATTAGATCTTCATACCCTTGAAGATTCGCACAGCGGAACGTTCGTCGGAACGTGGGTGATGTAGTCGTACTCGCTTCTCCTCCTCGCGATCCGATCCGATCTAGCACCACAAGTGGCGGTGCCTCCGTGAGATGCACACGTGCAGCACCTCGACGTCTCCTCCTTCCTCGGACCAGCAAGTATGGTGGAGAGATAGATTGGATCTACAACACGAAGGCGTGGTGTATATGGTGGAGAATTTCTGCTGCAGGGCTTCGCCTACAAACAGTCGGGAGGGAGAGAGGAAGGCAGCAGGGAGGCTAGGGCTTGGAGGAAGGTGTGTGTGTAGGAGGGAGGGGGCGCACCACCCCTCTATATATAGAGGGGGGCGGCCAGCCCTTGCCCCTCCTTCAAGTCTATCTCTAGTTTAAACAATTTAAACTCTCCCTTATCTAGAAATCCTATCTCTAGATTTAAACGATTTAAACTCTCCCTTATCTAGAAATTCTATCCCGAGATTTAAACGAGTCAAATCTCTCTAGAATCGGCTGGGCCCTATGGGGCCTTGTGCCCCTGGCCCAATGCGGCCAGGACACTCCCTCATAGGCCCATGCCCCCTCCCGAAAGGTGGGGCCACGTTGGTCCCCTTCCGGAAGGTTCTAGAAGCTTCCGGTACAATACCGATTAACCCGGAACAATTCCGAACTCCAAAAACTGCACTGCCTTATATGAATCTTATTCTCCGGACCATTCCGGAACCTCTCGTGATATCCCGGATCCCATCCGAGACTCCGAACAAAAAATTCATAAACCAATTATCCAATCTATCCTAGCGTCAAGACACGTTAAGTGTGTGACCCTGCGGGTTCGAGAATATGCAGACATGATCTTCTATCAATAATCAACAGCGGGGTCTGGGCACCCATATTGACTCCCACACATTCATCGATGATCATATCGGATGAACCACGATGCCAGGATTCAATCAATCCCATATATATATTCCCTTCGTCTCGCGATATTTTACTTGCCCGAGATTCGATCGTCGGTACCGTCATACCTAGTTCAATCTCGTTCACAGCAAGTACTTTACTCGTTCCGTAATCCGATATCACTTTGTGATTAACTCCTTAACCACATGCTTGCAAGCGGTGTTGATATCGATTACCGAGTGGGCCCGAAGTATATCTCTCCGACTTGGGAGGGACAAATTCCATCTCGATACATACAACCCAACAGATACTTTCCGATCACCTGAGAGACACCTTTATGATCACCCTCTCATAGGATGACGTTTGATGACCTCAAAGCTTTCTTCTGGTACCAGGGAGTTGCATTATCTCATGGTCTAAGGAATACAATATTTGACATAGGAAAAGCTTCGCAAAGATGAACACGATGAAACGATCTAATTGCTTCACTTAGTTTGGGTCTGTCCATCATATCATTCTCCCAATGATATGATCTCATTATCAATTGACAACTCATGTCTATGGTTAGGAAACCTTAACCATCATTGATCAATGAGCTAGTCCTTAGAGGCGTACCAGGGACACGGTGTTGTTCACAAACCACACAAGTATTAATGTTTCCGCTTAATACAATTCTAGCATGGAATATAAACTTTATCATGAACAAGAATTATAATAATAACATCTTTATTATTGCCTCTAGGGCATAATTCCAACAGTCTCCCACTTGCACTAGAGTCAATAATCTAGTTTACATTTGGCAACAATCTCACACCCATGGCACTGAGGTGTTGATCATGTTTTACACGTGGAAGAGGTTTAGTCAATGGATCTGCGACATTCAGATCCGTATGTACTTTGCTAATCTTCAGATCTCCATCTGCTATATAATCTCGGATTATATGAAACTTGCGGTTGATATGCTTGGTCTTTGGATGATATCTTGGTTCCTTAGCGAGTGCTATGTCGCCAGTGTTGTCACACAATATCTCTAGTGGGTCCAATGTACTTGGAACCACGCCAAGCTCAGTGATGAAGTTTCTGATCCAAACTCCTTCACTTGACGCTTCTGCAGCAGCCATGTATTCCGCTTCTACTGTAGATCCCGCGATCACGCTTTGCTTGCAGCTTCTCCAGCTCACAGCTCCTCCATTCAAAATATAAACGTATCTTGTCTGAGATTTGGAATCATCCTTGTCGGTGTCGAAACTAGCATCGACGTAACCTTTTATGACAAGCTGTTCATCACCCCCATAGACTAAGAACATTTCTTTAGTTCTATTTAGGTACTTTAGGATGTTCTTCACGGCTGTCCAGTGTTCCACTCCTGGATCACTTTGATATCTGCTCGTCAAACTAAGAGCATTGGACACATCCGGTCTAGTACACAGCATGGCATACATGATGGAACCTATGGCCGAGGCATAAGGCACTTTGCTCATAGCTTCCGTATCATTTACCGTAGCTGGACACTGAGCCTTGCTCAATATCTTACCTGACAACATAGGCACTGAACCTTTCTTTGCCTTATCCATTCTGAACCTTTTCAGAACTTTGTCTAGGTATGTACTCTGGCTTAAAGCTATCAGGCGTCTTTGTCTATCTCTATAGATTTTGATGCCCAATATATAAGCAGCTTCACCTAGGTCTTTCATTGAAAAACACTTGTTCAAATAACTCTTCACATCGTTAAGCATGTTGATGTCATTTCCGATAATCAATACGTCATCCACATACAGTACCAGAAACGTCACCGAGCTCCCACTCACTTTCTTGTAGATACAAGCTGCGTAGCAATTTGGAACAAATCCAAAGCTCTTGATCACTTGATCAAAACGAAGGTTCCAACTCCGAGATGCTTGCTTTAGTCCATAAATGGAACGCTGAAGTTTGCATACTTTATCAGCATCCTTAGGATCGACAAAACCTTCGGGTTGCATCATATACAACTCTTCATCAATGTTCCCATTGAGGAAAGCAGTCTTGACATCCATCTGCCATATTTCATAATCATGAAACGCAGCAATTGCTAATAAAATCCGAATGGACTTAAACATCGCTACGGGAGAGAAAGTCTCATCGTAGTCAACACCTTGAACTTGTCGAAAACCTTTTGCGACAAGCCGTGCTTTATAGACGGTAACATTACCATCCGCGTCCGTTTTCCTCTTGAAAATCCATTTGCACTCAACGGCCTTTCGGTCGTTAGGAGGGTCCACCAAAGTCCATACTTGGTTTTCGCTCATGGATCCCAATTCGGATTTTATGGCTTCCAGTCATTTCTCAGAGTCTGGGCTCATCATCGCTTCCTCATAGTTCGTAGGTTCACTGTCTTCTACCAACAAGACAGTCAAGACAGGGTTGCCGTACCACTCAGGAGGGGCACGCGACCTTGTCGACCTGCGACGTTCAGTAGCAGCATCGTCCGAAGCTTCATGATCCTTGTCATTAGCTTCCTCTATTGTTGGTGCAGGCGGCACTGGAACAATTTCAGGTGCTGCGCTACTGTCCAATTCAAGAGAAGGTTCAATAACCTCGTCTAGCTCTACTTTCCTCCCACTCACTTATTTCGAGAGAAACTCCTTCTCAAGAAAGAAACCGTTCTTTGCGACAAACACTTTGCCTTCGGTTCTGTGATAGAAGGTATACCCAATAGTTTCCTTAGGGTATCCTATGAAGACGCATTTCTCCGCTTTGGGTTCGAGCTTGTCCGGCATCAACTTCTTGACGTAAGCTTCGCATCCCCAAACTTTAAGAAACGACAACTTAGGTTTAGCACCAAACCACAGTTCATACGGTGTCGTCTCAACGGATTTAGATGGAGCCCTATTTAAAGTGAATGCAGCGGTTTCTAATGCATAACCCCAAAATGATAACGGCAAATCAGTAAGAGACATCATTGATCGGACCATATCTAATAGGGTTCGATTCCGGCGTTCAGACACACCATTGCGCTGTGGTGTTCCGGGTGGCGTGAGTTGTGAAACGATTCCACTTGCTTTAAGATGCGTGAGAAAATCATAACTCAAATATTCGCCCCCACGATCGGATCGTAGAAACTTAATCTTTCTGTTACGATGGTTCTCCACTTCATTCTGAAATTCCTTGAACTTTTCAAATGTTTCAGATTTATGTTTCATTAAATAGATATACCCATATCTACTTAAGTCATCGGTAAAAGTGAGGAAATAGCGATATCCACCGCGCGTCGAAACACTCATCGGTCCGCATACATCGGTATGTATGATTTCCAACAAGTCCGTTGCTCGCTCCATCATACCGGAGAACGGGGTTTTGATCATCTTGCCCATGAGGCATGGTTCGCATGTGTCAAATGATTCAAAATCAAGAGACTCCAAAAGTCCATCAGAATGGAGTTTCTTCATGCGCTTTACACCAATATGACCTAGACGACAGTGCCACAAATAAGTAGTATTATCACTATCTACTTTGCATCTCTTAGCCTCAATGTTATGGATGTGTGTTTCATCCCTTTCGAGATTTAGAAGAAATAAACCATTTATAAGAGGTGCATGACCATAAAAGATGTTACTCATATAAATAGAACAACCATTATTCTCTGATTTAAATGAATAACCGTCTTGCAATAAACACGATCCAGAAATAATGTTCATGCTCAACGCAGGCACATAATAACACTTATTAAGGTTTAAAACTAATCCCGAAGGTAAAACTAAGGAGAGCGTGCCGACAGCCATCACATCAACTCTTGATCCGTTGCCAACGCGCATCGTCACCTCATCCCTCGCAAGCCGCCGTCTATTCCGTAGCTCCTGTTTCGAGTTACAAATATTAGCAACTGAACCGGTATCAAATACCCAGGCACTACAACGAGGGCTAGTAAGGAAAACATCAATAACATGTATATCAAATATACCTTTGATGGTGCCAGCCTTCTTGTCCGCTAAGTACTTCGGACAGTTGCGCTTCCAGTGACCCTTGTCCTTGCAATAGAAGCACTCAGTGTCCGGCTTGGGACCAGACCTGAGCTTCTTCTCAACAGGGGCATTGCGCTTGCCGCCGCCCTTCTTGAAGGGCTTCTTTGCTCCCTTACCTTTCTTAAAGGAGGGCTTGTTGACCATCAACACATGATTATCCTTCTTGATGTCCACTTCCGCAGCCTTCAGCTTTGCGAAGAGCTCGGTGAACGTATCAGTGGAACCAATCTGATTATGAGTCACTACAAAACTTTTGTAGCTGGGAGGGAGTGATTGCAGAACCCTGTCAATCTTGAGCTCCTCTGGAATCGTGCATTCCAGTTGCTCAAGGCGTTGAGTGTAGCCCGACATCTTTATGGCGTGCTCACTAACGGAACTCCCTTCCTCCATCTTGCAGTTAAAGAACTTCTCAGAGATCTCATATCTCTCAGAACGGGCCTGAGTCTGAAACATGGTTTTCAGCTCCTCGAGAATCTCGAAGGGCCCGGGATAGGTTTCAAAACGATTTTGAAGTTCCGGTTCCATAGCAAACAACATGGTGCTCTTAATCACACCATAATCATCTTTGCGCGACTGATAGACAGCTTTCTCATCAGCCGGCGCAGTTGCAGCAGGGGGGTCACCTAACGCTTTACCAAGGACATAGTCCTTTTGTCCGCCAGACAGAATGATTCTTAGATTGCGGAACCAATTGGTGAAGTTAGACCCATTGTTTCTAAGCTTTTCTTTCTCAGCAAAAACGTTGAAGTTGAAGTTGGACTTGGCCATGTGATCTACAGTATTGGCAAGTACAATTTAGACTATGTTCATGATAAATAGTTTAGCTTAATCAAATTACTAGATGGACTCCCACTAAATTCAACATCCCTCAAGTTGTTTAGTGAACACGATCCAAATTCACCACACCTAATCCGATCATCACGAGAAGAGATGTGGTTTCAATGGTGGACAACGAAGTGTCGATCATATCATTCATATGACTCATGCTTAACCTTTCGGTTCTTGTGTTCCGAGGCCATGTCTGTACATGCTAGGCTCGTCAAGTTAGACCCAAGTATTTCCGCGTGTGCAAAACTGGCTTGCACCCGTTGTATGTGAACGTAGAGTCTATAGCACCCGATCATCACGTGATGCTTGGAAACGACGAACTTTCGCAATGGTGCATACTTGGGGAGAACACAGTTTTTATCTTGATCTTTAAGTGAGGAATCATCTTATAATGCTACCGTCGCGATCTAAGCATAATAAGATACATAAAGGGATAAACATCACATGCATATAACTTTATGTGACATGGTATAGCCAATCTTCGCGCAATGATCTCCATCTTGTGCGTTCCGGCATGATCTCCATCACTCCACCATGATTGCCTCCACCACGAATAGCAACTACAACTATTGCTAACTACTTAGCGATAAAGTAAAGCTATTACATGGCGTATAAGAAGTTGACTCGCAGGTCATACACAATTATAAAGACAACCATATGGCTCCTGCCGGTTGTGTACTCATCGACATGCAAGTCGTGAAACATTACAAAACATGATCATCACATACAATATACACATCACATCTTGGGCCATACCATATCACAGAAAACACTCCCTGCAAAAACAAGTTAGACGCCTCTACTTTGTTGTTGCATGTTTTACGTGGCTTGTGGGAGTAGATGCTAAGAACGATTCTTACCTACGGAAAGCCACAACGGTGATATTATGGTTGCCAAACTCCGGTGTTAATCCCATGATAACTATAGTGAGAGAAACTGACATCCACCAGCCGCATGTGTGGAACAAGCCACACGTCAAGTGCGGAGCCGGTCTCGCGAACGACGTCGCATAAGGTTGGCCTGGACCGCTTCAATCTCACTATCCCGCGTCATAAGAAGAACACAAACAAGAGGCTTGCAACAGAAAACATCAACGCCCGCAACAACCATGTTGCGTTCTACTCGTGAAGCACATCTACGCATAGATCTAGCTCTGATACCACTGAAGGGTTTCGCGGCATAGTAAATCAAAATTTTCTACGGATGCGAACAGAGGGAAAGCCAAGATCTAATCTAGGAGATGCAATCAACGAGAGAGATTGGATTAGATCTTCATACCCTTGAAGATTCGCACAGCGGAACGTTCGTCGGAACGTGGGTGATGTAGTCGTACTCGCTTCTCCTCCTCGCGATCCGATCCGATCTAGCACCACAAGTGGCGGTGCCTCCGTGAGATGCACACGTGCAGCACCTCGACGTCTCCTTCTTCCTCGGACCAGCAAGTATGGTGGAGAGATAGATTGGATCTACAACACGAAGGCGTGGTGTATATGGTGGAGAATTTCTGCTGCAGGGCTTCGCCTACAAACAGTCGGGAGGGAGAGAGGAAGGCAGCAGGGAGGCTAGGGCTTGGAGGAAGGTGTGTGTGTAGGGGGGAGGGGGCGCACCACCCCTATATATATAGAGGGGGGCGGCCAGCCCTTGCCCCTCCTCCAAGTCTATCTCTAGTTTAAACAATTTAAACTCTCCCTTATCTAGAAATCCTATCTCTAGATTTAAACGATTTAAACTCTCCCTTATCTAGAAATTCTATCCCGAGATTTAAACGAGTCAAATCTCTCTAGAATCGGCTGGGCCCTATGGGGCCTTGTGCCCCTGGCCCAATGCGGCCAGGACACTCCCTCATAGGCCCATGCCCCCTCCCGGAAGGTGGGGCCACGTTGGTCCCCTTCCGGAAGGTTCTAGAAGCTTCCGGTACAATACCGATTAACCCGGAACAATTCCGAACTCCAAAAACTGCACTGCCTTATATGAATATTATTCTCCGGACCATTCCGGAACCTCTCGTGATATCCCGGATCCCATCCGAGACTCCGAACAAAAAATTCATAAACCAATTATCCAATCTATCCTAGCGTCAAGACACGTTAAGTGTGTGACCCTGCGGGTTCGAGAATATGCAGACATGATCTTCTATCAATAATCAACAGCGGGGTCTGGGCACCCATATTGACTCCCACACATTCATCGATGATCATATCAGATGAACCACGATGCCAGGATTCAATCAATCCCATATATATATTCCCTTCGTCTCGCGATATTTTACTTGCCCGAGATTCGATCGTCGGTACCGTCATACCTAGTTCAATCTCGTTCACAGCAAGTACTTTACTCGTTCCGTAATCCGATATCACTTTGTGATTAACTCCTTAACCACATGCTTGCAAGCGGTGTTGATATCGATTACCGAGTGGGCCCGAAGTATATCTCTCCGACTTGGGAGGGACAAATTCCATCTCGATACATACAACCCAACAAATACTTTCCGATCACCTGAGAGACACCTTTATGATCACCCTCTCATAGGATGACGTTTGATGACCTCAAAGCTTTCTTCCGGTAGCAGGGAGTTGCATTATCTCATGGTCTAAGGAATACAATATTTGACATAGAAAAAGCTTCGCAAAGATGAACACGATAAAACGATCTAATTGCTTCGCTTAGTTTGGGTCTGTCCATCATATCATTCTCCCAATGATATGATCTCATTATCAATTGACAACTCATGTCTATGGTTAGGAAACCTTAACCATCATTGATCAATGAGCTAGTCCTTAGAGGCGTACCAGGGACACAGTGTTGTTCACAAACCACACAAGTATTAATGTTTCCGCTTAATACAATTCTAGCATGGAATATAAACTTTATCATGAACAAGAATTATAATAATAACATCTTTATTATTGCCTCTAGGGCATAATTCCAACAGTACCATGGACCATCTATTGTTGGGCCCTTGCAGCAAGGTAGCTACAGAGCCTCGGGGAGCAGCCCCCAGTGATCCTCAAGGGGTGCCCTTCGCGAGGCCCCCTCGCGTGGCAGTTCCTCCTAAAGCCCCCCACAAGGAGAAGGATCCCACACAGGGTCCCACACAGGGATCCACACGAAGTGCACCAACGACACAATGCCCAAGTCATGGGCGCTGCGCGGGACCGTGCACAGGATAAAGACATAGGAAATAATGGCCCTAACTGGGAAAACTTCCCTAGTTTGCTCTTGATGCACAAGGAAGGCATCTTCCCCTTTCGCAAGGGACACACATTCCCCTTCCTCAAGCCAGCAGTGGCCAATAGAGACTGCAACCGGAGGGGACCACCTCCTCCTCCGTTGGTTCATGAAGAACGTGATAAACGCAGAAAGGAGCAAAAGGTACCTCTAGCTTACCTTCCCACTCTCTTGTCGCCATGTGGGAACCCTTCAGGAACCCTATCTTCTCCTACCTGAGGAACTCTAGGTCCGATCGCCTGATCATCACCTTGTACTATAAACCTCGCCAAGCAATACAAGCAATCCAGACAAGCAGGAGTAGGGTTTTATACCGCACGATGGCTTGAACTTGGGTAAACTTCCTTTGTCCCTCTATCGTGTTTCTTGTAGTTTCCTTGTCATGGTCACCGAGGGTTTAGTGGGGATTGTGTTCAGCCCCTTGTGTTCAATCTCATCCTACTTCGAGAGGTACCCCCATTCATTCGCAGGGAAAAATCTCTGACATTTGGTGCGCCTGTTCCGCCAGAAAACATAGTTCGTTTTATGTTTCCGCCAAAGAAAGATCCATCTATGGTACACGCAAAAAATTGTTTCCATATTATGTTTCTGCTTTTTTTCGAGCAAGTCGCTATATTTTCATACCTAGTGAATTTGGTTTGCACAGAAAAAGGTTTAGGAAAAAATCCGCCCGGGTCGCCCTCCACCTGAGCTACTCCGAAGGTGCCCATCTTGATCCCTACGGCCCTCCTCCCTCCTTCCTCTGCTTCTAGTCGGTGTCGCCGCCAACACAGGTGGAAGTGACGGTGCCATTCTCGTCAAAACAGAGGGGAGGGGATGGGAGTGTATCGCAATGCTGCTCCATGGGTGGTGGTGGGGCGATGGCGGCGATACAAGGCATCACTGTTTTGGGGCCCAAGTCCTGAAGCCGTAGTGGTGAGGTTGTGGCAGGTGGCAGTTCGGATATAGGCCTCAGGGCCCAATATGTGTTGGCTGGACCTACTATGGGTAGAGTGTTGCGGGTTTGTGGAGGCGCTGCAACCATTTTCTCCTCTGTTGGTCCGACCGACGACATGGGGTTGCTGTTTTTGCTTGAATAAGGAGGCGGTCCTAGGGCTCTTCTTCGGAAAGGTGGTGATCTGCTTGTTGCATGTCTTCCTTGATCTCTTTGTTGATGAGTTTTGGAATGCTCCATCGGAGATCTCTATTGGGTGCTTGACGCCTCTAGATTGCTATATCGGATGGGATCCCGTCGTGTGCGTCCTTATTTCAGCACATGCAGCTTCAGGTGGGCGTGGCACGAAACTCCATTGTCTATTGAGATCATGCGACGTGTTGGTGTTTCGATTCCATGATGTAGATAGTAGCAGAAAATGTCATGGCAGCTGAGGTTTGAGGACTAGTAATGGTGGACCTTGTCTTTGAGACAATTAAGACTTTGCTCGGTGATTCGTGACTTGTAGCAAGTGGCGGCGGTAGGCCTAGAGGAGTATGGAGTCTTATCTTTCTAGGTGAAAACCCAATGTCCAACCTTAATTGGTTGTATGTGGCAATGGCCTTGTTTAAAGCATTGTTTTGAGAGCATGGACTTTCTCTAGGTTGAAAACCTAAGATCATTGATTGGACGCCGACATCGCTTGTTCACTGGCACATCTGCAAGAAATTGATCATTGTGGCGGGAACTGCCCTTTTTTTATCCTTCTTCTTTATTTTGTGTGCATCTGTAGTGTCTTTTAGACATTTGGTTAGTAAAGAGGCCTGCTATATTTTAATATATTATCTTCGTCCAGAAAAATACTCTCATCCCTAGTGGTTAAATCCTACTAGGTTTTCATGTTTTTTTAACGTGGGAGACAACGATTCACATCGGTGGTAGGAGTCTGTATGTGGTCATTTCATACTCCAGTGTTCGGTAGACAATTTGTCATCGCACATGAGGGGAATATATCACATGAAAGCAACGGTTTGGATTCTTAACCCAAGACTTAATACTAGGTTCAAATCTTGGTGCTCACATGTTCAAACACGAGGTGCGTTCGGTTAGAAATTTAGTCACACGATTTTGTTTTTTTCTGCGTTGTCCGTTAATCTTAGCGTGTGATTATGAGAAGCTCTTTCCTGGATGTCCACATGTAGCGTGCGTGTGTGAATCGTCTCTGCATTCGCAAAAAACAAAAAACGATCTCGCTTTGTTACACAACAACAGACTTTGCCTACTCAAGGGTAACAGTTCCAAATCAAGGAAGCGTGTGTTTCGTGAGCCTGCAAGATGCGTCAGGTTCCTTTACTCAGGCACCACCGCCGTCTGTAGGCCTCTCGTCTCGACAACGCACTTTGGGCACTCCAGCTGGAGAACATAGATGACAACGAGGAAGAATCCAGCAGAAGCACACGGTTTGGGAATCTGGACTCCAGGTTTTATACATGTACTTAGATCGGTGCGTTAACGACATGGACATAAGAGGAAGAGTGCCTCGCGCGTGTGCCGTCGCTCACGTTCATTCCCCAAAGAATTTTTCGGATTTGTCTCCTCCACTGGCCATTGAAAACGCGCCGTGTCCGCTGTCAGAGCTAGCCCGAAGCTCGGACTGATCGTGACTGCGCAGATAACAAAATGTTTCCATGGCGGAGAGAATCGTTGGACCTTGGCTTAGATTAACTACAGAAGAAAATTGCAAAATGGCGCTTATTATAGTGATGGAAGATGGAAGAAACGAGGATGCTCCCTTCGTCTCGGAGTTGGCCGTCCCGCGGTAGCGTCCAAATCGCCGAACGCATCTTCCCAAGTTTGGAAGCCCTGGGATGCTCGTGCCCGTGTCCGGACCTGGAGGTGCTCGCTCCATGGCATCTCTTTCTGTCCCAGGCCCTTTAATTGGCTCTAATGTCCACGGCCGGTTTTGATATGTTCAGAGCTGTGCTTGGTACGACTGAGTTCATTGCATTAACCCATTGACCAAAGGCCCTGGAGATTAGTCTATTGCACTGGAACAGTCGTTTGTTCGTGGTCTGATAGGAACGGGAACGCTAACTGGTGACTAGGAAATTTATGGGAAGAAATTGACATCCGATCTCCTTAGATAGATGCTGATCAAGATTCGAGAATGTGGGTACTCAAAGAGCACTCACAAGTCACACTAAGCTAGTACAGCTTCCCATCCAGGTTCAGACAAATAAGAGTGATCAGGCTGCGGGGGCAATCGCACTATGGCTGGCTCCTGTTTTCTTACCTCTCGGATGGCGATAGACTGACATCATTTGGACATCCTGCATAGGGAACTGCAGTTGTGGGATGTTAAGTTCAGAGAACAAGAGAAACTAGAGCAGTTCAACGCGTTGTTTCTGACCGGAAACAAGGCGACAGGGTTCCAGGTGTTGCATCTCGTACTGTAACAGGGGTATTCATGATGAGCCTGATCAAGCATCCACGGTCGCATCCAACAAACCAATTTGTTTCTACTGGATGTGCTTTGAGAATGGCATTACAAGGAGGGATACGACTTTGTTTGATCACTGCCACTGCCATTGCAGAATTCAAGCTATAATATCAAACTCTGCATCGCGTCAAAATGATGCTATCAATTTACACATGAGGAAACGATGACCGAACCCGACTGGTTTTCAAAGAGAAAGCCATTCATGCCCAACTGTCAACCCCATTATCCACGCACAAAAAACCGGAGGACCAGATGTGAATCCTCTGAACTTTAAGCTGTTTCTCCCGAATCACGGAAGATTGATTGCGGCGACCACTTCAGATGCAAGTTCAGCCTCCCGGTCTTTGCTCCCTCCAATGGGAAGCTATCACTGTAATCTTCTTCGATCAAAACCTTAGTCAAAGTCAGGATGCACCGTCCCATGTAATCCTACAGAAAACGCAGTAAACAGTTACCACGCTAATATGAACCATATCACAGTTGAAAAGCTACTTGGAAAGCATTACAGTGAAAACTTCAATAGAACTTACTCTACTGAAAGTGTCGTGGTCATATACTTCCAGCACTAGCATATCATGTAAGCCATCTTCGACAACAGAGTCAAAAGTTTGATTCCAAACTGG
Organism: Avena atlantica; assembly: GCA_910589765.1. Taxonomy (NCBI): domain Eukaryota; kingdom Viridiplantae; phylum Streptophyta; class Magnoliopsida; order Poales; family Poaceae; genus Avena; species Avena atlantica. The sequence continues at coordinate 467,213,179 of OU342734.1, read as the reverse complement.
GTTCAAGCTTTCAGTCACAACATGCAGTCAATGAAATGATAGGAACAGTAAAGACATGCTACTACTGAGAAATTTTTATGGTAACGCATCGTATAGTTAACGGAGGTCAACTTCGCAGAATTGTAAAATAATTGGTGTGTTCAGAACTCAGACAGAGATTGTGGTATTAAACTTGTTAAAACTAGCTATGCATCACTATTTTGTTAATATATCTGATAAAGAAATTACCCTTGTCTTGTACTTCGTTTTTGTTTTCTTGAGAGAAAGGACAAAAGATGGGTCAGACTTTCCATTCACATTCATATGAGTATTAGCATCTTCAACAATGAATTCGAAGTGTTTCGTTCCAAATGGGGTTGAGATCATTGCTCTGTGCAGCTGACCACATAAGTTCGTAGGAACCCCATTGCAAAAAGAATCAAGTCAATTGGACTTTTACTTTAAAAGTTATGACCTTTCAAAGTGAGAAATATATTTTGAAAATAATTTTAATCATTTAATGGAAAATCGAATGGATAAAGAGAAAACACTGACAGGTGGGGCCGGCCTGAGCGGTTTTATTTAAAGTGAACCGTTTTTCTCTTTTAAAAGGGGAGGCGCGCGTCGTCTCCATCTTCGACAACTTGCTGGCGGCTCCGACGAGGCTTCGGCGACGAGGAGGGGCTGGGGGTAGCTGGGCAAATGAGGAGATGACGACATGTCGAATGAGGTAGGCCTCGGACTTCGGGATGGCCTGAGTGGCTCGCAGTGGTTGTCTCCGACAACGGCGGTCTCGGGAGGTCATCGATATCGATGTTCCCGCGAGCCATTCGCCGCGACGAGGGCACTATTGGGTTTGTGTGGACTAGGGGAGTATGCTGGCAGGGTTAATCGACCAGGCGTGCTGTCTCGGGAGAGTATCGACCAAAATCATGTGGTAGAGATTTGAGCCCGTCATTGGTGAGGTAGTGCTTCCCCAGAATGGGCGGCTCGGTGAGAATGATTGGGGATTAAAGAAAGAGGATGAGGCAGCGAGAGCTAGCGATAGGGTGCTGCTTAAATAGGGATTCGACGAGGAGGCTGTGAGGTGGTCGAGCAGATGGGGACGATGGCGGCGTAGTTGGTGATAAGAACAACGCGCTGCAACGTCTTGTCTCCGCACATGTGGCAGTGGATCCTAGCACAGTGGGGAGTGATAGGACATATCGACGGCGGTGACCAATGGTCGGGGCCCTGCGGTGGCGACAACAACTCTTGATTGACGGCGAGAGGGGAGGGAGATGCTGCTCTAGGGCGTGGAGGGGTTGCTGGGTGCTGGTTGGGTTGGACCAGAGGGCAGGGCGGGGTCATCGGCAATGACCACAATGGGTTGGACTAGAGGGCCCGATATGTGAGAAGCAATAGTGAGTCCTCTACAATACATTTCATCAAGGCCATCTTCGTAAAATTCAATGTCCTCTTCCTCTCAGAAATGGATATGATGTGCTTGTAATTTGCTTGCTAGTTTTCTAATATTTGCTTCTATTACGAAATTTGTAGGCAACCGTGCAAAATAGGATGGTACCCTATGCTCCAAGACTAACCAACGCTCAACTTGAATTGAGAGTTGAGGCTCATAGACCAGGTAATGAGGAATTGTGCTCTACTATTAAGAAGCTGATGAGGCAGAGAGTCTGAAGTATGTTGATGATGTAGAAAAAATAAAAAAACAATAAGAGGTGAAGAAGAAACAAGACCTAGAAATTGCATTAATTCAGGAAGTGTTGTCTCAACACTACTAAAACTTTCATAAGTTGGTAAGCGAACTAGTGGTGTGAAACTTGTGGTGAATTTGTGGAAAGTTGGGAAGCTGCTCTCAAAGGTTCAACAGTCTTAGAATATTAAACCATTTATTTGAGTACTCGTGAGGCTGGTAGTTATTATGTGAATTTCTATGATGTGAAATATTTGTTCTAAAATATTGTAATTCGATGCACACATAAAATAGTTAATCGAACTATGATGTCAGCCTGATTCCTTGACTAAAACTAAAAAGTCATGGTTGTTTCTTGACAAAGTATTTCCGTCATGCGTAGACATAAACGTGTCACGCTTTGGTTGGTCCCTGCCACGACGAAACAAGTTCGTCATACATGGAAGATACGTGTCTCTCTTTGAACATTCCACGTGTCTTCCTCCCAATGGTCTATTTATTACACTCGCAGTGGTCCATGTCTCAATCTTAAAATTGTCCATGTGTTGTCTGTCAAGTTGCCCACGTGTCTACATATAAACATGCCGCGATGAAAATAAATTCGTCACCAGCTGGATGATGTCTGAATTATGCTAGATGACATAAAAATGATCAGATGACATCATCAAACGGCGGTAATGACATCTTGGCCTGACGAAAAACAAATGTCATAATCGTGTTGATGCCATGGACGACGTTGAGGACATAATCTAATGACACTAACGGTTATTTGGGATGGAATCTGCCACATGGCACCGTCTGTGACAAAAAACGTCATTCTTGATTGGGCCCAGGCTGGGCAGGTCCTGTTCTCTATGACGAAATGCCCGTAACATCACATAAGGTCTTGATGTTTTCAGACAAGAAAAACGTCACGGATCCATCTATGACATGAGATACATGACATGATCGTTTAGTCAAAGATTTCGTCACAGATGGCCATCTATGATGTTATGGGTCTGATCTATGACGTTTTGAGAATGTCATGGACCACACTGAATCTTGTAGTGTCACCATGCCCATGACAAGTGAAATTGAGTTATCATCCGACTTGCACATTGGTCTAAGTTGTGTGTCCATCACAACCTCGATAACCAAGGATAATCTAGTACGAACAACATGAATATTGAATGGAATATGCCCTAGAGGCAAATAATAAAAGTTTTATTATTGTCATATGCCAATAAGTTCGTAATAGTTTTATATATTGCTATAACTATATCAAGTGGAAACATTGATACAAGTGTGATATGAAACAGTAGTCCCTACTAGCCTCTATTCATACTAGTTCGTTGGGCAGTAGATGATCATTGTTTTCTAATCATGGGTGATAGTGCAGCTGACAACGAAGTAATATCATTGGTGAATGATGTGATGGACATTTCCTCAAATATTGCAACACGATCAAGTCATGAGGTTCATCGTTGCAATAGTCAGAAACATAGTCTCCTTATTCTTAGACCGTGTGAACATACTAATCACTGTCTCCCGAGGCTGCTTTGACTGCATCAAATGTCACTCAGTGAAATGGTGATTATAAAGGTGTATGTTGGGTATCCGGAGGAACATGTTGAAGCCTATGAATCAAGACCGGAATTTGTTTACCCCAGTGACGGATAAGATTCATTAGGCCGACTTGGTGAGATTACATCCATAATATTGCAACATATGACTAGGTCACTTGAATATAATATTAAAATCTAATTTGAAAGGGTATTCCACTAATGGGCCAAACTTCCTAGGGAAAAAGGGCCCACGAGGGAAAAAACACAAGAGGGGAAGGGCCATGCGCCTAGGGCTAGGGTTTGGCACCTAGGGCTTCCCTCCTTGGTCGGCGGCTAGGGTTAGGGTTTGGGGTGCCCTAAGGCGGCTTCCTTCCCTTGGCCGCCTCTCCTTGCCCCCTTGGCCGCCTTAGGGTTTCCTTGGTGGGGGGTAAGGGTGCCCTCCCCCTTCCCCTATATAAATCCCCCCTTGGAGGAGGAGACACACAACACACCAGAATCCCATGAGTTTGGAACTCTCCTCCTCTATGTGCCTCCAATCTCTCTCTCTCTCTCTCTCTCTCTCTCTCTCTCCCTCTCTCTCTCTCTCTCTCTCTCTCTCTCTCTCTCTCTCTCTCTCTCTCTCTCTCTCTCTCTAGTTGTCTCCACGTGTTGTCACGGTCCAGGACTGTCCGCGCAAGAGATAATGCACCTGCAGCACGTCATTGCACTGCGGGGATTCCAAGCTGGAGATCTACGTCCATACTCCCAACGAGATCGGGGAAACGGAGGTCTCATCGTACACCGTATGTGTACGAAGCTACGAGGTGCAACACTTGGGGAACTTTGGATGTCGTGAGCCGGACTGCTGCACAGTGATGGAGCAAGGGGTGACCTGCGAGGACCTTCACGACCTTGAGGTTGGCTACGAGCACGACTACTTTCCTCTCGGAACATTAACCTCTTTTGGACTACAATGGTATGTATCCGAAATCTCTCAGCCGTTAGTGAATTACTAGTAGATAGATCTTGGGCATTAGGATGATCCAACGTAGGAATTTTTTTGTTTTCTGCACCAGAACCCCAACAAATATATTGTTCCACAACTGAATCACATATTCAATGATATATATATCAGATTTCATACAAGGACTACTCATCAACTTTATGAATACATTGGGAATGATATCATAGGACATAGGGCATATTCCCAATAGGAGGCCCCCACTGCATTGGAACTAGGTACATGTACATAGTTCGAATCAGGAAAGCATTCTCACCCTCCAAAGATGGAGCAGTGAAAGCACACAAATCAGGACACCTATCAAGCATTTGGCTCTATAGTAGGGAAGAACACACTTAGCAGGATTCCCTAGAGTATCCAAGAACACACTAAGCATGACGTCCGGCAAACAATCACCACCATTTTAGTATATAAGCACGATTTTAGTAGCATATTGAACTGGTGTAACTACCTCGGTGAATTACGCTCCTAGTTACAAGCCTGGATGAGCGGAAATGGTTGAAATAGTACGGTGGGGCCCAAATGCCACTCACAGGTAGACCTTTCGGCCGTCCCAACCATTTCCAAACATCGGGACAAGAACGGGCGGCGTAATCGGCAGGCGAAGGGATCAACTACATACACAAATGGGTATGTATGCAAGCCACCATACAATAGTACATCAGAGCCATTCCATCTAAAAAGAAAGGAAATATAGCAACGCCATACGGCAAGATTCAAATGTCCTAGATAGATATAATAGTTTAGGATATCTCCTCATACATCAAGCATCAGAGTATCAGACGGAAGCGGCAAACAAGATCCGAGTACGGATAAGAAGCAAATCGGCATAAGATGCCCCATAAATAAGCACATCCCGCCCACAGATCTCATGGATCCCCGTTCCCGGAATCTCTACACCGAATGATCCTTGCCCACATCATCCGCCTCCTCCACCCAGTATCCATCTTGTGGGTGTACCTGTTCATCTGAATCAAATAATTTATCGTGTGAGACCCTAGGGGTACTCAGCAAGTCTTTATGCCTCTAAAGGGGACACAACCTGGGGTGACGCAATTGCAGCAAAAGATAAACCCTAACAATTCTATAGATACGCGCTAACCATCCGCCTAACCAAAGATAGACGGATGTCCGTGAATTAATGATAACAGTTATAACAGTAATATCCACAGATCCATCCTCCTCCTCGCTTACCAACGAGGAAGCGGACGAACAACCCCCCCATCCGTTGGCAGTTTTATTAACCATTCCATGAGTGTTGCACTATTTACTAGTCAGTTATTTAGTCAAGTTAAAGGCGGTACATTAGTTATGCTTGTCTATGGTCGAGAAACTGTGCTCAAAGTCGTCCATAACTGCGGACACGGCTTTCAGAAAGTTTTACCCTGCAGGGGTGCACAAATAGCAACACACACTCGATCAACCTCGGAAAAACCAAATCAAAACCCAACGAGGCCTTCACGACAAAGCAATCACAAGATTCAGAAATATTTCAGGGGGCCACCTGTAGCATCCCAGTTGTCTAACCCCTGTAATGCTACATGTTATAATAATAAATGGGCCACTTCCAACATGTAATTGTTGCATCATCATCATATCATGCTCATACCATCATACCACCTTGCATTTGAGCATCATATAAAACCCTTTCTTGTTTGGTTCTTATCTCATGTGCATGAGTAATTGTATTTGACTCTTGACATTGTATTTGGGTCTTAATAAATTGTTAAATGCCCAAGTTGAGTTGGGGGCATCTCTCTTTTTGACTCCACCACCTTTTCTTTCACCACCCTATAATTCCACCACCCAACTAATTTGAGCTTGGCTTTTGTTGATTTATCCCTAGCTCATGATTGGTTGTTTGGATTCCACCCATAACCTTTGCTTGGCCTTGCCCATCTATTGGGACTGCATATGGATAATGCCATGATTATAATATTGTTTTCACAAGGATAATTTGGCATTAATTATTTTGCATGGGCCATGCAAGTGACACCTTTTCCAGTATTTGGTTTTTGCTTGCTTTTTAAGTGGAGCCCCTTTTCTTTTGCTTAATCTGGTTTGGGCTTGTAGTTTCTTCATCTCCCTCTCCCTCTTTTTTTCCTTTTAGCCAAAACCCTACCCCATGCTCCATGCACACACATGTGCTATGTGGCATGCACCTACCAAACCACCCCCTTGCTTGGGTTTTGCTTGTCCTTTGAATGGAACATGCATGATTCAAATTCACGTCATCACTTCTTCATCTCTCTCTCCCTCTTCCTCTTTTGCTTGCTTTGATCTTGTTGAGGCTTGTATGAAGCTTGCAAGACAAGTTAAGTACCACCCCAATCTATCTTCCCTCGCTCACCTAAAACCCTAATACCTACCCCTTACTCTTTTCCCTCCTATCTAACCAAACCTAGCTACATCTACCCTAACAAAACCCTAGTACCCTCCTCCCTTCTAGCTACCAGCTCTACCCCCAAAACCCTACCCCAGCTCGCCACTCCCCCTCTCTCTACCTGCCCCCACACGCGACCAGGACCCCTCCTATCTACCCTAGACCTAGCCGAGCCGGCCTCCCCCTTCCCTCTTTTCTTCTCTCTCTGCCAGGACCTGCCCACGCCCCAGGCCCACCTGCCTGCGTTCCTGGCCGCCCTACCCTACCTGCCAGCCCCCCCGCTAGTGCCTGCCTTGCCCTGGCCTCGCCATGCCCATCACGTGAGCAGAAAGGTGCCGCCCTGGCCAGCTGTTCCCCCACGCAACAACCTGCCCCCTCTCCCTTCTTATCCTCTCTGCCCCACCCAGAACCCCCCAGATCCACCCCGAAGACGCCCTGGCCTCTCCCCCTCTCTTCTCCTTCGTCATCGGCTCGCCATCGCCGGCAACCTCGGCCCCCTCGCGTCTACCCCTTGCCAGAGGACGAGCACGTCGGGGAGGTGGTCGAGGAGAACCAGACAAGCCCCTACGCCACGCCTGCACACGCCGTCGAGGAGGAGGAGGACCGGAGCCACCAGGATCTGCCGCGCCACGCCGGAAACCCTAGCCCCCAGACCGCGAGCCGCGTCGTCGATCGCCTGCTCCCCGTGCCTCGCCACCTTCTCCGACAGCCTCGCGGTGAGCCTACGAACCCCCCAGACAACCCCCTGTGCGTAGTCGCTTCCTGGACGCGTGGTTCATTTTGTCGAACGCCCTCCGTGCGCCCGTGTCGTCGACGCCTGCCGCTAGCACCGCGCGCCATCTAGCCTATCTAGCACGCGAGCTCCCTCCGAACATCAAACCGCAGCCACCGCAGCGGCTCTGCGTCCGCACAAGCGTCACCGGTCGCGGGTTCGAGTCCCACCTGCGCCACGCCGCGCGCCGCGCGCCGCGCGCGTCAGATGCACGCGTGGGAAGAGGAACAGTACGGCCTGGCCTTTTGCGCGTAACCCCCTGCCTTCTTTTTGTTCCCAACCCGCGGTCCGTTTTGGCCCACCTGTCTGTGTCTAGGTGACTTTGCAAAAAGGCTCCTGGCATTGCTAAAATAAACCCGCGGTCCTTGGTTGCCTCAGCCGCTGGCGTGTGGGCCAGAGAACCCCCCCTGGCCCCACCTGTCTGCGACTCAGGTTGGGTTAGGCTGTGTGTAAAACGCCCCAGATGCTGTTTTCAAATTCAATTCTGTTTAAATAATTTGAAGATTCAAATTCTTTTCAGATTTAAATAACTTTTTCATACTAAATCCAAATTGGGCAAATAATATATGTTTAGATATCAGCAAGATGAGAGGATTCCAAATATGCCATCCAATTTGACTTTTGCACAACTAAAATTCCAAGTTATTTAAATTACCACCAATGCCACTGGATTTTCAATAATTCATAACTTTCGTTTCCTAAATCCAAATTTAGCAAATGATATGTCTAAAATGATCAGCTCGACGAGACCTTTCTATTTATGCTATCCATAACTTCATTTGCAGCATGCATCATATAAATATATATTGAACAACAACTGCTATGACAACAAATTGTGAACCAAAACTCCACTAAAATGTTGCTACTTGTCTACCACACCTCACCATGCCATGCTACCTTACTTGCCATGTAAATTGTGCATCATTCATCATGGCATGATTGTTTGCTTGACGCATCTTATTCATATGCTTGTGCTCTGTATTCATGTTGGCCTTGTTTGTTTGGTTTTTCTCGGATAGACACCGAGCAGGGGTTGTATCAAGAGAACCAGGAGCACTACCCAGATCCGTCCCTTGCTTCAACTGAGATTACAGGCAAGCACTACCACATGCTTGCATACATACAGTACCTATTGCCCCTATCTTATTCTTGCATCATTGAGTCGCGATTGCATTAAATTGAATCCCAAGTATGCATAGCCTTTACTTTTACACTCCACCAAGCTTGTTCCTCCATCCCATGAGCCATTACTATAGGAGTTGCTTGAGCCATGCGAGTCGTAGAACAGCATGTGTAGGGTATGTGAGTGTCAGTTGGATCATGAGGTACCTAAACAACTTAACCTGAGTAGTTCTGGGATAACTAAAGAAAGTGGCACCGGTGAGCAACATCTGCTATTTGGTTCTTCCTGCTCACTTGTGTCCCGTAAGACCCCGAGTACTTGATTCCTGTTCCTTGATTTATCGCGCTATCCACATCCGGGAGGTATATGGGACCCCCCTGAGCCAGAGCTTGATTCCGTCTTATTTCTTGGGGCCACGAACTAGTTTGGGGCTTTATTACTATCCTGTACTTATGCCATGTTTTACTGCTTTATTTACGATTGTGCGAGGTACTGCACACTGTACTGTTTAGGATCGGGACACGATTCCGCGGTGTCGACAAGCCCCGTTTGGGGTTCCCAGTCGTTCACAGCCGTATACCCAGACCTTGAGTCCGTCTCGGAGCTAGCTTACTTCGTTGCGGGTAGCTTAATGGGGTGGCCCCCTGAAATATTTCTGAATCCTGTGATTGCTTTGTCGTGAAGGCCTCGTTGGGTTTTGATTTGGTTTTTCCGAGGTTGATCGAGTGTGTGTTGCTATTGGTGCACCCCGGCCGGGTAAAACTTTCTGAAAGCCGTGTCCGCGGATATGGACGACTTGGAGCACAGTTTCTCGATCATAGACAAGCATAACTAAAGTACCGCCTTAATTTGACTAAGTAACCTGACTAGTAAATAGTGCAACACTCATGGAATGGTTAATAAAATTGCCAACGGATGGGGGGTTGTTCGTCCGCTTCCTTGTTGGTAAGCTGGGAGGAGGATGGATCGGATGAGATTACCATTATAACTGTTGTACTTAATTCACGGACATCCGTCTATCAATGGTTAGGCGGATGGTTAGCGTTTATCTGTAGAATTGCTAGGGTTTATCTTTCGCTGCAATTGCGTCACCCCAGGTTGTGTCCCCTTTAGAGGCATTAAGACTTGCTGAGTACCCTTAGGGTCTCACACGATAAATTCTTGATTCAGATGGACAGGTACCTCCACAGGACGGATACTGGGTGGAAGAAGCTGATGATGTGGGCAACGATCGTTCGGTGTAGAGATTCCGGGATCGGGGATCCGTGAGACCTGTAGTTGGGATGTGCTTATTTCTCTGGCATCTTATGCCGATTTGCTTCTTATCCGTACTCGAATTTTGTTTGCCGCTTCCGCATGATACTCTGATGTGTGTTGTATGAGGAAGTATCCTAAAATATAGATCTATCTAGGTCATTTGAATCTTGCCGTATGGCGTTGGTATATTTCCTTTCTTTCTAGATGGTATGGCTCTGATGTACTCTTGTATGGTGGCTTGCGTACATACCCACTTGTGTACGTAGTTGATCCCTTCGCCTGCCGACTACGCCGCCCGTACAGGTCCCGTTGAGAGGGTAGTGGTTGGGACGTCTGAAAGGACTACCAGTGAGTGGCTTTTGGGGCCCCACCGTACTATTTCAACCACTACCACTCATCCAGGCTTGTATCTAGGAGCGTAGTTCACCGAGGTAGTTACAATTGGTATCAGAGCCATCCCGACCTTCAGGGTTTCAGCCAAACGGTCGTTGTCAGTCTAGCAAATATTTTGGTAGTTATGTATATTAGGGAAAAACAAAACGCGAGAGTAGGACTGCTTCCACTTTTTCTTCTTACCCTCCCATCCACCCTTTTCTGGTAAGGAAGTGCAACGTTTTCAATCCTCTTCTCAAAGTTCAAACTAGGATTCACGTGTTCTGGGTTTCCGTAGTACCATAGGTTGTGTGTGTGTGTGTGTGTGTGTGTGTGTGTGTGTAATCCTTGTCTACCTGTTGCATCCAAGTTGTTATCTTATCTGCCTTCGGTTATCAACTGTTGGTACATTCCATACCGACAGGCTTTTGTAAACCGACGCAATCTATCTTCCTCTTTGTATCCGACGCTATCTTGTTGGGGTGTTCGTTTCCGTAGTTACCAATCTTAGGTTTCGTCGTGAGAAGAAGGGGTTAGGATATGTGTTCCACTTGTTCATGTGCGGAGTAATGATTTGAGTGCGGGATGGAGTCGCGACCATACCACTACTCTTCTCATTCGCTTTTGTATATTGAATCGGTAGAGTCACTAATCTTGATTCGTAAGTAATTTTGCGCATCTATTGGTATTCTAATGCCGAAATTTGTGGAAAATTTTTCTTTGATATGTTTGTGTACCACACTCCTTTTCAGTCGTGTGCGATATGCTTAATATCTTTTAGGAGCTATGAACTTTGTTGATATTTTAATATCATCTCAGTAAATTGTATCCTTTAATCTTGGTTAATTCCATCTTGGTACTATTTTGGATTATTATCATTCTCCATTATAGTACTGACTTGAGTTTTATATCAATGACAGGATGGCTCCACCACGCCGGACTGATGAGGACATACCTCCGGAACTGGGCTCAGCGCTGTCAAACATTGCTAATGCTTTGGCAGCTATGCAAGAGAACCAGCAGCGCTTTGAGGAGAGCGTCAGAAGAAACGAGTTTGCTCCACTTCCTCCACCTCCCAGGCGTGGAGACATCAAGAGCTTCCTCAAGTTCAACCCTCGTCAGTTTGATGTGTCTGACCGACCTCTGGACGCGGATGATTGGCTGCGTGAGATCTCAAGGTTGCTCGAGACTGCTGATGTTCCGGAACAGGAGTGGGTCAAGTGCGCTACTCACCTTCTCAAGGGAGATGCAGCTCTCTGGTGGGAGAACTACTTGAAGGCAAGCTGCACTGGTTTCCAGCCAACTTGGGAAAGGTTCACTGCAGCTTTCAAGGAGCAGTTTCTCTCAGAGATTGAAATGGAAAGGATGAAGGAGGCTTTTCTCAACCTGAAGCAAGGGAATGATAACGTCAACACCTATATCAGGAACTTCATGAATCTATCTCGTTATGGTGGTGATGAGGTATCTGATGACAAGAAGAAGCAGAAAAGGTTCAGGCAAGGGCTCAATGCGTCGATCAAGTATGCAATCACGCATGCAAGACCGGCAACCTTCCTGGAACTACAGCACACAGCACTGCAAGAGGAGGCAAGCAGGCAAGTGTTCGAGGAGTCCAAGAAACATAACAGGGATGCATCAAGCTCTTCGGTTATGGCAGCTCCTCCTAAGCGGCGTGTCTGGGTTCCTAACACCCCACCGTCGCTCCCGGCTCCACCAAGACCTGCAAGTTTCGCGCCAAGGCCACCAAACTTCACCACTGCGGCTCCCAGGGGCTACAACAACAACTACCCTGGAGCGCCTGGCGGAGTCCCTGGCTACTCTGCTCCACGTCCGGCTGGTGCCTGTTACACGTGTGGAGATCCTGGACATCCCCACTGGAACTGTCCGTTGAAGAACAAAACTCTCCCTCCACCCCCGCCAAGATCTGCAACAAGCTCTCCTTCGGTTCGTGCACCACCGCCTCGTGCTCTCAACATCAACACCAAGCCCGGGTCTGCGGTTGTTCGGGCCAACTGCGTCAACGCCTCTCAAGCTGAGCTCGCACCAGGAGTTGTCATGGGTATGCTTTCAGTTAACTCAGTTCCTGCACGAGTTCTCTTTGATTCTGGTGCATCGCATTCCTTTGTGTCATACAAGTTTGCAGAAGAGAATGAGTTAGTCATGGAGCCTATTCTTAAGCGGTTGATGGTTCTTTCTCCTGGAGCAAATATGGTAGCATCTAAGATCAGTCATGGGAATCAGATTGAGATTGCTGGCTCTTCATTCTTGGCTTCTTTGATTGTTCTGGGCAACTCTGACATTGATGTCATTCTGGGCATGGATTGGTTGACAGCAAATGCAGCTGTCATTGATTGTGCTGAACGCTCAGTGTCTCTGAAGATTCCTGAAGGCCACATAGTCTTTTCTCCAAGTCTGACTCCTGCTGTCCAGCTCTATTCCTTGGCTGCTATGAATAATGATGCTATGGAAGCTATTCAGGGTGTACCAGTGGTCTGTGAGTTCCCAGATGTTTTTCCTGAAGAGTTGCCAGGTATGCCTCCGGATCGCGAGGTTGAATTCGTGATTGAGCTTGAACCGGGAACGGCTCCTATCTCCAAGAGGCCATATAAAATGGGTCCTTCTGAGTTGGCTGAACTCAAACGACAACTTGATGAACAAGAGAAGTTGGGTTTCATTCAACATAGCACTTCTTCTTGGGGTAGTCCAACAATCTTTGTGAAGAAGCGTGACAGAACCGATAGACTCTGTGTTGACTACCGGGCTCTCAATGCTAAAACCATCAAGAACAAATATCCCCTTCCGCGGATTAATGATCTCTTCGATCAGCTAGCTGGAGCTGTGGTATTCTCTAAGCTGGATTTGAGGAGTGGTTATCACCAAATCAAGATTCGCAAAGAAGATGTGCCCAAAACAGCTTTCACCACCCGCTATGGTCTGTATGAGTACACGGTCATGTCTTTCGGTCTCACCAATGCACCTGCTACCTTCTCGAGGCTGATGAACTCAGTTTTCATGGAGTACCTGGACAAGTTTGTTGTGGTATATCTGGATGACATTCTGGTCTATTCCAAGTCCAAGGAGGAGCATGAAGAACACCTGCGGTGTGTCCTGAACAAGCTTCATGAGAACCGCTTGTATGCAAAGTTCTCAAAGTGTGAGTTTTGGCTGCCTGAAGTAACCTATCTTGGTCATGTTATCTCTGCCAAGGGCATTGCAGTCAATCCGGAAACCGTGAAGACAATTGTTGAATGGCTTCCTCCTGTTAATGTCAAGGAAGTGCGGAGTTTTCTCGGCTTGGCTAGCTATTGCCGTCGTTTTGTTCAGAACTTCTCGAAGATAGCAAAGCCTCTTACCGATCTCCTCAAGAAAGGCAAGAAATATCTGTGGACTCCTGCTTGTCAAGAAAGTTTTGAGACACTCAAAGAGAAGCTCACTTCCACACCAGTCTTGGTTCCTCCGGATACATCTAAGCCGTTCCAGATATTCTGCGACGCCTCTTTGCAAGGATTGGGTGCGGTCCTTATGCAAGAGAAACAGGTGGTTGCTTATGCTTCTCGTCAGTTGAAGACGCATGAGATCAACTATCCCACACATGACCTCGAGCTAGCAGCAGTTGTCTTTGCTTTGAAGCTATGGAGGCACTACTTGCTCGGTAACCGTTGTGAGATCTTCTCGGACCACAAGAGTTTGAAGTATATCTTCACTCAACCTGATCTCAACCTTCGGCAGAGGAGATGGATTGAAGCAATCAATGACTTTGATGTGACCATCAACTACACTCCAGGCAAAGCAAACGTCATGGCAGATGCGCTTAGCCGTAAAGCTTATGTCAACAACCTCATGATAGAAGAGCAGCAGCCTCTCTTGTGCGAGGAATTCCGTCAGCTCAACCGTGAAGTTGTAGAACAAGGGCATCTCCTGAACCTTCTGGCTACTCCTCTCTTGGAAGAACAGATTCGTTCTCGTCAGCGTGGTGATCCGCACACCAGAAAGCTCATATCTAGAATTGGGCTTCCGAAGTATGAGTCCTTCCACGTTGATGATCAAGGCACGCTCTTCTTTGAACACCGGATGTTTGTTCCAAACTACCCGGGTCTGAGAGACCAAGTTCTCAAGGAGGCACATGATTCGGTTCTTTCTATCCATCCTGGCAGCACAAAGATGTACATGGACTTGAAAACACAATACTGGTGGCCTGGGTTGAAACGGTATTGTGCCAAGTATGTCTCAGAATGTGATGTCTGTCGCAGAGTGAAGGCTGTCCATCAGAAACCTTTTGGTCTTCTACAGCCATTGAAACCTCCGGAATGGAAATGGGAGAAAGTAGAGATGGACTTCATCACTGGGTTTCCTAGATCGCAGAAGGGCAACAATGCAATCTTTGTTGTCATCGACAGGCTTTCTAAAGTGGCTCATTTCTTCCCCGTCAAAGAAACAATTTCTGGAATTCAGTTGGCTGAGCTCTATATCAACAGAATTGTCTCTCTGTATGGGGTTCCACTTGAAATCAGTTCAGACCGTGGGAGCATCTTCACCTCAAAGTTCTGGGAGAGTTTCCAAAAAGCTTTGGGAACAAAGTTGAACTTCAGCACTGCTTACCACCCTCAGTCGCAAGGACAAGTGGAAAGAATCAATCAGATTCTGGGGGACATGCTTCGAGCTTGCGTCATCTCTTTTGGCATGAAGTGGGAGGAATGCCTTCCATATGCTGAATTCTCCTACAACAACAGCTTCCAGAAGAGTCTGAAGATGGCACCATTCGAGGCTCTCTATGGTCGCAAGTGCAGAACTCCGATTGGTTGGTCAGGTGCAGGAGAAAGAATCTGGTTTGGCCCTGACATTGTAACTCAAGCAGAGGAGAAGGTGCATATCATTCTGGAGAACCTGAAGATTGCTCAAAGTCGTCAGAAGAGCAACTACGACAGGAAGCACACAGATATGGTATATGCCCCTGGTGATCTCGTCTACCTTCGTGTCACTCCCATGAGAGGAACACACCGCTTCGGTATCAAAGGAAAATTGGCTCCTAGATACATCGGTCCTTTCAAGATACGTGGTAGAAGAGGAGAAGTTGCTTATGCACTAGAGCTTCCGGAAAAACTCAAAGTCCATGATGTTTTCCACATCTCTCAGCTCAAGAAGTGCTTCAAAGACCCCGGCAAGACCGTGGATCATGAGCTAATCGACCTCCAAGAAGATCTGTCTTATCAAGAACACCCCACCAAAATCCTTGAGACCGCAGAACGAAGGACTCGCAACAAGTCCATCATGTTTTGCAAGGTGCAGTGGTCACACCATTCTGTTGATGAAGCAACATGGGAGCGTGAAGATGAACTCCGTGCCAACCATCCTTCTCTCTTTGTGTCTTCTTCTTCTTCTTCTTCCTAGAATCTCGGGGCGAGATTCCTGTTTAGTGGGGGAGAGTTGTAGCATCCCAGTTGTCTAACCCCTGTAATGCTACATGTTATAATAATAAATGGGCCACTTCCAACATGTAATTGTTGCATCATCATCATATCATGCTCATACCATCATACCACCTTGCATTTGAGCATCATATAAAACCCTTTCTTGTTTGGTTCTTATCTCATGTGCATGAGTAATTGTATTTGACTCTTGATATTGTATTTGGGTCTTAATAAATTGTTAAATGCCCAAGTTGAGTTGGGGGCATCTCTCTTTTTGACTCCACCACCTTTTCTTTCACCACCCTATAATTCCACCACCCAACTAATTTGAGCTTGGCTTTTGTTGATTTATCCCTAGCTCATGATTGGTTGTTTGGATTCCACCCATAACCTTTGCTTGGCCTTGCCCATCTATTGGGACTGCATATGGATAATGCCATGATTATAATATTGTTTTCACAAGGATAATTTGGCATTAATTATTTTGCATGGGCCATGCAAGTGACACCTTTTCCAGTATTTGGTTTTTGCTTGCTTTTTAAGTGGAGCCCCTTTTCTTTTGCTTAATCTGGTTTGGGCTTGTAGTTTCTTCATCTCCCTCTCCCTCTTTTTTTCCTTTTAGCCAAAACCCTACCCCATGCTCCATGCACACACATGTGCTATGTGGCATGCACCTACCAAACCACCCCCTTGCTTGGGTTTTGCTTGTCCTTTGAATGGAACATGCATGATTCAAATTCACGTCATCACTTCTTCATCTCTCTCTCCCTCTTCCTCTTTTGCTTGCTTTGATCTTGTTGAGGCTTGTATGAAGCTTGCAAGACAAGTTAAGTACCACCCCAATCTATCTTCCCTCGCTCACCTAAAACCCTAATACCTACCCCTTACTCTTTTCCCTCCTATCTAACCAAACCTAGCTACATCTACCCTAACAAAACCCTAGTACCCTCCTCCCTTCTAGCTACCAGCTCTACCCCAAAACCCTACCCCAGCTCGCCACTCCCCCTCTCTCTACCTGCCCCCACACGCGACCAGGACCCCTCCTATCTACCCTAGACCTAGCCGAGCCGGCCTCCCCCTTCCCTCTTTTCTTCTCTCTCTGCCAGGACCTGCCCACGCCCCAGGCCCACCTGCCTGCGTTCCTGGCCGCCCTACCCTACCTGCCAGCCCCCCCCGCTAGTGCCTGCCTTGCCCTGGCCTCGCCATGCCCATCACGTGAGCAGAAAGGTGCCGCCCTGGCCAGCTGTTCCCCCACGCAACAACCTGCCCCCTCTCCCTTCTTATCCTCTCTGCCCCGCCCAGAACCCCCCAGATCCACCCCGAAGACGCCCTGGCCTCTCCCCCTCTCTTCTCCTTCGTCACCGGCTCGCCATCGCCGGCAACCTCGGCCCCCTCGCGTCTACCCCTTGCCAGAGGACGAGCACGTCGGGGAGGTGGTCGAGGAGAACCAGACAAGCCCCTACGCCACGCCTGCACACGCCGTCGAGGAGGAGGAGGACCGGAGCCACCAGGATCTGCCGCGCCACGCCGGAAACCCTAGCCCCCAGACCGCGAGCCGCGTCGTCGATCGCCTGCTCCCCGTGCCTCGCCACCTTCTCCGACAGCCTCGCGGTGAGCCTACGAACCCCCCAGACAACCCCCTGTGCGTAGTCGCTTCCTGGACGCGTGGTTCGTTTTGTCGAACGCCCTCCGTGCGCCCGTGTCGTCGACGCCTGCCGCTAGCACCGCGCGCCATCTAGCCTATCTAGCACGCGAGCTCCCTCCGAACATCAAACCGCAGCCACCGCAGCGGCTCTGCGTCCGCGCAAGCGTCATCGGTCGCGGGTTCGAGTCCCACCTGCGCCACGCCGCGCGCCGCGCGCCGCGCGCGTCAGATGCACGCGTGGGAAGAGGAACATTACGGCCTGGCCTTTTGCGCGTAACCCCCTGCCTTCTTTTTGTTCCCAACCCGCGGTCCGTTTTGGCCCACCTGTCTGTGTCTAGGTGACTTTGCAAAAAGGCTCCTGGCATTGCTAAAATAAACCCGCGGTCCTTGGTTGCCTCAGCCGCTGGCGTGTGGGCCAGAGAACCCCCCCTGGCCCCACCTGTCCGCGACTCAGGTTGGGTTAGGCTGTGTGTAAAACGCCCCAGATGCTGTTTTCAAATTCAATTCTGTTTAAATAATTTGAAGATTCAAATTCTTTTCAGATTTAAATAACTTTTTCATACTAAATCCAAATTGGGCAAATAATATATGTTTAGATATCAGCAAGATGAGAGGATTCCAAATATGCCATCCAATTTGACTTTTGCACAACTAAAATTCCAAGTTATTTAAATTACCACCAATGCCACTGGATTTTCAATAATTCATAACTTTCGTTTCCTAAATCCAAATTTAGCAAATGATATGTCTAAAATGATCAGCTCGACGAGACCTTTCTGTTTATGCTATCCATAACTTCATTTGCAGCATGCATCATATAAATATATATTGAACAACAACTGCTATGACAACAAATTGTGAACCAAAACTCCACTAAAATGTTGCTACTTGTCTACCACACCTCACCATGCCATGCTACCTTACTTGCCATGTAAATTGTGCATCATTCATCATGGCATGATTGTTTGCTTGACGCATCTTATTCATATGCTTGTGCTCTGTATTCATGTTGGCCTTGTTTGTTTGGTTTTTCTCGGATAGACACCGAGCAGGGGTTGTATCAAGAGAACCAGGAGCACTACCCAGATCCGTCCCTTGCTTCAACTGAGATTACAGGCAAGCACTACCACATGCTTGCATACATACAGTACCTATTGCCCCTATCTTATTCTTGCATCATTGAGTCGCGATTGCATTAAATTGAATCCCAAGTATGCATAGCCTTTACTTTTACACTCCACCAAGCTTGTTCCTCCATCCCATGAGCCATTACTATAGGAGTTGCTTGAGCCATGCGAGTCGTAGAACAGCATGTGTAGGGTATGTGAGTGTCAGTTGGATCATGAGGTACCTAAACAACTTAACCTGAGTAGTTCTGGGATAACTAAAGAAAGTGGCACCGGTGAGCAACATCTGCTATTTGGTTCTTCCTGCTCACTTGTGTCCCGTAAGACCCCGAGTACTTGATTCCTGTTCCTTGATTTATCGCGCTATCCACATCCGGGAGGTATATGGGACCCCCCTGAGCCAGAGCTTGATTCCGTCTTATTTCTTGGGGCCACGAACTAGTTTGGGGCTTTATTACTATCCTGTACTTATGCCATGTTTTACTGCTTTATTTACGATTGTGCGAGGTACTGCACACTGTACTGTTTAGGATCGGGACACGATTCCGCGGTGTCGACAAGCCCCGTTTGGGGTTCCCAGTCGTTCACAGCCGTATACCCAGACCTTGAGTCCGTCTCGGAGCTAGCTTACTTCGTTGCGGGTAGCTTAATGGGGTGGCCCCCTGAAATATTTCTGAATCCTGTGATTGCTTTGTCGTGAAGGCCTCGTTGGGTTTTGATTTGGTTTTTCCGAGGTTGATCGAGTGTGTGTTGCTATTGGTGCACCCCGGCCGGGTAAAACTTTCTGAAAGCCGTGTCCGCGGATATGGACGACTTGGAGCACAGTTTCTCGATCATAGACAAGCATAACTAAAGTACCGCCTTAATTTGACTAAGTAACCTGACTAGTAAATAGTGCAACACTCATGGAATGGTTAATAAAATTGCCAACGGATGGGGGGTTGTTCGTCCGCTTCCTTGTTGGTAAGCTGGGAGGAGGATGGATCGGATGAGATTACCATTATAACTGTTGTACTTAATTCACGGACATCCGTCTATCAATGGTTAGGCGGATGGTTAGCGTTTATCTGTAGAATTGCTAGGGTTTATCTTTCGCTGCAATTGCGTCACCCCAGGTTGTGTCCCCTTTAGAGGCATTAAGACTTGCTGAGTACCCTTAGGGTCTCACACGATAAATTCTTGATTCAGATGGACAGGTACCTCCACAGGACGGATACTGGGTGGAAGAAGCTGATGATGTGGGCAACGATCGTTCGGTGTAGAGATTCCGGGATCGGGGATCCGTGAGACCTGTAGTTGGGATGTGCTTATTTCTCTGGCATCTTATGCCGATTTGCTTCTTATCCGTACTCGGATTTTGTTTGCCGCTTCCGCATGATACTCTGATGTGTGTTGTATGAGGAAGTATCCTAAAATATAGATCTATCTAGGTCATTTGAATCTTGCCGTATGGCGTTGGTATATTTCCTTTCTTTCTAGATGGTATGGCTCTGATGTACTCTTGTATGGTGGCTTGCGTACGTACCCACTTGTGTACGTAGTTGATCCCTTCGCCTGCCGACTACGCCGCCCGTACAGGTCCCGTTGAGAGGGTAGTGGTTGGGACGTCTGAAAGGACTACCAGTGAGTGGCTTTTGGGGCCCCACCGTACTATTTCAACCACTACCACTCATCCAGGCTTGTATCTAGGAGCGTAGTTCACCGAGGTAGTTACACCACCCCATTAAGCTACCCGCAACGAAGTTAGCTGACTTCGAGACGGACTCAAGGTTTGCGTCAGTGGCTGTAAACGACTGGGAACCCGAAAATGTGACTAGGCTTGTCGATACCGCGAAAACACTCCGCTTACCTAAACAGTACAGGTGCTCCTCGCACAATCGTAAATTAAGCAGTAAAGCATGGCATAAGTACAGGATAGTAAATAAAACCTCAAACTAGTTTGTGGCCCCAAGAAATAAGAATGAATCAAGCTCTGGCTCAGGGGGGTCCCATAAGCCTCCCGGATGTGGATAGCGCGAATATTCAAGGAACAGGAATCAAGTACTCGGGGTCCTACGGGACACAAGCGAGCAGGAAAAACCAAATAGCAGATATTGCTCACCGGTGCCACTTTCATTAGTTATCCCATTACTACTCAGGTTAAGTTGTTTAGGTACCTCGTTATCCATCAGACTCTCACATACCCTACACATGCTGTTCTACGACTCGCATGGCTCAAACAACTCCTGTAGTAATGGCTCATGGGATGGAGGAACAAGCTTGGTGGGGTTTAAAAGTAAAGGCTATGCAATACTTGGGATTCAATTTAATGCAATCGTGACTCAATGATGCAAGAATAAGATAGAGGCAATAGGTACTAAATGTATGCAATCATGTGGTAGTGCTTGCCTGGCACCTCAGTTGAAGCGAGAGAAGGATCTGGATAGTGCTCCTGGTTCTCTTGATATATCCCCTGCTCAGTGTCTATTCGAAGAAGAACCAAACAAACGAGGACCAACATAAATATAGTGCACAAGCATATGAATTAAATGCGACAAGCCAACAATCATGCCATGATGAATGATGCACAATTTGCATGGCATTAAAGTAGCATGGCATGGGTGAGGTGTGGAATACAAGAATAAATCATTTTATAGAGTCTTGGCCACCTTTTATCCTCATAATAGTTGCTGTTTGCATTATATTTATATGATGCATGCTGCAAAACAGGACATGGAATGCATAAACAGAAAGGTCTTGTCGAGCTGATCATTTTAGACATATCATTTGTTAA
Source organism: Avena atlantica (assembly GCA_910589765.1). Taxonomy (NCBI): domain Eukaryota; kingdom Viridiplantae; phylum Streptophyta; class Magnoliopsida; order Poales; family Poaceae; genus Avena; species Avena atlantica. The sequence goes on along the minus strand of OU342734.1, from coordinate 467,192,103 downwards.
ATTTGGAGTTATAAATCAAAAGTTATTAATTAATTAAGGTGAAGGGCATATTATTGTAATTTAATTCAACTTGAAATTTTAATTGCCCAAAATATATTTTGGATGGCATATTTGAAATCCTCACATTTTTCTGATTCAAAAACATATATTATTTGTATTATTTGGAATTCTGAATTTAAATTTATTTAAAAGTCAAAGTTATTAAATAGGGTCAAAGTCAAAGGTTGACTATTTAAATTAATTCTGAAAATATTTGATTAAAGATTTGAATTCACATTCAAAAATAAAACATTTTTCATATTAAGTTTGAATTCAAATTCTAAACCATTTGAAAGTTATGAACTGATTCATGTTTAAACAGATTTGAAAAATGAATTTGAATTTGAAAAGATTTGAATTTGAAACAGATAACAGCAAATACTTTTATTACTCATACTGAGCCAGCCACTGACACTGATTGGTGGGCCGCAGTGCTGACTGGGACACACGCGTGCAGAAGGGGTTTTGTCACCGCGGACTCACCTAGTCACAGCGAATGACAGGCGGGCCAGGGGCAGAGCGGGGCCACGCACGCACGCGTCGCCAGCCGGGGCGTGACACGTGTGCGATCCAGGGCGCGCGGGTGGGAAACAGTGGAAGCCGAGGATCCTTTTTGCAAAGTTCCCGCAGGCGCTGGCAGGTGGGGTCGTGGGGGCTGCGGGTTTAGGCGGGAAAAAGGGCAGGGGTTTCTTTGCAAAACGCGCAACGGCTGTCGGAAGTGACGCGGCGCGCTGACAGACGCGTCGCTGCCGGCGACAGATCTAGCCGCTTTCCGGCGACGATGGCGACCGAACCACGGCGATTCTTGCCAAGCCGCAAAAACCAAAGTTGAAGAGGGCGCTACCGGCTACAAGTTTCGTTCAGGGAGCTTGCGCGGAGGAGGGCTGCAGCGTGCGGGGCAGGGCGAGGAACAGGGGCAGGATGACTGCTGCAGCTGTCTGTCTGCGCGCGGCGAGCGGCCGTGCGTGCGCGCGAGGTGCTCGACAGACGGCGGCGGCGCTACGGTGCACGATGGGGAAAGGGGGCATGTCTAGGGGGTCGAGGAGCTCACCGGGAGTTCGACGGTGTGGTCGGAGGAGCCCGGGATGGTCACGATCGGCCGCGTAGCTGGGGCTATGGAGCTCCTGGTCTGGGCGGTGCACGGCGGCGTCAGGCGGCTCCGGCGAAGTCCAGCGGCTGCCCCACGTCCTGGGCGTCGAAGAGGTAGCAGAGGGAGGCCCTGGTGCTCCTGGCTCAGCTCGGCGCGACCCAGATCGTCCAGAGGGAGAGGTGGCCGCGACTAGGGTTTAGAGCACGACGGCGGCTTGCAAGTTTGGGGAGGAAGAAAGGAGGAAGAGGGGAGGAAGAGGAGGTCCCAGGAGCCTCCTGGAAGGATCTGGGGTGGTGGCGAGCTGGGTGGTTGGGGGATAAGGGAGGAGAGGGGAGAAGCACATGGGGGGTGCCACCTTTATGCAAAAAGGGAGAAGGGGGTTGCTCGGGTTTGGCTAGGGTTTGGAGAGAGGGGGGACCAGGGGGATGCACATGGGAGGGGTGGTCAGGTGGGGCCGAGCTAGGTGGGAGAGAGAGGGGCCGAGAGAGAGGGGGAACTAGGGTTAGATTAGAGGGGGTATGGCTCGGGTTAGGGTTAGATGGGGTAGCTAGGGTAGGGGGAGGTTAAAGAGAGAGGGTTAGATGAGAGAGAGATGAGGAAGGGTGGTGTGCTCTTTTGACAAAACCAAACAAGATCAAGCCAAGCTCAAGCAAGATCTAGTCAAAAGAGAGGAGGGGGAAAAAGGTGGCGAGGGTTTTTAGGGTTAGAGCATGGCCAAGGCAAGACCAACCTAAGGGGTTTAGGGTTTGCATGCATCAAGCTAGATCAAGCAAAAGAAGGAGAGAGAGAGAGGTGAGAGGATGATCCACTCAAAGGGTTTCAAATAAAATCCAAAAGGCTTGTACTTGCATGGCCCATGCAAGCATTTAATGCCATGTGTCATCCTTGTGAAAACAAAGTAATATCTCATGGCATTTATTTATTTGCATCCTCGAAAGTTGGAGTAAGGGTCAAGCAAAAGGATTGGTAGAATTGGATCCACCCTATCTCTCATGAGCTAGACTAACACCAAAAGAAAAAATAATTACAAGCTCATGGATAATGGGATGGTGGAATTGTAAGGTGGTGACAACAAAGTGGTGGAGTTGAATAAAAGATATGCCCCCAACTCAACTTGGGCATTTAAACAATATATCAAGAACCAAATACAATATCAAGAGCCAAATACAATTAATAATGCATATGAGATAAGAACCAAAACAAAAAGGGTTTTTGGTATGATGCTCAAATGCAAGGTGGCATGATGACATGAGCATGATATGATGATGATGCAAAAATTATGTGAGGGAAGTAGTCATTATATTACTAGATCAAGTAGCATTACAGTTGTTAGACAAATGGGATGCTACAACTGGGTACACATCTATGACCTGACTACCACAACACAACATCATATGATGACATATCTACACACACACCTTCCACATGGTTACAGATCTAGGAACATCTATGAACAAGGTGATCGGTTTCTTACATCTGATTCGAGATGATATAGCACAGAGGTCGGGGACCAGGGGAGATGGTGGCAGGCCCACCATCGTCGTGCTCGATGGAGTATCCAGGAAGATCATCGTCGTCGTGCTCGAGGGAGTATCCAGGAAGATCGCTGTCATTGAGATAGACGGAGGTGCCGGTAGTACGACGTCACCTTGCTCGAGGGTGAAGTTAGCATGCCAACCGTCACTGTGCTCGTCGGCGAATTCGATAGGCCCACCGTCTTCATGCTCGACGTTGAAGACCCACCTGTCATCACCTTAGATCTGATGGTGAAATAGCTCGAAGGAGGGAAAATGGTGGGTTTGGATTTTCTGGTAAAGCGCTGCATCTAAATAGGGAGCGGATTTTGCTGGCAGGGATCGAATTTTTATCCTGCCGGATTTTTTTAGTCGCGGGCGAGCTCCTGCCATATCCCTGCATGCACAAAATTTGCTAGTTTTGCACGCAGCGAGGCTAACTTCGTTGAATGACCAAATCGAATGCTGTCTCTAGGCCTGGCTGCGGGGTGCTCTAGGGTTCGGGCCAATGCAGCCCAATGCAGCATGCGGGCATCCAAATAGCTCGTCTTGCCTCCTACCAAACGCATTAGTAAAACTTAAGGTAGTGTGAATTGGAGCTTTATGTCTTGATTTCCATTTGATACAGGTGCCCCCTCGGAAATTTGTTAAGGAAAAGGCTTCTGTTGCGTTGGGGGGATCATGCCTCCGTGTCCCTCGCCTTGTACGTGTGCCACGTGCCCTTGTGGTAGAAGAAAGACGAAATATCAGCGAACATTCCGTCTTGCAGGTCGCACTCCAAGGTCCTCGCTGAGACGACGAGGGTGGTTTCGAGAGCGTGGTGGTGCATGCTCGTGGGTGGCAAGGTTGGTGGTGGTGCTCCGGTGTGCCTCGGGGTGCCGTGGTGGGGAGGGGATCGGGAGAAATCCTTGCCGGCTTAGCCGACACCGCCGCGGTGCCGCTTTCGAGTGGCGCCTTTCCTTCTTGGAGGGCGTCGCGGAGATCCCTCTCCCTATGTGCCCCGAGTACCGGAGGAAACCCTAGGACCAGTTCACTGGTCCGGGTAGCTGCGTCGTGCGACAGCGCCTCCCTCCGCGAGGGTGCTGGTTGGTGCGGGGTGCATCAGAGGGCTTGGAGCGTGGTGGGACATAGCCGGTGGGCCCAGCGGTCTCGGATTGTCCTTGTTTAGTCGACTCACTGCCATATGTGTTTCTTTTTTTTCTTTTTGGGCATGTTTGTCCGTGCTTCTTGTATCGTGTTGAGTCTCTTCTTTTGGGCGTTGTGCTGTCTGGCCCAGCAGCTGTCTCACCTGGTTGCTTTATTTATAAAGCGGGGCGAAAGCCTATTTCGAGAGTATTATCTTCTTCATTGCTTTTCCCATCCACTCGTTGGCCATGGTTATCATGTACCTTTTTCTTCACCCACCACCGACGTTGCCTCTCGCAGTTCTCTCCTCCAACGTCGGTGTGGTACCCCTTCGAACCACGCATGGCGCTGCAGGTCTGTAGCAAGGATAACCTCCGCCGATCCTCTCTCTCTCCCGCTAAAGCGCTGCCATCCTCGTAGCAGAACCGACGAGCCGGAGTCTAGGTACTGCAATCGATAGGACACGATGCTACCTGCCGTGATAGGCGATGCTGCAAGCAGCGAGCGGCGGTGCTACCAGCCGTGATCTGAGATGCTGCAAACGGTGAATGTCCTTATGCACTGCCGTGGCCGGCGGTGCTATGAGCCGATATGCTGCAAACGGTAAGCGTCCGTGTTACCTACCGTGGCCGGCGGTGCTACCAGCGATGATCGGAGATGCTACAAGAGGTGAGCGGTGGTGCTACCGGCGAAGTCGAGATGCTGCAAATGAAGGGCGGCGTTGCTTCTACCGGTGGTCGGTGCTGCTACTGCTAGCTAGGGGCGGCGGTGGTGCAAGCTATTTTTCCGAGTGCTTCTAGCTATGGATGGCGGTGTACTCGTCGGACGGTGCTGCCAACAAAGTCGAGATGCTGGAAGCAAAGGGTGGCGTCGCTGCTACCGGTGGTCAGCGTTGCTGCTAGCGACGGTCGACGGTGCTGCAAGATGTTTTTTTTCCGGCTGTGCTGCTAGCCGTGGCCCGTGGGTGACGGTGCTGCCGGCGAAGTCGAGATGCTGGAAGCAAAGGGTGGCGTCGCTGCTACCGGTGGTCAGTGCTGCTGCTAGCGATGGTCGACGGTGCTGCAAGATGTTTTCCGGCGGTGCTGCTAGCCGTGGGTGACGGTGCACTCGCCGGAGTTGGCGGTGCTACCAACCGTGGACAGTAGTGCTGCAAGCGGGAGGTGCTGGTGCTCCGAGGCCCAGACGGCAGTGCTACCCACTATGAACAGCAGTGCTGCCACCGGCGGCCGAGAGAGCCGGGGAGTTATCTCGGCGGAGCAGCGATGAATGTAACAGTGGTTTGATCTTCAGGCGCATATCGCTGGAGGCTAGGTAGCTGTGTGTCCGTTCTGCGATTATTTCTCTTGGTGTGAATGGGAGATGCATCATGCATGTGTGAGCTCTGGACGTGATGGTCCAAGTCATTTTTATCCAACGGGCTGTGCGTGATGTGATCGTAGGCTCTGCACCCGGAGTATGGGGCGCACAAATCCTCCGGGGACGCTCAGAAGGCCCCATTTGTTAAGCGATAAATCCTACTAGACGGACAGACGCGCTTCGCTACGCCGCCTACCTAGCATTGTCACACGATGTGGCTCTTGCGGTGCACTCGTAGAAGGTTTCATCTAGCATGCGAAAATGCCTAAGGCGTCCATGCTTCAGCGTTGCCTCTCAATCGTTGTGCAGTCATCTAGGTAGGAGTGTGCGAGCAACCATCTTGGCAGTTGCGGTGTGCCGGAAGTATGAGAGTGGCTTTCGGCAGCTCTGTACATGCATACCTTGAGGAGTAGGAATTAATTAGGCGCAACAAACCAGGCAAAAAAGTTGTATTGCAATTCATTTCTTGCTTTGACCAGGAGCATGTAGTCTCCAGGAACAAAATATATATTATCTTGCCAACTTGCAAAGAAACATAATGCAAAATTTTCACCGTACCAAAGCAAGCCTCCGAGCCATAATTAAAAATGACAAAAAAGATGAAGGAGTCAATTCTGCATAAGTGAATATAACCATATAAGCCAGTCGAAAGAAGCAAAAGTCGCATACAAACAACCAAAGCATAGATGTGTCAAACAGACTGGCAATATTTTGTCCTTCCTGGGACATGGATATTTTTCTTTCTCTGATTTTGATCTCAACATTAACAATATATAAATTACTATTTTTCCTTTCTTTGGGAGAACACCGGAACAACACATATGATGCCTGTCTCCCATTCCGCAAACCTGTAACCATTATAATTAGCTGCAATAAATTATCATATTAAGATAGGAAGTCTACTTGAAAGTAATAACTTATCATAGCAGTCTCCAACATACAGGGCAGATAGTTTTTGACGAAACAAAATTCTAGTAATTTGGTTTTGCTAAGTAAAGTAAATGATTAAACAACAAAAGCATGTTAGAACCACCATCAATGGATGCACCTCGAGACCAACCTGAACAGAATGCAGCCACTGCATTTAGCACATGCCCTGCAAGAAAAAACATGTTTAGAACAAAATTGTAGCCTTCTCAGGCTCTCAATAATCTCAACATAAAGGTTTTTTTAACCAACGCCAACATACCATTTGGTACTATCTATCTAACGCCAAACATGTTTTTTTATGTCAAAGACCTAGGAATGCCATTGTGCTAACTGAAATTACAAAACTGAATGTCAAACCAGTTACACATGGAAAAAACAATGTTGAATCTGCCGGTTCTTCACCTTTTATTGTCACATTGGGCAAAGTAAATTGATGCATCATAGGGCATGGCCTTGTTATGCTCGTCAAGGCCGGTGGAATTTTTTAGCGAGGCCTTCCTAAAGTAAACATATGTAGGACACCATAGACATTTTGATACGAAGCGAAACAACAGGCAGTGGAAAGTGTGATCCCAAAAGGAGATTCTATCACCCACAAACACCTGAACCTTTTTCGGACATCTTCTCACCCAACAAATCATGAGAGCATGTTAAACATTACAAATTAGCCATGGCGAGCACAGTTCTAACAACTACTCGGCGTGATAAGTTTACATGAAAATTGCAATATGTGATATACAAAATTTTGTTTAGTGGCTGTCGCCATAATTTCGCACATATATGCAAATCTTATCTACTTCATGGGTTGTTGGTCATTACAGTAGTTTGGCAAGAGAACCAAGTGTAACGACATAAGATTACAATTCTATAAGAGCTACACCTCCTTTACTAAATCAATTTTGAATGGTTTTTTGGTAATACTAAGATTTTTCCATGAATAGGTAAATACTGGTGTTAGCAAAGACTCATACTTTTACCCAAGAAAGCAAGGACTGTGCTGCTCTGATGTCTCAAAGTTCCTAAGCTTTGCTAGCAGTGTGCTCTTTTTCCAAACACTCTGCAGATTCAACACAAAACAAAAGAAGGGAATCAAATAACTGGATCCAGTTTTGAAGAGAGGGTCATGCTTAGTCGCTTACATGAGTTTAATCGTCTTATTCCTCCTTGTTGCTCAAACTATTTCCATCAGGTTTTTCCTCTTTCAGCTCCATATATCCCCTGGACTCTTTCTGTGTTTTTTGTTTCTCAACAGAGCTAAGTGCTACCTCTTTCTCCTCATGACCATCTGGGATTACAGAAGTCATATGCTAAGCTCATCTATGATGAAACGACATGCATATTATGGATAAGCATAAGATCAATGCTTAGCAGCCATACCGGATTTCACACCTTCATCGGAGCCTGAATGAGCAAGAGAACCGGTTGCATCTGAATCATTAGCTTTGACAGACTTGGTACCTCCTGATGTCTTTCTATGTTTGTTTTCTAGGGGTGATTTTGGTTTCACTTTCCTCATTAGCGGCGAGGGCCTAAAATAGATGGATTAATGAGAATATTGCAGCACGGTTAATCAGTCTAAGAGCTAGATATTGATTTACTTCTTCATTGATTTATGTTGCTTAAGTGGAGCTTTCAGGCTGGTGGTAGTTCTCGTTGCTCTGCAAGATGTTACGTTCAATCAGGTGGTAAGCAAAATATATTGTCTAATTTGAGTTATCTTTTGCCTTACAAAGCTTTCAAAGCATCCATTGCATGGTAGGTACAGTAAGTTCATAACATTCAATGTGACAGGAAACGGGCAAACTACATTATTCAGATTGTTAAGTGATTGTTTGGCACCCTGTTAACCACATGGTAGTCTTATACATTTGGGCTAACTGCAATATATAGGAAAAAACTGTTGCAATGGCATTTAGCCCTTCAATTAACCCTTGATTTTACTCCCTTCACCTTTCCAAGATGTTCGACCAAAATCTGCAGTATAGATTTAAAAGAATTCCGGCTTACCGTCCTTGGTCTGTCCCTACAAGATCCTTCTTTTGCTGCTGTGACCAAGCAATTAAACTATAATGATTTAAACATGATGTTTAAGGTTAGAGAGACAATTTCAAGAATCAATAGCCATCTACCTTTATTGGTGAACCGTTGCTTCCAATGCTTTTCCACTTTTCTTTAGCCATATTAAGCTGCTCAATATCTCCATCATTGTGCAACACCTGCACGGAGAAGCATTTTTATATTAAGTATACCCAGTATAGTCACAATCTATTACCAGCCTGAATTAAAATTTCAACAATACAACTGTTGCATGCTCTGATGTGATACTTATGCAGATGTTCGACCAAAATCTGCAGTATAAATTTAACAGAATTCCAGCTTACCGTCCTTGGTCTGTCCCTACAAGATCCTTCTTTTGCTGCTGTGGAAAAGCAATCAAACTATAATGAGTTAAACATGACGTTTAAGGTTAGAGAGACAATTTCAAGAATCAATAGCCATCTACCTTTATTGGTGAATCGTTGCTTCCAATGCTTTTCCACTTTTCTTTAGCCATATTAAGCTGCTCAATATCTCCATCATTGTGCAACACATGCACGGAGAAGCATTTTCGTATTAAGTATACCCAGTACAGTCACAATCTATTACCAACCTGAATTAAAATTTCTACAATACAGCTGTTGCATGCTGTGATGTGATACTTATGCAGATGTTCGACCAAAATCTGCAGTATAGATTTAAAAGAATTCCGGCTTACCGTCCTCAGTCTGTCCTTACAAGATCCTTCTTTTGCTGCCGTGGACAAGCAATTAAACTATAATGTGAGTTAAACATGATGTTTAAGGTTAGAGAGTCAATTTCAAGAATCAATAGCCATATACCTTTATTGGTGAACAGTTGCTTCCAATGCTTTTCCACTTTTCTTTAGCCATATTAAGCTGCTCAATGTCTCCATCATTGTGCAACACCTGCACAGAGAAGCATTTTCATATTAAGTATACCCAGTATAGTCACAATCTATTGCCAGCCTGAATTAAAATTTCAACAATACAACTGTTGCATGCAGAAGAACTAAAGAGTTCTACATCGATGCTGAAAAGTTCAAAAAGCATGGTGAAACTGCAAATAATTTTTTGGGAGAAGTCAGTTCTAGATTTTGCTCACTCCCTGAAAAAGATAGCAGGTAGAAATTTTACTCCAAGCCTAGCAAACAAAAACTATTTTAAAATTAAGGTACATTCTAATAATCAAAAAAGGAACGGACCTAGCCCAGATCCAGCTGAGCTGAATTACGGTACACCAAATTGCCCCGAAACACGAGCTCTACGTGGTAAGCTAATCGGTGCCGCTGGAGTCGCTAGCGTGTTCCCGCCCACTAGCGGAGCTACATGCATGTCAGGGGGGACCACCCCCAAGATTTTTAAAAATCATTGAAGGAAACTTTTTTGTGGGGATCTAGAAAAGAAAAAGTAGTGTCATTTGCCCCTCCCCAAACATCCATAATTTCGTTTTTATCCCCCTGGTATTCTTGGCTAGCTCTGCCACTGTTCCCGCCCACCCATACACCTGTCGGGGTTGGTGCAGCGGATCCGCACGACAGCGCCAGGGAGGAGCAACTTGCGGCAGGACAGCAGTATGGCCAGCCGACTAGGTAGCTCCATCGGCGCGTCCTCCATGGCCACCGCGACCACGGTCGAGTCAAGGAATACGCACCAATGTGATGCGCTTGGCGGCTTGGGAGGGGACAAGTTCCCTTCGCAGATCGAGATCGACAGGAGAAGGGAAGGGAAGGGGGAGTTAGCTCCGTTACTGTGCAGGACCAGAGAAGACGGCCACCACGGCCCAAGGATTGGAGGTGCGGGTGGGCGATGGAGAAGGAGGTGGAGCCGTGGAGGAGAACATGGAGCGCGGGTGAGCGGTGAGCTTTTTTTACCATATGCCACAGAAGTGGGATGAGACTGGGGGTGGGGCTAGTAGTGAATCCAACGATCTGAACTTAAGGCCTCGATCGCGTCTTCTCAGGATCCTATGGTCGTAAACCCACGCACCGGAAAGGGTCCTCATTAGGCGGGTCAATCACCGGGCTTAAGCCATAGTATAATATTGAATGTTCACTTGGCTCTCAATAATCTTGGGAGCAGCAATGGTGCCCCTATCCATGATAGAGGCCGAAAGGGGTAGCCATATCCTGGATCAGCAACAAAATAGCTCCACTTGCTTAATAGTTTCTGCATCTTTTAGTACATGGGAAAATTAGTTAAAGCCAGTTTAAACACTGACAACTAATAATACCAGATAAGTACTACCAGAAAGGGAAACTCATTATGTTTTGTATATTTTCTTCAATTTATCCAATTATATGCAATTTCTTATGAAAATCAAAGCAGTATATTTCTTGGTTTTTTTTTCCAGGTTTCAATTTGTTTACTTTTTCCTAGATTCCATGTATGAAAGGTACCTAGGGCTGTGTAATCACGTTTTAAACCAGACGTGCATACGGAAATATCAGAAAAAATACAGTGGATAACAAACTCTATAAATCTAAATTAGCATAAAACCAAACAACCAACATGAAGAAGAAAGTATGGGTATTCTATAACTTGAACACATCCATGTAGCAAGTTATAACACGAATATCTTATTTAGATTCAGGTTAGGCTCGTACAATACCAAACGACTTTAAATAGGATAAAATCATACGCCACGTAGAAAATTCAGAGAGAGAAATACCACGAGCGAAGAACATGCAACAGAACCTAGCTTGCACCAGCAAAAACCTTCGGCTCCCTTGCCAACATATCCTCTTGAAGAGATAGTACCACAATGCAACCTCTCCACTTATGGGCTAGTATGTAAATAATATCAGCAATCATTCTATTAATCTAAATGAAATTTGAGTATGAAAAGGTACGTAATTTTCATCTCAACAATTACATACGTTTGTGCTTTTTTGGCTAGAAACCAAACGAAATTGGGACCAAATTAGGAACATCCTTCTACTAATCATCCTATTTTTAAGACTCCGTCCTAGTACAGGCTGTAATGTCAAAAGTAGGTTCAAGACTACATACTACATGTACGATTATTAATACCGTCGTAAATTCTGAAGTTAATACCTACAGTCCTAAAACTATTTAACTGGAGTTTGTTTTTGCGTGAGATAAGACTGAATAATTTTCACTACGCAATTTAGTAACATATGAAGCGATTAAAGCAAGCATGTCATTCATAACCATTGGTCCATGAATGTGCCTTGGGATGTGGCCTGGCTGACCATGTCCTTTATCTGCACCGGAGTTTTTTTACAACCGCCACCATGAACACCTGCAATAGGAATCAATCTCACGATCTGCCATCGTCATGCAACGCTTAGAAACCACTCACGGCGAAGTACAAATCTGCAATACCCTATACTCTTTAGAACCACCCTTCTCTATTTTGACAACACGAAAAGGTCTTGCTCACTCGATCGGAAACAACCGAAAAGGCCCTTGAGGCCTGCGGCTTGTTGCACTACTGGGAGTTGTCTGAGATTTAATTTAGGTACCTTGCAGTTTGATTGGGCAATAGGAGCAGCCGCCAGCATCATAACTGGCGAGGGAGAAAGAGGGCTCGAGCTGGCACATGCATCCAGATTGCGGCGAGTGTCAAGATTCAGTTGTAAAATACCTGTTGGTAAAGCATAGATTAAATCAGTTTAACCCACGGGTGCGGCATCCGTCGCCCCAACTCTTCCTCTTCTTTGCATTATTTGAAGCTATGGGTTAAACAACATTTACTTGCTGCAGATTAGACCTTCATGATAGATATGTGACTGCTTTGGTTTTCTACAGTTCAATATTTTTCTCAAGAACGGTGGTATCCAGCTATTTGACAATAATGATGTCGATTAGCATGTGAACTAATATTTTAAAATTATATAATGTGCTTGAGCTTGTGTTTGTGCTAGCCAAATATGAACACAATGCAATACCTGCACAATTTCTTCAGGTCACCGTGCAAGAACAGGTTCCATGAATTCATCTTCAACAACTAAGCATTCCTGTCCTCCCAAGCTAGGTCGACACAATCCTCAATCTGAGAAAACAAATAGAAAATCATTCTATGATCATTTCCTCTAAACCAGTACGTTAGAATACCCCTTCAGAATTAAATCAGTGTACCAAAAACAATTGTGAAAATCTTCTCTAGGAAAACATCGAATCTCTTTGGAGTCTAATGTCACAAAAGACCCGAGACACAATCAATCAGTACAAAAATGAGTAAGTAGTAAGTAGTAGGAAACCTGAAGGAGGATTGCAGCGGCGCCGTCAGGAGGCCGCGGGTTTCCTTCAAGTTACTATAGCCACCACTGCCGCTCGTGCAACTAGACGCCGGCTCGTCGACCTCCGGATTCATGGGGGCGCGGGGTTCCACATAGCACGTCGTCCGGAGAACTCCCATCCAACCGCCCCCACGCCATATAAAATAGAGTAGTACCATGGAAGACGGGGTTGGGAAGGAGCAGCCGCGCGGCCTCGTTGCAGGGCGTTCATCTGATCGAGCAGGAGAGAGAGCGCCAGCAACAGCCTGCACTCGGCTATGGGAAACTCGACGGAGTTGTGTAGTTAGGGAAGGGAGGAGAAGGAGCGCCGCTGCCAGGGAGGGTGGAGAAGTAGGATAGGGTTTGGCTTCGTTGACTGGAACACGCCGCCCACCAGTTTTGTTACCACCAGTAGCAACGCACGCGCAAAGGCCTTCCCTGGCCCACAAGTAGCTAGGATGTACCTTTAAATAATGTGTCAACCGACCCTTTTTTTTCTCTCTCAAAAAACAATATAACAGGACGCGCTCACGAGCACCCAAGTAGCCTTAGAATGCTCCGTTTCTCTCGGGATTAAGCTATAGAGTAATAAGCAAAATCCCGTCTGTGTTTTTTTCCTTGAGCGGCAGAAATAGAATAAGTTGCGTGTTTTCCTTGCACAGTACATAACGCACACGTAACGTGCCACTTCTTGGTGTGAAAAATGTGTTCACTAAAACCTGCAAGTTTTGGATTTGCTCTGTTCCTTGATAGAACTGTTGACCTTTTGTTTTCTTTGAGATGTCCGATCTGTTAACTTAGAACATATGTGAAGTAGAGAAAGAAAACTGTGCAAACACCAGTTTCATAAGCAACCCATGATAACTATTAAATTACTTTTTGAGATAGGAAGATAAAACCTCCCGGCCTCCCCATGTAATCACGAGTTGTCTAAAGTTATTTCATGGCAACGTGTTAGAATCAAACAACAAGAAAGATTACGTGAGAAATACAACAAAGCATGAAAGATAAAAGACATACAGCTAAATCGCCATTCTTCAGAGGCAAAGCCTTTATGAAGAAAATTAATTACGTCATTGCACCGAGGTTACCAAGTCCTCCCACCGGCCCCGCCGGCGATCCGTCCTGCTCCTGTGGCCTTAGGGCCATGGAGGCAGGGTGGATCTCTGCCTTCATTGGCTGGAGGGTTTCGTTTTCCTATTTTTAGGATAAAGGTTCGGTGGGGGCAGCGTTTAGGTGGTGACGGCGACGTCTTCTTCAATAAAGTCTTCTCGGCTTTAGCCCCATCTCGATGGCAACATTGAGAAGCTTGTGAGAGTGGTGTGCTCTTCAAGGACTTCTTCTGGCTATGGGGATCTTCGGATCGTCAAGAAGCTTCATCGGCGGTTTATCCTTTTTCTTTGTCTTCTGGACGGATGTGGCCTTCTAGGCCCGTTCGGCGACTTCCCTTTTGCAACCAACAACGTCAGACCAGCTTTAAGAGGAGCGGCAGCAGCGGCACACTGTTGACACAGCCTGGAGGTTGAAGATGAAGGGCATCTCATTGATTTTGATGTAATTTTCATTTTTATTGTGGTGTTTTGTACTGTTCGTTGTTTCTTTTAATGCCAAAGTGGGCATCTCATTGATTTTGATGTAATTTTCATTTTTATTGTGGTGTTTTGTACTGTTCGTTGTTTCTTTTAATGCCAAAGTCCTATTTGTAAAACAAAATGTGCGCGAAGCACCTATACCTCACTGAGGCATTAACACCAGTGAAAATAAATTCCTTGATATTCAACACAATGTAGACGACACACGATGGAAGGAGCCACACCTAGCCAACAACCTCCAAACAGGAGTGCCCCATGGCAACCGGAGTCAACATTAGGAGGACATCTTCCACTTCGAATCACTTCAATGGTCATGGAACACACCTGCACTTAGATACACGATCCAAAGTCGATATGCACCAAATGTTGATCCCCGGGAAATCATCCCTCGCGGGCTATATCTTGTTAGGTAGACGAGACTTTTTCGGTAGTGAATTATACGCGTTCGGATAACACCCAGTTTAATTCGGTCTGCATGAGACTGAACCCGGATGGGTGGACGTACTGGTTGTTCTCGACTCGGTGTAATTTGTGTTTTTTGCGATATTAATACATTCTCTTGAAAAATACATATGGGTTTTTGCAGAACGTGCATGGCACGTGCTATTAGCTATTATTAGTTGGTTTTCTGTTACGTACATGCACCTACGTTGCCACATAAGGCACCACCGGAAAGGACTAGGAAAATCTATCAATGCATCCGTTTTTCTGATCGATCAAATGCCTCCAACATGACACCAATGAACTGTGGACTTGCCTAAATCTGCCAGTTCTCAAGAAGGTTGGTCGGTGACTCATCAATCGTAGGTCTTTACGTCTCTCTTACATAAATATACACCAAGACCCATAGCAACTCCTACAGTAAAAACTGATCACTCCAACAATACTTAGATTGCTGTAACCTCCTTCGACTCAGAGTTTCAAGATGGCGTTTGGGAAAGAAGCCATAGAACAACTCTCACAGGAGCTCGTCAGCGGGCACAATCTCAACACGAGGCTCCTGGCATTGCTGCGCCACCCCCTCGATAGACGTGGTCAAGGGGCGGCTGTGGAGATGAGCCAAGAGCTCTCTCGGGTGTTCATGGTGTCTCTGTTCATGCTAAAGTCTGGGCAGTCTCAGTCTCACGACAGTGGTAGAGTGGTGGAAGTGGAGATGGTAGCACCCGAGGTAACAATCACAGAGGGCAGTATCGGTCAGCGGACTCTGGCCAAAGACAAACATATCTGGTACACCAATGACTTATACATCTTGTCACGTACACTTTTACTTGTTGTATAATCTTGTGATTTTTTCATTTGCTCGATTTGCTATAAAATATAGTGGTGGAGAAGATGTTACTCTCCCAAAAAAGGGTAGAGAAGATAAAGTTACGGAGATGGAGATTACAGCCTCTCCTCACAAGGATGGTTACCAATGGAGAAAATATGGACAAAAGAAAATACATAATAGAAAATTTGCAAGGTAAAGTGGCTTTCCTAATGCCGAGTTCACCCATTTAACTGCAATTAACATGGTGTTCCACACAATTGCGTGGCTGATTATTTTTAATTCATTGGACTCCCGGAAAGTTCTAATTGTTATATTACTCGTGAGCGACCATACATTTCTAACCGTATACCAACTTATGAAGATAGTACTCGGAATAAGTCTGGGATGCTATTGAGACAATCTTTTTATGGAAATGTTAAAGCATCACATACTTTCAATTCCACTACTTAAGTATACAGTATTAATACCTCCATGTTGGTATACTTCCATAAACTTTTTCAAGAAATTTGTTACCAAGCAGTAACACAATTTGCCATGCATCCTAGTTCATCACAAGTTATCACCTCAAAGAAGGTTGCCAAGGTATCAAGGATTATTATGTTCTTATAGTGGATTTTAGAACATATCCTGATAGCTTTTCATGCAATCTTTTTAAGGGGTGACTCTCGTTGCAGCAAAAATACTTATGGATACTACTGATAAAAAGAGAATGCTTTTAATATTAAGGAGGAAGCATGTGCACCTACACCAAATAAGAGAGAATTTCTTACCCCTAGTGATGAATATATGAAAAAACCAAATAGCCTCGGATTTGAAACATCTATATTTCAATGATGATATTTTTATTAATGATCCTAGTACTGCAATCACAAATATGCCCTATTCAAACTTTCAGGGCATTGTTTATTTGTAGAAAATGTATCCATTAATCCTACAAGTTTTATAAAAAATCTGAGATGTGTTTGCCATATATCTAATAAATCAAGATCAAATTCATGTTCTTTTATTATATATGGAATAAATAAAAATAATAACACCATTTACAATTTTTTTTGTATTTCTTCATATTTTCAATGGTTAGGAAATGTTATGAAGATATGAAACATAACTTGCCTGATATAATTATATTCTATGAAGACATAGAACATAATAACATAGGCTATTAAACTATTGCCATATTCGTTTGAACCATTGGGGTCAATGTGGTATTTTCACTAATTGGGTGTTATTCTTCACGATAGTTGCTATGCACACGACGGTTCATGTACAATTTGCACACGACGATTTCTTATGGGTCCGCCATTTAGCTGGCCCAATCAAAGGGTGTCTACAGGATTTGCATCCTATATGAATCAGACAAGCAATCATCGTGTGCATAGGACTTCCGACTATTCATATGTTACATAATTGTCAATAAGTAGTCATTTGTAGGAAGTGGTCCCCGCAATGGATAAACACCTGAAAGGTGCATTCAGTCAGACACTGAAAACCTATGGCACGTCCGGAATAAGGACATATCCATAGCTAGAATGCAAATTACTTTCATGGCAAATAATAAAGTTCCGTCTAATATAGTGTTTCCTGGGGTAAAATGATGGTAAATATGTCAAGTCTTGGCACACAAATGATCAATTGAAGCGTGGCTAGTACATTTTGACTGTAAGTATGTGATACATAATTATCTCTGTTTCGTCCTCACTCTTTAAATTGAACGGCTACTTGTTGAAATGGATGTGTTCCCTTCGTCTCGAATTAGATGTAGAGGATTTGTCTAAATTCACATTTAAATCTTCCACATCTTATTCCAGACAAAGGAGTATCTTATTTGTGGTGACTTTGTGACTGAAACACGCAGTATTGTCCAAAACCAGCTCTGAGGAATGTATTAGGCAATCTGCCAATTTGATCAGTCACACTAGATCCTGGGAGGATGTTTTTGCACTCGTTCTTCACTGGGCTTATCTACCTACCTTATGCAGGTGCTACTACAAATGCATGTTTAGCCATGACCGCGGCTGCAGGGCGAAGAAGAAAGTGCAGCAGCAGGACAACAGCAGAGGCCGTCATCCCATGTTTCAGGTCACCTATGTGAACGAGCACAGGTGCCAACAACAGCTTCCGGACGAAACTGTCAGTGCTGCAACTTTAACCACGACGAAGAAGAATACCACAGCAGGGAGAGACCATTTCGATCCTCAACACGCCCAACTGGAAAACGACATCATGGCCTCGTGCCTCGGCATGGTCATCGGCGGAGCTGATGCACCTTCAGCTCCGTTGCCATCAACGTCGTCCCCGCTACTTCCCGTGGAAGCCAGCCTGGGTGATCCGGACATCGATGAGTCGAATGGGGCGGAGATCTCGTGCGGTTCACCACTTCCTCCCGCCAAGGCATCTGCAGCTCCATCTTCGTCATTGTGTTTGCCACATCGGCTGCCCGTGGAAGCGATTCCGAGTGATACGTCGGTGGACGTTCCGGCCGGCAGTGGAGACTACACGAGCATGGACACATTTTTCTCGTGCAGCCCGCTATTTTATCCCTTTGCAGCTCAGTCGATAAGCCAGTCGGACGATGCGACCATCACCGTTGCTCCGTTAATAGACACAGCTTCAGCGTGGCCACAACACTTTGAGTCGTGAATACGTCTCGAGGCACCAATCATGGCCAAAGCATATGTATGGGTATGCCTGGCTTGCTAGCCTAGCGCCTGAAACAAATTTATCAGCACGCCGAATCTATACCTAGGAAACATTATTGTTTAAAAAATATAGTAGGGTGGCCCTCGCAAAATGTGAGGGCATCATTTTTAGTGTGATGAAAGTGTATGGAATAAATTTATATTTTATATTCATATATATTCGGTGGTTGAAAAATATATAGCTTTGTAGTCACAGTTAATGTAAAGCTACATATATTATCGCTTGTGTGAGAAATATAGTTTATTATCTTCTACTTGGTGGTGAATTATGATTATGTCATTACCAATATAGAAATCAATGGCCATATATTATTTTAATTGTAAATCAGATTAACTTAATATTTAGGAATAAAGTTTATACCATAACCAAGCTGCTGATTCTTTATGTGATGTTGGATTACTATGCTAAAATTGTCTGATCGGTTATAAACGAGACAAGAACATAACAAAGAATGAAAAACGAAATCACATCAGCGGACACGGGATTTAACATGGAAAATATCTCCAGCAAAGAGAGTAAAAAACCACGAAAAACTTCACTATATATGGAGTGTTTACACAACGCCGGTGATTTCACAGATATAACTTATCACAATTGATGGCTTACAAGAGGTATATATAACGGCACGGACAGAGGCATATATGGGTGAACACAGTGATGTGACGAAATAAGTGTAGTACAATTAAAAATAATCCACCATAGATTCGCCACCCTTGTGTTGTCTGGCCCAGCAACGATTTTACATGTGTGCTTTATTTATAAAGTTGGGCGAAAGCATGTTTCGAAGAAGAAGATTCGCCACCCTTCTCTTTGCATATATAACCCAAATTATAGGAAGAGAACTTATGAAAACCCTACTCTACACCCGGTATGAAAAAAACATTTTTCAAAAAGTTGATTTTTTTAATAAAAATATAATCATGTGTAGATTCATGTTTTTGGTGCACACAAAGTCATTCCACCAAAAACCGATATATTTTGTATGTTGTGTAAAAAAGACAAATTTTGCGCCGTGGAGCACGTTACTTTAGCACCAAATTTTATCTTTTTTGCACAATCCACCCAAAATGTTCATTTTTTACCAAACAACTTTGCGCGCAACTAAAACTTGAAGTTCTACATGCACATATTTTTTTTGAATTTTTTTGGCATTTCAAATTTTGGCAAAAATTAAATTCAAATAAAGGGTGCATATGCACCCGGGAGCAAAAAAAGCCACATAAACTTTCTGGGTGAAAATCCAAGGACTTGTCTTAATTGGTTATGTCTGGCAATGGTCTTGTTGAAGTCATTGTTTTGTGAGCAAAAACTTTTCTCTAGCGTGAAAACCTATGATTTATAATTGGACGATGACGGTATTTGTGTTGTTTCTTTCTTGAAGGCATCTCTTTTAGAAAAGCTGGACTTCTAATGCTATTTTAGTGGTGTCAGTGGAGACTTTTCTTTTCATATTTTTTTTATTTTTTTGTGCATTCGTAATATTCCTTCATTAATCGTAGCGTGTGATCATAAGAAACTCTTTCGTGGATATCTAATTTAATTGCAAAAAACCATGACAATTATGCGAGAAGTTAAAAAATCCACCAGTTTTTATAAATTGGCAAAAATCCAGGTACATTGCGCTAGTGGCTTGCAGCGTGCACTGATGTTGGAATTTAGACACACTAATGATGATTCTGACGGTGGGACCCACTGATACAGGTGATGTGGCACCATGGTGACGGTCAAGGACGACAAAGGTTAGATAGATATAACATTCGGGTTTATTTTTTTGAAAAATTGTAGGGGCCCCACATGTTAGTTTCGTTTCTCTCCCGCGCCATCTCTCTTCACTCTGTAATCCCATTTTCTGGGCACTTCGGTCGGCCTCCCATGCTCCACCGTCGTTGTCCCATGCTCGGCTCCACCCCAAACCTCCAGTAAGCGGGTTGACGGTGCCCCCTCTGATCCACCTCCTCCGTCGAGTGCGGAGAGCTGTTGCGTCCGACCCTCACGTGTGCAGCTAGGCCTCCCCTTCGCTGCTCGCCGGCGTGACCTGCGGCAGAGCCATGCCTTCCACATCCTTGCTCGCGGGCGGTCCGCCCCACGCCTCCATTACATCCTGCTCGTCAGGGTGACATGTGGCGGACCTGAACCTCCCCCATCCTGCTCGCCCGCGGGCCGCCCTGCCCCTCCCATGCATCCCGCTCGCCGGCATACCTGCGGCACAACAAGTCCTCCCTGTTCTCCTACTTGTCAGTGGGCCACCCTGCCCCTCCCCTGCATCCCGCTCACCGGCGCCTCTTCTCGGCGGCCATGTCCTGATTTTGACTTGGTCCATGCCGTCTTTGAGTGGGACGAGAAAGAAACAAAAGAATTGAAAAAAGGAAATAAAAAGAGGAGAGAGCTGACAAATGGGTCCCAAATTCTTTTACAGAATAACCCGAAAGTCCGTTATATCTAACATAAGTCGTCATTGACCATCACCGTGGTGCCATGTCACTCTTGACAGTGGATCCTGCCGTCATAATTATCATTAGCGCGTTCAAATCCCAGCACCAAGTCACTAGCGCAATCTTCTTGCATAATTGTCGCGATTTTTTGCAATTAATGTTGAATATTCAGATAATTAACCCTGTTGTAACCGTTGCCGATTGTAACTAGTAGTCCCTAGTCTTCAGGAGTAGTGCTAGTCTTCAGGCGTGCATGCGCACGATCCCTCACACCTTCCTGTAACCACCTATATGTACATCTGTCGGCATCAATAACAACTGTGGATTAACTCTGCAATCTATCTTGGTATCAGAGCGAGTTCCTTCTCCCATGGACACCGTCGGCGCCGCCGGCGCCCAAGCCACCACCCCAAACTCCTCCAGTTCTTCTGCCCCTGCCCTCAATCCTCTCGACACCGATCCTCAAACTCCCCTCCAGCAGCGCCAGCCCATGCGCCCTCGTGCTCCTCCCAGCCCCCACGTGGGCGATCCCCTTTTTCCGCACGACGGCACGATGGCTCCCGTCGCACACACCATCAACATGGCGGCCCCTTCGCCGCCCTCCGACTCTCTCGCCCGCCTCCCCTTTCCTCTCTCCATCCACGACGTCCACATCGAGCAATTCATCAAGTTCACCGTCGACTCGACCGGCAAGAACTTCACCCGTTGGCGCAAGATCATCCTCTTCCAGCTCGCGCGCTACAACGCGCGTGACCATGTTCTGGACGGCGCCGCCTATGCCCGCGCTGACGAGGCGTGGCGCCAGGAGGACAGCACCATCGTGCTCTGGTTCTACGGGACCATCTCCGAGGCGCTCTAGGACATCATGCTCGACCCCGACTGCACCGCCTACGACGCGTGGACCCGCCTCCACACCTTCTACGACAATCGTGAAGGACATGCCATGGACCTGAACACCCAACTCCACGACATGCCGCGCGGCGACCACTCCATCGACGAGTACTGCCGTCGCCTAAAACACATCGCCGATCAGCTCGAGGAGGTGGACGCGCCGATCTCCGATCGCGCCCTGACCATGAAGATGATCGATGGGCTGGGCGAAAAGTTCGAGCTCCAGGCGGAGATCCTCACCAACATGACGTCGTACCCGACGTTTGCCCAGGCCCAGTCACGCCTCCAGCTTGCCGAACGCAAGATGGCACGCAAGGCTCGAGCGGGCAGTGCACAGGCCCTTGCCGTCCACACCAGTGGCGGACGCGGTGCCTCCCGTCCCGACTCTGCCGACCGTGGCGGCAACATCTCTCAGGGCGGCGTCGGTCGTGGGCAAGCCCAAGGCAACCGCGGTGGGTACCAGCCAACTGCCGGCGTTAGCCCCAACTATCGGGGTAAGAATCCCATCCCAGGGTACCAGCCAAGAGGCGGGCGCGGATTCACCGGTCGCGGCGGCAACAACTCGCAGTCTGCCTCCTACAGCTCGGCCTTCCCTCCGCACGGTGAATGGGTGATGGACTCCGGTGCCTCATCCCACGTCACCGGCAACCAAGGTACCTTAACGAAGTCTCATCCCTTATTAGCTCGTGATTCCTCTCGCATAATAGTTGGCAATGGGTCTAGTGTTCCTGTCACAGCCACTGGCACCACACACCTCACCATTCGTCCCTTTTATCTCAACAATGTCCTAGTCTCTCCCCACATAGTCAAGAATCTAATCAGCACTCGTCGTTTTGTTCGTGATAATTCCTGCTCTGTCGAGTTTGGTTTTACTGTGAAGGACTACAGGACCAAGACCCCCCTCATGAGGTCAAATAGCGATGACGATCTTTACCCTTTCTTCGGGAACCCCGGCGACTCCCAAGCTCATGCACTCTCCATCGCCACCAACGAATTATGGCACCGACGCCTCGGTCATCCTAGCTCTCAAGCTTTATTTCATTTACCCTTAGACTTCCTTCAAACTTGTAATAAAAACCAGTACAAGTCCCCGCTATGTGAGGCTTGTCAACTAGGAAAACACACGCGTCTACCATTTTCCCTTTCTTCTTCCCGTGCTAGTGCTCCCTTTCATTTGATTCATTGTGATTTATGGACTTCGCCAATTGTCAGTTTCTCCGGCTATAAATATTACCTTGTTCTACTTGATGATTACACTCACTTCTCCTGAACGTTTCCTTTACGCAACAAATCTGACACGTGCGCCACTCTGCAACGATTCTTCTCTTTTGTTCATACTCAATTTAGTGTGCCCATTCGTTGTATGCAGTGTGATAATGGTGGTGAGTTTCTCAACGAGCACTTACGAAACTTCTTCTCTACCCATGGCATCATTTTTCGCTTTTCTTGCCCCCATACTTCCCCCCCAAAACGGAAGAGCTGAACGCCTCCTCCGCACCACCAATGACATTGTGCGCACCCTCCTCTTTCAGTCCAACTTACCTCCCGAATTTTGGTCTCACTGTTTCCACTCTGCCCTCCCCCATCCCATCCTCCTACCGTGCTGCACTTAAAGACCCTCATTGGCACGCTGCTATGCTAGATGAATTTAATGCGCTAATTCGGAATGACACTTGGTCTTTGGTTCCTTGTCCTGCAGGTGTCAACGGCGTGACAGGAAAATGGATTTTTTGCCATAAACTTCATCCGGACGGGTACCTGGCACGCTACAAAGCGCGATGGGTGCTCCGTGGTTTCACCCAACAAGCTGGTGTCGACTATTGAGAAACCTTTAGCCCAGTGGTCAAGCCCGCAACCATCCGCGTCGTCCTCAGCATCGCTACCTCCCACTCCTGGCCAATCCATCAAATGGACGTAAAAAATGCCTTCTTACACGGTGAGCTTGCTGAAACAGTTTACTGCAGCCAACCCTCGGGTTTCCTTGATTCCACACTTCCCCAACATGTTTGCCGCCTTAACAAATCATTGTATGGCCTCAAACAAGCTCCGCGCACTTGGTTTCTCCGCTTCACCACCTTTCTCCACACTCTTGGCTTTGTCACCTCCCAAAGTGACACCTCACTCTTCATTTTTCGTCGTGGCCCGGATGTGGTCTACCTCCTCCTCTATGTCGATGATATCATCCTCACCGCCAATGCCAATCCTCTCCTGCACAGGATCATTTCTGCCCTCTCCAAAGAATTCCACATGACTGATCTCGGCGACATACACCACTTCTTGGGCATCAATGTCCAGCGCACTTCTCATGGCTTATTCCTCAGCCAGCACCAGTACGGCTTGGAAATACTTGATCGCGCCAACATGCTCCACTGCCACCCCGTTTCCACCCCCATCGAAACACAAGCCAAGCTTTCTGCCGCCGTCGGACAGAAGTGCGCCGATCCCACTCTGTACTAAGGATGGCAATTTTACCCATGGGTACGAGTACCCGCGGGTACCGTACCCGCATGGGTAGGGTATGGGCACACTTTTATACCCATGGGTATTACCCATACCCTACCCGTTTATTCACGGGTACGGGCATGGGTATAGACTTGTACCCATGGGTATACCCATACCCTGCTGTTTAAACTGACATGTCAAACTTATCTATAGAGTTTGAATCTATGCGGCCGAGAAGACTAGGGACGAGTATGAGATTGCGACTTCTAAACTTAAATTTGATACTTTCATGTACTCATCTACTATTAGTAAGTAGAGATTATTGTCTTTTTTTTCAAATATGTTGGTGATGAAAGTAAAATTTTGAATAACTTGTATACTATTGAATATACCCGCCGGGTACCCAATGGGTACGGGTACCTGCCGGGTATGGGTATGGGTAAAGTTTTATACCCACGGGTACGGGTATGGGTAAGTTTTTGTACCCATTGGCTACACGGGTATGAGTATGGTATTGCTCTACCCTGCCCATACCCTACCCATTGCCATCCTTACTCTGTACCGCATCTTGGCCGGCGCGTTACAATACCTGACACTCACCCGCCCTGACATCTCCTACGCAGTCCAACAAGTGTGCCTCTTCATGCACGACCCGCGTGACGCCCACTTCCAGCTTATCAAGCGAATCCTTCGCTATCTTCGTGGCACAGCACACTACGGACTCCAGCTCCACCGTCGTTCTGCTCACGACCTGGTGGCATGCCGATTGGGCCGGCTGCCCCGATACGCGGAAGTCCACGTCGGGCATTTGCGTTTTTCTTGGTGACAACCTCGTGTCATGGGCATCCAAGCGGCAGCACACCGTTTCCCGGTCCAGCGCCGAGGCGGAATACCGCGCCGTTGCCAACGTTGTCGCTGAATCTTGCTGGCTTCGCCAACTCCTCGAGGAGCTGCACCGGCCTGCTGGACGCGCAACAGTAGTCTACTATGACAATGTGTTGGCGATGTACCTATCCACCAATCCTGTCCAACATCAGCGAACTAAGCATGTGGAGATCGACCTTCACTTTGTCCGCGATCAAGTCGCTCTCGGCGAAGCACGTGTTCTCCACATACCCACAAGCTCACAATATGCCGACATCTTCACCAAGGGACTGCCTTCTACTGTTTTCATTGAATTTCAGTCCAGTCTGAATGTGTTAGATAGCCCAGTTCAGACTGCGGGGGGCTGTTGAATATTTAGATAATTACCCCTGTTGTAACCGTTGCCGATTGTAACTAGTAGTTCCTAGTCTTCAGGAGTAGTGCTAGTCTTCGACATCAATAACAACTGTGGATTAACTCTGCAATCCATCTATTAACTCTAGATATCCACGTGCGGCGTGCGTGTGTGAGTCGTCTTTGCATTTGCAAAAAATCATAAAGATCTTGTTTTGTTACAACAAAAGACTTGCCTACTCAAAGTAACATTTCCAAATTAAGGAAACGTGGGTTGCGTGAGCCTGGAAGATGCGTGACGTTTTTTACTCAAGCACCACCGCCGTCTCTAACCTGCACGATGCACTTTGTCCAGGGCAGTTCGGCACTCCAGATGGAGAACATAGATTACAACGAGGAAGAGGCCAGCAAAACCACACGGTTTGGGAATCGTAAAAGGGTGAACCGGAAACCCGTTCCCAGGTCAAATTTGACGGGGGTTTTCATGCCGCGAGCGACGGGGTGGAACAGATCCCTCAAAACCAAACCCCTTTTTACAGTTCCGCGCACACGGTGTCTGCCAGAGCAAAAATGATACGAAACCATAACACTAAACCACAAATGACAGAATTAAAACAAATTCGACCGTTCAACCACGACAATCATCAAGTTTTAACCAAATTTAACAAAGTATCTCTCTACCACGTCGCAGAACATCATCCAAAATATGAATCATCACCACAACCCACGATGATCATCAAGCATCGACGCCAAGAGAAGCACCATCAAATTGTTCATACCTAGGTCGACGGCGGCTGCGGCGGAAGGGGGAGGGGAATTGTTCATACCTAGGTCGGCTAGCCGAGGCCGTTTTGGCGGATTTCGCGGCAGCGGATGGTTTCCAGGGGGCTGCCTTCCGCTTCATGATCGTCCTCTTCACCTTGCCCGATGCTGGCTTTGACTTGGAGGCGGCGACGGCGGCAGTGGGGCTGGCGGGAGAGGCCGGAGCGCCCATGCTGCCATCCTGGATGAGGACGGAGCCCTGCCGCTTCCGCTTTGTCGCAGCAGCAGCCCCGGCTAGGGGACGGGCGACTGGGACGGAGAAGATGGTGGTGGCTATCAGATCTGACAGACCCGACGGAGGGGTCGCCTGCGCCGGCACGACCTCGACGGAGCTCAGCATCAGTTGCTGGACGTCCATGGCGACCTTTTGTGAGGCTCGACGGAGGTCGGAGGGACGGGGACGACAGATCGAGCGTGGCGGCGGCGGGAATGGCGCGGCTGAAACTTCCCTCCCGCCAACGAAAACTGGGGATATGGTTCGCGTCCAAGTTGGGCTCGAAAAATGGGTTTTCTCGGTTCCGGGGGTGTTTTCTCGGAGGCCCTAAATTTTTTTTCAGTTCGATCGATTTTGAGGCGTCTGTTCTCTTTTCTCACATGAAATCAAAAAGTGACGGATATTTTGTTAGTTTCGCCCTTTTACGATGTCTGGTAGAGGTGCTCTAAGAGGAAAAATACCTTGCGTGTGTGTGTGCCGCGCTCACATTCATTCCCCAAAGAGGTTTTTGTCTTGCAAAACAAAATCCACCAAGTTTTTGTCCGATTGTTTCCTATACTGGGGATTGTAAATACGCCGTGTCCGCTGTCAAAGCTAGCCCGAAGCTCGGACTGATCGTGACTACGCAGATAACAAAATGTTTTCATGGTAGAGGGAATCGTTGGCTTAGATTAACTACAGAGGATAATTGCAAAATTGCACTTATTTTAGTGATGGAAGAAACGAGGATGCTCCCTTCGTCGGAGTTAGCGGGCGGTAGCGTCCAAATCGCCAAACGCATATTCCCAAGTTGGGAAGCCCTGGGATGCTCGTGCCGTGTCCGGATCTGGAGGTGCTCGCTCCATGGAATCTGCTAGTGTCCAGGTCCTTGAATTGGCTGTAAAATATCCATGGCCGGTTTTGATATGTTTAGAGTTTTTTTTTGCTAAAAAGCTTTGCGTTTTAATTTATTAAAAAATAAAGTTATTTTTAGGCTAAGAAAATACTATACAACCATCACTTGAAACAAACTACGCCTACAAGTGAAAAGACACAAGTTACAACGAATGCCTCCAAACTGAACACGGCATACAAGCCAACTACACAAGCACAAGGTCGCCATGACCCACCAAAGCCCATGAAGGAAAGGGGACACCAATTCTGCAAAGAGCAAAACCGGCCACCCCGGCTTCAAAGAGTCGAAGACGCTGCAGGTCTCGGCTCAATCCGCCAACTGCCAGTGGCGCCCCGAATGTCGGACCACCATAAAATGTTGTACTCCTGCCCATCGCAACAAGTGTGAAAGAACATGTTAGGCCCCCATGTGTGGTTTTGCTAATTAATGACAGTATTTATGGACTAATGTGTGTATTAAGTTATACTTGTAGGATTTGTCCATTGACATCGCTTGGAGCATGTGTTGGCTTCAAGGTCGATGAAATGCAAAGAAGATATGTTGTGCAAGCTCAATATGCGAGGTCGCTGATGAAGAATTAAGAAAGGCGTTCCATCTTGAGAAGTGCAAGACCATCTACATCGAGCTCAAGTGGAATGCTCAAGGCAAAGGTATAATCTTGATAGGTTTTCCCTTTTGTCAGTCTCACGTTGTGTGTGTGAGACCGAGTTTAGGATAGATAACCGTACTATCAAGAGGGGCTCTCGTATGAGTAATTCGGTCACATCGTTCGGAGAGAGCTCAAACCTTTGCATACTTGCATCATCGTATTTGGTTGTTATTTCGTCTTACCCATATGAGGATATAGAGCTTGTGTTAATATCCATAACAAGTTCTTATTCATCAAAATCGGATCTTCCGTTTGTATCTTGTTGCGATTTTTATTTATGTGGCTTTTCGGTTTCTCACCAAATGAGGTATCTCACATTATTCTACTTGATACTTTCTCACTTGGTGATAACCATTATTTACACCTTTTATTGGGAAGCCCTTGTCGTCCTCTATGCAACGCAATTGGAATCACGTCAATCGGAGCTTCCAATCAAAAGTTATTGCCGTTTGAATATTTACCCGTCAATCTGTTTTTTGAGCCGAGCGGTAGTACCGCCCGGGCCGGCCGGTACTACCGCCCGCCCCTGAGAGCGGCCCGTTTTCGTTCTGCCTCGCTAGGTATCTAAATCCGGTAATACCGGCCGGCCCGATAGTACCGCATGGGTGGACCGGTACTACCGGCCGGCCCAGATATTTTTTTCAGATCTAGATCCAGCTGCTGCCGCTCATTCCCACACACGCCCAGCCGCCCCGCCCGCCTGCTGCGCGCCGCCTGGCTCCCGCGCGGGCCCGCGTTGACCCTGCCGCTACGCCAGGCCCGCGTCGCGCGCTACCCTGCGCCTGGCCCCACGCGCGCAGCCGCGCGCCTCGCGTCGCTCCTGCCTGCTGCCGCTGGCCCGCTGTGGCCCCCGCTGCTCTCCCGCATCCCGCGTGCACCGCCTGGCGCGCTGCTCGCTGCATGCAATGTGCCCCGCGCGCGCTTGGCTGCACGTTGACTGCTGCTGCTGCCGCATGCGCTGCTAGCTGCTGTTGTCGTTGTGCTGCTGCTCGCATGCGCTGCTGCTGCTCCGCTGGGTCCCGCTTGCATGCGCTGCTGCTGCTTAGTTTTTTCTGGCATTTGCGGTTTTGGTCCGGTAGTACCGGACCAAACCAGTACTACCGGACCGTTTAGAAAATCACCCCAATGGCCAGATTTTGCCCGTGTCTTTAAATAGCTTCACCCCTTTGTCTTTTAGGGTTGCTTCTTCCTCCTCCTTTTGTCTAAGCTTTGACCTTATTTGCCTTACTCTTTGAGCTTTATTTATACTCACCCCTCCATCGATTCTTGCGTATATTTGAGGGGTAGTTGGAGGTGATCTAAATCTATGTTTTGATCTAACCGATTCATCTCTTTGTGAGTGTATCTTTGGGGATCTAGATTTTGGGGGATTTTGTGTCTCTTTTTGATTCCTCCTCTCTTGTTCCCCCAATAGCTTTAGTAGCTTTGTTGGAACTTGAGAGTAAGGGATTTGAGCATCTTTGTGATGTTCTTGCCATTTGCATTTGGTGCATCGGTTTGAGTTCTCCTCGGAGGATTTGGTTTGAGTTGCTCATTGGAGCTTGTCCCTCTTGGGTTCTTGGAACCCTAGACGGTTTTGTGGCATTGGTGGCATTGTGGCCTTGATGGCATTTGTTGAGGCCTTTTGTGGCGTTTGTTGGAAGCCTCCAATTAAGTTGTGGAGAAGTGCCCCAACCTTGTGAGAGGTTCCGATAGTGGAAGCGTGGATCGATCCCGTTGGGGTGAGATTCACCGGCGAATAAGGGAGGCCTTTTGTGGCGTTGGTGGTTTGATACCACCCCCTCTCCAAACGAGACGTACTCCATGTTGGGAGGAACTCGGTAAAATATCGGTGTCCCCGCGTGCCTCGGTTATCTCTATACCCGAGCTCTTTACTTATGCACTTTACATTGTGATAGCCTTCGTGCTTGAAGTAATATATACCTTGCTATCACTTTGTTGCTTGTATTGCTTATCATAAGTTGTTGGTACACATAGTTGAACCTTTGTTGTTCCAGGTTGTGCTTAACAAAGTAAACACTAGTTTTATTCCGACTTTGTTGAGCCACTCTAGGAAAAAATTTAATCGCCTATTCACCCCCCCCTCTAGGCGACATCCGTATCCTTTCAATTGGTATCAGAGCCCGGTCTCTCATTTTAGGCTTCACCGCCTTGAGAGTAAAGATGTCGGCTAGGGGATTTGTGCACAATGACATGCTCATATTCTATGGCACAAATTATGATAGTTGGAAAACTCGTATGCTTATTCATTTTCGGGAGATGGACCCAAATTTGGAGCTATTGTAGATATAGGTTTTTCTCCTCCTATGGATTTCAAAAATCTATCTTGTGAGGACGAGAAAAACTTATATCTCGATGCTCAAGCTTCTAATGTGCTTGTTAATGATTTGAGCTATGTAGTTACCTTCTCAATCATTCCTTTTTGGAGCGCTCATGAGTTATGGACAAAACTTCAAGATAAATATGTTGTGTCCAACATTATTGAGGATGATTGTGTTGCTTCCACTTCCGGTCGAGATGAGTTCTCATCCTCTACCACTTCACCAATATGTGACTTTTCACAAGGTAATGATATGGTGAGTGGTGATAGAAATTGCAATATGGATAGTGTGTTCACTACTTGTAATCGCTCATATCTATCTAGTTGCTATGATCTATCTTTGGACCTTAACACTTCTAGCACTCAAAATTCCTTACATGCTTGTGTTAATAGTCCTTGCATATCATGTAGAAATGACTTGAATAAATCTCATGATGATATGCTCATGTTGTCTTGTTGCCATGATAAAAATGCTTCTATTTCCTCTAGTGCTTGTGTTGCTAACCATGTAGAGGAAAATGAAGATTCTATGGGCCAAGACAAGGTCTTGAAGAGAGCTACAAGTGCAATCTCATCATAACCCTCCTCCGGTTCTCACATATGCCTTATGGCTAAGGGAACAAAGGTAACTTATTTGGATCCCATTGTATCTCATGATGATAATGATGATGAGGTTGAAAATGATAATGATGATTATAGAGGTAAGTATGTGTGGCATCCCGCAAAACCACTACTAGAAAATCGCGTTGAATTTGTGCATTGCATCGTCATCATCAGGCATTGTTTGCATAAAACTATTTTACAAACCCCGATTTGTTTTCCAAACGCCCCGTCTTTTATTCAAACGCCAAAACCGGGTCCCCGGAATATTTTGTTTTGGCCGCTATCGGTTTGCAGACGGCCCGTTTAAATCAATTAAAATATTTATTTATTTTGGCCGGAGCAGTCGAACGGGCCGACCGACCCGAACGACCGCCCCAGATTTTAAAACGGTTCCCTCTGCCAGCCCTACCCCTAATCCTAAGTCTACCCAGAAATCTACCCTCTTCCCCCTCCACCTCACTCCCACCTATCAGGACACGCCACATCACCCTTGCCCTCTCCCTCACCCAATCAAAACCTGCCACTTGGCCAATCTCTCTCCCCTCTCTCTCACCTGCCTCACAGCCCCCACCCCCACCCTGGTCTACAGCACACACGCAACACACGCACGCACCCGCTCACCACTCTCACGCGCTACACGCCTGCACGCGGGACCCGCCCCTGGGCCCCATGCGCCGCCCCACCAACCGCGCTGCCCCTTCCCCCCGTCTCCTACCTCCCGCCGCGCGCCCCCTCTCTGCAGCGCGCGAGCGCCTCCCTCCCGCCTCGCTCCCGCGTCCCCTTTCCCCTCTCGCCTGCGCCGCAACCCGCGCCGGCGAGCGCCCGCCGGCCTCCGCTACCCCCGCCGGCCCTCAAGCTTCCACCGCCCCGCTCGCCGAGCCCCTCCCCTCCCCCGCCGTCGCCCCGCCGGCTCGCCCTCGCCGCCGCGCGCCCCCTCCGCCTGGCCTCCACCGCCCCAGAGCTCCGCCCGCCGCGCGACCCCGCCGCTCCCCGCGTCCTCGCCGGCGACGCCGCGTGGCCCGTCCGCGCGCGCGTCTGCCCTCCTCCCCACCGCCCGCGTCTTCCGCGAGCTCCGGCCCGCCTGCCTCCTCTCCGCTCCGGCCAGGCCACCTCCGAGCCGCCGCTCGCCGGCGCCGCGCTCGAGCTCGCGTCCACCGCCGGACCCCGCTCCAGCCCCGCCGTACCCCCTCCGCCGCAGGCCCGCCAAGCCGCACCCCCACCGCCTCTCCGCCGCCAGCTTCCCGCACCCGCCGCGCGCCTCCGCGTCGCCGGCGCTGCGCCCGGCCGCCCTCCCCGACCCGAGCCGCGTGCACCGCCTCCACCGCGCCAGTCCATCGCGCCGGCGCTGCCCCGCGTGCGCCCGTGCCCCGCGTCTTCCCCAGGCGCTCCGGCCACTCCCTCTCCTGCGCACCCCGCCGCCGCCGCCGGCCGCGCCGGGCCCTGCCTCGCCGCTCGCCGCCGGGGCCCCCCAGCAGCAGCGCGCCGTCGGGCCCTGCCCCGCGCCCCTGGTCCGCCCCTGGGAACCACCCTGCAGGCCGGGCCCCACCTTCCCCAGCGCCGCCCGCTCCGGCCAGGCCCTGCCGGTCCC
The DNA here is from genome assembly GCA_910589765.1 of Avena atlantica. Taxonomy (NCBI): domain Eukaryota; kingdom Viridiplantae; phylum Streptophyta; class Magnoliopsida; order Poales; family Poaceae; genus Avena; species Avena atlantica. Next base: position 467,160,112 of record OU342734.1, on the reverse strand, counting down.
GCCTCGTCAGCCGTGCGCCTCTCGTCCGTCCCGCGAGCTCCTGCCAGTGCCGTCCCCTCCGCTGCGGTACCAGCCGTCCTGCAGCGCGCTTGTAGATGTGATGATGCCGCAAAGAGGGAGTTATGGAGGATGGCTCGATGTTCCCCCTCGACAAGAACGACAACGCAGCCAAGTCACGCCAAGATCCCCGAAGAACCCCGGAGACGGAACTTCACGGAATCCGAAGGCCGTTGCGTCGAAGACCGATCCCGTCCGTGCGACAAGATCTTCACGAACCCCGGAGACCAAGCCTCGACACCCCGAACCCGGTACCGCGTCAAGATCGCCTTCTCGGACCCCGTGGACGCCAAGTTCTTCGCCGTAGAGCGACAAGGCCTTCGACAAGACAAGGAACGCCAAGTGTTTCACCCCGGACACCGAGCCCGCCGAGAACCCCCGATGCGACAAGTGCTTCACCCCGCACGCCTCGACCGTCGACATGATCCGAAGACCGCGAACGCGACAAGAACGGCACCGACCCGGGCGAGTCCGATGCCCCGACGCCAGACCAAGTGCTGCCTCTCGAACAACAAGATCGACCCCGGAGTCCGAGAACGGTTTCGTCGAACCCCCGAACCCCAGATCCGTCGAACCCCGAGACCAACCCCGAACCCCGGAACCCCCAAGATCGTCGAGCCCCCCTCTGATGTGTGACCTCTTTTCCTCGAACCCTATTTTATAACATATCAATTTGTTGCATATTTAATTGTCATTCCCGCATGCATAGCATTGGTTTGGGGGCCTTATGCCGATTCACCTAATAATTAAATATGGGGCCCATATGCGGGCAAATCTAGCCTTATATTGGCCTCATTCAACTTGTGTAGCGAACCGGTATCTTACCTTGCCTTGTTATCACAACATTTGAAATTGCGGGGTAAATAAATAACGTGAACCACCTAACTAATTGTCGGGACCCCGGTTCCGCTTAATATTGACCTAATCGCACCGCACCTTGCCATGCCACCCATCATGCATGCATCATGCCGATCTTCTGTCGTTGTATTAAATATCGCATCCGGTGTTTCTTCTAGTGTTTTGCTTCTTCGCGGATAAGGCCGTTGAGTTGATGTGAGCTTCGCCCCGATCTTCGGATGAACCCTTCAACAATGTTTTCAGGCGAGCATCTCCCTCTTTCTACCTATCTTACTTTTATAGTATTTACTTCCCTCCTGTTGATCTATTGCTATCTGTGTTGCGATGCTCTAGATTCCGTACCCTTGATATCCCTTGCAGCCCTATATTGCCTCGGACACATCCTATTACCTGTTGTTTGGTAGATAGTTGGACTTGCGCGTCGTAGTTGCTCGCTCAAGTGCTGATGTGTGTCGTCATATGCCACAGTTGCTGATGTATTGCCGCATGTGGTTGTTGGAGATGATTCTAGCTTTACTTATCGTCACTTTAATTTCTGTTTAACAACTAAAATTGAAATAAGCAGAGGCATCGGTGGGTGATAGATAATATTTGGTTTCCGAACGCCCACTTATGTCCCGTAAGACCCCGAGTACTTGATTCCTGTTCCTTGATTTTCGCGCTATCCACATCCGGGAGGTATATGGGACCCCCCTTAGCCAGAGCTTGATTCCGTCTTATTTCTTGGGGCCACAAACTAGTTTGGGGCTTTATTACTATCCTGTACTTATGCCATGTTTTACTGCTTTATTTACGATTGTGCGAGGTACTGCACACTGTACTGTTTAGGATCGGGACACGTTTACGCGGTGTCGACAAGCCCCGTTTGGGGTTCCCAGTCGCTCACAGCCGTCTACCCAGTACCTTGAGGCCGTCTCGGAGCTTGCCTACTCCGTTGCGGGTTCTACTTAAGGGGTGGCCCCCTGAAACATTTCTGAATCTTGTGATTGCTTTGTCGTGAAAGCCTCGTTGGGTTTTGATTTGGTTTTTCCGAGGTTGATCGAGTGTGTGTTGCTATTGGTGCACCCCGGCCGGGTAAAACTTTCTGAAAGCCGTGTCCGCGGTTATGGACGACTTGGAGCACAGTTTCTTGATCATAGACAAGCATAACTAAAGTTTACTGCTATAAATTTGACTTATAATGACTAGTAATCAGCTTCACTATAATGGAATGGCTAATTAATACTGCCCACAATTGCTTGTTTGGTTGTCGCTTGCGACAATTGTATCTGACTAGTAAGTATTGCAACTACAACGGAATGGCTGAATAAAAATACCAACAACTGCTGGGTTTTGGGTATATCTCATGCTATCCGTATCTGATTAGTAAGAGTTACAACTAGAACGGAATGGTAAATTAAAAGTGCCCACTGCTTATTTTATCAGGACGACTATCTTTAACCTGACTAGTAATTGCTGCAACGATAACCGAATAAATAAAACTGCCAACTGTGTGCGTTCCTCGGTTGACTTCCTCGTTTGGTCTCGAGGGGGAAACACCAGGATGGGTTTGTTTGGTGATAGCTTCAGGTTGGATCCGGTTAGGTCATTCTTACCCCTCTCTGATATCCGCCCGTTGTATAGAGTCTCTATAGGTTGTTTAGTGCATGCTGCCGCTGCCGCTTCAGTCCACCATACCTATGTAGGCGAGGACCGCCGAATTCTAGCCTCGCCGTGTACTGGCCTCAGTACTGACGCTCCTTCTTTGTTTTCTGCTTTGCCCTTTGTCGGCACCCCTTTTGTTAAGCAGGTTTTGAGATCGACGCCGTTAGCAGGGTTACCCTTCCGGCTTGGCCTGGGCAGGGTTATGGACGCCATTGGTTATTCTTCAGGGCTCTTAGCCCCATTTGCATCTTGTCCGTAGCTGGACGCTCTATCATTTTCAAGGTGATTTGGATCTTTGTATATTATATCTGTATTCTTGACTCTTTGAGTCGTTGTTAAATATATCTGTTCTGTGGGTCCCATCGAGGACTGTTGTGTAATGCTATTACTTCGTTTTCCACCCGCACGAAAGTGCCTGGTGGGCACCTTTGAATCGTTTCTATGCGGGTTTGGCGAATTTTGCTAAAACTTGCATAGGTCCGATTCTGAGGGTGTTACAGAGTGGTATCAGAGCTCAGCAGTTGCGATACCCCACAAGTCCAGCCTGTAGGATAACCTAGCTAACGGCCGAAGTAGAGTGTCAAAACTATTTTTGCAAAAATCGGTTGGATAGTTCTGATTAGGTCTGATTTTATTCCTTACCCTCTGCTATTCTCCTCTTACCCCTACGTGTTTTAAATCCGCTCTCGTCTCTTTCTTCGAGTCCAGGAATTCTCGTGGTTGGGTTTCCGTCGTACCTTCAGGGTTTCGCTTCCTCCTTTGTTAACGGTGTTGCTACATCCGGTCTTCATGCTATCTAAGGAATCCGTCTGCTGTGGTACCGTTCTTTGTTCTTTGTTTGTGCCTTCCGGTGTTTTACGACGCGACGACCTCCTCTACGCCAGATCCGATGCAGAGTCTGCATCCCTCCGTTGTTCCGAACCTCGCTTGTCGAGATCTTCAGTCTGATTCCGAGAATGGTTGCACGCTTTTCCACTGATTGTGCGGAGTAATAGTTTGGGTGCGTGATGGATTGGCCCCCATGCCGACTACCCCTTCTATTCGCTTTTGTACATTGAAGTGGATGAGAATGCATCGGTTCCCCTTTTCCACCGGAGTTAGAGGTGGCTTTATTTGTTGATACCTCTACCTTCGACCTGTTGTTTCCGGAGTGTTCTCTCGACAATCACGGACAACGACCTCTTGTTAGTGGTGTCGCGAGGATCTACACGAAGCGAGAAGGATCAGACCACCGACCTTCCTTCCGGTACCATGAGGCGGATCTCGAGGGCGAGATCCATTGTTAGTGGTGTCGAATTGTGGCATCCCGCAAAACCACTACTAGAAAATCGCGTTGAATTTGTGCATTGCATCGTCATCATCAGGCATTGTTTGCATAAAACTATTTTACAAACCCCGATTTGTTTTCCAAACGCCCCGTCTTTTATTCAAACGCCAAAACCGGGTCCCCGGAATATTTTGTTTTGGCCGCTATCGGTTTGCAGACGGCCCGTTTAAATCAATTAAAATATTTATTTATTTTGGCCGGAGCAGTCGAACGGGCCGACCGACCCGAACGACCGCCCCAGATTTTAAAACGGTTCCCTCTGCCAGCCCTACCCCTAATCCTAAGTCTACCCAGAAATCTACCCTCTTCCCCCTCCACCTCACTCCCACCTATCAGGACACGCCACATCACCCTTGCCCTCTCCCTCACCCAATCAAAACCTGCCACTTGGCCAATCTCTCTCCCCTCTCTCTCACCTGCCTCACAGCCCCCACCCCCACCCTGGTCTACAGCACACACGCAACACACGCACGCACCCGCTCACCACTCTCACGCGCTACACGCCTGCACGCGGGACCCGCCCCTGGGCCCCATGCGCCGCCCCACCAACCGCGCTGCCCCTTCCCCCCGTCTCCTACCTCCCGCCGCGCGCCCCCTCTCTGCAGCGCGCGAGCGCCTCCCTCCCGCCTCGCTCCCGCGTCCCCTTTCCCCTCTCGCCTGCGCCGCAACCCGCGCCGGCGAGCGCCCGCCGGCCTCCGCTACCCCCGCCGGCCCTCAAGCTTCCACCGCCCCGCTCGCCGAGCCCCTCCCCTCCCCCGCCGTCGCCCCGCCGGCTCGCCCTCGCCGCCGCGCGCCCCCTCCGCCTGGCCTCCACCGCCCCAGAGCTCCGCCCGCCGCGCGACCCCGCCGCTCCCCGCGTCCTCGCCGGCGACGCCGCGTGGCCCGTCCGCGCGCGCGTCTGCCCTCCTCCCCACCGCCCGCGTCTTCCGCGAGCTCCGGCCCGCCTGCCTCCTCTCCGCTCCGGCCAGGCCACCTCCGAGCCGCCGCTCGCCGGCGCCGCGCTCGAGCTCGCGTCCACCGCCGGACCCCGCTCCAGCCCCGCCGTACCCCCTCCGCCGCAGGCCCGCCAAGCCGCACCCCCACCGCCTCTCCGCCGCCAGCTTCCCGCACCCGCCGCGCGCCTCCGCGTCGCCGACGCTGCGCCCGGCCGCCCTCCCCGACCCGAGCCGCGTGCACCGCCTCCACCGCGCCAGTCCACCGCGCCGGCGCTGCCCCGCGTGCGCCCGTGCCCCGCGTCTTCCCCAGGCGCTCCGGCCACTCCCTCTCCTGCGCACCCCGCCGCCGCCGCCGGCCGCGCCGGGCCCTGCCTCGCCGCTCGCCGCCGGGGCCCCCCAGCAGCAGCGCGCCGTCGGGCCCTGCCCCGCGCCCCTGGTCCGCCCCTGGGAACCACCCTGCAGGCCGGGCCCCACCTTCCCCAGCGCCGCCCGCTCCGGCCAGGCCCTGCCGGTCCCGCCTCGTCAGCCGTGCGCCTCTCGTCCGTCCCGCGAGCTCCTGCCAGTGCCGTCCCCTCCGCTGCGGTACCAGCCGTCCTGCAGCGCGCTTGTAGATGTGATGATGCCGCAAAGAGGGAGTTATGGAGGATGGCTCGATGTTCCCCCTCGACAAGAACGACAACGCAGCCAAGTCACGCCAAGATCCCCGAAGAACCCCGGAGACGGAACTTCACGGAATCCGAAGGCCGTTGCGTCGAAGACCGATCCCGTCCGTGCGACAAGATCTTCACGAACCCCGGAGACCAAGCCTCGACACCCCGAACCCCGGTACCGCGTCAAGATCGCCTTCTCGGACCCCGTGGACGCCAAGTTCTTCGCCGTAGAGCGACAAGGCCTTCGACAAGACAAGGAACGCCAAGTGTTTCACCCCGGACACCGAGCCCGCCGAGAACCCCCGATGCGACAAGTGCTTCACCCCGCACGCCTCGACCGTCGACATGATCCGAAGACCGCGAACGCGACAAGAACGGCACCGACCCGGGCGAGTCCGATGCCCCGACGCCAGACCAAGTGCTGCCTCTCGAACAACAAGATCGACCCCGGAGTCCGAGAACGGTTTCGTCGAACCCCCGAACCCCAGATCCGTCGAACCCCGAGACCAACCCCGAACCCCGGAACCCCCAAGATCGTCGAGCCCCCCTCTGATGTGTGACCTCTTTTCCTCGAACCCTATTTTATAACATATCAATTTGTTGCATATTTAATTGTCATTCCCGCATGCATAGCATTGGTTTGGGGGCCTTATGCCGATTCACCTAATAATTAAATATGGGGCCCATATGCGGGCAAATCTAGCCTTATATTGGCCTCATTCAACTTGTGTAGCGAACCGGTATCTTACCTTGCCTTGTTATCACAACATTTGAAATTGCGGGGTAAATAAATAACGTGAACCACCTAACTAATTGTCGGGACCCCGGTTCCGCTTAATATTGACCTAATCGCACCGCACCTTGCCATGCCACCCATCATGCATGCATCATGCCGATCTTCTGTCGTTGTATTAAATATCGCATCCGGTGTTTCTTCTAGTGTTTTGCTTCTTCGCGGATAAGGCCGTTGAGTTGATGTGAGCTTCGCCCCGATCTTCGGATGAACCCTTCAACAATGTTTTCAGGCGAGCATCTCCCTCTTTCTACCTATCTTACTTTTATAGTATTTACTTCCCTCCTGTTGATCTATTGCTATCTGTGTTGCGATGCTCTAGATTCCGTACCCTTGATATCCCTTGCAGCCCTATATTGCCTCGGACACATCCTATTACCTGTTGTTTGGTAGATAGTTGGACTTGCGCGTCGTAGTTGCTCGCTCAAGTGCTGATGTGTGTCGTCATATGCCACAGTTGCTGATGTATTGCCGCATGTGGTTGTTGGAGATGATTCTAGCTTTACTTATCGTCACTTTAATTTCTGTTTAACAACTAAAATTGAAATAAGCAGAGGCATCGGTGGGTGATAGATAATATTTGGTTTCCGAACGCCCACTTATGTCCCGTAAGACCCCGAGTACTTGATTCCTGTTCCTTGATTTTCGCGCTATCCACATCCGGGAGGTATATGGGACCCCCCTTAGCCAGAGCTTGATTCCGTCTTATTTCTTGGGGCCACAAACTAGTTTGGGGCTTTATTACTATCCTGTACTTATGCCATGTTTTACTGCTTTATTTACGATTGTGCGAGGTACTGCACACTGTACTGTTTAGGATCGGGACACGTTTACGCGGTGTCGACAAGCCCCGTTTGGGGTTCCCAGTCGCTCACAGCCGTCTACCCAGTACCTTGAGGCCGTCTCGGAGCTTGCCTACTCCGTTGCGGGTTCTACTTAAGGGGTGGCCCCCTGAAACATTTCTGAATCTTGTGATTGCTTTGTCGTGAAAGCCTCGTTGGGTTTTGATTTGGTTTTTCCGAGGTTGATCGAGTGTGTGTTGCTATTGGTGCACCCCGGCCGGGTAAAACTTTCTGAAAGCCGTGTCCGCGGTTATGGACGACTTGGAGCACAGTTTCTTGATCATAGACAAGCATAACTAAAGTTTACTGCTATAAATTTGACTTATAATGACTAGTAATCAGCTTCACTATAATGGAATGGCTAATTAATACTGCCCACAATTGCTTGTTTGGTTGTCGCTTGCGACAATTGTATCTGACTAGTAAGTATTGCAACTACAACGGAATGGCTGAATAAAAATACCAACAACTGCTGGGTTTTGGGTATATCTCATGCTATCCGTATCTGATTAGTAAGAGTTACAACTAGAACGGAATGGTAAATTAAAAGTGCCCACTGCTTATTTTATCAGGACGACTATCTTTAACCTGACTAGTAATTGCTGCAACGATAACCGAATAAATAAAACTGCCAACTGTGTGCGTTCCTCGGTTGACTTCCTCGTTTGGTCTCGAGGGGGAAACACCAGGATGGGTTTGTTTGGTGATAGCTTCAGGTTGGATCCGGTTAGGTCATTCTTACCCCTCTCTGATATCCGCCCGTTGTATAGAGTCTCTATAGGTTGTTTAGTGCATGCTGCCGCTGCCGCTTCAGTCCACCATACCTATGTAGGCGAGGACCGCCGAATTCTAGCCTCGCCGTGTACTGGCCTCAGTACTGACGCTCCTTCTTTGTTTTCTGCTTTGCCCTTTGTCGGCACCCCTTTTGTTAAGCAGGTTTTGAGATCGACGCCGTTAGCAGGGTTACCCTTCCGGCTTGGCCTGGGCAGGGTTATGGACGCCATTGGTTATTCTTCAGGGCTCTTAGCCCCATTTGCATCTTGTCCGTAGCTGGACGCTCTATCATTTTCAAGGTGATTTGGATCTTTGTATATTATATCTGTATTCTTGACTCTTTGAGTCGTTGTTAAATATATCTGTTCTGTGGGTCCCATCGAGGACTGTTGTGTAATGCTATTACTTCGTTTTCCACCCGCACGAAAGTGCCTGGTGGGCACCTTTGAATCGTTTCTATGCGGGTTTGGCGAATTTTGCTAAAACTTGCATAGGTCCGATTCTGAGGGTGTTACAGTATGATATTACCTCCATTAAGAAAATGGGAGAGGTTGTCTATGGCGCTCTCTTCAAAAATAAAATTGCTTCCTCCAACTTTCTTGAAATCTTGAATTGTGCTATAGAAGGCAATGATCTTATTGAGGAGCAAGAAAACTTAATTGATGAAAAATTTGCGCGTGAGCGTAATTATGCTAATGAAATTGCTCAACTAAATGACTCCTTTGAAGAAGAACAAACCACCAAAGAATATCTTGAGGAGACTTTCACTCTATAATTATCTAGAGTAAAATAATACCATGATAGAGAACTTGTGGTGGCAAACTCCTTCAAGTTTAAAAATGATGAACTTGAAGTTGCTTATGATAAACTTGTTGAGGATTTTAAGCATCTTGATAATGGGTCTCAGGTTGTTAAGAGGGATCTCATCAAACTCACCGAGTCGCATGAGCAACTTAAAGCTTCATATTCAAAAGAGCTTGTCAAGTTGCCCTCACCTCTCGCTAATAATGATGATGCTTGTGCTACTAACTCTATTTCTTGTGATGCATCTATTTTGGAGGAGAATGTTGAGCTAAAGGCTCAACTTGCGTTGCTAACTAGCAACTATGGGAAATTAGAAGAAAGTCATGTTAAGCTCTCAAGCTCACATGAGGATCTTCTAGTCTCCCATGGTAGGCTAAAGTTAGCTCATGAGGCCATCGTGTCAAAGGTAACATCTAGTGGGCCTCATGTGGACATTAGCACTACATCTACTCCAAATGTTATATTGCCATGTGCTAGTCCTTGTAATTCATCCTCTCACAACCATGCTATATCTCGTGATGAATTACATTTCGTGCCTTGTTGCTCTAACAATGTAGCATCTACTTCCTCTAGTACGTTTGTTGAAACGAACCATGTAGAGGAAATAAAAGAGCTCAAGGCTCAAGTCACTTCTTTGAGAAATGACTTGAAAAAGGGTCATCAGGGGAAGGTCACACTCAACAAAATTTTGAGTGTGCAAAAATACCCCAATGACAAGAGTGGGTTTGGATTCAACTCCAATGTCAAGAACAAGTCCACTGTCAAGTTGAAGCACAAGGACAACAAGACGAATGGCCAAGATCAAGTCAAGAATCCGGCCAACATTGTTTGCTTCAAGTGCAAGGAAGAATGGCACCATGTTAGATCTTGCCCATTGAAGAAAAAGCCTCTTAGTGTGAAGCAACATGGGAAGTGGCCTCAAGCTCCACCTCAAGTTATTAATGGGCCTCTTCCTAAGAAGACTACTCGAGCTCTTCCTCGAGTTGTGGCTTCACCTAAGAAGAAAGATGGCAAGAGTAGAACTTGCTACATATGCCGTGAGAAGGGGCATATTTCTTCCTCATGCACTATCGGTATCTCCTCATCCAACCCTATCATTATTGATGATGCTTATTCTCTTTGTAAGGATGAGGTTCGCAATGTGTTTTCCAAATTTGTTGGTGCCCAATGTGGTGTCAAGAAAAGATCCATTTGGGTTGCCAAGCCTATTATGACTAACTTATTAGGACCCAACTTGGTTGGGGACCAACAAGCCAAAACTTGATCAATAGGTGTGTTTTGGAGGGCATTGGAGTCTTGGCTACATTATGAAGAATTGAGGGGTCTTCATCAATTATTATTGTCAAGCCAAGCCATTTGGATTATCATGATTATATTATATTTCCAATGTTCCTCCTTGCGGTAACATATGCTAAACTCTTTACATTGAAAGTTACTCGCCCCCTTGTGCATGTGTTGGTTTTGTATCTTCCATGCTTTTGTACATGTTGTGCTATCCACTTAATTACCTTGAGGTATCAAGCATATTTGTGTATGATTAGGTGGCACACCATGTATGTGTGTTTCTTAGGTTTGAGCCTTGCTTGGTTATATTTGGTATCTTATTTGGCTCTTGTGAGGAATTAATGGACTATCCCATTTTGGGGGAGTGTTATACTTGGGCATTCCACAATCCTAAAATTGTGTGTACATGAGGAATACCACCTAGTATTTATATTGGATTATTGTCTAGTCTCTATGTGGTATAATTCTCATGAGAAATTTAATTTTATAATGTCCATTAATTATCTCTATTTGTATCATTTTGCCTCGTGTTGGTTTTATGGTAGTATCACATTATGGGGGAGTCATATGCTTAGTGCATATTACAATCCTAGAAAATGTGAATATTCGAGGTTGTGTCACTTAGAATTGATATTGATAATTATCTAGCACCTATGTGACATATTTGCTCATACAAGTTCCAATTTCCTTGACTGTTGTTGTTGATCATATTTTGGATCTTGGATATGAGGGTGTTTCTTGGTATGTGTTTCCTCATATTTAGATCTCTATATCATCATGGAAACCATTTGCTTCAAGTTACTCTAATCACTAGTGATTGTGCGACTATTGGAAGCTACCAAGAATCTTGTTCGAAGTATCATGCTTAATTCTTAAATTTTGTTATATGCTTCTTGTTGTGACTATGATCTTGGATATCCATGCAAGCTACCTTGGGAAAATTATTCCCAATATTTATTGTCCTTGGACAATGAGTACCCAATTTGTGGTAGAATTTATTGATCATATTCACTTTGGCCCTTGCTTAATATTGTCCTATCTTGGGCCAAGTAAATGTTTTGTGTGCTCCCATGTATTCCTTGCTACTTTTGGATCTTCTTATTTTATTGGTATCCTCTTGTGTTTTATTTAATGTAGGTAGTAGTGATGATCTCATTTGTGTGCATTTTGCATTCAAAAGCAAAATTCTATATAATGTACTACTTATGGGTGAGCTCTCCTATATTATTTAGAACACTCGTATTTATGCTTCTTTGTTTGATCCATATCGGGTTTCTTGTGCTTGGAACCTCAATCTTTTCGTTTTGGTACTTTGTGCCATCATGAGAAATTTGGGGAGTTTGGTTTCTTATTGGAACCTTGCTCTTTTTGGGAGTTGGTTTTGTCTCATTCCTTGTTTCATGATTTGACCATTTTAGAATGAGATAAATCCTTGAGCATTTTTATTTCTATCTATCTTTTGCTCTTTTGGTTTTACCCTAGTTCATTTGTTGAACTTGTGATCTTTCATGTGTTGAATTGGTTTTTTATACAATTTGGACACCGCTTGTCTTGTCACACTATTGTGTGTGCCATCTCAATTTACTTGGTGTTTTTTGTTCAAATTGTATCTCCTTTTTTGGTTCTTGAAAGATTTATGCATGCATATTTACTATATGTCTATATAATGGCATGCTTGCTTTCTTTGATCCAATATATAGGGGAAACTCCACCAAATCCCATCGGCTAAGTTGTGCATGCAATTCAATTTCATATCAATATGCACATATTTATTCGGAGTCTCTTCTATGTATTGTAGTTGCACTAACTACATTGGACCCAATAAGTTTGGGGACCATTTTGTACTCAAATGTGTTTTAGGTACATTGGAGATATATTAGATACTTGTCTCTCAAATCTTGAAGAAGTGGTGTATTAATGTAAATTGGAGGCAAGCTATAGGATGATCAATGAATTCATATCCTCTACATCCTACCAATTATATCTCGGTAACAAGTATCTCTTGCTCATGCATATTTATATTGCTTCCAACCGTGTGTCGGTTGCCTTCTAAGCATGAATTCTTGTATTTGTATTGTTTGTGATTCTAGCTTTGGTTTTAAAGAGAACTCTCTATTGTATAGGTGTATAAGTTGAGATGAATGCATATAATTGGGACTATACAAAATCATGCATATGATCCTACAATCCCAAATATGTCAATCTAGCAATTTTATTGTCTTTCCTTACCTCAACTTCTCTTATGTGCAATAGTGATATTTTGCTAGTTGATTTCTCCATGTGATACTTGTTGTCTTTCTCCATATATTCCAACTTTCCCTTTTTCCCTTGGTGATTGTTGTAATATATGTAGTGTGTTGGTGTTTGAAGTTCATTAATGTACAATAAGATATACTTGATCCTTTGGCCATGCTTTGAAGCAAAAATCTTATTGATATATGTTATGACCTCATTTTTGCCTTTTTTTGTGATTTATTGTATATCTTCTTTGTGTATGGTTGTTTCTTTATGGGAATATTTCTTTGTGATGTTTTCCACTTAGAGACATATACACATATGAGAAGATATTTTTAGTTGATTTTTAATCCTTGGAGACCACCTTTCTATTCCTTTTGATTCTTTGGTGGCGTCCAAATTTAATTGCCTATGAGTGCTCGTTCCTCTTGTTTGCACATTTTGGCACTCATATTTGTTCTCCCATGACTTGTATTGTGAAATGAACTTGGATGAGTGAGGATTCCATGATTATGCACCTTGATTCCAAATGCAATTATCATAATTGGTGCATTATCTTTGGTGAGCTCATCTAATTCACTTAATAATGCTCATTTATCTTCCTTATCATTTGTTGTGTCTTAAATGCTTATGGGGGAGTGAGGATTCCATATTTGTGCAATATGTATTCTAATGCATTTATTTTGAATTATGCACAAATCTTGGGGAGCTTCTCTATTTGTTATTTAAAGCACTCTTGTGCTCATATCATAATATCTTGTTGTTTCCATTTGGACTCATTTGTTCTTTTCAATTGATTTGTCAGATCTTGTGATTGCTTGCGTCATTTGTGATGTGTCGTTTTATTTTAATTCTTTTGGCAATATTTGGATCCTCGATATAGTTCTACTCCCTCCCAAGTATTCATCATTGGATATGTGCGTAGGCACACCTTTGTAGGAATTATTACTATATTTGCCTTCTACAACTTGTCACCCATTTCGGCAATCGATGCCAATGGGGGAGAAGTTTTAGAGGGTTTAAGGGAAGTTGGTTTATGCATTGAGTTTGTTCTTGTGCATTTGCCTCTCATGCTCTTGCATCTTTGTTGTTGCTTAGCATGTGGTATATATAGAGGAAACTCCACCAATGATAATGATTGGCAATATATGCAATGAAATTCAAGCTCATCACACATGCATAGATTGTGGGGGAGTTTGCTCTATATATGGTGGTGGTACCAATATCACATACTTTTGTAGTATTTGATATTGGTATTACCATTTTATTCATTAATATTCCTTATATAAACCCTCTTAATGGGATTGTCATCAATTACCAAAATGGGGGAGATTGAAAGAACATGTTGGGCCCCCATGTGTGGTTTTGGTAATTAATGACAATCTTTATGGACTAATGTGTGTATTAAGTTATACTTTTAGGATTTGTCCATTGGCATCGCTTGGAGCATGTGTTGGCTTCAAGGTCGATGAAATACAAAGAAGATATGTTGTGCAAGCTCAATATGCGAGGTCGATGATGAGGAATTAAGAAAGGCGTTCCATCTTGAGAAGGGCAAGACCGTCTACATCGAGCTCAAGTGGAATGCTCAAGGCAAAGTTATAATCTTGATAGGCTTTCCCTTTTGTCGGCCTCACGTTGTGTGTGTGAGACCGGGTTTAGGATAGATAACCGTACTATCAAGAGGGGCTCTCGTATGAGTAATTCGGTCACATCGTTCGGAGAGAGCTCAAACCTTTGCATACTTGCATCATCGTATTTGGTTGTTATTTGGTCTTACCCATGTGAGGATATAGAGCTTGTGTTAATCTCCATAACAAGTTCTTGTTCATCAAAATCGGATCTTCCGTTTGTATCTTGTTGCGATTTTGATTTATGCGGCTTTTCGGTTTCTCACTAAGTGAGGTATCTCACATTATTCTACTTGATACTTTCTAACTTGGTGATAACCATTATTTACACCTTTTATTGGTAAGCCCTTGTCATTCTCTATCCAACGCAATTGGAATCGCGTCAATCGGAGCTTCCAGTCAAAAGTTATTGTCGTTTGAATATTTACCCGTCAATCTGTTTTTTGGGCCGAGTGGTAGTACCGCCCGGGCGGGCCGGTACTACCGCCCGCCCCTAAGAGCGGCCTGTTTTCGTTCTTCCTCGCTAGGTATATAAATCCGGTACTACCGGCCGGCCCAGATATTTTTTTCAGATCTAGATCCAGATCCAGCTGCTGCCGCTCGTTCCCACACACGCCCAGTCGCCCTGCTCGCCTGCTGCGCGCCGCCTGGCTCCCGTGCGGGCCCGCGTTGACCCTGCTGCTACGCCAGGCCCACGTCGCGCGCTGTCCTGCGCCTGGCCCTACGCGCGCAGCCGCCCTGCTGCGCGCCTCGCGTCGCTCCCGCCTGCTACCGCTGGCCCGTTGTGGCCCCCGCTGCTCTCGCGCGTCCCGTGTGCACTGCATGGCGCGCTGCTCGCTGCATGCGATGTGCCCTGCGCGCGCTTGGCTACGCGTTGACTGCTGCTGCTGCCGCATGCGCTGCTAGCTGCTGCTGCTGCTTCGTTTTTTCCTGGCTTTTGCAGTTTTGGTCAGGTAGTACTGGACCAAACCGGTACTACCGGACCGTTCAGAAAATCACCCCAACGGCCAGATTTTGCCCGTGTCTTTAAATAGCTTCACCCCTTTGTCTTTTAGGGTTGCTTCTTCCTCCTCCTTTTGTCTAAGCGTTGCCCTCATTTGCCTTACTCTTTGAGCTTGATTTATACTCACCCCTCCATTGATTCTTGCATATATTTGAGGGGTAGTTGGAGGTGATCTTGATCTACGTTTTGACCTAACCGATTCATCTCTTTGTGAGTGTATCTTTGGGGATCTAGATTTTGGGGGATTTTGTGTCTCTCTTTGATTCCTCCTCTCTTGTTCCCCCAATAGTTTTAGTAGCTTTGTTGGAACTTGAGAGTGAGGGATTTGAGCATCTTTGTGGTGTTCTTGCCATTTGCATTTGGTGCATCGGTTTGAGTTCTCCTTGAAGGATTTGGTTTGAGTTTCTCATTGGAGCTTGTCCCTCTTGGGTTCTTGGAACCCTAGACGGTTTTGTGGCCTTGTGGCCTTGGTGGCATTTGTTGAGGCCTTTTGTGGTGTTTGTTGGGAGCCTCCAATTAAGTTGTGGAGAAGTGCCCCAACCTTGTGAGAGGTTCCGGTTGCCACCGACAAGTGTACCGATAGTGGAAGCGTGGATCGTTCCCGTTGGGGTGAGATTCACCTGAGAATAAGGGAGGCCTTTTGTGGCGTTGGTGGTTTGATAGCACCCCCTCTCCAAACGAGACGTACTCCATGTTGGGAGGAACTCGGTAAAATATCGGTGTCCCCGCGTGCCTCGGTTATCTCTATACCCGAGCTCTTTACTTATGCACTTTACATTGTGATAGCCTTCGTGCTTGAAGTAATATATACCTTGCTATTACTTTGTTGCTTTTATTGCTTAGCATAAGTTGTTGGTCCACATAGTTGAACCTTAGTTGTTCTAGGTTGTGCTTAACAAAGTAAACACTAGTTTTATTCCGCCTTTGTTGAGCCACTCTAGGAAAAGTTCTAATCGCCTATTCACCCCCCTCTAGGCGACATCCGTATCCTTTCAAAGTGTTTACTACCGCCAGCCACAATCCGTTGAGAGCCTCCATGTGCCCAATATGCCACAGCATGGGATCCTCCATCGTCTGCTACCCATGCCACCCAAAGAAACCATGCTCACATGACACCGATGCACACCGACTTTCACAAAGGGTCATGGCACGTGTCATCATCTCGCATTCCAACCATGAGACCAATCTCCAATAACAATTCCTCTAATAAGGTAGCAACATCTACCATGGCATCGTTATCCGATCTGGCTCTAAATGCACAAGGTCGGCCAGAGCCTTACTCCCTCCGTCCGCAAACAAGTGTACTTCTAGCCTTGTACTAAGTCAAATTTTACTATGTTTGACTAACTTTTTAGAACAACGTACCAACATTTATGACACTAAATTATTACCATTAAATTTATTTTTAAATCTAGTTTCATAATATATCAATTTGATGTAATATATGTTTCTATATTTCTCTATAAAATTGGTCAAATTTAGTTATGTTTGACTTAGGCAAAAGCTAGATGTACATTATTTGCGAACGGAGGGAGTAGCCTGGAGCGTTGCATACCCATGCGTTCTACACAACCTCGCACAAACACCGCTGCTAAGTCCTATCACCCCGGAAATTGTGTTAGCTCAGGAAATCGCATAGCTCGCCATCCTGCCAACAGAGGCCACCATGCGTTGTACATCGAGGCCGCACGGGATTCCACTGTCCGCCTCCTGCTAGACGTCGACCACCCAGGCACGATTGACCAAGCTGGCCATCGTGTATCAAGCATGTTAGATGTATATATTTGTAAACTGTAGTTTGTCCATATGTTAGGGGGCTTCCTGTATATTTGCACCTGTACCTGTACTATATATTGTGGCCTTTCGTCCCTAGAGAAATACAACTTGTCTATTCCTAACATGGTATCAGGGCCGGTTTTAGGGTTCCCGTGCCCACCGGTCCTCTGCTTGTGACCGCCGCCGCCGTCAGCTCGCCCGGCCACCGCCGGTTCCCGTTTTGGCCGCTTGCGTGGAGTTCCTCGTCAAGTCGTCATTGCCAGGCCATGGTCCTCTGCTCGACTGCCTGCAACCAGGCCGATCTCCCCAGATCGATCTGGATCGGATCGGACCGCCACCTCCTGGATCGATCGAGCTGCTTCCAGATCCCTGTCTGCATCGAGTTGCTTCTAGATCGGATCAGATCCCCGCCCGCCACTCCCAGATCCCCGCCCGCCACCTCCTGCTGTGCCTCACGCGACGGGCCACCCCCGAGCCGCTCGCCCGCCCCGCCCCCGAACTCGGTGAAGGGCTGCACGCGCCCCGCCCCCGAGCTGCTCGCCCGCCCCGCCCGCCACCGGACACCTGCATGCGCCCGCACGCTCTGCCTGTCACAGCACCTTGACACCCGCTTCAGATCTCCTCCAACTCGCCGGATCTTCACCGCCGACCGTCACCGCTAACGGGAATCGATCCCCGGCGGCTTGAATTGCTCTTTCCTGCCCCTTAGGCGCCGCCTTTTCTCCCGGCTGGCCGGAATTTCGCCGGCCTCTGTCTGCAGCTGCTGTTGACCAGCTTTGCTTCAAAAAAAAGAGAGATGTCTTCTGCATCGGGTTATGTTGCGATTCCTCGCTTCCCGGTGATCTTCGATGGCGCGAATTACCCTGATTTCGCTGCCTTTTTGCGCGGTCTCCGTCTTTGGAGTGTGCTCTCCGGAGAAGTCTCCTATCCGCCGTGCCCCCTGCTCCTGTGGGTCCTCTTCCGCCGACGCCGATTGTTCTCGGCGCTGATGCTTCTCAGGAGGCCAAGGATGCTTCTCAGAGTGCCGATGATAGTGTTATTGCTGCTTATGACCTGAAGTTCAAGCAGTACTCTTCTGATCTCGAGGCATATCGCCACGCTCTGACTGCCTACACTCAGTGGGTCTACGAGGATGCCCGTGCTACTGCTGTTCTCACCTCCAGTGTTCTGCCCCAGTATGCTGCTGAGTTCATGAGTCTCCCTACTGTTGCCGCTCAGTGGGCACATCTTCGTCAGCGCTATCAGCCGTCTGGGGATGCTCTTTACCTGTCTGTGGTTCGCCAGGAGCATGCTCTTCAGCAGGGTGATTCCACTATTGATGAGTTCTATACTCAGAGTGTTGCTATCTGGCGCCAGCTTGATTCTCTCTGTACTGCTGTCTGTGGCACATGCTCGTGCTGCCAGAATGTGCGCTCGGATTTGGAATTTCACCGGATCTATGAGTTTCTGCCTCAGCTCCGTCAGGAGTTTGAGCCCCAGCGTGCCCAGCTGAATGCTCGTGGTCGTGTTCCGCTCTTTGAGGTGTTGTCTGAGCTTCGGGCTGAGGAGACCCGTCTACGTGGTGCTGGTCTTCTTGCGGTTCCATCTGTTCTTGCTACTAGGGGTCCTCCTATGTCGTCTGCTCCCTCGACTCAGTCGCGGTCCTCTATGTCGTCGCCGATACTATCCACTCCTCCAGGTCAGGGTTAGAGTCAGCACCAGCAGATTCAGGGTCAGAGTCAGCACCAGCAGGCTCGGGGTCAGGGTCGCTGTGGTTCTCTTCATCACTGCTCTTACTGTAACAAGGATGTCCACACTTGCGCCACCTGTTATACACGGGATCCCAGTTTACTTCAGCAGCACCAGGCCCGTGGGCAGTCGGCTCCTTCCGGATCTTCAGCAGTGTTGGAATTATGCCCTAGAGGCAATAATAAAGATGTTATTATTATAATTCTTGTTCATGATAAAGTTTATATTCCATGCTAGAATTGTATTAAGCAGAAACTTTAATACTTGTGTGGTTTGTGATTAACACCGTGTCCCTAGTATGCCTCTATGGACTAGCTCATTGATTAATGATGGTTAAGGTTTCCTAACCATAGACATGAGTTGTCGATTAATAATGAGATCATATCATTGGGAGAATGATATGATGGACAGACCCAAACTAAGCGGAGCAATTAGATCGTGTCATCGTGTTCATCTTTGCGAAGCTTTTCTTATGCCAAATATTGTATTCCTTAGACCATGAGATAATACAACTCCCTGGTATCGGAAGAAAGCTTTTAGCTCATCAAACGTCATCCTATGAGAGGGTGATCATAAAGGTGTCTCTTAGGTGATCGGAAAGTACCTGTTGGGTTGTATGTATCAAGATGGGATTTGTCCCTCCCAAGTCGGAGAGATATACTTCGGGCCCACTTGGTAATCGATATCAACACCGCTTGCAAGCATGTGGTTAAGGAGTTAATCACAAAGTGATATCGGATTATGGAACGAGTAAAGTACTTGCTGTGAACGAGATTGAACTAGGTAT
This sequence comes from Avena atlantica, assembly GCA_910589765.1. NCBI lineage: Eukaryota > Viridiplantae > Streptophyta > Magnoliopsida > Poales > Poaceae > Avena > Avena atlantica. The sequence continues at coordinate 467,140,984 of OU342734.1, read as the reverse complement.
GACGGTACCGGCGATCAAATCTCGGGCAAGTAAAATATCGCGAGACGAAGGGAATATATATGGGATTGATTGAATCCTGGCATCGTGGTTCATCCGATATGATCATCGATGAATGTGTGGGAGTCAATATGGGTTTCCATACCCCGCTGTTGATTATTGATATAAGATCATGTCTGCATATTCTTGAACCCGAAGGGTCACACACTTAACGTGTCTCGACGCTAGGATATATTGGATAATTGGTTTATGAGTTTTTGTTAGGAGTCTCGGATGAGATCCAGGATGTTACAAGAGGTTCCAGAATGGTCCGGAGAATAAGATTCATATAAGGCAATGCAGTTTTTGGAGTTCAGAATTGTTTCGGGTTAATCGGTATTGTACCAGAAGCTTCTAGAACCTTCCAGAAGGGGACCAACGTGGCCCCACCTGCCGGGAGGGGGCATGGGCCTATGAGGGAGTGCCCTGGCCGCATTGGGTCAGGGGCACAAGGCCCCATAGGTCCCAGCCGGCCAAACCCTAGGGAAACCCTAGGGGAGCTTCTAGAAAGGGGGAAACTTGCCCCCCACTCCTCCCTCCTTGGCCGCCGGCCCTAGGGCTTGGGGGAGGGGCAAGGGCTGGCCGTCCACCCCTATATATAAAGAGGGCTAGGGGCCCACCCCTCCCACACCTCCTCCTCAAGCCCTATCCGCCCTGCTTCCCTCCTCTCTCTCCCTCCCGACTGCGTGTAGGCGAAGCCCTACTGCAGAAACTCTCCACCGCTTGCACTGCGTCGTCGCGTTGTAGATACAATCCATCTCTCCACCCCACTTTCTGGACCGAGGAAGGAGGATACGTAGAGGTGCCGCACGTGTGCATCTCTCGGAGGCATCGCCACTTGCGGTGTTAGATCGAATCGGATCGCGAGGAGGAGAAGCGAGTACGACTACATCACCCACGTTCCGTCGAACGTTCCGCTGTGCGAATCTTCAAGGGTATGAAGATCTTATCTATTCCCCCTCGTTGTTTGCATCTTCTAGATTAGATCTTGGCTTTCCCGTTCGTATCCGTAGAATTTTTTTGATTTACTATGCTGCGAAACCCTTCAGTGGTATCAGAGCTAGATCTATGCGTAGATGTGTTTCACGAGTAGAACGCAACATGGTTGTTGCGGGCGTTGATGTTTTCTGTTGCAAGCCTCTTGTTTGTGTACTTCTTATGACGCGGGATAGTGAGATTGAAGCGGTCCAGGACAACCTTACGCGACCTCGTTCGCGAGACCGGCTCCGCACTTGACGTGTGGCTTGTTCCACACGTGCGGCTGGTGGATGCCAGTTTCTCTCACTATAGTTGTCATGGGATTTACACCGGAGTTTGGCAACCATAATATCACCGTTGTGGCTTTACGTAGGTAAGAATCGTTCTTAGCTTGCTACTCCCATAAGCCACGAAAACATGCAACAACAAAGTAGAGACGTCTAACTTGTTTTTGTAGGGAGTGTTTTCTGTGATATGGTATGGCCCAAGATGTGATGTGTATGTTGTATGCAATGATCATGTTTTGTAATGTTTCACGAATTGCATGTCGATGAGTACACAACCGGCAAGATCCATATGGTTGTCTTTATAATTGTGTATGACCTGTGTGTCAACTTCTTATACGCCATGTAATAGCTTTACTTTATCGCTAAGTAGTTAGCAATAGTTGTAGTTGCTATTCGTGGTGGAGGCAATCATGGTGGAGTGATGGAGATCATGCCGGCACGCACAAGATGGATATCATTGCGCGAAGATTGGCTATACCATGTCACATAAAGTTATATGCATGTGATGTTTATCCTTTTATGTATCTTATTATGCTTAGATCACGACGGTAGCATTATAAGATGATTCCTCACTTAAAGATCAAGATAAAACTGTGTTCTCCCCATGTATGCACCGTTGCGAAAGTTTGTCGTGTTCAAGAATCACGTGATGATCGGGTGCTATAAAATCTACGTTCACATACAACGGGTGCAAGCCAGTTTTGCACACGCGGAAATACTTGGGTTTGACTTGACGAGCCTAGCATGTACAGACATGGCCTCGGAACACATGAACCGAAAGGTTAAGCATGAGTCATATGAATGATATGATCGACACTTCGTTGTCCACCATTGAAACCACATCTCTTCTCGTGAAGATCGGATTAGGTGTGGTGAATTTGGATCATGTTCACTAAACAACTTGAGGGATGTTGAATTTAGTGGGAGTTCATCTAGTAATTTGATTAAGTTGAACTAGTTATCATGAACATAGTCTAATTTGTACTTGCAAATATTGTAGATCAAATGGCTAAGTCCAACTTCAACTTCAACGTTTTTGCTGAGAAAGAAAAGCTTAGAAACAATGGGTATAACTTCACCAACTGGTTCCACAATCTGAGAATCATTCTCTCTGGCGAACAAAAGGACTATGTCCTTGAGAATGCGCTAGGTGATGCCCCTGCTGTAGATGCGTCGGCTGATGAGAAAGTTGTTTATCAGTCGCGCAAAGATGATTATGGTGTGATTAAGAGCACCATGTTGTTTGCTATGGAATCGGACCTTCAAAATCGTTTTGAAGATTATCCCGGGCCCTTTGAGATTCTTGAGGAGATGAAAACTATGTTTCAGACTCAGGCCCGTTCTGAGAGATATGAGATCTCTGAGAAATTCTTTAACTGCAAGAAGGAGGAAGGGAGTTCCGTTAGTGAGCACGCCATAAATATGTCGGGCTACACTCAACGCCTTGAGCAACTGGAATGCACGATTCCAGAGGAGCTCAAGATTGACAGGGTTCTGCAATCACTCCCTCCCAGCTACAAAAGTTTTGTAGTGACTCATAATCAGATTGGTTCCACTGATATGATCACCGAGCTCTTCGCTAAGCTGAAAGCTGCGGAGGTGGACATCAAAAAGGATAATCATGTGTTGATGGTCAACAAGCCCCCCAGCTTTAAGAAAGGTAAGGGTGCAAAGAAGCCCTTCAAGAAAGGCAGCGGCAAGCGCGTAGCCCCTACTGAGAAGAAGCTCAAGTCTGGACCTAAGTCGGACACTGAGTGCTTCTATTGCAAGGACAAGGGTCACTGGAAGCGCAACTGTCCGAAGTACTTAGCGGACAAGAAGGCTGGCACCATCAAAGGTATATTCTATATACATGTTATTGATGTTTTCCTTACTAGCCCTCGTTGTAGTGCCTGGGTATTTGATACTGGTTCGGTTGCTAATATTTGTAACTCGAAACAGGAGCTACGGAATAGACGGCGGCTTGCGAGGGATGAGGTGACGATGCGCGTTGGCAACGGATCAAGAGTTGATGTGATGGCTGTCGGCACGCTCTCCTTAGTTTTACCTTCGGGATTAGTTTTAAACCTTAATAAGTGTTATTATGTGCCTGCGTTGAGCATGAACATTATTTCTGGATCGTGTTTATTGCAAGACGGTTATTCATTTAAATCAGAGAATAATGGTTGTTCTATTTATATGAGTAACATCTTTTATGGTCATGCACCTCTTATAAATGGTTTATTTCTTCTGAATCTCGAAAGGGATGAAACACACATCCATAACATTGAGGCTAAGAGATGCAAAGTAGATAGTGATAATACTACTTATTTGTGGCACTGTCGTCTAGGTCATATTGGTGTAAAGCGCATGAAGAAACTCCATTCTGATGGACTTTTGGAGTATCTTGATTTTGAATCATTTGACACATGCGAACCATGCCTCATGGGCAAGATGATCAAAACTCCGTTCTCCGGTATGATGGAGCGAGCAACGGACTTGTTGGAAATCATACATACCGATGTATGCGGACCGATGAGTGTTTCGACGCGCGGTGGATATCGCTATTTTCTCACTTTTACTGATGACTTAAGTAGATATGGGTATATCTATTTAATAAAACATAAATCTCAAACATTTGAAAAGTTCAAAGAATTTCAGAATGAAGTCGAGAACCATCGTAACAGAAAAATTAAGTTTCTACGATTTGATCGTGGAGGTGAATATTTGACTTATGATTTTCTCACGCATCTTAAAGCAAGCGGAATCGTTTCGCAACTCAGGCCACCCGGAACACCACGGCGCAATGGTTTTTCTGAACGCCGGAATCGAACTCTATTAGATATGGTCCGATCAATGATGTCTCTTACTGATTTGTCGTTATCATTTTGGGGTTAAGCATTAGAAACCGCTGCATTCACTTTAAATAGGGCACCATCTAAATCCATTGATACGACACCGTATGAACTGTGGTTTGGTGCTAAACCTAAGTTGTCGTTTCTTAAAGTTTGGGGATGCGAAGCCTACGTCAAGAAGTTGATGCCGGACAAGCTCGAACCCAAAGCGGAGAAATGTGTCTTCATAGGATACCCTAAGGAAACTATTGGGTATACCTTCTATCACAGAACCGAAGGCAAAGTGTTTGTCGCAAAGAACGGATCCTTTCTTGAGAAGGAGTTTCTCTTGAAAGAAGTGAGTGGGAGGAAAGTAGAGCTAGACGAGGTTGTTGAACCTTCTCTTGAGTTGGAGTGTAGCACAGCACCTGAAATTGTTCCAGTGCCGCCTGCACCAACAATAGAGGAAGCTAATGACAAGGATCATGAAGCTTCGGATGATGCTGCTACTGAACGTCGTAGGTCGACAAGGTCGCGTGCCCTCCTGAGTGGTACGGTAACCCTATCTTGACTGTCTTGTTAGTAGACGAAAGTGAACCTGCGAACTATGAGGAAGCGATGATGAGCCCAGACTCTGAGAAATGGCTAGAGGCCATGAAATCCGAATTGGGATCCATGAGCGAAAACCAAGTATGGCTAGAGGCCATGATTATGAAATATGGCAGATGGATGTCAAGACTGCGTTCCTCAATGGCAACATTGATGAAGAGTTGTATATGATGCAACCCGAAGGTTTTGTCGATCCTAAGGATGCTGATAAAGTGTGCAAACTTCAGCGTTCCATTTACGGACTGAAGCAAGCATCTCGGAGTTGGAACCTTCGTTTTGATCAAGTGATCAAGAGCTTTGGATTTGTTCCAAATTGCTACGAAGCTTGTATCTACAAGAAAGTGAGTGGGAGCTCGGTGACATTTCTGGTACTATATGTGGATGACATATTGATTATTGGAAATGACATTAACATGCTTAACGATGTGAAGAGTTATTTGAACAAATGTTTTTCAATGAAAGACCTAGGGGAAGCTGCTTATATATTGGGCATCAAAATCTATAGAGATAGACAAAGACGCCTGATAGCTTTAAGCCAGAGTACATACCTAGACAAAGTTCTGAAAAGGTTCAGAATGGATAAGGCAAATAAAGGTTCAGTGCCTATTTTGTCAGGTAAGATATTGAGCAAGGCTCAGTGTCCAGCTACGGTAAACGATAGAGAAGCTATGAGCAAAGTGCCTTATGCCTCGGCCATAGGTTCTATCATGTATGCCATGCTGTGTACTAGACCGGATGTGTCCAATGCTCTTAGTTTGACGAGCAGATACCAAAGTGATCCAGGAGTGGAACACTGGACAGCCGTGAAGAACATCCTAAAGTATTTAAATAGAACTAAAGAAATGTTCTTAGTTTATGGGGGTGATGAACAGCTCGTCGTAAAAGGTTACGTCGACGCTAGTTTCGACACCGACAAGGATGATTCTAAATCTCAGACAGGATACGTTTATATTTTGAATGGAGGAGCTGTGAGCTGGAGAAGCTCCAAGCAAAGCGTGATCGCGGGATCTACAGTAGAAGCGGAATACATGGCTGCTGCAGAAGCGTCAAGTCAAGGAGTTTGGATCAAGAACTTCATCACTGAGCTTCGCGTGGTTCCAAGTGCCTTGGACCCACTGGAGATATTGTGTGACAACACTGGCGCCATAGCACTCGCTAAGGAACCAAGATATCATCCAAAGACCAAGCATATCAACCGCAAGTTTCATATAATCCGAGATTATATAGCACATCGAGATCTGAAGATTAGCAAAGTACATACAGATCTGAATGTCGCAGATCCATTGACTAAACCTCTTCCACGTGCAAAACATGATCAGCACCTTAGTGCCATGGGTGTTAGATTGTTGCCAGATGTAAACTAGATTATTGACTCTAGTGCAAGTGGGAGACTGTTGGAATTATGCCCTAGAGGCAATAATAAATATGTTATTTATAATTCTTGTTCATGATAAAGTTTATGTTCCATGCTAGAATTGCATTAAGCGGAAACTTTAATACTTGTGTGGTTTGTGATCAACACCGTGTCCCCAGTATGCCTCTATGGACTAGCTCATTGATTAATGATGGTTAAGGTTTCCTAACCATAGACATGAGTTGTCGATTAATAATGAGATCATATCATTGGGAGAATGATATGATGGACAGACCCAAACTAAGCGGAGCAATTAGATCGTGTCATCGTGTTCATCTTTGCGAAGCTTTTATTATGTCAAATATTGTATTCCTTAGACCATGAGAAAATACAACTCCCTGGTATCGGAAGAAAGCTTTGAGGTCATCAAACGTCATCCTATGAGAGGGTGATCATAAAGGTGTCTCTCAGGTGATCGGAAAGTACCTGTTGGGTTGTATGTATCGAGATGGGATTTGTCCCTCCCAAGTCGGAGAGATATACTTCGGGCCCACTCGGTAATCGATATCAACACCGCTTGCAAGCATGTGGTACCGACGATCAAATCTCGGACAAGTAAAATATCGCGAGACGAAGGGAATATATATATGGGATTGATTGAATCCTGGCATCGTGGTTCATCCGATATGATCATCGATGAATGTGTGGGAGTCAATATGGGTTTCCAGACCCCGCTGTTGATTATTGATATAAGATCATGTCTGCATATTCTCGAACCCGAAGGGTCACACACTTAACGTGTCTCGACGCTAGGATAGATTGGATAATTGGTTTATGAGTTTTTGTTCGGAGTCTCGGATGATATCCAGGACGTCACGAGAGGTTCCGGAATGGTCCGTAGAATAAGATTCATATAAGGCAATGCAGTTTTTGGAGTTCGGAATTGTTTCAGGTTAATCGGTATTGTACCGGAAGCTTCTAAAACCTTCCGGAAGGGGACCACCGTGGCCCCACCTGACGGGAGGGGGCATGGGACTATGAGGGAGTGCCCTGGCCGCATTGGGCCAGGGGCACAAGGCCCCATAGGGCCTAGCCGGACAAACCCTAGGGAAACCCTAGGGGAGCTTCTAGAAGGGAGGAAACTTGCCCCCCACTCCTCCCTCCTTGGCTGTCGGCCCTAGGGCTTGGGGGAGGGGCAAGGGCTGGCCGCCCACCCCTCTATATAAAGAGGGCTGGGGGCGCACCCCTCCCACAACTCCTCCTCAAGCCCTAGCCGCCCTGCTGCCCTCCTCTCTCTCTCCCTCCCGACTGCGTGTAGGCGTAACCCTGCTGCAGAAACTCTCCACCGCTTGCACCATGCCGTCACGTTGTAGATCCAATCCATCTCTCCACCCCACTTGCTGGACCGAGGAAGGAGGAGACGTCGAGGTGCCGCACGTGTGCATCTCTCGGAGGCATCGCCACTTGCGGTGTTAGATTGGATCGGATCGCGAGGAGGAGAGGCGAGTATGACTACATCACCCACGTTCCGTCGAATGTTCCGCTGTGCGAATCTTCAAGGGTATGAAGATCTCATCTATTCCCCCTCGTTGTTTGCATCTTCTAGATTATATCTTGGCTTTACCGTTCGTATCCGTAGAAATTTTTTGATTTACTATGCTGCGAAACCCTTCAAGCAGTTGCTCTCTTCGATCAGGACTCTTCGCGGTCTACTTGCTTCTAAAGGCTCTTCTTCGACAGGCACTGCTGGTTCTGTGACTGATTCTTCAGGCACTGCGCGACCACCACCTTCTACACAGTCAGGTACGTCCCCGTGGTATCTGGATTATGGAGCTTCCTTTCATATGACCTCTGAGTTTTCTTTTCTGTCCGCTCTTCGTTCTCTCCCTTCTCTTGTCCATGTTTTCACGGCTGATGGTAACTCTCTTTCAGTTTCTAGTCGGGACACCCTTTCTACTTCTTATTTTTCTGTTCCTGATATTTCTCATGTCCCTCTTCTTAAGATGAATCTGTTCTCTGCTAGCCAGCTTACTGACTCTGGTTGCTGCGTCATTCTTGATGCTGATTCTTGTGTTGTCCAGGACCGTCGCACGCAGGCCCTGGTTGGAGCTGGACCTCGCAGTCGTGACTCTTCAGGACTTTGGGAGTAAGACTGGCTTCGTGTTCCTTCCGCTGCCACTTCATCTGCCAGTTCTTCTCCGGTCGTCGCCTCTGCTACCAGCTCCTTTCAGCAGTGGCATCATCGTCTTGGTCACCTTTGTGACTCTCGCTTGTCATTATTAGTTCATCGTGGTCTTCTGGGGTCTATCTCAGGAGATGAGTCTTTACATTGTCAGGGTTGTAGGTTGGGTAAACAGATTCATCTTCCCTATCCTACTAGCGTGTCTGTATCTCAGCGACCTTTTGATTTAGTTCATTCCGATGTTTGGGGTCCGGCTCCTTTCGCTTTGAAAGGGGGCCATCGCTACTATATCTTATTCATCGATGATTTTTCTCGGTACACTTGGTTGTATTTTATGCGCTCTCGCAGTGAAGTGCTCTCCATATATCAGCGTTTTGCAGCCATGGTCCGTACTCAATATTCGACCCCCATTCATGTGTTTCGTGTTGATTCTGCTGGTGAGTATATCTCCCAGATGTTGCGAGGTGTTCTTGCTGAGCAGGGAACCCTTGCTCAGTTCTCCTGTCCTGGCGCACATGCCCAGAATGGTGTTGCTGAGCGTAAGCATCGCCATCTTCTTAAGACCACTCGTGCCATGATGATTGCTTCTTCTCTTCCGCCGCATTTCTGGGCTGAGGTTGTCGCTACGTCGGCTTACCTCATCAATATTCAGCCTTCCGCCGCTCTACAGGGTGGTATCCCTCTTGAGCGCCTATCTGGACAGTCTCCAGACTGCTCCATGCTTCGCTTGTTTGGTTGTGTTTGCTATGTTCTCTTGCTCCTCGCGAACGCACCAAACTGACCGCTCAGTCTGTTGAGTGTGTCTTCCTTGGATACAGTGATCAGCATAAGGGCTATCGCTGTTGGGGCCCCGTTGGTCGTCGGATGCATATCTCTCGTGATGTTACTTTTGATGAGACGCGTCCTTTCTATCCTCGTCCCACCGCTGGTACCTACCCGGTGGAAGATATATCTTTTCTTCTCTTTCCTGACACACCTCCTTCTACTCCTATTGTGTCTTCTTCAGGATCTCCTTCCCCTGATGTCTCTTATTCGTCACCGTCCTCCTATGCTTCGTCTAGTTCTCCTCGTTCTCCGGAGTCTTCCTCTACTATTCCTTCTTCTTCATTGTCGTCTCCTGAGTCGTCTTCCTCTGATGAGTTTCCCTCTACTCATCCTGTTCGTCAGCGTCGTGCCCCCAACCTTTACTCTCCTAGTCAGTATGGTATTTTTGTTGCCTCCAAGCCAACTTCTTATCGGGATGCTGAGCATCATCCTGAATGGAAGATGGCCATGGCTAAGGAGATTGCTGCGCTTGAGCGCACTGGCACCTGGAATCTTGTTTCTCCCCCTCTCGGTGTTTGTCCTATCACATGTAAGTGGGTCTATAAGATAAAGACCCGCTCTGATGGGTCTCTTGAGCGCTATAAAGCGCGTCTTATGGCTCGTGGTTTTCAGCAGGAGCATGGTCGTGACTATGATGAGACCTTTGCTCCTGTGGCTCATATGACCACTGTGCGTACTCTTCTTGATGTTGCTTCTGTTCGTCACTGGTCTGTGTCCCAGCTTGATGTTCAGAACGCCTTTCTCAATGGCGAGTTGAGTGAGGAGGTTTATATGCAGCCTCCTACTTGGTATTCTGTTCCCGAGGGGATGGTTTGTCGTCTTAGACGTTCTCTTTATGGCCTCAAACAGGCCCCTCGTGCCTGGTTTGAATGATTTGCTTCTGTAGTGACTGTTGTTGGTTTCTCCCCTAGTGCTCATGATCCAGCGTTGTTTGTTCACACTTCTCCTCGTGGACGCACTCTTCTTCTTCTCTATGTTGATGATATGATCATTACTGGTGATGATTCTGAGTATATCGCCTTTGTTAAGGCTCGTCTTCATGATCAGTTTCTTATGACCGATCTTGGTCCTCTTCGATACTTTCTTGGGATTGAGGTTTCCTCCACTTCTGATGGCTTTTACATCTCTCAGGAAGAGTATATTCAGGATCTTCTTGCGCGTGCTGCTCTTGGGGATGAGAGCACTGTTGAGACCCCTATGGAGCTTAATGCTAAGCTTCAACCTACTGATGGTGATCCTCTTCCTGATCCGACGCGTTAACGTCATCTTGTTGGGAGTCTTGTTAATCTTGTTGTCACTCGTCCTGACATCTCTTATCCTGTTCATATTCTGAGTCAGTTTGTTTCTGCTCCTACCACTGTTCACTATAGTCATCTTCTCCGTGTTCTTCGTTATCTTCGTGGTATGATCACTCGTTGCCTTTTCTTTCCTTGTTCCAGCTTCCTCCAGCTCCAGTGCTATTCGGACGCTACGTGGGCAAGTGATCCTTCGGATCGCCGTTCACTTTCTGCTTACTGTGTGTTTCTTGGTGGTTCGCTCATTGCTTGGAAGACGAAGGAACAGACAGCGGTTTCCCGTTCGAGTGTTGAGGCTGAGTTGCGTGCTATGTCCTTGTTGACTGCTGAGGTGACCTGGTTACCGTGGTTACTTGCGGATTTTGGGGTCTCTATTACCTCACCCACTCTGGTTTTGTCTGACAGTATAGGTGCTATTAGTGTTGCACGTGATCCGGTCAAGCATGAGCTTACCAAGCATATTGGTGTTGATGCTTTCTATACACGTGCTCAGATGCAGGCTCAGGTTGTTGCACTGCAGTATGTGCCTTCAGATTTACAGTTGGCGAATTTCTTTATGAAGGCACAAACCAGAGCGCAGCATGATTTCTTACTCTCCAAACTCAGTGTTGTGGATCCACCATGAGTTTGAGGGGGGTGTTAGATGTATATATTTGTATATTGTAGTTTTCCCATATGTTAGGGGGTTTCCTGCATATTTGCACCTGTACCTGTACTATATACTATGGCCTTTGGCCCCCAGAGGAATACAACTTGTCTATTCCTAACAAAGCACAACTCCCAAAACCTATGACCTTAGGTCTTTCTGGCTGCCACAACGCTCTCGGAGCCATCGATGTCACACGCTTCCCACAACAAGGACAACCAAAATATTGATCAACGACCGTGGCATGCACCGGAGGACCAGTTGCCAGCATGTTGTAGCTAGGCCGGCAGCCGCACGACAGTTGTCTAGGATAGCGCCACACCGGTGTGATAGCCTGCTTGTCATCGAAAAATCCACAACTTTGGTAGCGAGCAGCCTCGCGAACATTCGGGTAGGTAGCTCGGTTCGCCATCCACGCGCTCCAATAGCCTCTTCCGCCATCATCTCTATCGGAGCTGCCTCATAGGGCTATAATGGGGAGGAGGTAGGATGGACGACAAGGAGGTGGTGGCTAAGACATACGGCGTAGGGGGCGAGACTGACTAGGGCTGCCCGACCCAGATCGGGCCCAAAAGGGCCCAGATCTAGTCATGCAGACCCACGCCCCCATGGACGGCCCTCACCCGCAGAACTCCGGTCGCTCGGCACCGCTTGCCGTGAGACTGTATTGTCGCCACAACACCCGGGCGTTGCCGCAACCCTGTTATATGTTGATCTAAATTCTACAAAGTATATGCCAACTTCTGACGAGTGGAGCGAGGCCCGTCGTTGGGAGGCTTGGGCCGATCGTTGAAGACCTAGGTTTCCACTGATACGACACGGATCATTGAAGACCTAGTTTTCCAGTGATATATAAACCCCTTGTAACCCGCCGGTTGGGATGAGTTGCATCTGTGAAATCCCCGGCGTTTGTAGACACTCCTCGATATAGTGAAGTTTCGCTGGCTGGCGCCCGTGGTTTTTTCCTCTCTTTGTTGGAGAGGGTTTTCCACGTTAAATCTGTGTCCCCTTGCTGTGTTTTTTGTTTTTGTTCTTCTTTATCTTCTTGTCGCAATTGTAACAAGTGGTATTAGAGCCCCAGGTTTTAATCTAGGGTTTGCGACATGTCGTCATTGAAGTTCGATCTACCACAGCTGGACTACACCACAAGATTCTCCTTGTGGCAGGTGAAGATGTGGGCGATTCTCGCCCAAACTTCTGATCTGGATGAAGCGCTGGATGGATTCGGTGAAAAGGATGCTAAGACCTGGTCCACCGAAGAGAAGTGGAAGGACCGTAAGGCTTTGTCTTTGATTCAACTTCATCTGTCCAATAATATTTTGCAGGAAGTACTAGAGATGAAATCTGTTGCTGCCCTATGGGAAAAACTGGAAACGATCTGTGTGTCAAAGGATCTAACCAGTAAGATGAACGTGAAGATGAAGTTGTTATCGCATAGGCTGCAAGAAGGTGGATCGGTAATGAATCACATATCTGTTTTTAAAGAGATTGTTTCAGACTTGCAGTCTATGGAGGTAAAATATGATGATGAGGATTTAGCTCTTCTACTCTTATGCTCGTTGCCTAGTTCCTATACACATTTTCGTGATACAATATTGTTGAGCCGTGATGAACTAACCCTTGCCGAAGTACATGACGCCCTCAAACAGAGGAAAAATATGAAAACTATGGTAGGGTCAGATGGGACGTCATCCAAGGCTGAGGCTCTGCAGGTTTGTGGTAGGACCGAGCAGAGATATAACAACTATGGAAACAGAGATAAGAGCAAGGACGGTAGAAGTCGTTCAAAGTCCAAGGGAAAGGATAAATTCTGCAGGTATTGTAAGAAATCTAATCACGTTATTGATGATTGTTGGAAGTTGCAGAATAAGGAGAAAAGAAACGAAACTTACCAACCGAAAATAAAGGTACTGGTAAGGCTGTTGTTGTTTCTGATGGTGAATGCTTAGTTGTTTTTGCTGCTTGTGCTTCTCGTGATGATGAATGGATACTTGATACTGCATGTTCGTTTCATATTTGCTGTAACAAAGATTGGTTCAGTTCATATGAGTATATGCAGACTGGAGATTTTGTGCGTGTGGGGAATGATAACCCATGCCATATTGTTGGTGTTGGATCTGTTAAGATCAGGACACATGATGGCGTGACACGCACGTTGAGTGAGGTGAAGCACATACCAAGCATGGCCAGAAATTTGATCTCCCTGAGTACCATGGACGTTGATGGATACAAGTATGCCGGTGGGCACCGAGTTCTGAAGGTATCAAAAGGTTCTCTTATTCACATGATAGGTGATATGAATTATGCTAAATTATATGTTCTTAGAGGTAGCACTTTGCCTAGTATTGCTGCTATTGTTACTTCTAATGATTCTGATGATTGTGGTAAAACACATATGTGGCATATGCGTATTGGGCATATGAGGGAACAAGGCATGGCAGAGTTGGTCAAGAGAGAGCTGATTGATGGTTGCAACTTGAGTAAGTTTGAGTTCTGTGAGCACTGCATCTTTGGTAAGCATAAAAGAGTTAAATTCAATGCTTTCGTTCATACCACCAAAGGCATATTAGATTATGTGCATGCTGATGTATGGGGTCCGTCCCGTAAGACTTCTATTGGTGGTGTTAATTACATGCTTACTATTATTGATGATTACTCAAGAAAAGTGTGGCCTTATTTTCTGAAGCATAAATCTAATGTTTTTGATGCTTTTAAGAAGTGGAAAGTTATGGTTGAAAAGCAAACTGAGAAGAAGGTAAAGGTACTACGTACTGACAATGGTATGAAATTCTGTTCCAATGAGTTTGAGGAGTTTTGCAGTAACGATGGCGTGATCAGGCATCACACCATCCCATATACTCCTCAGCAGAATGGCGTGACAGAGCGCATGAACAGAACCATCATCTCGAGGGCTCGTTGTATGTTGTCTAATGCAAGTATGCATAGGTGTTTCTGGGCTGAAGCAACCAACACAGCGTGTTACCTCATCAACAGGTCACCTTCTATTCCACTTGAGAAGAAAACTCCCATTGAGGTATGGTCAAGTTCACATGCTGATTATTCACAGTTGAGAGTTTTTGGCTGCACTGCATATGCTCATGTTGATAATGGAAAGTTAGAGACTAGGGCTGTTAAATGCATATTCCTTGGTTATGGTTCAGGAGTTAAGGCTTATAAACTATGGAATCCTGAAACTAAAAAGATTTTGCTAAGTAGAAATGTTGTTTTCAATGAGTCCGTTATGTATCATAATAGCTTGCCATCAGATACCTCTCCTATTGGTGTTGGAGAGGAGGGAGTTAGTGTGCAGGTGGAGAACCTGCAGAAAAATGTTAATAATGATGTTATCGTCGAAGATACACATAAGGAAAATATTGATGATATTGTTGTTCAACACTCACCTACTGTTTTGCAGCAGCCACATGAGTTCATTGTTGCTGATAGACTGAGGCATAATTGTGGTCCTCGTCCTCGTTTAATTGAAGAGTGTAATCTTGTTCATTATGCTTTGAGTTGTGCTGAACAGGTAGAGAATGATTCTGAACCTGCTACATATAATGAAGCCATTGCATCTGTTGACCGCGAGAAGTGGGTTTCTGCTATGCAAGAAGAGATGCAATCGCTTGAGAAAAATGGCACATGGGATGTTGTGCGCTTTCCTAAACAAAAGAAGGCGGTCCGCTGCAAGTGGATCTTCAAGAAAAAGGAAGGTTTGTCTCCCAAAGAGCCTTCAAGATACAAGGCAAGGTTAGTAGCAAAAGGGTTCAGCCAGATTCCAGGTATTGATTACAATGATGTGTTCTCTCCAGTTGTGAAGCATAGTTCCATTCGTACTTTATTTAGTATTGTGGCTATGTGTGATCTTGAGCTTGAGCAGTTAGATGTCAAGACTGCTTTTCTGCATGGAGAGCTTGATGAGGAAATATACATGGACCAACCAGAAGGGTTCATAGTGTCTGGTAAAGAGGATTTTGTGTGCAAATTAAAGAAGTCTCTTTATGGCTTAAAGCAATCTCCAAGACAGTGGTATAAAAGGTTTGATTCATTTATGATCTCACATGGTTTTGAGAGGTCTAAATATGATAGTTGTGTTTATATCAAGTTTGTTGATGGGTCACCTATATACTTGCTGCTATATGTTGATGATATGTTAATTGCTGCCAAGGGCATGAAAGAAATCACTACTTTGAAGGCACACCTAAGTAGTGAGTTTGAGATGAAGGATCTTGGTGCTGCTAAGAAGATCTTAGGTATGGAGATTACCCGAGATAGAAAATCTGGTTTGTTATTTCTTAGTCAGCAAAGTTACATTAAGAAAGTTCTTCATCGTTTTAATATGGATGGTGACAACTCAGTTAGTAATCCTATTGCTCCTCATTTTAAATTGTCAGTTTCTCAATGTCCTACTACTGATGAAGAGTTTGAGTACATGTCAAAGGTGCCATATTCTAGTGCTGTTGGTTCTTTGATGTATGCCATAGTTTGTTCTCGTCCTGATTTATCATATGCTATGAGTTTGATAAGTAGATACATGGCTAATCCTGGTAAAGAACATTGGAAGGTTGTTCAGTGGGTTTTCAGGTACCTTCTTGGCACTTCAAATGCTTGTTTGAAGTTTGGCAGGACCGGTGAGGGACTCGTTGGCTACGTGGATTCAGATTTTGCTGCCGATTTGGATAAGAGAAGATCCCTCACAGGTTATGTGTTTAATGTTGGTGGTTGTGATGTTAGCTGGAAGGCTACATTGTAGGTTGTTGTTGCACAATCTACTACTGAAGCTGAATACATGGCTATTGCTGAAGCTTGCAAAGAATCTGTTTGGTTGAAAGGTTTGTTTGCTGAGCTTTGTGAAGATGATTCTTGCATTACTTTGTTTTGTGACAGTCAAAGTGCCATATACCTTACAAAAGATCAGATGTTCCATGAGAGAACTAAGCACATTGATGTCAAGTATCATTTTGTTAGAGACATTGTTGCTCAAGGTAAATTTAAGGTATGCAAGATCAGCACTCATGATAATCCTGCTGATATGATGACTAAACCTGTTCCTGTTGCTGAGTTTGAGCTTTGCTCGAACTTAGTTGGTTTAACTGATTAGCCCAAGTGGCTATTGGCGCCGAAAGTATTTGCTTTGTTTGTTCAGGGAGATGGTTGTTGTTGATGCTACAAGGAGGAATTTGTCTCAAGGTGGAGTTTGTTATATGTTGATCCCAATTCTACAAAGTATAGGCCAACTTCTGACGAGTGGAGCGAGGCCCGTCGCCGGGAGGCTTGGGCCGGTCGTTGAAGACCTAGGTTTCCACTGATACGGTACGGATCGTTGAAGACCTAGGTTTCCACTGATATATAAACCCCTTGTAAGCCGCCGGTTGGGATGAGTTGCATCTGTGAAATCTTCGACGTTTGTAAACACTCCTCGATATAGTGAAGTTTCGCTGGCTGGCGCCCGTGGTTTTTTTCTCTCTTTGTTGGGAGGTTTTTCCACGTTAAATCTGTGTCCCCTTGCTGTGTTTTTTGTTTTCGTTCTTCGTTATCTTCTTGTCGCAATTGTAACAAACTCAGCGTCACCACGCGCACCCGCCGCACTGCAGCTTCAGGATCGTCACCACACGAACGTTGCGCTACCGGCCGGGATCGAGCGCACCAGTCACCCAAGTTTGGGCCCTACCGCTGTCGTCCGCCGGTAGGGGCGAAGCCAAATTATTTTGTTAGTGTCATTACTTTGAATTTACGGGTGACATTTTGAATGAGGTGGGTGCCCTGGCGGGGCTAGGGTTTCCACCACTCATGTCGCCCATGGGAACGCGGGGGGGGGGGTTGCTCTCTTTCTATGTAGACCATGTTAAGAGTTGTGGTCGGTACGACTGAGTTCATTTCATTAATCCATTGACCAAAGCCCCTGGAGATTATCTATTAAACTGGAACAGTAGTTTGTTTGTGGTCTGATATGGACGGTAACGCTGACTTGTTTGCTGTTGACTAGGAAATTGCTGACAAGAAATTGACATCTGATCTCGAGAATGTGGGTACTCAAAGAGCACTCACATTAAGCTAGTACATCTGCTCATCCAGGTACGACAGACAAGTAATCAGGCTGCCGAAGCAATCCCACTATGGCTCATGTTTTCTTACCTCTCGGATGGCGATAAACTGACATCATTTCAACATCCTGCATAGGTAACCCACAGTTGTGGGGTGTTGTTGAAAGAACAACAGAAACTAAAGCAGATCAACGCATTGTTTCTACAAATTCTGACCGAAAACCAGACAACAGGGTGCCAGGTGTTGCTTCTACTAATAAGGGTATTCATGATGAGCCTGATCAAGCATCCACGGTCGCATCCAACAACTCAATTTGTTTTTACTGGATTTACAGGTGCGCTTTGAGAATGGCATTACAAGGAGGGATACGACTTTGTTTGATCACTGCCACTGCCATTGCAGAATTCAAGCTATAATATCAAACTCTGCATCGCGTCAAAATGATGCTATCAATTTACACATGAGGAAACGATGACCGAACCCGACTGGTTTTCAAAGAGAAAGCCATTCATGCCCAACTGTCAACCCCATTATCCACCCACAAAAAACCGAGGACCAGATGTGAATCCTCTGAAATTTAAGCTGTTTCTCCCGAATCACGGAAGATTGATTGCGGTGACCACTTCAGATGCAAGTTCAGCCTCCCAGTCTTTGCTCCTTCCAATGGGAAGCTATCACTGTAATCTTCTTCGATCAAAACCTTAGTCAAAGTCAGGATGCACCGTCCCATGTAATCCTACAGAAAACACAGTCAACAGTTACCACGCTAATATGAACCATATCACAGTTGAAAAACAACTTGGAAAGCATTACAATGAAAACTTCAAACAGGACTTACTCTACTGAAAGTGTCATGGTCATATACTTCCAGCATTAGCATATCATGTAAGCCATCTTCGACAACAAAGTCAAAAGTTTGATTCCAAACTGGGTTCAAGCTTTCAGTCACAACCTGCAGTCAGTGAAATGATAGGAACAGTAAAGACATGCTACTACTGAGAAATTCTGATGGTAAAACATTGTATAGTTAAAGGAGGTCAACTTCGCAGAATAGTAAAATAATTGTTGTCTTCAGACAACGATTGTGCTATTGAACTTGTTAAAAATAGCCATGCATCACTATTTTGTTAATATATCTGATAAAGAAATTACCCTTGTCTTGTACTTCGTTTTTGTTTTCTTGAGAGAAAGGACAACATATGGGTCAGACTTTCCATTCATATCCATTGCTGGCAAATCTTCACCAGATACCACAGTTACTGAGAGAACCCCCCGCAGGATCATTTCCTTTCTCTTCCTTGATGACAACCTGCTATAGTCTGTGCTCCCTGATCCATTTCCATTACTCGTCATTGTCCTCTCTAAGGAGGTCATCGAAAACTGTTGTTTAAAAGGATTTGGAGCCTCATCCTTCATGTTATATGGATAATAGAGTAGTTCAAGATGCACCTGTTGGGGTCATGTAAAAAAGAAAAGGTGACATCAAAACAAGATTGTTATGTACCCAGTTTGGCAATATGAACAATGCAAAATGATGATATGGTGTCTTTCACGGAAAACTGGGCTCACCTGACCCCGATCTTTCTTGTCTCTTTGAATCTCCAAATCTTTTACAAGCTTCAACCAGACATCCTTCACTTTGCCTGGCTCAAGATCCTTCAGGCTAACTTGAACACACCCAATCAATTCAGATTCCTGAATACCATCATCGTCATAAATCTTCACCGTCACGCTCTGAGTATCAGCATCTTCAACAATAAACTCGAAGTGTTCGTTCCAAATGGGGTTGAGATCATTGTTCTGTACAGTTGACCACAAAAGTTGGTAGGAATCCCCAAAAGCAGAGCCCACAAACAAGGAATTGAATTAGTAATACACTAACACTTACAATTGTTTTACTTCTCTTGGTCTTATCTGGTAATGGTCGGACATATAAAGTTGCAAAAGGATCAGATTTCCCTATGAGATCCTTGTTTGTCAAATCTCTTGCTTGCACAAGTTTGACTTCCAATGTACCGACAGGCTTCAGTTCCAAATCACTGACACAAAATGTAAGTTATGGTCATTCCTTTGTGATTTAGAGATCGTGATTTTTCAAAATGACACTATTATGAAATAAAAAATCAACCAGTAACTACCTGTAATCCCCAGGTATTATAGGAATGATCTTCCTTACTGGCCATGTTATTGAGTCTTCAACAGCATTTTTTATAGTGTCCTGTAAACGGATTAAGGATATCAGCCATCTCAACTGCAGGAGTTTGATAATTTCCAACTCTATGCTATAAAAAACAAAAGTATAGTCAAACCTCAAGAGCAGCTGAAATTCCAGGTATAGCAGAAATGTCGCCACCAATTACCTTCAGTTTGAAATCCAGTTTTTTCTAACACAATTTCCAAAGAGAAAAACTAGTGAGGCTATCAATACAGTAGCTTCAGCAAACAGAGAAAATAACTATGGACAACAAGACAACCTTCTCCCTAAGAGAAAAACAAACAGCTCCAAAGCATGGTAATTCTTCAACCAGCGGTCTGAAAATCAAGCGGAAAACTCCTGTGAAGCCGATGTCCTTCACCTATATGGCAAGACCACTCTTAAAATAAAGTTCATTTCAGTGTATGAAATGCAAGACATAATCACACTTGTACTATTCAATCAAAGTACATATGGATCCTTGCAAATGCCGATACCATGCAAAAAATTGCGCTTAAATTTTTGCACCACAGAAACTGATTAGTTTTTGCTGATGAGCTAATCGAGAAGTACATATGGATCCTAGGTCAGTCATGAACAAGCCAGAGTAGAATCTGATTAACATCCGTTTACCCATTGTCTTATTAGATGTACAAGACAGATGATTCATTATTCCAGCAGTCTAAAAATAAAGGTTAATTGTGTAAACTAGGTATAACTTCGTCCTCGTATTCCATATTCATACGACAGGACCAAAGACATAGACATGAAATAGATCACCTGTATTGGTAGTGCCACCCCGAGTCTAGTTTTTACATCTAATATGATACTTGGATTGGCATCCCAGTTCATCTCTAGCTCCATAACAATACCTTCTTCATTACTCTCAATGATCGAAATACCTGCATCGAGATGGGTAGGAAAACTTCTAGGTTAACATCAAACTGATAATTGGGAACATACACCACTATTTGGTGAAGCTAGATAAAGTAAAACAAAAATAAAGTAGCACACAAATGAAAGAACTGCTTCAAAAATCGTCATAAGATAACTAAATGTTTACTTAAACTAGCATTCCAAATGTATAAGATGTCCCTGCAAACAAATGGATAAGATATAGTGGAGCACCTTAAATGAATAGCATAAAGTTCATTAGAATTGCCTTCTTTCCATAAGGATGGAATTTTGTTTATTAATAAGGTGCTATGCATAAAAGAAATAGGCATTCAGCCGCACCATCAAGGCCCCAAAACCACTTTATGATTATTGATTCTAGAAATAGAAAAACATCATGTACACAAGCAGCTGCACACTCCAGCAGTTATTGTCTGCTTTACTGGTGTCATACTCTTGCTTAAAACAAGCTAAATTGGGTCAATAAAGTTTGTGGAACAAAATGTTGGAAACAACAAACAGTAGAGTTCAGTGTCATCTAAAATATAATTAGACCAGGTAACAGTAAAAGATAGTTTGAATATACCTACCAGTAAACTGTGGTGCAACAGTACCAAGAGTGAGTTTTGAGAACTTGAGGGCGGCAAAGACCACTGGCCTATATTGTTCAAGAACAGGTTCAACAGAGGCTTTGATGAGTTCTGACGCTGCCTGCAACAATCAATATGACCAGAGAAGAAGATTGCTCAATAAGATTTTTTTTCAAATGAAGTCCAATAAAAAGAGTTCCAGTCCAGGTTTCAGGTTACATGGAGAGAAATGTGTACCTCATTCACAAAGGGCCATATTTTTGTGAGCTCCTGATTAAGCCATTTTAACTGCATAATTTTATGCATCAGCATATGATCATCCACCTATATTGTGAAGTAGGGATAACTAGATACTGCTTATAAAGCATACCTTTTGTTGCCTAGAGAAAACAACCCAGGATGGGTACAGGTCACCCGGAAGTAACTTCCTTGAATCTTCAACAGTCATCTTAGAGAAAGCAGCAACCGTGGCAGCCTGCACAAATAACCAGCGAACAAACCTCTTAATTTCAGGTATGGTTGCAATCCAAAAGTAGCACTCACAGAGCAAGGCGTTCCAAGTATACAATGGACGTCAGGACGTGAAGTATAACTAGGCCTAATCTCAGATGGGTGGGGGTGGATGTGCAATCCCAGCACCAGGGTTCAAGTACTGTCCACAAATTTGGGTGGCCAATGCCTTCTCTATCTATAGAACATGCAGTTTCTTCAGCAAAAAATGATGATACAGAAGTAATCCCATGGGTAACAATTGGCCTAGATTAACTGTCTTCCTCACACTACAGGAAGTGGCCAGCACTGCAACTACATGAATCATTTTTCCTGCTTACAAACACTTGGCCATTGCGTTTATCTGTCAGCAAAAAACGAGGGTCCTAAAATGAGTGCTGTCTTACAAGCTTATGCAGTTATGTTTGACAAAAAAAACTATGTTACCATTGTAACAAGCTCCAAACATGTTACTAAGCCTAACAGTCTTACTCACAGTGACAGGAAATGCCCAGCATTACAAGTTTGCAACTGTATTGCACGTATCTGTGGCCAAAAACTGAGACCCCTAAAATTAGTAGTGTTGCCCCTTAATCTTGTGCGTGACAGAAAATCTAGGCTACTACTACTGTAACAGGACACGGGATCATGCTTGTAAAGTTGCAAGGCAAGTAAGCCAAATCCTACGCCGACACGAGTAGCAACGCGACACGGAAGCTCACAGCGCCTCGTTGTACCTAACGAAGGCAACAGCTCAACAATCCCACCGCAAAAAGGTAAGTATAGATTCGGGGCCACCTCGGTTCATACGCGGCGCAAATCGAGGAGATTCGGGGGAAGGAATAGGGCGGCGGTTACCAGCTGCCGGCGGCGGGCGCCGCGGGAGTTCTCGCAGCGGGCGAAGGCGACGATGAGCGCGACGCCGGCCGTGACCCCCAGCGCCAGCCCCAGCAGGAACCCCATTCCGTCTCCTCCTCCTCTCGCTCACCGGCGCCCGCTCCGCTTCGTCTGCCCCCTCCGCGAGGCAACGCGCATCTGGGGGGGTTTGCACGAACAGGTAGCGAGCGGAAGCAAAGCGCCCGGGAGGAGGAGGAAGGCGTCGGCGGCCCGGGCGACGCCGGCGCGGGACGGGAGAGTGGGGCGGAGTCGTCCAACTCCAAGTGGCGCTTCGGTGCTGCTGCTGCTGCCGCCGCCGTGGGAAGAGACGAAGAGTTTGAAAAAAAGAATGGAGAAAATGTGGAGACCAGGGAGCGGAGAAATCGAAACGGGTATTCGGGAGATCTTGGCAACTGGCCAGAAAAATGTTTTTATTTTCTTGCTGGCCTTTTGGCCAGGTGTCTTGGCTTGGCTTGGCTTGCGTGACGGGGTGAGAGGATGATGAGAGCAGGAGAGGGCTGGGGCCCGTGGGTCACTGGCAGGTGGGGCGGGGGAGCTCGACTCGCGTGCAATTGATGAGCTGGAGAGGGCTGGGGTTTGGGTCGCTGGCGGGTGGGGAACTCGTCTGCTAGTGGGGGCCGCGGGGAGGCAGGCGGTGTTGATGGCATGTGCGGTGGATCAGGCGGCGGGTTGGCCTTATTCTGGGGAACGTGAAAGGGGACGGTCGAGGAGGCAACGGATCGGTTCGGATTCCAGGATTCGAAGTTTCCTTGAGTTTTAAATTTGAGGACGTACTTTAGTACTGTATACTACGAGGTGAAGACTGTGATTTACACCGGTTTGATTCGGTGTCATTTTAACCCTCTTCCCTCAAAATTGGTTTTCGTCTCGTTGTATTAATATAGCAATCGAGCGACACAATTGTAATACTGAGTTAGACAACACAAATCTAACCCAAAAAAACAAGAAAGAAAACAAATAAAAATAATGCATACACCGACAGTTCAACGGAAATAGAGATGACTCGTCATTGTTGTGCCCTCTAGAGAATTTTAACCTTGCTTCATCGATGAGTATTATGCAGATTGCCTCAGTTGAAGCGGCAACAACTTTGGCCACAACCCACGTATGTCAAGATAAAGGACAATTCTAAGATGAGGAAGACTGGCTCAGTGGAAAACCAACATGATCTTATGGCAACATCGGCGGCATCCTTCGAGGATGATCGTCGGGCCCAATGAGTCTTCTAGAATGGAATAGCCGGGGAGGGGCACCCGCGACTGTTCAGGAACTGGTCATTCTTGTCCAGACTTATAAGTCCAGTATGGTTTTTCTTTGTGAGACCAGACAATCGGAGGATCGTGTAAAAAACCTTCATTTTCCGTATAGGTATGCGGAACAGTTTCCATGTCAAAGGAGAGGGCTCTGGTGGAGGCATTGCTCTTTACTCTCTGGATGGCATTGTAGTAGAAGTTCTTTCATTCAGTAAGCAACACATTGATGCGCATATTAGTGGAGGCCCATATGATTCCAAATGGCGTGGTACTTTTGTTTACGGGGAGGCGAGAGCTAGCGATCGTGATTTTATGTGGGACAAACTCCGAGTGATTAAACAACACTCAACTGAGCCATGGTTAATGATTGGCGATTTCAACGAAGCTATGTGGCAGGAAGAGCATTTCTCGAATTCCCAAAGATCTGAGAGACCGTTGCTCGATTTTAGGGAGGTCCTTTCCCACAGTGACCTACATGATATTGGTTTCTTGGGCACCCCCTGGACTTGGGATAATAAGCAAAGAGGAGATCGCAATGTGAAGGTACGGCTTGGTCGCGCCGTCGCTTCGCCGGCTTGGTCAGCCTTGTTCCCTGATGCTCGGCTACGCCACCTTACCTCCCCTCGGTCTGATCACTGTCCGCTACTTCTCTCTATGGACCCTATCGTTGAGAAAAGGCCAAACCAGCCCATTCGGCGTTACGAAATAGTATGGGAGCGTGAGCCGTCACTGGCTTCGACTGTGAAAGAGGCTTGGTCTCGTAGAGTGCCAACGCAGGATTTGGGTGATATCTACTCCTCTATGAAATTTGTCATGAATAACCTGTACGCCTGGAAAGTGGATCATTTTAGTGCTTTTAAAAAAGATCTGGAACGGAAGAGGAAAAGGATTGAGGAGCTAGCTTTTTTCAATGATGCTGAAAGTTTGGACGAGAGAGCTAAGATTTATAAGGAGATGGATGAACTCCTCTATCGAGAAGAAATCATGTGGATTCTGTTACAATTGCGACAAGAAGATAACGAAGAACGAAAACGAAAAACACAGCAAGGGGACACAGATTTAACGTGGAAAACCTCTCCAACAAAGAGAGGAAAAAACCACGGGCGCCAGCCAGCGAAACTTCACTATATCGAGGAGTGTTTACAAACGTCGGGGATTTCACAGATGCAACTCTCCCAACCGGCGGCTTACAAGGGGTTTATATATCGGCCCAAGCCTCCCGGCGACGGGCCTCGCTCCACTCGTCAGAAGTTGGCCTATACTTTGTAGAATTTGGATCAACATATAACAGATTCAACGTTCCCGAGTAACATGGCTACGCGAAGGAGACCGCAATACAAAATACTTCCACAAGAGGGCTTCTAACAGGAGGAAGAAAAATCGCATCAGCAAGATAAAGCGAGAGGACGGGTCCTGGACTCCTGACACGTCGGAGATGGAAGATATCACTAGGGAGTTTTTCCAAGGACTCTACGCGCGAGAAGATAATATTGATCCTACCATTGTCACTGATGTTTTTCAGGAATATGTTGATAATGAGATGAATGAGAGGTTGTGCGCCCCGTTTTCAGAAAAGGAGATCAGCGATGCACTATTTCAGATTGGGCCAATTAAAGCACCTGGACCGGATGGTTTTCCAGCCAGATTCCTTCAACGTAACTGGGATATTCTTCTGGATGATGTGGTTTTTGCTGTGCAAAAGTTCTTCTCTGATGGTGTCATGCCAGAGGAGGTAAATGATACTACTATTGTTCTGATCCCTAAGAAGGACAATCCAGAGCATATTAAGGATTTTAGACCTATCAGTCTGTGCAATGTGATTTTCAAAGTGGTCTCCAAGTGTCTTGTGAATCGCCTACGTCCAATTCTGAAGGACATCATCTCGCCAACTCAAAGTGCGTTTATCCCGGGAAGACTTAGTATTGATAATGCTTTGGTTGCTTTCGAGTGCATTCATTCTATCCAGACGGGTTCTGCTGCTCGCAAGAACTTTTGTGCGTACAAGTTGGACATGGCCAAGGCCTATGATCGCGTGGACTGGAGGTTTTTGGAAGGGGTTTTAGCGAAGTTGGGCTTTCAAAGTCGATGGATATGGTAGGTGATGGCCTGTGTCACCACTGTTCGCTACTCTATTCGCTTTAACGGAAATACATTGGACCCCTTGTTGGAGATATGCCCTAGAGGCAATAATAAATGTAGTTATTATTATATCTTTGGGTTTATGATAAATGTTTACATTCATGCTATAATAGTATTAACAAGGAAACATTAATACTTGTGTGATTTGTAAACTAAAATAAGAGTCCCTAGTAAAGCCTCTTTATAATACTAGCTTGTTGGTTAATAGATGATTGTGGTTTTCCTATCATGAACATTGAGATGTTATTAACAACAAGATCATATCGTTAGGAGAATGATATGGTGGACATACTCCTATAGATAAGCGTAGCATAAAGATCAAGTCATTTTAATAGTTCAATTGCTATATGCTTTCTGATACATAGTAATCGAATTCCTTCGACCATGAGATCATGCATATCACCTTTGCCGGATGGATGCTTTGATGACATCAAACACCACACCGTAACTGGGTGGCTATAAAGGTGGCATTGAGTGTTCGGAAAGTATTGGTTGAAACACATGGATCAAGAGTGTGATTTGTCCATCCATATGACGGATAGATATACTCTGGGTCCTCTCGGTGAAATGTCATCCAATTAGCTTGCAAGCATGTGACTGGCTCACAAGGGATCACATATCACGGGAACGAGAAAATAGTACTTATCGGTAACGAGGTTGAACTAGGTATGCAGAGATACCGACGATCATAACCTCAGATAAGTAAATTATCATGAGACAAAGGGAAATTGATATCGTATGTAAGTGGTTCATTCGATCACAAAGTAATCGTTGAAATATGTGGGAGCCGTATGAATTTCCATATTCCTCTATTGGTTATTGTTCGGAGAAGTGTCTCGATCATGTCCGCATAATTCACGAACCGTAGGGAGACACACTTAAGGATTCGACGTTATTTGAGTAGTTATGGAATGATGAGAAAGAGTCTAAATGTTGTTCGGAGTCTCGAATGGGATTCGGGATATCACGAGGAGATCTGGAATGGTCCGGAGAATAAGATTCATATAAGGAAAGTCCCGTTTCGGAGTTGGAGAATGATTCCGGTGTTTTCATCGGGAATGTTCTAGAAGGTTCCGGAATTTCCGGCACTCCGGAGGGGTAGGGTACATGAATGTGTTATATCAAGTTGGATGATTGCATCATGTACTAAGTGTCATCGCTGAAAAAAATAGAGGGTTTATTCAAATCCTAGTTTGAAAAGTCAAACGGCTAGTTTGAAAGTCAAACGGCTATTTTTGGGAAGTGGAAAAGGAGGAGGAAACCGAGTTGGGGAGGAGTCCCTCCTCCCCACCACCAGCGCACCACCAAGCCGAGTTGGGGAGGGACTCCCCTCCCTCCCCTTGGCCGGCCGACCCCTCCACCTATATAAGGAGGGGCAGGGCTCCCTCCTAGAGACACACAAGATCCTCTCCTCCAAACCCTAGTACCAAGCCGCCGCTGCCTCCATAGCCGCCGCCGGCCCTAGGGCACTCGCCGCCGCCGCCTAGGTGAAACCCTAGCCGCCGGCCTAGCCCCTCCTCAGCGTGTCTAAACTCTAGATCGTCGAGGGACTCTCTCATACTCCACCATACTCGCTCCGGCTTGAGGCGAAGCCCTGCGAGATCTCCCCTCTACTTCCGGTACCACGCCGTTGTGCTGCCGGAATCGCGAGGAGAGTGCTACAACCTCCGTTGCCTGCTGGAACAAGGGAGAGGAAGGTCTTCGTCGAGTACCGAACGTGTGACCGACTGCGGGAGCGCTGCCGAAACGCAGCGCCGGAAGGATCGTCTACGCGATCTTGAGATCGGGAAGAGTACGACTACATCACCCACGAGAATCCGCTCTCGTTAAACACTTTGGAATCTTCGAGGGTGAGTTATTCCATCGACTCGTTGCTACAATCTAGTAGATAGATCTTGGCTTGTTTGTTTGTATGCGATAGAAAATTTTGTTTTCCATGCTACGAATCCCTACAGTGGTATCAGAGTCGTGTCTATATGTAGATCTGTTGCACGAGTAGAACACAATGGTCATTATGGGCGTTGATGCTTTTATTGTCGATTGCTTTTTGTGTACTTTGCATCTTGCGGTATGTTGGGATGAAGCGGCCCGGGCTAACCTTACATGACATCGTTCATGAGACTTGCTCCACGCTTGGGCATGCAACTTGTATTGCATAAGTGGCTTTGCGGGTGCCTGTTTCTCCTAGCATAGTTAAGATCCAATTTACAACGGGTGATTAACAATACTAGTATCAATGTTGTGGTTCATGTTCGTAAGTTAGAACGACACTTATTGAAAGCCCCAAACCACGTAAAATATGCAAAGAAAGTAGAGGCGTCTAACTTTGTTTTGCAGGGGTGTGCAGTGATGTGATATGGCCATGATTGTGATTATATTTGATGTATGCAATGTTCCTTATTATAAGTTGGCAACCGGCAGGAGCCATATGGTTGTCTTTAATTTATGTTAAGACCCGCGTGTCTATTCAAAGTAGTTGTAATAGTTGAAGCCGGTGGACGACAACCATGGAGAAGCGTCATTGACCTTGATGCAATGCCGGTGATGATGGAGATCATGTTCGTGCTAGAAGATGGAGATCGGAAGCACAAGGAAGAAAGGCCATATTATATCACATATTATGAATTGCATGTGATGTTAATCCTTTATGCATCTTGTATGTCTTAGTAGACGACGGTAGCATTATAAGATGATCCCTCATGCACATGAATTTCAAGTCATAAAGTGTTCACCCTTAGTTAGCACCGTTGCTAAAGCTTGTTGTTTCGAAGCACCACGTGATGATCGGGTGTGTTAGATTTCGCAAGTGTATACAACGTGAGCAAGCCAGATTTGCTCATGCGGAAACTAAGGTTTGATCTTGACGAGCCTAGAATGTACAGACATGGTCTCGGAACACGGATCACCGAAAGGTAAAGCATGAATCATATAGTAGATATGATGAACATGTCGATTGTTCGCCATTGAAACTATATCAGCTCTCGTGATGATCGGTGTTGATGTAGTGGATTTGGTTCGTGTGATCACTAAAACAATGTGAGGGATATTGTTTTGAGTGGGAGTTCACCTAGATTAATTTTATTATTAATTTGAACTCAATTTGTCATAAACTTAGTCTAAACTATTGCAAATATGTTGTAGATCAATGGCAGCCCCTACCATCAATTTTAATGTGTTCCTAGAGAAAGAAAAGTTGAAAAACAATGGAAGCAACTTCGCGGATTGGTTCCGCAATTTGAGGATTGTCCTCACAGCTGGTAATTTGACCTATGTGCTGGATGCACCGCTAGGTGACCCACCTGCAGCTGATGCTTCCGATGAAGTAAAGAATGTTTACCTCACTCGGAAGACTCAGTACTCCACAGTTCAGTGTGCTATCTTGTATGGTTTAGAATCGGAGCTTCAGAAAAGGTTTGAGAATTCAGACCCATATGATATTGTCGAGGATCTCAAATTGATCTTTAAGACTCATGCAGCAATTGAAAGCTATGAGGCTTCTGAAAAGTTCTTTAACTGCAAGATGGAAGAGGGCAGCTCCGTCAGTGAGCATGTGCTTAAGATGTCTGGGCACGCAAACAAACTTCAAAGCTTGGGTATAGTGATTCCTAATGCTTTGGGGATTTACCGTGTCCTCCAATCACTACCACCAAGTTACAAGAACTTTGTGATGAACTACAACATGCAGAACATGAACAAGACGTTGCCAGAACTCTTTGCCATGTTGAAATCTGCAGAAGTGGAGATCAAGAAAGAGCACCAAGTGTTGTTGGTCAATAAGACCACCAAATTCAAGAAAGGCAAGTCTAAGCAGAAGGGACACTTTAAGAAGGGTGGTAAGAAAGTTACCACGCCGACAAAGAAGACCAAGGCTGGACCTAAGCCTGATACTGAGTGCTTTTACTGCAAGGGAGAAGGTCACCGGAAGCGGAATTTCCCAAAGTACTTGGTGGATTTGAAGAACGGCAACATCAAGAAGAAAGGTATATCTCATATACATGTTATGTATGTGTATCTCACTAGTACTCGTAGTAGTGCCTGGGTATTTGATACTGGTTCAGTTGCTCATATTTGTAACTCGAAAGAGGTGCTGCAGAATAAAAGGAAGCTAGCGAAGAACGAGGTGACGATGCGCGTTGGAAACGGATCAAAGGTTGATGTGATCGCGGTCGGCACGCTACCCCTTCATCTACCATCGGGATTAGTTTTATACTTAAATAATTGTTATTTGGTGCCTGCGTTGAGCATGAACATTATATCGGGATCTTGTTTATTGCGAGACGGTTACTTGTTTAAGTCCGAGAATAATGGTTGTTCGATTTATATGAGTAATATGTTTTATGCACATGCACCTTTGATAGATGGTCTATTCTTATTGAATCTCTATAGTTGAAATACACATATTAATAACATTGAGGCTAAACGTTTGAAATCGAGCGATAACTCGACCTATATGTGGCACTGTCGTCTTGGTCACATTGGAGTGAAGCGTATGAAGAAACTCCATTCCGATGGACTTTTTGAATCACTTGATTTCGAATCACTTGAAAGATGCGAAGCATGTCTGATGGGTAAAATGACTAAGACTCCATTTTCTGGTTTGATGGAGCGAGCTACGGACTTATTGGAAATCATACATACCGATGTGTGTGGTCCAATGAGTGTAGCATCGCGCGGTGGTTATCGTTATGTTCTTACCTTCACGGATGATTTGAGTAGATATGGGTATATCTATTTCATGAAACATAAGTCCGAAACTTTCGAGAAGTTTAAAGAATTTCAAAGTGAGGTAGAGAATCAACGTAACAAGAAGATTAAATTTCTACGTTCTGATCGTGGAGGTGAATATCTAAGTTATGAGTTTGGCGAGCATTTGAAGAAATGCGGAATACTTTCACAATTGACACCGTCGGGAACACCACAGCGTTATGGTGTGTCCGAACGTCGTAATCGAACTCTCTTAGATATGGTTCGTTCTATGATGTCACTTACAGATTTACCGCTATCATTTTGGGGTTATGCATTAGAAACAACCGCATTCACTTTAAATAGGGCACCATCTAAATCCGTTGAAACGACACCATATGAATTATGGTTTGGGAAGAAACCTAGATAGTCGTTCCTTAAAGTTTGGGGTTGCGAAGCCTATGTAAAGAAGTTACAGCCGGACAAGCTTGAACCCAAAGCGGAAAAATGCGTCTTCATAGGATACCCGAAGGAAACTATTGGGTATACCTTCTATCATAGATCTGAAGGCAAAATCTTCGTTGCCAAGAATGGATCCTTTCCGGAGAAGGAATTTCTCTTGAAAGAAGTGACTGGAAGGAAAGTAGAACTCGAGGAGGTTGTCGAACCTTATCTCGAAATTGCGAGTAGCGCAGCACCGGAAGAAGTTCCTGTGGTGCCTTCACCGATTAGAGAGGAAGCTAATGATGATGATCATGAAACTTCGGTTGAAGTTGCTACAGAGCCTCGTAGGTCAACGAGAACTCGTACCACTCTAGATTGGTATGATCCTGTTATGAGTGTCATGTTGGTGGACAACACCGATGACCCTGAGACATATGAGGAAGCAATGATGAGCCCAGATTCCAATAAATGGCAAGAAGCCATGAAATCCGAGATTGGATCCATGTACGAAAACCAAGTATGGACTTTGGTGGACTTACCGGATCGTAAGGCTCTTGAGAACAAATGGATTTTCAAGAAGAAAACAGATGCTGATGGTAATGTTACTATCTATAAAGCTCGACTTGTCGCAAAGGGGTTTCGACAAATTCAAGGAGTTGACTATGATGAGAGTTTCTCACCAGTAGCGAAGCTAAAGTCTGTGAGGATTATGTTAGCAATCGCTGCATATTATGATTATGAGATATGGCAGATGGATGTCAAAACAGCATTCCTCAATGGAGACA
This sequence comes from Avena atlantica, assembly GCA_910589765.1. Taxonomy (NCBI): domain Eukaryota; kingdom Viridiplantae; phylum Streptophyta; class Magnoliopsida; order Poales; family Poaceae; genus Avena; species Avena atlantica. The sequence goes on along the minus strand of OU342734.1, from coordinate 467,109,549 downwards.
TTGATGAAGAGTTGTATATGATGCAACCCAAAGGTTTTGTCGATCCTAAAGATGCTAACAAGGTATGCAAACTTCAACGGTCCATCTATGGATTGAAGCAAGCATCCCGAATTTGGAATCAACGTTTTGATAAGGTGATGAAAAGTTTTGGTTTTATACAAACTTATGGAGAAGCTTGTATTTACAAGAAAGTGAGTGAGAGCTCTGTAGCATTCTTAATACTACATGTAGATGACATATTGTTGATTGGGAATGATGTACACCTTCTTAATAGTGTCAAGGAATATTTGAATAATAGTTTTTCAATGAAAGATCTTGGCGAAGCAGCTTACATATTAGGCATAAAGATTTATAGAGATAGATCAAGATGCCAAATATCATTGTCACAAAGTACATATTTGGACAAAGTTCTAAAGAGGTTTGGAATGGAAGATAGCAAGAAAGGGTTCTTGCCCATGTTGCCCAATACGACCTTGAGTAAAACTCAAAGTCCGACATCGGCAGAAGATAGTGAAAGGATGAGTAAGACTCCCTATGCCTCAGCCATAGGATCTCTAATGTATGCCATGCTATGTACTAGACCCGACATTGCATATGCTGTTAGTTTAACTAGCAGATATCAAAGTGATCCAGGAGTGGATCATTGGACAGCGGTCAAAAACATCCTTAAGTACTTGAGAAGAACTAAGGATATGGTTCTTTCTTATGGAGGTGATGAACAACTCGTTGTTAATGGTTACACCGATGCTAGTTGAAACACCGATCCGGATGATTCTAAATCACAATCTGGATACGTATTTATTTTGAATGGTGCAACAGTTAGCTGGAGGAGTGCAAAGCAAAGCGTTGTGGCGAGATCTTCAACTGAATCGGAATACATGGATGCTTCGGAGGCTTCACAAGAAGCGATATGTATGAAAGAGTTCATTACAGAGTTGGGTGTGGTTCCTAGTGCGCTGGACCCAATGTCTATCTACTGTGATAACATGGGTGACATAGCCAATGCGCAAGAACCAAGGTCACACAAGAAGCTGAAGCATATCAAGATACGTTTTCACGCTATTCGAAAACATGTCCAAGATGGGGACATAAAGATTTGCAAAGTACACATAGATCTGAATGTGGCGGATCCGTTGACTAAACCTCTCCCGAGGGCAAAACATGACCAGCACCAAACTGCCATGGGTGTTCGGTATATTACCATGTAATCTAGATTAGATGACTCTAGTGCAAGTGGGAGACTGTTGGAGATATGCCATAGAGGCAATAATAAATGTAGTTATTATTATATCTTTGTGTTTATGATAAATGTTTATATTCATGCTATAATAGTATTAACAAGGAAACATTAATACTTGTGTGATTTGTAAACTAAAATAAGAGTCCCTAGTAAAGCCTCTTTATAATACTAGCTTGTTGGTTAATAGATGATTGTGGTTTCCCTATCATGAACATTGAGATGTTATTAACAACAAGATCATATCGTTAGGAGAATGATATGGTGGACATACTCCTATAGATAAGCGTAGCATAAAGATCAAGTCATTTTAATAATTCAATTGCTATATGCTTTCTGATACATAGTTATCGAATTCCTTCGACCATGAGATCATGCATATCACCTTTGCCGGATGGATGCTTTGATAACATCAAACACCACACCGTAACTGGGTGGCTATAAAGGTGGCATTGAGTGTTCGGAAAGTATTGGTTGAAACACATGGATCAAGAGTGGGATTTGTCCATCCATATGACAGATAGATATACTCTGGGCCCTCTCGGTGAAATGTCATCCAATTAGCTTGCAAGCATGTGAATGGATCACAAGGGATCACATATCACGGGAACGAGAAAAGAGTACTTATCGGTAACGAGGTTGAACTAGGTATGCAGAGATACCGACGATCATAACCTCGGATAAGTAAATTATCGTGAGACAAAGGGAAATTGATATCGTATGTAAGTGGTTCATTCGATCACAAAGTAATCGTAGAAATATGTGGGAGCCGTATGAATTTCCAGATTCCTCTATTGGTTATTGTTCGGAGAAGTGTCTCGATCATGTCCGCATAATTCACGAACCGTAGGGAGACACACTTAAGGATTCGACGTTGTTTGAGTAGTTATGGAATGATGAGAAAGAGTCTGAATGTTGTTCGGAGTCTCGAATGGGATTCAAGAAATCACGAGGAGATCCGGAATGGTCCGGAGAATAAGATTCATATAAGGAAAGTCCCGTTTCAGAGTTGGAGAATGATTCCGGTGTTTTCATCGGGAATGTTCTAGAAGGTTCCGGAATGTCCGGCACTCCGGAGGGGTAGGGTACATGAATGTGTTATATCAAGTTGGTATGATTGCATCATGTACTAAGTGTCATCGCTGAACAAAATAGAGGGTTTATTCAAATCCTAGTTTGAAAAGTCAAACGGCTAGTTTGAAAGTCAAACGGCTATTTTTGGGAAGTGGAAAAGGAGGAGGAAACCGAGTTGGGGAGGAATCCCTCCTCCCCACCGCCGGCGCACCACCAAGCCGAGTTGGGGAGGGACTCCCCTCCCTCCCCTTGGCCGGCCGGCCCCTCCACCTATATAAGTAGGGGCAGGGCTCCCTCCTAGAGACACACAAGATCCTCTCCTCCAAACCCTAGTACCAAGCCGCCGCCGCCTCCATAGCCGCCACCGGCCCTAGGGCACTCGTCGCCGCCGCCTAGGTGAAACCCTAGCCGTCGGCCTAGCCCCTCCTCGGCGTGTCTAAACTCTAGATCGTCGAGGGACTCTCTCATACTCCACCATACTCGCTCCGGCTTGAGGCGAAGCCCTGCGAGATCTCCCCTCTACTTCTGGTACCACGCCGTTGTGCTGCCGGAATCGCGAGGAGAGTGCTACAACCTCCGCTGCCTGCTGGAACAAGGGAGAGGAAGGTCTTCGTCGAGTACCGAACGTGTGACCGACTGCGGGAGCGATGCCGGAACGCAGCGCCGGAAGGATCGTCTACGCGATCTTGAGATCAGGAAGAGTACGACTACATCACCCACGAGAATCCGCTCTTGTTAAACACTTTGGAATCTTCGAGGGTGAGTTATTCCATCGACTCGTTGCTACAATCTAGTAGATAGATCTTGGCTTGTTTGTTTGTATGCGATAGAAAATTTTGTTTTCCATGCTACGAATCCCTACACCCCTTTATTCCTACACGCGGACTTCGCCAAGGTGATCCCCTCTCTTCGTACTTGTTCTTGTTTTTTGCTGATGGTCTGTCTCGTCTAATCCAGAAGGAAAATTCTGACGGCGCGCTTAAGGATCTCCAGTTGAGTAGAAGGGGGCCAGGTGTGTCCCACTTGATGTTTGCAGACGATAGCCTATTATTTTTTTAGGGATCGGCCAACCAAGTCTCGGTGATTAAAACTATCCTCCACAGATATGAAAAGATCACTAGACAACTTGTTATCTTGAACAAATGCTCAATTCTTTATGGTGATAGAGTGTCCTCTAATACCCATGAAGAAATCAAAGGTATACTACGTTATGAGACTTTATGCTTTGAAGAAAAATATCTTGGTCTACCTGTTCCAGAGGGGAGGTTGAAAAAGGGAAAGCTCCAAAAAATAAAGGAAAGATTCTCGAAAAAAGCTTATGACTGGGCCGAGAAGTATATGTCAAGTGCGGCAAAAGAAATCCTCATAAAGGCAGTGTTGCAATCTCTCTCAACGTATGCAATGGGGGTGTTTAAGTTTCCTGCAGGTCTGACTGAGGACCTCTCCAAAATTGCCCGTGATTTCTGGTGGGGCGATGAGGAGAATCATCGTCGCATGCATTGGCTTTCATGGGAAAAAATGACAAGGCCAAAAAGCCAAGGTGGCATGGGTTTTAGAGACCTTCGTATATTCAACCAAGCTTTGCTCGCACGACAAGCTTGGATATTGATCCATTTCCTCGACAGTTTCTGTGCAAGGGTCCTCACAGCTAAATACTACCCTTCGGGAAACCTTTTTGACACTGCTTTTGTCTAGAACACATCTCAGTCATGGCAGGGGGTTTTGCATGGCCTCGACCTTCTTAAAAAAGGGTGATATGGAGGATTGGCTCTGGAACTCAAGTGAAATTTTTCAGGGATAATTGGCTACCCCGCGCCGATGCATCTACTACCCCGAAGAAGCTGGGGAACTGTCGTAGGTGCTGGGTGTCCGAGCTCATCGATCAGACCACTCGGACCTGGGATGCGAACCTGGTCCGGTCCCGCTGCCCCCTTCGGATTCTGAGTTGATCCTTTCCATAAAGCTTCCCGCAAGACAATGTGACGACTTCGTTGCGTGGCTCCCGGAGAGCAATAGCCTTTTTTCGGTTCGGTCTACATATCGTCTTGGCATGGAACCATCATACGCTAGACTTAGTGTCGGCCAATCAAGATCGGAGCCTTTAGGGGATAGAGGCATTTGGAATGTGATCTGGAAGGCTAAGGTACCCCAGAAGTTAAAAATCTTTTCTTGGAAGGCTGCTACATCTACGCTTGCTGTAAAGCTTAACTTGCACCACCGTATTCCAAATGTGGACCCTTTCTGCTCGATCTGTGGAAGAGATATTGAGGATGGGCACCATGCGCTGATCCGCTGCACCATTGCTAGAGCCCTCAGAGCGAAGCTCAGAAGCTCCTGGGCCCTTCCTTCGGAGGAGGCATTCTCTGACGCGGGTCCGGAGTGGCTTCTCGTCCTCCTTCAGAAGCTGCCTACTGATATGAGGGATAAGTTAATCTTCCTCTTCTGGCGTGTGTGGCACCACAGGAACAATATTGTGCACGGTGATGGGAAAGCTTCGGTTTCTGCTCCTGTCCCTTATTTGGTGAATTATCTCAACTCTTTTAATTTTGTAGCTGATCCAAAGACGGACAACAAGGGGAAGACCCCGCTTCTCCCTGACAATGCCATAGTACACCCAGGCTCTTCGGGCCTTAGCTCCTGGGTGGCCCCTCGGTTTGGTGATGTTAAGGCTAATGTTGATGCTAGCTGGGACACCCTCTCAAGGAAGGCTGGAATTGGTGTCATTATTCGTGACCATGATGGGTCTTTTATCCTCTCAGAATGGAAACCTATCCACAGCTGTATGTGTGCTGAAGAAGCGGAGATCTGTGCCGTCATTGTGGGCCTGAAGCACCTCATCCACCTGCACTGTTGGCCGGCGATCATCGAGTCTGACTGTCTTCGTGTGGTTCAGGTTCTCTCCAGCCAGGAGGTGAATAGATCAGGGTTTTGGTGTCTGTATGAGGAAGCTAGGGAGCTCCTAAAGATTTTCACTCAAATTTCTGTAGTTAAGGTTCCCCGTAGTAGCAATCTCGCTGCGCACAGTCTAGCCCAACTAGGAAAGTCAGGCGCTTCTGGTATCTTATGTGGTGCAACGCCGAGCTGCGTCTCGGACACTGTTGTCCATGATTGTAACGTGTAACCATACTCTGTGCTGATCAGCGGGCAAGTTTTCAGACGCACTCTTTTCCTTCCAGGGTACCTAAGGGACTGGAAGGTTTTTAATGAGACGGACTTGCTTTGCTTAATATAGTGTGGTTTCCCTTAAAAAAAACTTTGGCCTCTGGATCAACATTGAGGATTGCTCTAATCACTACTCCTATGTTCGAGCTGATAAGATCTCCCACAAAGGCATTTTTTACTTGCTTAATTAACGAAGAAGGCATGAGAGACCGACCACTCGATCACACCGAGCAAGAAGACCCCGTTGCCTGAGTGTTTTCCACCTTTTTCCCATACAAATCCTAATACATGTCGTTGTTTTTTCTAGCGAATCGGCGCATCATCGAAAGGACATGGTTATTTGGTTGAATACAAATTGCGTAACACAATCATGTTTCAGAATCCGTGTTTCGTCTCTGCATGGCAGGAGTAGTGAATGTGTCGAAAACAACCATATAGTTGACTAGAGAAACAAATTTTCATCAATCTTTCAAGACTCGTTGCGAATTTCAACCTTTGAATCTTTGCTTCCGTTCATATCTCGGGAAATAAAGTGATACATGGTGCATTGTGGCTCGGGACATACTCGTTGCATGGCTGGTTATGAGGTTGTGAATTCATTGCCAAACCCGGAGAAAGAGACTAGGAGGTGAAAATGAAGAACACACCTAAAGTAACTGGGCACCACGAATACGACACAGAGCTGCAATCAGTCGAATCAGGAGCAATCGCTATGTGAAATAGGATTGAACATTATTGATGGTTTCTACGGTTGGCACAACCATCTCAAGACGGCGATGGAGTTGAATAACTTTCATTCCATACTATATTGCATTTGTCGCCACTAGATATTACAAACGTTACTAAGCCAAGACGAACCAATGTTCACCCTCGTGAGACGATAAGAATCAGCAAAAACGTCAAAAAAGGAAACGAAATGCGTGGTGGCACGAAAAACAGTCCGTGCTAGAACAAAAGAGACCTAAGTACTACACAAGTACTACTTGTAATTGTAAGTGTGCCAACGTTCATCGGATGAACCTGTCCAGATCCACTTCATGTTCGGTAGGAGACTCAAGTACATCGACCTAACTAGCCAAGAGCCATAGCAACAACATCGGGAAGGAAAAGTTTAAAACAAAACCTTAAACTTTGTAATTAAACGAGATAATTTGCTAACGATCCACGTCATATTCATCTCCATTCTGTTTTGACCCCACAAATGCCCAAGCCACTCAAGTGGACCCCCTCGACGAGCTTGGACGAGGTCCCGTGCATCTCTCCGCTGATGCCCTGCTCTATAGACCATCGTGGTCTTTATGGAATATGATCGGACATCATTGCTCATTTCTACTCCCTCTGTTTTAAAATATAAGATGTTTTAGCTTTATAAAACAAATGTATCTAGACTTGTTTTAGTATCTAGATTCATTTCAAACATGAGTGAACCTATATACTAAAATAAATCTAGATACATTCTCCTCACAAACATAAAACATCTTATATTTTGAAACGGAGAGAGTAGGTTTGTAGGACCATACATATCAAGACAAACGATGGATCGGAATAACTTTCATTCGTTTGACATTGCACTGCATTTGTTGTCCGTAGATATTGCAAAAATTACACGCCAAGTGACGAACTAATACTCCCCTCATGCCGGAGATGACAAGAATCAGCAAAGCCGACGACATAGAAAACTAAATACACGGTGGTACGACGCTAGTCGGCTCTGGAATGATTCGACATAGGAAGTACAGCAAGGAGGGCGGCAACCGGCCAGCCAGCCGCCGACCGCCACTAGACCTGAACTCTGGCCTGCTTTTCCGCTAAGAAAAAAAAGGAAAGGGAAAATCGAGTTCGAAACGCGTCGGCTTTGGGTGCGTTTGGTTGCGTTACTCGCAAAGGTGACCTTGCCAGGACTCGTTTGGTTGATTGCTGTTTTCCATCCTGGGCGTTCTGTTGATTTTTTTTCCCAAGCGAGCGAGGGTATCCTGGCCTAGCGAGGCTAGCTGGGCCGGGCCCGCAAAGCCGAGATTAATTCGACTCAGCTAGGCAGGACCTATTAGGCCGAGAAAACCAGTTCGTGTCCCGCTCTCCTTCGTCTCCCCTGATTAGCCGCCACGACAACACCCCGTCTCCCATCAAATCCAACGACAAAAGTTCCGATCGATCCTCCGGAACAAATAGAAACATGTCCCTGTTCGCGGCGATGAACTCGGCGACCATGGCCTCCTCGCTGCGCCTCCACCCGGCGGTCATCTCCCGCACCGCGTCGAGCCGCCAATCAATTGCATCCTGCTCCCCACCAGGCATCCGACTCACCAAGCGCCCAACGAGTGCCCTGAGGCTGTGCAGCGCTCGCCCCAGCGCTCCGGCGCCGGTCGACGACTCGTGGGCGAACGAGTGGTGGGCGACGGAGCTCACCCCGGAGGAGCTCCCCACGCAGGAAACCGACGCGCCGACCACCGGGCACGGCCGGGAGGAGCTGGACGCCATACGGCACGCCCTCGTCGACGAGCCCCTCCGGCCCGTCCTGCTCGCCCTGCGCGAGATCAGGGACCGCGGCCACTTCTTCCGCTGCCGTAGCTACCACGCAGGGATCATCATAGGTACGTACTAGTACTTATGGGGTTTCTTGCTTAACTTCTGTATGTACTAGTTTTGTACAGAATTCTGAATTTCTGATGCGAAAGCTTCACAGCTTCGTTTCCGCAATGCAGCCACTACTGGCAAAATCACTAAATATGTCCAATTCAACTACTTGAGACCCATCTTCATCTATCGTTTTTTGGTTCTTCTTTTCTGAACTCTGATGTGTACTGCTTAGCTATTAGTATCCAGGTTACAGACGCCGTTACAGGCTTTCAGGGTTATTTGCACCACGCAGGGCGGAACCGATCACTGTAACACATTCCACGCTCAAACTTAGCTAGTTCATGGGATACGCATTCACATCATCTGTAGATATTGCTTACTCTGAAGTCATTTGGCTTCAGTCAAGACTGCCTGCCGAAATACAGCTCCCCAAGATTCACTGTTTTTTTTTAAGCTAGCATCAACTTTCACTTTGGTCCACCCAACCTCAGGTTTCTTCCATCTTCCAGTAGCTTCTTTGGCTAGTTTTGGATATCCATCACCTAGGGAAGTGGCGGCCTTCTTTCCTTTAATATCTTCGGGTTCATAGTTTGTAAATTTTACCTGCATGAACGAAGTCAGATAGGACTGGATGAACTGGTCCGACCGCTCAATTATGCAGTTTCCATCGCCGGAAATTGCATTATTCCGCTAGTGCCACGTTCACCACAATTGAAAAAGAAGTTCTGCTCTCATTCCTTCATTGCATTGACTCTGACTGAGGAAAGTAAGAAACTGATCCCGCCCAAGATAGCGAACCATGTTGTCCGGCGGAAGGGACCATTCCTGATACAGTGCCATGGTGCCCTAGATTTAGTGCATGTTACCCTTGCATGGTGAGCTGTTTCAGGTTCTGTGCCGCATATGGAACAGGCAGGCACCAGATCCATCTTTCTCCTACATCGGTGATCTTGCATTCCAAGAGAATATGGATGCAAGATTCCAGCCGAAGACCTTTAGTTTTGGTGGCACTTTGGTGTTCCAAATGAGTTTCCGGAGACCTCTCTCTGTGATGGGGATACGTCTACTGGGGTATGCTCAGCGGGACGTTTCCGACTGGCCCAAGGGCTGGCGAGTGGGCCTGCAGAACGGCGAGTGGATCAAGGCCCAGCAAGGAACCAGGCGACTGGAAGTTGAAGGCCCAGGCGAGTAGATAGGCCCAGTCGGTCTGGGTTAAACGATTGCCAAAGGTGTAACCGAATCGGTTGAGATATGTAAACCCTAGGGGAGGTAAGCCTATATAAACCTCCCTAAGGGGTGAGTAGAGACACGTTCCCTCATACACCCAAGCAACTCGCCGCCTAGTCGCCGAGTTCGCCCATTGTAATCACCTCCATAATACAATCTAGCAGGAGTAGGTCTTTACCCTCCGGGGGGCCGAACCTGGGTAAATCCCTGTGTCTTTGCCCTCATCTCGCACCGCAGATGGCTGGCCGCCCTTGCCCCTCGTTCTACTACTCGCTGCCGATTGCAGCATCTGCCGTGGCCATTCCCACGACAGTGGCGCCCACCGTGGGGCCTGGCCGGTCTGGCCGGTGTTCTGCGGCGAGATCCAATCTGCCCGTCAACGAGACGGTCGCCACCGGCCGCATGATAGCGATCAGCGAGATGCTCCAGATCTTGCCGAGCAGCTACGTCCCGGCGGCACGACCCGTCACGCACAACATGATCCTGCCGATCGGCACGATCAGCCTCTTCGTCGGCCTCACCGACGTCACCACCTCGGAGGACTCGGCTCGCATCCGCGAGTCGCCAGCACGCGACCGGCTCTCCGAGAGCCAGGTCCGCATGATCCACCGCCTCGCCTCCGAGTACAACTCGGCCCACAGCAACGTGGCCGAGAACTCAGCGGCCGCAGAAGATGCGGCCCTCACCGACGACGCCGACTCGGCGACCCCGGCGTCACTCGCCGGATCCATTACCGCGGCCTCCTCCGCGGGCTCCATCGCTCAGGTCTCCAACGCGGGAGATTTCGAGGACCCCTCCATCCTCGGGATCTTCGACTTCGACTCCGGGTCGGAAAACTCCGCCGACCTCCACGACGGAACCGGTCGCCACGCCGCGACCTACATGGCCACCGGCGCCGATCCGCCGGAGGATCCTTTCTCCACCCCAATCCCTCCCAACGCCACGGCAACGGAGGTCGAGGAACTCCGCCTGAAATTAGCGGAGGCAGTACGCAAGGAGCAAGCCGAGCGCGAAAAATTTCGCCTCGAGCAAGTGACAGCACAGGAACTGTCACGCTACCACCAGCAGCGGATCAGGTCACGCCTGAACCCCACCGTTCAGGGGCGCGCCCTGAACTTCGACGACGAGAACGACCCGGCTCGCATAGCCGAGCGCGCGATCTGCGAGAACGCGCCACCAGGAGGAAGCGCTCGGCCCCCGCCAGGATCAACGGCGATGGGCGCCCCACCACCACCCAACCGCACCCCTCCCAGGGACCAGCCGCGCATAGTCGTCTCCTCACGGGAGCGAGACGCGAACGGCCTACCACTGTTCTCCACCCCGATGGACAACCTCGTGGCAGGCCGAGCAGCAGCCGATAGCATCACGGCCACCGGCGACGGCGCCTTGCAAATCCAGTACGTTAGGGCCCTGCTCGCAAAGGCCGTGGAGCAGCAAAAAGCGGGCGCCGACTCGCAAGGGCGAGTATACTCACGCTCCTCAGGAAGCAGGGCGGCCTCAAGCGGCCGCCCAGCGGCGGCAAATACCCTCAATTGCCCGCCGCCAGAGCCACTGCAGCTCCAACGCCGACCCGCGAACGCGGCACTCTCCACCAACGATCCCAGGCCGGCGACCAACTTCGTCGCCGCTAACGGAGAACCCATCGACGCCCGCACTCACATCATCAACAACCAAAACTGGCGCGCACGCCAGCCCGACGACTTGCGGCACACCCTAGCTAATCGCCGCGACGGCGAGCCTATGGGGTCGCTCAGTCGACTAGGGCCTAAGTGCTTCGGACCAATGATCCGAGGCGAAAAGTACCCGCCAAACTTCAAGGCGCCAAAGGAGATAGAAAAGTACGACTCCTCGTACGACCCCGCAGTCTGGCTCGATACATACCTCATGGCAATGGGGATCGCGGGTCACACTGACCTACTCGCCGCCCGTTACCTCCCACTGATGATGAAGGGGACGTGCAGGCAATGGATCAACACGCTTCCCCAGGACAGTATCGACTCCTGGGAGGAAATGCGAGACGCCTTCGTCAGGCACTTCGAGTGCTCCTACACCCGCGCCACCACCATCGAGGACCTGGAACGATGCGTCCAGGGACCCCGCGAGTCGACCCGCAACTGGGTCCAACGGTGGCAAGAGCTCTGGTACAACGCGGTCGGCATCCACCCGGACACCGCGATCCATTGCTTCAAGACCTCGTGCCGCTACGAGCCTCTAGTCGCCAAGCTCAAGCGACACGCCCGCACACTCGACAACATCCCCGACCTCCTCGAGATCGCCAAACGGTACGCCGAGGAGGACCCCAACCAAGAAATCGACGACGAGTCAGGAGGGCAACGACGCACGGGCGGCAACGACGGCGGACGCCGAACCGACCTACGCTACAGCGGCACCCGCCTCACAGGCAAGCGCCGCAACGACGGGCGAGTCGACTTCGTCGCCAACGCTGGGCACGCACAACGCGAGCCCAAGAGCTACCGCCGCGACGGAGGGCAACGACGCGATGGCGGGAACTACAAGAACAAGCCAAGGTTCGATCCCGCGGCCCTCCTTAACCAACCATGTGCGTTTCACAGCAGGGAAGGGAAGCCCGCCACGCACACCACAGCCGATTGCCACACCCTCAGGGAAATCGAGAAGGCACGGCACGCGCGGGAGGACACCGACAACGACCCGCCAAATGGCGGAAAATTCGGCAAAGTAGCCGGCTCGCTCCACACCTTCACAGGCTTCAACACGAAGCGCGAGAAGAAGGTCATCGCCCGCGCTGTCGCCGTCAACGCGGTGGCCCAAATAGACGTTCCCCAGTTCCTCAACTGGTCGGAACAGCCCATCACCTGGAGCCGGCAAGACCACTCGCCATGCGTCGAGTACCCAGGACGAGTCGCCTTGGTGGTCAAGCCCAAGGTTGGCGACTACTGGCTCCCCAAGACACTGATGGACGGCGGCAGCTCCATCAACATCCTCTACCTCGACACCTTCAGGCGGCTGCGGCTTCCGCAGTCGATGATCGAGACAACCCACACTACGTTCCACGGCATCGTCCCCGGTCGGAAGGCGTACCCGATCGGCAAAGTCACGCTTCCAGTCACGTTCGGCACTCCGGCAAACTTCCGCACCGAGCGGATCGTCTTCGAGCTGGTGCCCTTCGACAGCCCTTACCACTGCGTCCTGGGGCGCCAGGCGTTCGCCAAATTCATGGCGGCGCCCCACTACGCGTACAACGCGATGAAGCTCCCCGGGCCGTGCGGCGTCATCACCATCAACGGCGACCCCGACATGGCCGCCGAATGCGAGGCCAAAGGAGCCGAACTCGCCGATGCCGTCATCGCGGCAGAAGCTAATCACGCCGACGAGCTCGCCAAATACGCGAGCGGGGTCAACAACGACGACCCCACAATACTCAAGAAGCCCAACTCAGAGGGCACAAACACCTCAACCTTTGAGGCCACGACGCACACTCGCACCGTCGAGCTGATCCCAGGCGACCCCAGCCAGACGGTGACGATCGGGACAGGCATGAGCCCAGCATAGGAAGGCGCGCTCATCGAGTTCCTTCGTGAGAATAGGGACATCTTCGCATGGAAACCCTCCGACATGCCTGGTGTCCCTAGGGAGCTCGCTGAGCACAAACTAAACGCCGACCCCAAAGTGCGGCCAGTCAAGCAGTCGCTACGGCCCTTCAATGAAGAGCGCCGTCGAGCAATCGCCGAGGAAGTGCAGCGCCTGCTCGCTGCCGGCTTCATCCGGCCAATCAAGTACTCCAAGTGGCTGGCAAACCCAGTCCTGGTCGAGAAGAAAAACGGGACCTGGAGAATGTGTATCGACTACACAAACCTGAACAGCGCCTGCCCAAAGGAGCAGTTCGTCCTCCCGCGGATCGATCAGATAATCGATTCAACCGCGGGCTCGGAGTCGCTGTGTTTCCTCGACGCCTACTCCGGGTACAACCAGATCAAAATGGCCGTCGAGGACGAGGAGAAGACGGCGTTCATCACGCCATTCGGAGCATTCTGCTACACCGCCATGACCTTCGGCCTCAAGAACGCCGGGGCGACCTACCAGCGGTGCATGCAAGAATGCCTCGCGAGCCAAATTGGCCGCAACATCCACGTCTACATCGATGACGTGGTCGTGAAATCCGCTCGCCAAGGAGACCTACTCGCCGACCTAGCGGAGACCTTCGCCAACCTGCGGAGGTACAAGATAAAGCTTAACCCAGGCAAGTGCACCTTCGGTGTACCCGCCGGGCAACTACTGGGGTACGTCGTCTCCAAACGAGGGATCGAGGCAAACCCAACGAAGATCGACACGATCGCCCGGCTCGGCAAACCCGAGTGCCTGCGCGACGTCCAGAGGCTGGCCGGGCGCGTAGCGGCCCTCAGTCGCTTCATCCCCCGCCTGGGCGAAAAGGCGATGCCACTATACCGCCTGATGCGCAAGAATCCCACCTTCCAGTGGGACAAGGAGGCGGACGACGCGCTCCGCGACCTTAAAAAGGTGCTACTCGCCGCACCACTACTCGCCGCACCCGCTGACAAAGAGCCCATGCTGGTTTACGTTGCGGCGTCCGAGCGCGTCGTCAGTGCCGTAATGGTTGTCGAGCGACCAGAGGAAGGAAAGGAGCGCCCGGTCCAGCGGCCGGTGTACTACATCAGCGAGGTCCTCACCGAGTCGCGCCAGCGATACCCGCAGTACCAGAAGCTAGTATACGCGGTCTTCAGGGCTCAGCGGCGCCTGCCGCACTACTTTCAGGAGCACCCGATCACGGTCGTCTCCTCAGCACCACTACAAGACATCATCCGCAATCGCGAGGCGACCGGGCGGGTCGCCAAGTGGGCCGTCGAGATCGGCGTCCACAACATTAAATACGAGCCACGAAGGGCGATTAAATCCCAGGCACTGGCAGACTTCATCGCCGACTGGGAGGAGGCCCAGCAACCAGACAAGCCGCCGTACCTCCATTACTGGAACCTGCACTTCGACGGGTCCAAGAACGCGGACGGTGCAGGCGCGGGGATAATGTTGACTTCACCAAAGGGTGACAAGCTCCGCTACATCCTCCGCCTCGAATTCACGCCCTGCACCAACAACATGGGTGAATACGAGGCCCTACTCCACGGCATGCGAGCCGCAAAGGAGATGAGCGTCAATCGCCTTCGATGCTATGGAGACTCCGACCTCGTTGCGGGACAAGTCGCCGGCACCTGCGACGCCATCTCCCCTACCATGGCGGCGTATCGCCAAGAGGTGGACAAGTTGGGCGGCCACTTCACCGGCTACTCCGTCGAGTGGATCGACAGGCGGAAAAACGAGGAGGCCGACGCCCTCTCTCGCATCGGGTCGGCTCGACTCGCACCACCCGCCGGCGTGTTCCTCGACACAATCTCCAAACCATCCGTCTCTCCCCCGAGGGAGATCGACATCGGAGTCCCTCTCCAACCAGAGGCAGCCTTGGTCGCACTCATCACCGAGCCAGACGACTGGACCAAGCCCTACATCGCCTACCTGGAGACCGGCACCTTGCCCGCAGACGAGACAAGCGCTCGAATGATTGCTCGCCGATGCAAGTCCTACACCATCATCGACGGCGAGCTACACAAGCGCAGCGTCACCGGCGTGTTCCAACGTTGCGTCCAACCGGCTGAAGGACGCAAAATCCTACACGACATCCACTCAGGCGATTGCGGCCACCACGCCGCCGCGCGCTCCCTGGTCGCCAAGGCTATGCGACACGGCTTCTACTGGCCTACCACACACGCCGACGCTGTCGATATCGTCCAGCGATGCGCTGGGTGCCAGAAATACGCCAACCAGACGCACGTACCAAGTTCGGCGCTCAAGACAATCCCCATCACCTGGCCATTCGCTGTGTGGGGCATGGACATGGTAGGCCCCTTCAAGAAGGCCCCCTCCGGTTACACCCACCTGCTGGTCGCCGTCGACAAATTCACGAAGTGGGTTGAGGCCAAGCCAGTCCGGAAATGCGACGGGAAGACCGCCACTAAGTTCCTACGCGAGCTCATATACCGCTACGGGTTCCCCAACAGCATCATCACGGACAATGGCACAAACTGCGCCAAGGGAGCAATGGCCGAATTCTGCGAAGAGCACCACATCCGGCTCGACCTCGCGTCAGTCGCACATCCGGAATCCAATGGTCAGGCGGAACAAGCCAACCAAAGCATCCTCCACGGTCTGAAGCCGCGACTCCAAGTACCACTTGAGCGCACCGCTGGGTGCTGGGTCGAAGAGCTACCCTCCGTCATCTGGGGAATCCGCACCTCGGTCAACAGGTCGACGGGATTCACCCCCTTCTTCATGGTCTACGGCGCCGAAGCGGTCATGCCCACCGACCTAGAACACGACTCGCCGCGGGTCGTCCACTATACGGAGGCCGCAAACGAGCTGGCCCGCCAAGATGGGCTCGACCAACTCGACGAAGCACGCGACCTCGCCCGATCGCGCACTGCCATTTATCAGCAAGGGCTCCGCCGCTACCACAGCCGACGGGTGAAAACCCGCACCTTCCAGGAAGGCGACTTGGTGTTACGCCTCATCCAGGACAAAAAGGGCATGCACAAGCTCTCCCCTCCGTGGGAAGGCCCGTTCGCTATCGGGCGCGTACTCGGCAACGACGCCTACTACCTCATCGACGTCCGCGGAGACGGCGAACTCGATGTCAAGCGGCCATGGAATGTAAATCTCCTCCGGAAGTTCTACTCCTAGAACCCCACATATGTACTCTCCAGTCGCTACGAAATAAAAGAAACAGTTACCGCAAATTGCGTCTACTCTCCATGCCTTGTGCCACTCGCACTCGTAATAACAGCGTCATGCTAACATGCAGAAGTCAACCTTTGGTACAGCGACCGGCACGGCCAAGTAGTGCGATGTAAGAGCACTGAGTCATCTCAGGTCCTGCGTCGTCCACGAAAAACGCCAATCCGGAGCCCCATTGGAGTCGCCTAGCTCGACTGGTTTTGCAAACCAAGACAACTGCCCTCGCTTCTCACAGCGGCCTTGGTCCTCCGCATCCTCGGCGTAGCGACTCGAACGGCTAAGTACCACGCTCGGGGACTGAATACCAGTTCGTCGCGATCGGTCAGGGAAAACGTCAAGTAAGAGAGCACGCCCAGGACTCGCCACGCGACTGACCCCCCGGGCCAGGCAGGAGTGACGCGCTCATACCAACGCGCTCAGTCCTCAACCACCCTCGAGTCGCGCCTCGAAATACCAAGTACCACGCTCGGGGACTCGGCCACCCGACCCCGTTCGCGTCCGGGAACACGGTAAAGTACAGAGCGCTCAAGGGAGTCGCCTTGCGACTGGCTCTACGAGCTCGGGCGAGTCGACTAAACTAACAAAACACACGATAACAACAAACATCATATACAAGGTGAACCCCACAAAAGGGCGGACGCGCTCGGGGACTCATCCAAAACCAATCCAAAACACGAAAATTATTAGCAAAATGGACACAACATCCAATTCAATCGCACATCGCATTGTCTTACATTACAAACTATGCCTATTCGGCAGAACTGCTGCTAACTTATCTAGGAACACTACACTACTCTGCAGGCTTTGACGACGACGCACCAGAATCCCGGCGCCTCCGGATGAACGCGGTGTACGGGTTCGACGGGTACGTCGTCAGCTCACCCGCCATCGCCGCGCGGAAAGGTTGTTCAACCTTGAAGTCCCGATGCGGCGGATCGGGGTCGTTTGGCGCGACGACCGTTTCCTGGTAAGGAAGGAGGTCGCCCATCGCCCAGACACGCTCCGAGTACGCGGCGGCACGTTCCTGCAGCTTGAGAACCTCGGACAGATCCACCGCGCCAGTCGACGAAGGATACCCACTCGTCACATCGTCGAGGTCGAAGTCCTCGGGGCAGTGGGCGAGTCCCAGGCTCAGAGCTGTCGACGCCCCGCGCCGAAACGCCGACCGCGTCATGAACTCTACGACCGCGGGCGCCTTCTCCAAGTACTCCCACACCTTAACGAGGTCACTGGGAATAACCTCCGTGGGCGACATCTCTTGAAGGTAGGCGCGGATGCACGTCGCCGACAGCGTCGCCGAGTCGACGAGCATGCTTACGCACTCCTTCGCGTCAAGAGAGCTCGCCTCTTCGTGGCTACCAATCACACGACCTGCTAGAAGGAGACAGATATGAGTACCACGGAAACCACAAACAATACAATTGAAAGACAGGGAAGACGCACTCACCAAGTAATGGGCGGGCGAGTCCCGTGATGAAGCTTTGAAGCGACGTATGATCGTCCTGAAGCCCAACAATGAGGGCTTCCGACACCTTGCGGTCTTCTTCCGCGGCCGCAATGGCGGCCTTAGCTCGCCCATTCGACGAATTTGCTTCTTCTTTTGCCTCCCGCAATTCGCGCTCGAGGTCGGCGACCCTCTGCTCAGCAGCACTCAGTGCAGATCGCACCACCACCAGCTCACCAGCAGGAATAAGCTCCTGGCGAGCCACCTCCGCCTGCGCAGCAGCAGCCTGAAGTTCCTTGTTTGCTTCCTGGAGAGTGGCCAGCTCCTTCTCAGCATGCTGCTTCGCAGCCAATCGCTCTGCCGACTCCAGCTGCAGACCCTGTACACCTTCAAAGTTAGTACACATAAAAATTATTCCGTGCACACCCGCTAAAATTTAGCGAGTGCGCACTCGGGGACTGGCGACCATGAAAAATTACTCAGTGCCCACCCGCTAAAATTTAGCGAGTGCGCACTCGGGGACTGGCGACCATGAAAAATTACTCAGTGCCCACCCGCTAAAATTTAGCGAATACGCACTCGGGGACTGGCAACCACGAAAATTCCTCAGTGCATACCCGCTAAAATTTAGCGCATATGCACTCGGGGACTGGATTCGAAAGTACAAAACGAGAAATTATAAGGATCAAGCCGCTGCTAAGCACCGACCTGATCCTCGGGGACTGGAGGTACCTGGATGGCCGCACCAAGCATGCCATGAAGCTGTACTGCGTCCACAGACGCGAGCAGCGCCGGCGTGTGCCCGCGACGCTGGTCGGTCTCAGCGTCGGCGGTCCCTGGAGTGAGGCCCGGAAGCGCAGCCCCGCTTGCCGTGGCCGCCTTGGTCATGAAGCGGGGGAAGGTAGCAATCGAGGCACCCGCCCCAAAGGAACTCGCTTCCTCCGGTCTAGGCAAGGAAATGCCCTCCTTCGTGGACGCGGTTGCTTCCATTGCGGGTCCAGCCGGCGCGGTCGCCGCGTCACCAGAAACAGCGACGATGTCGTCGTCCTTGGCCTTCTTGCTGCCCTCGGTAGAGGCGGCGACCTCGTCCACCTTCCTCTTACGGGAAGGATCTTCCTCGCTAGTGGCGGAGGGTACCTTGGCCACCGTCGGGTGGCCCATCTTTTTCACTCCGGTCCTGCACGTCGAGTCAAATCAATAAAAGGCAATCGAAATACTAAAAGAAAATAGAGAAGGCCAAATGCACTCACTTGGCGACTGGAATGAAACGCAGCCCTGTTCGAAGGCTGGCCGGTTTCTCCAGCTCAGGGCCCAATCGGCGCCTAAGCCCCAGGTCTAGGACGTCAGGGGCCCAGGATACGGACGGCCTCTTTGACGTTGAGGTAGCGGTTGGCGCCTCCGGGACGCCTTCGGCGGAGGCCTCCTCGCGAAGTGGAGCTGCCGCGGCCGGAGCCTCCTTGCGAGGCGAGACCGCCACGCTCGGGACCTCCTTGCGAGGCGAAGTCGCCACAGCCGGAGCCTTCCCTAGCCCGGAGACCGGCGCAAAGGGCGGAGGCATTGAAGCCAGCGGCGCCTCCACGGATGGCGCATCTAGCGCAGTTGTCGCCGGGGCCGCGCCGTCACCGGACGAGCTATGAGCATCGGAGCTGCTCGCTGAATGCGGCGGTGAGGCCATCTTCGGCGGCTTCGTCTTCCTCCTCAGGGGGGCCCTCGCTTCCTTCTCCTTCTTATTTTTCGCGGGAGTGGCCTGACGGCGCGAGGTGGTTTCTGGGAGTTCCTCGTCATCGTCATGACGCTCGAGGCTCCTGCTCGCTTCGATCTCGCGCTGACGTTGCCCACGGGTCTTTCGGACCAGTGGGGCAATCTCCTCTTCGGACTCGTCCTCGTCGTCCTCGTTACCCTTGGCGGGTGGCGACTCGCTTGTGTCCTGGGCGGATGGCCCGGGGCTCTCGTCATCGGCGGGTGGTAGCCACCCTTCCACCACTTGGAACAGCTGCGTTAAACACGAAACAAAGTTAGAATTACCGCGACTGCACATGCTGCGACTGCGAACAAGATAAAAGGATTACCGTCGGAGCCGGACGCTTCGCGGTGTAGGGAGGGACCCCGGCCTGCGCATCCGTGTATGCCGCCTGGGTGATCTTCTTCAGCGCCGAGAGGTAGTCCTCCAGCTTCCACTCGGCGAGGCAGGCCTTCGTCGAGTCTCCTCGGCCCGTGTACTGGTACATGTAATGCTCGCGTTGGGCGAGCGGAACGAGCCGCCGCCCAAGCCAACAGTTGTACAAGTTCACCGTCTGGAGCCCCTTCTTCTTCAGACCACGGATGGTCTGGAGCATCTCGTCGACGACCATCCGTTGGTCGTCGGGGAGCTTGCCGACCTGGAGATGGCGTGGCTCGGAACGGTTGGCCGAGTACCGCGGGATTGCCGCCTCGTCCTCCGGAGTCGCCTCGGTCACGTAGAACCATGACTTTTTCCAGTCGCTCGCTGCTTTGGCCGGCAGCATCAGGTCGAAGAAGGAAGCTTTGGATTTAAGTTGGAAGGTTAAGCCACCCGCGGCTAGCATTGGGCCGCCCGCCTCCTCGCGGCTGATCCGTCCATGGAACAGATCTTGCCACAAGGGAAAGTAGGGCCGGCAGCCCAAGTAGCACTCGCAGAACGCCACGAAGATGGCGAGCTGCTCGATGCTATGGGGACCCAGATCTGAGGGTTGGATCCCGTAGTAGGCGCAGAAACGCCGGAAGAACAAGGAAGTGGGAAACCCTAACCCCCGCTCGAGGTGACTGGTGAAACAGATGAATTCTCTCTCGCGGGTTTGGGGTCGTTTCTCCGGCTGCGGGGATACGCCAGCAGCCGGCCCGCAGGATTCCGGCCTCCTCGAAGGAGGCCAGCTGCGCCCTGGTGCACTTGGATCTGCCCCAAGGTTCAGTGGAGAAGGCCATGGTTGAGGATTTGTTTGGAGGTCGGAGGATTGCGGGTCGATTGGATCGCGGAATCGAAGGAAGGAGGATGTGTGCGCTCGGAAGAAACGGTGGGCGGTTGGCTTTGCGATAGCCTACCATTCCTCTTATATAGCGGAGTTGCCCGCCAAATTAGGGGGCTGTTACCGCGCAATGATTACGCCAAAAGTTACCGTTGAGTTACCTTAACGGCTAGTTTGACCACGCCCGACGGTCCGCCTCCTGCCATTCGGCTCGCTAAGTCACTCGCCGAGACCGCGACCCGTTGGCTCGACTCGCCCAAGACGCAACTCGGTTCGCCGGATTTATTCCTTCATGCAGGAGCCCGCCGACGATTCGACTGGATGCCAACTTGAAGCCGTATACTCCGACTGCCAGCAGCCACCCACGCCTAATCAACGACGGCCTCGGGGACTACTGATGGGGATACGCCTACTGGGGTATGCTCAGCGGGACGTTTCCGACTGGCCCAAGGGCTGGCGAGTGGGCCTGCAGAACGGCGAGTGGATCAAGGCCCAGCAAGGAACCAGGCGACTGGAAGTTGAAGGCCCAGGCGAGTAGATAGGCCCAGTCGGTCTGGGTTAAACGATTGCCAAAGGTGTAACCGAATCGGTTGAGATATGTAAACCCTAGGGGAGGTAAGCCTATATAAACCTCCCTAAGGGGTGAGTAGAGACACGTTCCCTCATACACCCAAGCAACTCGCCGCCTAGTCGCCAAGTTCGCCCATTGTAATCACCTCCATAATACAATCTAGCAGGAGTAGATCTTTACCCTCCGGGGGGCCGAACCTGGGTAAATCCCTGTGTCTTTGCCCTCATCTCGCACCGCAGATGGCTGGCCGCCCTTGCCCCTCGTTCTACTACTCGCTGCCGATTGCAGCATCTGCCGTGGCCATTCCCACGACACTCTGCATTTGGATTGGAGCTTCTAGACTCTTGTTTCATCTTCATGTATCTAAAACGTTCAGAGGTGAAGTTCAGTATTATTCCACCTGCCAATAAGAAACAGCATCGCTGAATCAGCCAATAAGAAACAGCATCGCTGAATCAGCCAATAAGAAATAGCATTGCCGAATTTTCACGCTCCGAGATATAACCAGAATAATACCGATGCTCGTACTCGACTGTTTGAAATTGTTGTTATGTTGTTGTTAGTTAAAGAAATAGAAAAGGTCTTATCAGCAATTTTTTCTTTTCAGGCCCATTGTTGATGGTTGCTGGTTTTTGTCAGCTCGGTAAATTAGTACCAATCCTTTTCGTGGATATATATTCTACAAGCTGAGTGTTTTAGCAGCAGAACTGAAAAGGAATGGAAAGTCAAACCATATGTGTGCTCGGATACAGCTCGGTGAGTTTTGAACTCAAACTATTGTGTTTTGTATAACGGAGGTTCATTCCTTGTGGTTGGAACAAAAGATTGTCCTATATGTCTCATTTGAAATCAATTTTTAATTGTTCTTGTGTTTAAATTTCATATGAATTTAAGAATTGTACTTGTGCTATAAATTTCATATTGATTCAAACGAAGATATCAAATATTTATAGTATATTTCCCAGTGACTATTATGCACCTTTTATGGATAATGAAAAGTCACATATTTCTTTCATTTCCAATGCAGTTCTTTTACTTATTATGTCCTTCAAGGATAATTCCGCTTTCTTGGTAAGTAATGTTGTTAAAGAGAATTAGCAATGAGTGCATAAACTTCAACAAAATTATGAACATATTGTTTGCTAATGGATTTCTTTCTGTCTTATGGTAGGATGGTTACCGCATCGCCGTTGAATTGATTTGGTTAGTTTTTCGTGTCTAAACTAATTAACTATTGTCACTATGTTGTTCCAGTCCTAGCACATCAAATTTCTCTAAGCAATTATTTGCTGTCTCAGGTTCATTGGTCTGCAAGTGTATGCTGGAGCTGTGCACTATGAAATCGCTGGGGTGGAGGATCCCAGATACCACATGCTTGGAATTTACAAGATACTGAAAATCAAAGGTGACTTTATCGGGGTAATGAAGAATTTGTTTCGTGAAGCATTTGAAGACTAATGGCGTTGCTGAAGCTAACCAACTGGATCGATAAGTTCGTTTCGGTGTGTGTGTGTGTGTGTGTGGGAGTGGTTTTGATGTGATACCTATCCAGCATGCAGTTCAGTTAATGAATCCATGTAATCGAGCTGCAATCTCATTAGCCTAATTAGTTTTACTATGTGTGTTGGTAGACCAATCTAGCATGCAACTAGTGATTCTATGAAAGATGTTAATGTTGATCTGCACTATAGACAATCTGGATCAACCTATGAGCCGGACGAGAGTACATATCCTGTGGTGTATCCATTGTCAAACTAACGGTACTTTCTCCTACGGTATGCTTTTTCAAAGAAGAACACAGTAAGGTATGAAACAAACTTTTCGAAGCCTTTGATAAAGCAAATGCATTACGAAGACCAAATCTCACCGATATGCATTTCAACCACGCAATAATTCCCCAATGCATTTTGAAGAAAGCAGCCCACAAGGTTTTATTTCCTCGATGACCGAGGAAGGGCCAGCAAACCATTATTTGCCCTACACTATGTAGTTTTTGATTTTGAAATAACTATGTAGTAGTATATAATATGTGCAGTTGCCTTTGCAACTATGCCTATCAAACAAAATCTCCTATGTTTAGCAGCACCATTGCTTTGTGCTATATGACGTTCGTTTTCGAGTATCTAGTTGTAGTTGCTCCGTCTTTCCATGGAAGCACCCTTGCTTACTAGCCTAAAATTCTCGGAGTTCACTGTCCTAGGGCTTAGCAGTCCCATCTTGTACTGGTGGTTCACCTTGCTTGACAACCTTCCTGAAGTAACCGAGAACCTCCTCAATGTCCTTAGTTTCCTTGAGGGCATCATACAGCGACTTCACTGCCACGAATAGTAAAGCGATCAGTGCTGTCACCTTGCTCGGGAGCTTCACCTTTGCAGATATCATGGCCAGGATGCCTTTTGTCTCTGCGTATCTCACAATGCAGACCAAGGAAAAGACCATAAGGTGCTCCATCTTAGATGCCTTTGATTCAGCTTTCTTGTCCGTAGTGTTGGTGCCATCCTTTGGTGTGCATCATGTAGTGTGGGAGGCGTCATTCTTCATCAAGCATGCAAGTAACATTTCAGCATGGAAGTCAGAACACAATGTGCAAGCTAAAAGTTCAGAAAAACAAATTAAGTAAACTACGACCAGAAAAACAAATCTTTGCACGCTGAAACAAAATTACTAGGAGCATATGTAATCTCATATGGAAGTCAAAAACAGTCAGAAAATCAGTGTTGGTATGGAACTGGCAACTGATGCCCTGGCTGTCGAAAGTAATATGTGTAGGATGAAGATGGGGCTTTTACCTACCTTCTCCATCTGTTGTATGAAGTCGAACAATATCTATCACACTGTTATGAGTTGCAAAAAAGCAAAAGCTCTGCGTTATGTGCAGAGAGAATTGGACTCTGTTTTCGGAGGGTGACATGATCTACACTATGAGAGACTGGGTTTCGATGATTCTGGATCATATTGATGATGGTACAAGATTAAGGCATTTGTTTCTCTGGTGGTGTGCTTGGCATCTGCATAATGACAATGTTTTTGACACGGGAATGTGCTGTATAGATGTATTTGTTGAGTTTCCGCGGCTAGAGAACAGGACAAAGGGCCAGATTGGGGATAGATATGAAGACCAGATCATCTTTTTGCCAGCGCTAATCTTTACTGTCAAAGTGTGGAACAATCTAAAGCTATAGCTGTCACTGAAGGACTAAGTAACACAATCATAGTTGTTGACAAACCCATTCATCGTGAAACTGAATTCTCCTCTATGGTGACATTGTCGCCGGTAACGAGAGCAGATCATGGTTAGCGAAATTACTAGGAAAATCAATGTCCTGCTGCAGGACCTCCCTAATTTCATAGTTGGCAACATTAGCATATTTTGCAATAATATAGTGCATGATACTACTGAGGTTAGTCATGAGTTGAGTGTGGGTGTTTTGCATAGTTCGGTTTCATCCGACGCATGCTGCAATCAGCTAGACATCATTGTGACCAAAGTTTTATTTGCTAAAAAATAGAACACCCATCTCCATAAAATAAGAAGAAGATACATGCATGCTCCTGTATGATCAGTGACACTGTTTTTGGTAACTAGAACAGATCAGCGATTAGCGAAATTACTAGGGAAGTCAATATCCAGCTACAGATTTTGCACAATACATTGCATGATAATGCTCAGTTTTGCAGGGTTGAGTGCGGGTTTTTTGCATAGCTCACTTCCATCCACGTTACTTCCTAATAATAGAATACCCATTTCCAAAAAAGAAGAATACATGTATGCTGACAGAGGGAAGACTAAACTAAGTAAAATGATATGCAATGCCAGCAATGGTCAAGCAATGTTCCTATAGTACAACCTGCATTGAGGAACTGAAATATTCATATACAGATCCGCATTCAGCGACGTATATAGGCTTATCATGGTTGCGGGTTGCGGGTTGCGGGAATCTCGCCGAGCCGAGTTTTATTTTGCTGCTCAGGAAAATTGACAGACGTGTCAAACGGTTAGCTTATTCGGGTCGCTCCCGGATCGTGGGCTACTGTAACCGACCCGAACGTGCGTAACGTGGACTCGGCCCACGTTCGCCTCCGTTAGGGTTTCCTGAGCCGCTCTATATAAAGTCCTGCGCGGCTACCGCCACAACACCGACCGAAAACCAATCTAGGGTTTTGCCTTCCTCTCTAATTGCGCCGTCACCGTAGTCTACTCCATCCCGCTTGCCGGCGTGCACCGGCGGACGGGAGAACAGGTCTCCGGAACCACTCGCCCTTGTGATCCTGTACGGGAGAGGGCGAATAAGGTTTTTGGGAAGCGCTCTGCGCGACTGCTCGAGTTCTTCATCACGGGTCGTCTTCCATCCAAGTCAGGCGGTGCTGCCTACCGCTGTCTTCGTCGCCATCTGCTGCGATCACTCTTCCCCAAAGTTTCTACTACGACAACCGAACGGTACGTGCTACGTGATCCTGTTTGGTTATTCATCATGTTCTGCAAGTACATGTTAGGCTGCTGTTTGTTTCCGATCATCCTGTTGTTTAGTACATCTAGTATGTTCGAGTTACATGAGCTAGTAGCTGGTTTTGTCATGATTTATATTCTGGAATTAATCGTGGAAATTATGCCTAATATTCCAACATATATTGTTAATCAATCAGCAAAAACAATTAGGACCTAGGAAGAGGCTGATGACTCCACGTCCTAGATTCTCCTCGATTTTGGTTCATGTTGCTCAAGAAATTCTTACCGGCAAGCTGAATCCGCAGAACCCACACATGGCACGTATAAGGTATACAGTGACAACTGGACAAAAGTACCACAAACTTTGCAGAGATGGGTTTAAGGTTGTCTTAGAGTCTAATAAAGTCGTTGTTTCGAAACATGGACAATTTATTGGTAAAGGTTATGAGTTCGGAGGCTTGTTCCGGTTTTCACTTTCAGAATTTTGTAATAAATCCGTGAATCATATTTGTGGTGGTGTTAATGATGATACCAGTGTTTGGCATTCTCGTTTATGTCACATTAATTTTGGTTTGATGTCTCGGATGTCCAGCATGAGTTTAATTCCGAATTTCACTATTGCCAAAGGTTCTAAGTGCCATAATTGTGTGCAATCAAAGCAACCTCGAAAGCCTCACAAGGCTGCCGAGGAGAGAAACTTGGCATCTCTAGAACTCATACATTCTGATCTATGTGAGATGAATGGTGTGTTGACAAAAGGTGAAAAGAGATATTTCATGACGTTGATAGATGATGCTACTAAATTCTGCTATGTTTACTTGTTGCAAACTAAAGATGAGGCTTTAGACTACTTTAAAATCTATAAGGCCGAGGTTGAAAATCAACTAGAGAGAAAGATCAAGCGTCTTAGGTCGGATCGTGGTGGTGAGTATTTTCCCAAAATATTTGATGAATTCTGTCAGGAACACGAAATTATTCATGAGAGGACGCCTCCCTACTCGCCCCAATCAAACGGGGTTGCCGAGAGGAAAAACCGCACGCTGACTGACTTGGTGAATTCCATGTTAGCCACTGCTGGTTTATCAAAGGCATGGTGGGGGGAGGCTTTGTTGACTTCATGTCATGTCCTGAATAGAGTTCCTAACAAGAATAAAGAAAAGACTCCTTATGAGGAGTGGGTTGGGAGAAAACCATCACTTTCGTATCTGCGTACTTGGGGGTGTTTGGCGAAGGTCAACATACCGATTCCCAAGAAACGCAAGCTCGGACCCAAGACAGTGGATTGTATCTTTCTAGGATATGCTCCACGGAGTGTAGGCTATAGATTTCTAGTGGTTAAATCTGAGGTACCTGATATGCATGTTGATACTATAATGGAATCTCGTGATGCAACATTCTTTGAGAATATTTTTCCTATGAAAGATATGCATAGCATTGGTAGGATTTCTTCTGAAATACTTCCTGAATCTAGTGCATCTATTGATAATTCTGAACAACCACATGAGGAATTTCTTGAGAAGGATGACGATGAACCTCTCACGAGGAGTAAGAGACAGAGGGTTGCAAAATCCTTTGGCAATGATTTCATCGTGTACCTTGTGGATGATACTCCCAGATCCATTACTGAGGCATATGCATCTCCTGATGCAGATGATTGGAAAGAAGCTGTCCAAAATGATATGGACTCGATTCTTTCTAATGGAACTTGAGAATTATCAGAACGACCCTATGGTTGTAAACCTGTGGGATGTAAGTGGGTGTTCAAGAAGAAGCTAAGGCCTGATGGTACTATTGAGAAGTACAAGGCACGGCTTGTAGCTAAGGGCTACACACAGAAAGAAGGCGAAGATTACTTTGACACCTATTCACCTGTCGCTAGACTGACCACCATTCGAGTACTACTGTCCCTGGCTGCCTCTTATGGTCTTCTCGTTCATCAAATGGACGTGAAGACAGCTTTCCTTAATGGAGAGTTGGAAGAGGAGATCTATATGGATCGGCCGGATGGGTTTGTGGTAAAATGTGAAGAGACAAAGGTGTGTAAGTTATTGAAATCTTTATATGGCCTGAAACAAGCACCTAAGCAATGGCATGAGAAGTTTGACAGAACTCTACTTTCTGCTGGCTTTGTCATTAATGAGGCTGATAGGTGTGTTTACTATCGCCATGGTGGGGGCGATAGCGTTATATTATGTTTGTACATGGATGACATTCTGATATTTGGTACAAACATGAAAGTGATAAATGAAGTCAAGTCTTTCCTGTCAAAGAGTTTTGATATGAAAGATCTGGGAGAGGCTGATGTCATTCTGAATATCAAGCTTATTAAGAACGAGAATGGGATTACTTTAACGCAATCTCATTATGTTGAGAAGGTCTTGAGCCGATTTGGCTTTAATGATGGCAAGACTTCTCCAACACCTTATGATCCCAGTTTGACATTACGAAAGAATAAGAAGGAACCAACAGATCAGCTAAAATATTCACAAGTTGTTGGTTCTCTCATGTACTTAGCAAGCGCTACAAGACCCGATATCTCTTTTGCTGTGAGCAAGTTGAGTAGGTTCATGTCTAACCCGGGTATTGATCATTGGCATGCACTTGAAAGGGTCATGCGCTATCTATGTGGTACAATGAGCTATGGGATTCACTATTCAGGAAATCCTGCTGTGCTTGAAGGATATAGTGATTCGAATTGGATCTCTGACGTTGATGAACTCTACGCCACGAGCGGGTATGTGTTTACCCTTGGAGGTGGCGCAGTGTCATGGAGGTCTCGTAGACAAACCATATTGACGAGGTCAACTATGGAAGCAGAACTTACTGCTTTAGACACAGCCACTGTTGAGTCAGAATGGCTGCGTGAGCTCTTGATGGACTTGCCTGTGGTTGAGAAACCTGTGCCGGCAATCCTTCTGAATTGTGACAACCAAACTGTTATTGTCAAAGTGAACAATTCTAAGAATAACGCGAAGTCATCAAGACACGTGAAGAGACGTTTGAAATCTGTCAGGAAATTGAGAAACTCCGGAGTAATAACTGTTACGTATATTCAAACAGACAAAAACCTGGCAGATCCCTTTACAAAGGGACTATCACGAAATGTGATAGAAAGTGCATCGAGGGAGATGGGGTTGAGACCCATGGATGTCACACATTAGTGGTAACCCAACCTATGTGATCGGAGATCCCGTGAATTAGGACCTGGGAAGAACAAGCTAGTGGTTTGACTGAGGAGAGTATTTTGTAACCCTCTCTATGTGAAGATGCATGACTCTCATAATCTGTAAGACAGGTTGGCAACATGCCTTAATGTGTTTCTGTTGGCTTTAATTAGCAAAGATGCCGTCCTACAGGGCATTCTTGAAAGAACACACCTATATGAGCTCGACTGTAAACGTCGCGGTCTATGAGATCTGGGTGATCTCTAGTAAACTCATGAAGAGACCAGGGAGTATGACGCATATGCTCCAACCCGCGGGGTAGGCTACTGACAGCCAAGTACTAGTTATGATTTTGAGCGAAATCTATTGGCACCAAACTTGCAATTCAAGGTTCGTCCATTGTTCAAGTTGTTGATAGACGTAGTTCAAGATTCTAGGCGGAAGTTCAACTTAACAGTCTCTGCTGAAACACTTGTATATAAACAAGTAGCAAGGATTGGCAAATCTTCAAATGGGCATTTGAGATCTGGTGGGGGATTGTTAGAAATAATGGGGCTAATCCATTTAGGCCCATGAGTATTTCAGATTTTTCCTAAATCTCAAAGCCCAAATTTGTGGCGGTCCATATGTGTTTGGGCCCATGTTTGTGGCAGCTCACATGGGAGTGGAGTGAGAGCTAAAGTTTAGTCCCACATGGAAAGTTGGAGGAGAGTTGCACCACCTTATAAGGTGGAGTGTTGCACCACTTTGTAAGTGAGTGGGAATAAGAGAGATACACACGCACGCTCCTCCTCCGACGACGCCGCCGCTCGCACGCACGCTCGCCTCGCCTCGCCTCGCCTCGCCTCGCCTCGCCTCGTCTCGCCTCGCCTCGGCGTGCACCGGCGGACGGGAGAGCAGGTCTCCGGAACCACTCGCCCTTGTGATCCTGTACGGGAGAGGGCGAATAAGCTTTTTGGGAAGCGCTCTGCGCGACTTCTCGAGTTCTTCATCACGGGTCGTCTTCCATCCAAGTCAGGCGGTGCTGCCTACCGCCGTCTTCGTCGCCATCTGCTGCGATCACTCTTCCCCAAAGTTTCTACTACGACAACCGAACGGTACGTGCTACGTGATCCTGTTTGGTTATTCATCATGTTCTGCAAGTACATGTTAGGCTGCTGTTTGTTTCCGATCATCCTGTTGTTTAGTACATCTAGTATGTTCGAGTTACATGAGCTAGTAGCTGGTTTTGTCATGATTTATATTCTAAAATTAATCGTGGAAATTATGCCTAATATTCCAACATATATTGTTAATCAATCAGCAAAAACAATTAGGACCTAGGAAGAGGCTGATGACTCCACGTCCTAGATTCTCCTCGATTTTGGTTCATGTTGCTCAAGAAATTCTTACCGGCAAGCTGAATCCGCAGAACCCACACATGGCACGTATAAGGTATACAGTGACAACTGGACAAAAGTACCACAAACTTTCCTTCCCTGGTTAAGAGCTTTTGTTCGAGAATTATGATGGGCGGTGCTTGATTTCTGATTGCTATGCAGTGGCAAGATAAAGATCAAGGAAAGCATCAACGTTGCGCAGAAGTTCATGTCATACATCTTCCCCGAGCTCTCCAAGTTGTAGAAGCTTGATACAACGATCAGCTAATAAGTTCAGTTCATTGTGGCGATTATGGTGTGTGAGGTCGTTATTGGTGAAAGTTTCTTCAGAGTTTGTTGTGTACCTAATCCACCGAACAAGTTTTAATGTTTTAGATAATCAATCCAGTTCTATGATGTGTATTCTACGTTGATTTGTAGTTATTTTTAACCGAGTTCAGATGCATGCGTAGACCAGATTATGCTAAAATATTGTGTTGGGTTCGTTTTTAACTTCCCTTTTTTGTCAATATATTCACATAAAGTGGAAAATGTACCAAGGTGCTTAGTTACTTCCTCACGCTTGCGAGGATAAGAAAATAGTCAGATTTCAAGTGTCGATTAAGCATGTAGCAAACATGATATAGTATCAAATACTACCTAACTTATTAAACTTTTGATAGAGTAGCTTTCTTAGCAAAGGAATCAGATTATGTATTTTTTATAGATTGTGGTCCAAAATAAATGAACACAGATTCTATGGAATGGTGTTTGTGCGATCACATGCAAGCAAATTGTCTGTTTGCCTCTCAGTTTTTATCAGACATGTTCATGATGTTTAATAGCCCATGAAAATTGCATGGCTGTGAGTTGCAGCCGTTGATGTCTGTAATCCGACACCATTGCTGTCAGAGTGGTTTATCTTATAATGGTTGTGCTAAATTGTTTATATTATTTGCATGCATGAATGTAAACATACATAGGTTTCGTTTTTCACGTACAACTACCTTCGTTACTTAAGTGGTCTTTCCGTGTCCTCTTTTATTCTGAACAGAAGACATTATTTAGTTTTTCACTATATTGTCAAAAATCATTATCTTTCCACCGTAAAAATAAGAGAGTTTACTTTTCTTAAGTAAATGCCGATGAATCATTTGAACGAGCTAAAGTTTTCCGGTACATTATGTTTGAATAAGCAGCGGGAAAATCAGTTTACGAGCTGAAGTTTGCGGGTACAATATATTTGAATTAGTAGCAAAAAATAAATTTAAAAAACCATGGCAACGCACGGGCATTCAGCTAGTACTTCTAAAACTAATAGCTGAACTACTAGGCTTGCATTGCTGCTATTGCAATATTCTACAGAAGTAGGTTCTATGGTTAGAAATTCTATTCTTATCTACTCAGCAACTTCGTCTTCACTTGAGTTGATGTATATGTTGACTTTCTTGACTTCATTGAAGAGCGTTAGCTTTTAATGATGATTCCTGGAGCATAACTTGATATAGACGTCGTATGTACTAGTTTTAGAACCTAGCAAGGGTTAAGAAGGTACTTTGAGTACGAGCGTACTCAACAAGTCCACTAGAAAAGGAGTGTTTGATGCACTATATCTATAGCCACAGACCATAGGTCGTAGGCAATGCAAGTTTTCGTAAACATTTCTTCAAAGATTGATTTTATTCTAAAAATCTATGTCCGTCAGCCTTCACGGGTTTATCTGAACCTTTATGGGGTTCCTTTCCAGCCGCGTTCGCAGCTCCTTCCCAGAACAGGGAGTAACAAGTTACAGTTCTTAAACTCTGCAGAGGTGCGTCACTTTACCCATGAGAGATCTTAGGTTTTGTTGCACGGCCGGGAGTATGTCCCCGTTCAAACTTTCTTGGTTTGAGGCCCAACCTAAGATCCAAACCAATCACTGCCTTCTCCGCGACCCCGCATGTCTCCTTGGTGTACATCATGCCCACCTATTGAATTACGGCAATGGTTTGTACAGACCGTTCAGATGCCGAAACTATCGTGGGACGTTGAGGGCTCCCACCCATATGCTGCATATCCTCTACGAATTACCATAAATAATATGCATGCTACGAGTGACAACAGCCACGACCTGCACATCTAGCTCCATGCGAGAGGAAAAAGATACAGCTGATTTCTTCGTCCCATTCCAAATCTCATGGTCAACGCGTAATATACGGCGCAAGAATCACTGGCGACATTGGTTGTTAAGTCCTAGGTAATATGTTCCTTTACCACCGGAACTCTTATAGTAGGTTATTACCTCATGGTAAATAACCTATAATCACATTATTATGAAAATAGTGTTTTATGACCTTTTTCAAATGCAGGTGATGACAACACTGGATTTATAAAATACTTTATAGAAAATAATCAAAGGACATGAGCAAGTGTGAACTTGCCTTTTTTGATTGCAAGATTATGCACTCACAGTCTTTGAGACGACATAAGATCCAATATCTAAAATTTGCATCATTGGTCCGGTAAGGACTAATGTTTAAAGAAGCAATATGCAGTTATGCATAAGCAATGCTATGCATTTTTGTAAAACTCCCAAATTGAATCCCCAATACTTTGAGTGAAGTGAATTCAAGTGGTTCTTCTCAGAGTTGGTTTATCTTCAAATTTTACTTTATAAGTAATGACCTTTAAGGAACCTAAGTGTTAACAATCCAAAATATGTAAGTAAAGTATAAGATGATGTGATTATGGTGAATTGTCATGTGGTGACTATGATAAAAGTCCTTGGGATTGATTTGTTAAGAGTTGAAGGACTTATTATAAGATTGTTATTTGAAGTGGCAAAAAAGAATAACATTTGAAGAAAAGATTTCCTTCTTAAGGTTTAAACAACCCTGATAGCTTTTAGAATATGATGGATAGAATGTGATTGATGTTGTTTATGCTTGCTTGAATAGTCTGGACTTGAGATGCATTATATCTTGATTGAAAATAGACCAAAGTTAACTTAAAAAACATAAGTAGTTTATTATACATGATGTTTATAAGCTTTTGAGACTAAAGTTAACTTTAAAAGGTTAAGTAAACTTAAAATGTAATATATTTTAATTCTTCCCAAGTTTTAGATTTATGATAGGTATAACTAAGGTGTTTAATTATTCACTTTCTATTTAAGTGAATGATTAGATTAAATTTGTTTTGCTATTATGAAAGGAACAGATATTTATTTAATGGGATCATAATTAGATGATCTTAGTAATTTGTTTAGGATTTAAAGTTATGTTAATAGTGGTTAAGATATAATGATTATTCTCCATATTATATAAATGGGTGATACCTATTGTTTATTTAAAAGGATTCTTAATAGGATTTTTTAAAAGAATATTTTAAAGTTGAAAGTTATACTTAAGTTTGATTATGAATTCAAGTTATGGGTTTGGAATTAGTACCAAGATACTAATTACTCAAGGTTTTATAAGAATTGTAATTATTTCTTACTTAAGAATTGTTTTAAAGAATTCACAAAATAGATATTAGGTAAGGCTTTATTATTTAAAATATTAAAGACTTTCCTAATAGTATATTTAATATTTTTCTAGTGTAATATATTTATTCAAGACCTTAAAATGAATTTTATTTATTTGTAAGTATTATCTTTATTTTTATAAAATTCATCAAAGAATTAAGTGTCTTTAATTATTTGATTTATATTCTATTTGTAAAAACTCTAAGTTAGTATTTTTTATAAAATAGTAAAGTTATTTTTATACACAAAAATGATTTTTATTAAATTTTAGGAGTTTTTCTTATTATGAATTTTTACTTAATATTTAATAGTGTTTAATCTTTATTTGCATTTTATTAACTTAAATAAGTAAAGTTATATTTTTCTTAGGTGGATATTATTTTTGTGATAATTTTAGTATATTAAATATATTTTTAGGATTTTTCTATGTTTTTCTAGGGTATAATTTATGTTTAGGGGTAGTTTGGTCATTTAGTGATTTGATAAATATTTTATTTTCTTATTTATTTTTCTTTGGAATTGGGCCCGGTTTACCAATGGGCCCATTTGGACCCAATCTGGCCCATCTGGCTCAGGGTCAAACCCCACCCTGGCTTGTCTCCCTCATCCACCCCTCTTACACCTCACGCACTCACCTCCCCTTCTGGCTGCTGGCGACGCCGACGCCGTCGCCCGCCCGATTCCGGCGAGGTAGGCCGTTGTGGTTGCCGCTGATGGTCGCCGGGGCTTCTCCTCCCCCAGGCCGACCTGGCTCTCCAATTGGATTTGTTCTTAAAGCCCCCCTTGATCTTGCCCCATCCATCTTGTGTGCGTCTAGGGTTCTAGTGCCTTACTTTACTGTATTTTTGTGATGTTCTGATGGTGATTCGGGGTGGTTTGGTGCGGTATTGGTGGTGATATGATGGTGGTGAAGTTGGGTTCATTCTCTTCTAGTCCGATGCCGGTGGGACGGCAGTAGGTGCAACCCCGGCGTGGGAACTACGGTGGCCGTGGTGGTGTTGATGGGGTTTGAAGACTTCCTCGGGTTAGTATCACTCTGGCCGCGTGGGCACTGCCCCGCCACGCCGTGGTGAATGCTTCTCGGGCGCCAGGTACACTCTCTCTGTCTCACATCTACTTCTCCCTTTGTTTATCTCTCTCTGCTTAGTATCACCTGTTGAATGTTGTTCAAAACCAGTGGTATGGGATCACTTGTTAATACAGTAGAGAATCAGTGGCTATGTGCTACAATGAGCTTCAGTTGGAGGAAGGTTTATTTATTCTTGGCATGAGATGATCTACAGGTTTTTTCTTAAATTGATTTGATACAAAGTTCTTTCCTGAACTAGTTGTTCACTGCTATAATTGAAGGATTTAGTGATAAAACCCTAATCATTGGTACTGTTGTTTATCTGAATTTTTGATTCAGTGCATTGCTGAACTGAAGCTATGCTTCATGGTTTGCTGGAACAGATGATAGCATATGATCTTTGCTGATGGTATTTTTAATTTAGACTATTAATCTTAGTGCTAGAGGTTTACTTAAGCATTCATATGCCTGAGCCTATGTTTATAAAGAAAATTTATAAGGAAATGATCCCATGATCATTAATTTGGGAATATGAGAAGGATATAGTCATAGTGACCCCTCCTAACCTCCTAGAATTTATTCTAGTATCAGGTTAGTTGTGTTGGTTGCTTTAACTTGTCATACTCCTGGTTTCTATGGTTTATCACTTGATGAAGTGAAGTGTATATTTTTTACAACAACACATATGTAAGATTTGATTCCTAGTTTGGTGGCTAGGAAGATGATTAGATTCATTTGATTGATCTCTGCTGCATAATGAAATGGGTATAGTGTCTGGCTCTAGTGACATCTAATGCACTGGTTGTTGTGGTGCCTCTACCTAGAGTGTGCACAGCAGCAACTGGGTAGCATGGCTTACTGTTGTGTTACAGCTGACTGGAAATATTTCCCAGGCCAAGGATGCATAGACTGAGGCTGTAAGCACATGATATCTTATGTAAAGAAGGTGACCTTATCAATGATTCCTAAACTATTTGTCTAGGAAGATGATTTATGTGGTATTTGTACTTGCTTGCAGATGAGCTTAAAATCCGTCTTTTCATGATGAGATGATTTAGTTAATTATAGTGGCCTTATTAGTTATGAGATTGCTACTGTGGGACCTTATTAACGGGTGCACAACAACATGTCCATAATGAATATGATCTGCTACTACTTTGACTAATGTAACTGGTCAAAGGCCATTTGTTCTTGATGATTTATGTGTGTAACCAGTTCTAGCCTATGATGCAAAGGCTGAGGCACAAGATTTAAATAAGAACAGATGCTTGAGTGCTCCAAAGCTCTATGATGAGCCTTGCATAGCATTTCTATGCAATACTGAGAGCTTGTTGGGGATATGCTATATGGGTATCCTCATAGCATGTCACTTATCCGGATAACCCGGGTTGCCCATAGTCGGTAGCATGGCCTATGGCCTGCTGGGCGGCCCAGTTAGATGGATCCAGAAGGGAGGCCCATGTCGGATAAAGGAAGGCTACGGTGGAGTCACCAACGTACCCGGAGCTTTGGAGTGCAAGATACACAAGACTAGTAATAGACGGTGTAGGACTCTCTAACCTGTCCGGCTAGGACTTTTCCCTGTAACCCTAGGACCTGGCGACTATATAAGTCGGGCCTATGGGAGACTTTAGGGCACAATCTTAGACGATAACTTAGACTTTCTAGTCACCTCGCACGGCGAACCAATCCCTGTAACTCGGCGTATTGCCCTTATAATGATTTATAGCAGGAGTAGGATTCCGCCACCATTGTGGGATCTGAACCTGGGTAAGCTGTGTTACCTCGTACCTGTCAACCGTCCGCCTTCCCCCACGTCTCTAAACACGCACTGTGAGGACCCCTCCATGGCGTACTCGTCGGCAATACCACGACAGTTGGCGCCCACCGTGGGGCAAGAGGCGCTTCAGGCTCTTCAACGGGCGAGGACCAAGATCTTCGCGGGAATCGGCAAAACTGTAGCCATCGGTCGTGTTCTCTTCTCCAGCAACGTTCCGATCGTCCCTCCTGACGAGTTCGGGATCCCGGTGAAGACGAACCCTACGCGGTGTTCGATCGTTCCTATCGGAGACATCCACCTCTTCATCGGCGAAACCGACTCGGGCACTAGTTCCCTGGGAGTCGGAGGAGCATCAAGACCCGCACGGACCGCCTACGGGCAGGATACGTTCGCAGAAGGATCAATGTCGGATCTCTCCTCGGAGTTCGCCGGCAAAGATCGGAAAAATTCAAGGCCCACCCAAACCTCCCCGTGCAGGATATAAAGGTGGAAGATCACTGCAAATCCACCGGCTTCGTCCGTGCGTCTGGACAACAGAGATCCAAGTTCGTCGGCGTGGTTACCATCTTCGATCTGGTGCGCTACGTTCAGAGAGAGGGCGAAAACCCCCGCGATTACCTGGCCAGGTGGCTCTGTATACGAGCTGATCTGGCCCACTACCCCAATGAGGATGCTATGTATCACTTTGTGGAAGGACTGGACCATGGCACGCTTCTCCGACATTCTCTAAGACGGCAGCAGGCGTCAGGACGCCTTAACTTCAAAGGCATGGTGAACACCGTTAACAACTACGCAGAGGCCGAAGCGGCAGCTCAGACAGCGCTTGCGCTCATTGACGGAGCCCCTCCGATTCAACCACCGCCACCACCGCCTCCGGCCGCCATTGTCGTAGCTGCGCCACCACCTCCAGTCATCGTCGAGGCCGTTGCACCTCCGCCGCCCGTCATCGAGGAAGTCCTGGCACCCTACGGCTCTGTCATTGACGCGCTTTATGCTGATTTCAGTGCAGATTCAGAGGAGATAGACTTCAGTCTAGAAGAGCTAGACTCCGCTATGCAGGATATGGACGAGGAGTACTTGCGCAACGAGCAAGCCAACAACGCCGTCACGTCCCGAGGGGTGTTCGTCACCATTAGGACGGCGATGGATGAAGATCAACCCGGACGAGCTCCGCCTACAACGCTAGAAAAAGGGAAGGGGCCACTTATTGCTACTAACGATGATCGCGCAAAAGTCATGCCTCCTCCGCCTAACCCAGTGCAGCAACCACAGGAACTCGGCACCGGACCGAGCAACAACAACACCGCAAACTTGCCGCCTCCAGCATCTACGTCTGCAGCAACCCAAGTTACTTCAGCTGATAGAGTGATGTACGACAATCTCCTCGTTGAGCCACTGACCGTTGCTCATATCCGGAACGTGACCTAGCTTGATGAGAAGCGCCAGCAGCTGCTAGAGGAAGCGCAAGCCATCGCGGAGCAAGGCACTCAACTAGATCGAGATCTGGTCAACACACAGAAGTCCATAGAGAAAGCTAGAGCAATGGAGGCCGAGTACAAGACTTTACTGCAACAGCAGAAGGCTAAGAAAGCTCCAGCTCACGTCATCAACGACCCTGGTGTACGGCGCAACCTAGGATGGGCTCCCTCGAAGCCGGCACAGGCCAAGCCATACATTGACAGTGAAGACAAGCAGGTGATGCCCACCCCACTCCTTAACCTCGCCGTCGCCAAGACCCTTCTGGAGCAGGATAGATCGCCTGAGGCAGTGGAACAGGTCTATGACCTAGTGGCCAAGGCAGTGAAGCAGCAGGAAAATCCCACCTCTTAGAGGCTTGAGTCTGACCCAGCGCTCTGCCAATCTAGCCAGTACAAGCCTCCAAGGGACAGATCTCCTCTTGATGTCGGGTCCCAGATGGGTTCATCAGAACGAAGACGGAGGGATGCGTGCAACAGGAAGGATGCCATCCCCATATCCTCTGACCACGGAGAAAAGGCCCGACCTCGTCGCCCATCGCCACTGCCCCCCATCTCCCCGACATCGCGAAGATTACAAGGCTCACCATCGTACGGATATGCCCCCACCAAAGCAGTGCGACATCGTCATCCGCGACAACCCGGAGCAGATCCGTCATGACGGAGAGCGCAGCCAAGGACACAAGAGTAGGTCACGCCACGACCCTCCGCGTCCGACAAGCAACCGTGACAGGCGTGAGGTGTCGCAGGAGGGTAACAGCAAGAAGGATAACCCACCGCCACCTCCGCCTCCGTCCCCACCAAGCAGTCACCATGGCGGAGGGGGCCTGCGTCGTTCACGCAGCCCATCCCCTACTGACAAAAAGAAGAAGAACCCGGAGTCGTACGATGCACGTTCGCGGATCGATAAGATCCATGAGGCCCGGGAAGGACCATACCTGGGACCACGTTGCTTTGGACCTGCAATACGGTCCGCAACTTACCCCAAAGGTTTTCGGATTGACAAGACCATCAAGCCCTATGACGGCACCGCCAAACCAGCCACATGGTTGCAGGACTACGGCAACACGGTGGAGATTGCCGGAGGCAACCCCAACGTCGTCGTCAAGTACCTCCCATTAATGTTGGCAGGCACGGCCCGTCAATGGACCGACGACTTGCCGGAGAAATCTATCTACAACTGGCTAGACATGCAAGAAGCGTTCACCAAGAACTTTGAGGGTACATACAAGCGTCCCTGCACTGTGGGCGATCTACAGCGGTGCGTGCAAGAAAAAGACGAGACATCTTGCGCCTACCTCTCTCGCTGGCTGGATATGAAAAATTCCTGCGCAGGAGTGCGCGCTCAGACCGCCATGGCCGCCTTCATCGATGGGTTGGAAAGGGGCACGTTGCTCCGACATAAGCTGAAGCGCTTGCAGGACAATCACCAGCTTGACTTGAACCAGATGATTCAGTTGGCTAGTGAGTTCTCACCTGCCGACGACGATGCTCGTGTCTCCTTGCCGGCAACCGCCGTTCCAACTCAAGCTCGGAGGAACAGCAGTACAAAGCGGAAAATCGCTCCAGAAGAAAAGAAATCTACCGACATGGTCGCTATGACTTTTGTAGGACGAGGAGAAGGCGGACAACGTGGCCGAGGAAGGGGAGCTGGTCGTGGGCAGCAGCGAGGAAGTGAAACCACCTCGGCGCCGCTCCGCTTTCCCCAAACCTACGAGTAGTACCACGATATGCCGTGCCTCGTACACCTCGACGCCAACGGCAAGGCCACCCATACCAATCGACACTGCAAGTTCGTCAACGACCTCAAGGAAGACCCGGAGTCTAGCTACAAGCAAAGTCGGAAGAACAGACCAAGAGGCAAGGGCAAGGGGAAGAAGAAGGAGGAGGAGTCGAAGGATTCAAGTGACATGGACGAGGACGTTGACCCCAAGCACGCCGCCAAGAGCGACGACAAGGGCAAGAACCCCTTCACAAAAAGGCTCTAGTCTACCACACTTTCCTTGGCACCCCCACCGTCCGACAACAGAAGACCTCTCTGAGGATCCTGATGGCCGCTCTCCCCCCAGTTCCCCAGTACATGCGCTGGTCAGAGGTTCCAATAACTTGGGACAGGACGGACCACCCAGACCTTATACCAACGGAGAACCAGTACGCCATGGTCATCAACCCTTTGATTGACGGCATGGAGTTCACCAAGTGTATGGTGGATAGTGGAAGCAGCATCAACATCATGTACCTGGATACACTGCAGAAGAAGAACTTGACGGAGGCAAACCTAAGGCGGACCAACACCATCTTCCATGGCGTAGTTCCTGGTCGGGAGGCTCGGTCCCTTGGGTACATTACACGTCAGGTTGCCTTTGGCGATGTTAATAATTACCACCAAGAGCGCATGACCTGCGAGGTGGTCCCCTTCAAGAGCGTGTACCACGTCATATTCGGCCGCGACATATTCCACGCGTTCATGGCCAAGCCATGCTTCGTCTACAACAAACTCAAGATACCCACACCAAACGGCATCATCACCGTATCCGGAAGCTTTACCAAGGCAAGGGACTACGAGATCAATGAAGCAGCCGTTGCAGAAGTTGTCCTCTACAGCGAAGAATTCAAGGAGATCCAGAGCAAGGTCGATGACTAAGAGATGCCCGCGTCGAAGAAGCAGATCTCCGACTCCGCTCCTGCGTTCAAGGCCGCCATCGAGACCAAGCCGGTGGAACTTGTGGTAGGCGATGCCTCCAAGGTCACCTCCATTGGGACGAACCTGGATCCCAAATAGGAAAGCGTGCTCGTCGAGTTCCTCCGTGAGAATAGGGACATCTTTGCCTGGCAACCTGCCGACATGAAAGGTGTACCTAGGGAACTTGCCGAGCACAGCTTAAACATTGATCCCACATGTAAACCAGTGTAACAACCTCTACGACGCTTTGGAGATGAGAAGAGACGCGCCATTGGCAAAGAGATACCTAGGTTACTTAAATCTAGATTTATCCGACAAGTCCTTCACACCCGATGGGTGGCCAATCCTGTACTTGTCCCCAAAAAGGGAACCAATGAATTAAGAATGTGCGTTGATTACACCGGCTTGAACAAAGCATGTCCCAAAGATCCGTTTGCTTTGCCTCGCATTGACCAAGTCATTGACTCGACGGCTGGCTCGGAACTTTTGTGTTTTCTCGATGCATACTCAGGATACTACCAGATCAAGATGAGAAAGTCGGACCAATTGGCCACTTCGTTCACTACTCCATACTGCATGTTTTGCTATGTCACGATGCCCTTTGGGCTAAAAAATGCAGGTGCTACGTACCAGCGGACAATGCAACGTTTCCTCCACGACCAAATTGGCCGGAACGTTCACGCCTATGTGGACGATATCGTGGTGATGTCTAAAAAGTCAAATGACTTAATCTCCGACTTAAAAGAAACCTTTGATAATCTCCGGAAATATACCATGATGCTTAACCCTAAGAAGTGCGTTTTCGGGGTTCCAGCCGGCAAATTGTTGGGCTTTATCGTTTCCCAACGCGGAATCGAGGTCAACCCGGAGAAAATCAAGGCCATCTTAAACATAAACCGTCCGACATGCCTAAAGGACATTCAATGACTAACAGGTTGTGTTGCAGCAGTTAGTCGGTTCGTCAGCTGACTTGGAGAGAAGGCTCTGCCGCTGTACAAGTTGCTGAAGAAGGCGGACAAATTCACGTGGACGGAAGAAGCAGATGCCACATTGAAGTAGCTCAAGGATATTCTTTCCTCAGCGCCCATCCTTGCAGCACCCGAGCCTTGAGAGCCCCTGTTAATTTACATGGCGGCAACCAACCGGGTTATCAGCATCGTCGTCGTGGTAGAGCGGCAGGAACCAGGCTATGAGCACGGAGTTCAACGACCAGTTTACTATGTGAGCGAGGTCTTGACGGAGTCCAAGCAGCGTTACCCGCACTACCAAAAGATAGCTTATGGAGTATTCCTTGCTTCTTGGAAGCTGAGGCATTACTTTCAGGAGCACCCAATCACAGTGGTGAGCAAGACTCCACTATCCGACATCATCAATAACATCGACGCTACAAGAAGGGTCGCGAAGTGGGGCATTGAACTCGCCGCCTTCGAGATCACTTACAAGAGTCGCGACGCTATCAAGTCACAAGCCTTGGCGGATTTTGTTGCAGATTGGACGGAGATGCCAGATGCTACTTCATTGCCAGAACCAGAGCACTGGGTGATGCACTTTGACGGATCAAAGCTTCTCAACGGCTCGGGGGCTGGTGTATTGCTACAGTCACCAATAGGAGACAAGCTACACTACGTTCTGTAGATCCACTTCGAGGCTACAAACAACATGGCGGAGTATGAAGCACTCATTCACGGACTGCGTGTAGCCAAGGATATTGGCATCAAGCGCATAGTTTGCTTTGGAGATTCCGACTTGGTTGCCCAGCAAGTGGCTGGCACCTGGAATGCACGGAACCCTATGATGGCGGCATATCGAGACGAAGTAGACGAGATAGCCAAGAGCTTCTTGGGCTACAAAGTCAAGTATATACCTAGGGAACAAAACGAGGCGGCTGATTTGCTATCTAAGCTTGGATCAGGGCGCAAGCAAATTCCGCCAGGGGTCTTCCTAGAGCACCTGCGCACACCATCTGTGAAGGGCGACGACATCGACAACCCGGATAGAGCTGACTCTTTTGTCAACATGGTGACTAAGGTCCCTCCGGCTTGGACAAAACCGTTCATGGAATACCTCGAACACGGAACTTTGCCCGACGACAAAGTCGAAAGACGACAAATAGTACGACGAGCGAAGGGTTATACCATAATTAATGGGCAACTCTACAAAAGGAGCACTACTGGTGTATACCTAAAGTGTGTTTCCTAGCTAGAAGGTATGGAAATCCTACGCGAAATCCATCTCGGAGATTGCAGGCATCACCCCGCTCCTCGATCGTTGGTCGCATAAGCCTTCCAGCAAGGATTCTACTGGCTGACCGCGAAGGCGGACGCCGACAAGCTGGTTGAGACATGCATGAAATGCTAGTATTATGCCCGACAACCACATGTTCCTCCTGAAGAACTGCGAACAATACTAATAACTTGGCCGTTTGCAGTTTGGGGGCTGGACATGGTGGGACCGTTACAGACGGCACCTTGTGGGTTTACGCATCTGCTTGTGGCAGTTGACAAATTCACTAAATGGATGAAGCTAAACCCATTAGAAAGCTTGATGGGGCAACCGCCCTCAGGTTCGTCCGAGATCTAGTGGTGAGATTTGGTCTCCCACACAGAA
The DNA here is from genome assembly GCA_910589765.1 of Avena atlantica. Lineage (NCBI taxonomy): Eukaryota > Viridiplantae > Streptophyta > Magnoliopsida > Poales > Poaceae > Avena > Avena atlantica. The sequence goes on along the minus strand of OU342734.1, from coordinate 467,066,408 downwards.
TTATCACCGACAACGACATCAATTTATCACTCCGAGAAGTGGAGGCTTATTGTAGGGAGAAAGGCATCCGACTTCACCTTGCATCTGTGGCACACCCACAATCCAATGGTCAGGTTGAGCGAGCCAATGGATTAATTCTGCAAGGAATCAAGCCACGTCTTGAGGCACTGCTACATAGAGCAGCTGGAGCCTAGGCGGAAGAATTGCCATCTGTGCTGTGGAGTTTATGGACTACACCCAATAGATCCACCGGCTACACCCCTTATTTCATGGTATATGGAGCAGAATCCATCCTGCCTTCCGACATTCTTCACGATGCACCAAGAGTTGTCGCCTACGACGAGGATGACGCTGAAGAATCCAGACGCCTAGATGTGGACCTTCTCGAGGAGGAGCGCATTTTGGCATGCCAAAGATCCGCCATCTACCAGCAGAAGCTACGCAGCTACCATAGTCGCCGCGTTCGGCGTCGCTCGTTTAAAGAGGGGGATTTGGTGCTCTGACTTAAGCAGAAGAAGTCACACAAATTATCCCCGCCATGGGAAGGACCGTTCATCATAAGCGTAAGCGACGTGACCCGGATGATGACTACCCGGAGCTTGATCGGCCATGGAACATAGCACAACTACGTCCTTTTTACACTTAGCATTTTTTATCTAATTGTGTATCTCTTATATGATCAATGAAATAAAGCTCTCTGGTTCACTCATATTTCTGAGTCTTTTACCTCCTTTAGTGTTCATTTTTGGATCATGTAAAACCTTTATGCAGAAGTCTTGCGTTTGCACTTGTGAAAATTCCGCCTACGGACGTTAGCTTAAGTTTTCTGGTCTACACTTTCTTTGTTGTTTTTATGTGGATTCTGGAGTAGTGACTTTTGGCACTTATTGTCGGCGATTTTGTGCTCAGGTTATTAACGGTGCCATTGGGCATCATCACCTAAGCTCATGGTTTCGACAACGAGTCTTCCGACTCACGAAAAGTCAAGCATAAGAACCAAAGTAATGGATAAGCCAGCACTTGCTTAAAAAATATATACATGCTGGAAACTAGTTCTTAAGTAGCAGGAAATAACAACCATTGTTTTCCGCCTTAAGTTACATCATCAAGTTTTTTCCGCGCATACACCAAAGGTGAAACAAGTATTACAAAGTTTTTTTTATTCCTTTGGCGTAGGAGACTTGGAAGCAGAATCGTCACCAGCCGGAGAATCACCGTCAACGTCGGCACTGTGGTGGGACTCGGAGGAATCTTGGTTGACGTTGTCGATGGTGTTCATGGGCACGCAAACATCGATGTCCACCAACTCGGCAACTCTGGTGTCATAACCCACGAGTGACGAAAGGATGGCTTCATGATCAATCTCTTTGCCGTCATCGTCGACGTCGGGGATACCAGAGGTCACCGTGTCGATGTCGGCACCTTCGTAGTGTGCCTTCACCATTGACAGCGCCATCCTTGCGCCAGCCCATGCACATGAAGCTTTCCAGCTTGTGACACGCTCGGGGGCTCGACGTAGAATCTCCGAGTACTTCGCCACAGAGTCCGAGGCCTTGATATTTATATGGAGTGGCTTGGCAATCTCTTTGGCTTGGGTGATGGCGGTGTTGATGAAGTTGCCGGTAAGAACCATGCATTCCTTGTCCGAAGGAGGCGATCGGGTTAAACCCATAGGAGCTGCAAGTTCCGACAAGGAGCACATGAGTTCAATAAATTCAAAGTATCCAGACTATAGAAATACAAGGCGGAGGAAACTTACTGAAGATGTTGGCCTTAGCCTGCCAAAGGGTGTCCGCCAGGGATTCTTTCTCTTGTTGGAGGAGCTTATACGCCTCGTTGTGGCGTTGGTTTTGCTCATCAGCAGCTTGCTTCTGATCTTTTAAGATCGCAAGCTCCTCCTTCAAGCGATTGATTTCCGCGAAGGCGGAGTCCTGTAGGGCCTTCATGGAATCCTCATGCATTTTCAGCATTTCTTTCCTCTCCTCCTTAAGGATCTTGTTCTCGCTGTCCAGCTGCTGGATGTGCTTGGACTGCTCGACAATGTCCTTGGCCTTGGTAACATGTTCTGCAAAGTCAGATAAAACAAAGTACACAGTGAGTACTCGGAGAATGTAGGCACAAAACCAAGACGGAATGCGCACAAAGAAAACAGACTCTTATTTTTGATGATTTGTTCCTTCAAGATGGCAGTTTTACCCTTTTCGGCTTCAAGATCTGCGCGCATCTTCTGGCACTTGTCGTTGGCCATGCCCCTCTGAGCATTCTCGTTCTGTGGAAAAAAGAAAAAAGTTAAACCGTTGTTTAGTCTACTTGGAGCATCTAGTCGGAAAGTTTTCCACCTAGACGCTCGGGGGCTACAGCGAGAGTTTTTTTCCTTAGCAATATGCTTAGCTTTTCTTTAAGCATCTAGTCGGAGCTAATTCAGTTCTCGATTAGAGGTTTGGGGGCTACAGAATAAAGTTTTTAACTCGGAATCTGCTTAGATTTTCTTTAAGCATCTAGTTGGAACTAATTCAGTTACAACTAAAGGGCTTGGGGGCTACAGTATTGAAAAATTATAAACACTGCTTATGCTACTCTTAAAGCATCTAGTCGGAATAGTTCATTCCATCTAAATGCTTGGGGGCTACAGTGAGAATTTTTTCTAACTTAGTCACTCTTAGAGCATATAGATGCAAAACATATGGTTTTCCGTCGACATCCTCGGGGGCTACAGTGGGATACTCATATGAAATGCAAAAGGCAAAGTAAACTTACAAGTGCGATGATCTTGAGGTTCATAGAGCTCTCGACTAGCAGCTTGCCAAAGGAAATGCTATTTCCTCGCAATATTTCTGCTTGTCGGAGGAGCTCCTCAAGACCGCATGTCGGAGATGTTAGTGCTACTCCAGGAACCACAAATGTGCTACTCGGTGTAAGCGCCGGGTAGACTATCTTTGGGAACTCAAAAGGTTTCTGGAGAGCAAGGGCACCGCCTTCGGCAGAAGTACCAGCTTCCACCACCGCCTTGCCGCCACCGATGGCATCCTTAGCCGGAGCTTCATCCATTTGTTGAGCGGTGCTCTCCTGTGTTGCCTGCTCACGGACAACAGCAAGTTCGGTAGAAGCGCGAGAGTCCAGTTCCATGGCGGAAGGGCCTGATGCCTCCTTAGCTTGTGAGCTTGTCGGGGCAGACAAGGGCTTGACGGCAGGAGTAGCAGGGGCGATGACGGGGGAGGCGTCGCGATGCAGCATGTCTTTGATATTTCGAGAAGCCTCCGATGTTTTGGAGGTCTTCTTGAGGCTGGTCGTGGCTTTCTTCCTGAAACGTGCAAAATGCACAAGTACAGGAACAGAACAGACAAATAGACAATGTCGTAGAATGAGAAGCTTACGCTAATGGGGGTGCTTTGGCAAAAATCCTGGTGGTTCTTCTCTTTTCTGCCTCCAGGGCGGCAGTAGTCTTTTTGGAGGCTCCACCCTCCGTCTTCTTCTTCTTGCCTCCGTCGGCAGCGTCAGAGGTGGATCTCTTCCGCTTTCGCGCCAACGGGACTTCATCGTCAGACACGACCGTGACTTCCTTCATCTTTGGATCGTAGATTTGGGCAGCCAGGTTGCCCTCCTCTAGATTGCTAAGCTGTTAAGTAAGAAGTCACCGTGTTAGACAAAATGACATTTGCAAGACGGAAGAACTGGAGTATATGTCATACAGGAAAATAAAAACCTACCTTTGGGCACTTTCCGTCTATGAACATGTCGTAGGTGATGGTGAAGCCACACTTCTTATCCTTCACCTTGAAGATGTCCTTAACGCGGAGCTTGATGGAGTCGCTTGAGAAGTTGTCCACGGAGATGCGGAGACTATCCCTTCTGTCGCTGGTATACTCGTGCATGTACTTTGCGCGGTGTTGCAGAGGTTGGATTCGCCTGATGAACCAGCACATGGCTAGGTCCAAGCCGGTCAAACCCGTCTCTACAAACCATTCGATCCGCCTTATAGGGCGAGAAGCGTCGAGGTCGGAGGGAAGGGAGGCTTGGGATCTCCATGTGGAAACTTCAGCGGCGGCTCCATCCACGAAGTCCGGGTACGTTACTTCTCAGCCCACCAGAGGAATGTCGAGGCCGTAAAAGTACGTCCGCTGCCAATTCTTGCAGGACTCGTGGCCGACGATGTCGGGGAACCGCCGGCCAGGTCGAATCTTGAAGCTTATGGTGCCGCAGTTCCTAAGCTCCTCCTTACTATGTCCGGCTTCACGTTTGACGGTGAAGAAGTACACAAAAAGCTCTAACCTAGGCCTTATCCCTAGATATCCCTCGCAAAGTTCCGCGAAGTTGCTAAGCACTAAGATACTATTGGGGGAAAGGTTGTGGGGCTGGACCCTATAGTGATTTAAGACGGAGAGGAAGAAGTGGGAGATAGGCAGGGAAACACCGCGTACCAGCTCAGATTTTAGGTACACCTTTTATCCCGCTTGGGGAGAAGGTGTCACCTCGCCGGCCGGCGCCGCCCGCCAGGCAATCCCCTCCGTCGCGGGGAGGTAGACTTCAGCAACCATCTCTTGGATATCGCGGTCGGTGATGTCCGAGCCGCGCCAGTTGCCCTTGTGCGAATCTGGCTCCTCCTCCAGTGGCTCTAGCGCCACCAAATTTTGGTCGTCGCCGGTGGACTCGATCACCGCCGATGCGGGGATGACCAAGCCCTATGGGGGCACGACGACGGAGCTCGCCGGCTTCGTCACGGCTTCGTCACGGCTTCGTTCAACGCTGCCATTGATTGGGAGGTGCTGCTGCTAGCCATGGGGTGAAGGTTGGGTGCAACTGGTGCAGATGGAAGCTAGGGTTTGTTCGAGGTTTCTCGCGGAGAGCTCGGGGCGACACGTGGCTGGAGGAAGAAGTTGATGCGAGGAGAATGAGGTAAAAAGTGGAAAATTCCCCACGGTTACTATTTATCATCCTCAGCGTCAAGATTCGTGCAACTTGATCGGACGGTTTCCGCGTAGACAACATGTTCGTGAACGTGCGCGGAAATTTCGCCACGTCTCCAACCGTCGCCGCCAACGGTTCGTATCGCTCACGCGGGGAAATCGGATATGATTGCGTTCTCTGCATGTGTGAGTTACGAGGCGTCGCTGACCTAGGTCTACATCGTCCTAGCTGACATGGGTAGATGAGCCGTCACATCGAAGATTCCGACATAGACGGCTTCAATCTGACTATGGAAGAGTATAATGGAAGACTCAACATTTTTCCGGCTTACAAGTTAAAGACGGAGAAAGTTTTGCTGGGTTCTTTGGGAGGACTATAAGATATTGCTTGACGATTTGCCGACATTCAACTAGACGGAGCATTCACCTGAAGAGGCAAGACGGCGCAAGATCTCGGAGTTCTCCGGGGGCTACTGTTGGGGATATGGTATATGGGTATCCTCATAGCATGTCACTTATCCGGATAACCCGGGTGGCCCATAGTCGGTAGCATGGCCTATGGCCTGCTGGGCGGCCCAGTTAGATGGATCCAGAAGGGAGGCCCATGCCGGATAAAGGAAGGCTACGGTGGAGTCACCAACGTACCCGGAGCCTTGGAGTGCAAGATACACAAGACTAGTAATAGACGGTGTAGGACTCTGTAACCTGTCCGGCTAGGACTTTTCCCTATAACCCTAGGACCTGGCGACTATATAAGTTGGGCCTATGGAAGCCTTTAGGGCACAATCTCAGACGATAACTTTGACTTTCTAGTCACCTCGCACGGCGAACCAATCCCTGTAACTCGGCGTATTGCCCTTATAGTGATTTATAGCAGGAGTAGGATTCCGCCACCATTGTGGGATCTGAACCTGGGTAAGCTGTGTTACCTCGTACCCGTCAACCGTCCGCCTTCCCCCACGTCTCTAAACACGCACTGTGAGGACCCCTCCATGGCGTACTCGTCGGCAATACCACGACAGAGCTTCCCCCTTTTAAAAATCTTTTCATATAAGAACAGGTGCTATGATTGATCATAGGAATGGATATTTACCTGATATTGCACAAGTTACTGAAATGTGTTGTGGATGTGTTTAGATTTGATCAGCTAGATCTTCGTGCTCTTGGGCTTGAACTGCTCCACCTTGGTATGTTGTGGATCCTTCCTTCTTTCTAGCTACTGGCCTGCTCCTCCTCCTCTTGAGCAAGCTTATTATCCTGTCCTGATTTTCTTCTTGTTATATCTCTTGGATGGCTTTTAGGGAGCAACCATAGTTGGGTGTGGAGATGAAATCTGCTAGTGGTATGGTTGGTTGTTTAGCTAAGATCCAAAGCTAGAGTTATATATGATGTGGTCTTGTGTTTTGAGTTGATTTAGCTTGTGCTATCCTGGGAGAGAATGAATGTGTGAGCAGCACCTCTCCTAGTAGTGGCTATAGTTGCTCTTTCTATATTGGTCCCTTCCCTTGCTTAATCGACAGCACATCACATGCAGCTGTGTGTGTGTAAGATGCCTGCCTGTTCCAGGGGTTTTGTCCCATTGCCAGATATTTCCTAGTCTGGAAGCTGATCCCTTGTGGATGTGCTCGGCTGGTTTGAATATCTTCTCTTTTGCCACTTACCTGCCCTTGGTCAAACTTGCCCCTGTACCAGCCTATGATGCACTAGTCTGAGGCAATATTCCAGAATAAGAACAGATACTACTCGTTGCCCCCTTTTTAAAGAAATACTCAATGATGTGTTTAGCAATGCATCACATTGCCAGACTAAGAGTAGCATTCATCTCAAACAATTCTCTTTATTTTATTTTGTTTTGTTATCTTTTGTGCTGTTTTGCAGGGACAAAGGAATAAGAAGAAAAGAAGATACCAGAGATGAATTGGGAAATTGAGTTTAGAAATAGTTTTAGGGTTTTACTTTATTCTTTTGTAATTTACCCTTTTATTTATTTTGGGTGAGGTGGGAAGCATTGTAATAAAGAAATTATTTTTATTCTTAGTAAGTGTAATTTTCTTTATCCATTTTGTAAACTTTGGATTATTCTAATTGTAATAAAGTAAATGCTTTATTTTATTTCATTTCTAAAATTGTTGTACCTCTTATACACTTGTATTATTAAATATTATGTAATATTTATTGCTTTTAAAATAATAATTCCAAATTATTGTATAATTCAAATGTATGGTGAATATGATGATATCTATTTGTTTGTTCAAGAATTTACCATTTCAATTCTATTGTTAATTATTTTCAATTTACTTTTGAATTCAAATAAAGTATTTGAATATTCAACTTAAATTGTTTTCCCTCAAACATGAACATTCAGTAGAAGTCATGTCAAAATCCGTCGCACTTGCTCTAGTGTTTCCTTTAGAACAAGAGAGACCTCGATCCCTCTATAGGTCTTTTTGTTTTGCGCGAAAATTCTCCGGATTTTCTCATGCATGAATGCAATGCTCAAACCTGTGTCCTCTATAATTCTAGGTGCTAATCCTAGGATGTTACAGACTCTCCCCCTTAAAATAAACTTCGTCCTCGAAGTTCGTAAACTCTCACGTTTCAGAGTAAGGAATTTACTTATATTGGGTACTGCATTTCTCCATTTCATGGTAACCTCAAATGGAAATAATGGTAGTATTCCATATCCAGATCCTTTTCTTGAATTCCTACCATACTTGGCAATCTTCAATCTTGTTGTCTCCAATACTCCAAAGTTCCTTTTACTTTACTTCCTTAGGGATATGTCCTTGTTATAAACTCCTTTTAATTGGGGTCTCATATTTAGTTCATTTCCTTAATTCGGTATCCTAATCCAACTCCTTTACTTGATCATTAAACCTCCTTGCTTATACTATACAAGGTTTAGGAAGTCTCACTAACATAGGATTTTAACTCCATTAAACAATAACTAAAATCAAAAGACTAACTTTTGATTTGTGATAATATGGTTTATATTGGTAGTCCTTCGAAAAATTGGATTTGAACTCATTTAGTTCATACCCATAGGAATTTCCTTGTTTCTCTATACATGTCTAATTTGATGTGATTATTCACTCTTAAAGATCACTTAAGAGTTGTTTCCTCTTAGGATTAGTTCGTTAGAATTAATCTATTCTATTTCCTTCAAGCTTTTACCTTAGCAGGCTTTAGATAATCTTTTGTTATTATCTTAAGTACTTTTATAATAATGACTTTCTTTTAACCTTATGAAAAAAAGGCTTACTGTTGTTGCAGGTTAGTCCTTCTTCTCCAACCTTTATTTGGAAAGTTAGATAATGATACTTTCATTTCTAATGTTTACTCTCCCCCTTAGGGTTTACTAATAGTCTTTAAATTGTCTATATAGTATTTATTGGCTTTATAACTAGAATGTTGGTCTCTATTCAGCTTATCCTTTACCTAATTATAGTCTTATGAAAGATTGTGCGGTGCATCCACACAATTGTGGATTTCCAAAACAAATCTTTTAGCATTATTTGTCTTACTTACTATTGGACATTTTTGCTTTGATAAGTTTGACTTCGCGAAGAGTCTCGAAAGACGGTCGCTTTAATGTTTATACTCCTTCATGTCTTTCTTAACTTAGGCCAAATTTTATGCTCTTTATGCAACTTCTACGAAGATCTGGTTAACTATGTCAACCAACACCAGTTGCGTACAAGATACCAACTGTGGATCAGTACTAGCTGCGGACTATCCTAGGGTGTATGTATTACCCTATGGTTTCCGACATACCTCTGGCATTCTCTCTGAATTGTCAGAGCTTGAATACCATTTTGGTTCCAAAGCTACTTCTTGGTATCTATTCATGATACTTCCATGAACTTGTATAATTACTCCATTGATTTCTTAGCAAAATTACCTATTTTGATTGAACCTTAAGTTCATCACTTCTTGTTGCTCCATGTATTTTCTACACTAGACTTTCTTCTTATTACTGGCTAAGAATAACCTGAGATTGATCCATCCTCCAAATTGAGTTGATACTCCTTACACTTGGTTTCATTCTTCATGTAAGTCTTCATCTTGGTCTTTGAAAATCGTCACTCCCTTACATGAATTTCCGTTCCTATCTAGGTCTATAACATCAAGTAATAACTAGATGTTGCAACATGCATTTGCACACCAAGTCAAACTTTATGTACAGATCTAGTCAATCAAGAAGATCCAAGAAAAACAAATAAATCCAAATGTGGTACATATAACACACAATATTCTAAGCCTAGAATATAGTAGTTGAGTATAATATCTCTAGAATTCCGGCTTAGTTGTGTAGTATATGACACCTCCTCATATAGGTTTACATTGTGATACTTAGCACATAGGATCAAACTATTCTTTGCCTCATAATTTACCCAATTGCTCAGCTGCAGTAGGATACTTTTTAAGCAAAGTTGCCTCAATTTGGTTTCGACTAACCTTGTGTATCGCTTTTAGAACGACTAACTATATTCAACCTTTCTTTATTAGCCAACTAACCTCCCATGATCTCTCCAAACGACTAATCAGATTCTATTTGCTAACTTAAACCAAAGCTTATTAGAAATTTTCTAATACCTATGAATTCTATCATAGTTCTACTATGCTATCTCCTTACTCTACTACAAGATAATTTACTAATTTATTTATCATTTTTACACCTACATCATGGTTTCAGAGCTAATCTCACCATGATCTTATTATGTTCTACCTATTCATCATGATTTAAGAACTAATCTCACCCTGATGACTTTACTTCTCATAGTATGATCATTGATCTTTGACATAATTTCACTCCTTCATGTAGAATTCTTAAATGAATACCACATGATTTACTAGGCAATACAACTATACATACTCTAATGGTCTTCATTATGTTGCCTTTGGTTATCAACTGACACTAAGATTTTACTATTCTTACTTAAGTTCTAGGATTAGGCTACACCATTAAAACTACTTTCACTAATATCTTACACTTGATCCGAATTTACTATGACCAATTAGCTTTCCTAAAGTATCTTGGTGGTTTATGTCTCCTTCGGAAGACACTAAAGAGTACTATACTTGAGAAAAGATAAATAATTACTCCTAAGAAAGAATGACTTAAGCATGTGACTTATGTGTGACAAGGTTATCCTCAAGTGGATACTCATCACAAGTCATAAGAACATTTGGTTTAGATAAGATGGCTTCTATAGTCACTATCCAACCTACAGATCTGCCTAAAAGGGTTTAATCCAAAGGTCAAAGCATATGCTCTGATACCAACTGCGGTGACCCAGCATACCACTGCATGATGTAGTACACTATAGTCGTTGACATAACACCAATGAAACACCGTTCACTAGTATTACACCCCTTAGAGTAGTACAACAGAAACATAGCAGGTCCAAGACATGACTATAGGTTACAACTCAACTCTTTACACAAGATCCAGAGAACACTCTAGGTTAAAGAGAGAGAAAGAAACTTCTACAAAGAAGAATCAGGAATAAATAACTAATAGCTACCATACTAATAAAACTAATAGCTGAACTACTAGGCTTGCATTCCTGCTATTGCAATATTCTACAGAAGTAGGTTCTATGGTTAGAAATTCTATTCTTATCTACTCAGCAACTTCGTCTTCACTTGAGTTGATGTATATGTTGACTTTCTTGACTTCATTGAAGAGCGTTAGCTTTTGATGATGATTCCTGGAGCATAACTTGATGTAGACGTTGTCTGTACTAGCTTTAGAACCTAGCAAGGGTTAAGAAGATACTTTGAGTACGAGCGTACTCAGCAAGTCCACTAGAAAAGGAGTGTTTGATGCACTATATCTACAGCCACAGACCATAGGTCGTAGGCAATGCAAGTTTTCGTAAAAATTTCTTCAAAGATTAATTTTATTCTAAAAAGCTATGCCCGTCAGCCTTCACGGGTTTACCAGAACCTTCATGGGGTTCCTTTCCTGCCGCGTTCGCAGCTCCTTCCCGGAACAGGGAGTAACAAGTTACAGTTCTTACACCCTATAGAGGTGCGTCACGTTACCCATGAGAGACCTTAGGTTTTGTTGCACGGCCGGGAGTATGTCCCCGTTCAAACTTCCTTGGTTTGAGGCCCAACCTAAGATCCAAGCCAATCACTGCCTTCTCCGCGACCCCGCATGTCTCCTTGGTGTACACCATGCCCACCTATTGAATTACGAAAATGGTTTGTACAGACCGTTCAGATGCCGGAACTATCGTGGGATGTTGAGGGCTCCCACCCATATGCTGCATATCCTCTACGAATTACCATAAATAATATGCACGCTACGAGTGATAACATCCACGACCCGCACATCCAGCTCCATGCGAGAGGGAAAATATACAGCTGACTTCTTCGTCCCATTCCAAATCTCATGGTCAACGCGTAATATACGACGCAAGAATCACTGGCGACATTGGTTGTTAAGTCCTAGGTAATATGTTCCTTTACCACCGGAACTCTTATAGTAGGTTATTACCTCATGGTAAATAACCTATAATCACATTATTATGAAAATAGTGTTTTCTGACCTTTTTCAAATGCAGGTGATGACAACACTGGATTTGTAAAATACTTTACAGAAAATAATCGAAGGACATGATCAAGTGTGAACTTGCCTTTTGTGATTGCAAGATTATGCACTCACAGTCTTTGAGACGACATAAGATCCAATATCTGAAATCTGCATCATTCGTCCGGTAAGGACTAATGTTTAAAGAAGCATTATGCAGTTATGCATAAGCAATGCTATGCATTTTTGTAAAACTCCCAAATTGAATCCCCAATACTTTGAGTGAAGTGAATTCAAGTGATTCTTTTCAGAGTTGGTTTATCTTCAAATTTTACTTTATAAGTAATGACCTTTATAAGGAACTAAGTGTTAACAATCCAAAATATGTAAGTAAAGTATAAGATGATGTGATTATGGTGAATTGTCATGTGGTGACTATGATAAAAGTCCTTGGGATTGATTTGTTAAGAGTTGAAGGACTTATTATAAGATTGTTATTTGAAGTGGCAAAAAAAGAATAACATTTGACGAAAAGATTTACTTCTTAAGGTTTAAACAACCCTGATAGCTTTTAGAATATGATGGATAGAATGTGATTGATGTTGTTTATGCTTGCTTGAATAGTCTGGACTTGAGATGCATTATGTCTTGATTGAAAATAGACCAAAGTTAACTATAAAAACATAAGTAGTTTATTATACATGATGTTTATAAGCTTTTGAGACTAAAGTTAACTTTAAAAGGTTAAGTAAACTTAAAATGTAATATATTTTAATTCTTCCCAAATTTTAGATTTATGATAGGTATAACTAAGGTGTGGAATTATTCACTTTATATTTAAGTGAATGATTAGATTAAATTTGTTTTGCTATTATGAAAGGAATATATATTTATTTAACAGGGTCATAATTAGTTGATCTTAGTAATTTGTTTAGAATTTAAAGTTATGTTAATAGTGGTTAAGATATAATGATTATTCTCCATATTATATAAATGGGTGATACCTATTGTTTATTTAAAAGGATTCTTAATAGGATTTTTTAAAAGAATATTTTAAAGTTGAAAGTTATACTTAAGTTTGATTATGAATTCAAGTTATGGGTTTGGAATTAGTACCAAGATACTAATTACTCAAGGTTTTATAAGAATTGTAATTATTTCTTACTTAAGAATTGTTTTAAAGAATTCACAAAATAGATATTAGGTAAGGCTTTATTATTTAAAATATTAAAGACTTTCCTAATAGTATATTTAGTGTAATATATTTATTCAAGACCTTAAAATGAATTTTATTTATTTTTAAGTATTATCTTTATTTTTATAAAATTCATCAAAGAATTAAGTGTCTTTAATTATTTGATTTATATTCTATTTGTAAAAACTCTAAGTTAGTATTTTTATAAAATAGTAAAGTTATTTTTATACACAAAAATGATTTTTATTAAATTTTAGGAGTTTTTCTTATTTTATGAATTTTTACTTAATATTTAATAGTGTTTAATCTTTATTTGCATTTTATTAACTTAAATAAGTAAAGTTATATTTTTCTTAGGTGGATATTATTTTTGTGATAATTTTAATATATTAAATATATTTTTATGATTTTTCTATATTTTTCTAGGGTATAATTTATGTTCAGGGGTAGTTTGGTCATTTAGTGATTTGATAAATATTTTATTTTCTTATTTATTTTTCTTTGGAATTAGGCCAGGTTTACCAATGGGCCCATTTGGACCCAATCTGGCCCATCTGGCTCAGGGTGAAACCCCACCCCGGCCTGTCTCCCTCATCCACCCCTCTTACACCTTGCTGTATTTTTGTGATGTTCTCATGGTGATTCGGGGTGGTTTGGTGCGGTGGTGGTGGTGATATGATGGTGGTGAAGTTGGGTTCATTCTCTTCTAGTCCGATGTCGGTGGGACGGCAGTAGGTGCAACCCCGACGTCGGAACTACGGTGGCCGTGGTGGTGTTGATGGGGTTTGAAGACTTCCTCGGGTTAGTATCACTCTGTCCGCGCGGGCACTGCCCCGCCACGCCGTGGTGAATGCTTCTCGGGCGCCAGGTACACTCTCTCTGTCTCACATCTACTTCTCCCTTTGTTTATCTCTCTCTGCTTAGTATCACCTGTTGAATGTTGTTCAAAACCAGTGGTATGGGATCACTTGTTAATACAGTAGAAAATCTGTGGCTATGTGCTGCAATGAGCTTCAGTTGGAGGAAGGTTTATTTATTCTTGGCATGAGATGATCTACAGGTGTTTTCTTAAATTGATTTGATACAAAGTTCTTTCTTGAACTACTTGTTCACTTCTATAATTGAAGGATTTAGTGATAAAACCCTAATCATTGGTACCGTTGTTTATCTGAATCTTTGATTCAGTGCATTGCTGAACTGAAGCTATGTTTCATGGTTTGCTGGAACAAATGATATTATATGATCTTTGCCGATGGTATTTTTAATTTAGACTATTAATCTTAGTGCTGGAGGTTTACTTAAGCATTCATATGCCTGAGCCTATGTTTATAAAGAAAATTTATAAGGAAATGATCCCATGATCATTAATTTGGGAATGAGAAGGATATAGTTATAGTGACCCCTCCTAACCTCCTAGAATTTATTCTAGTATCAGGTTAGTTGTGTTGGTTGCTTTAACTTGTCATACTCCTGGTTTCTATGGTTTATCACTTGATGAAGTGAAGTGTATATTTTTTACAACAACACATATGTAAGATTTGATTCCTAGTTTGGTGGCTAGGGAGATGATTAGATTCATTTGATTGATCTCTGCTGCATAATGAAATGAGTATAGTGTCTGGCTCTAGTGACATCTAATGCACTGGTTGTTGTTGTGGTGACGCTACCTGGAGTGTGCACAGCAGCAGCTGGGTAGCATGGCTTACTGTTGTGTTACAGCTGACTGGAAATATTTCCTAGGCCAAGGATGCATAGACTGAGGCTGTAAGCACATGATATCTTATGTAAAGAAGGTGACCTTATCAATGATTCCTAAACTATTTGTCTAGGAAGATGATTTATGTGGTATTTGTCTTGCTTGCAGATGAGCTTAAAATCTGTCTTTTCATGATGAGATGATTTAGTTAATTATAGTGGCCTTATTAGTTATGAGATTGCTACTGTGGGACCATATTAACGGGTGCACAATAGCATGTCCATAATGAATATGATCTGCTACTACTTTGACTAATGTAACTTGTCAAAGGTCATTTGTTCTTGATGATTTATGTGTGTAACCAGTTCTAGCCTATGATGCAAAGGCTGAGGCACAAGATTTAAATAATAACAGATGCTTGAGTGCTCCAAAGCTCTATGATGAGCCTTGCATAGCATTTCTATGCAAGATTGAGAGCTTTCCCCTTTTAAAAATCTTTTCATATAAGATCAGATGCTATGATTGATCATAGGAATGGATATTTACATGATACTACACAAGTTAATGAAATATGTTGTGGATGTGTTTAGATTTGATCAGCTAGATCTTCTTGCTCTTGGGCTTGAATTGCTCCACCTTGGTATGTTGTGGATCCATCCTTCTTCCTAGCTACTGGCCTGCTCCTCCTCCTCTTGAGCTAGCTTATTATCCTGTCTTGATTTTCTTCTTGTTCTAGCTCTTGGATGGCTTTTAGGGAGCAACCAGAGTTGGGGTGTGGAGATGAAATCTGGATAGTGGTATGGTTGGTTGTTTAGCTGAGATCCAATATATGTGATGTGGTCTTGTGTTTTGAGTTGATTTAGCTTGTGTTGTCCTAGGAGAGAATGAATGTGTGAGCATCACCTGTCCTAGTAGTGGCTGCAGTTGCTCTTTCTATATTGGTCCCTTCCCTTGCTTAATCGACAACACATCACATGCAGCTGTGTGTGTAAGCTGCGTGCATGTTCCAGGGGTTTTGTCCCATTGCCAGATATTTCCTAGTCTGGAAGCTGATCCCTTGTGGATGTGCTCGGCTGGTTTGAATATCTTCTCTTTTGCCACTTACCTGTCCTTGGTGAAACTTGCCCCTGTACCAGTCTATGATGCACTAGTCTGAGGCAATATTCCAGAATAAGAACATATACTACTCTTTGGCCCCTTTTAAAAGAAATACTCAATGATGTGTTCATCAATGCATCACATTGCCAGACTAAGAGTAGCATTCATCTCAAACAATTCTCTTTATTTTATTCTTTTTATTTTGTTGTGTTATCTTTTGTGCTGTTTTGCAGGGACAAAGGAATAAGAAGAAAAGAAGATACCAGAGATGAATTAGGAAATTGAGTTTAGAAATAGTTTTAGGGTTTTACTTTATTCTATTGTAATTTACCCTTTTATTTATTTTGGGTGAGGTGGGAAGCATTGTAATTTCAATATAATTGTAATAAAGAAATTATTTTTATCCTTAGTACTTGTAATTTTCTTTATCCATTTTGTAAACTTTGGATTATTCTAATTGTAATAAAGTAAATGCTTTATTTTATTTCATTTCTAAATTGTACTAGTTACTAATTGTTGTACCTCTTATACACTTGTATTATTAAATATTATGTAATATTTATTGTTTTTGAAATAATATTTCCAAATTATTGTATAATTCAAATGTATGGTGAATATGATGATATCTATTTGTTTGTTCAAGAATTTACCATTTCAATTCTATTGTTAATTCTTTTCAATTTACTTTTGAATTCAAATAAAGTATTTGAATATTCAACTTAAATTGTTTTCCCTCAAACATGAACATTCAGTAGAAGTCATGTCAAAATCCGTCGCACTTGCTCTAGTGTTTCCTTTAGAACAAGAGCGACCTCGATCCCTCTATAGGTCTTTTTGTTTTGCGCGAAAATTCTCCGGATTTTCTCATGCATGAATGCAATGCTCAAACCTGTGTCCTTTATAATTCTAGGTGCTAATCCTGGGATGTTACACGTGGCGATCGCGCGGAGGTGGATCTCGAGATTCCAGGAGCGTGTAGACACGACAGCAGCTTCCAAGTGATGGTTCAGTTTGGCCGCCGCTATCTCCGGCCATAGGGTTGGCCCTGCTGTGCTTGGCCTAGGTACTGGCTCGAGCCTTTTCGTCGTCCTTGGCTAGGCGTGGCGGTGAGCGGCACCCTTCCCCAAGTGGTTTCATCCCCAATGGAGGCACTTCATCGGCGGAGGTTCAAGACTTGATCGCGTTTCTACGCGTAATTGTGGGGTGTTCTTTGTAAAATTAAGGCCTCAATTGTAGGTTTTATCTTTCTCATGATCCTTAATGTAATTGTACTCTCACCACCGATTTAGTGAAACATCCTCTAGGTCCTTCGGAACCTTTCTCGTTAAAAAAAAGAGACCAACCACCCGATCACAACGAGCAAGAAGGGCACGAGTGTTTCCCACCATTTTCCCAATGAAACCCTACTAGTAGTACATCATTCCTTTCCCACTAGTTTTGCTAGCGAATTGACATGTGATCGAATGCGATCATTATTTTTGGTTAAAAGAAGAATCGTGCAACATAGTCATGTTTCAACAAAATGTTGATCCTTGTTTCGCCTCTCGATTAGTGACAAGCCCAAGCGGTGTGTTGCAATGGGAGTGGGGACTTTGTTGATAATGAAACCACCATACAACTCACCATAGAAACAAAAGTCATCAATCTTTGAAGGCGTGTTTCCAATTTAAACCTTTGAATCTTGGCTTATGTTCATGGCTAGGGAAATGAAGTGATACATGGTACATTGTGGTTCTACAACGAAGTTAAGGAAATGCACGGTGGCATGAGGACGGTCGGTGGTACTCCTACAAAAGTACTACTTGTGTGCGCCAACATTCATTGGACGGACCTATACAGACCCCTTCACGTTTGGGAAATGATACTATGCCCCGGGGGATACGCGCGTCTCATCCCCCGGTGCGTGGCTGTCGTGGCCAGCATTGAAAAGACACGAACGTGGACCGTGGACCCCACGACATGATGTGTCATCTTTTCTTTTGAACAGGGGGAGGGTCCCGAAGGATCCCGAAGTTGCATTCAATAAAACTTCGGTGGGTACAAATTGTAATCAGGGCCTCGGAAGAAAAAAGCAATTACACCACAGCCCTGGACTTTTACAGAAAGGACCCTAGAAGAGAACACAGAAATGCAAACCAATCCTAGGTCCTATCCACTTGGGACGAGACTCCACCGCCGGCCACCATGACATCGCCGGGGACGCACCACTTGGCGACAAAACGATGCAGGATTCCGGCGAGAAGCTTCAGAGAAGGCCTCCCTAGATGGCACTTCGGCCTAGAGGTTGAAGAACCTGCAGCGCATCCAGCACCAAAGGACGGAGTGGTTCCATTTGCCTTGGATAACAACAACAAAGATTTGTTGCCGTTTGTGACCTCCGCATGAAGAAGCATCCGAAATTCCCCAACGCCTTCCAGATCGACACCACCGCTACGTATCGATTCCTTTCCCCATCTCCATGACCGGCTAGAGGAAGCTTCACCATAGCAGAGCTCCAAATCGAGAGGGTAAGGCGCTTATTGACAGAGCCCGCCCAAGCTAACTCTTCGATGTCCTTTCATCATGGAAGCACAATAGAAGAACAAGAGGACGACCACCTGGTGACGCGCCAGATCACCAGGAGGGAAGAGCTTGACATACCATCCTTATTGATGGAGATCCCTATGCTTCTACACCCCTCCAACCGTCACTCCTGCCACCAGAGCACCAAGACAGGGAGGAAGAAGAGCAGGCTGACCCAGATCCGGCGGCCAAGATCTGAATCTCTACTCCTGTTGGGGATATGCTATATGGGTATCCTCATAGCATGTCTCTTATCCGACTAACCAGGGTGGTCCATAGTCGGTAGAATGGCCTATGGTCTGCTGGGCGGCCCAGTTAGGTGGATCAAGAAGGGAGGCCCATGCCGGATAAAGGAAGGCTACGGTGGAGTCACCAGCGTACCCGGAGCCTTGGAGTACAAGATACACAAGACTAGTGATAGACGGTGTAGGACTCTGTAACCTGTCCGGCTAGGACTTTTCCCTATAAACCCATGATCTGACGACTATATAAGTCGGACATGTGGATCCTTTAGGGCACAATATCAGACAATAACTTAGGCTCTCTAGTCACCTTGCACAGCGAACCTAATCTCTGTAACTCGACGTATTGCCATTATAGTGATTTATAGCAGGAGTAGGATTCCGCCACCGTCGTGGGATCTGAACCTGGGTAAGCTGTGGTACCTCGTACCCGTCAACCGTCCGCCTTACCCCACGTCTCTAAACACGCACTGTGAGGACCCCTCCATGGCGTACTCGCCGGATATACCACGACAGTTGGCGCCCACCGTGGGGCAAGAGGCGCTTCAGGCTCTTCAACGGGCGAGGACCAAGATCTTCGCGAGAATCGGCGAGACCGTAGCCATCGGTCGCGTTCTCTTCTCCGGCAATGTTCCGATCGTCCCCCCGACGAGTTCTGGATCCCGGCGAAGACGAACCCTACGCGGTGCTCGATCGTTCCTATCGGAGACATCCACCTCTTCATCGGTGAAACCGACTCGGGCACTAGTTCACTGGGAGTCAGAGGAGCATCAATACCCGCACGGACCGCCTACGGGCAGGATATGTTCACGGAAGGATCGATGAGGGATCTCTCTTCGGAGTTTGCCGGCAAAGATCGGAAAAATTCAAGGCCCACCCAAACCGCCCCTGTGCAGGATATAAAGGTGGAAGATCACTGCAAATCCGCCGGTTTCGCCCGTGCGTCTAGACAGCAGAGATCCAAGTTCGTCGGTGTGGTTACCATCTTCGATCTGGCGCGCTGCGTTCAGAGAGAGGGCGAAAACCCCCGCGACTACCTCGCCAGATGGCTCCGTATACGAGCCGACCTGGCGAATTACCCCAATGATGATGCCATCTATCACTTTGTGGAAGGACTGGATCACGACACGCTTCTCCGACATTCTCTAAGACGGCAACAGGCGTCAGGACGCCTCACCTTCGAAGGCATGGTGAACACCCTCAACAACTACGCGGAGGCTGAAGCAGCAGCTCAGACAGCGCTAGCGCTCATCGACGGAGCACCTCCGATTCAGCCACCACCACCGCCTCCGGCCGCCATCGTCGCAGCAGCACCGCCGCCCGCAGTCATCGTCGAGGCCGTTGCACCTCCACCGCCCGTCATCGAGGAAGTCCTGGCACCCTCCGACTCTGTCGTTGACGCACTTTATGCTGATTTCAGTGCAGATTCCGAGGAAATAGACTTCAGTCCAGAAGAGCTAGATTCCGCTATGCAGGAGATGGAGGAGGAGTACTCGCGCGACGAACAAGCTAATACACCGTCATGTCCCGAGGGGTGTTCGTCACCATTGGGACAGCGATGGACGAATATCAGCCCGGGCAAGCTCCTCCTACGATGTTGGATAAGGGGAAGGGGCCACTTATTGCTGCCGACGATGACCGCGCAAAAGTCATGCCTCCTCCGCCTAAACCAGTACAGTAGCCGTAGGAACTCGACACCGGTCCGAGCAACAACAACACCGCAAACTTGCCGCCTCCAGCATCTACGTCGGCAGCAGCACATGTTACCCCAGCTGATAGGGTGATGTACGGCAACCTCCTCGTCGAGCCACTAACTGTTGATCATATCCAGAACGTGACCCAGCTTGACGAGAAGCGTCAGCAACTACTGGAGGAAGCGCAAGCCATCGCGGAGCAAGGCGCTAAACTAGATCGAGATCTGGTCAACGCGCAGAAATCCATAGAGAAAGCTAGAGCAATGGAGGCCGAGTACAAGACTCTGCTGCAGTAGCAGAAGGCTAAGAAAGCTCCGGCTCGCGTTATCAACGATCCTGGTGTACGACGCAACCTAGGATGGCCAAGCCATACATTGACAGTGAAGGCAAGCAGGTGATGCCCACTCCACTCCTCAACCTCGCCGTCGCCAAGACCCTTCTGGAGCAGGATAGATCACCCGCGGTAGTGGAACATGTCTATGTATTAGTGTCCAAGGCGGAAAAGCAGCAGGAAAAGGCCACCTCTCAGAGGCTTGAGTCTGACCCAACGCTCTGCCGATCTAGCCAGCACAAACCGCCAAGGGACAGATCTCCTCAGGATGTCGGATCACGGACGGGTTCATCAGAACGAAGACAGAGGGATGCGCGCAACAGGAAGGATGCTATCCCCATATCCTCTGACCACGGAGAAAGAGCCCAACCCCGCCGCCCATCGCCACCGCCCCGATCCCCCCGACGTCACGAAGACTACAAAGCTCACCATCGTACGGATATTCCCCCACCAAGGCAGTGTGGCATCGTCATCCGCGACAACGCGGAGCAGACCCGCCATGATGGAAAGCACAACGAAGGACACAAGAGCAGGTCGCGCCATGACCCTCCACGTCCGACAAGCAACCGTGACAAGCGTGAGGCATCACAGGAGGGTAACAGCAAAACGGCTAACCCACTGCCACCTCCGCCTCCGTCGCCACCAAGCATTCACCATGGCGGAGGGGACCCGCGTTGTTCACGCAGCCCATCCCCTGTTGACAAAAAGAAAAAGAACCCGGAACCATACGATGCATGTTCGCGGATCGATAAGATCCACGAGGCCCGGGAAGGACCATACCTGGGACCACGTTGCTTTGGACCTAGAATACGGTCCGCAACTTACCCCAAAGATTTCCGGATTGACAAGACCATCAAACCCTATGATGGCACAGCCAAACCTGCCACATGGTTGCAGGACTACGGCAACGCGGTGGAGATTGCCGGAGGCAACCCCAACGTCGTCGTCAAGTACCTCCCGTTAATGTTGGCGGGCACGGCCCGTCAATGGATCGATGACTTGCCGGAGAAATCTATCTACAACTGGCTGGACATGCAAGAAGCATTCACCAAGAACTTTGAGGGTACATACAAGCGTCCCTGCACTATGGGCGATCTACAGCGGTGCGTGCAGGAGAAAGACGAGACATCTCGCGCCTACCTCTCCTGCTGGTTGGACATGAAGAATTCCTGCGCAGGAGTGCACGCACAGACCGCCATGGCCGCCTTCATCGATGGGTTGGAAAGGGGCACGTTGCTCCGACATAAGCTAAAGCGCTTGCAGGACAATCATCAGCTTGACTTGAATCAGATGATTCAGTTAGCTAGTGAGTTCGCAGCTGCCGCCGACGACGCTCGTGGCTCCTTGCCGGCAACGACCGTTCCAACCCAGGCTCGAAGGAACAGCAGTACAAAGCGGAAAACCGCTCCAGAAGAAAAGCAATCTACCGACATGGTCGGTATGACTTTCGCAGGATGAGGAGATGGTGGACAACGTGGACGAGGAAGGGGAGCAGGCCGTGGGCAGCAGCGAGGAAGTGAAACCAACTCGGCGCCGCTCCGTGTTCCCCAAACCTACGAAGAGTACCGCGATATGCCGTGCCTCGTACACCTCGACGGCAACGGCAAGGCCACCCATACCAATCGACACTGCAAGTTCGTCAACGACCTCAAGGAAGACCCGGAGTCCGGCTACAAACGAAGTCGGAAGAACAGACCACGAGGCAAGGGCAAGGGGAAGAAGAAGGAGGAGGAGTCCAAGGATTCAAGTAACATGGACGAGGACGTTGACCCCAAGCACGCCGCCAAGAGAGACGACAAGGGCAATAACCCCTTCGCAAAGAAGGCTCCAGTCTACCACACTTTCCTTGGCACCCCCGCCGTCCGACAACAGAAGACCTCTTTAAGGATCCTGATGGCTACTCTCCCCCCAGTTCCTCGATACCTGCGCTAGTCGGAGGTTCCAATCACTTGGGACAGGACGGACCACCCAGACCTTGTGCCCACGGAGAACCAGTATGCCATGGTTATCAACCCATTGATTGACGCCGTGGAGTTCACCAAGTGCATGGTGGATAGTGGAAGCAGCATCAACATCATGTACCTGGATACACTGCAGAAGATGAACTTGACGGAGGCAAACCTAAGGCAGACTAACACCGTATTCCACGGCGTAGTTCCTGGACGGGAGGCTCGGTCCCTTGAGTGCATCACACTTCAGGTAGCCTTTGGCGACGTTAATAATTACCGCCAAGAGCGCATGACCTTCGAGGTGGTCCCCTTCAAGAGCATGTACCACGTCATATTCGTCCGCGACATATTCCACACGTTCATGGCCAAGCCATGCTTCGTCTACAACAAGCTCAAGATACCCGGACCAAACGGTGTCATCACCATATCCGGAAGCTTTACCAAGGCAAGGGACTTCGAGATCAATGAAGCAGCCGTTGCAGAAGCTGTCCTCTACAACGAAGAATTCAAGGAGATCCAGAGAAAGGTCGATGACTCAGAGATGCCCGCGTCGAAGAAGAAAATCTCCGACTCCGCTCCTGCGTTCAAGGCCGCCATCGAGACCAAGCCGGTGGAACTTGTGGTAGGCGATGCCTCCAAGACTGTTGCCATTGGGACGAACCTGGATCCCAAATAGGAAAGCGCGCTCGTCGAGTTCCTCCGTGAGAATAGGGATATCTTTGCCAGGCAACCTGCCGACATGAAAGGTGTACCTAGGGAACTTGCCGAGCACAGCTTAAACATAGATCCAAAATGTAAACCAGTGAAACAACCTCTACGACGCTTCGGAGATGAGAAGAGACGCGCCATTGGAAAAGAGATAGCTAGGTTACTTAAGGCCGGTTTTATCCGAGAATTCCTTCACACCCGATGGGTGGCCAATCCTGTACTTGTCCCCAAAAAGGGAACCAATGAATTAAGAATGTGCGTTGATTACACTGGCTTGAACAAAGCATGTCCCAAAGATCCGTTTGCTTTGCCTCGCATTGACCAAGTCATTGACTCGACGGCTGGCTCGGAACTTTTGTGTTTTCTCGATGCATACTCAGGATACCACCAAATCAAGATGAGGAAGTCGGACCAATTGGCCACTTCGTTCACTACCCCATACGACACGTTTTGCTATGTCACGATGCCCTTTGGGCTGAAAAACACAGGTGCTACCTACCAGCGGACAATGAAACGTTGCCTTCATGATCAAATTGGTCGGAACGTTCACGCCTACGTGGACGATATTGCGGTGATGTCTAAAAAATCAAACGTCTTAAGCTTTGACTTAAAAGAAACCTTTGATAATCTTCGGAAATACAACATGATGCTCAACCCCAGGAAGTGCGTATTCGGGGTTCCAGCCGGCAAATTGTTGGGCTTCATCGTTTCCCAGCGTGGAATCGAGGTCAACCCGGAGAAAATCAAGGCCATCCTAAATATAAATCGTCCGACATGCCTCAAGGGCATCCAATGACTAACAGGTTGTGTTGCAGCAGTTAGTCGGTTCGTCAGCCGACTTGGAGAGAAGGCTCTGCCGTTGTACAAGTTGCTGAAGAAGGCGGAAAAATTCACATGGACGGACGAGGCAGATGCAGCATTGAATCTGCTCAAGGAGATTCTTTCCTCAGCGCCCATCCTTGCAGCACCCGAGCCTGGAGAGCCCGTGTTAATTTACATGGCGGCAACCAACCGGGTTATCAGCATCGTCGCCGTGGTAGAGCGGAAGGAACCAGGCTATGAGCACGGAGTGCAACGACCAGTTTACTATGTAAGCGAGGTCTTGACGGAGTCCAAGCAACGTTACCCGCACTACCAAAAAATAGCTTATGGAGTATTCCTCGCTTCGCGGAAGCTGAGGCATTACTTTCAGGAGCATCCAATCACATTAGTGAGCAAGACTCCACTGTCTGACATCATCAACAACAGCGACGCTACAGGAATGGTTGCGAAGTGGGGCATCGAACTTGCCGCCTTCGAGATCACCTACAAGAGACGCGACGCTATCAAGTCACAAGCCTTGGCGGATTTTATCGCAGATTGGACGGAGATGCCAGATGCCACTCCGTTGCCGGAACCAGAATACTGGGTGATGCACTTTGACGGATCAAAGTTGCTCAACGGCTCGAGGGCTGGTGTATTGCTACAGTCACCAAAAGGAGACAAGCTACACTACGTTCTGCAGATCCACTTCGAGGCTACAAACAACATGGCGGAGTATGAAGCACTCATTCACGGACTACGTGTAGCCAAGGATATTGGCATCAAGCGCATAGTTTGCTGTGGAGATTCCGACTTGGTTGCCCAGCAAGTGGCTGGCACCTGGAATGCGTGGAACCCTATGATGGCGGCATATCGAGACAAAGTGGACGAGATAGACAAGAGCTTCTTGGGCTACGAAGTCAAGTATGTACCTAGGGAGCAAAACGAGGCGGCTGATCTATTGTCTAAACTTGGATCAGGGCGCAAGCAAATTCCGCCAGGAGTTTTCCTAGAGCATCTACGCACACCATCCGTGAAGGGCGCCAACATCGACAACCCGGATAGAGCTGATTCTTTCGTCAACATGGTGACAAAGATCCCTCCGGCTTGAACAAAACCGTTCATGAAATATCTCGAACACGAAACTTTGCCCGACGACGAAGTCGAAAGACGGCAGATAGTACGACGAGCAAAGGGTTATACCATAATCAATGGGCAACTCTATAAAAGGAGCACTACTGGTGTATACCTAAAGTGTGTTTCCCAGCTAGAAGGTATGGAAATCCTACGCGAGATCCATCTCGGAGATTGCGGGCATCACGCCGCTCCTCGATCGTTGGTCGCAAAAGCCTTCCGGCAAGGATTCTACTGGCTAACCGCGAAGGCGGACGCCGACAAGCTGGTTGAGACATGCACATGATGCTAGTATTATGCCCGACAACCACATGTTCCTGCTGAAGAATTGCGAACAATACCAATAACTTGGCCGTTTGCAGTCTGGGGGCTAGACATGGTGGGGCCGTTACAAACGGCACCATGTGGATTTACGCACCTGCTTGTAGCAGTTGACAAATTCACCAAATGGATAGAAGCTAAACCCATTAAAAAGCTTGATGGGGCAACTGCCCTCAGGTTTGTCCGGGATTTGGTGGTGAGATTTGGTCTCCCACATAGCATCATCACCGACAATGGAAGCAACTTGTCACTCGGAGAAGTGGAGGCCTATTGCTGGGACAAAGGCATCCGACTTGACCTTGCATCTGTGGCACACCCACAATCCAATGGTCAAGTTGAGCGAGCCAATGGATTAATTCTGCAGGGAATCAAGCCACGTCTTGAGGCACCGCTACATAGAGCAGCTGGAGCCTGGGTGGAAGAATTGCCATCTGTGCTGTGGAGTTTACGAACTACACCCAACAGATCCACCGGCTACACCCCTTACTTCATGGTATATGGAGCAGAAGCAATCCTACCTTCCGATCCTCCACGATGCACCAAGAGTTACCGCCTACGACGAAGATGACGCTGAAAAGTCCAGACACCTAGATGGGGACCTTCTCGAGTAGGAGCGTGTTTTGGCATGCCAAAGATCCGCCATCTACCAGCAGAAGCTACACAACTACCATAGTCGGCGCGTCCGGCATCGCTCGTTTAAAGAGGGGGATTTGGTGCTCCGACTTAAGCAGAAGAAGTCACACAAATTATCCCCGCCATGGGAAGGACCGTTCATCATAAGCAAGGCGCTGCTCAATGGGTCTTACTACCTTGTCGACAATCGTGAACTCAAGGATAGACCCAACGAGGATCATAAGCGTGAGCGACGTGACCCGGATGATGACTACCCGGAGCTGTATCGGCCATGGAACATAGCACAGCTACGTCCTTTCTACGTCCTTTCTACGTCCTTTGGATCATATAAACCTTTATGCACAAGCTTAGCAATTGCACTTGTGAAAATTCCGCCTACGGGCGTTAGCTTAATTTTTCTGGTCTACACGTTCTTTGTTGTTTTTATGTGGATTCTGGAGTAGTGACTTTCGGCACTTATTGTCGGCGATTTTGTGCTAAGGTTATTGACGGTGCCATTGGGTACCATCGCCTAAGCGCATGGTTCCGACAACGAGTCTTCCGACTCACGAAAAGTCCAGCATAAAAACCAGAGTAATGGATAAGCCGGCACTTGCTTAAAAAAATATATACATACTGGGCATTAATTCTTAAGTAGCCGGATATGACAACCACTGTTTTCCGCCTTAAGATTACATCACCAAGTTTTTTCAATGCACACGCCAAAGGTGAAACAGAAATTACAAAGTGTTTTTCAATCCTTGGGTGCAGGGGACTTGGAGGCCGCATCATCACCAGCCGGAGATTCACCCTCAGCGTCGCCACTGTGAGGAGACTCGGAGGATTCAGGCTCGGCGTTGTCAAGAAAGTTCCTGGGCACGAAGACGTCGACGTCCACCAACTCGGTAACCCTAGTGTCATAGCCTGCGAGTGATGATAGGATGGCTTCGTGATCAATCTCCTTGCCGTCATCATCCACGTCGGGGATACCAGATGTTACTGTGTCGATGTCGGCACCGTCATAATGTGCCGTCACCATGGACAACGCCATCCTTGCGCCAGCCCGTGCACATGAAGCTTTCCAGCTTGCGACACGATCGGGGGCTCGACGCAGAATCTCCGAGTACTTCACCATGGAGTCTGAGGCCTTGATGTAAATCTGCAGGGGTGTGGCGATCTCCTTGGCTTGGGTGATGGAGGTGTTGATGAAGTTGCCGTCAATAATCATGCATTCCTTGTCCGAAGGAGGCGAGTGGGTTAAACCCAGGGGCGCTGAACATTCCGACAACAATTGCATGAGTTCAAAAATTCTAAGTACCTATACTACAGAGCTCTAAGGCAGAGGATACTTACTAAAGATGCTGGCCTTAGCCTGCCAGACGACGTCCGCCAAGGATTCCTTCTCCTGTTGGAGGAGCTTAAACGCTTCGCTGTGGTGAAGGTTTTGCTCATCGGAAGCTTGCTTCTGATCCTTGAGGATTGCAAGCTCCTCGATCAAGCGATTCATCTCAGCGGAGGCGGAGTCCTGCAGGGCTTTCATGGAATCCTCGTGCATCTTCAGCATTTGTTCACTCTCCTTCTTAAGGATCTTGTTCTCGCTGTCCAGCTGCTGGATGTGCTTGGACTGCTCGACAATATCCTTGGCCTTGGCTACAGGCTCTGCAAGTCGGAGAAAACAAAGTACACCGTGAGTACTCGAAGAAGGAAGGCATAAAAGTAAGACGGAAATGCGCAAAAAGAAAACAGACTCTTGTTTTTGATGATCTGTTCCTTCAAGGTGGCGGTTTTACCCTTTTCAGCATCAAGGTTTGCGCGCATCTTCTGGTACTTATCATTGGCCATGCCCCTCCGAGCATTCTCGTTCTGTGGAAACAAATACAAAGTCAAGTCGTTGTTCAGTCTACTTGGAGCCCCTAGTCGGAGATTTTCCATCTAGGCGCTCGGGGGCTACAGCGAGATTTTTTAACTTAGCAATATGCTTAGCTTTTCTTTAAAGCATCTAAGTCGGAACAAATTCAGTTCTCAACTAGAAGCTTGGGGGCCACAGTATAAAGTTTTAACTCGGAAAATGCTTAGCTTTTCTTTAAGTATCTAGTCGGAACTAATTCAGTTACAACTAGAGACTTGGGAGCTACAACACTTAAAATTATGGACACTGTGTATGCTACTCTTAAAGCGTCTAGTCGGAATAATTCATTCCATCTAAATGCTTGGGGGCTACAGTGAGAGTTTTTCTAACTTAGTCACTCTTAGAGGATATAGATGCAAAACCAATGGTTTTCCGTCTACATCCTCGGGGGCTACAGTGGGATACTCATATGAAATGCAAAAGATAAAGTAAAACTTACAAGTGCGATGATCTTGAGGTTCGTAGCACTCTCGGCCAGCAGCTTGCCAAAAGAAACGTTGTTGCTTCACAAGATGTCTGCTTGTCGGAGTAGCTCCTCAAGACCGCACGTCAGAGATGACGGCACTCCTCCAGGAACCATAGTTGTGCTACCCGGCGTAAGCACCGGGAAGATAATCTTTGGTAGTTCTAAGGTTTTCTGGGGAGCAGAGGCGCCGCCTTCGACGGATGTACCAGCAACCGCCACCGCCTTGCCGCTACCGACGGCATCCTTAGCCGGAGCTTCAGCCATTTGAAGAGCAGTGCTTTCCTACGTCGCCTGCTCGCCGACAATTGCGCGTTCGGTAGAGGCTAAAGAAACCACTTCCATGGCGAAAGGGCCTGGTGCCTCATGGGCTTGGGAGCTTGTCGGAGCGGAGGAGGGCTTGAAGGCAGGAGTAGCAGGGGCGATGGCGGGGGAAGAGTCGCGATGCAGCATATCTTTAATATTTCTAGGAGCCCCAAGAGTCTTGGAGGACTTCTTGAGGCTGGTTGTGGCTTTCTTCCTGAAACGTGCAAAAATGCATAAGATAAACAAACAAGACAATGTCGGAGAATAAGAAGCTTACACTAGGGGGGAGCTTTAGCAAACATCCCTGTGGCTTTCATCTTTTCCGCCTCCAGGGCGGCAGTACTCTTTTTGGAGGCTCCACCCTCCGTCTTCTTTTTCTTGCCTCCGTTGGCAGCGTAAGAGGTGGAGCTCTTCCGCTTTCGCGCCAATGGGGCGTCATCGTCGGACACGACCGTGACTTCCTTCAACTTGGGATCGTAGATTTGGGCGGCCAGCTTGCCCTCCTCTAGATCGCTAAGCTGTTAAGTGAGAAATCACCATGTTAGACAAGATGGTATTAGCAAGACGGAAAAACTAGAGCAATGTCATACACGGAGAATAAATACCTACCTTTGGGCACTTTCCATTTACGAACATGTCGTAGGTAAGGGTGAAGCCATGCTTCTTGTCCTTCACCTTGACGATGTCCTTAAGACGGAACTTGACGTAGTCGCTCGAGAAGTTGTCCTCAGAGATCCGGAGGGTATCCATTCGGTCGCCGGAGTACTCGTGCATGACCTTCGTACGGTGCTACAGAGGTTGGATCCGCCTGATGAACCAGCACATGGCTAGGTCCAAGCCGGTCAGACCCGTATCTACAAACCATTCAATCCACCTTATTGCGCGAGAAGCGTTGAGGTCGGAGGGAAGGGAGGCATGGGTCCTCCATGTGGAGACTTCAGCGGCGGCTCCATCCACGAAGTCCGGGTACGTTGCTTCTCGGCCCGACAAAGGAATGTCGGGGACGTAGAAGTACGTCCGCTGCCAGTTCTTACATGACTCGTGGCCGACAATGTCGGGGAACCGCCGGCCAGGTAGGATCTTGAAGCTTATGGTGCCGCAGTTTCTAAGCTCCTCCTTGTTGTGTCCGGCTTCACATTTGACGGTGAAGAAATAGACAAACAGATCTAACCTAGGCTAATCGCTAGGTAACCCTCGCAAAGTGCCGCAAAGTTTCTAAGCACTAGGATACTATTGGGGGAGAGGTTGTGGGGTTGGACCTGGAAGTGGTTCAAGACGGACAGGAATAAGTGGGAGATGGGCAAAGAAACGCCGCGTACCAGTTGCGCCTTGAGGTATACCTTCTCTCCGACTTGGGGAGAAGGGATCACCTCGCCGGCCGGCGCCGCTCGCCAGGCGAGCCCCTCCGTCGCAGGGAGGTAACCCTCCACGACCATCTCTTGGATGTCGCGGCCGGTAATGTCCGAGCCGCGCCAGTCGCCTTTATGTGAATCAGGCTCCTCTTCCAAGGGCTCCAGCGCCGCCAAGGTATGGTCGCCGCCGGTGGTTTCTATCACCGCCGATGCGGGGATGACCAGACCCTCTGGGGTCACGATGACGGAGCTCGCCGGCTTCGCCGCGGCTTCGCTCGACGCCGCCATTGAGGGAGATGATCTGCTGCTGGCCATGGAGGAAGGAAAGGGACACGACTGGTGCAGGCAAGAGGCTAGGGTTTCTCGAGGTTTTCGCATAGAGCTCGAGGAGGTGCGCAGCTGGAGGAAGAAGACGATGACGCGAAGGAATGAGGTGAAAAAGTAACAAGTGTCCCACGGTTGCTATTTATCCTACTCTGCGTCAAGATTCGTGCAGCTAATCGGACGGTTGCCGCGTAGACGACGTGTTCGTGAACGTGCGCGGTAATTTCGCCACGTCTCCAACAGTCGCCGCCAACGGTTCGTATCGCTCGCGCGGGAAAATCGGCTATGATTACGTTCTCTGCATGTGTGAGTTACGAGGCGTTGCTGACCTACAGCCTACGTCGTCATACTGACATGGTAGATGAGCCGTCCCATCGAAGATTCCGGCATGGACGGATTTAATCCGACAACGGGAGCGTACGATGGAAGATTCAGCATTTCTCTGACTTACTCACAGAAGACGGAGAAAACCTTGCAGGGTTCTTTGGGAGGACTACAAGATATTGCTTGACGATTTGCCGACATACATCTAGACGGAACATTCCACATGAAGAGGCAAGACGGCGCAAGATCTCGGAGTTCTCCGGGGGCTACTGTTGGGGATATGCTATATGGGTATCCTCATAGCATGTCTCTTATCCGACTAACCAGGGTGGCCCATAGTCGATAGCATGGTCTATGGTCTGCTGGGCGGCCCAGTTAGGTGGATCCAGAAGGGAGGCCCATGCCGGATAAAGGAAGGCTACGGTGGAGTCACCAGCGTACTCGGAGCCTTGGAGTACAAGATACACAAGACTAGTGATAGACGGTGTAGGACTCTGTAACCTGTCCGGCTAGGACTTTTCCCTATAAACCCATGATCTGACGACTATATAAGTCGGACATGTGGAGCCTTTAGGGCACAATCTCAGACAATAACTTAGGCTCTCTAGTCACCTTGCACATCGAACCTAATCTCTGTAACTCGACGTATTGCCATTATAGTGATTTATAGCAGGAGTAGGATTCCGCCACCGTCGTGGGATCTGAACCTGGGTAAGCTGTGGTACCTCGTACCCGTCAACCGTCCGCCTTACCCCACGTCTCTAAACACGCACTGTGAGGACCCCTCCATGGCGTACTCTTCGGCAATACCATGACAACTCACAGACGCCATAGAGGACAAACTACCACAACATCTAAAACTAAATCCTAGAATACTGAGGTCGGAACCTCCCCCTACCATCTCTAGACGTCAGCGCTACTGGGGGCAGCTTCGGTTTGGCCCGGGAGGGATGAAGCGACTCTCAAGGAGTGAAGTTACTGTAGCGAGAGGGGAGGATGGGGAAAAGGACTTGGCGTCGATGCGTCATCTCAGTTTATCACTTTACCATTGTTATCCTTGCTTCTTCCTCGTTCTTCCGAGAAAAATCGATCCCAATTCCTCATGCCGGTGTCCTTGTCTCATCTACGGCCGGCACGGGTGCGCCCTCGTCTGCCCCCGCGCTGATCTCTCTGCCCCGCCGCCCCAATGCCTCCTAGCTCCCCATCTTGACGACACTGCGCCGCCGCCCCAATGCCTCCTAGCTCCCCATCTTGACGACACTGCGCCGCCGCCGCCCAACTTCCCGTCTCGTCGATGCTGCCACCGGCGCCGCCCCCATCTTGCCCTCACCGCTCCCCATCTCACCGCTGCCACGCTTCCCCCGTCTCGTCGACGACCGCACACTGCTCCTCTCTCCCGCGCTGCCGCTCTTCTCCGCCATGTCGCCTCGCTGCTACAGCCCCGCGCCGCCGGTCCTCTCTGCGACGCCGCCTCGCCCCTGCAGCCCCCCGCATTGCTCCTCTCCAACGCGTCGCCTCGCCTCCCCGTTGCTTGCAGGTCCCCATGGTGTGCCGCTGCTGGCCATGAGCGAGCTCCGAAACGCCCTGCGCCAGCCATCCTCCATGGCAGTGGTTGCTACACGCGGCGGTCGAGGTTGCTACAAGAGGCGGATGCTGCTGCTACAAGCGTCGCTGCAACGACATCTTCTTCAGTGACGATAGTTTTTTTTGCTACAAATATGTGTAGATTTTTTGTTTGCTACCACAGTTTTATGTGTATGCTATAATAGCGCAAATGTTTTGCTACAATGTCTCGTGACAAATAACTCCGACGAAGTCGTGCTTGATACATTAGTATACTATTTTTTGCTATCAACGTTTTGTGGTTTTGCTACAATAGCGTAATTTTTTTGCTACGTGGTCTCTGGCGAGGTTTTTTCCGACGAGAGTCTCTGAAGATGTCTCCGACGAAGTCGGTTTTGCTACATTACGACATTTTTTTTTGCTACAAGGTTGTCGACGAGGTCTCCGGCAAACTCTTTGGTGAGATCTAGTATGTTTTTTTTAACCGAACCATTTTCTACTACATTTGCAAAATCAGGACAATTTATAGCAAAAACGGATATATTTATTGAAAAACGGGATTTAAGACTTTTTGGGGAAACACGTATCATAAATGGAGACGGGGAATCCGGAAAAAATATCCTCGGGAACGCCTAGCACTCCCCTTCACGTTTCGTAGGAGACCCTACTTGACCGAACCGGCCAAGAACCGTAGCAACACCGTCGATAACTAGTTCGCTGAGAGCATATCCACTCGCCTACCCAGGACGCCCGTCCGGACGCCGAATTTCAGTCCGGACGACGAAAATCGGCCCAGTCGCGTACCCAAGGACCTGTTTTCGTCCGGATTTCGGCGTGTTTTGGTCCGGCCTACCCAGGCCGAACCCAGGTTCTGTAGGGGTTCGTAGCATGGAAAACAAAAATTTTCTACCGCATACAAACAAACAAGCCAAGATCTATCTACTAGATTGTAGCAACGAGTCGATAGAATAACTCACCCTCGAAGATTCCAAAGTGTTTAACGAGAGCGGATTCTCGTGGGTGATGTAGTCGTACTCTTGCCGATCTCAAGATCGCGTAGACGATCCTTCCGGCTGCGTTCCGGCAGCGCTTCCGCAGTCGGTCACACGTTCGGTACTCGATGAATACCTTCCTCTCCCTTGTTCCAGCAGGCAGCGGAGGTTGTAGCACTCTCCTCGCGATTCCGGCAGCACGATGGCGTGGTACCGGAAGTAGAGGGGAGATCTCGCAGGGCTTTGCCTTAAGCCGGAGCGAGTATGGTGGACTATGAGAGAGCCTCGGTGATCTAGGGTTTAGACACACCAAGGAGAGGAAGCTAGGCCGGTGGCTAGGTCAAGGGGAAGCCCCAACTCGGCGGCTTGGGAGAAACCCTAGGGGGCGGCGGCTATGGTGGTGGCCGACGGGTAGGGTTATTGTTTAGAGAGGGCAAGGTGTAGGTCTAGGAGGGGCAGCCGTGCCCCTCCTTATATAGGTGGGAAGGCGCGGCCAAGGGGAGGGGAGTCCCTCCCCAACTCGGCCTCCTTGGCCGACGGTGGAGGGAGAGGGACTTCCTCCCCAAGTAGGTTTCCTACTCTCCCTCCACCAAACAAAATAGCCGTTTGACTTTTCAAATTGGCGTTTGACTTTTCAAACTAGGATTTGATTTATCCCTTTATTTTGTTCAGAGATGACACCTAGTACATGATGCAACCATTCCAACTTGTTATGACGCATTCATGTACCCTTCCCCTCCGGAGTGCCAGACATTCCAGAACCTTCTAGAACATTCCCGATGAAAACACCGGAACCATTCTCCAACCCCGAAACAGGACTTTCCTTATATGAATCTTATTCTCCAGACCATTCCGGATCTCCTCGTGATATCCCGGATCCCATCCGAGACTCCGAACAACATTCGGTCTTTTACTCATCATTCCATAACTACTCAACAACATCGAATCCTTAAGTGTGTCTCCCTACGGTTCGTGAATTATGCGGACATGATCGAGACACTTCTCCGATCAATAACCAATAGAGGAATCTGGAAATTCATATGGTTCCCACATATTTCTATGATTACTTTGCGATCGAATGAACCACTTACATACGATACCAATTTCCCTTTGTCTCACGATAGTTTACTTATCCGAGGTTTTGATCGTCGGTATCTCTGCATACCTAGTTCAACCTCGTTACTGATAAGTACTCTTTTCTCATTCCCGTGGTATGTGATCCCTTGTGAGCCAGTCACATGCTTGCAAGCTAATCGGATGACATTCCACCGAGAGGGCCCAGAGTATATCTATCCGTCATATGGATGGACAAATCCCACTCTTGATCCATGTGTCTCAACCCATACTTTTCGAACACTCAATGCCACCTTTATAGCCACCCAGTTACGGTGTGGTGTTTGATGTCATCAAAGCATCCTTCCGGTGATGGTAATAAGCATGATCTCATGGTCGAAGGAATTAGTTTACTATGTATCAAAAAGCATATAGCAATTGAACTATTAAAATGACTTGATCTTTATGCTATGCTTATCTATAGGAGTATGTCCATCATACCATTCTCCTAATGATACGATATTGTTGTTAATAACATCTCAATGTTCATGATAGGGAAACCATAATCATCTATTAACCAACAAGCTAGTATTATAAAGAGGCTTTACTAGGGACTCTAATTTAGTTTACAAATCACACAAGTATTAATGTTTCCTTGTTAATACTATTATAGCATGAATGTAAACATTTATCATAAACACAAAGATATAATAATAACTATATTTATTATTGCCTCTAGGGCATATCTCCAACAGTCTCCCACTTGCACTAGAGTCAACTAATCTAGATTACATGGTAATATACCGAACACCCATGGCAGTTTGGTGTTGGTCATCTTTTGCCCTCGGGAGAGGTTTAGTCAACGGATCCGCCACATTCAGATCTGTGTGTACTTTGCAAATCTTTATGTCACCATCTTGGACATGTTTTCGAATAGCGTGAAAACGTAGCTTGATGTGCTTCAGCTTCTTGTGTGACCTTGGTTCTTGCGCATTGGCTATGGAGCCCATGTTATCACAATAGATAGACATTGGGTCCAGCGCACTTGGAACCACACTGAGCTCTGTAATGAACTCCTTCATCCATATCGCTTCTTGTGAAGCCTCCGAAGCAGCTATGTATTCCGATTCAGTTGAAGATCTTGCCACAACGCTTTGCTTTGCACTCCTCCAGCTAACTGCTGCACCATTCAAAGTAAATACGTATCCAGATTGTGATTTAGAATCATTCGGATCGGTGTTCCAACTAGCATCGGTGTAACCATTAACAACGAGTTGTTCATCACCTCCATAAGAAAGAACCATATCCTTAGTTCTTCTCAAGTACTTAAGGATGTTTTTGACCGCTGTCCAATGATCCACTCCTGGATTACTTTGATATCTGCTAGTTAAACTAACAGCATATGCAATGTCGGGTCTAGTACATAGCATGGCATACATTAGAGATCCTATGGATGAGGCATAGGGAGTCTTACTCATCCTTTCTCTATCTTCTGCCGTTGCTGGACTTTGAGTTTTACTCAAGGTCGTATTGGGCAACATGGGCAAGAACCCTTTCTTGCTATCTTCCATTCCAAACCTCTTTAGAACTTTGTCCAATTATGTACTTTGTGACAATGATATTAGGCGTCTCGATCTATCTCTATAAATCTTTATGCCTAATATGTAAGCTGCTTCGCCAAGATCTTTCATTGAAAAACTATTATTCAAATATTCCTTGACACTATTAAGAAGGTCTACATCATTCCCAATCAACAATATGTCATCTACATATAGTATTAAGAATGCTACAGAGCTCCCACTCACTTTCTTGTAAATACAAGCTTCTCCATAAGTTTGTATAAAACCAAAACTTTTGATTACCTTATCAAAATGTTTATTCCAACTTCGGGATGCTTGCTTCAATCCATATATGGACCTTTGAAGTTTGCACACCTTGTTAGCATCTTTAGGATCTACAAAACCTTCGGGTTGCATCATATACAACTCTTCATCAATGTCTCCATTGAGGAATGCTGTTTTGACATCCATCTGCCATATTTCATAATCGTAATATGCAGCGATTGCTAACATAATCCTCACAGACTTTAGCTTCGCTACTGGTGAGAAAGTCTCATCGTAGTCAACTCCTTGAATTTGTTGAAACCCTTTTGCGACAAGTCGAGCTTTATAGACAGTAACATTACCATCAGCATCTATTTTCTTCTTGAAAATCGATTTGTTCTCGACAGCCTTCCGGCCATCTGGTAAGTCCACCAAAGTCCATACTTGGTTTTCGTACATGGATCCAATCTCGGATTTCATGGCTTCTTGCCATTTATTGGACTCTGGGCTCATCATTGCTTCCTCATATGTCTCAGGGTCATCGGTGTTATCCACCAACATGACACTCATAACGGGATCATACCAATCTGGAGTGGTACGAGTTCTTGTTGACCTGCGAGGCTCTGTAGCAACTTCAACTGAAGTTTCCTGATCATCATCATTGTCTTCCTCTCTTATTGGTGTAGGCACCACAGGAACTACTTCCGGTGCTGCGCTACTCGCAAGTTCGAGAGAAGGTTAAACAACCTCGTCGAGTTCTACTTTCCTTACAGTCACTTCTTTCGAGAGAAATTCCTTCTCTAGAAAGGATCCATTCTTGGCAACAAAGATTTTGCCTTCGGATCTATGATAGAAGGTATACCCAATAGTTTCCTTTGGGTATCCTATGAAGACGCATTTTTCCGCTTTGGGTTCAAGCTTGTCCAGCTGTAACTTCTTTACATAGGCTTCACAACCGCAAACTTTAAGGAACGACAATTTAGGTTTCTTCCCAAACCATAATTCATACGGTGTCGTTTCAACGGATTTAGATAGTGCCCTATTTAAAGTGAATGCGGATGTTTCTAATGCATAACCCCAAAATGATAGCGGTAAATCTGTAAGTGACATCATAGAACGAACCATATCTAAGAGAGTTCGATTACGACGTTCGGACACACCATTACGATGTGGTGTTCCCGGCGGTGTCAATTGTGAAAGTATTACGCATTTCTTCAAATGCTCGACAAACTCGTAACTTAGATATTCACCTCCATGATCAGAACGTAGAAATTTAATCTTCTTGTTACGTTGATTCTCCACCTCACTTTGAAATTCCTTAAACTTCTCGAAAGTTTCGGACTTATGTTTCATGAAATAGATATACCCATATCTACTCAAGTCATCCGTGA
Source organism: Avena atlantica (assembly GCA_910589765.1). NCBI lineage: Eukaryota > Viridiplantae > Streptophyta > Magnoliopsida > Poales > Poaceae > Avena > Avena atlantica. The sequence goes on along the minus strand of OU342734.1, from coordinate 467,029,120 downwards.
AGGTAAGAACATAACGATAACCACCGTGCGATGCTACACCCATTGGACCACATACATCGGTATGTATGATTTCCAATAAGTCCGTAGCTCACTCCATCATACCACAAAATGGAGTCTTAGTCATTTTACCCATCAGACATGCTTCGCATCTTTCAAGTGATTCAAAATCAAGTGATTCAAGAAGTCCATCGGAATGGAGTTTCTTCATACGCTTCACTCCAATGTGACCAAGACGACAGTGCCACATATAGGTCGAGTTATCGCTTAATTTCAAATGTTTAGCTGCAATGTTATTAATACGTGTATTTCCACTATCGAGATTCAATAAGAATAGACCATCTATCAAAGGTGCATGTGCATAAAACATATTACTCATATAAATCGAACAACCATTATTCTCTGACTTAAACAAGTAACCGTCTCGCAATAAACAAGATCCCGATATAATGTTCATGCTCAACGCAGGCACCAAATAATAATTATTTAAGTATAAAACTAATCCCGATGGTAGATGAAGAGGTAGCGTGCCGACCGCGATCACATCAACCTTTGATCCATTTCCTACGCGCATCGTCACCTCGTTCTTCGCTAGCTTCCGTTTATTCTGCAGCACCTGTTTCGAGTTACAAATATGAGCAACCGAACCAGTATCAAATACCCAGGCACTACTATGAGTACTAGTGAGATACACATCAATAACATGTATATCGGATATACCTTTCTTCTTGATGTTGTCGTTCTTCAAATCCGCCAAGTACTTTGGGCAATTCCGCTTCCAGTGACCTTCTCCCTTGCAGTAAAAGCACTCAGTATCAGGCTTAGGTCCAGCCTTGGTCTTCATCGTCGGTGCGGTAACTTTCTTACCACCCTTCTTGAAGTGTCCCCTTTGCTTAGACTTTCCTTTCTTGAATTTGGTGGTCTTATTGACCAACAACACTTGGTGCTCTTTCTTGATCTCCACTTCTGCAGATTTCAACATGGAGAAGAGTTCCGGCAACGTCTTGTCCATGTTTTGCATATTGTAGTTCATCACAAAGTTCTTGTAACTTGGTGGTAGTGATTGGAGGACACGATGTATCCCCAAAGAATTGGGAATCACTATGCCCAAACTTTGGAGTTTGTTTGCGTGCCCAGACATCTTAAGCACATGCTCACTGACGGAGCTGCCCTCTTCCATCTTGCAGTTAAAGAACTTTTCAGAAGCCTCATAACTCTCAACTGCCGCATGAGCCTCAAATATCATTTTGAGTTCACGGACAATATCATTTGGGTCTGAATTCTCAAACCTTTTCTGAAGCTCCGATTCCAAACCATACAAGATAACACACTGAACTGTGGAGTACTGATTCTTCCGAGTGAGGTAAACATTCTTTACTTCATCGGTAGCATCAGCTGCAGGCGGGTCACCCAACGGTGCATCCAGCACATAGGTCAAATTACCAGCATTGAGGACAATCCTCAAATTGCGGAACCAATCCGCGAAGTTGCTTCCATTGTTTTTGAACTTTTCTTTCTCTAGGAACACATTAAAATTGATGGTAGGGGCCTCCATTGATCTACAACATATTTGCAATAATTTAGACTAAGTTTATGATAAATTGAGTTCTAATTAATAGTTAAATTAATCTAGGTGAACTCCCACTCAAACAATATCCCTCACATTGTTTTAGTGATCACACGAACCAAATCCACCACACCAAAGCCGATCATCACGAGAGTTGATGTAGCTTCAATGGCGAACAATCGACATGTTCATCATATCTACTATATGATTCATGCTTTACCTTTCGGTGATCCGTGTTCCCAGACCATGTCTGACATGCTAGGCTCGTCAAGATCAAACCTTAGTTTCCGCATGAGCAAATCTGGATTGCTCACGTTGTATACACTTGCAGAATCTATCACACTCGATCATCACGTGGTGCTTCGAAACAACAAGCTTTAGCAACGGTGCTTACTAAGGATGAACACTTTAGAACTTGAAATTTATGTGCATGAGGGATCATCTTATAATTCTACCGTCGTTAACTAAGCAATACAAGATGCATAAAGGATTAACATCACATGCAATTCATAATATGTGATATGATATGGCCTTTCTTCTTTGTGCTTCCGATCTCCATCTTCAAGCACGAACATGATCTCCATCATCACTGGCATTGCATCAAGGTCAATGACGCTGCTCCATGGTTGTCATCCACCAGCTTCAACTATTACAACTACTTTGAATAGACATGCGGGTCTTAACAGAAATTAAAGACTACCATATGGCTCCTGCCGGTTTCCAACTTACAATAAGGAACATTGCATACATCAAATATAATCACAATCATGGCCATATCACATCACAACACACCCCTGCAAAACAAAGTTAGACGCCTCTAATTTCTTTTCATGTTTTACGTGGTTTGGGGCTTTCAATAAGTGTCGCTCTAACTTATGAACAAGAACCACAACGTTGATGTTTCAACTATCAAGTGCCCGTTGTAAATTGGATCTATACTATAATGGGAGAGACAGACACCCGCAAAGCCACTTATGCAATACAAGTTGCATGTTGAGCGTGGAGCAAGTCTCATGAACGATGTCATGTAAGGTTAGCCCGGGCCGCTTCATCCCATCATACCGCAAGATGCAAAGTACACATGAAGCAATTGATAATAAAAGCACCACCGCCCACAATGACCATTGTGTTCTACTCGTGCAACAGATCCTCATATAGACACAGCTCTGATACCACTGTAGGGGTTCGTAGCATGGAAAACAAAAATTTTCTACCGCATACAAACAAACAAGCCAATATCTATCTACTAGATTGTAGCAATGAGTCGATAGAATAACTCACCCTCGAAGATTCCAAAGTGTTTAACGAGAGCGGATTCTCGTGGGTGATGTAGTCGTACTCTTGCCGATCTCAAGATCGCGTAGACGATCCTTCCGGCGCTGCGTTCCGGCAGCGCTTCCGCAGTCGGTCACACATTCGGTACTCGATGAAGACCTTCCTCTTCCTAGTTCTAGCAGGCAGTGGAGGTTGTAGCACTCTCCTTGCGATTCCGGCAACACGACGGCGTGGTACTGGAAGTAGAGGGGAGATCTCGCAGGGCTTCGCCTTAAGCCGGAGCGAGTATGGTGGACTATGAGAGAGCCTCGGTGATCTAGGGTTTAGACACACCAAGTAGAGGGAGCTAGGCCGGCGGCTAGGGCAAGGGGAAGCCCCAACTCGGCGGCTTGGGAGAAACCCTAGGGGGCGGCGGCTATGGTGGTGGCCGGCGGCTAGGAGGGTTTAGAGAGGGTAAGGTGTAGGTCTAGGAGGGGCAGCCCTGCCCCTCCTTATATAGGTGGGAGGGCGCGGCCAAGGGGAGGGGATTCCCTCCCCAACTCGGCCTCCTTGGCCGGCGGTGGAGGGAGAGGGACTTCCTCCCCAAGTAGGTTTCCTACTCTCCCTCCACCAAACAAAATAGCCGTTTGACTTTTCAAATTGGCGTTTGACTTTTCAAACTAGGATTTGATTTTATCCCTTTATTTTGTTCAGCGATGACACCTAGTACATGATGAAACCATTCCAACTTGTTATGACACATTCATGTACCCTTCCCCTTCGGAGTGCCGGACATTCTGGAACCTTCTAGAACATTCCCGATGAAAACACCGAAACCATTCTCCAACCCCGAAACAGGACTTTCCTTATATGAATCTTATTCTCCGGACCATTCCGGATCTCCTCGTGATATCCCGGATCCCATCCGAGACTCCGAACAACATTCGGTCTCTTACTCATCATTCCATAACTACTCAACAACATCGAATCCTTAAGTGTGTCTCCCTACGGTTCGTGAATTATGCGGACATGATCGAGACACTTCTCCGATCAATAACCAATAGAGGAATCTAGAAATTCATATGGTTCCCACATATTTCTACGATTACTTTGCGATCCACTTACATACGATACCAATTTCCCTTTGTCTCACGATAGTTTACTTATCCGAGGTTTTGATCGTCGGTATCTCTGCATACCTAGTCCAACCTCGTTACTGATAAGTACTCTTTTCTCGTTCCCGTGGTATGTGATCCCTTGTGAGCCAGTCACATGCTTGCAAGCTAATCGGATGACATTCCACCGAGAGGGCCCAGAGTATATCTATCCGTCATATGGATGGACAAATCCCACTCTTGATCCATGTAGTGTCTCAACCCATACTTTTCGAACACTCAATGCCACCTTTATAGACACCCAGTTACGGTGTGGTGTTTGATGTCATCAAAGCATCCTTTCGGTGATGGTGATAAGCATGATCTCATGGTCGAAGGAATTAGGTTACTATGTATCAGAAAGCATATAGCAATTGAACTATTAAAATGACTTGATCTTTATGCTACGCTTATCTATAGGAGTATGTCCATCATACCATTCTCCTAATGATATAATCTTGTTGTTAATAACATCTCAATGTTCATGATAGGGAAACCACAATCATCTATTAACCAACAAGCTAATATTATAAAGAGGCTTTACTAGGGACTCTAATTTAGTTTACAAATCACACAAGTATTAATGTTTCCTTGTTAATACTATTATAGCATGAATGTAAAAATTTATCATAAACACAAAGATATAATAATAACTATATTTATTATTGCCTCTAGGGCATATCTCCAACAGGTTCCCGGGTACGCCGGACGCCGCAAAAAAGGGCGTGGGCCAGCTCTGTCGGCGAGGCAGTCCCATTTCCACCCACTCCGCTCGCCCAGACTGCCGCGAGAGCTCTGTCGCCATGACTTCGCCGGCGGAGCTCCCTCGCGCCGAGACATGCCCACGCCTCTAGCTACGCTCGCCGTCGTTGCCGCCCAGCTCCACGCCTCTACCGCCGCCGCTTTCGCCTACCTACCCTTGCCATAGCTGTGCTTCGGCTCGGTGCACCCACCACCACGCCCGCCAGGTGTTCGACATTTGGCCGGATTCGGTCATGGACTCCAACGGCGACGAGGTGTTATCCACTGACTCTGACGAGGGCGAGATACTCGCCATGGATTCCGACGACGAGGAGTTGCTCGCCGAACTCCTGGAAAAGGAGAGCGCCGAGGTCGCCGAAAGTGAAGAGCACTTGCAGATTCTTGCATCGCTCGCCCAGCTGTACATGCAGATGGTGAAGCCGAAGCGCGGTGGTTCGGCGCCAGGTCGCATGAAGTGCAAGGTGAGACAGAGGATAGAGGGCTACTGCATGTTGTACGCCGACTACTTCGCCGACCAGCCACTCCATGGAAAAGACGTGTTTCGCCGCCGTTTCAGGATGAGCCGGAAGCTCTTCCTCAAGATCGTGCATGCCATCCGGGAGTTCGACCCATATTTCCTTTGCAAGAAGGACTGCACCGGCTTGGTTGGGTTTTCGTCGCTTCAGAAGTGCACCGTGGCGATGAGGCCGCTTGCATATGGAGCGCCGGCTGATGCTGCCGATGACTATCTCCGCATCGCCGAGTCCACCGCCCTTGAATGCTTGTACAAGTTCTACAGGGCAGTGATTGCAGTGTTCGGGGAACAGTACTTGAGATCACCCACTACTGAAGACACTGCTCGGATCCTCGCAGTCAATGAAAGTAGAGGATTTCCTGGTATGCTTGGAAGCATAGATTGCATGCATTGGGAGTGGAAGAACTGTCCATTTGAATGGCAAGGAATGTACAAAGGCCACAAAGGAGGATGCACTGTGATACTTGAGGCAGTTGCTACACATGATCTTTGGATCTGGCACTCCTTCTTTGGCATGGCAGGATCGAACAACGACATCAACGTCCTCAACTCCTTAACTGTCTTTTCCAAGCTTGTTGAGGGTCATGCCCCCCTTTGGAATTTGAGATCAACGGGCATCACTACAACAAGGAATACTATCTAGCAGATGACATCTATCCAAGATGGCCAACATTTATGAAGACTATCTCAGGCCCAATGCTCCCCAAGCATTCTCACTTTGCCAAGGAACAGGAAGCTTGCAGGAAGGACGTGGAGCGGGCATTTGGTGTGCTCCAGCAGAGGTTTACAGTTGCCGGTTCCCTGCTATGACCTGGTCGAAAGATCAGATGTGGGAAGTGATGAACTGTTTTGTGACCTTGCACAACATGATCATTGAGGATGAGAAGAAGGATCCAATGAGTTTGCTCGAGGAGGACGAGTCATACTACAGACAGGGTCCTGTTGCCGAGCCTGATCACCATGTGCCTTCAACATGGGCTGCATTCATCGCAATGCGTCAGGAGATCCAAGATCCGGCGATGCATCAACAACTGCAGGATAATCTTGTCGAGCACCTATGGACACGCAGGGGCAACACGACGTAGATGCTGAGCATGAACTGGCCGAACTTGGCCGAAATATGTTATAATTTTATTGCAGACCGAACTATGTTTACAGAACACCGAACTCTACTTCAAAAATTTCGCCGAATTTTGGTCTTAAAGTGTTTTGTATTCGTCGTATGCCAAACTATGCCGAAATTTGCACGAAGTTGAGCCGAATTTGAGCGAAAACGGGCGACCCAAAAACTCGGCCTGCGTACGCGAGTGAGAAACTGGATGTACTTAGGCCAAAAACTTGCGCCGTCCGACCAAAGTTTGGTCCGGATTTCGGGCTGGTTCGGCCGACGAGTAGAGATGCTCTGAGACGGCACGGCTAGTCCGACATAACCTTTTTCCGCTCAAGAAAAAGTGAAGGGGAAACCGAGTTCGTAAACGCGTCGGCTTCCTGTCCCGCCCTCGTCCGGCTCCTCTGCCTCCCGGCACCTGATAGCCGCCACGACAGCACCCCTTCTCCCATCAAACCCAACGAGAAATTTCGATTCGCCGGAAAAAAATTAAGCGCGGCGATGAATTCGGCGACCATGGCCTCCTCGCTCCGCCTGTCCCCCGCAGGCGCCCTCCTCTCCCGTACCACGTCGAGGTCCAGCCGCCAATCAATTGCATCCTGCTCCCCACCAGGCCTCCGATTCACCAAGCGCCCAACGAGTGCCCTGAGGCTCTGCAGCGCTCGCCCCAGCGCTCCGGCGTCGGACGAGCCGTGGTGGGCGAACGAGTGGTGGGCTACGGAGCTCACCCCGGAGGAGCTCCCCACGCAGGAAACCGACGGGCCGACCACCGGGCACGGCCGGGAGGAGCTGGACGCCATCCGGAACGCCCTCGTCGACGAGCCCCTCCGGCCCGTCCTGCTCGCCCTGCGCGAGATCAGGGACCGCGGCCATTTCTTCCGCTGCCGCAGCTACCACGCAGGGATCATCATAGGTACTGTACGTACTTATGGGGTTTCTTGCTTAACCTCTGTACACTCTAATTTTGTACAGAATTCTGAATTTCTGATGCGTGCGAAAGCTTCACTGCTTCGTTTCCGCAATGCAGCCGACTTAGACTCATTCAGAACTCTCTTATTAGCAATATCACTAGTGTACATTCTACTTTGTGTCCAATTACTTGACTCATCTTCACCTATCCAATACGTCCGAGGGGAAAAGTTCAGTATTTTTTTTTTGTTGGTCTTCAGTATTACTTTAGTCCCCACCTGCAAGTAAAAATCAGCATTGCTGAATCAACCAACTGAAAACTGCATTGCTGAATTTATACAAGTACTAAATTTCCACCTTACAGATATAATCTGGATATGATACGTACCGGTGCTCTTACTCAACTGTTTTCTGCACATTGCTAGTTTGAATTCATCATAACGAGTTGTTGTTCATTGAAGTAACAGAAAAAGACTTATCGGCATTTTTTTACTTTGCAGGCCCATTGTTACTGTTTGCTGCCTTTTGCCAGCTTGGTAAATTGGTACCACAACTTGTTGTGGATATAGTTCTTGCATATATATGCTACAAGTTGAGTGTTTTAGCAGCAGAACTGAAAAGGAATGGGAAATCAAACCATATGTGCGCTCGGATACAGTTCGGTGAGTTTATGAACTCAAACTATATCAATTACCTTGTGTCTATTATTATAGAGAGAAACAAACATATAATTTTTTATACTCTTGAATCTTGATCCTAGTAATTAGGTTCATGCCCTGTGATTAGAATAATCTTGTATAACTCATTTGGAACTCTGACATGAGCAATTCTACGGGATTGGCCTTTTGAGGAGTGGCATGAACTTGCCTGTTAAAAAACTCCTTGATTGCTCAAAGTAATTTACATGCATGAATTTTTTATGTGAAGAATGAATCTAAACACAGTATTTTAAATTCTACATTTTTTTATGGATTCAGCCAAACATAAATTATACGTACTAAATTTGTAAATTTTGTGAGGAGTGTCTTTATGCTTTCCGCAAGTTTTTTTTGCTCAGTTTTGCACGAATCTTTATTTGTTCGAGAGCATGCCAAGGGCATGCAATATGTCTATAAAAGAAAGTAAAACAGTTTACAAGATTAGCCAAACCAATTGCAGACAATTGGATCGGCTAAGACTCCAGTACCCACTCAAACCAAAGCTTATTCCCCAGCTATGTGTTCTTTCCCTCCATTTGCTGCTGCCTCCCACATGCTGAGTTTATCCTTTATGCGATCAGCAAGCTGCTCCGTGTCGCATTGATCCCTCGTGTTTGTAAAAACCCTTGATTTCCTTTGCTTCCACAACATCCATGCTGTTAGGATAACAAGAGTGTCAAACCTTTTCTGGTCCTTTCCTTGCACTCTTTCCCTAGCAGCAGTCCACCAATTCGCCAGATTGTTGTTGCCACTGTGGCTCCTGAAGCTGAAGACCAGCACACTGCAAACATCCATACCAACCTACCTGCCATGTAAAGCATATGTCTGCTTGTGCCTGCCACCCATGACGGTGGCACCTATCCGACGTCCAGAGCCTGTATCTGACAGCTAACTAACTGAAGATTTTGTATTTTAGGGAGCCATCGATCTCCAAATCGGCTCGGCCATGCTGCATCTAGTACCTCCTAGACAGAGCATTTTGTAGGTGTCTTTGGCGGAGTACTACCTGACTTTGCGCCTGTCCAAGGGAAGATGTCAGGTTCCTACTTGTTTCTGTCTATGCTGCTTATTTCCATCCAGAGCCTGACGCACTGATGTATCCATTTTTTGACTTTGCACGGATCTTGATGCACCAATATTTAGTTACTGCAAAGGGTAAACCACTCAGAATTTTTGCCAAGTTAGGCCCTAAATTCAAGCACATGTCCAATTCAGGCCGGCTCTCTACCCCAATGTCCTCTTTAGGGATGAACACGGAATAGCAACATGTGCCCCTGCTGCAATGATGTTGCAAATGCTCCGCCGCCCTAACTCCTTCTGTCCACATCCAACCGCTGCTGGCGACCCAACTATGTTGGTCTTCCATCAAGTCTGACGCTACAAGGAAGCAGTTGCCATCTCCCCCTTAAGAGTGGTATGTGCTTGTCATCGGGCACCTCTATTGGACCATGCTCGAAGTGCGAACCGAGATCAAGGGGTATAGGACCATACCAAGGAGGTCATTGAGGTTAGGACTTCTGAGCAAGCCACCTCGACTAAACCTGGTTTGCCATCGATGGTGCAAACTCTAGTCAACTGCCTGGTTGACGGGATGCTGCAATCAGAATGACATGTAGGGGCACCGACTATTAAGGCTTCAGGAAGGCCTGGTGTGGGTTCTAGATACGTGAACCAGAGGCGGCCACGACTTGGGTAGTGCACAAGGACGTCGGTGGTATGCATTTCAGCAGGCTGGGGCTTTTTTCTCATGGATACGGGTTCGGCCATGAGCTTGACGTTTAGAGCCGGGTGGATATTAATTAATGGACGTCAAATGACTAGGCACCCTTTCATGAAAGACAGTAGGTGAATTAGTTATTCTAGTGACAACCCTAAATTTCGCAAATGAAATGGACCTTGCAGAAAGCGTAGAAGCACTCCTCAAATTTCATATTGATTCATCTTTTTATATAAAATAGGTACCACTCCCTGATTCCAATAACGAAATCACAGCACATGCATCCAACTGAACATAGAAAATCTTGTACTATCTTAGGTGTGTAAATGTATATTTCTCACGTGGCAATTTATGCACCTATATGAATAACAAAACATATGTCTTTCATTCCCAATGCAGTTCTGCTATTTATACTGTCATTCAAGAACAACAGCGCTTTCTTGGTAAGTCTTTTGTTAAAAACCATGAGTACCTTTACTTCAACACAGTTGAGAACATTTTGTTAAAGTATCATTACTAATGACTCCCTATGTGGCTTATGGTAGGGTGTTTACCGCCTCGTCACAGAGTTGATTTGGTAAGTAAGTATTTGCTAACCAATTATTATTACTATGTTGTTCCATTCACAGCACACAAAAATATATTTTCTAAACAATTATTGGGCCATCTCAGGATGATTGGTCTTCAAGTGTACGTAGGAGCTGTGCTTTATGAAATCCGTGGCATGGAGGAACCAAGATTCCACTTGCTAGGAATTTACAAGATACTAAAAACTAAAGGTGGTCTGAAGAAGGTGATCAAGAATCTGGTTGAGGAATGTCAAAACTAAGGGTGCTGAAATGAGGGGCTACAAAATTCGATTTGAGGAATAGCCTAGGAGAATGCTAGATGCCCTTCTTCCTGCTTGGTTTTTGCCTTTTCGTGGTTTTGTTTTTTCTTAACTTGGGAATAGCTGAGATGTGTCATGACATGAGCACCGTGATTTTCTAGATGTCAGACAACACTCCTAGCGCCTAGGATGCTTCTGGTTTCTGTCGGGATATTGCTGGGTTTGATAATGAGCATGTTAAGAGCATGCTGTGTGGTTTAATGTCATGGATTACCTACAGAGATGCATGCTGACCCAAATAAAGCTTTTAAGTCAAAACTATGAACATTACATACGATGTGCCAGTTGCCTTTTCTTATCACACGGGGGGCCAATTCTTGTTTCCATGTAGGAACCTACACTTTGCATCCATAAGTTTTCTATCACCGACTTTACCAAGTTCAGACGTCACATGCTGGTTGATTTTGTTGGATTGAGGAGTACTGGTTTTAATCTTTCTTATTTTTTTTAAGAAAAATATATATTAATATCCTGAAGATACCAATTACACTTAGTCAATGCAACAATGCATACCTATTAGCATTACGGATGCACACAACCGAAAAAAAGAACTATAAATAAGAAAAGTCTGCTACAGCGATCAGATCCTTAGCAGCAACGACACTATCACCAAAACAACACCAGAAGTCCAGCCCCTCAAAAATCTACGCCTCAAAAGTCAAAAAAAAGGTAACAATGCACAAGCGCTATCATCGTCTGATCATAGACCTTAGGTTTTCACCTTGGAGAAATTCCTCGTTCGCAAAACAATGCTTTCTGCAAGACCACTACCAGACACGATCAATGAAGGTCACATCTTGGGTTTTTACCCTGCAAGATAAGACTGTGAACTTCTCATGTGTTGTCGCCCCCTCTAACAGACGTTGCTCTGAAGCACACCAAGCCAGATCCTCATCTCTAGAAAGACTCAATCCACCATTGCTAGTCATCATGTCCCTGACTTCATGATATTCTTCGCATTTGACTTTACCATGGATCGTCAAAGACATGACACATGATGGTAACAGATAGCAGAGCTTCACCACGCTCCCTCTGAAACCAAACGGACAGCAAAAAAACACAGGTACACACGACCGAATTCCTTCCGATCTAGCAAGATCCAGGCATAATGCGCCCATGAAAGTTCATCAATAGAGATTTCCGAAACTAGACACTCTAGCAAGATCAATGAAGACACACATAAAGTAGATCTTCGTTTTGATGTGAGAGGAATCTGAGGACCACCATCTTGATTCAATCCTAGCCGGCAGGGGCGGATCTAGGCCCAGGGCAACCTGGGCCATGGCCCGGGGCGCAGTAATTTTTTTTGTCTAATATCTATAACGAAAATAATATGGCCTTGGGCGCAGCCCAGGTCAGGCCCAACTCCTTGATGGCCTCCTCCGCTCGACCGTGAGCGAGCAAATCCCTCTCCTCTCTCTCGCATTCCTCACGCGCATCCCTGGCAACGGTAGGAGCACGCCGCCATGCCGGCAGACCGCTTGCTACACTTGTCGCCCGGGCAGCGGCCTCCCCTGCTCCCCAAACCCCGTGTCCCTGGCTGTCCGCCGCCTCTGTCCTCCAAGCGGCGTTGCCTGCCCGCCGCCTCCGATTCCCACAGTCCTGCGGCTCCTGCCTGTCCTCCTCTAGTCCTCCGTCGGGCGAGTGCGACTATCATCTGGCGGCGCCTGATTGTTCCGGGCATTCGACTTTGCCTCCTCTGATCGTCTGCTTCTCACAAGGACTGGATTGAGCTCGGGCACGACTGCGCTCAGTAAGGTAATTTCATCACTCGATCAATTGGATACACTGATTACAGAGTTGGATTATATTTTAGTTCAATTGATCCATTGATTTAACCATCTTTTGTAATGTATTTCATGTTGTACAAACACAAGATAAGGACATGTTATCCATCATATCGATCTCAAAACGGAACCGATCAACAAATCCTACTCCTCAAACCAAAGAAGCTCCTCAATCAGTATCCCCATTCTACTATTCCTACAGTAGTTTTTATTACATATCTCTTATGCACACATTCTTGAACCGTTAACAATGGACTTGAAAATATATGTTCACCGTTCCAATGGTACCAAAATTTCTGTGCTAATAATAAGAGTATTTTTATAGTTTTCTTTTGTGCTTTTTTTTGGCCCGGGGCTTGCTCCATTCCTAGATCCGCCACTGCTAGCCGGTAGCCCCACGCCACCTGCCGGCAACCTTGAAGATCCGCCGCTCCAACCCCTAGCAGCAGCCCGTGGTCAATGTGCCGATGGTGCCGACCAAAATTGAATCTTGTATCCCCCTGGTCTGCAGCAGGCCCGTACCAGACGCATGTGCTGAGTGTTCAACCGCACAAGGCCTCCAATTTTATATGTTAATCTCCTAGTCAGTACTGCAAATCATGTTTACTAGACTCCCAACCCCCCAAAAAAACTAGAAACTAATTGATGCATTGAATAATATATGACTGTCTAGTAGTCTGCAACCGAATTAACTCTAGAGGGCCCAACTCACCGACGCCTTCCTCTTTTTTTCTTCTCCTTTCTCTTTCTCTTCTAGCTAAGTGTTATTCTGTTCATCTTCCATTGGCAGCTTGTATCAAGATAAATTCAATCCCAATTTCCTCATGGTAGATATGTTGTTGCGATGAGCAAGTAAAAAGTACACTGCAGGCTCATCATCAGTTCCTCATCTCTCTTCTCAGCTTCTGATCCCCTTGTTGGTTGTTGCCACCTATGCAATATGGGTGCATCCATTGGAGTTTGAGGCCCAATGCCCAGTGACATGTGTTTTTTTGCCGAACGTTGATTCATAAAGAGGAGGAGCAACTAGACTACCAGAGCCACACACGCCGCCGTCCGATAGTATGCTTCCAAAATCTAACAAAAGTTGTTAAATCCCATTTTGGTTTCATGTTCTATTTTTGATACATGACATGGAATTTTGGGGAAGGTTTCTTATCAAAATTTAATTGAAGATTTTTCTCAAGGAATGTTAGAAGGATTTTTGCTGAACAATGTAGTACTTTTGAATTCCATATAATCGCTTTGTGACAGGATGCAATTGTTTAAAATTGTACCACCAACACGATATAATTATTAAAAAAATCATGTTTCCTAATTGCTAGTGGTGGCGTCGAGGGCCTAATTTTTTGTTTTCTCGGCTACGGCCCTGGTCTGCAGTCATCCGTGGTGGTGGCGTCGTACACTAAGCCATATTGGACGTCGACCAGGAAGCACCACACCAACTGGGAGAGGCTTGCCAACAGCGTTCCCCATACCTCATGTATATGCCAGCTATTCGCAAGACCAGGCAGGATCAGCAGGAGCACGTACGGTACCAGCAGATAGCAATCTGCAGATCTTCTCCGCACGCCTAAGCTCAGCCAAACTCTTACGCGCATGTGCATGATCCAGGTAGAGTATGCATCCAGCCTTGGTGTCATGCACATATGACATCTGTACGGGATGAGCAGGGATCATATGCTGGACAGACTTCAAGATGAAATATGGGGGAAGAAACGTTGTGATCATGTAGAACAGTTTCATTTCTTGATACATGTTAAGATGACAAACAAGTACTAGTATAGGAAGCGTAGAGCTTCCCCGCCCCAGGGATCTCCGCAAATAAGGCCTTGGTTGGTCCTTTCTGCTCGTTGATCTGGTTTGTTGTGGCGTTGCGGCTTCTTCCTCTAGCCGGCCATGGAGGTGAGTGAATGAGGTAGAGTGGAGTCGGCCTGGTCAGAGCCGAAGTCTGGTGGGGGATCTTCTTCATCCTGGCGCATGAGCGTGGTGTCATGCTGTCACTCTTGGGTGGATTCCATGTGCTCATGAGGTGGGAGATAGTGAAGTGCACCCCCTGTAGCGATGTCCCCTTTCAATAAGCGTCGTCACCACTTATGTTGTGGTGGCCAAGCTCACCGGTGTCTCCTCTTGTTCAGCCTCTATGGAGAGGAATAGGAGGGCGTTGGTGGTGCCGTCGGGATCACGCAGAGGTAGAGCTCGGGGTTCCAGAAGCGTGTAGCCTTGGAAGCAGCTTCCGAGTGATGGCTCGGTTTGGCCGTTGCTATCTTCGGCCATAGGGTTAGCCCTGCTGCGCTCGGTCCAGGTGCTGGCTCGAGCCTTTTCATCCTCCTTGGCTAGGCGTGGCGGTGAGCGGCACCACTTCCCCGAGTGGTTTCGTCCCTGGTGGCAGCTGCATCGGCGGAGGTTCAAGACTTGATTGCGTTTCTACGCGTAATTGTGGGTTTTCTTTGTAAAATCAAGGCCTCGATTGTAGTTTTTATCTTTCTCATAATCCTTAATGTAATTGTACTCCCACCACCGATTTAATGAAACATCCTCCCGGTCCTTCAGGACCTTTCCCGTTCAAAAAAAGAGACCAACCACTCGACCACAACGAGCAACAAGGACATGAGTGTTTTCCACCCCTTTCCCAATGAAACCCTACTAGTAGTACATCATTCCTTTCACACTACTTTTGCTAGCGAATTGACATGTGATCGAATGCGATCGTTATTTTTGGTTAAAATAAGAATTGTGTAACATAGTCATGTTTCAACAAAATCTTGATCCTTGCTTCGCCTCTTGATCAGTGACAAGCCCAAGCGGTGTGTTGCAATGGAAGTGGGGACTTTGTTGATAATGAAACCACCATACAACTGACCAGAGAAACAAAAGTTCATCAATCTTTGAAGGCGGTGTTTCCAATTTAAACCTTTGAATCTTGGCTTATGTTCATGGCTAGGGAAATGAAGTGATACATGGTACATTGTGGTTCTATGAAGAAGTTAAGGAAACGCACGGTGGCATGAGGAGGGTCGGTGGTACTCCTACAAAAGTACTACTTATGTGCGCCAACTTCATTGGACGGACCTATACATACACCTTCACGTTTGGGAAATGATACTATGCCTCGGGGGATACACGCGTCTCATCCCCCGGGTGCGTGGCTGTCGTGGCCAGCATTGAACAGACGCGACCGTGGACTATGGACACCACGCACGATGCGTCATCTTCTTTTTTTGAACAGGGGAGGGTCCCGAAGAACCCCGAAGCTGCATTCAATAAAACGTCGGTGGGTACAAATTACAACCAGGGCATTGGAAGAAAAAAACAATTACACCACATCCCTGGACTTTTAGACAAAGGACCCTAGAAGATAAAAAAGAAATGCAAACCAATCCTATGTCCTCTCCACCTGGGACGAGACTCCACCGCCGGCCACCGTGACATCGCCGGGGACGCACCACTTGGCGACGAAACGATGCAGGATTCCGACGAGAAGCTTCAGAGAAGGCCTCCCTAGATGGCACTTCGGCCTGGAGGTTGAAAAACCTGCAGCGCATCCAGCACCACAGGACGGAGTGGTTCCATTTGCCCTGGATAACAACAACGAAGATTTGTTGCCGTTTGTGACCTCCGCACGAAGAAGTAGCTGAAATTCCCCAACGCCTTCTAGATCTAGACACCACCGCTATAGATCGCTTCCTTTCCCCATCTCCACGACCGGCTAGAGGAAGCTTCACCACAACAACGCTCCAAATCGATAGGATAAGGCGCTTATTGACAGAGCCCGCTGATGGTGCTCGATGTGGCACTTCGTTGATAACCCCAAGCGCAGGGTGTGAAGAGCAAGCAACAAGATCTCCCTCAGTTGAGACCGAGGTTATCGAACCAGAAGGAGGAAGGAAACGTCACACATGTGTTGCAAACAACGTGGAGACCTACACAACACAAACTCAAGACTTTGCCCCAACGAATCAGTGAGGTTGTCAAGCTCACCGGTTTGCTGTAACAAAGGATTAAACGTATGGTGTGGAAGGTAATGGTTTGCAGCAAGTAAACAAGTAACAGTGGAAGATGTATCAATGGTAAAGATTGGACCGGGGTCCATAGTTCACTAGAGGTGCTCTCCTTAGATAAACAACATGGCATGAAGGGTAAACTAATTACAGCAAGGCAATTGACAGGAACTAAGCAAGGCATAACAATGCAATTACTAGTTAGAAAGATCCTATGAGATTCGATTGGGAAATACAACAAGATACATAGACCGTCATCCAACTGCATCTATGACTAGAAGTCCACCTTCAGGTTATCATCCGAACCCCCTCCAGTATTAAGTTGCAAGCAACAGACAACTGCTTTAAGCAAAGTGTGTAAGGTAAACAGTCCACATGTTCCATGAACAAGAGACCGTTGTTTTCTCCCTAGTAGCAACAACACATCTACAACCGAAGAGATTTCTGTCACTTCCCTTGGAAACTAGAGGCATGAACCCACTATCGAGCATAAATACTCCCTCTTGGAGTCACTAGCAACTACTTGGCCAAGATAACCATTAGCAACGGATAGGATACAAGATCACAAACAACATAGACATGATAGAATCATAAAGACAAAACCATTAATCAAACCAACATAATAATCTCAATATCCATCGGATCCCCGCAAACACAACATGCATGATTACAAATAGATTAGATCTTGATCATGAACAGAGCTCACAAGATCTATACATGAAAGCACAAAGGAGGAGATACAACCATCTAACTACTACATGGACCCATAGTCCAAGGTGGAGCTACTCACGAATCATACTGGAGAGAAGGCCTCTGGGATGATCTCCCCTCCGGCAGGGTGCCGGGAAGAGCTTCAGATCCCCTCGATCTAGGGATGATGGTGGCGGCGGCTATAGACGGTTTCATGGATTTCTGATCGGGTACTCAGAGTTTCTGCATCGGGGGATTCTTATAGGCGAAGGGGAGGCCGAGGAGCCGGCCAGGGGCACCAAACCCTAGCCAGGCGCGCCCCTCTAGACTTCTCGTTCCCCACGAAAAGTAATTGACTTTGACGTTTGTTCCGTCCAATTCCGAGAATATTTCTTTACTAACTTTTCTGAAACAAAAATCAGCAGAAAACAGGCATCTGGCACTGTTGCAACTTGTTAATAGGTTAGTACCAGAAAACATGTAAAAAGCACCTCAAGTGTAGACAAGTAAAGCAAAGTAGATACTAAACAAGCATGGAGCATCAAAAATTGTAGATACGTTTCCGACGTATCAACATCCCCAAGCTTAACTCCTGCTCGTCCTCGAGTAGGTAAGTGATAAAAAGAATAATTTTTGAGGTGAACATGCACCCTCACAATAAAGATCCAACCATTTGCAAGCATTAAAAGCTGGGATCAAAGAACTCTAAACATGTGCATGAAAGAATGGAGTTCTAACAGTAGGACATAGTAACTATGCATGCACCATGGCAAGATACAAACAAAGATCATGAATAACATGCATTGAAAAACATTTGTTTGTTTCACATACAGAAAACATAGCATAATGGCAATCAGCTTGTCCCTCATAGAGTAGCAATAGAGATGCATATGACACCTTCAAAGTTCACAAGGGTGACTAGAAGCACATATCACAAGAACAAGTAATATCACAATATGCATCAATTAATAAGCCTTGGAACACTGCACACAGAATGACAACTACGCTCTCTTAATGGTGCCTAAAGGTAGAAGGTGGAGACTCAAATAATGGTGGAAGAAAGGCCTTTTTATAAAGTAAGCAGGGATTACAAGTTTCAAAAAGAGCTTCCAAAAATTATGGTACTTGTTAGCTTTCAGCCCTCATTGCCCCTATCATAAGCATCTTGAAGTGGTTAGGGTTAAAGTGGCAAAGCTGGAGTATATGCTTGACAAAGTATAAGTTGGCAATCTCAAATCCCTTGAATATGAGGGCTACACCTCATGGATACTCAACTTAGGGCCCAGGCAAGTTCTTGTCACTGTAAGTATTTGCATATCAACGGGGTACCCCTTGCACATGGTACAGGAGCTTTCCCATAACCAAAATGACAAGGCAAGTAGACAATGATCATCTCAGCAATCTTTTTATTTACCATATGCATAGCTTTTTATTGAGGATGCTCCATCGATAGCTCACTATGGTGATGCTGCAAGTTTCCACCATGTTAGGCATGGCTTAGGCTAGTGGCCCAGGCGTTTCTCTAACACATAATAAAAACTCCATGGACTTACAAGTTCCCACTGCATTTCACACCGGTAACATCCATAGACAAAAGAGCATGATATCAACGGAGTACAAAAGTACAAGTGCAATGTTGAAAACGTTCCCCGTGACAGCACGGTTCTGCTAATCCCAACTTATAAGTGCAAGCATATACAAAAAAGTTGTCTCAATGGTTCAAGTTTATTAGGGGCAAAGAATAAAATATGCCATCAAGTTCGTGATGGCTTTATTAATCACTAAGTTTTCACATAACAAAATAGTTTTTAATTGGAAGATAGTTGAAAACAAGAATATACTTGGAATGGTGTAACACACCATGCATAGGAGTTTATAGTGGACACTTTGGAATAACTTGGTTTCTTGGGAGTTGGAAGCATGAGTAGAACTTACTTATACAAGTGGAGGCTAGCAAAAGACTGGGAGCAACCAACTAAGAGAGCATAATGGCCATAATCATGCAATGCAACAAAGCATACTAATCAAAGCAAAGAGTGGTACTACAAGTCAAGGACTAAATGATCATAGAGGCTAATGGTGTCTTGTCATAGTAATAACATGGTGTAAGCATGTGCCAAGTCAACCCAAGCAAAGCATCAAAGGAGAATACCACAATACCATGCTTTTGCATGCTAAAACAACGCATACTTTCTTCAAGGCACACTAAGCAATCCCAATTGTTTGGAACAAGACATGCTACAACAATAATCACTAAGCATAATGCTAAAAAACACCTAGCATGTCATGCTAAAGTCTAAGTCACAGTCAATGCAAGCTCCTCTTGCACTTCAAGAAAGAACTTACTACTCCTTTCCAAACCAAGAAAACTTACTTGCAAAATAACACAGCGAGAACGGGGGTCTAAACTTACTTTATTCAAGGAAACTAAACAACCTAAGCAAATCAAACGAAAACTAAGACGCTCCAAGAACAACACAACTGTGCATGAAACAATAAAAGTGAAGTGTCTAGACAGACCTGAGCTTTTTATTGATGAAGAAGGGGATGCCCAAGGCATCCCCAAGCTTTGACGCTTGTACCTCTTGGATATTTCTTGGGGTGACACCATGGTGGCATCCCCAAACTTGAGCTTTTTTCCATTCTTCATCTTATTGCATCATTCTCTCTCTATACCTGAAATTTTTTCCTTCATACAAAACTTCACACAATCTTCATTAGCAACATTAGTTTATTCAAAAGATATTAGACCACTTGGTAAAGCTTTGGAACTGCAAAAATTTTCACTAAAAATGAAATCTACTGTATCAACTCCTTCAAAAAGTTCAGTTTACCTGAAGAGAACTCAAAAAGGAATCAATAAGAAGCAAATGCAAATAATGGCAGAAATCTGTCAAAACAGACCAGCAGGTAAAACCGATTTTTTCGAACATCTTCTGTTGCTCAAATCAAAAAGTGTTGAACTAACAAAAGTTAGCTAACATACTGGGGGGTGTATTCGTAAATTTTCAGCTCAATCCGAGTTACAGAGACTCCTCATGATTGTTTTTGGTGGAGGATAGAAATCTGTTTCGGGACAACAACTTCTCCAAATCTTACTTCCCTCTCATTAGAGGTCATTCTTGGCACAAAAAGCAAACAAAAAGGATAAAGATAGGTCATTACTGAAGTAATAACTTCCAAGACTCAAGAAACTCTTGGTTATTTTCCAACAAGTACTTTTCTTTAACGCCTTTAAGTTAGGCATGATAGTTTGAGAAGATGCTCACATAAGAATTATGAATTGAAGTCAAAGAGAGCATCAAGAAGCAAATCCAAAACACATTTAAGTCTAACCCTATTCCTATGCATAGTAATCTTGTACACAAATAAATTCATGAAGAACAAAGTGACATTCATAGGAAGATAAGACAAGAGTAACTTCAAAACTTTCAGCACAAAAAGAGGTGTTTCAATACCATCAAAACTTCTACAACCATATTTTCCTCTCTCATAATATTTTTCAGTAGCATCATAAATAAACTCAACAATATAGTTATCACATAAAGCATGCTTTTCATGATCTACAAACACATAATTTCTATCAAGCTCAAAAATGGTGGGATTAAAACCTTCACAGGTTTTACCCAAAGTAGATATTTCAAAAGGATCCACAGGAACATAACTTTCATCCTCCTTTGGTAAGCATGGGGACAATCAAATAATGTAAGGGACAAATAGTTACTCTCCTCCTCTTTTTCATCTAATGAGCTTCCAGTTTCAACAATTTCTTCTTCCATAGGCTCCTGCAAGGCATTAGTCTCTTCTATTTGTGGAAAACACCTATTAAAATGTTCAAGAATATAGCCATTTTCTTCCTTGTAATTATCAAAGCAAAATTTAAGTATCTCATAAACCTCAGATTCATAAGGTGCATCATCAGTATTTTCAAGCAAACTGGCAAGTTCAAAAGCACCCTTGAAAGCAATAAATTCTTCAATTTGCTCCACATCATAAAAATCATAATTTCCTTTAGTATAATAAGATATGGTAACATTATCATCATACTCACATTGAAAAGGCAGGTGTTTATACCTCTTACAACAACAACAAGACTTATCAAAGCAATAAGTAACATTATAAGTAGAGCACACGTCTCTAGCAATAGTATTCAACTTATCAATTTGTTCCCATAAGTGTTTCCCTTTTTGTGACAAACGCTATTCCTTATAATAATACTTTTGTTCTTCCGTGAACCCACCTTTCCAATAAGAACTAGTTTCAAAGAAACCATTCATTGATAGAAAACATGACCAAGCAAGGCAATAACAGATCAGCAACTAGAGCAGGAACTAATTTTTTTTTGTGTTTTTAAATAAAGAAAGCAAACCAAGCTAGACTAATTTTTTTGGGTTTTTTGGAAAGATGAAAACAAAACCAAGCAAAAGAAACAAAGCAAACTAAAACAAAATAAAGAGAAAGGAAGTGAAGGACTCCCCTTGTGAAGACGTCCTTAGCCTCCCCGACAACGGCGCCAGAAAATCTTGATGGTGCTCGACGTGGCACTTCGTTGGTAACCCCAAGCGCAGGGTGTGTGAAGAGCAAGCAGCAAGTTTTCCCTCAGTTGAGACCGAGGTTATCGAACCAGAAGGAGGAAGGAAACGTCACACAGGTGTTGCAAACAACGTGGATACCTGCACAACACAAACTCAAGACTTTGCCCCAACGAATCAGTGAGGTTATCAAGCTCACCGGTTTGCTGTAACAAAGGATTATACGTATGGTGTGAAAGGTAATGGTTTGCAGCAAGTAAACAAGTAACAGTGGAAGATGTATCAATGGTAAAGATTGGACCGGGGTCCATAGTTCACTAGAGGTGCTCTCCTTAGATAAACAACATGACATGAAGGGTAAACAAATTACAGCAGGGCAATTGACAGGAACTAAGCAAGACATAACAATGCAATTACTAGTTAGAAAGTGTTGGAATTATTCCCTAGAGGCAATAATAAAGATGTTATTATTATAATTCTTTTTCATGATAAAGTTTATATTCCATGCTAGAATTGTATTAAGCGGAAACTTTGATGCTTGTGTGGTTTCTGAATAACACCGTGTCCCTAGTACGCCTCTATGGACTAGCTCATTGATTAATGATGGTTAAGGTTTCCTAACCATAGACATGAGTTGTCGATTAATAATGAGATCATATCATTGGGAGAATGATATGATGGGAGAATGATATGATGGACAGACCCAAACTAAGCGGAGCAATTAGATCGTGTCATCGTGTTCATCTTTGCGAAGCTTTTTCTTATGTCAAATATTGTATTCCTTAGACCATGAGATAATGCAACTCCCTGGTATCAGAAGAAAGATTTGAGGTCATCAAACATCATCCTATGAGAGGGTGATCATAAAGGTGTCTCTCAGGTGATCGGAAAGTACTTATTGGGTTGTATGTATCGAGATGGGATTTGTCCCTCCCAAGTCGGAGAGATATACTTCGGGCCCACTCGGTAATCGATATCAACACCGCTTGCAAGCAAGTGGTTAAGGAGCCCACTCGGAACGAGTAAAGTACTTGCTGTGAACGAGATTGAACTAGGTATGCCGATACCGACGATCGAATCTCGGGCAAGTAAAATATCGTGTGACGAAGGGAATATATATATATGGGATTAATTGAATCCTGGCATCGTGGTTCATCCGATATGATCATCGATGAATATGTGGAAGTCAATATGGGTTTCCAGACCCCGCTGTTGATTATTGATAGAAGATCATGTCTGCATATTCTCGAACCCGTAGGGTCACACACTTAACGTGTCTCGACGCTAGGATAGAATGGATAATTGGTTTATGAGTTTTTGTTCGGAGTCTCGGATGGGATCCAGGACATCACGATATCACTTTGTGATTAACTCCATAACCACATGCTTGCAAGCGGTGTTGATATCGATTACCGAGTGAGCCCGAAGTATATCTCTCCGACTTGGGAGGGACAAATCCCATCTCGATACATACAACCCAACAAGTACTTTCCGATCACCTGAGAGACACCTTTATGATCACCCTATCATAGGATGACGTTTGATGACCTCAAAGCTTTCTTCCGATACCAGGGAGTTGTATTATCTCATGGTCTAAGGAATACAATATTTGACATAAGAAAATCTTTGCAAAGATGAACACGATGACACGATCTAATTGCTCCGCTTAGTTTGGGTCTGTCCATCATATCATTCTCCCAATGATATGATCTCATTATTAATCGACAACTCATGTCTATGGTTAGGAAACCTTAACCATCATTAATCAATGAGCTAGTCCATAGAGGCATACTAGGGACACGGTGTTGTTCACAAACCACACAAGTATTAAAGTTTCCACTTAATACAATTCTAGCATGGAATATAAACTTTATCATGAACAAGAATTATAATAATAACATCTTTATCATTGCCTCTAGGGCATAATTCCAACAGTCTCCCACTTGTACTAGAGTCAATAATCTAGTTTACATTTGGCAACAATCTCACACCCATGGCACTAAGGTGCTGATCATGTTTTGCACGTGGAAAAGGTTTAGTCAATGGATATGCGACATTCAGATCTATATGTACTTTGCTAATCTTCAGAACTCCATCTGCTATATAATCTCGGATTATATGAAACTTGCGGTTGATATGCTTGGTCTTTGGATGATATCTTGGTTCCTTAGCGAGTGCTATGGCGCTAGTGTTGTCGCACAATATCTCCAGTGGGTCCAATGCACTTGGAACCACGCCAAGCTCAGTGATGAAGTTCCTGATCCAAACTCCTTCACTTGACGCTTCTGCAGCAACCATGTATTCCGCTTCTACTGTAGATCCCGCGATCACGCTTTGCTTGTAGCTTCTCCAGCTCACAGCTCCTCCATTCAAAATATAAACGTATCCTGTCTGAGATCTAGAATCATCCTTGTCAGTGTCGAAACTAACGTCGACGTAACATTTTACGATGAGTTGTTCATCACCTCCATAGACTAAGAACATTTCTTTAGTCTTATTCAAGTACTTTAGGATGTTCTTCACGGGTGTCCAGTGTTCCACTCCTGGATCACTCTGATATCTGCTCGTCAAACTAAGAGCATTGGACACATCCGGTCTAGTACACAACATGACATACATGATAGAACCTATGGCCGAGGCATAAGTCACTTTGCTCATAGCTTCTCTATCATTTACCGTGGCTGGACACTGAGCCTTGCTCAATATCTTACCTGACAACATCGGCACTGAACCTTTCTTTGCCTTATCCATTCCGAACCTTTTCAGAACTTTGTCTAGGTATGTACTCTGGCTTAAAGCTATCAGGCGTCTTTGTCTATCTCTATAGATTTTGATGCCCAATATATAAGCAGCTTCACCTAGGTCTTTCATTGAAAAACACTTGTTCAAATAACTCTTCACATCGTTAAGCATGTTAATGTCATTTCCAATAATCAATATGTCATCCACATATAGTACCAGAAATGTCACCGAGCTCCCACTCACTTTCTTGTAGATACAAGATTCGTAGAAATTTGGAAAGCTCTTGCTCACTTGATCAAAAGGAAGGTTCCAACTCCGAGATGCTTGCTTCAGTCCATAAATGGAACGCTGAAGTTTGCACACTTTATCAGCATACTTAGGATCGACAAAACCTTCGGGTTGCATCATATATAACTCTTCATAAATGTTGCCATTGAGGAAAGCAGTCTTGACATCCATCTGCCATATTTCATAATCATGAAATGCAGCAATTGCTAATAAAATCCGAATGGACTTAAACATCGCTACGGGAGAGAAAGTCTCATCGTAGTCAACACCTTGAACTTGTCGAAAACCTTTCGCGACAAGACGTGCTTTATAGACGGTAACATTACCATCCGCGTCCGTTTTCCTCTTAAAGATCCATTTGCACTCAACGGCCTTTCGGTCACTAGGAGGGTCCACCAAAGTCCATACTTGGTTTTCGCTCATGGATCCCAATTCGGATTTCATGGCCTCTAGCCATTTCTTAGAGTCTGGGCTCATCATCGCTTCCTCATAGTTCGTAGGTTCACTGTCTTCTACCAACAAGACAGTCAAGATAGGGTTGTCGTACCACTCAGGAGGGGCACGCGACCTTGTCGACCTGCGACGTTCAGTAGCAGCATCGTCCGAAGCTTCATGATCCTTGTCATTAGCTTCCTCTATTGTTGGTGCAGGCGGCACTGGAACAATTTCAGGTGCTGCGCTACTCTCCAATTCAAGAGAAGGTTCAACAACCTCGTCTAGCTCTACTTTCCTCCCATTCACTTCTTTCGAGAGAAACTACTTCTCAAGAAAGGATCCGTTCTTTGCGACAAACACTTTGCCTTCGGTTCTGTGATAGAAGGTATACCCAATAGTTTCCTTAGGGTATCCTATGAAGACGCATTTCTCCGCTTTGGGTTCGAGCTTGTCCGGCATCAACTTCTTGACGTAAGCTTCGCATCCCCAAACTTTAAGAAACGACAACTTAGGTTTAGAACCAAACCACAGTTCATACGGTGTCGTCTCAACGGATTTAGATGGTGCCCTATTTAAAGTGAATGCAGCGGTTTCTAATGCATAATCCCAAAATGATAACGGCAAATCAGTAAGAGACATCATCGATCGAACCATATCTAATAGAGTTTGATTCCGACGTTCAGACACACCATTGCGCTGTGGTGTTCCGGGTGGCGTGAGTTGCGAAACAATTCCGCTTGCTTTAAGATGCGTGAGAAAATCATAACTCAAATATTCACCTCCACGATCGGATCGTAGAAACTTGATCTTTCTGTTACGATGGTTCTCC
This sequence comes from Avena atlantica, assembly GCA_910589765.1. Classification (NCBI taxonomy): domain Eukaryota; kingdom Viridiplantae; phylum Streptophyta; class Magnoliopsida; order Poales; family Poaceae; genus Avena; species Avena atlantica. The sequence continues at coordinate 467,003,247 of OU342734.1, read as the reverse complement.
ACTTCATTCTGAAATTCTTTGAACTTTTCAAATGTTTCAGATTTATGTTTCATTAAATAGATATACCCATATCTACTTAAGTCATCGATAAAAGTGAGAAAATAGCGATATCCACCGCGCGTCGAAACACTCATCGGTCCGCATACATCGGTATGTATGATTTCCAACAAGTCCGTTGCTCGCTCCATCATACCGGAGAACGGGGTTTTGATCATCTTGCCCATGAGGCATGGTTCGCATGTGTCAAATGATTCAAAATCAAGAGACTCCAAAAGTCCATCAGAATGGAGTTTCTTCATGCGATTTACACCAATATGACCTAGACGACAGTGCCACAAATAAGTAGTATTATCACTATCTACTTTGCATCTCTTAGCCTCAATGTTATGGATGTGTGTTTCATCCCTTTCGAGATTCAGAAGAAATAAACCATTCACAACAGGTGCATGACCATAAAAGATGTTACTCATGTAAATAGAACAACCATTGTTCTCTGATTTAAATGAATAACCGTCTTGCAATAAACACGATCCAGAAATAATGTTCATGCTCAACGCAGGCACATAATAACACTTATTAAGGTTTAAAACTAATCCCGAAGGTAAAACTAAGGAGAGCGTGCCGACGTTCATCACAACAACTCTTGATCTGTTGCCAATGCGCATCATCACCTCATCCCTCGCAAGCCGCCGTCTATTCCGTAGCTCCTGTTTTGAGTTACAAATATTAGCAACTGAACCAGTATCAAATACCCAGGCACTACAACGAGGGCTAGTAATGAAAACATCAATAACATGTATATCAAATATACCTTAGATAGTGCCAGCCTTCTTGTCCGCTAAGTACTTCGGACAGTTGCGCTTCCAGTGACCCTTGTCCTTGCAATAGAAACACTCAGTGTCCGGCTTAGGTCCAGACTTGAGCTTCTTCTCTGCAGGGGCAACGCGCTTGCCGCCGCCTTTCTTGAAGGGCTTCTTTGCACCCTTACCTTTCTTGAAGGTGGTGGGCTTGTTGACCATCAACACATGATTATCCTTTTTGATGTCCACCTCCGCAGCCTTCAGCTTTGCGAAGAGCTCGGTGATCGTATCAGTGGAACCAATCTGATTATGAGTCACTACAAAACTTTTGTAGCTGGGAGGGAGTGATTGCAGAACCCTGTCAATCTTGAGCTCCTCTAGAATCTTGCAGTCCAGTTGCTCAAGGCGTTGAGTGTAGCCCGACATCTTTATGGCGTGCTCACTAACGGAACTCCCTTCCTCCATCTTGCAGTTAAAGAATTTCTCAGACATCTCATATCTCTCAGAACGGGCCTGAGTCTGAAACATAGTTTTCAGCTCCTCAAGAATCTCAAAGGGCCCGGGATAGTCTTCAAAACGATTTTGAAGGTCCGATTCCATAGCAAACAACATGGTGCTCTTAATCACACCATAATCATCTTTGGCGACTGATAGACAGCTTTCTCATCAGCCGGCGCATCTACAGCAAGGGCGTCACTGTAACTACCTCGGTGAATTACGCTCCTAGATACAAGCCTGGATGAGTGGTAGTGGTTGAAATAGTACGGTGGGGCCCCAAAAGCCACTCACGGGTAGACCTTTCGGCCGTCCCAACCACTACCATCTCAACGGGACCTGTACGGGCGGCGTAATCGGCAGGCGAAGGGATCAAATACATACACAAATGAGTATGTATGCAAGCCACCATACAAGAGTACATCAGAGCCATACCATCTAGAAAGAAAGGAAATATAGCAATGCCATACGGCAAGATTCAAATGACCTAGATAGATCTAATATTTTAGGATACTTCCTCATACAACACACATCAGAGTATCATGCAGAAGCGGCAAACAAGTCCGAGTACGGATAAGAAGCAAATCGGCATAAGATGCCATAGAAATAAGCACATCCCAACCACAGATCTCACGGATCCCCGTTCCCGGAATCTCTACACCGAACGATCGTTGCCCACATCATCAGCTTCTTCCACCCAGTATCCGTCCTGTGAGGGTACCTGTTCATCTGAACCAAGAATTTATCGTGTGAGACCCTAAGGGTACTCAGCAAGTCTTAATGCCTCTAAAGGGGACACAACCTGGGGTGACACAATGGCAGCGAAAGATAAACCCTAGCAGTTCTATAGATACTCGCTAACCATCCACCTAACCAATGATAGACGGATGTCTGTGAATTAAGAACAACAGTTATAATAGTAATTTCATCAGATCCATCCTCCTCCTCGCTTACCAACGAGGAAGCGGACGAACAACCCCCATCCGTTGGCAATTTTATTAACCATTCCATGAGTATTGCACTATTTACTAGACAAATTACTTAGTCAGATTAAAGCGGTACTTTAGTTATGCTTGTCTATGTTCGAGAAACTGTGCTCCAAGTCGTCCATAACCGCGGACACGGCTTTCAGAAAGTTTTACCCGGCCGGGGTGCACCAATAGCAACACACGCTCGATCAACCTCGGAAAAACCAAATCAAAACCCAACAAGGCTTTCACGACTGAACAATCGCAGGATTCAGAAATATTTCAGGGGGCCACCCCATTGAGTAGACCCGCAACGAAGCCAGCTGACTCCGAGGCGGACTCAAGGTTTGCGACAATGGCTGTAAACGACTGGGAACCCGAAAGTGTGGCTGGGCTTGTCGATACCGCGAAAACATTACGCTTACCTAAACAGTACAGTGTGCTCCTCGCACAAACGTAAATACAGAAGTAGCATGGCATAAGTACATGATAGTAAATAAAACCTCAAACTAGTTTGTGGCCCCAAGAAATAAGACGGAATCAAGCTCTGGCTCAGGGGGGTCCCATATACCTCCCGGATGTGGATAGCGCGATAAATCAAGGAACAGGAATCAAGTACTCGGGGTCTTACGGGACACAAGTGAGCAGGAAAAACCAAATAGCAGATGTTGCTCACCGGTGCCACTTTCATTAGTTATCCCATTACTACTCAGGTTAAGTTGTTTAGGTACCTCGTTATCCACCAGACTCTCACATACCCTACACATGCTGTTCTACGACTCGCATGGCTCAAACAACTCCTGTAGTAATGGCTCATGGGATGGAGGAACAAGCTTGGTGGGGTTTAAAAGTAAAGGCTATGCATACTTGGGATTCAATTTAATGCAATCGCGACTCAATGATGCAAGAATAAGATAGAGGCAATAGGTATTGTATGTATGCAAGCATGTGGAAGTGCTTGCCTGGCAACTCAGTTGAAGCGAGAGACGGATCTGGGTAGTGCTCCTGGTTCTCTTGATATAACCCCTGCTCAGTGTCTATCCGAGAAAATCCAAACAAACAAGGCCAACATGAATATAGAGCACAAGCATATGAACAAGATGCGTCAAGCAAACAATCATGCCATGATGAATGATGCACAATTTACATGGCAATAAGGTAGCATGGCATGGGTGAGGTGTGGTATACAAGAATAAGTCATTTTTATTAAGGTTGGGCCACATTTTATTGTCATAATAGTTGATGTACACTATATTTTTATATGATGCATGCTGCAATTAAAGTCATGGATAGCATAATCAGAAAGGTCTCGTCGAGCTGATCATTTTAGACATATCATTTGCCAAAATTGGAATTATAAATCAAAAGTTATTAATTATTTAAATTCCAGTGGCATTTGTGGTAATTTAATTCAACTTGGAATTTTAAATGTGCAAAAGGCAATTTGAATAGCATATTTGAAATCCTTGCATTTTCCTGATCCAAAAACATATATTATTTGCTAAATTCGGATTTACAATTTAAAAGTTATTACAAACTGATTCAAATTTGAATTTAAAACAATTTGAAAAGATTTTATTCGAAATAAAAATAACAGAAAACTTTTTCCACCCAGTCCAGACCTAGCCACGGTCTCTGCCGAGTGGGCCTGGTACTGACTGGGCATGACCTGGTGGGTTTGGACCGCGGGTTGAGGGGATGTTAGCTGGGGGGGGGGGGGGGGGGTTTGCAGAAAACACCAAGAGGCTGACGGTGGGGTCTGGGGCTGCGGGTTGGATCGAAGGAAGGACAGGGGCCTATCTACAAAAAGTCTGGGACCTATTGGAACCTGACGAACTGAAACTTGTCAGCGCGAAACTGCTAGCTGGCTTGATCTTGCGACGAAGATGGCGAACAAACCACTGGGAATTTCGCCACGCCGCAAAAACCAAAGAGGAAGAGGGCTACCCAGGCTACGAGTTTCATTCAGGGCGCAACTGCGGGGGAGGGCTGTGCTGGCCGGGATCTGGTGAGGAACGGAGGTTCTAGGATGCGCGAGACTGACGAAACTGACAGGGTCGGAGCAGCAGTGCCAATGAGGTTGTCCGATCTTCGGTGGACGGTGGCGACGAAACCTTTGAGAAAACCGGCAACCCGCCAAAACGAAAAACGGAGAGGGATGGTAGGGCTACATTTTCCGTGTTGGGGGCATCGCCGTAGGAGGCCTACAGCGCGCGGGGCAAGTCTAGGATCAGAGGCGGAAACGCTGCTGCTGCTGCTGCTCCCTGACGCGCGCGGCGAGCGGCACGGCGAAGCTGCGCGGGAGAGCGGCGGTAGAATCCGGCGACACGAAGCAGAGTGGAGGAGAAAAGGGAAGGGGAACAGGAGGGGGTTGCTCACCTCGGCCGATTCCCGGAGGAAACGAGGAAGCGGAGGGACGGAGGTGATGTCGGCGACGGTGGTTTGGGTTCGGTGCCTGGCCAGGAAGAAGAGGGACAGCGGCGCCTTGTCCAGCTTCTGCTCGAGTTCGCGAAGGGGGTTGTCGGGGCTGCCTGCACGCTCTCCGTCTCCAGCAGAAGACCAAGTCGACGGCGTGGCGTCGCAGTCCTCGCCGACGCTCGCGGACAGGGTCAGAGCATAGGCGGGGGCGGAAGTAGGGATGGCGGCGGAGAGGAGGGGAAGGAGGACTAGGGCTTGCAGGGGCCTCCGCGGCTCGGGGATAAGAAGAGAGAGGAGGTTGACGCGGCTGACGGCGGAGACGGCCACCTGCTCCTCTGCTGCTGCTTTCCGTCTGTTGCCGAGGCGAGCGACCGACGGCGTCAGGACAGGAAGAAGAACAGGAGCGACGGCGACGAAGCGGTACGGGCCAGGTGGACGAGTTGGGCCGGGGGAGGGCTGGTCTGACGGGCTGCTTCTTCTTGTTGGGCTGCTGCGGTGCTCCAGGTATGGTTTCTCCTCTTTTATTTATTTGTCTTTAGACATTTGTTTGTTAATTGATTCTATTTCAATTTTTGAACTAGTTTTGTAATTTCAAAATATTTGGAGCATTTTTACCAGGAGGTTTTGGATAGAGGGGGGCTGACTAAGAGGAGAGAAAGAGGGGGCACCTTGGGTTGTGATAGAATAGGTGTGGTTTAGGGTTTTTAGCTAGGATGGTTATGGGGCATGGGGTAGATATAGAGAGGACTAGGATAGTTGATAAGAAAGAGAGGTGGATTAGGTTTGCTTTGAATCATGTATGCTCCAAATAAAGACCAAGCAAGATCAAAAGAAAAGAGGTAGGGAGAGGAAGGTGGGGTTTAAACTTATGCACACCCACATGATCACATGTGCATGCATGGATGTGGATAGCGAAAAGGATAGGGTTTAGATTAAGAGGAGGGTTTAGAGAAAAAGAGAGCCACACAAAACAAAGAAAGCCAAAAGACATGCAAAAGGTGGCAATTGCATGGGCCATGCAAAAACATGAAATGCCATGGATCATACTTGTGTAACAAAGATAATACTCATGGCACTAGGTATTTGCATCCTCACAAGATGGAGTAGGCCCCAGCAAAAGAAATAAGGAAAGGTCCATATGGAGTGAATGGGGAGATGATCACATTGGAATATATTTGGGACTTGCTAGTGTGTATATGCCACTAGATATTTAATAAGCCCACAAAATATCCCCACATGATGATAACCCCAACAACACACATATGGAAGCTAGGGAGAAAAGGTCCCACTCACAAGGCATGCAAAGGTGGCCATGTGACTCTCATGCATCAATAATGTGAAAACAAAATGATGCCAAGATGAGAACATGTGGAAAAGAAAAAGGATCCATCCCAACCCACATGAGCTAGAAGTAAACCCATAAATGCCAAGCTCATATTTAGTTGGATGGTGGAATTATAAGGTGGTGAAAGAAAAGGTGGTGGAGTTAATAAGAGATATGCCCCCAACTCAACTAGGGCATTTAACAATATATCAAGAACCAAATACAATATCAAGAGGCAACTACAGTTAATAATGCACATGAGATAAGAACCAAACAAGAAGGGGTTTTATATGATGCCTAAAAGCAAGGTGACATGATGACATGAGCATGATATGATGATGATGCAGTAATTATATGTAGGAAGTGGCCCTTTTTATTACTGGAACAAGTAGCATTACAGGTGTTAGACAACTGGGATGCTACAACTCTCCCCCACTAAACAGGAATCTCGCCCCGAGATTCTAGGAAGAAGAAGAAGACACAAAGAGAGAAGGATGGTTGGCACGGAGTTCATCTTCACGCTCCCATGTGGCTTCATCAACAGAATGGTGTGACCACTGCACCTTGCAGAGCTTGATGGACTTGTTGCGAGTCCTTCGTTCTGCGGTCTCGAGGATTTTGGTGGGGTGTTCTTGATAAGACAAGTCTTCTTGGAGATCGATTAGCTCATGATCCACGGTCCTGCCGGGATCTTTGAAGCACTTCTTGAGCTGAGAGATGTGGAAAACATCATGGACTTTGAGTTTTTCCGGGAGCTCCAGGGCATAAGCAACTTCTCCTCTTCTACCACGAACCTTGAAAGGACCGATGTATCTAGGAGCCAACTTTCCTTTGATACCGAAGCGGTGTGTACCTCTCATGGGAGTGACACGAAGATAGACGAGATCACCAGGGGCATATACCATATCCGTGTGCTTCCTGTCATAGCTGCTCTTCTGACGACTTTGAGCAATCTTCAGGTTCTCAAGAATGATATGCACCTTCTCCTCTGCTTGAGTTACAATGTCAGGGCCAAACCAGATTCTTTCTCCTGCACCTGACCAACCAATCGGAGTTCTGCACTTGTGTAACTACCTCGGTGAATTACGCTCCTAGATACAAGCCTGGATGAGTGGTAGTGGTTGAAATAGTACGGTGGGGCCCCAAAAGCCACTCACAGGTAGTCCTTTCAGACGTCCCAACCACTACCCTCTCAACGGGACCTGTACGGGCGGCGTAATTGGCAGGCGAAGGGATCAACTACGTACACAAGTGGGTATGTACGCAAGCCACCATACAAGAGTACATCAGAGACATACCATCTAGAAAGAAAGGAAATATAGCAACGCCATACGGCAAGATTCAAATGACCTAGATAGATCTATATTTTAGGATACTTCCTCATACAACACACATCAGAGTATCATGCGGAAGCGGCAAACAAAATCCGAGTACGGATAAGAAGCAAATCGGCATAAGATGCCATAGAAATAAGCACATCCCAACTACAGGTCTCACGGATCCCCGTGCCCGGAATCTCTACACCGAACGATCGTTGCCCACATCTCCGGCTTCTTCCACCCAATATCCGTCCTGCGGGGGTACCTGTCCATCTGAACCAATAATTTATCGTGTGAGACCCTAAGGGTACTCAGCAAGTCTTAATGCCTCTAAAGGGGACACAACCTGGGGTGACGCAATTGCAGCGAAAGATAAACCCTAGCAGTTCTACAGATAAACACTAACCATCCGCCTAACCAATGATAGACGGATGTCCGTGAATTAAGAACAACAGTTGTAATAGTAATCTCATCAGATCCATCCTCCTCCCTGCTTACCAACAAGGAAGCGGACGAACAACCCCCATCTGTTGGCAATTTTATTAACCATTCCATGAGTGTTACACTATTTACTAGTCAAGTTACTTAGTCAGATTAGAAGTGGTACTTTAGTTATGCTTGTCTATGATCGAGAAACTGTGCTCCAAGTCGTCCATATCCGCGGACACGGCTTTCAGAAAGTTTTACCCGGCCGGGGTGCACCAATAGCAACACACGCTCGATCAACCTCGGAAAAACCAAATCAAAACCCAACGAGGCTTTCACGACTGAACAATCACAGGATTCAGAAATATTTTAGGGGGCCACCCCTTGGAGTACACCCGCAACGAAGTAAGCAAGCTCCGAGACGGACTCATGGTTTGTGGGGCCGGCGGTAAACGACAGCAGATCCCCAAACGGGGACTGTCGATACCACGTAAACGGGTCACCATTCCTAAACAGTACAGTGTGCTCCTCGCACAATTTGAATAAAGCAGTAGCATGGCATAAGTACAGGATAGTAAACAAATCCTCAAACTAGTTTGTGGCCCCAAGAAATAAGACTGAATCAAGCTCTGGCTCAGGGGGGTCCCATATACCTCCCGGATGTGGATAGCGCGATAAATCAAGGAACAGGAATCAAGTACTCGGGGTCTTACGGGACACAAGTGAGCAGGAAAAACCAAATAGCAGATATTGCTCACCGGTGCCACTTTCATTAGTTATCCCATTACTACACAGGTTTAAGTTGTTTAGGTACCTCGTTAGCCGTCAGACTCTCACATACCCTACACATGCTGTTCTACGACTCGCATGGCTCAAACAACTCCTGTAGTAATGGCTCATGGGATGGAGGAACAAGCTTGGTGGGGTTTAAAGTAAAGGCTATGCATACTTGGGATTCAATTTTAATGCAATCGCGACTCAATGATGCAAGAATAAGATAGAGGCAATAGGTACTGTATGTATGCAAGCATGTGGAAGTGCTTGCCTGACAACTCAGTTGAAGCGAGGGACGGATCTGGGTAGTGCTCCTGGTTCTCTTGATATAACCCCTGCTCAGTGTCTATCCGAGAAAAACCAAACAAACAAGGCCAACATGAATATAGAGCACCAACATATGAATAAGATGCGTCAAGCAAACAAGCATGCCATGATGAATGATGCACAATTTACATGGCAAATAAGGTAGCATGGCATGGTGAGGTGTGGAATACAAGTAACAACATTTTAATGGAGTTTTGGTTCCCATTTTGTTGTCATAACACTTGCTGTACCCTATATTTTTATATGATGCATGCTGCAATTGAAGTTATGGATAGCTTAAACAGAAAGGTCTCGTCGAGCTGATCATTTTAGACATATCATTTGCTAAATTTGGAATTAGAAAACAAAAGTTATTGATTATTTAAGTTCTAGTGGCAATTAGTGTAAATTAAATAAACTTGGAATTTTAATTGTGCAAAAGGCAATTTGAATGTCATATTTGAAATCCTGGCATTTTTCTGATATCCAAACATATATCATTTGTGTGATTTGGAATTACAAAGGAAAAATTATTGAAATCTGAATTGAATTTGAATTTTGAAATCATTTAAACAAACTTTGAATTTAACCAGACTCTAGAAAGTTTTCTTACCCAGCCTACCCTAGCCCTAGTCGCTGACATGTGGGGCCAGGCTCATCTGGACCCATACGCCAGTGGCTGGAACGAAGGAGGACCGCGGGTTGATTAACAAGTTTGCCAGGATCCTTTTTGCAAAACCGCAGCGACACTGACAGGTGGGGTGTAGGGGAGCGCGGGTTGAGGGAAAAAGGGAGCCAGGGGGTTATCTTCAAAAAGGCGTACTCTACTGTGGATCTTCTCTGTCGCCTGACGAACTGAAAATCGACACTGCGCGACAGAGGGAAAAACAGGGGCGCGCCGGGCTCGATCCTGCGACCGCGGACGCGCCAGCGGGGGCGGCAACCACTGGGCTGGGCTGGGGTTTGTTGACAGGAAGGAGGGAGGCGGCTAGAAGAGGTTCTCGCGCGCAGATGCGATCTGGCAGGTGCACGCTCGTCGGTGCACGCGGTGTGCTCGGTGAAACGATCGTCGTCGGCAGGAAACGAGGCGGGGCCAGAGCATGTCTAGGGGGGTCAGGGGCTTACCGCGGTGGTGTTGGTGGCAGTGGCGAGGCTTGGGGTGCAGGCGATCGACGGTGCGGCTCGCGGACGGAGGCGCTAGGGTTTCGACGGGGCGGCGCCGGCGTGCAGGTTCCTGGGGCTGCTCCTCCTCGCGTCTGGCTCCAGGGGCGTCGCAGAGGAGCTTCCGGCCTTCCTCGACACCTGCAGCTCCGCGCCCGCCTCCTGGTGCGTGTGTACTGGCGAGGTAGACGGCGTGGCCGGCGAGAGGGAGCTAGGGCGGTGGAGAAGGAGGGCAGAGGAGGGGAGCGAGGCAGGGCCCCTGGACGGATCTGGGGACGGCTGTGAGGCGAAGGGAGAGGATAAGAAGGAGAGGGGAAGGTGGGGTTGCGTGGGAGAGGGGAAGGTGGCCTCGGTGCCACCTTTTTGCCTCCTCACGTGCATGGCACGGCCAGGCAGGCACGGCAGGGCGGCGTGGGCACTAGAGGGAGGCTGGCAGGTGGGGTAGGCGAGGCCAGGGAGGCAGGCAGCTGCGGGGTGGGGCTGCTAAGGCAGGGAGGAAAAGAGGGGAGAAAGGGCTCGGGTTGGGTGGTGGTAGCCTCGGCTAGGGTGGGAGCTAGGGTTAGGTTGGGGGGTCCTTGGTCGTGTGGGGTGGGTAGCTGGTAGAGGGTTGCTGGGGTGGGGCCTGCATGGAAGAGAGGGGCGAGCTAGGGTAGGGCATGGGATGATCATGCTAGGAAGCTAGAAGGGAGAAGAGAGGTACTTAGGGTTTTGTTTAGGGGAGATGTAGATTAGGGTGTTGTTTGGCTAGGATGGGGAGTGCCATGGGTAGATTTTTGGGTTAGCTAAGAGGGGGGTAGATAGAGGGAGGGGTACTCCACTTGATCAAGCATGCTTCATATACAAACACACAAGATCAAGAAAAGGAGAAAGGAGGGAAGGTAGGGAGAGATGATTATGATGATGGGTTTTTTCTTTGGCCCATGCATGCTCCAACAATGACCAAACAAGATCCAAGAGAAGAGGTGGTTTTAGGTTGGGGCATGCCTCATGAGCACATGTGTGTGCATGGGCATGGGGATAGAGGTTAGCTAAGGGAGATAGAGATAGATGTTATGGTGAAGAAAACTACAAGCCCAACACAAGATTTAAACCAAGAAAAGATGATCCATGCCAACAAAGCCAAAAACTTACCAAAGCCAAGAGAAAGGTGGCACTTGCATGGCCCATGCAACAATATTTGCCATGTAGTTATATTGTGAAAACAACATTATTTTATGTGGCATTAATCCTTGCATTCCCAAAAGGTGGCAAAGGCCAAGCAAAAGATTAAGGGGTGGAACCCAACCAACCAACATGAGCTAGAGATAAATCAACAAAATGCCAAGCTCAGGTTAGTTGGATGGTGGAATTATAAGGTGGTGAAAGAAAAGGTGGTGGAGTCAATAAGAGAGATGCCCTCAACTCAACTTGGGCATTTAACAATATATTAAGAACCAAATACAATATCAAGAGGCAACTACAATTAATCATGCACATGAGATAAGAACCAAACAAGAAAGGGTTTTATATGATGCTCAAATGCAAGGTGACATGATGACATGAGCATGATATGATGATGATGCAACAATTATATGTTGGAAGTGGCCCTTTTTATTATTATAACATGTAGCATTACAGGTGTTAGACAACTGGGATGCTACAACTCTCCCCCACTAAATAGGAATCTCGCCCCGAGATTCTAGGAAGAAGAAGAAGATACAAAGAGAGAAGGTTGTTGGCACGGAGTTCATCTTCACGCTCCCATGTGGCTTCATCAACAGAATGGTGTGACCACTGCACCTTGCAAAACTTGATGGACTTGTTGCGCGTCCTTCGTTCTGCGGTCTCAAGGATTTTGGTGGGGTGTTCTTGATAAGACAGATCTTCTTGGAGGTCGATTAGCTCATGATCCACGGTCCTGCCGGGATCTTTGAAGCACTTCTTGAGCTGCGAGATGTGGAAAACATCATGGACTTTGAGTTTTTCCGGAATCTCAAGTGCATAAGCAACTTCTCCTCTTCTACCACGAATCTTGAAAGGACCGATGTATCTAGGAGCCAACTTTCCTTTGATACCGAAGCGATGTGTTCCTCTCATGGGAGTGACACGAAGGTAGACGAGATCACCAGGGGCATATACCATATCCGTGTGTTTCCTGTCATAGTTGCTCTTCTGACGACTCTGAGCAATCTTCAGGTTCTCCAGAATGATATGCACCTTCTCCTCTGCTTGGGTTACAATGTCAGGGCCAAACCAGATTCTTTCTCCTGCACCTGACCAACCAATCGGAGTTCTGCACTTGCGACCATAGAGAGCCTCGAATGGTGCCATCTTCAGACTCTTCTGGAAGCTGTTGTTGTAGGATAATTCAGCATATGGAAGACATTCCTCCCACTTCATGCCAAAAGAGATGACGCAAGCCCGAAGCATGTCCTCCAGAATCTGATTGATTCTTTCCACTTGTCCTTGCGACTGAGGGTGGTAAGCAGTGCTGAAGTTCAACTTTGTTCCCAAAGCTTTTTGGAAACTCTCCCAGAACTTTGAGGTGAAGATGCTCCCACGGTCTGAACTGATTTCAAGTGGAACCCCATACAGAGAGACAATTCTGTTGATATAGAGCGCGGCCAACTGAATTCTAGAAATTGTTTCTTTGACTGGGAAGAAATGCGCCACTTTAGAAAGCCTGTCGATGACAACAAAAATTGCATTGTTGCCCTTCTGTGACCTTGGGAAGCCAGTGATGAAGTCCATCTCTACTTTCTCCCATTTCCATTCCGGAGGTTTCAATGGCTGAAGAAGACCAAATGGTTTCTGATGGACAGCCTTGACTCTGCGACAGACATCACATTCTGAGACATACTTGGCACAATACCGTTTCAACCCAGGCCACCAGTATTGTGTTTTCAAGTCCATGTACATCTTTGTGCTGCCAGGGTGGATAGAAAGAACCGAATCATGCACCTCCTTGAGAATTTGGTCTCTCAGACCCGGGTAGTTTGGAACAAACATCCGGTGTTCAAAGAAAAGCGTGCCTTGATCATCAACGTGGAAGGACTCATACTTCGGAAGCCCAAGTTTCGAGATGAGCTTTCTGGTGTGCGGATCACCAAGCTGACGAGAGCGAATCTTTTCTTCCAAGAGAGGGGTAGCCAGAAGGTTCAGGAGATGCCCTTGTTCCACAACTTCAAGGTTGAGCTGACGGAATTCCTCGCACAAGAGAGGCTGCTGCTCTTCTATCATGAGGTTGTTGACATAAGCTTTTCGGCTAAGCGCATCAGCCATGACGTTTGCTTTGCCTGGAGTGTAGTTGATGGTCACATCAAAGTCATTGATTGCTTCAATCCATCTCCTCTGCCGAAGGTTGAGATCAGGCTGAGTGAAGATATACTTCAAACTCTTGTGGTCCGAGAAGATCTCACAACGGTTACCAAGCAAGTAGTGCCTCCATAGCTTCAAAGCAAAGACAACTGCTGCTAGCTCGAGGTCATGTGTGGGATAGTTAATCTCATGCGTCTTCAACTGACGAGAGGCATAAGCAACCACCTGTTTCTCTTGCATAAGGACCGCACCCAATCCTTGCAAAGAGGCGTCGCAGAATATCTGGAAAGGCTTAGATGTATCCGGAGGAACCAAGACTGGTGTGGAAGTGAGCTTCTCTTTGAGTGTCTCAAAACTTTCTTGACAAGCAGGAGTCCACAGGTACTTCTTGCCTTTCTTGAGGAGATCGGTAAGTGGCTTTGCTATCTTCGAGAAGTTCTGCACAAAGCGACGGCAATAGCTAGCCAAACCAAGAAAACTCCGCACTTCCTTGACATTAGCAGGAGGAAGCCATTCAACTATTGTCTTCACGGTTTCCGGGTTGACTGCAATGCCCTTGGCAGAGATAACATGACCCAGGTATGTTACTTCAGGTAGCCAAAACTCACACTTTGAGAACTTTGCATACAAGCGGTTCTCACGAAGCTTGTTTAAGACACCCCGCAGGTGTTCTTCATGCTCCTCCTTGGACTTGGAATAAACCAGAATGTCATCCAGATATACCACAACAAATTTATCCAGGTATTCCATGAAAACTGAGTTCATCAGTCTCGAGAAGGTAGCAGGTGCGTTGGTGAGACCGAAAGACATGACCGTGTACTCATACAGGCCATAGCGGGTGGTGAAAGCTGTTTTGGGCACATCTTCTTTGCGAATTTTGATTTGGTGATAACCACTTCTCAAGTCCAGCTTAGAGAACAACACAGCTCCTGCTAGCTGATCAAAAAGATCATTTATCCGAGGGAGAGGATATTTGTTCTTGATGGTTTTAGCATTGAGAGCCCGGTAGTCAACACATAGCCTATCGGTTCTGTCACGCTTCTTCACAAAGATTGTTGGGCTACCCCAAGAAGAAGTGCTGTGTTGAATGAAACCCAACTTTTCTTGTTCATCAAGTTGTCGTTTGAGTTCAGCCAACTCAGAAGGACCCATTTTGTATGGCCGCTTGGAGATAGGAGCCGTTCCAGGTTGAAGTTCAATCACGAATTCAACCTCGCGATCCGGAGGCATACCCGGCAACTCTTCAGGAAAGACATCTGGAAACTCACAGACCACTGGTACACTCTGAATAGCTTGCATAACATCATCATTCAGAGCCGCCAAGGAATAGAGCTGGACAGCAGGAGTCAGACTTGGAGAAAAGACTATATGGCCTTCAGGAATCTTCAGAGACACTGAGCGTTCAGCACAATCAATTACAGCTGCATTTGCTGTCAACCAATCCATGCCCAAGATGACATCAATGTCAGAGTTGCCCAGAAGAATTAAAGAAGCCAAGAATGAAGAACCACCAATATCAATCTGATTGCCATGATTGATATGAGCAGCCCTCATGTTTGAACCAGGAGATAGCACCACCAGACGACGTGATAAAGGAACCCTATCCAGGTTATGCTCTTGTGCAAACTTATGCGAGACAAAAGAATGCGATGCACCAGAATCGAACAAAACTCGTGCAGGAACTGAGTTAACGGATAGCATACCCATCACCACTCCAGGTGTATGCTCAGCTTGAGCGGCGTTGACGCAATTGGCACGAGCAACCATAGACCCGGGCTTAGTGTTGATGGTGAGAGCCCGAGGCGGTGGTGCACGAACCGAAGGAGAGCTTGTTGCAGATCTTGGCGGGGGTGGAGGGAGAGCTTTGTTCTTCATTGGACAGTTCCAGTTTTGATGTCCAGGATCTCCACACACGAAGCAGGCACCAACTGGACGTGGAGCAGAGTAGCCAGGGACTCCGCCAGGCGCTCCCGGGTAGTTGTTGTTGTAGCCCCTGGGAGCCGCAGTGGTGAAGTTTGGTGGCCTTGGCGCGAAACTTGCAGGTCTTGGTGGAGCCGGGAGCGATGGTGGGGTGTTAGGAACCCAAACACGCCGCTTAGAAGGAGCTGCCATAACTGCAGAGCTTGATGCATCCCTGTTATGTTTCTTGGACTCCTCGAACACTTGCCTGCTTGCCTCCTCTTGCAGTGCTGTGTGCTGTAGTTCCAGGAAGGTTGCCGGTCTTGCATGCGTGATTGCATACTTGATCGACGCATTGAGCCCTTGCCTGAACCTTTTCTGCTTCTTCTTGTCATCAGATACCTCATCACCACCATAACGGGATAGATTCATGAAGTTCCTGATATAGGTGTTGACGTTATCATTTCCTTGCTTCAGGTTGAGAAAAGCCTCCTTCATCCTTTCCATAACAATCTCTGAGAGAAACTGCTCTTTGAACGCTCCAGTGAACCTTTCCCAAGTTGGCTGGAAACCAGTGCAGCTTGCCTTCAAGTAGTTCTCCCACCAGAGAGCTGCATCTCCCTTGAGAAGGTGAGTAGCACACTTGACCCACTCCTGCTCCGGAACATCAGCAGTCTCGAGCAACCTTGAGATCTCACGCAGCCAATCATCCGCGTCCAGAGGTCGTTCAGAAACATCAAACTGACGAGGGTTGAACTTGAGGAAGCTCTTGATGTCTCCACGCCTGGGAGGTGGAGGAAGTGGAGCAAACTCATTTCTTCTGACACTCTCCTCAAAGCGCTGCTGGTTCTCTTGCATTGTTGCCAAAGCATTAGCGATGTTTGACAGTGCGGAGCCCAGTTCCGGAGGTATGTCCTCATCAGTCCGGCGTGGTGGAGCCATCCTGTCATTGATATAAAACTCAAGTCAGTACTATAATGGAGAATGATAATAATCCAAAATAGTACCAAGATGGAATTAACCAAGATTAAAGGATACAATTACTGAGATGATATTAAAATATCAACAAAGTTCATAGCACCTAAAAGATATTAAGCATATCGCACACGACTGAAAAGGAGTGTGGTTCACAAATATATCAAAGAAAAAAATTTCCACAAATTTCGGCATTAAAATACCAATAGATGCGCAAAATTACTTAACGAATCAAGATTAGTGACTCTACCGATTCAATATACCAAAGCGAATGACAAGAGTAGTGGTATGGTCGCGACTCCATCCCGCACTCAAATCATTACTCCGCACATGAACAAGTGGAACACATATCCTAACCCCTTCTTCTCACGACGAAACCTAAAGATTGGTAACTACGGAAACGAACACCCCAAACAAGATAGCGTCGGATACAAAGAGGAAGATAGATTGCGTCGGTTTGCAAAAGCCTGTCGGTATGGAATGTACCAACAGTTGATAACCAAAGGCAGATAAGATAACAACTTGGATGCAACAGATAGACAAGGGATTACACACACACACACACACACAACCTATGGTACTACGGAACCCAGAACACGTGAATCCTAGTTTGAATTTTTTTTAGAAGAGGATTGAAAACGTTGCACTTCCTTACCAGAAAAGGGTGGGTGGGAGGGTAAGAAGAAAAGTGGAAGCAGTCCTACTCTCGCGTTTTGTTTTTCCCTAGTATACATAACTACCAAAATATTTGCTAGACTGACAACGACCGTTTGGCTGAAACCCTGAAGGTCGGGATGGCTCTGATACCAATTGTAACTACCTCGGTGAATTACGCTCCTAGATACAAGCCTGGATGAGTGGTAGTGGTTGAAATAGTACGGTGGGGCCCCAAAAGCCACTCACAGGTAGTCCTTTCAGACGTCCCAACCACTACCCTCTCAATGGGACCTGTACGGGCGGCGTAATCGGCAGGCGAAGGGATCAACTACGTACACAAGTGGGTATGTACGCAAGCCACCATACAAGAGTACATCAGAGCCATACCATCTAGAAAGAAAGGAAATATAGCAACGCCATACGGCAAGATTCAAATGACCTAGATAGATCTATATTTTAGGATACTTCCTCATACAACACACATCAGAGTATCATGCGGAAGCGGCAAACAAAATCCGAGTACGGATAAGAAGCAAATCGGCATAAGATGCCATAGAAATAAGCACATCCCAACTACAGGTCTCACGGATCCCCGTGCCCGGAATCTCTACACCGAACGATCGTTGCCCACATCTCCGGCTTCTTCCACCCAGTATCTGTCCTGCGGGGGTACCTGTCCATCTGAACCAATAATTTATCATGTGAGACCCTAAGGGTACTCAGCAAGTCTTAATGCCTCTAAAGGGGACACAACCTGGGGTGACGCAATTGCAGCGAAAGATAAACCCTAGCAGTTCTACAGATAAACGCTAACCATCCGCCTAACCAATGATAGACGGATGTCCGTGAATTAAGAACAACAGTTATAATAGTAATCTCATCAGATCCATCCTCCTCCCTGCTTACCAACAAGGAAGCGGACGAACAACCCCCATCCGTTGGCAATTTTATTAACCATTCCATGAGTGTTACACTATTTACTAGTCAAGTTACTTAGTCAGATTAGAAGTGGTACTTTAGTTATGCTTGTCTATGATCGAGAAACTGTGCTCCAAGTCGTCCATATCCGCGGACACGGCTTTCAGAAAGTTTTACCCGGCCGGGGTGCACCAATAGCAACACACGCTCGATCAACCTCGGAAAAACCAAATCAAAACCCAACGAGGCTTTCACGACTGAACAATCACAGGATTCAGAAATATTTCAGGGGGCCACCCCTTGGAGTACACCCGCAACGAAGTAAGCAAGCTCCGAGACGGACTCAAGGTTTGTGGGGCCGGCGGTAAACGACAGCAGATCCCCAAACGGGGACTGTCGATACCACGTAAACGGGTCACCATTCCTAAACAGTACAGTGTGCTCCTCGCACAATTTGAATAAAGCAGTAGCATGGCATAAGTACAGGATAGTAAACAAATCCTCAAACTAGTTTGTGGCCCCAAGAAATAAGACTGAATCAAGCTCTGGCTCAGGGGGGTCCCATATACCTCCCGGATGTGGATAGCGCGATAAATCAAGGAACAGGAATCAAGTACTCGGGGTCTTACGGGACACAAGTGAGCAGGAAAAACCAAATAGCAGATATTGCTCACCGGTGCCACTTTCATTAGTTATCCCATTACTACACAGGTTTAAGTTGTTTAGGTACCTCGTTAGCCGTCAGACTCTCACATACCCTACACATGTTGTTCTACGACTCGCATGGCTCAAACAACTCCTGTAGTAATGGCTCATGGGATGGAGGAACAAGCTTGGTGGGGTTTAAAGTAAAGGCTATGCATACTTGGGATTCAATTTTAATGCAATCGCGACTCAATGATGCAAGAATAAGATAGAGGCAATAGGTACTGTATGTATGCAAGCATGTGGAAGTGCTTGCCTGACAACTCAGTTGAAGCGAGGGACGTATCTGGGTAGTGCTCCTGGTTCTCTTGATATAACCCCTGCTCAGTGTCTATCCGAGAAAAACCAAACAAACAAGGCCAACATGAATATAGAGCACCAACATATGAATAATATGCGTCAAGCAAACAAGCATGCCATGATGAATGATGCACAATTTACATGGCAAATAAGGTAGCATGGCATGGTGAGGTGTGGAATACAAGTAACAACATTTTAATGGAGTTTTGGTTCCCATTTTGTTGTCATAACACTTGCTGTACCCTATATTTTTATATGATGCATGCTGCAATTGAAGTTATGGATAGCTTAAACAGAAAGGTCTCGTCGAGCTGATCATTTTAGACATATCATTTGCTAAATTTGGAATTAGAAAACAAAAGTTATTGATTATTTAAGTTCTAGTGGCAATTAGTGTAAATTAAATAAACTTGGAATTTTAATTGTGCAAAAGGCAATTTGAATGTCATATTTGAAATCCTGGCATTTTTCTGATATCCAAACATATATCATTTGTGTGATTTGGAATTACAAAGGAAAAATTATTGAAATCTGAATTGAATTTGAATTTTGAAATCATTTAAACAAACTTTGAATTTAACCAGACTCTAGAAAGTTTTCTTACCCAGCCTACCCTAGCCCTAGTCGCTAACATGTGGGGCCAGGCTCATCTGGACCCATACGCCAGTGGCTGGAACGAAGGAGGACCGCGGGTTGATTAACAAGTTTGCCAGGATCCTTTTGCAAAACCGCAGCGACACTGACAGGTGGGGTGTAGGGGAGCACGGGTTGAGGGAAAAAGGGAGCCAGGGGGTTATCTGCAAAAAGGCGTACTCTACTGTGGATCTTCTCTGTCGCCTGACGAACTGAAAATCGACACTGCGCGACAGAGGGAAAAACAGGGGCGCGCCGGGCTCGATCCCGCGACCGCGGACGCGCCAGCGGGGGCGGCAACCACTGGGCTGGGCTGGGGTTTGTTGACAGGAAGGAGGGAGGCGGCTAGAAGAGGTTCTCGCGCGCAGATGCGGTATGGCAGGTGCACGCTCGTCGGTGCACGCGGTGTGCTCGGCGAAACGATCGTCGTCGGCAGGAAACGAGGCAGGGCCAGAGCATGTCTAGGGGGGTCAGGGGCTTACCGCGGTGGTGTTGGTGGCGGTGGCGAGGCTTGGGGTGCAGGCGATCGACGGTGCGGCTCGCGGACGGAGGCGCTAGGGTTTCGACGGGGCGGCGCCGGCGTGCAGGTTCCTGGGGCTGCTCCTCCTCGCGTCTGGCTCCAGGGGCGTCGCAGACGAGCTTCCGGCCTTCCTCGACACCTGCAGCTCCGCGCCCGCCTCCTGGTGCGTGTGTACTGGCGAGGTAGACGGCGTGGCCGGCGAGAGGGAGCTGGGGCGGTGGAGAAGGAGGGCAGAGGAGGGGAGCGAGGCAGGGCCCCTGGACGGATCTGGGGACGGCTGTGAGGCGAAGGGAGAGGATAAGAAGGAGAGGGGAAGGTGGGGTTGCGTGGGAGAGGGGAAGGTGGCCTCGGTGCCACCTTTTTGCCTCCTCACGTGCATGGCACGGCCAGGCAGGCACGGCAGGGCGGCGTGGGCACTAGAGGGAGGCTGGCAGGTGGGGTAGGCGAGGCCAGGGAGGCAGGCAGCTGCGGGGTGGGGCTGCTGAGGCAGGTAGGAAAAGAGGGGAGAAAGGGCTCGGGTTGGGTGGTGGTAGCCTCGGCTAGGGTGGGAGCTAGGGTTAGGTTGGGGGGTCCTTGGTCGTGTGGGGTGGGTAGCTGGTAGAGGGTTGCTGGGGTGGGGCCTGCATGGAAGAGAGGGGCGAGCTAGGGTAGGGCATGGGGTGATCATGCTAGGAAGCTAGAAGGGAGAAGAGAGGTACTTAGGGTTTTGTTTAGGGGAGATGTAGATTAGGGTGTTGTTTGGCTAGGATGGGGAGTGCCATGGGTAGATTTTTGGGTTAGCTAAGAGGGGGGTAGATAGAGGGAGGGGTACTCCACTTGATCAAGCATGCTTCATATACAAACACACAAGATCAAGAAAAGGAGAAAGGAGGGAAGGTAGGGAGAGATGATTATGATGATGGGGTTTTTCTTTGGCCCATGCATGCTCCAACAATGACCAAGCAAGATCCAAGAGAAGAGGTGGTTTTAGGTTGGGGCATGCCTCATGAGCACATGTGTGTTCATGGGCATGGGGATAGAGGTTAGCTAAGGGAGATAGAGATAGATGTTATGGTGAAGAAAACTACAAGCCCAACACAAGATTTAAACCAAGAAAAGATGATCCATGCCAACAAAGCCAAAAACTTACCAAAGCCAAGAGAAAGGTGGCACTTGCATGGCCCATGCAACAATATTTGCCATGTAGTTATATTGTGAAAACAACATTATTTTATGTGGCATTAATCCTTGCATTCCCAAAAGGTGGCAAAGGCCAAGCAAAAGATTAAGGGGTGGAACCCAACCAACCAACATGAGCTAGAGATAAATCAACAAAATGCCAAGCTCAGGTTAGTTGGATGGTGGAATTATAAGGTGGTGAAAGAAAAGGTGGTGGAGTCAATAAGAGAGATGCCCTCAACTCAACTTGGGCATTTAACAATATATTAAGAACCAAATACAATATCAAGAGGCAACTACAATTAATCATGCACATGAGATAAGAACCAAACAAGAAAGGGTTTTATATGATGCTCAAATGCAAGGTGACATGATGGCATGAGCATGATATGATGATGATGCAACAATTATATGTTGGAAGTGGCCCTTTTTATTATTATAACATGTAGCATTACAGGTGTTAGACAACTGGGATGCTACAACTTGCGACCATAGAGAGCCTCAAATGGTGCCATCTTCAGACTCTTCTGGAAGTTGTTGTTGTAGGAGAATTCAGCATATGGAAGGCATTCCTCCCACTTCATGCCAAAAGAGATGACGCAAGCTCTAAGCATATCCTCCAGAATCTGATTGATCCTCTCCACTTGTCCTTGTGACTGAGGGTGGTAAGCAGTGCTGAAGTTCAACTTTGTTCCCAAAGCATTTTGGAAACTTTCCCAGAACTTTGAAGTGAAGATGCTTCCACGGTCTGAACTGATTTCAAGTGGAACCCCATACAGAGAGACAATTCTGTTGATATAGAGCTCAGCCAACTGAATTCCAGAAATTGTTTCTTTGACTGGGAAGAAATGAGCCACTTTAGAAAGCCTGTCGATGACAACAAAAATTGTATTGTTGCCCTTCTGCGACCTTGGAAAGCCAGTGATGAAGTCCATCTCTACTTTCTCCCATTTCCATTCCAGAGGTTTCAATGGCTGTAGAAGACCGAATGGTTTCTGATGGACAGCCTTCACTCTGCGGCAGACATCACATTCTGAGACATACTTGGCACAATACCGTTTCAAACCAGGCCACCAATATTGTGTTTTCAAATCCATGTACATCTTTGTGCTGCCAGGATGGATAGAAAGAACCGAATCATGCGCCTCCTTTAGAACTTGCTCTCTCAGACCCGGGTAGTTTGGAACAAACATCCGGTGTTCAAAGAAAAGCGTGCCTTGATCATCAACGTGGAAGGACTCATACTTCGGAAGCCCAAGTTTCGAGATGAGCTTTCTGGTGTGCGGATCACCAAGCTGACGAGAGCGAATCTTTTCTTCCAAGAGAGGGGTAGCCAGAAGGTTCAGGAGATGCCCTTGTTCCACAACTTCAAGGTTGAGCTGACGGAATTCCTCGCACAAGAGAGGCTGCTGCTCTTCTATCATGAGGTTGTTGACATAAGCTTTTCGGCTAAGCGCATCAGCCATGACGTTTGCTTTGCCTGGAGTGTAGTTGATGGTCACATCAAAGTCATTGATTGCTTCAATCCATCTCCTCTGCCGAAGGTTGAGATCAGGCTGAGTGAAGATATACTTCAAACTCTTGTGGTCAGAAAAGATCTCACAACGGTTACCAATCAAGTAGTGCCTCCATAGCTTCAAAGCAAAGACAACTGCTGCTAGTTCGAGGTCATGTGTGGGATAGTTGATCTCATGCGTATTCAACTGACGAGAAGCATAAGCAACCACCTGTTTCTCTTGCATAAGGACCGCACCCAATCCTTGCAAAGAGGCGTCGCAGAATATCTGGAAAGGCTTAGAGGTATCCGGAGGAACCAAGACTGGCGTGGAAGTGAGCTTCTCTTTGAGTGTCTCAAAACTTGCTTGACATGCAGGAGTCCACAGGTACTTCTTGCCTTTCTTGAGGAGATCGGTAAGAGGCTTCGCTATCTTCGAGAAGTTCTGAACGAAGCGACGGCAATAGCTAGCCAACCCAAGAAAACTCCGCACTTCTTTGACATTAGCAGGGGGAAGCCATTCAACAATTGTCTTCACGGTTTCCGGGTTGACTGCAATGCCCTTGGCAGAGATAACATGACCAAGATAGGTTACTTCAGGCAGCCAAAACTCACACTTTGAGAACTTTGCATACAAGCGGTTCTCACGAAGCTTGTTTAGGACACACCGCAGGTGTTCTTCATGCTCTTCCTTAGACTTGGAATAGACCAGAATGTCATCCAGATAGACCACAACGAACTTATCAAGGTACTCCATGAAAACGGAGTTCATCAGCCTCGAGAAGGTAGCAGGTGCGTTGGTGAGACCGAAAGACATGACCGTGTACTCATACAGGCCATAGCGGGTGGTGAAAGCTGTTTTGGGCACATCTTCCTTGCGAATCTTGATTTGGTGATAACCACTTCTCAAGTCCAGCTTAGAGAACACCACAGCTCCAGCTAGCTGATCAAAAAGATCATTAATCCGCGGGAGGGGATATTTGTTCTTGATGGTTTTAGCATTGAGAGCCCGGTAGTCAACACAGAGTCTATCGGTTCTGTCACGCTTCTTCACAAAGATTGTTGGGCTACCCCAACAAGAAGTGCTGTGTTGAATGAAACCCAACTTCTCTTGTTCATCAAGTTGTCGTTTGAGTTCAGCCAACTCAGAAGGACCCATTTTATAAGGCCGCTTGGAGATAGGAGCCGTTCCAGGTTCAAGCTCAATCACAAACTCAACCTCACGATCCGGAGGCATACCAGGCAACTCTTCAGGAAAGACATCTGGGAACTCACAGACCACTGGTACACTCTGAATAGCTTCCATAGCATCATCATTCAGAGCTGCCAAAGAGAAGAGCTGGACAGCAGGAGACAGACTTGGAGAAAAGACTATATGGCCTTCAGGAATCTTCAGAGACACTGAGCGTTCAGCACAATCAATCACAGCTGCATTTGCTGTCAACCAATCCATGCCCAAGATGACATCAATGTCAGAATTGCCCAGAACAATTAAAGAAGCCGAGAATGAAGAGCCACCAATCTCAACTTGATTGCCATGACTGATTTTAGATGCTACCATATTTGCTCCAGGAGAAAGAACCATTAACCTCTTAGGAAGAGGATCTGACGCTAACCCATTCTCACTTGCAAACTTCATCGAAACAAAGGAATGCGATGCACCAGAATCAAACAAAACTCGTGCAGGGACTGAGTTAACGGATAGCATACCCATCACAACTCCAGGTGCGAGCTCAGCTTGAGAGGCGTTGACGCAGTTGGCACGAACAACCGCAGACCCGGGCTTGGTGTTGATGTTGAGAGCCCGAGGTGGTGGTGCACGAACCGGAGGAGAGCTTGTTGCAGATCTTGGCGGGGGTGGAGGGAGAGATTTGTTCTTCAACGGACAGTTCCAGTTGGGATGTCCATGATCTCCACATGTGAAACAAGCACCATGTGGACGTGGAGCAGAGTAGCCAGGGACTCCGCCAGGCGCTCCAGGGTAGTGGTGGTTGTAGCCCCTGGGAGCCGCAGTGGTGAAGTTTGGTGGCCTTGACGCGAAACTTGCAGGTCTTGGTGGAGCCGGGAGCGACGGTGGGGTGTTAGGAACCCAAACACGCCGCTTAGAAGGAGCTGCCATAACTTCAGAGCTTGATGCATCCCTGTTGTGTTTCTTGGACTCCTCAAACATTTGCCTGCTTGCTTCCTCTTGCAGAGCTGTGTGTTGGAGTTCTAGGAAAGTTGCCGGCCTTGCATGTGTGATTGCATACTTGATCGACGCATTGAGCCCTTGCCTGAACCTCTTCTGCTTCTTCTTATCATCAGATACCTCATCACCACCATAACGAGAGAGATTCATGAAGTTCCTGATGTAGGTGTTGACGTTATCATTTCCTTGCTTCAGGTTGAGAAATGCTTCCTTCATCCTTTCCATTACAATCTATGAGAGAAACTGCTCTTTGAACGCTCCAGTGAACCTTTCCCAAGTTGGCTGGAAACCAGTGCAGCTTGCCTTCAAGTAGTTCTCCCACCAGAGAGCTGCATCTCCCTTCAGAAGGTGAGTAGCACACTTGACCCACTCCTGCTCCGGAACATCAGCAGTCTCGAGCAACCTGGACATCTCACGTAGCCAATCATCCGCGTCCAGAGGTCGGTCAGAAACATCAAACTGACGAGGGTTGAATTTGAGGAAGCTCTTGATGTCTCCTCGCTTGGGAGGTGGAGGAAGTGGAGCAAACTCGTTTCTCCGAACACTCTCCTCAAAGCGCTGCTGGTTCTCTTGCATTGCTGCCAAAGCATTAGCGATGTTTGACAGCGCGGAGCCCAGTTCCGGAGGTATGTCCTCATCGGTACGGCGTGGTGGAGCCATCCTGTCATTGATATAAAACTCAAGTCAGTACTATAATGGAGAATGATAATAATCCAAAATAGTACCAAGATGGAATTAACCAAGATTAAAGGATACAATTTACTGAGGTGATATTACAATATCAACAAAGTTCAAAGCACCTAGAAGATATTAAGCATATCGCACACGACTGAAAAGGAGTGTGGTACACAAATATATCAAAGAAAAATTTTCCACAATTTCGGCATTAAAATACCAATAGATGCGCAAAATTACTTAACGAATCAAGATTAGTGACTCTACCGATTCAATATACAAAAGCGAATGCTAAGAGTAGTGGTATGGTCGCGACTCCATCCCGCACTCAAATCATTACTCCGCACATGAACAAGTGGAACACATATCCTAACCCCTTCTTCTCACGTTTAACCTAAGATTGGTAACTACGGAAACGAACACCCCAAACAAGATAACGTCGGATACAAAGAGGAAGATATATTGCGTCGGTTTGCAAAAGCCTATCGGTATGGAATGTACCAACAGTTGATAACCAAAGGCAGATAAGATAACAACTTGGATGCAACAGATAGACAAGGGATTACACACACACACACACACAACCTATGGTACTACGGAAACCCAGAACACGTGAATCCTAGTTTGAATTTTGAGAAGAGGATTGAAAACGTTGCACTTCCTTACCAGAAAAGGGTGGGTGGGAGGGTAAGAAGAAAAGTGGAAGCAGTCCTACTCTCGCGTTTTGTTTTTCCCTAGTATACATAACTACCAAAATATTTGCTAGACTGACAACGACCGTTTGGCTGAAACCCTGAAGGTCGGGATGGCTCTGATACCAATTGTAACTACCTCGGTGAATTACGCTCCTAGATACAAGCCTGGATGAGTGCTAGTGGTTGAAATAGTACGGTGGGGCCCCAAAAGCCACTCACGGGTAGACCTTTCGGCCGTCCCAACCACTACCATCTCAACGGGACCTGTACGGGTGGCGTAATCGGCAGGCGAAGGGATCAAATACATACACAAATGAGTATGTATGCAAGCCACCATACAAGAGTACATCAGAGCCATACCATCTAGAAAGAAAGGAAATATAGCAACGCCATACGGCAAGATTCAAATGACCTAGATAGATCTAATATTTTAGGATACTTCCTCATACAACACACATCAGAGTATCATGCGGAAGCGGCAAACAAGTCCGAGTACGGATAAGAAGCAAATCGGCATAAGATGCCATAGAAATAAGCACATCCCAACCACAGATCTCACGGATCCCCGTTCCCGGAATCTCTACACCGAACGATCGTTGCCCACATCATCAGCTTCTTCCACCCAGTATCCGTCCTGTGAGGGTACCTGTTCATCTGAACCAAGAATTTATCGTGTGAGACCCTAAGGGTACTCAACAAGTCTTAATGCCTCTAAAGGGGACACAACCTGGCGTGACGCAATGGCAGCGAAAGATAAACCCTAGCAGTTCTATAGATACTCGCTAACCATTCGCCTAACCAATGATAGACGGATGTCCGTGAATTAAGGACAACAGTTATAATAGTAATTTCATCAGATCCATCCTCCTCCTCGCTTACCAACGAGGAAGCGGACGAACAACCCCCATCCGTTGGCAATTTTATTAACCATTCCATGAGTATTGCACTATTTACTAGACAAATTACTTAGTCAGATTAAAGCGGTACTTTAGTTATGCTTGTCTATGTTCGAGAAACTGTGCTCCAAGTCGTCCATAACCGCGGACACGGCTTTCAGAAAGTTTTACCCGGCCGGGGTGCACCAATAGCAACACACGCTCGATCAACCTCGGAAAAACCAAATCAAAACCCAACGAGGCTTTCACGACTGAACAATCGCAGGATTCAGAAATATTTCAGGGGGCCACCCCATTGAGTAGACCCGCAACGAAGCCAGCTGACTCCGAGGCGGACTCAAGGTTTGCGACAATGGTTGTAAACGATTGGGAACCTGAAAGTGTGGCTAGGCTTGTCGATACCGCGAAAACATTACGCTTACCTAAACAGTACACTGTGCTCCTCGCACAAACGTAAATACAGAAGTAGCATGGCATAAGTACAGGATAGTAAATAAAACCTCAAACTAGTTTGTGGCCCCAAGAAA
Organism: Avena atlantica; assembly: GCA_910589765.1. Classification (NCBI taxonomy): domain Eukaryota; kingdom Viridiplantae; phylum Streptophyta; class Magnoliopsida; order Poales; family Poaceae; genus Avena; species Avena atlantica. Next base: position 466,975,718 of record OU342734.1, on the reverse strand, counting down.
TAAGACGGAATCAAGCTCTGGCTCAGGGGGGTCCCATATACCTCCCGGATGTGGATAGCGCGATAAATCAAGGAACAGGAATCAAGTACTCGGGGTCTTACGGGACACAAGTGAGCAGGAAAAACCAAATAGCAGATGTTGCTCACCGGTGCCACTTTCATTAGTTATCCCATTACTACTCAGGTTAAGTTGTTTAGGTACCTCGTTATCCACCAGACTCTCACATACCCTACACATGCTGTTCTACGACTCGCATGGCTCAAACAACTCCTGTAGTAATGGCTCATGGGATGGAGGAACAAGCTTGGTGGGGTTTAAAAGTAAAGGCTATGCATACTTGGGATTCAATTTAATGCAATCGCGAAAAAATGATGCAAGAATAAGATAGAGGCAATAGGTACTGTATGTATGCAAGCATGTGGAAGTGCTTGCCTGGCAACTCAGTTGAAGCGAGAGACGGATCTGGGTAGTGCTCCTGGTTCTCTTGATATAACCCCTGCTCAGTGTCTATCCGAGAAAATCCAAACAAACAAGGCCAACATGAATATAGAGCACAAGCATATGAACAAGATGCGTCAAGCAAACAATCATGCCATGATGAATGATGCACAATTTACATGGCAATAAGGTAGCATGGCATGGGTGAGGTGTGGTATACAAGAATAAGTCATTTTTATTAAGGTTGGGCCACATTTTATTGTCATAATAGTTGCTGTACACTATATTTTTATATGATGCATGCTGCAATTAAAGTCATGGATAGCATAATTAGAAAGGTCTCATCGAGCTGATCATTTTAGACATATCATTTGCCAAAATTGGAATTATAAATCAAAAGTTATTAATTATTTAAATTCCAGTGGCATTTGTGGTAATTTAATTCAACTTGGAATTTTAAATGTGCAAAAGGCAATTTGAATAGCATATTTGAAATCCTTGCATTTTCCTGATCCAAAAACATATATTATTTGCTAAATTCGGATTTACAATTTAAAAGTTATTACAAACTGATTCAAATTTGAATTTAAAACAATTTGAAAAGATTTTATTCGAAATAAAAATAACAGAAAACTTTTTCCACCCAGTCCAGACCTAGCCACGGTCTCTGCCGAGTGGGCCTGGTACTGACTGGGCATGACCTGGTGGGTTTGGACCGCGGGTTGAGGGGATGTTAGCTGGGGGGTTTTTGCAGAAAACACCAAGAGGATGACGGTGGGGTCTGGGGCTGCGGGTTGGATCGAAGGAAGGACAGGGGCCTATCTGCAAAAAGTCTGGGACCTATTGGAACCTGACGAACTGAAACTTGTCAGCGCGAAACTGCTAGCTGGCTTGATCTTGCGACGAAGATGGCGAACAAACCACTGGGAATTTCGCCACGCCGCAAAAACCAAAGAGGAAGAGGGCTACCCAGGCTACGAGTTTCGTTCAGGGCGCAACTGCGGGGGAGGGCTGTGCTGGCCGGGATCTGGTGAGGAACAGGGGTTCTAGGATGCGCGAGACTGACGAAACTGACAGGGTCGGAGCAGCAGTGCCGATGAGGTTGTCCGATCTTCGGTGGACGGTGGCGACGAAACCTTTGAGAAAACCGGCAACCCGCCAAAACGAAAAACGGAGAGGGATGGTAGGGCTACATTTTCCGTGTTGGGGGCATCGCCATAGGAGGCCTACAGCACGCGGGGCACGTCTAGGATCAGAGGCGGAAACGCTGCTGCTGCTGCTGCTCCCTGACGCGCGCGGCGAGCGGCACGGCGAAGCTGCGCGGGAGAGCGGCGGTAGAATCCGGCGACACGAAGCAGAGCGGAGGAGAAAAGGGAAGGGGAACAGGAGGCGGTTGCTCACCTCGGCCGATTCCCGGAGGAAACGAGGAAGCGGAGGGACGGAGGTGATGTCGGCGACGGTGGTTTGGGTTCGGTGCCTGGCCAGGAAGAAGAGGGACAGCGGCGCCTTGTCCAGCTTCTGCTCGAGTTCGCGAAGGGGGTTGTCGGGGCTGCCTGCACGCTCTCCGTCTCCAGCAGAAGACCAAGTCGACGGCGTGGCATCGCAGTCCTCGCCGACGCTCGCGGACAGGGTCAGAGCATAGGCGGGGGCGGAGGTAGGGATGGCGGCGGAGAGGAGGGGAAGGAGGACTAGGGCTTGCAGGGGCCTCCGCGGCTCGGGGATAAGAAGAGGAGAGGAGGTTGACGCGGCTGACGGCGGAGACGGCCACCTGCTCCTCTGCTGCTGCTTTCCGTCTGTTGCCGAGGCGAGCGACCGACGGCGTCAGGACAGGAAGAAGAACAGGAGCGACGGCGACGAAGCGGTACGGGCCAGGTGGACGAGTTGGGCCAGGGGAGGGCTGGTCTGACGGGCTGCTTCTTCTTGTTGGGCTGCTGCGGTGCTCCAGGTATGGTTTCTCCTCTTTTATTTATTTGTCTTTAGACATTTGTTTGTTAATTGATTCTATTTCAATTTTTGAACTAGTTTTGTAATTTCAAAATATTTGGAGCATTTTTACCAGGAGGTTTTGGATAGAGGGGGGCTGACTAAGAGGAGAGAAAGAGGGGGCACCTTGGGTTGTGATAGAATAGGTGTGGTTTAGGGTTTTTAGCTAGGATGGTTATGGGGCATGGGGTAGATATAGAGAGGACTAGGATAGTTGATAAGAAAGAGAGGTGGATTAGGTTTGCTTTGAATCATGCATGCTCCAAATAAAGACCAAGCAAGATCAAAAGAAAAGAGGTAGGGAGAGGAAGGTGGGGTTTAAACTTATGCACACCCACATGATCACATGTGCATGCATGGATGTGGATAGCGAAAAGGATAGGGTTTAGATTAAGAGGAGGGTTTAGAGAAAAAGAGAGCCACACAAAACAAAGAAAGCCAAAAGACATGCAAAAGGTGGCAATTGCATGGGCCATGCAAAAACATGAAATGCCATGGATCATACTTGTGTAACAAAGATAATACTCATGGCACTAGGTATTTGCATCCTCACAAGATGGAGTAGGCCCCAGCAAAAGAAAGAAGGAAAGGTCCATATGGAGTGAATGGGGAGATGATCACATTGGAATATATTTGGGACTTGCTAGTGTGTATATGCCACTAGATATTTAATAAGCCCACAAAATATCCCCACATGATGATAACCCCAACAACACACATATGGAAGCTAGGGAGAAAAGGTCCCACTCACAAGGCATGCAAAGGTGGCCATGTGGCTCTCATGCATCAATAATGTGAAAACAAAATGATGCCAAGATGAGAACATGTGGAAAAGAAAAAGGATCCATCCCAACCCACATGAGCTAGAAGTAAACCCATAAATGCCAAGCTCATATTTAGTTGGATGGTGGAATTATAAGGTGGTGAAAGAAAAGGTGGTGGAGTTAATAAGAGATATGCCCCCAACTCAACTTGGGCATTTAACAATATATCAAGAACCAAATACAATATCAAGAGGCAACTACAGTTAATAATGCACATGAGATAAGAACCAAACAAGAAGGGGTTTTATATGATGCCTAAAAGCAAGGTGACATGATGACATGAGCATGATATGATGATGATGCAGTAATTATATGTAGGAAGTGGCCCTTTTTATTACTGGAACAAGTAGCATTACAGGTGTTAGACAACTGGGATGCTACAGTCACCTAGCGCATTCTCAAGGACATAGTCCTTTTGACCGCCAGAGAGAATGATTCTCAGATTGCGGAACCAGTTGGTGAAGTTAGACCCATTGTTTCTAAGCTTTTCTTTCTCAGCAAAAACGTTGAAGTTGAAGTTGGACTTAGCAATTTGATCTACAATTTTTGCAAGTACAATTGGCGAACGGGAAAGCCAAGATCTAATATAGGAGATGCAAACAACGAGGGGAAATAGATGAGATCTTCATACCCTTGAAGATTCGCACAGCGGAACGTTCGTCAGAACGTGGGTGATGTAGTCGTACTCGCTTCTCCTCCTCGCGATCCGATCCGATCTAACAACGCAAGTGGCGATGCCTCCGAGAGATGCACACGTGCGGCACCTCGACGTCTCCTCCTTCCTCGGTCCAGCAAGTATGGTGGAGAGACAGATTGGATCTACAACGCGACGGCGCGGTGCAAGTGGTGGAGAGTTTCTGCAGCAGGGCTTCACCTACACGCAGTCGGGAGGGAGAGAGAGAGGAGGGCAGGAGGGCGGCTAGGGTTTGAGGAGGAGGTGTGGGAGGGGGCGCGCCCCCAGCTCTCTTTATATAGATGGGTGGGCGGCCAGCCCTATCCCCTCCCCCAAGCCCTAGGCCGGCGGCCAAGGTGGTCATGCACCTGCTATGAATGGTTTATTTCTTCTGAATCTCGAAAGCGATGAAACACACATCCATAACATTGAGGCTAAGAGATGCAAAGTAGATAGTGCTAATACGACTTATTTGTGGCACTGCCGTCTAGGTCATATTGGTGTAAAACGCATGAAGAAACTCCATTCTGATGGACTTTTGGAGTCTCTTGATTTTGAATCATTTGACACGTGCGAGCCATGCCTCATGGGCAAGATGATCAAAACCCCGTTCTCCGAAATGATGGAGCGAGCAACGGACTTGTTGGAAATCATACATACCGATGTATGCGAACCAATGAGTGTTTCGACGCGCGGTGGATATCACTATTTTCTCACTTTTACTGATGACTTAAGTAGATATGGGTATATCTATTTAATGAAACATAAATCTGAAACATTTGAAAAGTTCAAAGAATTTCAGAACGAAGTGGAAAACCATCATAACAGGAAAATTCAATTTCTACGATCCGATCGTGGAGGTGAATATTTGAGTTATAATTTCCTCACGCATCTTAAAGCAAGCGGAATAGTTTCGCAACTGAAAGTACAAAGGAAGTCGCCTAGAGGGGGGGTGAATAGGCTTTTAAAATTATTACGGTTTAGGCTCAAGTAAATGCGGAATAAAACTAACGTTTAATTTATTGAGCACAAAACCTAGCCACTAAGTTCACCTAGGTGCACCAACAACCTATGCTAAGCAATACAAGCAACAAGGTGATAGCAAGGTATAAATACTTCAAGCACGATGGCTATCACAATGTAAAGTGCATAAGTAAAGGGTTCGGTTGAGAGATAACCGATGGACGCGGAGACGAAGATTTGTTTCCCGAAGTTCACTTCAAAAGAAGCTACGTCTCCGTTGGAGAGGTGCGATGGCGCAATGCTCTCCGAACGCCACAAATGTCTCACCTCGAGACGTGGTGGCTCGATGCACACCCAACACCACACAAGGCCTCACCCCGGATGCGGAAGCACGCAACTCACCGACGCCACAAAAGGCTCACCCTATTCTCCCAAGTGCGCACCACAAAAGGCGGGCGCTTGCTCCACTATGGGACGCTTGAGGGCGGTCACCGAACCCGTACAAGATTGGGGCTAACTCCACAACTCAATTGGAGGCTCCCAACAACAAAGCCACAAAAGGCCAACAATGCCACAAAAGGCCAACAATGCCACAAAAGGCTACAAGACCACAAAAGGTCAACAATCCAACCACACAACCGTCTAGGGTTCCAAGGAACCCAAGAGAAACAAGCTCACAAGCTTGAACTCGCCGAATCTCCAAGGAGAACTCAAACCTATGCACCAAATGCAAGGGCAAGTCCTTCTCCCCCAAATTCCAACAAAGCTACAAAATCTATTGGGGGAATAAGGGAGGAAGAACACAAGAGTAGAACTCAAACCTATGCACCAAATGCAAGGGCAAGTCCTTCTCCCCCAAATTCCAACAAAGCTACAAAAGCTATTGGGGGAATAAGGGAGGAAGAACACAAGAGTAGAACTCAAACCTATACACCAAATACAAGGGCAAGTCCTTCTCTCCCAAATTCAACAAAGCTACAAAAGCTATTGGGGGAATAAGGGAGGAAGAACACAAGAGGAGCACACAAAACTCTCCAAGATCTAGATCCCAATGATTCCTTCATGTGGCATCCTGCAAAACCACTACTAGAAAATCGCGTCGAATTTGTGCATTGCATCGTCATCATCATGCATTGTTTGCATAAAACTATGTTCGCAAAGCCCGTCTTGTTTTCTAACACGCTCCTTTTTATTCAGACGCCAAAATCCGGGTCGCCGGAATATTTTGTTTTGCCCGATATCGGTTTGCAAAAGCCTTGTGTGAAATAAATAAAAATATTTATTATTTTAGTGGGGGCAGTCGAACGGGCCGATTGACCCGAACGACCACCCCCAGGATTTTAAATCGGTCCACCCCAAACCAGCCCCTCTAATCCTATTCCTACCAAACTACCTACCCAGCCCAACCCTCCACATCACCCCACCCAATCCCCACTTGCCACCTCACCTCCTCCCTCTCCCTCACCCACTCACACGCCGCCACGTCACCCCCTCACCCCCACCCCCTCTCTCCTTTCCCTCTCTCTCCCTCTCAGGCACACAGCACCCACGCACTACACGCACGCACCGACAGCCACCTGCCCGACCTGCACCCCCTGGGCCCCACGCCTGGCCCCACACCGTCCCGCGTGCGCCCCCGTCCCTCTCTCTCTCCCTCTCTCTTCCCCGCTCAACCGCCGCAGCCGCGCCCCCTGCTACCTCTCAGCCTCCTCCCCCACCGCTCGTCCACCGCCGCCGCCTGCTCTCCACCGCGCCGCTCACGCCTGCCCTCCCTCGTCTGCCTCGCGCGCGCCCGCCACGACCCCCTCAGCCGCCGCCGCCTGCCGTCGCCCTCGCCCGCCGCCTGCTCCTCTCTCCCCGCCGGCGCCAGCAGCCACCGCCCCGCCTCCCTCCGGCCGCGCGTCCGGCCGCGCCCCGACCTCCCGAGCCTCGCCGCGTCGACCCTCCTCTCCGCGCGGGCCCGTCCTCGCCGAGCGCCGCCTCCCCGCCCCTCAGCTGCCTCCGGAGCCGCCCCGAGCTTCCCCGTCATCCCGCGCCGCCTTCCTCCCGCCGGCGGCCGTCGCCCCCTCTGCGCCTCTGCACCGGCCGCGCCCCGCCGTCTTCGTCCCCGCCTCAGGCCGGTGGCCCTCTACCTCCTCGCGCCAGCTCCGCCCCAACCTCCTTCCGCCTCCGGTCGCCGCGCCGGCCCTGCTTGCCCTCGCCTGCGCCGGCCCGGTCCCAGTCAAGCCGCGCCCGCTCCTCCGTCGAGTCTCGCCGTTCGCCTCGACCCGGCGCCTGTCCATCCTCCATCTCCAAGTGCAAGGGAGCATCGGCTCCATCAGTGACCGGATGCGCGCGTACACGGACGTGGTGCGCACCTGGAGTAGTAAGTGAGCAGCTCCATCTGCAGACGGATGGAATCGTGTGGCTGTTGATCTGGAGCACCGATGACGCCGTCACAACCCCGAAGACCAAACCAACCCGATGGCTCGACATGACCTCCCCTAGAGGACGCCAAGTTCGCCACGGAACGACAAGCTCTCCAACCCGGATACGCCAAGTGCTTCTTCCCGGATCCGAGGATCAAGCCTCGACACCCCGAACCCGGAGCCGCGCCAAGATCTCCGATCCCTCGATCCGAAGACCGATCCCCGAAACCCTGAGTGCGCCGACGACCAGATCTCCACGGCGTAACGACAAGACCGACCCGATACACGAACCCCGACAAGAACCACGACACGGAGACACCGAGTTCTTCCCTCGGAACGCCAAGTTTTCCACCTTGAACGCCAAGACCGACCCGACACGAGGACACGACAAGATCTTCGCGACGACAAGATCGGCACCGACCAGGGCGAGTCCGATGCGCCCCCGACGCCAACCAAGTACTTCGTCCCGGATGCGCCAAGATCTACCCAGTTATCCGAGAACGCTTCCGCCGAGACCGAACCCGTCGAACCCTGGACCCTGAGACCGACCCCGAATCCCGGAACCCCAAGTTCGTCGAACCCTAATGTGTGAACCCCTTCCCGAAACCCTATTTTATAACATAATACAACTTGTCGCATATTAAATTGTTCATCTCGCATGCATGTTTGTGTGGTTTGGGGGCCTTATGCCGATTCACCTAATAATTAAATATGGGGCCCAAATGCGGGCAAATCTAGTCGTATATTGGTCCCATTTAAATGTGTGTAGCGAACCGATGCCATGTTTTGTCCTATTAAGACAACAATTAAATTGCGGGGTAGTTAAACAACTTGAACCGATTAATTAATTGTCGGAACCCCGGTTCCGCTTAATATGATCTAATTGCACGGCACCTTTGCCATGCCATACATCATACATGCATCATGCCGATCTTTTGCCGTAGTATTAAATATTGCATCCGGTGTTTCTTCTAGTGTTTTGCTTCTTCGCGGATAAGGCCGTTGAGTTGATGCGAGTGTCGACCCGATCTTCGGTTGAGCCTTCGGCAATGTTTTCAGGCGAGCATCTCCCCCTTTCTACCTATCTTACTTTTATAGAATTTATTCCCTCCTGTTGATCTATTGCTATCTGTGTTGCGATGCTCTAGTTTCCGTACCCGTGATATCCCTTGCAGCCCTATATTGCCTTGGACACATCCCATTACCTGTTGTTTGGTAGATAGTTGGACTTGCGCGCCGTAGTCGCTTGCTCAAGTGCTGTTGCGTGTCGTCAAGTACCACAGTTGTTGGAGAATTGCCGCATGTTCAATGTTGGAGAAGACCATGGCTTTGTTTATTGTTCACTTTAATTACTGCTTAACAACTAAAATTGAAGTAAGCAGAGGCATCGGTGGGTGATAGATAATATTTGGTTTCCGACCGCCCACTTGTGTCCCGTAGGACCCCGAGTTCTTGACACCTGTTCCGAGATCGAGCGCGCTAACCACAGGTGGGGAGATATGGGCCCCCCATTGATTATTACCTGATTTCAAAGTATTGTACTGGGGGCCACAAACTAGTTTGAGGTTTTATTTACTATCATGTACTTATTCCATGCTTCACTGCTTTATTTAAATTGTGCGACAGATAGCACCTGTACTGTTTAGGATCGGGACACGATTTCGCGGTGTCGACAGTCCCCATTTGGGGATTTGCTGTCGTTCACAGCCGTATACCCAAACCCTAAGTCCGTCTCGGAGACCGGCCGACTTCGTTGCGGGTGTCGACTTGGTGGGGTGGCCCCCATGTACTTGCTTTGGGTCTGGGAACGTCGTGACTTAGGCCCCGCCGACATACCGATGGGTGTATGTTAACTGATCTGGCAAAAAGGGTCGAAGTGCTTGTGGATACTTTGGTGCACCCCTGCAGGGTTAAATCTTTTCGAGAAGCCGTGTCAGCGGTTATGGACGACTTGGAGCACAGTGCTTGATCATAGATAACTATAACTAAAGTTTACTGTTATAAATTGACTTGTATTCGATTTGACTAGTAATCAGCTTCACTACAACGGAATGGCTAAATAAAAGTACCAACAACTGCTGGGTTTTGGGGTTATCTCATGCTAATTGTATCTGACTAGTAAGTGTTGCCACCATAACGGAATGGTTAACTAAAAGTGCCCACTGCTTATTTAATCAGGATGATTATCTACACCTGACTAGTAATTGCCGCAACGATAACTGAATAAATAAAACTGCCAACTGTGTGAGTTCCTCGGTTGACTTCCTCGATGGTCTCGAGGGGGAAACGCCAGGATGGGTTTGTTTGGTGGTAGTATCAGGTTGGTTCCGAATAGGTCTTTCATCCCCCTCTCTGTTTGACGCCAGTTGTATCGAGTCTCTATAGGTTGTTTAGTGCATGCTGCCGCTGCCGCTCAGTCCACCATACCTATGTAGGCGAGGACCGCCGAATTCTAGCCTCGCCGTGTACTGGCCTCAGTACTGACGCTCCTCTTTTTCCTTTGCCCTTTGTCGGCACCCCTTTTGTTTAAGCAGGTTTTGAGATCGACGTCGTTAGCAGGGTTACCCTTCCGGCTTGGCCTGGGCAGGGTTATGGACGCCATTGGTTATTCTTCAGGGCTCTTAGCCCCATTTGCATCTTGTCCGTAGCTGGACGCTCGATCATTTTCAAGGTGATTTGGATCTTTGTAAATTATATCTGTATTCTTGGCTCTTTGAGTCGCTGTTATATATACCTGTTCTGTGGGTCCCATCGAGGACTGTTGTGTAATGTTATTACTTTGCTTTCCACCCGCACGAAAGTGCCTGGTGGGCACCTTCGAATCGTTTCTATGCGGGTTTGGCGAGTTTCGCTAAAACTTGCATAGGGCCGATTCTGAGGGTGTTACACTTCACAAAGAAGGGATTTGACTTGGGGGGATTGTAGATCTAGATCTCCTCTCTCAAATCCCTCAAAAAGATGCAAGAATCATAGGAGGGGAAAGGGAGAGGGAAAGCTTGTTCAAGGTTGACAATGGAGGAGAGAGAGAAATCCAAGAACCAAGAAAAAAAGCTAGTACCCACGAAGGGGAAGAGGAGCCCCTTTTAAAGGGCTCCTAGATCTGCCCGGAACTTTCGGTGGGAGGCCGGAAGTTCCGGTGGAACCCAGCCATCGTTCGAAAACTGCGGAGCGAGAAACTGAAAAAACGAATCATGGCCGGAACTTCCGGCTCTGGGCGGAAGTTCCACCCAGCCTAGCTCCAACGGTCATCAGACCGTTGACGCCCGCTCCAGAAGCGCAACCGGAAGTTCCGGTCAAAACAGACCGGAAGTTGCGGTGAACTTCCGATGCAAGTTCCGACAAAGTTCCGGCAAATAGAACGCTTCAAAACAGAAGGTTACTGAGTGTGAGCGGAAGAAGACCTGGAACTTCCACCGGAACTTTCGGCGGCAAAGATGCCCTAGCGTAACTTCCGGTGGGAAGCCAGAACTTCCGGTCAGGGAAATTCCAGAAACCAGAAAACCAGAAACGCAATAACTTTTGCATCCGAACTCCAAACGGGATGAAACCAATTTTGTTGGAAAGATAACGACGAATAGAATCCAACAATTGGCGAACGGGAAAGCCAAGATCTAATATAGGAGATGCAAACAACGAGGGGAAATATATGAGATCTTCATACCCTTGAAGATTCGCACAGCGGAACGTTCGTCGGAACGTGGGTGATGTAGTCGTACTCGCTTCTCCTCCTCGCGATCCGATCCGATCTAACACCGCAAGTGGCGATGCCTCCAAGAGATGCACACGTGCGGCACCTCGACGTCTCCTCCTTCCTCGGTCCAGCAAGTATGGTGGAGAGACGGATTGGATCTACAACGCGACAGCGCGGTGCAAGTGGTGGAGAGTTTCTGCAGCAGGGCTTCACCTACACGCAGTCGGGAGGGAGAGAGAGAGAGGAGGGCATCAAGGCGGCTAGGGTTTGAGGAGGAGGTGTGGGAGGGGGGTGCGCCCCCAGCCCTCTTTATATAGAGGGGTGGGCGGCCAGCCCTATCCCCTCCCCCAAGCCCTAGGCCGGCGGCCAAGGTGGTCATGCACCTGCTATGAATGGTTTATTTCTTCCGAATCTCGAAAGCGATGAAACACACATCCATAACATTGAGGCTAAGAGATGCAAAGTAGATAGTGATAATACGACTTATTTGTGGCACTGCCGTCTAGGTCATATTGGTGTAAAACGCATGAAGAAACTCCATTCTGATGGACTTTTGGAGTCTCTTGATTTTGAATCATTTGACACGTGCGAGCCATACCTCATGGGCAAGATGATCAAAACCCCGTTCTCCGGAATGATGGACCGAGCAACGGACTTGTTGGAAATCATACATACCGATGTATGCGAACCAATGAGTGTTTCGACGCGCGGTGGATATCACTATTTTCTCACTTTTACTGATGACTTAAGTAGATATGGGTATATCTATTTAATGAAACATAAATCTGAAACATTTGAAAAGTTCAAAGAATTTCAGAACGAAGTGGAAAACCATCATAACAGGAAAATTAAATTTCTACGATCCGATCATGGAGGTGAATATTTGAGTTATGATTTCCTCACGCATCTTAAAGCAAGCGGAATAGTTTCGCAACTGAAAGTACAAAGGAAGTCGCCTAGAGGGGGGTGAATAGGCTTTTAAAATTATTACGGTTTAGGCTCAAGTAAATGTGGAATAAAACTAACGTTTAATTTATTGAGCACAAAACCTAGCCACTAAGTTCACCTAGGTGCACCAACAACCTATGCTAAGCAATACAAGCAACAAGGTGATAGCAAGGTATAAATACTTCAAGCACAATGGCTATCACAATGTAAAGTGCATAAGTAAAGGGTTCGGTTGAGAGATAACCGATGGACGCGGAGATGAAGATTTGTTTCCCGAAGTTCACTTCCAAAGAAGCTACGTCTCCGTTGGAGAGGTGCGATGGCGCAATGCTCTCCGAACGCCACAAATGGCTCACCTCGAGGTGTGGTGGCTCGATGCACACCCAACGCCACACAAGGCCTCACCCCGGATGCGGAAGCATGCAACTCACCGACGCCATAAAAGGCTCACCCTATTCTCCCAAGTGCGCACCACAAAAGGCGGGCGCTTGCTCCACTATGGGACGCTTGAGGGCGGTCACCGAACCCGTACAAGATTGGGGCTAACTCCACAACTCAATTGGAGGCTCCTAACAACAAAGCCACAAAAGGCCAACAATGCCACAAAAGGCTACAAGACCACAAAAGGTCAACAATCCAACCACACAACCGTCTAGGGTTCCAAGGAACCCAAGAGAAACAAGCTCACAAGCTTGAACTCGCCGAATCTCCAAGGCGAACTCAAACCTATGCACCAAATGCAAGGGCAAGTCCTTCTCCCCCAAATTCCAACAAAGCTACAAAAGCTATTGTGGGAATAAGGAAGGAAGAACACAAGAGTAGAACTCAAATCTATGCACCAAATGCAAGGGCAAGTCTTTCTCTCCCAAATTCCAACAAAGCTACAAAAGCTATTGGGGGAATAAGGGAGGAAGAACAGAAGAGGAGAACACAAAACTCTCCAAGATCTAGATCCCAATGATTCCTTCACAAAGAAGGGATTTGACTTGGGGGGATTGTAGATCTAGATCTCCTCTCTCAAATCCCTCAAAAAGATGCAAGAATCATAGGAGGGGAAAGGGAGAGGGAAAGCTTGTTCAAGGTTGACAATGGAGGAGAGAGAGAAATCCAAGAACCAAGAAAAAAAGCTAGTACCCACGAAGGGGAAGAGGATCCCCTTTTAAAGGGCTCCTAGATCTGCCCGGAACTTCCGGTGGGAGGCAGGAAGTTCCGGTGGCACCCAGCCATCGTTCGAAAATTGCGGAGCGAGAAACTGAAAAAACGAATCATGGCCGGAACTTTCGGCTCTGGGCGGAAGTTCCGCCAGCCTGGCTCCAACGGTCATCAGACCGTTGACGCCCGCTCCGGAAGCGCAATCGGAAGTTCCGGTCAAAACAGACCGGAAGTTCCGGTGAACTTCCGATGCAAGTTCCGACAAAGTTCCGGCAAATAGAACGCTTCAAAACAGAAGGTTACTGAGCGTGAGCGGAAGAAGACCCGGAACTTCCACCGGAACTTTCGGCGGCAAAGTTGCCCTAGCGGAACTTCTGGTGGGAAGCCGGAACTTCCGGTCAGGGAAATTCCAGAAACCAGAAAACCAGAAACGCAATAATTTTTGCATCCGAACTCCAAACGGGATGAAACCAATTTTGTTGGAAAGATAACGACGAATAGAATCCAACAATTGGCGAACGGGAAAGCCAAGATCTAATATAGGATATGCAAACAACGAGGGGAAATAGATGAGATCTTCATACCCTTGAAGATTCGCACAGCGGAACGTTCGTCGGAACGTGGGTGATGTAGTCGTACTCGCTTCTCCTCCTCGCGATCCGATCCGATCTAACACCACAAGTGGCGATGCCTCCGAGAGATGCACACGTGCGGCACCTTGACATCTCCTCCTTCCTCGGTCCAGCAAGTATGGTGGAGAGACGGATTGGATCTACAACGCGACGGCGCGGTGCAAGTGGTGGAGAGTTTCTGCAGCAGGGCTTCACCTACACGCAGTCGGGAGGGAGAGAGAGAGAGGAGGGCAGCAGGGCGGCTAGGGTTTGAGGAGGAGGTGTGGGAGGGGGTTGCGCCCCCAGCCCTCTTTATATCATGAATATATATGTGATCTGTCCCCAAAGGTGTGGAGCCGGAAAACTCGCATGATCAAAAACCGCAATAAGATATGCAAGTGAAATCCTTAGATGATGAGCTAGAGCTTGTTATGATAGTGACCACAAGCTCTAGATCCTCTCATGGACAAGAACCAAATAATAACCAAGAAATATGATGATATGAATGCAAAGGTTTGAGCTCTCTCCGAACGATGCAAACGAGACACCCGCTTGAGAGCCCCTCTTGATAGTACGGCTATCTATCCTAAACCCGGTCTCCCAACTAACAACACGAGACCGGCAAAAGAGAAGCCCTATCAACATACCTTTGCCTTGAGCGTCCCACTTGAACTTGATGTAGACCGTCTTGTTCTTCTATAGTGGGAACACCTTTCTTGTTTGCTCTTGCTCGCTCTTGCTTGATGAAGACTTGCAAAATGCTCCCCCATACTCCATGCGGAAACCTCTTCTTTGAACTTGTCTTCATCATTCCATGAGCACGAGGATGGCAAGCTTCAAGCATGACATCTTCTAGAGATGGCGCATCTTGAGCTCGTCCTTCTTCATCCTTACTTGAGGTTGATCCATCTTGATGCAACTCTTTGCACATGCCTTGATTGACCTTCAAGCTCCTTCTTTCTTCATGATTCCAATGGGCACAAAGCCCTTGGACATTTCTTCATCTTCCAACCTTGAGACCAACACATGGCTCAAGCGATGCCAATGGACAAACCTACAAGTGAAACTCAATTTACACATTAGTCCATATAGATTGTCATTAATTACCAAAACCACACATGGGGGCATACATGCCCTTTCAGCAACTCACGCCACCCGGAACACCACAGCGCAATGGTGTGTCTGAACGCCGGAATCGAACTTTATTGGATATGTTGCGATCGATGATGTCTCTTACAGATTTGCCGTTACATTTTGGGGTTATGCATTAGAAACCGCTGTATTTACTTTAAATAGGGCACCATCTAAATCCGTTGAGATGACACTGTATGAACTATTGTTTGGTGCTAAACCTAAGTTGTCGTTTCTTAAAGTTTGGGGATGCGAGGCTTACGTCAAGAAGTTGATGCCGGACAAGCTCGAACCCAAAGCGGAGAAATGCGTCTTCATAGGATACCCTAAGGAAACTATTGGGTATACCTTCTATCACAGATACGAAGGCAAAGTGTTTGTCGCAAAGAACGGATCCTTTCTTGAGAAGGAGTTTCTCTCGAAAGAAGTGAGTGGGAGGAAAGTAGAGCTAGACGAGGT
Organism: Avena atlantica; assembly: GCA_910589765.1. Lineage (NCBI taxonomy): Eukaryota > Viridiplantae > Streptophyta > Magnoliopsida > Poales > Poaceae > Avena > Avena atlantica. The sequence continues at coordinate 466,960,437 of OU342734.1, read as the reverse complement.
TACTGAACCTTCTCTTGAGTTGGAGAGTAGCGCAGCACCTGAAATTGTTCCAGTGCCGTCTGCACCAACAATAGAGGAAGCTAATGACAAGGATCATGAAGCTTCGGACGATGCTACTACTGAATGTCGCAGGTCGACAAGGTCACGTGCCCCTCCTGAGTGGTACAACAACCCTGTCTTAACTGTCTTGTTAGTAGACAACAGTGAACCTGCGAACTATGAGGAAGCAATGATGAGCCCAGACTCTGAGAAATGGCTAGAGGCCATGAAATCCGAATTGGGATCCATGAGCGAAAACCAAGTGTGGACTCTGGTGGACCCTCCTAGCGACCGAAAGGCCGTTTAGTGCAAATAGATTTTCAAGAAGAAAACGGACGTCGGATGGTAATGTTACTATGTATAAAGCACGGCTTGTTGCGAAAGGTTTTCGACAAGTTCAAGGTGTTGACTACGATGAGACTTTCTCTCACGTAGCGATGTTTAAGTCCATTCGGATTTTATTAGCAATTGCTGCGTTTCATGATTATGAAATATGGCAGATGGATGTCAAGACTGCGTTCCTCAATGGCAACATTGATGAAGAATTGTATATGATGCAACCCGAAGGTTTTGTCGATCCTAAGGATGTTGATAAGGTATGCAAACTTCAGCCATTCCATTTATGGACTGAAGCAAGCATCTCGGAGTTGGAACCTTCGTTTTGATCAAGTGATCAAGAGCTTTGGATTTGTTCCAAATTGCTACGAAGATTGTATCTACAAGAAAGTGAGTGGGAGCTCAGTGAAATTTTTGGTACTATATGTGGATGACATATTGATTATTGGAAATGACATTGACATGCTTAACGATGTGAAGAGTTATTTGAACAAATGTTTTTCAATGAAAGACCTAGGGGAAGCTGCTTATATATTGGGCATCAAAATCTATAGAGATAGACAAAGACGCCTAATAGCTTTAAGCCAAAGTACATATCTGGACAAAGTTCTGAAAAGGTTCGGAATGGATAAGGCAAAGAAAGGTTCAGTGCCTATGTTGCCAGGTAAGATATTGAGCAAGGCTCAGTGTCCAGCTACGGTAAACGATAGAGAAGCTATGAGCAAAGTGTCTTATGCCTCGGCCATAGGTTTTATCATGTATGCCATGCTGTGTACTAGACCGGATGTGTCCAATGCTCTTAGTTTGACGAGAAGATACCAAAGTGATCCAGGAGTGGAACACTGGACAGCCGTTAAAAACATCCTAAAGTACTTAAATAGGACTAAAGAAATGTTCTTGGTCTATGGAGGTGATGAACAGCTCGTCGTAAAGGGTTACGTCGACGCTAGTTTCGACACCGACAAGGATGATTCTAAATCTCAGACAGGATATGTTTATATTTTGAATGGAGGAGTTGTGAGCTGGAGAAGCTGCAAGCAAAGCGTGATCGCGGGATCTACAGTAGAAGCGGAATACATGGCTGATGTAGAAGCGTCAAGTGAAGAAGTTTGGATCAGGAACTTCATCACTGAGCTTGGTGTGGTTCCAAGTGCCTTGGACCCGCTGGAGATATTGTGTGACAACACTGGCGCCATAGCACCGGCTAAGGAACCAAGATATCATCCAAAGACCAAGCATATCAACCACAAGTTTCATATAATTCGATATTATATAACAGATGGAGAACTGAAGATTAGCAAAGTACATACGGATCTGAATGTCGCAGATCCGTTGACTAAACCTCTTCCACGAGCAAAACATGATCAACACCTTAGTGCCATGGGTGTTAAATTGTTGCCAGATGTAAACTAGATTATTGACTCTAGTGCAAGTGGGAGACTGTTGGAATTATGCCCTAGAGGCAATAATAAAGATGTTATTATTATAATTCTTGTTCATGATAAAGTTTATATTCCATGCTAAAATTGTATTAAGCGGAAACTTTGATACTTGTGTGGTTTATGAACAACACCGTGTCCCTAGTACGCCTCTATGGACTAGCTCATTGATTAATGATGGTTAAGGTTTCCTAACCATAGACATGAGTTGTCGATTAATAATGAGATCATATCATTGGGAGAATGATATGATGGACATACCCAAATCAAGTAGAGCAATTAGACCGTGTCATCGTGTTCATCTTTGCGAAGCTTTTTCTTATGTCAAATATTGTATTCCTTAGACCATGATATAATGCAACTCCCTGGTAGCGGAAGAAATCTTTGAGGTCATCAAACGTCATCCTATGAGAGGGTGATCATAAAGGTGTCTCTCAGGTGATCGGAAAGTACTTGTTGGGTTGTATGTATCGAGATGGGATTTGTCCCTCCCAAGTCAGAGAGATATACTTCGGGCCCACTCGGTAACCGATATCAACACCGCTTGCAAGCAAGTGGTTAAGGAGTTAATCACAAAGTGATATCGGATTACGGAACGAGTAAAGTACTTGCTGTGAACGAGATTGAACTAGGTATGCCGATACGGACGATCGAATCTCGGGCAAGTAAAATATCGTGTGACGAAGGGAATATATATATGGGATTAATTGAATCCTGGCATCGTGGTTCATCTGATATGATCATCGATGAATATGTGGGAGTCAATATGGGTTTCCAGACCCCGCTTTTGATTATTGATAGAAGATCATGTCTGCATATTCTCGAACCTGTAGGGTCACACACTTAACGTGTCTTGACGCTAGGATAGAATGGATAATTGGTTTATAAGTTTTTGTTTGGAGTCTCGGATGGGATCCAGGACATCACGAGAGGTTCCAGAATGGTACGGAGAATAAGATTCATATAAGGCAGAGCAGTTTTTGGATTTCGAAATTATTTTGGATTGTTCGGTATTGTACCGGAAGGTTCTAGAAGCTTATGGAGTGGGACCAACGTGGCCCCACTTGCCAGGAGGGGCCATGGGCCTACGAGGGAGTGCCCTGGCCACATTGGGCCAGGGGCACAAGGCCCCATAGGCCCAGCCGGCCAAGCCCTAGGGGAAACCCTAGGGAGAGCTTCTAGAAGGGGGGGAAACTTTCCCCCCACTCCTCCCTTGTGGCCGCCAGCCCTAGGCTTGGAGGAGGGGCAAGGGGGCAGCCTCCCAGCCCTCTATATAAAGAGGGCAGGGGCGCACCCTCCACATACACCTCCTCAAGCCCTAGCCGCCTACCTGCTGCCCTCCTCTCTCTCTCCCGACAGCGCGTAGGCGAAGCCCTGCCGCAGAAACTCTCCACCGTTTGCACCACGCCGTCGTGTTGTAGATCCAACCTATCTCTCCACCCCACTTGCTGGACCGAGGAAGGAGGAGACGTCGAGGTGCCGTACGTGTGCATCTCTCAGAGGCATCGCCACTTGCGGTGTTGGATCGGATCGGATCGCGAGGAGGAGAAGGCTAGTACGACTACATCAACCACGTTCCATCGAACGTTCCGCTGTGCGAATCTTCAAGGGTATGAAGATCTCATCTACCCCCCTCGTTGTTTGCATCTCCTAGATTAGATCTTGGCTTCCCCGTTCGCATCCGTAGAAAATTTTGATTTACTATGCTGCGAAACCCTTCAGAAAGATCCTATGAAATTCGATTGGGAAATACAACAAGATACATACACCGTCATCCAACTGCATCTATGACTAGAAGTCCACCTTCTAGTCATCTGGCACTGTTGCAACTTGTTAATAGGTTAGTACCAGAAAACATGTAAAAAGCACCTCAAAGTGTAGACAAGTAAATCAAAGTAGATACTAAACAAGCATGGAGCATCAAAAATTATAGATACGTTTCCGACGTATCACCCGCCCAAGCTAACTCTTCGATGTCCTTCCACCATGGAAGCACAACATAATAATAAGAGGACGACCACCTGGTGACACGCCAGATCGCCAGGAAGGAAGAGCTCGACATACCAGCCTTATTGATGGAAATTGCTCTGCTTCTACACCCCTCCGGCCGCCGCTCCTGCCACCAGAGCACCGAGACAGAGAGGAAGAAGAGCAGGTCGACCTAGATCTGGCGGCCAAGATCTAAATCTCTACTCCCAGATGCCATAGAGGACAAACGAGCACAACATCTAAAACTAAATCCTAGACTACTGAGGCCGGAACCTCCCTTCCACCATCTCTAGACGGCAACGCCACCGGGGACAGCTTCGGTTTGGCCCGGGAGGGACGAAGCGACTCTCAAGGAGTGAAGTTACTATAGCGAGAGGGGAGGATGGGGAAAAGGACTCGGAGTCGATGCATCATCTCAGTTTATCATTTTACCATTGTTATCCTTGCGTCTTCCAAGAAAAAACGATCCCAATTCCTCATGCCGGTGTCCCTATCTCATCTACGGCCGGCGCCGGTGCACCCTCGTCTGCCCCCACGCTGAGCTCTCTGCCCCGCCGCCCCAACGCCGCCTAGCTCCCCATCTTGTCGATGCTGCGCTGACACCGCCCAGCTGCCCGTCTCGTCGATGCTACCACCGGTGCCGCCCCCATCTTGCCCTCACCGCTCCCTATCTCGCCGCTGCCACGCTTCTCCCGTCTCGCCGACGACCGCACGCTGCTCCTCTCTCTCGCACCACCGTTCTTCTCCGCCATGTCGCCTCCGCCGCTATAGCCCCGCGCCGCCGGTCCTCTCTGCCACGCCGCCTCGCCCCTGCAGCCCCCCGCGGTGCTCCTCTCCAACGCGTCGCCTTGCCTCCCCGTCGCTTGCAGGCCCCCATGGCGCGCCGCTGCTGGCCATGAGCGAGCTCTGAAACTCCCCGTGCCAGCCATCCTCCGTGGCGGTGGTTTCTACATGCGGCGGTGGAGGTTGCTACAAGAGGCGGATGCCGCTGCTACAAGCGTTGCTGCAACGGCATATTCTTCAGCGACGACAACTTTTTTTTGCTACAAATATGTGTAGATTTTTTGTTTGCTACCACAGTTTTATGTGTCTACTATAATAGCGCAAATGTTTTGCTACAATGTCTCGTGGCGAATGACTCCGATGAAATTGTGCTTGCTACATTAGTATACTTTTTTTGCTACCAACGTTTTATGGTTTTGCTACAATAGCATAATTTTTTTGCTACGTGGTCTCCGACAAAGTTTTTATCGGCGAGAGTCTCTGGCGATGTCTCCGGCGAAATCGGTTTTGCTATATTAGGACATTATTTTGCTACAAGGTCGTCGACGAGGTCTCCGGCAAACTCTTTGGTGAGATCTAGTATGTTTGTTCTTTTTTGAACCGAACCGATTTCTACTACATTTGCAAAAACAAGACTACTTATAGAAAAACAGATATATTTATAGAAAAACTAAATTTAAGAATTTTTAAAGGAACATATGTCAGAAAAGGGAGACGGAGGGATCCGGGAAAATATCCTAGCACTCCCCTTCACGTTTCGTAGGAGACCCAAGTACTCCTTGACCGAACCGGCCAAGAACCATAGCAACACCGTCGATAACTGGTTCGCTGAGACGGCACGGCTAGTCCGACCTGAACCTTTTTCCGCTCAAGAAAAAGGAAAAGGGAAACCAAGTTCGTAAACGCGTCGGCTTCCTGTCCCGCCCTCGTCCGGCTCCTCTGCCTCCCGGCACCTGATAGCCGCCACGACAGCACCCCTTCTCCCATCAAACCCAACGAGAAATTTCGATTCGCCGGAAAAAAATTAAGCGCGGCGATGAATTCGGCGACCATGGCCTCCTCGCTCCGCCTGTCCCCAGCAGGCGCCCTCGTCTCCCGTACCACGTCGAGGTCAAGCCGCCAATCAATTGCATCCTGCTCCCCACCAGGCCTCCGATTCACCAAGCGCCCAACGAGTGCCCTGAGGCTCTGCAGCGCTCGCCCCAGCGCTCCGGCGTCGGACGAGCCGTGGTGGGCGAACGAGTGGTGGGCGACGGAGCTCACCCCGGAAGAGCTCCCCACGCAGGAAACCGACGGGCCGACCACCGGGCACGGCCGGGAGGAGCTGGACGCCATACGGAACGCCCTCGTCCACGAGCCCCTCCGGCCCGTCCTGCTCGCCCTGCGCGAGATCAGGGACCGCGGCCACTTCTTCCGCTGCCGCAGCTACCACGCAGGGATCATCATAGGTACGAGTAGTACTTATGGGGTTTCTTGGTTTATTTCTGTACTAGTTTTGTACAGAATTCTGAATCCGATGCGAAAGCTTCACTGCTTCGTTTCCGCAATGCAGCCGACTTAGACTCATTCAGAACTCTCTTATTAGCAATATCACTAGCGTACATTCTAATTTGTGTCCAATTACTTGACTCATCTTCGCCTATCCAATACGTCCGAGGGGAAAAGTTCAGTATTATTTTACTCCCCACCTGCAAGTAAAAATCAGCATTGCCGAATTAACCAACTGAAAACTGCATTGCTGAATTTATACAAGTACTGAATTTCCGCCTTCCAGATATAATCTGGATATGATACGTACCGGTGCTCTTACTCAACTGTTTTCCGCACATTGCTAGTTTGAACTCATAGTAATGTTGTTTTTCATTGAAGTAACAGAAAAGGACTTACTGGCATTTTTTTTACTTTGCAGGCCCATTGTTACTGATTGCTGCTTTTTGCCAGCTCCTTAAATTAGAACCACACCTTTTTTTAGATATAATTCTTGGATATATATTCTACAAGTTGAGTGTTTTAGCAGCAGAACTGAAAAGGAATGGGAAGTCAAACCACATGTGTGCTCAGATACAGTTCGGTGAGCTTCTGAACTCAAACTATATCGATTACCTTGTGTCTATTATAGAGAAAACAAATATATCATTTGTTATACTCTTGAATCTTGATCCTAGTGATTAGGTTCATGCCCTGTGATTAGAATAATCTTGTATAACTCATTTGGAACTCTGACATGAGCAATTCTACGGGATTGGCCTTTTGAGGAGTGGCATGCACTTGCCTGTTAAAAAACTCCTTGATTGTTCAAAGTAATTTCCATGCATGAATTTTTTATGTGAAGAATGAATCTGAACACGTATTTTAAATTCTACATTTTTTTATGATTCAGCCAAACATAAATTATACGTCTTTTATGCTTTCTGCAAGTTCTTTTGCACGAATCTTTATTTGTTCAAGAGCATGCCAAGGGCATGCCATATGTCTATAAAAGAAAGCAAAACAGTTTACAAGATTAGACAAACCAATTGCAGACAATTGGATCGGCTAAGACTCCAGTACCCACTCACACCAAAGCCTACTCCCCAGCTATGTGTTCTTTCCCTCCATTTGCTGCTGCCTCCCACATGCTGAGTTCATCCTTTATGTGATCAGCGAGCTGCTCCGTGCTGCATTGATCCCTCGTGTTTGTATAAACCCTTGATTTCCTTTGCTTCCACAACATCCATTCTGTTAGGATAACAATAGTGTCAAACCTTCTCTGGTCCTTTCCTTGCACTCTTTCCCTAGCAGAAGTCCACCAATTCGCCAGATTGTTGTTGCCACTGTGGCTCCTGAAGCTGAAGACCAGCGCGCTACAAACATCCATACCAACCTGCCTGGCCTAATTGCACTGTACTAGTACATGATCTACGTTCTCTTCATCCTGTAAGCATGTAAAGCATATGTCTGCTTGTGCCTGCCATCCATGACGGTGGCACCTATCCGACGTCCAGAGACTGTATCTGACAGCTAGAAGATTTTGTATTTTAGGGGAGCCAACGATCTCCAAATCGGCTCGGCCATGCTGCATCTAGTACCTCCTAGACAGAGCATTTTGTAGGTGTCTTTGGCGGAGTACTCCCTGACTCTGCGTCTGTCCAAGAAAACATGTCAGGTTCCTGCTTGTTTCTGTCTATGCTGCTTATTTCCATCCAGAGCCTGACGCACTGATGTATCCATTTTTTGAATTTGCACGAATCTTGATGCACCAATATTTAGTTACTGCAAAGGGTAAACCACTCAGAATTTTCGCCAAGTTAGGCCCTAAATTCAAGCACATGTCCAATTCAGACTGGCTCTCTACCCCAACGTCCTCTTTAGGGATGAACACGGAATGGCAACATGTGACCCTGCCGCAATGATGTTGCAAATGCTCCGCCGCCCACACGGAATGGCAGATTTGGAGTTCTGGCAGACCAAAGCTTTATTTCCTCTGCCACCTGTCGTAGGAAGACCCTTCTGTCCCCTTGCTTTGCATTAAAAATTCTGTCATTCCTTCTCTTCCATAGGTTCCACTATTGGACCATGCTCGAAGTGCGAACCGAGATCAAGGGGTATAGGACCATACCAAGGAGGTCATTGAGGTTAGGAGTTCTGAGCAAGCCACCTCAACTAAACCTGGTTTGCCGTCGATGGCGCAAACTCTAGCCAACTGCCTGGTTGATGGAATGCTGCAATCAGAACGACATGCAGGGGCAGCGACTATTAAGGCTTCGGGAAGGCCTGGTGTGGGTTCTAGATACGCAAACCAGAGGCGGCCATGACTTCGGTAGTGCATAAGGACATACGTTGGTGTGGTATGCATTTCAGCAGGCTGCGGGTTTTGTCTCATGGATGCGGGTTTGGCCATGAGCTTGAAGTTTAGAGCCGATGGATATTAATTGATGGACGTCAAATGAATAAATCACCCTTTCATTAAAGACAGTAGGTGAATTAGTTATTCTAGTGACAACCCTAAATTTCGTGAATGAAATGAAACTTGCAGAAAGTGTAGAAGCACTCCTCAAATTTCATATGGATCCATCTTTTTATTTAAAATAGGAACCACTCCCTGATTCCATTAACAAAATCACAGCACATGCATCCAACTGAACATAGAAAATCTTGTACTATCTCAGGTGTGTAAATGTATATTTCTCACGTGGCAATTATGCACCTATATGAATAACGAAATGTATGCCTTTCATTCCCAATGCAGTTCTGCTATTTATACTTTCATTCAAGAACAACAGCGAATTCTTGGTAAGCCTTTTGTTAAAGAGCATGGGTACCTTAATTTCAACACAGTTGAGAACATTTTGTTAAAGTATCTTTACTAATGGCTCTCTATGTGGCTTATGGTAGGGTGTTTACCGCCACATCACGGAGTTGATTTGGTAAGTATTTTCTGACCAATTATCATTACTATGTTGTTCCATTCACGACACACAAATATATTTTCTAAACAATTATTTGGCCATCTCAGGATGATTGGTGTTCAAGTGTACGTAGGAGCTGTGCTTTATGAAATCCGTGGCATTGAGGAACCAAGATTCCACTTGCTAGGAATTTACAAGATACTAAAAACTAAAGGTGGTCTGAAGAAGGTGATCAAGAATCTGATTGAGGAATGTCAAAACTAAGGGTGCTGTAATGAGGGGCTACAAAATTCGATTGAGGAATAGCCTAGGAGAATGCTAGATGCCCTTCTTCCTGCTTGGTTTTTGCCTTTTCGTGGTTGTGTTTTTTCTTAACTTTGGAATAGCTGAGATGTGTCATGACATGAGCACTGTGATTTTCTGGAAGGATGCTTCTGGTTTCTGTCGGGATATTGCTGGGTTTGATAATGAGCATGTTAAGAGCATGATGTGTGGTTTGATGTCATGGATTACCTACAGAGATGCATACGATGTGCCAGTTGCCTTTTCTTATCACACGGGGGGCCAATTCTTGTTTGCATGTAGGAACCTACACTTTGCATCCATAAGTTTTCTATCACCAGACTTTACCAACTTCAGACGTCACATGCTGGTCGATTTTGGATTGAGGAGTACAGTTTGTTAATCTTTCTTATACATGGAAGAGATGCTTCCATTTAGAAGATTCACCGAGTGCACAGGTGACAGGTCTGTGGTTAATTGTGTGGGGAATATAACACATCTGTACATCTGTACAGGATGAGCAGGGATCAGACTTCAAAGATGAAATATGGAGGAAAAAATATTGTGATCATGCAGAACAGTTTTATTTCTTGATATCATGTCAAGATGACAAACAAGTATAGGAATGACACAAAACAATATGCATACTTGGCTTTTCTCTATAGCGTAGCTTCTATGTCACCTTACAACTGTTTGGTATGTATCCCACCCGTATTCCCCGCCTCAGCTGATACTCTTGAATTTCTTGAATCGATAACCATTGCTTGCTATCAAGGAGTGGCATCCGAAGTAGAGGTAGTCGTAACTGCTTCTGCTGTCGTCTCAGACTCTTTCTTACCATCCACCGAGGCAGATTCCATGTAAAGGTCAATGAAATAGAGCACCAGACTAGTCACATCTTTCGTATCATTCAGCAAACTGTACAATGACTTCCCAAGAAGCAATGCTATGGCTGAAGCAGTGATAACTAACTGAGGAAGCTTCACTGGGGTTGAGAATCTCGAGATGTACTCACACTTCTTCAGCACGCTCCAAAGGTACACTGCAAATCGGGAAACAGCCAACATCCCGCATACAGCAACATGAAAGGGCACCTTCGACTTTAATGCAATAGCAAGATAACGTAGGGCAAGATGCAGATAACTGTTGGATTCAGGTTCATCTGTCTTCTTATTATCAGTGACATCGCTAGCGCTCTGAATTGCGGGTGCAAGCGTCCTTGGGATTTTCTACAGTTTTGAGATAACATAATATTAACAACACAGAAAATAGACTGGAAGAAACTCACCAAGATGATTCTAATCAAGTCTAAATGCCTTGCAGATTAACCAAGCAACATGACATCCGAGAACAATGCAGCAGTAAGATAGCTAGATTAAACCCCCACAAGTCTCCAGATACATGATATATGAGCCCATGAAACACAGTAAAGAGTGGCTGATCTCCCTGACCCTGAAAACCGTGTGGAGATACCACCAGCTACCTAGCCCCCATCATACATGCCATCGAAAATGGAGGCAAGCATGTCATAACAATCTTTGGTTTCCTAAGTTTTTTAGAAAACAATATGTTATGACAAGCATATATCATATACTCCCTCCGGCCCATATTAATTGACTTTGATTTGTCAAATTTTGGATGAACTTATGTACTAAATAGTGTCTAGATTCATTCAAATTTTGACAAATCCAAGTCAATTAATATGGGTCGGAGGGAGTATGAAAAACCCACAGCAATAAACTTGAGATGAATGTATGCTGCATTGTAAAATTGCAGCAACATCAGGCGTAATTAAGCAGTAGGTTGAATTGCTTGAAGAAGCAATCCTGGCAAATATGTGTAATTAATAATATGGAGACGGACACATTTCAAATCAACTGAACAACGCAGAAAATAGACCAAAAGAAACTGGCCGAGATGATTCTAATCAAGTCTAAAGGCCTTGCAGAATAACCAAGCAACATGATATCCAAGAACGACGCAGCCGTAAGATATCTAGATTAATCCCCCACAAGTCTCCAGATACATGATATACTCATCTAGATTAATCCCCCACAAGTCCCGAGATACATGATATACTCATCTAGATTAATCCCCCGCAAGTCTATATTAATCTGGAGTTACTAACATACCCTATCACGGAGATTTCATCAGCAGTACTTATTACGGAGATTTCATTGCAACTCAAGACAAATGTGCCACCATCATCAGGTGGAATCAGGATTGCGCTGACATACCATGGGGAGTCGTGGGCAGAGCATGGGGCGTGGGCGATCGAAGGCCGGCTTGAGGAGCGTTGGCGCCGGAGACGCCGTGCCAAGTGCGTACGTTCGAAAGACCACTGAGAGGCCGCGTCGGAGACAAGCGCCCTGGATGCCATAACAATCTTTGGTTTCCTAAGGTTTTAGAAAACAATATGTTATGCCAAGCATATATCATATATGAAAAACCCACAGCAATAAACTTGAGATTAATCTATGCTGCATTGTAAAATTGCAGCAACATCAGGCGTAATTAAGCAGTAGGTTGAATTGCTTGAAGAAGCAATCCTGGCAAATATGTGTAATTAACAATATGGAGACGGACACATTTCAAATCAACTGAACAACGCAGAAAATAGACTGGAAGAAACTCGCCAGATGATTCTAATCAAGTCTAAAGGCCTTGCAGATTAACCAAGCAACATGATATCCAAGAACAACGCAGCAGTAATATATCTAGATTAATCTCCCACAAGTCTCCAGATACATGATATATGAGATTGGTGCATGAAACACAGTACAGAGTGGCTGATCTCCCCGACCCTGAAAATGGAGGCAAGCAAGCTAGCTCGCAGGTCGCAACTGGACAGTCAGACTCGCGATAGAACACCATGGCAGCCATGGTCGCTACAGCCAACGGCAGTACATAAAAGTAACAGGTTCATAAGTGAATGCTATGGTCGGATTGCAGCAAACAGTCCATCGGGATTCAGAAGTCGGGATTCAGGATGTGCGGACATACCATCGGGAGGAGTCGTCCGCCAGCGGAGGCAGGGTGAAACCCGGTCGGCGACGGAGACGCGTTGACGAGCGGGTACGCGCGGCACACTACAGAGAGGCCGCGTCGCGCACACGCCTGGAGGCCCTGGACGCCCAGGTCCTGCGCCGCCGCGAGGCACCCCGTCGTGGCGGGAGGGAGGGCGGCCGAGTGGAAGCCGATGACGATGGATGTGAGGGCACCCTCTGTGCTGGGGATGGGGAGGGCGAGGGAGCGGCCGTCGGCTTGGAACCCTAGGTCCCGCGCGGCAAGGGTGCGGCCGCGGGCCTCCGTGGCGGCTCCGAGACGGAGATGCTCGCGAAGCAGCTCGTGCGCCGGGGAGAGGACGCCGAGCGAGCACGCGTCCTGCGCCGCCGCGAGGCACCCTGTCGTCGCCGGAGGGGGCGCACCCACGGGGGAGGAGAGGACGATGCTGAGGCCGTCCGCGGAGGATCTGAGCGCTCCCGCGGTGATGGGGAAGGATAGGGCGAGGACGAGGTAGCGGCCGTCAGCGTGGAACCCTAGGCCCTCCGCGGCAAGGGTGCGGCCGCGGGCCTCCGCGGCGGCTCCGATGGGGAGATGCTGCCGAAGCATCTCGCGCGCCGGGGAGAGGACGCCGAGCGAGCACGCGCGGGCGACCACGGCGCGTCCAGCAGATACGGGCTGCGCGTCTGGCGACGCCGCAGGGTACATCTTCGACGGGATCAGGAGTGCGGCGCGCGCCGTGAGCGGTAGGGCGAGCGCGAGCGCCAGCGCGCGTGCATCCATAGAGCGGTCTCCGAGCGGCGGGGAGGGTGGACGCGGCGGTCTAGGGCGGCCGCGACGAGGTCGATCTCCAGGAGGTCGGGGCGGGAGGAGTAGGAGGAGCCGTGGAAGGGGAGAAGCAGCGGGAACCGAGAGAAGGGGGAGAGAACTGGAAGGTGGGGGGAACTGATCCTTCTGAATTTCGAATTTCGTCCTACAGCGCCGTTTCAGCCTGACAGCAGCCAGCGGTCTCGTTTTTTTCTCCCTCCGTTGCTTCACTCAATCTGAACTCTGCTCGCCACCAACATAGCCTTTGACCCAGTCATCGTCGTCCTCCAAGGCAACGCTAAAAAGCTCCTCAATTCTTGTTTGTTCGGTACCGAATTATTTTTTAGAACTAGTAAAATGACCGTGCGTTACTACGGTCAAACAAATAAAAATAGGGGCGTAAAAATAGAAAACCTGGTTTATATATGCACATATCATAAGTAAATTCTAGTCAAACATAGATAAAATCGAAAAATATTGCTGGTCAATTTCCGGTGATTTATTGTGGTGTGGGCACATCTTTGTATACAATATTCTTGTCAAAAATGTTTGGGTGTCACATAGATATTCTTGTATAGAATATTCTTGTCAAAACTTGTATACCGATTCTTGCCGAACATATGCACAAACTACAAGCAATTTCTTATTTCACAGTAGAAAGACATTTTCATGCACGCTGCAAAGTGGAGTCCCTGTATAAGCAATCGGAGATACCAGCATCATCAACATGACCAATTGTTGAAAATAAGTAAAGTCACGTGTCAAGCCTTACTTGAAGAGATGTTGTATTGATCAAGTCACATGTATCAGATAGCCAAATTAAAATTACTAAACATGAGATGTTAGAAGAATATCTTCACCAGCTTTCGAAGTAGTGTGTTACAAAAAGCATGATGATCTACTAACAGTTGAATAGCAAAAACCAAGTTGAAAAAGGCAAGACACATCTGCAGTACGATATAAGAATGAAATGCATTCAGAATTTGCCAGATCAAAGCGTCGAATACCAGTCAGTAAATGTTTTCCTCGTCCCTAGCGACAATCCAAAACAACATAGTGATAGGAATATAAAAAGTGGAAATTGGTTCAGAAATAAGTGAAGACATTCTATAATTAGAGTTCTATAATCAAGTATTTAAATGTCTACTGACTCGTATACATTGTCAATACTTCTTTTAGTTCATGTTCTTTTTGTATGTCAGAATAGGTCTTGTCCAAAACAAATAAACAACTACACAATTAAGCACTCGCCCAATAGCAGTATAAGACGGATGGGATCCAATTAGTAACTTCCAACCCAATCATCCATGATTCTCTTTCTTTGAAGAACAGCATGGAATAAAAAACCTATCAGCCAAGATATAATGGAACAACGTTGTCGATCAAGAAAGCAGCACCAAACATAAGTCTCAAACGCAAGATATACATGTTTCAAGAAGAAAAGACCATAGAGCAAACTATCTTTAAAAAAATCATAAATTGTATTTTTCAATTTTACTTCAGATGAAAAAAGTAATGATGGACAACTTGAATTACCCCAAGAGAGGTACTCCCTCCGTTTCAAAATATAAGATATTTTAGGTTTATGAAAAAAATATATCTAGACTTGTTTAGTTTGTAGATTCATCCCAAACTTGAGTGAACCTATATACTAAAAGTAGTCTAGATACATTTGCTTCACAAAGCTAAAACATCTTATATTTTGAAACGGAGGGAGTAATTGCTAACTTTGGTTGGACCTGGACTTAGAGAGGCTACTTGCTAACTTTGGCCGAACCTGGACATCACCCTAGTATATGCAGCAAGACTTTCTTTATATCATGGCCCAAGTATTTAAAGACCATATATATATATATCTCCATAGTACATGTAAACATATGCATATTTTTAGCATAGGTTAATCGAGGACCTCACAGAAGTCTAGAAGATGATAATTCATTAAGCGAAAACTTATAAGCATGTGCCATATAAATGAATAATATAGGCATGATGTCATAAACCGATAACTAAGTTTTATTCACCAGTATAATTAAAATTGGTGAAGCACAAAATGTAGTATATGTTGTGTACGACCAGCAAGAACGAAGATTAGATTGCACAAAAACCTGACAGTGTAATTTCCAAGTTACTATGACAAAGCCCAGCACTCCCGGCCTCGACCACAAAATCACCACTCCCCATTGGTTTTACTGCATGCAGATGGAACATTTTTTAGAGAACGGGCATTATCCAGAGAATGGCATGGGTAATAATATCCCTAGATCTTTAATTACTCTTTTTTATAAGGTCACTTATTTATCTATGAGAAAAAAACACAACACATAACTTTCCTTGCACAAACCTGGAACTATCATCTGGAGGAACAAATGTTATACTATCACAGTTCCACTCCAAAAGTTGGTGTAGGAAAAAAGTGTCTAGACGAACAACAAGTTTGAACATTTGTTTACAAGAACGGACAAAATACATGGCTATCTAGATATGTGTGACCCACTCTAATGTTACACCCATTAGAAAGTTTCCGAGAAGGTAAAAATCAGAATACAACAAACTACCACATAGAAAGATGAGTTGATTGACATATACTTACAAGTATTTCTTTTGTAAACCCCTGAAAATGCATCTAATATGAAAACAATGGGTTCACATGTCACTACTATTTCTTTTGTGAAACCCCGACAATGCTATTAATAAATTACACTCATCTTCATTTCCGTATAGTTATGCTATCAACCCAAAGCAGGATTAATCATTCATACATGACCATGCAAAGGAATCTGAAGAATTCACATCATCTCTTTGTTTGACTCAAATAAATAGGAAACTAAACTACAGGACTCTATTTGATTCTTTAGTGCACGTCATCACCAAATTAAGTACAAGATTTGAGTGGTGAAATATAAAAAAATTCCATCGATTGTGTGGTGGAACCAATTAGAATAGAACGAACTCCAAAGCTTAAAAAAGGATGCTCTAACATAAAGACCACTAATTGTAGTACATTTCAGCTGTATCAACTCGTAAGGGCAATTGAGAATATATTTTCAAGCAAAAAAATACCACAATGTCGTTGTTGCTTCTTGCTATCACTCCCAGGGCTAGCTTCTCTAGAGAAAGGGTCAGACTTTCATTAGTGTTAAGTTTTATCCATCCCACATCAGGATATCTCCATCATTTAGTGATGTACAACCATATTTCGAATTCACAATTTATTCATGATACCTAAGGGAATGCGTCCTAATTTTTCATGGGTAGAAGAAACAAATAGTAACCTGAGGTTGGGGGGTCCAAGACCAGCACCCATGGTCAATGGCTCCTGAAATTCCAAGCACGGAGACCAAAATTTCAGCACGAGAAAGAAAGATGAAGCACGATTGAGGCTTCAATGCTTACATCTCAATTAGTTGCTCCTCTGGCAACAGTGCTATGCACCTGTGTCGCCCCGTCTGATCTCAAGCCAGGATGAACATTGTCATGGCTGCATGGTGGAGCAGACAGATGTTCTAGGGCCATTGCAGGCAGGAGAAGCTGGCGTCGTGGTTGGTCGAGTCATGTGGCGGCTTCTCTTTCTGTGGCATAATCACTCCAAAACAACACTAATGAGACCTGATATCCAACTTGTAATCAATCCGAGTTAACTAACAACTTCAGACTATAGATAGCTCTAGATGTAGTATGAAAATAATTGATAAAACTTCACCTTGGGATCTAATAGGAGTGAACTATTTTCTCAAGCTCAGCTTTAGCTTTATCAGCCTTCTTGTTATCACTGAATCTTGTGCTCGAACCTCCTCATGCAATCCAACCTGTTTATTTATCATTCATGGTCAAATATAACTTACTCCTGAAACAGATTAAGGGTCAGGAGATAGCCGTCCTACATTTGAGTTGCAAGCCTTTACCAATTCATCATTCTTCAATAAGATCATGTTGAATTCAAATACAACAAGTAGATTCAGATGTATCTAGTCATGTTTTAGTGCTAGATACATCCGAATGTAGACAAATCTGAGGCCATTAATTTGAATCAAAGGGAGTATGAGAAGAATAGATTGAAACAAAGGCAAGGGTACCATTGCATAACTCATAAACTAAATATGCAGAGTAAATGGCGGGATTATTTTCAGTTCATAAACGAAGAATGAACTGGAACAAATAGCAGCTGTGTTACGTAAACCAATCAATTTCTTAGTTTTAGGAGGAGATGAAGGAGCCTAATTCGGTTAAATTTAAATGCAAGCCTAATCTAAGACTGGGTGCAGAACAATTGCACACTGCAGCATTGGCTTATTATCTCAGAATGAGAAGCCCTCGGGCAAATATTTGCCAAATTTGAGGTTTTGGCTTCAGAATGATTACACACCGTAATAATACCTCTAGTTTCTTGAGGTTTGCTGTTCTCTGAAATATTGTTAGACCATGCCAGCTTGATTAGTTTGATGAAGCCCTTGCCTGCAAACAATAATGGCTCCATTTAAGATATAAAGAACACTAAATCACTGTCAGATATAACTACAGGTTTGTAGTTAACTTACAATTTGCAGGAAGTGAGAGTGTTGTGGTTTGCTCAGTAAACAGCAAGAGCTTGCATGAGACCAATCACTTCGGGAATTTACCCCGCTAGTTATTTTCTTAAAGTGCCCTCCACTGTAAATACCCATCCACCTATAGGAATACTTTAGATTTCCTAATACAGAAATCTACGTATTTCGAACCAGATCTGATTACTAACACAGAAATCGCAAAAAATTAATTAGAATACGTATGTTGACAGATAATACAGGCTGACAGGCAAAAATCTAGTACCTCAGAGGTTCAAATGTGTTGTGGCTGACATACGTGACAGCAGCAAAGTGCATGGTACAAGCTTTCAACTGAAATTAGCATCTTATAGGCCTTTAAATTTACAGTTTGCACATGCTTCAAACTATTGATTGCAATCGCCTAGGTTCAGGAAACAAGTTCCGAGGAACCTTGACCCCTCCTATATTTCCTATTGAAAGATTATCCTAAATATTAAGGAAATTTGTTAAATCTACATTTTAGTGATACAGAGCTCGAGCAAGAAAGTAACATGAAGTTTGTGTTGAGTGAAGTGCAGACTTAATCAACTCTCTCAGATATGAAAGTTGGGGGACTGAAGCAGACTTAATCTACATGCAATATGAATTCATATATCAGCAAGGCCGCACTCTGAAGGCCTCGTCGGCGATGACGCGGACGTTAACGACGTCCTTCGAGGCCTGATTATGTCCTTGAGCTGCAGCTACTGGGACCTTGGCTCGATACTGTCATTCATAATCATTTTCAAAAGAAGAAATGTGGAGTGATTGCTCATTGCCATATACTGATGCAGTTGTTCAAGTTCATATGATACATACAACTTGTCCTTGGAGGCGAGGTTGATCCAGAGATGCAGGCCCTTCTGCACGCTAGCGGACGCCGGCATCTCAATCGTCATCCAGTGATCAAGAAGAGATTGCAATGTTAACTCAAGGAAAAATTGAATAGTCAACTCCAGCTTGATTTCATTGTGATTATAGATAGAGAGTAGACCATACTTGGACAGCTCCTGATCTGATGGCGCCCTTGTGTCTAGAGAAATCCTGGTGGATGAAGGCCCCATGCATCAGAGAACACGAGCAAATTAAAGCAGTTTAGCAAAATCCTCTCACGCAAGTCTGCACATATATCCGGTCTTCGACCTGAAATCATCAGTGAAATGCGTGAGCACTAAAATGTAATTGACATTAATCTCATTTTTTTATCAGATGGCAAGGTAGAAGACCCCAACTCATTGAACATGAGCAACATCTTACGACCCACAACTTCTAGAATCATTGGTCCATGGCTAGCATCGTCTTCTTTCCTTTCACTTGTGCTTGGACAATATCCATGCAAGCCTCTCCTGATCTTCACCCCACAAAAGAAGACAAAATATACTGATTTTTATCACATGGAGTGGTAAGTGGAGCAAATCTAGAAAATCACCTTCCTAAACTGATTTTCGTGGTATATTTGGGTAGCATAGCCCTGCGTAAATATATAGTGGGAGAGAAATGGAGAGCTGAAACATTTACATGGCGTCACAACGGTCCAGAAATATTTGCCATCCAAATAATAAGAACAAGAATCGCACATCCACTGCCTAAGGAGTAAGGATCCATCCTAGATCGATATATTGAAGAAAATATTTATGTTAAATGACAACAAGATCGGAGCCAAATAACATCATATTTCCACTTACATGACAACATAACAATATCAAATTTTATATTCATCATTGAATCATGATGTTTAGTCTAGAATAAAATTTGCTTGTTTCAAGAAGTTGAATATTACTACGAGCATATTGTAGTAGAACAAAATAAAACCTAGCCAGCACAAGTTATCAAGAAAAAGGCTTATAGAAAATCATCAATACGTACCTAAAGCATATGTAACTTATTCACACAATGCGAGACAAAATTCCCATATTCTCACTGTCCCACGGTAGCCCATATATTCTTAGGAATGATCTCAGAAAAATATATGTCTTGTCAGATGTATCTGCAGCATTATCACAAAGTGGAGCATTCCGAACAGTCAATGATGCGTGGCTCTCTAAAGTAAGGCCTGAATAAACACAAGAATTATCCCTATTCTTTCAATGACATCACGTATCATCCTACAAGGCATACATACCTGCAGTTGAATTGGACCATGTCTGTATCCGAAATTGAAGCACTAAGCATGTCAGATCACTCCAGAGATGAGAAAATATGAAGGGATCATGAACGCGGATCGCGCCGGAGCGCAGCTGCCGGAGCTACGCCTCGTAGTCCCACCAGCCCAACACAACCTGCGGGGAAACACACCGCAGCGCAGGACATGGACGCCAGATCCCTCGATGGGAGGAGCTTCAGATGGTGATCTCCAAAGAAGGCATCAACAGCGGCGACTGCTACGGGGAAGGCATGAGCGCGGCTACGGCTTGCGGGCGCATGGAGCATGAGGTGTGGAGACGCTTGAAGGCGGAGGGTAGGGCGAGGAGCGGAGGCGTCGGAGGAATGCGAGGATCGTGGGGATGGTGTATACGGCGGCAGCGGCCTCGATTTTGAAGGCACGTTTTTTTGGCACTAGAACAGTTTCTTATAGCGAAACATACGTGATTGACGGAGACTTAATTAGCGATAACAAAGACGGAAAAAACCAAGCGAGGGC
Organism: Avena atlantica; assembly: GCA_910589765.1. Classification (NCBI taxonomy): domain Eukaryota; kingdom Viridiplantae; phylum Streptophyta; class Magnoliopsida; order Poales; family Poaceae; genus Avena; species Avena atlantica. Next base: position 466,940,168 of record OU342734.1, on the reverse strand, counting down.
GGAGAGTCGGACGAAACCAACGACGTATTGGCGACGACGGAACAGTTCATCTTTTTTAGGTAGTAGAGATTATATTCTGTCCGGATTGTTCTGAATTATATTCTGGTGAGTACATGTCACTTTTTTTTCCGCTCAAGAAAAAGGAAAGGGGAAAATCGAGTTCGTAAACGCGTTGGCTTCGTGTCCCGCCCTCGTGTGGCTCCTCTGCCTCCCGGCACCTTGATAGCCGCCACGACAGCATCCCCTCTCCCACTAAGAGCATCTCCACTCGTCTTTCCAGGATGTCGATCCTAGGACGACAATTACGTCCGGCCACCGAAAATTGGTCCAGTCAAGTTCTCATGATCTCGGTTTCGTTTGAATTTGGACGAACTTTGGTCCGGACTTCCCAGGCCATTCCCAACATCCCGGGAACACTCTGAGAACGCCGGACGAAGCGAAAACGGGCATGCGCCAGCTCTATCGGCGACACTGCCCCATTTCCCACACCCACCCCAGTCTGCGGCAAAAAGCTCCTCAGCTGTCTCTGACGCCATGGCTTCACCGGCGATGCTCCTCCACGCCGAGACATGCCCACGCCTCTAGATAGGCTCGCCATAGTCGTCGTCCATTCTTCCGCCGCTTTTGTCGCCCATTCTGCCGCCGCTTTCGCCGCCCAAGCTTCGCCGTAGCTCGGCTTCGCTGCGAGCTCCCACCACGTCGCCCGCCAAGTGTTCGGCGTTTTGTCGGTTCGGCCATGGACTTCGACGACGAGGAGATACTCGTCATGTTGCTGGAGGAGGAGAACGCCGCTATCGCTGAAGATGCAAAGCACATGCAGATACCTGCCTCCCTTGCCCAGCTGTACCTACAGACGACGAAGCCGAAATGCGGAGGTTCGGCGAAGGGTCATCGGAAGTGCAAGGCGAGGCAAAGGATAGAGGGCTACTGCATGTTGTACGTGGACTACTTCACCGACGAGCCGCTCCACGAAGAGGCCGTGTTTTGGCATCGTTTTAGGATGAGCCGGAAGCTCTTTCTCAAGATCGTGCATGCCATCCAGGAGTTCGACCCTTATTTCGTGTTTAAGAAGGACTACACCAGCATGGTTGGGTTTTCCTCACTGCAGAAGTGCACAGTGGCGATGAGGTTGCTCGCATATGGAGTGCCGGGTGACACTGCCGATGACTATATCCGCATGGACGAGTCCACTGCCATCGATTGCTTGTACATGTTCTGCAGGGCAGTGATTGCAGTGTTTGAGAAACGGTACTTGAGAACACCGACTGCTGAAGACACTGCTCGGATCCTCGCAGTCAATGAAAGTAGAGGATTTCCTGAGATGCTTGAAAGCATAGACTGCATACATTGGCAGTGGAAGAACTGTCCATTTGCATGGCAGGGAATGTACAAAGGTCACAAAGGAGGTTGCATTGTGATACTTGAGGCAATTGCTACACATGATCTTTGGATCTGGCACTCCTTCTTTGGCATCAACTCCTCCAATATTTTTGCCAAGATTGTTGAGGACCATGCCCCCTCCCCCCGTGGACTTTGAGATCAACAGGCACCACTGCAACAATGGGATACTATCTAGCATATGGCATCTATCCAAGATGGCCAATATTTGTGAAGACTATCTTAAACCCAATGCTCCCCAAGCATTCTCAGTTTACCAAGGAACAGAAAACTTGCAGAAAGAACATGGAGCGGCCATTTGGTGTGCTCCAACAGAGGTTTGCGGTTGTCTGGTTTCCTGCTATCTGATCTAAAGATCAGATGTGGGAAGTGATAAACTGTCGTGTGGTCTTACACAACATGATCATTGAGGATAAGAGGAAGGATACAGTGAGTTTGGTCGAGCAGAACGAGCCATAATATAGACAGAGACCACTTGCCGAGTCTGATCATCAGGTGCCTCAAACCTGGGTTGCCTTCATCGCCATGCGCCAGGATATCCGAGATTCGGCAGTGCATCAACAGCTGCAGGTTGATCTAGTTGAGCACCTATGAATACGCAGGGGCAACATGTAGATGTCGAGCATGAACTGACTGAACTAGGCCGAAATATGTTGTATTTTCACTGTAGGCCGAACTATGTTTAAATTTACGCTGAATTATGTTTAAATTTACGCCGAACTGTGATCGATTCTATGCCGAAATAGGCCAAACAATGTTATGTTTTATATTATGCTGAACTATGCAAATCTAAATGAATTTGAGCCAAATTTAGACGAAAAAGGATGTTCTGAGAACTCCAAACCGAGAACAAGTTTTGTGTAGCCATATTTTGGTCCGGATTTCGGACTGGTAACCAACTAGAGATGCTCTAAACACCCAACCAGAAATTTCGATTTGCCGGAAAAAAAGATTAAGCGTGGCGATGAATTCGGTGACCATGGCCTCCTCGCTCCGCCTGACCCCGCAGGCTCCCTCGTCTCCCGTACCACGTCAAGGTCGAGCCGCCGCCCAACTGCGTCCTGCTCCCCACGAGGCCTCCGGTTTACCGAGTGGCGAGCAAGTGCCCTGAGGCTGTGCAGCGCTTGTTGGAATTATGCCCTAGAGGCAATAATAAAGATGTTATTGTTATAATTCTTGTTCATGATAAATTTTATATTCCACGCTAGAATTGTATTAAGCGGAAACTTTGATACTTGTGTGGTTTATGAACAACACCGTGTCCCTAGTACGCCTCTATGGACTAGCTCATTGATTAATGATGATTAAGGTTTCCTAACCATAGACATGAGTTTTTGATTAATAATGAGATCATGTCATTAGGAGAATGATATGATGGACATACCCAAATCAAGCAAAGCAATTAGATCGTGTCATCATGTTCATCTTTGCGAAGCTTTTTCCTATGTCAAATATTGTATCCCTTAGACCATGAGATAATGCAACTCCCTGGTATCGGAAGAAAGCTTTGATGTCATCAAACGTCATCCTATGTGAGGGTGATCATAAAGGTGTCTCTCAGGTGATCGGAAAGTACTTGTTGGGTTGTATGTATCGAGATGGAATCTGTCCCTCCGAGTCGGAGAGATATACTTCGGGCCCACTCGGTAATCAATATCAACACCGCTTGCAAGCACGTGGTTAAGGAGTTAATCAAAAAGTGATATCGGATTACGGAACGAGTAAAGTACTTGCTGTGAACAAGATTGAACTAGGTATGCCGATACCAACGATCGAATCTCGGGCAAGTAAAATATCGCGTGACGAAGGGAATATATATATGGGATTAATTGAATCATGGCATCGTGGTTCATCCGATATGATCATCGATGAATATGTGGGAGCTAATATGGGTTTTCAGATCCCGCTGTTGATTATTGATAAAAGATCATGTCTGCATATTCTCGAACTCGTAGGGTCACACACTTAACGTGCCTCGACGCTAGGATAGAATGGATAATTGGTTTATGAGTTTTTGTTCGGAGTCTCGGATGAGATCCAGGACATCACGAGAGGTTCTAGAATGGTCTAGAGAATAAGATTCATATAAAGGAAAGCAGTTTTTGGATTTCGGAATCGTTTCGGAGTATTCGGTATTGTACCGGAAGGTTCTAGAAGCTTCCGGAGTGGGACCAACGTGGCCCCACTTGTCGGAGGGGTGCGTGGGCCTATAAGGGAGTGCCCTGGCCGCTTTGAGCCAGGGGAACAAGGCCCCATAGGCCCAGCCGGCCAAACCCTAGGGGAAACCTTAGGGAAACCTTCTAGAAGGGGGGGGGGAAGACTTGCCCCCCACTCCACCCTTGGGGCCGCCGCCCTAGGGCTTGGAGGAGGGGCCAAGGGGGCCGTCTAGCCCCCTATATAAGGTGGGCAGGGGGAGCATCCTCCCCTCACCCCAAACCCTAGCTGCCAGCTGCTGCCCTTCCTCTCTCTCTCTCTCTCTCTCTCTCTCTCTCTCTCTCTCTCTCTCTCTCTCTCTCTCTCTCTCTCTCTCTCTCTCTCTCTCTCTCTCTCTCTCTCTCTCTCTCTCTCTCTCTCTCTCTCTCTCTCTCTCTCTCTCTCTCTCTCTCTCTCTCTCTCTCTCTCTCTCTCTCTCTCCCGACTGCGTGTAGGCGAAGCCCTGCTGCAGAAACTCTCCACCATAGCTCCACGCCATCGTGCTGCAGATCCAATCCATCTCTCCACCCCACTTGCTGGAACAAGGAAGGAGGAGACGTCGCGGCACCGTACGTGTGCATCTCTCGGAGGCACCGCCACTTGCGGCGTAGGATCGGATCGGATCGGATCGCGAGGAGGAGGCGGCTAGTACGACTACATCAACCATGTTCTTTTGAACGTTTCCGCTGTGCGATTTCTTCAAGGGTATGAAGATCTCAAATATCCCTCTCGTTGATTGCATCTCCTAGATTAGATCTTGGCTTTCCCGTTCGCATCCGTAGAATTTTTTTGATTTACTATGCTGCGAAACCCTTCAGTGGTATCAGAGCTAGATCTATACATAGATGTGTTTCACAAGTAGAACGCAACATGCTTGTTGCGGGCGTTTATGTTTTCTGTTGCAAGCCTCTTGTTGCGTACTTCTTATGACGCGGGATAGTGAGATCGAAGCGATCTAGGCCAACTTTACACGACCTCGTTCACGAGACCGGCTCCGCACTTGACGTGTGGCTTGTTCCACACATGCGGCTGGTGGATGCCAGTTTCTCTCACTATAGTAGTCATGGGATTTATACCGGATGTTGGCAACCATAATATCACCGTTGTGGCTTTCCGTAGGTAAGAATCGTTCTTAGCTTGTTACTCCCATAAGCCACGTAAAACATGCAACAACAAAGTAGAGGCGTCTAACTTGTTTTTGCAGGGAGTGTTTTGTGATATGGTCTGGCCCAAGATATGATGTGTATGTTGTATGCAATGATCATGTTTTGTAATATTTCATGACTTGCATGTCGATGAGTACACAACCGGAAGGATCCATATGGTTGTCTTTATAATTGTGTATGACCTGTGTGTCAACTTCTTATACGCCATGTAATACCTTTACTTTGTCGATAAGTAGTTAGCAATAGTTGTAGTTGCTATTCGTGGTGGAGGCAATCATGGTGGAGTGATGGAGATCATGCTGGCACGCACAAGATGGAGATCATTGCGCGGAGATTGGCTATACCATGTCACATAAAATTATATGCATGTGATGTTTATCCTTTTATGTATCTTATTATTGATGGAGGGGTTAACCTCTTGGGTGCCCGATCTTCACGGATCTCGTGGTCAAATCGATGGGAAAGTGAGGGGAAAGGGAGAAGGTAGCGGAATCGAACACACACCTCGCGAAGAACACGATGAACACACGCAAAACTCACACGATACAAGGCCGATTGCTCCCGAACGGCGGCCACCGGTCCGATAGAATCCTCGCAAGGAAAGATCGGTCAACATGCTCCCTCAAATCCACATCGGAGAGGGAAGAACACCTTGGGGAGGGTCTTGACAACTTGGAGACGAGACATCGAACTCCAAGGCCTTGTTCAACGATGGATGCGTGATGCAAAGTCCAATCGAGGTTGGTGACGATAGTCGGTCCCCTTGGTAAAGGGGATGAGGCAAAACTAGAGATTCCACAATGGGGGTTTTCTTTAGTCCATCATCTATGCCTAAGGGATACATGAGGGGTGGAGACTCTGTTTATAGGCCAACCACATAAACAAGGGTAGTTTGGGGATAAACTAGGCGAATAGGTAAGTAAAGGGGGATACATGGGCTGTGGCCCAACTAGTGCGCGCAGGCACTGCCAGGAGCGGTAGTACCGGACTTGGGACCGGTAGTATCGCTTGGTCCGGTAGTGCCGCTCTGGGACCGGTAGTACCGCTTGCGATCCTGGAGCGTCAGCTGGAGCCGTCTGTAGCAAGCGGTATGAGGGGACGGTAGTACCGGGTCCAGATCCGGTAGTACCGCCGGAGACAGAGAGTATTTGGATTCTGTTGGTTTCGTCTGTTGGTGGCGGTAGCAGGGGTGGTAGTGCCGTCGGGCGGTAGTACCGGTCGCCAGGTCCGGTAGTACCGCTGGCGACAGAGAGCATTTGGTTTCTTCCGCCTCCTCTTCCAAGACTCCGTCTTGTCGGGCTTGATGCTCCGGGCTTCCTCCCTTGCCTCCGTACGTGTCAATGTGAACCTGTCATGCATATGTGACGGAGTATGAAGTAGCATACCATTCAATAGGGTAGGAAGGGGCTCGCATAGAGGAACAGATTCACCTTTAGTGTCCATGACGACTTGGTGTAAGTTGGAGACCAAGACGTGGTAACGACCGTAGGTCGGGCTACATCAGCTCCCCCCTTCAAAAATAGTCGTCCTCGACTCTACATGCTCATCACCAAGTAGAAGCGGTCGAGAGACCTTCTTGATCCTTGGGTTCACCATATAGTCGTCCTCGAGAATATTGACTTGACAACACTTCAATGTTCCTTCACCTTCCATGAAGCCTACAAAGCTCACAACAAAAGCAAAGCAACACTCAAAGCATAGCCAATTCATGAAGATTATTGCATGAGTCCTCAAGTAGAAGGGAGTCACCTTAGCTTGTAGAGATAGCTCGATGAAGGGTAGCCATAGGTAACTCTCTTCGGATCTTCTTGTCAACACGTGGTTGGTAGAGGTTGACGAGTATGCACTTGTACCTTCACACAACAAAGACCAAGCAAAATATTTTCGTGCGTGATAGAGGAGCATGTCAACTGTGGCATGTACATTCTTGTTCACAACACTATTAGTACAATGCATGTATAGCAAATGGGATGCATATGCAAGGTCAAAGTGCATGGAAATCGTTTGAACATCATCCAAATGTGGAAACACAAAAACTCCATATAACGTATTAGTGGGGCATTCAAAGCATTGGATCCAAATTTCAAACAACATCTTTGATGCAAGAATAGGAGAATGTGGCAAAAACACACGAGGAAGAATGTCCAAAGCAACAACAATATGTGTGCAAACCAACCATTGGAAAGAGAAATTGTTTGACATGTTGGATGTCACACACAAATTATCGAAAGCAAATATCATGGGAAAATGAGTATCCCAAGCGGAAGCAAAAACAACATATTTGCAAACAAACCAAATGAAGGAGCAAGTGGTCCTTATGTTTGTTGCAACAACAAGACGATATTCTTGGAAGCTCTCATGACAATACATGGTCTTAATGGAATTGTGGTTGCACCCAAAACATCGGAAAGAGAAAATGTTCAACATTTTTGTTGCAACACACAAAGCATCATTATCTAAAAGCGAAGAAGCATGAATGTCACAAGGTGAGATAATACCATCAACATGCTTGCAATCAAACCATAGGAAAGAGAAATTTGCCAACATGAAAGATGCAAAGCATGGAAAAGGTATCAGAGCTGGGTTCGATCTTGAACTCACTTGTGGGATGCTCTCAAGAGCTCTTTTTGTCAACTCGTGCTCAACCGAGGTTGACATGATAATTCGGGTACCTACACACATCAAACACAAAAGGAAGAACGTGTGTGCATGGTAGAGATACACATCATCCATCATGACGTATATCTTCTTGTGCACATCACCATTAATGTCAATTAAGTATGAAATAGATGCATGGTGAGTATGCAAGTGTGGAACATGCTTATCATGGCAATCATCAAAATCTCCAAAAATTGAGAAAGCTATGGGGGCTATCTCGTTATAATCCATGTGAAAAGTATTGTTGCAAGCAAAACAATTGATAAACAAATTATTCAACTTATTGCAAGCAACAGGAGAAATTGAATGACTAACATGACAAAGCATGTCCGAAGCAATTGGAGGATACACACAAGATGCATAGCATGGCATGTTTATGGCAATGATATTGCAATCAAACAATTCCACATGATCAATATTATGCAAAGGTAAAGCATCACATGGGAAAGTGGATGAAGCATATGTAATGTAACAAGTATCATCCATAGCATGCATATCCTCACAATTCATCATGTCCACTAGTGGGATCATGGCATCATCAACACCCTTATTGTTACCTTGTTCATACCTCTCATATGAAGTGGGTGTTGTGGTAGTAGTGGCCTCCTTATGGACGACTTCGTCTTCTTGATGTAGCCATGGCATAGCATCATCTTCGTGCACCATGTACATCTTCTCCATTCGAGGCATCATTGCTTCATGGCTTCGGGCGTCTTCTTCATCCATGGAACCTAGCATAACACAAGAGAACACACTAGAGGTAGAGGGTAAGTTGTTAGAAATCGAAATGGTCTCACTTGACCTATCAACTACCACTCTCAACTCACTAGGAGTATCACTCATGCCCTCCAAGTGGAAGCACTCAATCTCACATAAGGTGGGGTCACTCATCTCACTCTTGTTCTCACTCAAGTGGGCTAAGTGGCTCTCATATTCACATGGGATTGGTACCACATCATCACTCAAGCATATGGGGGTAGGCTCGGTTTCCTCAACTCCATGCGCCTCCTTTGGTGAAGGGAAAATCCCATGCTCACCATTCTTGACCTTGTCGCCTTCAAGGTTGGATGCCATAAGATGGACATCATTGCTCGCCTCCATGGTCGAAGGGAAAATCCCATGCTCGACCGTCTTGTGGCCATCTTGTAGTAGTGGTGGAGGTAGGCTCATGCTATCCAACTTGGCGAAGTAGACGTCTACATTTTCCTCGTTCGCGAGGTCGTGGAAGTCAAGCGTAGGCGTTGAAGCTTGATGGCGTGGATGAAGGCTTGCTCTTGGTGCCATTTTGGTGGTGGCACTAGTAGTAGAATGTGCCCGATGAAGGTCTCGACGGAGGTCATTGGTGTGCCTTGCCGATGGTTGATGTAGGTGGCGCACTTAGTCGTCCACATGACACTCGCGACGATGATCACTTGCCTTGGCACTCTTCTTGTGCTTGTGGTGCCTTCTTGAGCTTTCTTGAGCATTATGGTTGGTGCTCATCACGAATTCTTCGTCTTGGTGGCGAAGATGCCTTTGACGATGTCTTGTATCCTCTTTATGGTGGCGATGCTCATGAGAGGATGTTTGTCGATGAAGAGTCTTGTTTCTTGGCGCCTCTTGATGCATACGATGTTTGGACGCCACTCTTGTTTGGATAGGATTTGGAGGTTGGCGCCTTGGAGGTGATGTAGCTTGGCACCTTGGAGATGGTGGAGCTTGACGCCTTGGAGGTGATGAAGCTTGGCGCCTTGGAGATGGTGGCGCTTGATGCCATCTAGGTGGTGGCACTTGTTGCCTTGGAGGTGGATCATCGAAGTAGGTTGTGCCCTTTGGTGTGGCACGCTTGGCCTTGAAGGTCATGGATTCTTGATGATGCGCCTCCTATTGCTTGGCGTAGTAGGCTTCCATCTCCACGCGGTGGAGGAATTCTTCATGGCTCGTGGAGGAGCCATCGAACTCGATGAAGTTCTCCGTGTCCTCCATGCTTGGCGAGGCGTCATCGATGTCGCACTCGAAGTCATCCATGCTTGGGGAGTAATTGTTGGTGTAGTACTCCATATCATCCAAGCATGTGGAGCCATTGTCGGTGTAGTGCTCCATAGTCTCCATGCATGAGGAGCCATTGTCGACGTAGAGCTCCATGTCTTCCATGCATGTGGAGTGTCGTAGGTGTAGTGCTTCGGGTCCTCAAAGCATGTGGAGCCATTGTCGGTGTTGTGCTCCGTCATGTCCTCTATACTTGTGGAGTCATAGTCATGGTGGCTCATCATGGATTCTTCATAGAAATCATCCTCGGTTCCGGAGTCCCTAGACATGATTCACAAGACCAAGCGGTGTATATGGAAGTGGTAGAGGGTGTTAGGGATACAACGTCGAACCTTAATTTACCTTGGAAGATCGTATCGTGCAAGTGGCCACACTTGAGAGCAATAAACCAAGCAAAGTGAAGTTCACGCGGAACACCAAAACCAACTACGAACCAAAACACACACACACACAAGGCCTATGGTGGGTAGGTATGGAAAATGGCATGTCAAGAACCAATCCGAAATCAAGATGTTGTAATGGCAAGTAAAGAACCACAATGATCACCAAGCAAACAAGTCAATCCACAAGATAGGAAATATGTACAAGGAAACACACATGGTCGGATAAATGGGACTTGTGCGATGGAGAAAGTGAGCTAAGAACCAAATGATTACCTAGCGAAGACTATAAGCTCGTGTCACACAAGTACAAGGAGAGACGCTAGTTCGATTGCACAAAATTGGTGGGCTACAAGATATGCACAATAAGTACCACCTATATGATGTTCATCGAGCTTGCGCTTCCTATTCTATGAGGCACATGTATATCTCTTTCTTTTTCTCTTTTCTCTTTTTCTATTTTTTTCTCCTTTTCTTTTTCTTTCTATTTCTTTTTCACTTGCCTCTTCCTTGTGCCAACAACTATACAAGATAACTATATGAGATAGCGCTCACAATGTTTGCTCGGAATTCTACAAGGTATCAAATGTGCATAGCCCAAGCAATCATAAGAGGAACTAGTCTCAATAGGTGTTTGTTGCTCACAAAGATAGTGGGGTTCACAAAGGAATGCAAGTGGGGAGAAGTCGCGGAATGTTTATACCTTTCGTCGACGATCTTCACCCTTTATTGTTGGATTCCGCCTTGCTCACGGAATTTAGATGGAGTAGATAGCATGAACAACGTGGATGATGATGTAGAGCTCCTTCTCCTCTTTGAAACGAGCTAAAGAACACCAAAATCCGAGTTCGAATGCAAAAGTTATGCTCAAAACGGTGAGAGGCTGAAATCTGGAACCTGCTGTTTTCTTTCTGTCTTGGGCGGTAGTACCAGATTTTGGGCCCGGTAGTACCGGTTGGCGGTAGTACCGTAGATTTAGAGCGGTAGTACCGCTCGAGACAGAGACGCCCAGATCTGACGCGATTTCGCGATTATGGGGCGATTTGGGCGGAAAATCTTCAAGAAAAACACCAAATCGACGGGGGAAATCAAGGAATTAGGCCATGGGAACGCAAAGGAAGGTAGATCAACAAGTTTAGCAAGTAATCCACGGATCAAAACCTACCAAAACGCACTCAAATCACAGATCGATCCAAAACACGAATTGGGGCTATTTTTGGTGAAATTTTCGAATTTATGGGGAAAAGACCAAATCGATGAGAAATCCGTGGCAACCAAAAGCTGCTGATACCAGATAATGGAGGGGTTAACCTCTTGGGTGCCCGATCTTCACGGATCTCGTGGTCAAATCGATGGGAAAGCGAGGGGAAAGGGAGAAGGTAGCGGAAGCGAACACACACCTCGCGAAGAACACGATGAACACACGCAAAACTCACACGATACAAGGCCGATTGCTCCCGAACGGCGGCCACCGGTCCGATAGAATCCTCACAAGGAAAGATCGGTCAACATGCTCCCTCAAATCCACATCGGAGAGGGAAGAACACCTTGGGGAGGGTCTTGACAACTTAGAGACGAGACATCGAACTCCAAGGCCTTGTTCAACGATGGATGCGTGATGCAAAGTCCAATCGAGGTTGGTGACAATAGTCGGTCCCCTTGGTAAAGGGGATGAGGCAAAACTAGAGATTCCACAATGGGGGTTTTCTTTAGTATATCATCTATGCCTAAGGGATACATGAGGGGTGGAGGCTCTATTTATAGGCCAACCACATAAACAAGGGTAGTTTGGGGATAAACTAGGCGAATAGGTAAGTAAAGGGGGATACATGGGCTGTGGCCCAACTAGTGCGCGCAGGCACTGCCAGGAGTGGTAGTACCGGACTTGGGACCGGTAGTACCGCTTGGTCCGGTAGTGCCGCGCTGGGACCAGTAGTACCGCTTGCGGTCCTGGAGCGTCAGCTGGAGCCGTCTGTAGCAAGCGGTATCAGGGGACGGTAGTACCGCTGACCGGTAGTACCGGGTCTAGATCCGGTAGTACCGCCGGAGACAGAGAGTATTTGGCTTCTGTTGGTGTCGTCTGTTGGTGGCGGTAGCAGGGGCGGTAGTGCTGCCGGGCGGTAGTACCGGTCGCCATGTCCGGTAGTACCGCTGGCGACAGAGAGCATTTGGTTTCTTCTGCCTCCTCTTCCAAGCCTCCGTCTTGTCGGGCTTGATGCTCCGGGCTTCCTCCCTTGCCTCCGTACTTGTCAATGTGAACCTGTCATGCATATGTGACGGAGTATGAAGTAGCATACCATTCAATAGGGTAGGAAGGGGGCTCGCATAGAGGAACGGATTCACCTTTGGAGTCCATGACGACTTGGCGTAAGTTGGAGACCAAGATGTGGTAACGACCGTAGGTCGGGCTACATCAATTATGCTTAGATCACGACGGTAACATTATAAGATGATTCCTCACTTAAAGATCAAGATAAAATTGTGTTCTCCCCATGTATGCACCGTTGCGAAAGTTCGTCGTGTTCAAGCACCTCGTGATGATCGGGTGCTATAAACTCTATGTTCACATACAACAGGTGCAAGCCAGTTTTGCACACGCGGAAATACTTGGGTTTGACTTGACGAGCCTAGCATGTACAGACATGTCATCCGAACACACGAACCGAAAGGTTAAGCATGAGTCATATGAATGATATGATCGACACTTTGTTGTCCACCATTGAAACCACATCTCTTCTCGTGAAGATCGGATTAGGTGTGGTGAATTTGGATCGTGTTCACTAAACAACTTGAGGGATGTTGAATTTAGTGGGAGTTCATCTAGTAATTTGATTAAGTTGAACTAGTTATCATGAACATAGTCTAAATTGTACTTGCAAATTTTGTAGATCAAATGGTTAAGTCCAACTTCAACTTCAACGTTTTTGTTGAGAAAGAAAAGCTTAAGAACAATGGGTCTAACTTCACCAACTCGTTCCGCAATCTGAGAATCATTCTCTCTGGCGGACAAAAGGACTATGTCCTTGAGAAAGCGCTAGGTGACGCCCCTGCTATTGATGTGTCGGCTGATGAAAAAGCTGTTTATCAGTCGCGCAAAGATGATTATGGAGTGATTAAGAGTACCATGTTGTTTACTATGGAATCAGACCTTCAAAATTGTTTTGAGGAGTTCGCCGGGCCCTATGAGATTCTTGAGGAACTGAAAACCATGTTTCAGACTCAGGCCCGTTCTGAGAGATATGAGATCTCTGAGAAGTTCTTTAACTGCAAGATGGAGGAAGGGAGTTCCATTAGTGAGCACGCCATTAAGATGTCGGGCTACACTCAACGTCTTGAGAAACTGGACTGCAAGATTCCAGAAGAGCTCAAGATTGACAGAGTTCTGCAATCACTCCCTCCTAGCTACAAAGGTTTTGTAGTTACTCACAATCAAATTGGTTCCACTGATATGATCACTGAGCTCTTCACTAAGCTGAAAGATGCGGAGGTGGATATCAAGAAAGATAATCATGTGTTGATGGTCAACAAGACCCCTAGCTTTAAGAAAGGTAAGGGTGCAAAGAAGTCCTTCAAGAAAGGCAGCGGCAAGCGCGTTGTCCCTGCTGAGAAGAAGCTCAAGTTTGGATCTAAGCCGGACACTGAGTGCTTCTATTGCAAGGACAAGGGTCACTGGAAGCGCAATTGTCCGAACTACTTAGCGGACAAGAAGGCTGGCACCATTAAAGGTATATTTGATATACATGTTATTGATGTTTACCTTACTAGCGCTCGTTGTAGTGCCTGGGTATTTGATACTGGTTCAGTTGCTAATATTTGTAACTCGAAACAGGAGCTACGGAATAGACGGCGGCTAGCAAGGGATGAGGTGACGATGCCCGTTGGCAATGGATCAAGAGTTGATGTTATGGCCGTCGACACACTCTCCTTAGTTTTACCTTCGGGATTAGTTTTAAACCTTAATTAGTGTTATTATGTGCGTGCGTTGAGCATGAACATTATATCTAGATCGTGTTTATTGCAAGACGGTTATTCATTTAAATCGGAGAATAATGGTTGTTCTATTTATATGAATAACATCTTTTATGGTCATGCACCTGCTGTGAATGGTTTATTTCTTTTGAATCTCGAAAGCAATGAAACACACATCCATAACATCGAGGCTAAGAGATGCAAAGTAGATAGTGATAATTCAACTTATTTGTGGCACTGCCGTCTAGGTCATATTGGTGTAAAACGCATGAAGAAACTCCATTCTGATGGACTTTTGGAGTCCCTTGATTTTGAATCATTTGACATGTGCGAGCCATGCCTCGTGGGCAAGATGATCAAAACCCCGTTCTCCGAAATAATGGAGCGAGCAACGGACTTGTTGGAAATCATACACACCGATGTATGCGGACCAATGAGTGTTTCGACGCGCGGTGGATTTCGCTATTTTCTCACTTTTACTGATGACTTAAGTAGATATGGGTATATCTACTTAATGAAACATAAATCTGAAATGTTTGAAAAGTTCAAAGAATTTCAGAACGAAGTGGAAAACCATCATAACAGGAAAATTAAATTTCTACGATCCGATCGTGGAGGTGAATATTTGAGTTATGATTTTCTCACACATCTTAAAGCAAGCGGAATCGTTTCGCAACTCACGCCACCCAGAACACAACAGCGCAATGGTGTGTCTGAACGCCGGAATCGAACTCTATTAGATATGGTGCGATCAATGATTTCTATTACAGATTTGTCGTTATCATTTTGGGGTTATGCATTAGAAACCACTGCATTCACTTTAAATAGGGCACCATCTAAATCGGTTGAGACGACGCCGTATGAACTATGGTTTGGTGCTAAAACTAAGTTGTCGTTTCTTAAAGTTTGGGGATGCGAAGCTTATGTCAAGAAGTTGATGTCGGACAAGCTCGAACCCAAAGCGGAGAAATGTGTCTTCATAGGATACCCTAAGGAAACAATTGGGTATACCTTCTACCACAGATCCGAAGGCAAAGTGTTTGTTGCAAATAACGGATCCTTTCTTGAGAAGGAGTTTCTCTCGAAAGAAGTGAGTGAGAGGAAGGTAGATCTAGACGAGGTTATTGAACCTTCTCTCGAGTTGGAGAGTAGCGCAGCACCTGAAATTGTTCCAGTGCCGTCTGCACCAACAAGAGAGGAAGCTAATGATGAGGATCATGAAACTTCAAACGATGCTACTACTGAATGTCGCAGGTCGACAAGGTCACGTGCCACTCCTGAATGGTACGGCAACCCTGTTTTAACCGTCTTGTTGGTAGACAACAATGAACCTGCGAACTATGAGGAAGCAATGATGAGCCTAGACTCTGAGAAATGGCTAGAGGCCATGAAATCTGAATTGGGATCCATGAGCGAAAACCAAGTATGGACTTTGGTGGACCCTTCTAGCGACCGTAAGGCCGTTGAGTGCAAATGTATTTTCAAGAAGAAAACGGACGCGGATGGTAATGTTACTGTCTATAAAGCTCGGCTTGTCGCAAAAGGTTTTCGACAAGTTCAAGGTGTTGACTACGATGAGACTTTCTCTCCCGTAGCGATGTTTAAGTCCATTCGGATTTTATTAGCAATTGCTGCATTTCATGATTATGAAATATGGCAGATGGATGTCAAGAATGCGTTCCTCAATGGCAACATCGATGAAGAGTTGTATATGATGCAACCCGAAGGTTTTGTCGATCCTAAGGATGCTAATAAGGTATGCAAACTTCAGCGTTCCATTTATGGACTGAAGCAAGCATCTCGGAGTTGGAACCTTCGTTTTGATCAAGTGATCAAGAGCTTTGGATTTGTTCCAAATTGCTACGAAGCTTGTATCTACAAGAAAGTGAGTGGGAGCTCAGTGACATTTTTAGTACTATATGTGGATGACATATTGATTATTGGAAATGACATTGGTATGCTTAACGATGTGAAGAGTTATTTGAATAAATGTTTTTCAATGAAAGACCTAGGAGAAGCTGCTTATATATTAGGCATCAAAAATCTATAGAGATAGACAAAGATGCCTAATAGCTTTAAGCCAAAATACATACCTAGACAAAGTTCTGAAAAGGTTCAGAATGGATAAGGCAAAGAAAGGTTCAGTGCCCATGTTGTCAGGTAAGACATTGAGCAAGGCTCAATGTCCGGCTACGGTAAACGATAGAGAAACTATGAGCAAAGTGCCTTATGCCTCGGCCATAGGTTCTATCATGTATGCCATGCTGTGTACTAGACCGGATGTGTCCAATGCTCTTAGTTTGACGAGCAGATACCAAAGTGATCCAAGAGTGGAACACCGGACATCCATAAAGAACATCCTAAAGTATTAAAATAGGACTAAAGAAATGTTCTTGGTCTATGGAGGTGATGAGCAGCTCGTCGTAAAAGGTTACGCCGACGCTAGTTTCGACACCGACCCGGATGATTCTAAATCTCAGACAGGATACGTTTATATTTTGAATGGAGGAGCTGTGAGCTGGACAAGCTGCAAGCAAAGCGTGATGGCGGGATCTACAGTAGAATCGGAATACATGGCTGCTGAAGAAGCGTCAAGTGAAGGAGTTTGGATCAGGAACTTCATCACTGAGCTTGGTGTGGTTCCAAGTGCCTTGGACCCACTGGAGATATTGTGCGACAACACTGGCGCCATAGCACTGGCTAAGGAACCAATATATCATCCAAAGACAAAGCACATCAACCACCGATTTCATATAATTCGAGATTACATAACAGATGGAGATCTAAAGATTAGCAAAGTACATACGGATCTGAATGTTGCAGATCCGTTGACTAAACCTCTTCCACGAGCAAAACATGATCAGCACCTTAATGCCATGGGTGTTAGATTGTTGCCAGATGTAAACTAGATTATTTACTCTAGTGCAAGTGGGAGACTGTTGGAATTATGCCCTAGAGGCAATAATAAAGATGTTATTATTATAATTCTTGTTCATGATAAAGTTTATATTCCATGCTAGAATTGTATTAAGCGGAAACTTTGCTACTTGTGTGGTTTATGAACAACACCGTGTCCCTAGTACGCCTCTATGGACTAGCTCATTGATTAATGATGGTTAAGGTTTCCTAACCATAGACACGAGTTGTCGATTAATAATGAGATCATGTCATTAGGATAATGATATGATGGACAAACCCAAATCAAGCAGGGCAATTAGATCGTGTCATCGTGTTCATCTTTGCGAAGCTTTTTCCTATGTCAAATATTGTATTCCTTAGACCATGAGATAATGCAACTCCCCGGTATCGGAAGAAAGCTTTGAGGTCATCAAACGTCATCCTATGTGAGGGTGTGAAGGGTTTCGCAACATAGTAAATCAAAAAAAATCTACGGACGCGAACGGGAAAGCCAAGATCTAATCTAGGAGATGCAAACAACGAGGGAGATTAGATGAGATCTTCATACCCTTGAATATTCGCACAGCGGAACGTTCGTCGGAACGTGGGTGATGTAGTCGTACTCGCTTCTCCTCCTCGCGATCTGATCCGATCTAGCACCACAAGTGGCGATGCCTCCAAGAGATGCACACGTGCGGCACCTCGACGTCTCCTCCTTCCTTGGTCCAGCAAGTATGGGGGAGAGATGGATTGGATCTACAATGCGATGGCGCGGTGCAAGTGGTGGAGAGTTTCTGCAGCAGGGCTTCAACTACGTGCAGTCGGGAGGGAGAGAGAGAGGAGGGCAGCAGGACGGCTAGGGCTTGAGGAGGAGGTGTAGGGGGGTGGTGCACCCCCATCCCTCTTTATATAGAGGGGTGGGCGCCAACCCTAGCCCCTCCCCCAAGTCTAGGCCAGCGGACAAGGAGGGAAGAGTGGGGGGCAAGTTTCCCCCCTCCTTCTAGAAGCTCCCCTAGGGTTTTCCCTAGGTTTGGCCGGCTGGGCCCTATGGGGCCTTGTGCCCCTGGCCCAATGCGGCCAGGGCACTCCCTCATAGGCCCATGCCCCCTCCCGGAAGGTGGGGCTACGTTGGTCCCCCTCCGGAAGGTTCTAGAAGCTTCCGGTACAATACCGATTAACCCGAAACAATTCCGAACTCCAAAAACTGCATTGCCTTATATGAATCTTATTCTCCGGACCATTCCGAAACCTCTCGTGATGTCCCGGATCCCATCCGAGACTCCGAACAAAAACTCATAAACCAATTATCCAATCTATCCTAGCGTCGAGACACGTCAAGTGTGTGACCCTTCGGGTTCGAGAATATGCAGACATGATCTTCTATCAACAATCAACAGCGGGGTCTGGAAACCCATATTGACTCCCACACATTCATTGGTGATCATATCGGATGAAACACAATACTAGGATACAATAAATCCCATATATATATATTCCCTTCATCTCGCGATATTTTACTTGCCCGAGATTTGATCGTCGGTACCGTCATACCTAGTTCAATCTCATTCACAGCAAGTACTTTACTCGTTCAGTAATCCGATATCACTTTGTGATTAACTCCTTAACCACATGCTTGCAAGAGGTGTTGATATCGATTACCGAGTGGGCCCGAAGTATATCTCTCCGACTTGGGAGGGACAAATCCCATCTCGATACATACAACCCAACAGATACTTTCCGATCACCTGAGAGACACCTTTATGATCACCCTCTCATAGGATGACGTTTGATGACCTCAAAGCTTTCTTCTGATACCAGGGAGTTGTATTATCTCATGGTCTAAGGAATACAATATTTGACATAAGAAAAGCTTCGCAAAGATGAACACGATGACACGATCTAATTGCTCCGCTTAGTTTGGGTCTGTCCATCATATCATTCTCCCAATGATATGATCTCATTATTAATCGACAACACATGTCTATGGTTAGGAAACCTTAACCATCATTAATCAATGAGCTAGTCCTTAGAGGCATACTAGGGACACGGTGTTGTTCACAAACCACACAAGTATAAAAGTTTCCGCTTAATACAATTCTAGCATGGAATATAAATTTATCATGAACAAGAATTATAATAATAACATATTTATTATTGCCTCTAGGGCATAATTCCAACAATGTGATCATAAAGGTGTCTCTCAGGTGATCGGAAAGTACTTGTTGGGTTGTATGCATCGAGATGGAATCTGTCCCTCCCGAGTCGGAGAGATATACTTCGGGCCCACTCGGTAATCGATATCAACACCGCTTGCAAGCACATGGTTAAGAGTTAATCACAAAGTGATATCGGATTACAGAACGAGTAAAGTACTTGTTGTGAACGAGATTGAACTAGGTATGCCGATACCAACGATCGAATCTCGGGCAAGTAAAATATCGCGTGATGAAGGGAATATATATATGGGATTAATTGAATCCTGGCATCGTGGTTCATCTGATATGATAATTAATGAGTATGTAGGAGTCAATATGGGTTTCCAGATCCCGCTGTTGATTATTGATAAAAGATCATGTCTGCATATTCTCGAACTCGCAGGGTCACACAATTAACGTGCCTCGACGCTAGGATAAAATGGATAATTGGTTTATGAGTTTTTGTTCGGATTCTTGGATGAGATCCAGGACATCACGATAGGTTCCGAAATGGTCCGGAGAATAAGATTCATATAAAGGAAAGCAGTTTTTGGATTTCGGAATCGTTTCGGAGTATTCGGTATTGTACCGGAAGGTTCTAGAAGCTTTCGGAGTGGGACCAACGTGGCCCCACTTGTCAGAGGGGTGCGTGGGCCTACGAGGGAGTGCCCTGGCTGCTTTGGGCTAGGGGTACAAGGCCCCATAGTCCCAGCCGTCCAAACCCTAGGGGAAACCCTAGGGAAACCTTCTAGAAGGGGGGGAAGACTTGCCCCCCACTCCACCCTTGGGGCCGCCGCCCTAGGGCTTGGAGGAGGGTCCAAGGGGGCCGGCCAACCGCCTATATAAGGTGGGCAGGTGGCGCACCCTCCCCTCACCCCAAACCCTAGCCGCCAGCTGCTGCCCTTCCTCTCTCTCTCTCTCTCTCTCTCTCTCTCTCTCTCTGTAACACCCTCAGAATCGGCCCTATGCAAGTTTCAGCGCTTCCCGCCAAACCCGCATAGAAACGATTCAAAGGTGCCCACCAGGCACTTGCGTGCGGGTGGAAAACGAAGCAATAACATTACACAACAGTCCTCGATGGGACCCACAGAACAGATATATATACAACAGCGACTCCACGAGTCAAGAATACAGATATAATGTACAAAGATCCAAATCACCTTGAAAATGATAGAGCGTCCGACTACGGACAAGATGCAAATGGGGCTAAGAGCCCTGAAGAATAACCAATGGCGTCCATAACCCTGCCCAGGCCAAGCCGGAAGGGTAACCCTGCTAACGACGTCGATCTCAAAACCTGCTTGAACAAAAGGGGTGCCGACAAAGGGCAAAGGAAAAAAGAGAGCGGTCAGTACTGAGGCCAGTACACGGCGAGGCTAGAATTCGGCGGTCCTTGCCTACATAGGTATAGTGGACTGGAGCGGCAGCGCGACATGCACTAAACAACCTATGGAGACTCGATATAACTGTCGGCTATCAGAGAGGGATAAGAAAGACCTAGTCGGAACCAACCTGATGCTACCACCAAACAAACCCATCCTGGTGTTTCCCCCTCGAGACCAAACGAGGAAGTCAACCGAGGAACTCACACAGTTGGCAGTTTTATTTATTTAGTTATGGTTGCAGCAATTACTAGTCAAATATAGATAGTCATCCTGATAATATAAGCAGTGGGCACTTTTATTTAACCATTCCATTGTAGTTGCAACACTTACTAGTCAGATACAATTAGCATGAGATATCCCAAAAACCCAGCAGTTGTTGGTACTTTTATTTAGCCATTCCGTTGTAGTTGCAATACTTACTAGTCAGATACAATGGTCGCAAGCGACAACCCAAACAAGCAATTGTTGGCAGTTTTATTTACCCATTCCGTTATGGTGAAGCTGATTACTAGTCATTATAAAGTCAAATTTATAGTACTACTTTAGTTATAGTTGTCTATGATCGAGATACTGTGCTCCCAGTCGTCCATACTGCGGACACGGCTTTCAGAAAGTTTTACCCTGCAGGGGTGCACAAATAGCAACACACACTCGATCAACCTCGGAAAAACCAAATCAAAACCCAACGAGGCTTTCACGACAAAGCAATCACATGATTCAGAAATATTTCAGGGGGCCACCCCATTGAGTACACCCACAACGAAGCTAGCTGACTCCGAGACGGACTCAAGGTTTGCGTCAGTGGTTGTAAACGACTGGGAACCCAAAACTGGGCTTGTCGATACCGCGAAAACACTCCGCTTACCTAAACAATACAGGTGCTCCTCGCACAATCGTAAATAAAGCAGTAAAGCATGGCATAAGTACAGGATAGTAAATAAAACCTCAAACTAGTTTGTGGCCCCAAGAAATAAGAATGAATCAAGCTCTGGCTCAGGGGGGTCCCATAAGCCTCCCGGATGTGGATAGCGCGAATATTCAAGGAACAGGTATCAAGTATTCGGGGTCCTACGGGACACAAGTGGATGGTTAACAACCAAATAACATCTATTGACCACCTGTGCCTCTGCTTACCTACTTCAATTTTAGTTGTTAAACAGTAATTAAAGTTATGATCATCTCCAACAATAAACATGCGGCAATACTCCAACAACTGTGGTACTTGACGACACGCAACAGCACTTGAGCAAGCGACTACGACGCGCAGGCCCAACTATCTACCAAACAACGGGTAATAGGAGGTGTCCAAGGCAATATAAGGCTGCAAGGGATATCACGAGTACGAAAACTAGAGCATCGCAACACATATATCAATAGATCAACAGGAGGGAATAAATACTATAAAAGTAAGATAGGTAGAAAGGGGGAGATGCTCGCCTGAAAACATTGTTGAAGGTTCATCCGAAGATCGGGTCGAAGCTCACATCAACTCAACGGCCTTATCCGCGAAGAAGCAAAACACTAGAATAAACACCGGATGCACTATTTAATACTACGGCAAAAGATCGAGCATGATGCATGTATGATGCATGGCATGGTAAATATGCGGTGCAATTAGGCCATATTAAGCAGAACCGAGGTCCCGACAATTAATTAGATGGTTCATGTTATTTATCTACCCCGCAAATTAAATGTTGAATTAATAAGGCAAAGCATGGCATCGGTTCGTTACACAAATTTAAATGGGGCCAATATGAGACTAGATTTGCCCACATATGGGCCCCATATTTAACTATATGGTGAATCGGCATAAGGCCCCCAAACCACACCAAATATGTGTGCAAGCATGTCAATTTAATATGCATCAATTTGATATTACATTTATAAAATAGGGCTCGAGAAAAGGGGTCACACATTAGGGTTCGGCGAACATGGGCTCCGAGGGGTTCGAGGTCGGTCTCAGGGTTCAGGGTTCGACGGGATCGGCGAGGTTCGGATACAAGAGGCGAACTTGGTTGGCGTCGGGGGCACATCGGATCCGCCCTGGTCGGTGCCGATCTTGTCGTTGATGGCGAACTTGAGTGGATTGGGTACCGGGGTCTTCGGATCCGGGAAGTAGATCTCGTCGCACGGGCGTCAATGCTTCCGGGAAGAAGAACTTGTCGTTCAGGGTCTCGGTGTCCGGGGTGAAGTACTTGGCGTCCTCGAGGAAGTACTTGTCGTAGCCGCGAAGAAGGTCATGTTGGTCCACGGGGTTCGGTCTTCGGGGTTCGACGGGTGTCTTGGCGTCCCATGAAGGAGAGCTTGGCGTTAGGCGGTAGATCTTGTCGACCATGTAGAAGTGCTCGGTGATCCATGAGGAAGACCTTGGTGGCAGTTATTCTTGGTGATCCTAGTCCGGTTTGTCCATGCCACCGAGGAAGATCATGCTGGCCTTGCCGCTCGGAAGGTTTCAGACTCGTTTGGTACTGGTAGGGTTGGACACACGGCCCCGCACTTGGTATGTGCCATGAGGCATGGCCAGGTGGTTATTGGTCGAACACACTGCAGGCTCGGCAGCGGGAAAGCAGGGCACTATGGCCTGGAGCACAGGGAGACTAGAGGCGGACCGATGGCAGCGCTGCTCGCTGGAGGACGGCGCGCAGAGAAGACGAGCGAGGCGTTGGTCGCATCGGGAGGGCACCCGGGCCTCAAGATGCGGGCCACGTGGAGCAGAGGCCGGCAACGCCAACGACTGGCTCGGGAGGAGGCACCACTCAGGAGGACAGGGACGAGCGCCGGCGGGTTGAGTCCGGGGCCGGCGGCGACCTTGCTCGCGGGATCTGGCCGGAGAGCTCCGCAGCGGGGGGGGGGGGGGGGGGGGAGCCGGAGAGAGGCGGGCATCGGCGGCGCGGGGCCGGCGAGGTGTAGAGGAGCGTCGGGGACCTGCTGGCGGCGAGGTCAGGCCGGACTGGCCGGCGGCCCGAGCGAGGCGGCGACGTGGAGGAGGGGGTTGACGAGGAGGGGCCTCGCGGGCTCGGGGGTGGAGCTCGCGGCCGAGGAAGGAGGTGGCGGCGGGGCTCGGGGCGAGCTCGAGGGGGAGGCCGGCGGCAGACGGGGCCAAGGCGCCGGGGCGGCGTCGGGGGTTCTCACGGTGACGGGGAAGAGGCGACGGCCGGCGACGACGAGAGAGAGGAGGCGGTGGCGCGTGCCTGGCTCGAGCGGCCGGAGGGGCGAGGGCGACACGGCCGGAGGCGGCGGTAGGAGGAGGGAGGAGACGGTCGCAGGGAGCACGCGGGAGGAAGCGACTCGAGGAGGTTGGAGGGGGTGGCGTCTAGCGGCAGGAGCGGGGCGTGCGTGGCGTCGGGGAGGGAGAGAGAGGACGCGTCGTGGGTGGGCCAGGGATCGAGAGCGGGAGTGACAGGGAGGTGGGGCAACGGGCGGGGGAGGGCGCGTGAGTGTGGCGTGCGTGTGTGTGGGATGCGTGTGTGCTGGGGTGTGGGGCGGCAGGGGTGAGTGGGGAGTGGGGGTGAGAGGAGGTGGGCCAGGTGGCGGGCTAGGATTGGTTAGGGGAGAGAGGAGAGATGAGGTGGCGAGAGGGGATTGGAGGGGGTGAGGTGGAGGGTGCTGGGTAGACTAGGTTTAGGTAGGCAAAATATATTTTGGGTAGACTGGTTTGTACTGGGGGTGGTCAACTGGGTCGGATCGGCCCGGTCTGGCTGCCCCCTTAAAAATAATTAAATATTTTATTTACTTAAACAGGGCTTTTGCAAAACCGCGGGTAGACAAAACAAATATTCCGGAGACCCGGGTTTTGTGTTTGAACAAAGATGGGGCGTTTAGAAAACAAAAATAGGTTTTTCCGAAAATAGTTTTATGCAAGCAAATGCAAGATGATGACGATGCTCAAATGCAATGCGGCATGATGACATGAGCATGCGGTCATGATGATGTGATGCACAAAAACAACGCGATTTTCTAGTAGTGGTTTTTGCGGGGGGTTTTTGCGGGGCGCCACAATTCGACACCACTAACAATGGATCTCTCCCTCGAGATCCGCCTCATGGTACAGGGAAGAAGGCCGACGATCTGAATCTTCTCGCTTCGTGTAGATCTTCGCGACACCACTAACAAGAGGCCGTTGTCCGTGATCGTCAAGATAACACTCCGGTCACAAAGGACGAAGGTAGAGGTATCAAAAGTTAAGGCCACCTCTAACTTCGGTGAATGGAGTAGAATTGCTTGATCCACCGATTCAATGCACAAGAGCGAATGTTAAGAGTAGTCGGATGGTGATCAGTCCATCGCGCACCCAAAGCATTACTCTGCACATGAATAGGAGAATTATGCAACCAACTCTCGGAATCAGATGGTAGATATCGGCAAGCGAGGTTCGGTAATAAAGGAGTGATGCAGACTCTGCATCGGATCTGGCGTAGATGATGTCGTCGCGTCGAAAAACACCGGAAGGCACGAGAAGGATCAAAGAGAAGTCCACCAGATGAAGGATTCCTCAGATAGCACGAAGATCAGATGCAGCAACACCGTTACCAAAGGAGGAAGCGAAACCCTGAAGGTACGATGGAACCCAACCACGAGAAATCCTGGACTCGAAGAGAGAGAAGAGAGCGGATTCAAAACACGCAGAGGTGAGAGGAGAGCAGCAGAGGGGTAAGGAGTAAAATTGGACCTAATCAGAACTATCCAACCGATTTTTCAAAATAGTTTTGACACTCTACTTCGGTCGTTAGCTAGGTTATCCTACAGGCTGGACTTGTGGGGTATCGCAACTGCTGAGCTCTGATACCACTCTGTAACACCCTCAGAATCATCCCTATGCAAGTTTCAGCGCTTCCCGCCAAACCCGCATAGAAACGATTCAAAGGTGCCCACCAGGCACTTGCGTGCGGGTGGAAAACAAAGCAATAACATTACACAACAGTCCTCGATGGGACCCACAGAACAGATATATATACAACAGCGACTCCACGAGTCAAGAATACAGATATAATGTACAAAGATCCAAATCACCTTGAAAATGATAGAGCGTCCGACTACGGACAAGATGCAAATGGGGCTAAGAGCCCTGAAGAATAACCAATGGCGTCCATGACCCTGCCCAGGCCAAGCCGGAAGGGTAACCCTGCTAACGACGTCGATCTCAAAACCTGCTTAAACAAAAGGGGTGCCGACAAAGGGCAAAGGAAAAAAAGAGAGCGGTCAGTACTGAGGCCAGTACACGGCGAGGCTAGAATTCGGCGGTCCTCGCCTACATAGGTATAGTGGACTGGAGCGGCAGCGCCGCATGCACTAAACAACCTATGGAGACTCGATATAACTGTCGGCTATCAGAGAGGGATAAGAAAGACCTAGTCGGAACCAACCTGATGCTACCACCAAACAAACCCATCCTGGTGTTTCCCCCTCGAGACCAAACGAGGAAGTCAACCGAGGAACTCACACAGTTGGCAGTTTTATTTATCCAGTTATCGTTGCAGCAATTACTAGTCAAATATAGATAGTCATCCTGATAATATAAGCAGTGGGCACTTTTATTTAACCATTCCATTGTAGTTGCAACACTTACTAGTCAGATACAATTAGCATGAGATATCCCAAAAACCCAGCAGTTGTTGGTACTTTTATTTAGCCATTCCGTTGTAGTTGCAATACTTACTAGTCAGATACAATGGTCGCAAGCGACAACCCAAACAAGCAATTGTTGGCAGTTTTATTTAGCCATTCCGTTATGGTGAAGCTGATTACTAGTCATTATAAAGTCAAATTTATAGTACTACTTTAGTTATAGTTGTCTATGATCGAGATACTGTGCTCCCAGTCGTCCATAACCGCGGACACGGCTTTCAGAAAGTTTTACCCTGCAGGGGTGCACAAATAGCAACACACACTCGATCAACCTCGGAAAAACCAAATCAAAACCCAACGAGGCTTTCACGACAAAGCAATCACAGGATTCAGAAATATTTCAGGGGGCCACCCCATTGAGTACACCCGCAACGAAGCTAGCTGACTCCGAGACGGACTCAAGGTTTGCGTCAGTGGCTGTAAACGACTGGGAACCCAAAACTAGGTTGTCGATACCGCGAAAACACTCCGCTTACCTAAACAGTACAGGTGCTCCTCGCACAATCGTAAATAAAGCAGTAAAGCATGGCATAAGTACAGGATAGTAAATAAAACCTCAAACTAGTTTGTGGCCCCAAGAAATAAGAATGAATCAAGCTCTGGCTCAGGGGGGTCCCATAAGCCTCCCGGATGTGGATAGCGCGAATATTCAAGGAACAGGTATCAAGTACTCGAGGTCCTACGGGACACAAGTGGACGGTTAACAACCAAATAACATCTATTGCCCAGTTGTGCCTCTGCTTACCTACTTCAATTTTAGTTGTTAAACAGTAATTAAAGTTATGATCACATCCAACAATAAACATGCGGCAATACTCCAACAACTGTGGTACTTAACGACACGCAACAGCACTTGAGCAAGCGACTACGACGCGCAGGCCCAACTATCTACCAAACAACGGGTAATAGGAGGTGTCCAAGGCAATATAAGGCTATAAGGGATATCACGGGTACGGAAACTAGAGCATCGCAACACAGATAGCAATAGATCAACAGGAGGGAATAAATACTATAAAAGTAAGATAGGTAGAAAGGGGGAGATGCTCGCCTGAAAACATTGTTGAAGGTTCATCCGAAGATCGGGTCGAAGCTCACATCAACTCAACGGCCTTATCCGCGAAGAAGCAGAACACTAGAATAAACACCGGATGCACTATTTAATACTACGGCAAAAGATCGAGCATGATGCATGTATGATGCATGGCATGGTAAATATGCGGTGCAATTAGGCCATATTAAGCAGAACCGGGGTCCCGACAATTAATTAGATGGTTCATGTTATTTATCTACCCCGCAAATTAAATGTTGAATTAATAAGGCAAAGCATGGCATCGGTTCGTTACACAAATTTAATGGGGCCAATATGAGACTAGATTTGCCCGCATATGGGCCCCATATTTAACTATATGGTGAATCGGCATAAGGCCCCCAAACCACACCAAATATGTGTGCAAGCATGTCAATTTAGTATGCATCAATTTGATATTACATTTATAAAATAGGGCTCGAGAAAAGGGGTCACACATTAGGGTTCGGCGAACATGGGCTCCGAGGGGTTCGAGGTCGGTCTCAGGGTTCAGGGTTCGACGGGATCGGCGAGGTTCGGATACAAGAGGCGAACTTGGTTGGCGTCGGGGGCACATCGGATCCGCCCTGGTCGGTGCCGATCTTGTCGTTGATGGCGAACTTGAGTGGATTGGGTACCGGGGTCTTCAGATCCGGGAAGTAGATCTCGTCGCACGGGCGTCAATGCTTCCGGGAAGAAGAACTTGTCGTTCAGGGTCTCGGTGTCCGGGGTGAAGTACTTGGCGTCCTCGAGGAAGTACTTGTCGTAGCCGCGAAGAAGGTCATGTCGGTCCACGGGGTTCGGTCTTCGGGGTTCGACGGGTGTCTTGGCGTCCCATGAAGGAGATCTTTGCGTTAGGCGGTAGATCTTGTCGACCATGTAGAAGTGCTCGGTGATCCATGAGGAAGACCTTGGAGGCAGTTATTCTTGGTGATCCTAGTCCGGTTTGTCCATGCCACCGAGGAAGATCATGCTGGCCTTGCCGCTCGGAAGGTTTCAGACTCGTTTGGTACTGGTAGGGTTGGACACACGGCCCCGCACTTGGTATGTGCCATGAGGCATGGCCAGGTGGTTATTGGTCGAACACACTGCAGGCTCGGCAGCGGGAAAGCAGGGCACTATGGCCTGGAGCACAGGGAGACTAGAGGCGGACCGATGGCAGCGCTGCTCGCTGGAGGATGGCGCGCAGAGAAGACGAGCGAGGCGTTGGTCGCATCGGGAGGGCACCCGGGCCTCAAGATGCGGGCCACGCGGAGTAGAGGCCGGGAAGCAGCGGCCGGCAACGCCAACGGCTGGCTCGGGAGGAGGCACCACTCAGGAGGACAGGGACGAGCGCCGGCGGGTTGAGGCCGGGGCCGGCGGCGACCTTGCTCGCGGGATCTGGCCGGAGAGCTCCGCAGCGGGGGGGGGGGGGGGGGGGGGCAGAGCCGGGGAGAGGCGGGCGTCGGCGGCGCGGGGCCGGCGAGGTGCAGAGGAGCGTCGGGGACCTGCTGGCGGCGAGGTCGGGCCGGACTGGCCGGCGGCCCGAGCGAGGCGGCGACGTGGAGGAGGGGGTCGACGAGAAGGGGCCTCGCGGGCTCGGGGGTGGAGCTCGCGGCCGAGGAAGCAGGTGGCGGCGAGGCTCGGGGCGAGCTCGAGGGGGAGGCCGGCGGTGGACGGGGCCAAGGCGCCGGGGCGGCGTCGGGGGTTCTCACGGTGACGGGGAAGAGGCGACGGCCGGCGACGACGAGAGAGAGGAGGCGGTGGCGCGTGCCCGGCTCGAGCGGCCGGAGGGGCGAGGGCGACGCGGCCGGAGGCGGCGGTAGGAGGAGGGAGGAGACGGTCGCAGGGAGCATGCGGGAGGAAGCGACTCGAGGAGGTTGGAGGGGGTGGCGTCTAGCGGCAGGAGCGGGGCGTGCGTGGCGTCGGGGAGGGAGAGAGAGGACGCGTCGTGGGTGGGCCAGGGATCGAGAGCGGGAGTGACAGGGAGGTGGGGCCACGGGCGGGGGAGGGCGCGTGAGTGTGGCGTGCGTGTGTGTGGGATGCGTGTGTGCTGGGGTGTGGGGCGGCAGGGGTGAGTGGGGAGTGGGGGTGAGAGGAGGTGGGCCAGGTGGCGGACTAGGATTGGTTAGGGGAGAGAGGAGAGATGAGGTGGCGAGAGGGGATTGGAGGGGGTGAGGTGGAGGGTGCTGGGTAGACTAGGTTTAGGTAGGAAAAAATATTTTGGGTAGACTGGTTTGTACTGGGGGTGGTCAACTGGGTCGGATCGGCCCGGTCTGGCTGCCCCCTTAAAAATAATTAAATATTTTATTTACTTAAACAGGGCTTTTGCAAAACCGCGGGTAGACAAAAAAAATATTCCGGAGACCCGGGTTTTGTGTTTGAACAAAGACGGGGCGTTTAGAAAACAAAAATAGGTTTTTCCGAAAATAGTTTTATGCAAGCAAATGCAAGATGATGACGATGCTAAAATGCAATGCGGCATGATGACATGAGCATGCGGTCATGATGATGCGATGCACAAAAACAACGCGATTTTCTAGTAGTGGTTTTTGCGGGGCGCCACTCTCTCTCTCTCTCTCTCTCTCTCTCTCTCTCTCTCTCTCTCTCTCTCTCTCTCTCTCTCTCTCTCTCTCTCTCTCTCTCTCTCTCGACTGCGTGTAGGCGAAGCCCTGCTGCAAAAACTCTCCACCTGACATGGTTATACCCTACGGGTACATGATCTCAGCATACCTGGTCCAGCCCAAGGAAGGCCCACGGCAGAGGTACGCCGGCCCATGAAGATTTTTGGGTGGCCAAGGCCCATGACGCCTTCGGAACCTTGGAGAGCAAGACTAGCGTAGATAGGAAATTCAAAGGGATAAAACCCTAGAACCTGTAACCGACTAGGTCTATGCCCGAGACCTTCCTGAGTCTATATAAAGGCTAGGAGGGCATGACCTAGATCTCTCTCTCATACTTTCGCATACACACCTCCACGCCAGATCGAATCTGCGCACCCTGTAACTTTCGGTTCCGCCGTAATCAAGAGCAGACAAGCAGGAGTAGGGTTTTCCCTCCGGGGGCCTGAACCTGGGTAAACCTCGTGTCCCCGTGTTGCTTGTTTGCTAACCGTTCCGCGATCTCCAGCATCCCCATATTCTCCAAAACCCAAGTCCATAACAATGGGCATTGACCAGATCAAACCTCGTCAATTGGCGTCGTCTGTGGGAATTGGGGACGCTGATTGTGCGATCGTGATGGTCCCAACCCGAACGATATACAACTCTGCGGCGACGGAGAGTCACCTCCTCTTCGGTGCTTTCAACTTCACCGCCCACTCGCCGGCCACCATGAAGGACTTCGAGCCCGTAGGCGACGGGCTCGAGATCTTATTCGGGAGCTTCTGCTTCCAGGTGGGACAGACTGGCACCCTCCGCCTCCCTGAGCGGGTGCCGCTACCATCGATTAGGCCCGCTTCGTGGGCTCCACACCCTGTGCTACGCACATCATCATCAACAGATGAGTCCTACGACAGCAGCAGCTGCAACTCCGATCTATGTGATCCGCCATCGGATGAAGGGACCTACGGTTCCGGATCCGAAAGCTGCGGCAGCAGCGGACCAATCTATGAGCGCTACCAATGCGCCGTAGTCATCCAGAGCGACGTGGATCAGCAACCACCCAACCCGCCGCCCAACTCGAACCCCAACCCGCAGGACAGAAACGGCGGGAACAGAAGAAGCCAGTCCCCCCCCCACCCGAAGGGGAGAACAACGGCCACGTCATCCGCCTCAACAAGGAGGGATGGGCCCAAGCACGCGCCGCTGTGGCGGGCAACACAATCCTGCCTGCGGACGCCTCTCGGGAACTACTGATGGCATACCACTTCCTCCTCATCGAGGAGCACAAGAAACAGGTCAAGATGCAAGAGACGCTTGACAAACGCAAGCAAGCAGCCTCAGAGTCCAGCGCGCGATGAGCTGCGCTCTCCTCCATGGGCATCGGCTCTAGCACGAATGGAAACCAAGGAAGCAAGCACCGCTCTCGGTTGGATAACATGGATCCCAAAGAGCGCCGCGAGGTGACCCGAACCCTCCACACATCCTTCATGGAGATGTACGCTGACGACAACGTCATCCAGAAAACGCCGCAGGCTACGATCTTGGCAGCCACTGCGTACCTAGCGGCTCACCCACCTCCGGAGGGGAACCCAAAAAGAGCCATGCATAAGTCCGCACTTACCGGACTTGGACTCGTCGCAGCCGCGCTCCACCAGGAAGCTCCTACGGAGCCAAAGAAGAAAGCTCCGTCCAGGCACGACCGCAGCCCCACCCCTTCATCCGAAGAAGAGGAACATGACCTTCCTCGGAGGAAGAAGAGCTCGCGCCATCATAACAGCGACTACGATGCCAGGGACGCGCTGACACAGCGCAAAATAGACAAAGCGCGAGCCAAGCGTGCATGCTTGTCTGAATCTGAGATGGACGAAGACGAATGAGAACTTTGCGGAGCCCGATGCTTCAGTAGATCTGTTCGACAAACAAAGATGCCGCGTAATTTCAAACTTCCTTCGGATACTCCGAAGTTCAACGGCACGCAAGACCCA
The DNA here is from genome assembly GCA_910589765.1 of Avena atlantica. Lineage (NCBI taxonomy): Eukaryota > Viridiplantae > Streptophyta > Magnoliopsida > Poales > Poaceae > Avena > Avena atlantica. The sequence goes on along the minus strand of OU342734.1, from coordinate 466,908,640 downwards.
AAGGCATGGCTCAGCGATCACCTGTCATCCGTCAAACTGCACGGCGGCAACAAAGAAACCGCCATGCAATGCCTTCAGCTGCAGCTAACAGGAGCAACTCGGATCTGGCTTAGCAGCCTATCCTCAGGGTCCATCCGAAGCTGGGAGGAGCTGGCTTACAGTTTCATCCAAAACTTTAAAGGCACTAGCAAGAGGCCCGCCTCGATCAAAGAACTGTGGGCCTGTACTCAAAGAACGGGCGAATCCATTCGCTCGTACATACTATGCTGGTCCAACACCAAGAACTCCGCAACACACATCTCCGAAGAGAGGGCCATCGACGCCTTCAAGGACGGCGTCAAGCGCCAGGACTTCAAGGAGGAACTCGGGCGCGTCAAGCCGAAAACACTCGACCACCTCATGGACATCGACAACAGGTGGACCGACAGCGAAGACTCCGTCCACCGGGCACACTCATAGGAAGAGGACGACTACGGCCGATGACGAGAGCGCCGTAGCAAGAGGAGATTGCGCGTCTACGACGATCGCGATGGACCCGACATGGTCGCGTCCGGCTACGCCGATCGCCGCAACGACGCCAACCGCAACAGTGGAGGATACCGCGGAGGAAACTTCCGCGATGGAGGACGCCCAGCACAGTCGTGGCAGCGCCGCGACCGCGATAACGAACCCTCAGCATACGAACAACTTTCGGGTCCATGCACCATCCACTTCTACATCGACAAGCAGGATGGCAAAAAGAAGGCAAGCCACATGCTCAAGGATTGTCGCGAGTTCCAGAAGCTCAGCGAAAGCATGGTTCAAATGAGGCAGCAAGCCCCAATTCCTGCGTTCGGGAACGCACCTGCGCCAGGTGAGGTAGCGCACGGAGCTCCTCCACCACCACCTATAGGAGGTCTGAATCACCTAGTCGCACCAGCACAGAATAACACCGGGAACGGGTATCCCCCGCCGAAAGGAGCACTGATGATCCGGAAGGGGCGCCCAACGAATAGGGTGCAGAAGAAAATCACTCGTCAGATCAACCTGGCCGTAGCAACTCCACCCGCCATCCCTGAGTACCTCAGCGGATCGGAGTCCTGCATTACGTTCAGCCGTTCGGATCACCCTTGCCAGATCCCTCGCCCAGGTCATGCTGCCCTAGTGCTGGAGGCGCAGATCGGAGGTTTCGAGATGAGCCGCGTCTTCATGGACGGCGGCAGCAGCATCAACCTGATGTTCGCAAGCACTCTAGCAACAATGCGGATCCCGCAGTGCAGCCTGGAACAGTCAGACACAATGTTCCACGACATCGTTCTAGGGAAGGGCATATTCCCCCTGGGCAAAATATAGCTCGACGTCATCTTCGGCAAGCCGGATAACTTCCGACTCGAGCGGCTCGAATTCGAAGTGGTGGACTGGCCATCGCAATACCACGCCATCCTCGGGCGTGTAGCATTCGCAAGGTTCTTGGCCGTCCCACACTATGCATACCTACTACTCAAGATGCCAGGACCCAGGGGCGTCATCACAGTCCACGGGAGCTTCACCCGATCGTACCAATGCGACAGGGATTTCAACAGAATCTCCCAGTCCTTCGGCATGCAAGACGGGCTCGTAAAGCTCCGCGAGGTGACGGACAATGGGGCACCCCCAGTCGCAAGACAAAACGCACCCGACATGTCTTTTGACTCTACCGTCAACACAAAAAAGGGGCAGGTCCACCCGACGGATGCCTCCAAGACGGCGCTAATCGCCAACGACCTCAGCCCCGCATAGGAAAGCGCGCTCGTCGAATTCCTCCATGAGCGCTGGGAAATCTTCGCCTGGTGTCTTGCGGACATGCCAGGAGTTCCCAGGGAATTCGCCGAGCACGCACTCAACGTCTTTCCAAACACCAAGCCCGTCAAGCAGTCCATCCGGAGACTGTCCGAACCACTGGCCGAAGCTATCGGGATGGAAATCAACAGACTACTCGCTGCAGACTTCATCAGGGAGATCAAAGAAAGCGAGTGGCTTGCAAATAAAGTGATGGTCCCAAAGAAGGACACGGACATCCTGCGGATGTGCGTGGATTTCACGTCGCTAAACAAGCACAGCCCAAAGGACCACTTCCCTCTTCCTCGGATCGACCAGATCATCGATTCGACTGCAGGATGCGAGAAACTCTCCTTCCTCGATGCCTACTCAGGCTACAACCAGATTCGACTCAAGGTCGAAGATCAAGAGAAAACAGCGTTTATCACACCGTTCAGAGTGTTCTGCTACAACACAATGCCCTTCGGTCTAAAGAACGCAGGTGCCACGTACCAGCGATGCATGCAGGCATGCCTGAAGGACCAGATCAGTCGCAACATCCAAGTCTATGTGGACGACATAGTCATCAAAACCAGGGAGGCGAAAACGCTCATCGATGATCTCCGCGAGACGTTCGATAATCTCGACCGCTACAGGATCAAGCTCAATCCCGAAAAGTGCGCCTTCGGCGTCACATCAGGACAACTCCTTGGCTACTTCATCTCCCAGCGAGGGATCAAGGCGAACCTAAAGAAAATCCGGGCCATCATGGCAATGGAGAAGCCAAAGAATCTCAAGGGTGTCCAGCAGCTCGCAGGGCGAATAGCGGCATTGAGCAGGTTTATCAGCCGCATGGGCGAGAAGGCCCTGCCATTCTACCAGCTTCTACGCAAGGCAGATAAATTCGAATGGACGCCCGAAGCCGACGATGCATTCGAAATTCTCAAGCGAATACTCTCCACCTCGCTCGTTTTGGTCACACCAAAGGAGCGCGAGCCTCTGTTGCTGTACATAGCAGCCACACATCAGGTGGTCAGCACCGTGCTAGTGGTCGAACGACCCGAAGAAGGCAAAACCCATGGGGTCCAACGCCCAATTTACTATCTCAGCGAGGTATTGACGCCAACAAAACAGAGGTACCCTCACTACCAAAAACTCGCCTACGGCGTGTTCATGACGGCTCGTCGGTTGAGCCATTACTTCCAGGAGCACCAGGTGATGGTGGTCAACAAGGCACCTTTAAACAACATCCTAAATAACCCAGAGGCCACAGGACGCGTGGCCCTATGGGGCATTGAGCTGTCACCCCTAGACATCGTCTACGAGAAGCGACTCGCAATCAAATCTCAAGTCCTCCTGGACTTCCTTGTACATTGGATGGAGCTGCAGCTGCCAGACACCCTAGACATGTCGCAGTCATGGACGATGCACTTCGACGGCTCCAAGCATGAGGCTGAAGCAGGAGCCGGGGTAATACTGACCTCCCCGCAGGGCGACCAGATGAAGTACGTCCTCCGGATGAAATTCCGAGCCTCCAACAACGAGGCCGAATACGAAGCCCTCATCCACGGCATGAGGATGGCAAAGATCTGCGGTGTAACGCGCCTGGTCATCTACGGTGACTCCAACCTCGTCGTCCAGCAGACGATGAACGAGTGCGACGCACACGCCGAAAACATGATCACGTACCGCGCGCTCTACAACGCACTCGAAGGAGAATTCGACGGCTGCGAGCTTCAACACGTTGGAAGAGAAAGCAACGAGGAAGCCGACAGACTCACCAACATCGGCTCCACCCGCGCAAAGGTGCCACCGGGTGTGTTCCTCAAACAGATCTGCGTGCCATCCATCAAGCGGAAATTCCCCAAGGGATCACCCGAAGAAGCATAACACTCGGGGGCCACGCTGCCCGAAGGACACGAAGGACCCGAGAAACTGGACACAGAGGTCGCTATGGTCAACCTGATGCAGGTCATGGCAGTCGAAGAAACTTGGACGCGACCGTACCTCCAGTTCTTGATAAACGGAGAGCTGCCTAACAGCCCGACGGATGCCCGACGCATATCTCGTCGGTCAAAAGCTTTCACCATCATCAATGGCGAGCTGTACAAGCGCAGTATTACGGGTGTACTACAAAGATGCGTCAACATCGGTGACGGGAAAACCATCCTCCAAGACATCCACGAGGGCATCTGCGGCCACCACGCAGGCAGCCGCTCCCTTGTCGCCAAAGCTCTACGAGCTGGATTCTACTGGCCAACGGCCATGAGCGACGCAAAGGACATCGTCCGAAGATGCAAGGAGTGCCAAAGGTTCGCCGACAAACCACACGCACCCGGATCAGAGCTCAGGCCCATACCTATAGCCCGGCCCTTTGCTCAATGGGGCCTCGACATGATTGGCAAACTGCCAAAGTCCTCGAAAGGGGGGCACGTCTACCTCCTAGTCGCAGTCGACAAATTCACCAAGTGGGTCGAAGCCATGCCGGTGACTAACCAAAAGGGCAAGACCGCCGTAAAATTCTTTGAGTCCATTGTCTACAGGTTCGGCGTACCGCACAGCATCATCACCGACAATGGATCGAACTTTATCTCCAAATAATTCCAAGACTTCTGCGAAGGCCTCGGGATCAACATCACATACGCCTCAGTTGCACACCCGCAAACAAACGGGCAGGTGGAAAAGGCCAACGGCCTAATCGGCGCTGGCATCAAGAAGCGCCTCATGAGCCCACTCGAACGAAAGGCCGGAGCCTGGACGAAAGAGCTACCATCCGTCCTATGGAGTTTGCGGACTACGCCAAACAGCTCCACCGGCTACACGTCGTTCTTCATGGTGCATGGAGCCGAAGCCGTACTACCAGTCGAAGTACGCCACTAGCCCCCCCGGGTCGTCGCTTACAGCGAAGCCGAATCCACGGCTGCACTCGAAGACGCCGTCGATACACTCGACGAGGCAAGAGACGTAGCAGCAGCTCGATAAGCGGTGTACTAGCAGAGTCACCGCAACTATCACAGCCGCCGGCTGCGCCCAAGGTCCTTCGTCGAAGGAGATCTCGTCTTGCGACTCAAGCAAGAGCGACCGAAGAAATTCGAGTCACCCTGGGAAGGACCCTACATCATCACCGAAGTCATCCCAGGTGGAGCCTATCGCCTCAAGCACCTGGAGTCTGGAGTCGCATACTCCAACCCATGGAACATCGCGCACTTGCGACGATTCTACCCCTAGCTATCTACCCCTTCACTTTCAATAAGGCTATTCAGCCAAGGCTACTTAGCCGAACAATGTACTTCCTCCATTACGATATAAATAAAGCTAAGTGTCTCACCCCAAAATTTCGTTTTACTATTTACACCTTTACTACATGCTACAAACGCACTCGGGGGCTCCCCCACCTCACGATCTCATCGACTGAGGATAACACATGTATACCTGAGTAGTTGATCACGTCAGGCTAACGAAAAGGACACGTACGCAAACAAAGCACTACGTGCTCAAACAACAACTGCATCTTTATAACAAAGGGGAAAAACACGCCCAGACACGTACGTACAAATTTTACATCTATCTCTTTTACAGGTACTACCTATTCTGAAGAATAACTTGAGCACGCTACTCAAACAAATCTACGACCTGTTCGGCATACTGCCTTACAGCCGCATAATGCGGACGCATGTCCCACTCACCACCATCCGGCCAAAGAGGTGGCCCAGCCGCTACAGCAGACAAATCTACATTAGGGCGATGCAGCCTCACAAGGGACAAAGCAGCCTTCACTCCTGCAACGAGTTGTTGCCGCACCAACTCCTTGACATTATTCACACTCCGAAACTTCGACAGAAGACCAGCAAGGTTTGTTGGCACGGCATCCAAAGAAAACATAACATGCAGCACCGACAAAAGCGACGTCTGCACCTGACGAAGCACCCGCGAAACTTGGTGCACACGATCTTGCACCGTCGCAAGGACCATGGCACGGTCATGATCCATCCAGAAGAACCCGCCGACTTCCATGTCTTGCTGAGTCAAGCAATTGACCCGAACAGCGACATGCTCTTTTTCCTCCCTTGGAGCAAGATTAGCACCTGCGATAACCGCACAAAAATAAGACACAAGGTCAGCAGGCACATCCGAAGAACTGAGCTGTAGCTCGAAACAAAGAACAACTTACATTGCAGTTGTTCAGACAGTCGAAGCAGTTCCACCATCAAATACTCCTCTCTGGCTGCACCGCGATCTACTTTGGACTTCCAAACATCGGCGTGACCACGCACCCCAAGCAACTCCTTCTCAAGACTACGAACACGGTCTCGAAGAAAAGCAAGTTGTGATGAATCATCCAAAGATGGCCGCAGCCGCGCTGCAGGCGGGGTGTCAACGGGATCAGCGTACGAAGGAACCTAGAGCAGCAGAAAAGCAAAGGACATAAACACTCAGACGGTGAAGAACACAACTCAACAAAATTCATTAAGTGGATAAATGCCACTACGTGGCACGGGGATTTTTGTTCCTCAACATAATTATAGCAACAGAAAATTACAAACTATTCTACAGCTACAACGCCTAAGACGCAGCACCCTGAGTCGCCTCGGAGCCGGATTGCCTCGCCTTGGCTTCCCCCTACTGCCGTAGCGCGTACTCGGCCAGCAGATCAATCAGCTTGGGCCCATATCGCTTGCAGCGAGCAGAATAGGTAGCGAAGGCTACCTCGGATCCATCCGCGGTCGTCAGCATCCGGGAGGTGATCTGGGGAAGGTCCAGTTCCGCTCCAGCCGTCAAAGCCATCGCCAGCCCGACAGATGCGCCGATGCCCTTCTGCTTGCGCTTGTACGCCGCAGGCGCTTCGGCTGGCAGTGCCTCCGCCAAGGCGTCAACATCATCAAGGGCCGCGCCCTTGGGGACAAGCTCCTTGTAGAAGCGGCCAAGGACCTCCTTGTCCTTGGCGAGTGAGCTGACGACGGTGCTGCAGCGATCTTCGACCACTGCAGTAGCATCATCTAGAGCACTCCCGTGCTCCAGAGCACTGTGGTCAAACTCGATGTCTGCAGCATCTGAGACAATAAAGAAAAGGAATGAAGGAAGCATCGCAGGAAAAAGACAAGAAACATAAAAAGAGAGGCAAAAAAAGATGCTCACCCGAAACAGCCTTGGCAGCAGCCATGAGTTTGCCTGCCACCTCTCTTTCACGCGTAGTCGCAGCAGTGGCAAGCTGCTCCTTGCGGTTTGTGGCCTCCTGCTGCAGGCGCTCCTTAGCCTCGGCCGCAGTGGCCAGCTCCAGCTCGAGGCGCTCTTTCGCACCAGCGGCGGCCTCAGCCTTCTTCTCCTCTTGACCAAGGCTCTTCTTGAGAGCATCAATCTCACGGAGGGAAGTGTTATGCTCCTCTGCATTCAAATAATACAAGCATCAGAAAACAAGACAATAATACAAAAAGAAAGAAGCACCAAGGCATATAGGTACCTCGAAGCTGTTGGAGGTTGGCCTCCAGCACCAGGTGCTCCTGCACCAGTCGCTTGGCATCCTGCACAAAAGGCTGTAGGAAGAGACCTACCAGTAAGGAAAAGGACTCGGGGGCTGCGCCCAATAGAAAAGAACTAGAGCAAAATATGCACACGAAAACGCTCGGGGGCTCCCCCCGAAGACTCGAAGAAAGAACAAGACAAGAATTTTTTTTCAGACGCTCGGGGGTTCCCCCGTAGCATGAGACAGAGACACTTACATGATCTGATGGCGACTCCGAAGGCCCGCTCACAGCCTTCTGAGGCGCAACCACCTGAACCTCCTGCGGAGAAGGGACCGGCGCAACACCCTCAGAGGTAGCCACCATCTGAGGAGGAGGAGACGCAACCTTCGACTCTCCCATCATCTCCCGAGAACCATCGCTGGAGGAGTCGTGGGAGGAGTGCCTGCACACGAAAAAATTAGCACAAGTACAAAAGTCAACAGCAAAAGAAAAGCAGTATAAAAGTAAACTTACGAGTCCAGTGAACTCAGGTTGAAGACAGGAGGGGTCCTTCGGGCTCTCTTCTCCCCTTTCTTCTCTTCCTTCTTCTCTTCCTTCTTTTCTTCCTTCTTCCGCTTCACTGGCGGGTGCGGAGCTACAACCCACACAGGAAGAGCAGGAATGGGAGAGGAAGAACCTCCATGCCCGTCACTATGACGCTCAAGGCACAGAGGGTTCCTAGGAGTTGGAGGAGTAGAGGCATCTGAGGACTCGCTGGAGTTCCGTGATCGTTTGCGAGTGTAGTCCTCGCTCGACTCATTGGCCCCTTCAGCCGGAGATCGTGCTGAAGGCAGCTCGGACATGGAATCCACCACATCATTATCCGGAGCATCCAGAAATATTTCGGGCAATGGCGGCACCATACCCGGCACTTTGAAGCTCTCCAGAAAAGAAGAGACTTTATTAGCAAACAAAGGAAAATAAAATGCAGCCAACAAAAAGCGCTACACGCACGAATCTACACATGTGGAACAGCCAACGTAGAAGAAAACGGAGGAGTCAGCGACTTCCCCGGGATATCTTCTCCAGCCTTGTATTTCAGCAGCGTACGAAGGTCCCTGTCGAGATCTCCCTGAGAGAGCTTCGCAGCCGACACCCTCGTCGGATCACGGCGCCCAGCATAAAGAAACATCGGGTGCGCCCTAACCTGGAGGGGCTGCACCCGACGCTCGAGAAACGTGCGGATAATATCCACACCGTTCACTTCCTTCTCCGGAATTAACTGGAGATCCTCCACTCGACGGTAGAGAGCCTCTATCTCCGCTACCTCGCCATCCAAGATCTGGTTTTTCCAGGACCTCTTCGGCTCGATTATTTGGGAGGAGTCGAAAGGAGCAAGACAAAAATGCTGCCCAGTCACTGTGGAATTGCGAATGTAAAACCATCGCCTCCGCTAGTACTGGACAGATTCAGACATGGAAACAGAAAAGAATATTGGCCTTGAGGGAGATGATGCAACCCCCAATGGGATACACACCATCCGAACAGGATAGCCTCTTCACGGAATAGAGTTTCCGGAAGAGGCCAAAGTGCGGCTCGATGTCGAGCCAGCACTCGCAGAAAGTGATAAAACAAGCAATGTGAAGAAGAGAATTGGGGGAAAGATGATGCAGCTGGATGCCGTAGAGAAAGAGCAGCCCACGAAGGAAGTCGTGGACTGGGAAGGAAAACCCACGAATAACGAAGGCAAGGAACATAAACCGATACCCAGCGGGGGGACGGGGGATTACCTTGTTGCCTGGGAGTTTGATGGCCTCCCTATCCTGCGGGATCAAGCCCCGCTCGCGAAGCTTGCGGAGGTCACTCTCCCGCGTCTCTGATCGCCGCCAACAACCGTCGGTGACACGGGTAGCGGGGGCGCCTTTATTCCCTCCGGCGGCGCTGGTACCAGCCGCAGATGACGACTTCTTCGGTTTCCCCATCGCGGTACCGTGGCGCCGGCGGTGAGAGTGCAGAAGGGAAGAAGGAAATGTGCAAGGATATTCCAGCGCGCAGCAAGAACTCTTAGAGCACAAGGAGGCAGTGAAAACAAGAATAGATGCAATGAAAACAAACTGCAGCTTTCCCCAATGATTATAACAACAAAGACGACGCATGACAACCGTCCATCGAGAAGACCTAACGCCAACGGCAGATCTGTTGGAGATATGCCCAAGAGGCAATAATAAAGTGGTTATTATCATATCTTCATACTTATGATAAATGTTTACATACCATGCTATAATTGTATTAACCGGAAACATTAATACTTGTGTGATTTGTAAACATAAAAGAGTCCCTAGTAAATCCTCTTGTTAAACTAGCTTGTTGGTTAATATATGATCATGGTTTCCTGATCATGAACATAGCGATGTTATTAACAACAGGGTTATATCATTAGGAGAATGATGTGATGGACATACTCCTATAGTTAAGCGTAGCATAAAGATTAATTCATTTAATATAGTTCATTTTCTATAAGCTTTCTGATACATAGTAACCTAATACCTTCGACCATGAGATCATGCTAATCACCATCACCGGAAGGATGCTTTGATGACATCAAACACCACACCGTAACCGGGTGTCTATAAAGGTGGCATTGAGTGTTCAGAAAGTATGTGTTGAGGCACACGGATCAAGAGTGGATTTTTCCATCCATATGACGGATAGATATACTCTAGGCCCTCTCGGTGGAATGTCATCCAATTAGCTTGCAAGCATGTGACTGGCTCACAAGGGATCACATATCACGGGAACGAGAAAATAGTACTTATCGGTAATGAGGTTGAACTAGGTATGCAGAGATACCGACGATCAAAACCTCGGAAAAGTAAACTATCGTGAGACAAAGGGAAATTGGTATCGTATGTAAGTGGTTCATTCGATCGCAAAGTAATCTTAGAAATATGTGGGAGCCATATGAATTTCCAGATTCCTCTATTGGTTATTGATCGGAGAAGTGTCTCGGTCATGTTCGCATAATTCACGAACCGTAGGGAGACACACTTAAGGATTCGATGTTGTTGAGTAGTTATGGAATGATGAGTAAGAGACCAAATGTTGTTCGGAGTCTCGGATGGGATCCGGGATATCACGAGGAGATCCAGAATGGTCCGGAGAATAAGATTCATATAAGGAAAGTACTATTTCGGAGTTGGGGAATGATTCCGGTGTTTTCACCGGGAATGTTCTAGAAGGGTCTGGAAGGTCCGGCACTCCGGAGGGGAAGGGTACATGAATGTGTCATAACAAGTTGTAATGGTTGCATCATGTACTAGGTGTCATCTCTGAGCAAAATAAAGGGATAAATCAAATCCTAGTTTGAAAAGTCAAACGCCAATTTGAAAAATCAAACGACAAGTTTGCTTGGTGGAGGGAGAGTAGGAAACCTACTTAGGGAGGAAGTCCTACTCCCTCCACCCGCCGGCCAAGGAGGAGGAGTTGGAGGAGGACTCCCTCCTCCCAACCGCGCCTCCCTCCCACCTATAAAAGGAGGGGCAGGGGTGCCCCTCTTCTCTACACCTCCTACACCCCAAACCCTAGCCTCCTAGCCGCCGGCCTCCTCCAAGTCGCCGCCTAGAGCTCCTCTAACTCAGTGAGTTAGGGTTTCCCCAAACCCTAGCTGCCGACCAAGCCCTCCCCTTGGTGCCCTCTAAACCGTAGATCGCCAAGGCCTCTCTCATACTCCACCATACTCGCTCCGGCTTAAGGCGAAGCCCTGCGAGATCTCCCCTCTACTTCCGGTACCACGCCGTCGTGCTGCCAGAATCACGAGGAGAGTGCTACAACCTCCGTTGCCTGCTGGAACAAGGGAGAGGAATGTCTTCATCGAGTACCGAACGTGTGACCTACTGTGGAAGCACTGCCGGAACGCAGCGCCGGAAGGATCGTCTACACGATCTTGAGATCGGAAGTGTACGACTACATCACCCACGAGAATCTGATCTCGTTAACCGCTTTGGATCTTCGAGGGTTAGTATTCTATCGACTCGTTGCTACAATCTAGTAGATAGATCTTGGCTTGATCATAGATTAGATCTTGATTGTGTGTTCATGTGGTAGAAATTTTTTGTTTTCCATGCTACGAACCCCATCAGTGGTATCAGAGCCGTGTCTATATGTAGATCTGTTGCACGAGTAGAACACAATGGTCATTATGGGCGTTGATGCTTTTGTTGTCGATTGCTTCTTGTGTACTTTGCATCTTGCGGGATGGTGGGATGAAGCGGCCCGGGATAACCTTACATGACATCGTTCATGAGACTTGCTCCACGCTTGACATGCAACTTGTATTGCATAAGTGGCTTTGCGGGTGCCTGTTTCTCCCAACATAGTTAAGATTCAATTTACAACGGGTGATTGACAATACTAGTATCAATGTTGTGGTTCTTGTTCGTAAGTTAGAACGACACTTATTGAAAGCCCCAAACCACGTAAAACATGCAAAGAAAATTAGAGACGTCTAACTTTGTTTTGCAGGGGTGTGCTGTGATGTGATATGGCCATGATTGTGATTATATATGATGTATGCAATGTTACTTATTATAAGTTTGCAACCGGCAGGAGCCATATGGTTGTCTTTTAAATTCCATAAAGACCCGCGTGTCTATTATTCAAAGTAGTTGTAATAGTGTCGTGGGAATGACCACGGCAGATGCTGCAATAGGCAGCGAGTAGTAGAACGAGGGGCAAGGGCGGCCTGCCATCTGCGGTGCGAGATGAGGGCAAAGACACAGGGATTTACCCAGGTTCGGCCCCCCGGAGGGTAAAGACCTACTCCTGCTAGATTGTATTATGAAGGTGTTTACAATGGGCGTACTCGGCGACTAGGCGGCGAGTAGCTTGGGTGTATGAGGGAACGTGTCCCTACTCACCCTTTAGGGAGGTTTATATAGGCTTACCTCCCCTAGGGTTTACATATCTCAACCGATTCGGTTACAACTTTGGCAATCGTTCAAACCTAGACCGACTGGGCCTATCCACTCGCCTGGGCCTTCAACTTCCAGTCGCCTGGTATCTGGCTGGGCTTTGATCCACTCGCCGTTCTGCAGGCCTACTCGCCAGCCTTCGGGCCAGTCGGAAACGTCCTGCTGAGTATACCCCAGTAGGCGTATCCCCATCAGTAGTCCCCGAGGCCGTCGTTGATTAGGCATGGGTGTCTGCTGGCAGTCGGAGTATATGGCTTCAAGTTGGCATCCAGTCGAATCGTCGGCGGGCTCCTGCATGAAAGAATAAATCCGGCGAACCGAGTCGCGTCTTGGGCGAGTCGAGCCAACGGGACACGGTCTCAGCGAGTGACTTTAGCGAGCCGAGTGACAGGAGGCAGACCGTCGGGCGTGGTCAAACTAGCCGTTAAGGTAACTCAACGGTAACTTTTGGCGTAATCATCGCGCGGTAACGGCCCCCTAATTTGGCGGGCAACCTCCGCTATATAAGAGGAATGGTAGGCTATCGGAAAGCCAACCGCCCACCATTTCTTCCGAGTACGCACAACTTCCGTCCGTCGATTCCGCGATCTGATCGACCCGCAATCCTCCGACCTCCAAGCAAATCCTCAGCCATGGCCCTCTCCACTGAATCTTGGGGTAGATCCAAGTGCACCAGGGCGCAGCTGGCCTCCTTCGAGGAGGCCGGAATCCTGCGGGCCGGCTGCTGGCGTATCCCCGCAGCCGGAGAAACGACCCCGAACCCGCGAGAGAGAGAGTTCATCTGCTTCACTAGTCACCTCGAGCGGGGGTTAGGGTTTCCCACCTCCTTGTTCTTTCGGCGCTTCTGCGCCTACTACGGGATCCAGCCCTCGGATCTGGGTCCCCATAGTATCGAGCAGCTCGCCATCTTCGTGGCGTTCTGCGAGTGCTACTTGGGCTGCCGGCCCTATTTTCCCCTGTGGCAAGATCTGTTCCACGGACGGATCAGCCGCGAGGAGGCGGGCGGCCCAATGCTAGCCGCGGGCGGCTTAACCTTTCAACTCAAATCTAAAGCCTCCTTCTTCGACCTGATGCTGCCGGCCAAAGCAGCGAGCGACTGGAAAAAGTCGTGGTTTTATGTGACCGAGGCGACTCCGGAGGACGAAGCAGCGATCCCGCGGTACTCGGCCAACCGTTCCGAGCCGCGCCATCTCCAGGTCGGCAAGCTCCCCGATGACCAGCGGATGGTCGTCGACGAAATGCTCCAGACCATTCGCGGTCTGAAGAAGAAGGGGCTCCAGACGGTGAACTTGTACAACTGTTGGCTTGGGCGGCGGCTCGTTCCGCTCGCCCAACGCGAGCATTATATGTATCAGTACACAGGCCGAGGAGACTCGACGAAGGCCTGCCTCGCCGAGTGGAAGCTGGAGGACTACCTCCTGGCGCTGAAGAGGATCACCCAGGCGGCATACACGGATGCGCAGGCCGGGGTCCCTCCTTACACCGCAAAGCGTCCGGCTCCAACGGTAATCCTCTTATCTTGTTCGCAGTCGCAGCATGTGCAATCGCGGTAATTCTAACTTTGTTCCGTGTTTAACGCAGCTATTCCAAGTGGTGGAAGGGTGGCTGCCACCCGCCGATGACGAGAGCTCCGGGCCATCCGCCCAGGACACAAGCGAGTCGCCACCCGCCAAGGGTACCGAGGACGACGAGGACGAGTCCGAAGAGGAGATTGCCCCACTGGTCCGAAAGACCCGCGGGCAACGTCAGCGCGAACTCGAGGCGAGCAGGAGCCTCGAGCGTCACGACGATGACGAGGAGCTCCCGGAGACCACCTCGCTCCGTCAGGCCACTCCCGCGAAGAAGAAGAAAGGGAAAGAGGCGAGGGCCCCCCTGAGGAGGAAGACGAAGCCGCCGAAGATGGCCTCACCGCCGCACTCAGCGAGCAGCTCCGATGCTCACAGCTCGGCCGGTGACGGCGCAGTCCTGACGACAACCGCGCTAGATGCACCATCCATGGAAGCACCGCTGGCCTCAATGCCTCCGCCCTTCGCTCCGGTCTCCGGGCTAGGGAAGGCTCCGGCTGTGGCGACTTCACCTCGCAAGGAGGTCCCGAGCGTGGTGGTCTCGCCTCGCAAGGAGGCTCCGGCCGCGGTAGCTCCACTTCGCGAAGAGGCCTCCGCCGAAGGCGTCCCGGAAGCGCCAACCGCTACTTCAACATCAAAGAAGCCATCCGTATCCTGGGCCCCTGACGTCCTGGAACTGGGGCTTAGTCGTCGACTGGGTCCTGAGCTGGAGAAACCGGCCGGCCTTCGTACAGGGCTGCGTTTCATTCCAGTCGCCAAGTGAGTGCATTCGGCCTTCACCTTTCTCTTTTAGTACTTCGACTGTTTCTTATCGCTTTGTCTTGACGTGTAGGACCGGAGTGAAGAAGATGGGCCACCCGACGGTGGCCAAGGTGCCCTCCGCCGCTAGCGAGGAGGATCCTTCCCGTAAAAGGAAGGTGGACGAGGTTGCCGCCTCCACGGAAGGTAGCAAGAAAGCCAAGGGCGACTACATCGTCGCTGTCTCTGACGACGCGGCAGCCGCGGCAGCCGCGCCAGCTGGGCCCGCAGTGGAAGCGACCGCGTCCACGAAGGGGGGCATTTCGTTACCTAGACCGGAGGAAGCAAGCTCCTTTGGGGCAGGTGCGTCAATCGCTACCTTCCCCCGCTTCATGACCAAGGTGGCCACAGCGAGTGAGGCTGCGGCTCCAACTCTCGCTCCAGGGACCGTCGACGCCGAGATTGACCAACGTCGCGGGCACACACCGGCGCTGCTCGCATCTGTGGACGCGGTGCAACTTCACGACATGCTTGGCGCGGCCATCCAGGTACCTCCAGTCCCCGAGGGTCAAGTCGGTGCTTGGCAGCGGCTTGATTCTTATAGTTACTTGTTTTGTACGTCCGATTCCAGTCCCCGAGTGCGCACCCGCTAAATTTTAGCGGGAGAGCACTGAGTAGTTTTTCGTGCCCACCAGTCCCCGAGTGCGCACCCGCTAAATTTTAGCGGGTGGGCACTGAGTAATTTTTAGTGGTCACCAGTCCCCGAGTGCGCCCCCGCTAAATTTTAGCGGGTGGGCACTGAGTAATTTTTAGTGGTCACCAGTCCCCGAGTGCGCACCCGCTAAATTTTAGCGGGTGGGCACTGAGTAATTTTTCGTTTGTACTGACTTTGAGGGAGTGCAGGGTCTGCAACTGGAGTCGGCAGAGCGATTGGCTGCGAAGCAGCGTGCTGAGAAGGAGTTGGCCACTCTCCGAGAAGTAAACAACGACCTTCAGGCTGTCGCTGCGCAGGCGGAGGTGGCTCGCCAAGAACTTGTCCCTGCTGGCGAACTGGCGGCGGCGAAATCTGCGTTAGGCACCGCTGAGCAAAGGATCGCCGACCTCGAACGCGAACTGCGGGAGGCGAAGGAAGAGGCGAGTGAGGCGAACGGGCGAGCCAAAGCCGCCGTTGCGGCTGCGGAGGAAGACCGGAAGGTGTCGGAAGCCCTCATTGTTGGGCTTCAAGACGACCATACGGCGCTTCAGCGTTTCATCACGGGACTCGCCCGCCCGTTGCTTGGTGAGTGCATCTTCCCAGTCTTGTAGTTGTATTGTTTGTGGTTTCCCTGGTACTCACGACTGTTTCCGTCTAGCAGGCCGCGTGATTGGTAGCCACGAAGAAGCGAGCTCTCTTGACGCGAAGCAGTGCGTGAGCATGCTCGTCGACTCGGCGACGCTGTCGGCGACGTGCATCCGCGCCTATCTTCAAGAGATGTCTCCCACGGAGGTTATTCCCAGTGACCTCGTTGAGGTGTGGGAGTACTTAGAGAAGGCGCCCGCGGTCGTAGAGTTCATGACGCGGTCGGCGTTTCGACGCGGGGCGTCGACCGCTCTGAGCCTGGGACTCGCTCACTTCCCCGAGGACTTCGACCTCGATGATGTGACGAGTGGGTATCCCTCATCGACTGGCTCGGTGGATCTGTCCGAGGTTCTTAAGCTGCAGGAGCGTGCCGCCGCGTACTCGGAGCGTGTCTGGGCGATGGGCGACCTCCTTCCCTACCAGGAAACGGTCGTCGCGCCAAACGACCCCGAGCCGCCGCATCGAGACTTCAAGGTTGAACAACCTTTCCGTGCGGCGATGGCGGGTGAGATGACGACGTATCCGTCGAACCCGTACACCGCGTTCATCCGGAAGCGCCGGGACTCTGGTGCATCACCGTCGAAGCCTGCGGAATAGGGTAGTATGCCTAGATAAGTTAGTAACAGTTCTGCCGAAAAGGCATAGTTTGTAATGTAAGACAATGCAATGTGCGATTGAATTGGATGTTGTGTCCATTTTGCTAATAATTGTCGTGTTTTGGATTGATTTTGGATGAGTCCCCGAGCGCGTCCGCCCTTTTTGTGGGGTTCACCTTGTGTATGATGTTTGTTGTTATCGTGTGTTTTGTTAGTTTAGTCGACTCGCCCGAGCTCGAAGAGCCAGTCGCAAGGCGACTCCCTTGAGCGCTCTGTACTTTACCGCTTTCCCGGACGCGAACGGGGTCGGGTGGCCGAGTCCCCGAGCGTGGTACTTGGTATTTCGAGGCGCGACTCGAGGGTGGTTGAGGACTGAGCGCGTTGGTGTGGGCGCGTCACTCCTGCCTGGCCCGGGGGGTCAGTCGCGTGGCGAGTCCAGGGCGTGCTCTCTTACTTGACGTTTTCCTTGACCGATCGCGACGAACTGGTATTCAGTCCCCGAGCGTGGTACTTAGTCGTTCGAGTCACTACGCCGAGGATGCGGAGGACCAAGGCCGCTGTGAGAAGCGAGGGCAGTTGTCTTGGTTTGCAAAACCAGTCGAGCTAGGCGACTCCAATGGGGCTCCGGATTGGCGTTTTTCGTGGACGACACGGGACCTGAGGTGACTCAGTGCTCCTATATCGCACTACTTGGCCGTGCCGGTCGCTGTACCAAAGGTTGACTTCTGCATGTTAGCATGATGCTGTTATTACGAGTGCGAGTGGCACAAGGTATGGAGAGTAGACGCAATTTGCGGTAACCGCTTCTTTTATTTCATAGTGTCTGGAGAGTACATATGCGGGGTTCTAGGAGTAGAACTTCCGGAGGAGATTTACATTCCATGGCCTCTGGACATCGAGTTCGCCGTCTCCGCGGACGTCGATGAGGTAGTAGGCGTCGTTGCCGAGTACGCGCCCGATAACGAACGGACCTTCCCACGGAGGGGAGAGCTTGTGCATGCCCTTCTTGTCCTGGATGAGGCGTAACACCAAGTCGCCTTCCTGGAAGGTGCGGGTTTTCACCCGTCGGCTGTGGTAGCGGCGGAGCCCTTGCTGATAAATGGCAGTGCGCGATCGGGCGAGGTCGCGTGCTTCGTCGAGTTGGTCGAGCCCATCTTGGCGGGCCAGCTCGTTTGCGGCCTCCGTATAGTGGACGACCCGAGGCGAGTCGTGTTCTAGGTCGGTGGGCATAACCGCTTCGGCGCCGTAGACCATGAAGAATGGGGTGAATCCCGTCGACCTGTTTACCGAGGTGCGGATTCCCCAGATGACGGAGGGTAGCTCTTCGACCCAGCATCCAGCGGTACGCTCAAGTGGTACCTGGAGTCGCGGCTTCAGACCGTGGAGGATGCTTTGGTTGGCTCGTTCCGCCTGACCGTTGGATTCCGGATGTGCGACTGACGCGAGGTCGAGCCGGATGTGGTGCTCTTCGCAGAATTCGGCCATTGCTCCCTTGGCGAAGTTTGTGCCATTGTCCGTGATGATGCTGTTGGGGAATCCGTAGCGATATATGAGCTCGCGTAGGAACTTAGTGGCAGTCTTCCCGTCGCATTTCCGGACTGGCTTGGCCTCGACCCACTTCGTGAATTTGTCGACGGCGACCAGCAGGTGGGTGTAATCGGAGGGGGCCTTCTTGAAGGGGCCTACCATGTCCATGCCCCACACAGCGAATGGCCAGGTGATGGGGATTGTCTTGAGCGCCGAACTTGGTACGTGCGTCTGGTTGGCGTATTTCTGGCACCCAGCGCATCGCTGGACGATATCGACAGCGTCGGCGTGTGCGGTAGGCCAGTAGAAGCCGTGTCGCATAGCCTTGGCGACCAGGGAGCGCGCGGCGGCGTGGTGGCCGCAGTCGCCTGAGTGGATGTCGTGTAGGATTTTGCGTCCTTCAGCCGGTTGGACGCAACGCTGGAACACGCCGGTGACGCTGCGCTTGTGTAGCTCGCCGTCGATGATGGTGTAGGACTTGCATCGGCGGGCAATCATTCGAGCGCTTGTCTCGTCTGCGGGTAGGGTGCCGGCCTCCAGGTAAGCGATGTAGGGCTTGGTCCAGTCGTCTGGCTCGGTGATGAGTGCGACCAAGGCTGCCTCTGGTTGGAGGGGTACTCCCATGTCGATCTCCCTCGGGGGAGAGAGTGATGGTTTGGAGATTGTGTCGAGGAACACGCCGGCGGGTGGTGCGAGTGGAGCCGACCCGATGCGAGAGAGGGCGTCGGCCTCTTCGTTTTTCCGCCTGTCGATCCACTCGACAGAGTAGCCGGTGAAGTGGCCGCCCAACTTGTCCACCTCTTGGCGATAAGCCGCCATGGTAGGGGAGACGGCGTCGCAGGTGCCGGCGACCTGTCCCGCAACGAGGTCAGAGTCTCCGTAGCATCGAAGGCGATTGACGCTCATCTCCTTTGCGGCTCGCATGCCGTGGAGTAGGGCCTCGTATTCAGCCATGTTGTTGGTGCAGGGCGTGAATTCGAGGCGGAGGATGTAGCGGAGCTTGTCGCCCTTTGGCGAAGTCAGCACTATCCCCGCGCCTGCGCCGTCCGCGTTCTTGGACCCGTCGAAGTGCAGGTTCCAGTAGTGTAGGTACGGCGGTTTCTCAGGCTGCTGGGCCTCCTCCCAGTCGGCGATGAAGTCTGCCAGTGCCTGGGACTTGATCGCCCTCCGTGGCTCGTATTTAATGTTGTGGACGCCGATCTCGACGGCCCACTTGGCGACCCGCCCGGTCGCCTCGCGATTGCGGATGATGTCTTGTAGTGGCGCTGAGGAGACGACCGTGATCGGATGCTCCTGAAAGTAGTGCGACAGGCGCCGCTGAGCCCTGAAGACCGCGTATACTAGCTTCTGGTACTGCGGGTATCGCTGGCGCGACTCGGTGAGGACCTCGCTGATGTAGTACACCGGCCGCTGGACCGGGCGTTCCTTTCCTTCCTCTGGTCGTTCTACGACCATTACGGCGCTGACGACGCGCTCGGATGCTGCGACATAGACCAGCATGGGCTCTTTGTCAGCGGGTGCGGCGAGTAGTGGCGCGGCGAGTAGCACCTTTTTGAGGTCGCGGAGCGCGTCATCCGCCTCTTTGTCCCACTGGAAGGTGGGATTCTTGCGCATCAGGCGGTATAGGGGCATCGCCTTTTTGCCTAGGCGGGGGATGAAGCGACTGAGGGCCGCTACACGCCCGGCCAGCCTCTGGACGTCGCGCAGGCACTCGGGTTTGCCGAGCCGGGCGATCGTGTCGATCTTCGTTGGGTTTGCCTCGATCCCTCGTTTGGAGACGACATACCCCAGTAGTTGCCCGGCGGGTACACCGAAGGTGCACTTGCCTGGGTTAAGCTTTATCTTGTACCTCCGCAGGTTGGCGAAGGTCTCGGCTAGGTCGGCTAGCAGGTCTCCTTGTCGAGCGGATTTCACGACCACGTCGTCGATGTAAACGTGGATGTTGCGGCCAATTTGGCTCGCGAGGCATTCTTGCATGCACCGCTGGTAGGTCGCCCCGGCGTTCTTGAGGCCGAAGGTCATGGCGGTGTAGCAGAATGCTCCGAATGGCGTGATGAACGCCGTCTTCTCCTCATCCTCGACAGCCATTTTGATCTGGTTGTACCCGGAGTAGGCGTCGAGGAAACACAGCGACTCCGAGCCCGCGGTTGAATCGATTATCTGATCGATCCGCGGGAGGACGAACTGCTCCTTTGGGCAGGCGCTGTTCAGGTTTGTGTAGTCGATACACATTCTCCAGGTCCCGTTTTTCTTCTCGACCAGGACTGGGTTTGCCAGCCACTTGGAGTACTTGATTGGCCGGATGAAGCCGGCAGCGAGCAGGCGCTGCACTTCCTCGGCGATTGCTCGACGGCGCTCTTCATTGAAGGGCCGTAGCGACTGCTTGACTGGTCGCACTTTGGGGTCGGCGTTTAGTTTGTGCTCAGCGAGCTCCCTAGGGACACCAGGCATGTCGGAGGGTTTCCATGCGAAGACGTCCCTATTCTCACGAAGGAACTCGATGAGCGCGCCTTCCTATGCTGGGCTCAAGCATGTCCCGATCGTCACCGTCTGGCTGGGGTCGCCTGGGACCAGCTCGATGGTGCGAGTGTGCGTCGTGGCCTCAAAGGTTGAGGTGTTCGTGCCCTCGGAGTTGGGCTTCTTGAGTATTGTGGGGTCGTCATTGTTGACCCCGCTCGCGTATTTGGCGAGCTCGTCGGCGTGATTGGCTTCTGCCGCGATGACGGCGTCGGCGAGTTCGGCTCCTTTGGCTTCGCATTCGGCGGCCATGTCAGGGTCGCCGTTGATGGTGATGACGCCGCACGGCCCGGGGAGCTTCATCGCGTTGTACGCGTAGTGGGGTGCCGCCATGAATTTGGCGAACGCCTGGCGCCCCAGGACGCAGTGGTAGGGGCTGTCGAATGGCACCAGCTCGAAGACGATCCGCTCGGTGCGGAAGTTTGCCGGAGTGCCGAACGTGACTGGCAGCGTGACTTTGCCGATCGGGTACGCCTTCCGACCGGGGACGATGCCGTGGAACGTAGTGTGGGTTGTCTCGATCATCGACTGCGGGAGCCGCATCCGCCTGAAGGTGTCGAGGTAGAGGATGTTGATGGAGCTGCCGCCGTCCATCAGTGTCTTGGGGAGCCAGTAGTCGCCAACCTTGGGCTTGACCACCAGGGCGACTCGGCCTGGATACTCGACGCGTGGCGAGTGGTCTTGCCGGCTCCAAGTGATGGATTGTTCCGACCAGTTTAGGAACTGGGGGACATCTGTTTGGGCCACCGCGTTGACGGCGACGGCGCGGGCGATGACCTTCTTCTCACGCTTCGTGTTGAAGCCCGTGAAGGTGTGGAGCGAGCCGGCTACGTTGCCGAATTTTCCGCTGTTCGGCGGGTCGTTGTCGGGGTCCTCCCGCGCGTGCCGTGCCTTCTCGATTTCCCTGAGGGTGTGGCAGTCGGCGGTGGTGTGCGTTGCGGGCTTTCCTTCTCTGCTGTGGAACGCGCATGGTTGGTTAAGGAGTGCCGCGGGGTCGAACCGTGGCTTGTTCTTGTAATTGCCGCCGTCGCGCCTTTGCCCTCCATCGCGGCGGTAGCTTTTGGGCTCGCGTTGCGCGTGCCCAGCGTTGGCGACGAAGTCGACTCGCCCGTCGTTGCGGCGCTTGCCTGTGAGGCGGGTGCCGCTGTAGCGCAGGTCGGTTCGTCGTCCGCCGTCGTTGCCGCCCGTGCGGCGTTGCCCTCCTGACTCGTCGTCGATTTCTTGGTTGGGGTCCTCCTCGGCGTACCGTTTGGCGATCTCGAGGAGGTCGGGGATGTTGTCGAGTGTGCGGGCGTGTCGCTTGAGCTTGGCGACTAGGGGCTCGTAGCGGCACGAGGTCTTGAAGCAATGGATCGCGGTGTCCGGGTGTATGCCGCCCGCGTTGTACCAGAGCTCTTGCCACCGTTGGACCCAGTTGCGGGTCGACTCGCGGGGTCCCTGGACGCATCGTTCCAGGTCCTCGATGGTGGTGGCGCGGGTGTAGGAGCACTCGAAGTGCTTGACGAAGGCGTCTCGCATTTCCTCCCAGGAGTCGATACTGTCCTGGGGAAGCGTGTTGATCCATTGCCTGCACGTCCCCTCCATCATCAGTGGGAGGTAACGAGCGGCAAGTAAGTCGGTATGACCCGCGATCCCCATTGCCATCAGGTATGTATCGAGCCAGACTGCGGGGTCGTACGAGGAGTCGTACTTTTCTATCTCCTTTGGCGCCTTGAAGTTTGGCGGGTACTTTTCGCCTCGGATCATTGGTCCGAAGCACTTAGGCCCTAGTCGACTGAGCGACCCCATAGGCTCGCCATCGCGGCGATTAGCTAGGGTGTGCCGCAAGTCGTCAGGCTGGCATGCGCGCCAGTTTTGGTTGTTGATGATGTGAGTGCGGGCGTCGATGGGTTCTCCGTTAGCAGCGACGAAGTTGGTCGCCGGTCTGGGATCGTTGGTGGAGAGTGCCGCGTTCGCGGGTCGGCGCTGGAGCTGCAGCGGCTCTGGTGGCGGGCAATTGAGAGTGTTTGCCGCCGCTGGGCGGCCGCTTGAGGCCGCCCTGCTTCCTGAGGAGCGCGAGTATACTCGCCCTTGCGAGTCGGCGCCCGCTTTTTGCTGCTCCACGGCCTTGGCGAGTAGGGCCTTGACGTACTGGATTTGCAGGGCGCCGTCGCCAGTGGCCGTGATGCTATCGGCTGCTGCTCGGCCTGCCACGAGGTTGTCCATCGGGATGGAGAATAGTGGGAGGCCGTTCGCGTCTCGCTCCCGTGAGGAGACGACTATCCGCGGCTGGTCCCTGGGAGGGGTGCGGTTGGGTGGTGGTGGGGCGCCCATCGCCGTTGACCCTGGCGGGGGCCGAGCGCTTCCTCCTGGTGGCGCGTTCTCGCAGATCGCGCGCTCGGCTATGCGAGCCGGGTCGTTCTCGTCGTCGAAGTTCAGGGCGCGCCCCTGAACGGTGGGGTTCAGGCGTGACCTGATCCGCTGCTGGTGGTAGCGTGACAGTTCCTGCGCTGTTACTTGCTCGAGGCGAAATTTTTCGCGCTCGGCCTGCTCCTTGCGTACTGCCTCCGCCAGTTTCAGGCGGAGTTCCTCGACCTCCGTTGCCGTAGCGTTGGGAGGGATTGGGGTGGAGAAAGGGTCCTCCGGTGGATCGGTGCCGGTGGCCATGTAGGTCGCGGCGTGGCGACCGGTCCCGTCGTGGAGGTCGGTGGAGTTTTCCGACCCGGAGTCGAAGTCGAAGATCCCGAGGATGGAGGGGTCCTCGAAATCTCCCGCGTTGGAGACCTGAGCGATGGAGCCCGCGGACGAGGCCGCGGTGATGGATCCGGCGAGTGACGCCGGGGTCGCCGAGTCGGCGTCGTCGGTGAGGGCCGCGTCTCCTGCGGCCGCTGAGTTCTCGGCCACGTTGCTGTGGGCTGAGTTGTACTCGGAGGCGAGGCGGTGGATCGTGCAGACCTGGCTCTCGGAGAGCCGATCGCGTGGTGGCGACTCACGGATGCGAGCCGAGTCCTCCGAGGCGGTGACGTCGGTGAGGCCGACGAAGAGGCTGATCGTGCCGATCGGCAGGATCACGCTGTGCGTGACGGGTCGTGCCGCCGGGACGTAACTGCTCGGCAAGATCTGGAGCATCTCGCCGATCGCTATCATGCGGCCGGTGGCGACCGTCTCGTTGATGGGCAGATTGGATCTCGCCGCAGAACACCGGCCAGACCGGCCAGGCCCCACGGTGGGCGCCACTGTCGTGGGAATGACCACGGCAGATGCTGCAATAGGCAGCGAGTAGTAGAACGAGGGGCAAGGGCGGCCTGCCATCTGCGGTGCGAGATGAGGGCAAAGACACAGGGATTTACCCAGGTTCGGCCCCCCGGAGGGTAAAGACCTACTCCTGCTAGATTGTATTATGAAGGTGTTTACAATGGGTGTACTCGGCGACTAGGCGGCGAGTAGCTTGGGTGTATGAGGGAACGTGTCCCTACTCACCCTTTAGGGAGGTTTATATAGGCTTACCTCCCCTAGGGTTTACATATCTCAACCGATTCGGTTACAACTTTGGCAATCGTTCAAACCTAGACCGACTGGGCCTATCCACTCGCCTGGGCCTTCAACTTCCAGTCGCCTGGTATCTGGCTGGGCTTTGATCCACTCGCCGTTCTGCAGGCCTACTCGCCAGCCTTCGGGCCAGTCGGAAACGTCCTGCTGAGTATACCCCAGTAGGCGTATCCCCATCAAATAGTTGATGCTGGTGGATGACAACCATGAAGCGGCGCCATTGACCTTGAAGCCACACTGGTGATGATGGAGATCATGTTCGTGCTTGAAGATGGAGATCAGAAGCATAAGAAGAAAGGCCATATCATATCACATATTATGAATTGCATGTGATGTTAATCCTTTTATGCATCTTGTATTGCTTAGTTCACGATGGTAGCATTATAAGATGATCCCTCAAGCACACAATTTCAACCACCGTTGCTAAAGCTCGTTGTTTCGAAGCATCACGTGATGATCGGGTGTGTTAGATTCTGCGAGTGTATACAACGTGAGCAAGCCAGATTTGCTCATGCGGAAGATAAGGTTTGATCTTGACGAGACTAGCATGTACAGACATGGTCTCGGAACACGGATCACCGAAAGGTAAAGCATGAGTCATATAGTAGATATGATGAACATGTTGATTGTTTGCCATTGAAGCTACATCAACCCTCGTGATGATCGGTTTTGATGTGGTGGATCTGATTCGTGTGATCACTAAAACAATGTGAGGATATTATTTTGAGTGGGAGTTCAACAACAATATGATTAAAAGTTGAACAGTATTTATCATAAATTAAATCAAAGTGAATTTGCATAATTGTTGTAGTAATTGGCATATGTTTACCACCTTGCGCTTAGTTATAATTGAGATGATAGAACTATAGAATTCTGGTTAGTAACTTTACGAACTGGTATCATATTGCTTTGAAGTGTTAATCTAAAGTTTAAAAGTCCTATTGCAAACTTTCAGTAAGTTTCGGTTACTCCATGAAGTTTAATAATTGGTATTAAATCAAGAGTGACAATTCCAAGTGTTAGTGTATGAGTATCATGTTTGTCTCCATGATTCTTGATATTCAAAGGATTGTATTAATGTCAAGGTTATCTAGGATCTGAAAGAGTTGTTTCAGAAACCATGATGTGTGGAAGATATTGTGATATCTGAAACGAAGTTTTGGTTGCAACATGATAGAGTATAATATGGCAAAAGTCATGTTTTCATATTTGATGAGAATTTGCAAAAGGTTGGAGACACTAGTTGTCCTAATCCTCCAAAAGGTTGTGGAGAGCAACATTGTACTCGCGATTCACCGTTATAAGCTAAAAGTAGCTTAATCATGGATAATTCCATGATAAGGATGAATAATTGATGTAGGAAAAATGTTTACTACACCAAGAGATTACTAAAGAAAGGAATTTGAAAGAACACCAAACATTTGATGATAGTGATCTACTTCAAAGTGCAAGTCCAAAGACATTGGTATTTTAATATACATGCTTTGGACTATGTGTCATGTATATGGCTCCACTATTTATGTTGATAGATTCTTTCAAACAGAAAAGGAAATACTAAAAGAGAATCTCATAAATATATGGCAGAAAATAAAAGACTAGAATTGTTCATCTTAAGTATATAGATGATATACATGTTATGGCTATATTCTTTGCTTATTAAACAATGTGGTTCTTAAGTATTTGATACTGAATTTGTTAGTGTGAATCGTCATACGAAACAACACAATTCATGAACTACAATGGCCTAAGTAACTAGCAAAAGAATATGTGATGATGTTCATCGAGAACAAATAAAGGGTTATTGTGCTGCTTGTTAAACATCAAAGCTTGCCTTCAAGATTTATTTTATCAGGTGTTATGAGAACAAAAGGGTTGTTCAAATAATTGCCGAAATCCATAAAATAAGGATGATTCACAAATCTCATTGGAGAAATCACATCCATAAAACTAGTGCTAAAAATGTCGAAAGACAAATTGATTGAAAGATCACTTAGGAAGTGACATCGCCGTTTAAATTATGTTGGAAAGAAAACATGAAGAAACTCCATGTGGATGGAATTTTGGAGTCTTTTTTATTTTTGATCAAATGACGCTTGTAAAACTTTCCTAGAGATAATTAAAACTTCGTTCATAGGCCAAAAGGGAACGAATGACTAGCTTATTGGAACTTGTACATATTGTTGTATGAAATCCATTATGAGTAGTCAAGAGCGATGTATTTCAACTTCATATGCTTTCTCCGAAAATTTGAGCGAATATATGAATATTTACTTAATAAGGATGAAGTATGAAACATTTGAAAAGTTCAAAGACTTTCAAGATGAAGTGCAAAATCATTGTAACAAGAATATAAATAGTTTATGATAAGATCATAAAGGAAGATATTTGAGTTACGAGTTTAGCATAATACCTAAGATTTAAGGAATCGTTCCGTGGATTTGCATTTCCCGAAACACCATAAGAGTATGGAGAGTTCGAGATATGTAATTAAACCTTGTTTGACATGGTAAGATCAAAGGTGTAATTCATAAAACTGACATTATATTTTAAAGATTAAAAGCTTTAGAGAATACCGTTTTTCCATTGAAAAGAGCTCCATCATAATCCGTTGAAATGACACCATATAAAGTTATGGTTTGGGATAAAACCCAAGTTGTCCTTTCTTAAACATTGGTATTCTATGCATAAGAAAGATGTTTGCAACCAAAGTCGGATGAACCTATCTTTGTATAACTGTTAAATATTCCTCCATAACACCGGAGACAAAAGTGTTTATCGCTTAGAACGTCAAGTTTCTTTGAGAAGGAATTTTTCGTGAAAAGATAAGTGGGAGGACAATAGAACTTTGATAAGGTTAAAAGAACCTTAGCTATATGTGCAAAGTTGCGCAGCGCCGAAAAGTGTTCCGGAGGCAACAACAATGCTCATGGCTCACATGCCTCAAAGGTTGTGGTTACGAAGGTCAAAGTTTCTATTGAACCAAGTAGGTCGGGTAAACAATCAAATACCAAGATTTGAGGGTTGAATCATTATTTGAGAATAATGAACGGACTACATGCAAAGAAGCGATGATGGGCCCTGACTCCGTAAAATGGCTTGAAGCCATAAAATCCGTGATAGTTCCATACACGAGAAATCAGGTTTTGAACTTGAAGGACCCTCGAGAAAGGTATAAGACCTTACAGTTGTGTTTGGATCTATAAAGAAATAGACATGGATGTTTCACATCTATGAAATAGTCGACATGTTGGGAAAGAGTTCACAACAATGTTCAAAGGTTAACTATGACAAGATTTGATCTTTCATAGCGATATTTAGTCTAGACGGATTAATGTAGCAACCACTACATATAATTTTGTTATGTGGTAGTTGAATAAACAAAACAAGTTCTTCTAATAGAATTGTTACCAAGGACATGTGCATAACATGGTCCATAGGGTTTTGTTAATTCAAAGGATGCTAAAAGAATATGCAAACTTCAATGGTTGAAGTAAGCATTGCGGAGTTAGAATCTTCACTATGATGAAACTGTTAAAGGAGTTTAAATTCGTCGGAGACGATGAAGATGCTTGCATTTGCAAGAAATTAAGTGGGAGCACTAAGACATGTTTCTAATACTTTATGTGGAAGACATATTGTTGATTGGAAATGATGTATCTTTCATTAACACATATTAAGAATTTCATCCCGATGGAAGACTTAGGTAAAACCCAAATATTTGGCATCAATAGACGCTAATATGGTTGTGCCGAAAGTACATAGATGATGTATTGAATGAGTTCAATATAGAAACTACAAGAAAGGTTCTTGTCGCACAGAAAGGATTGAATGAGTTCAATATTGATGATATATTCAAGTGTATTGACACTGGGTAAGTGAAACAAAGATTCAAGTATAGATTGATACTTGATGTATGAAATCACAAAGAGTATTTATATCAATCATACTGTGATATGTACAAATCCAGATATGTCCTATGCTCTAAATGTTATGAGCATATACCAGAATGATTTATAAGATAATCATTGGACAACAGTAAGGATATTCTTATGATCTTGTAAAAGAACTAAGAATATATTATTTTGTAGAAGTGGCAAATAGATGGTTAGTTTATTGTAAAAGTACTACATTGATACTAGTTTTGTCACAAAGTACAAATTAAGTTTATCTCAATCTAAACTAAGGGTGTCACAATATAATGGAAAGTAAGTTCCATAATGGATTTGGATGAGTTCCAAAGTTAAGAAATTGTGACAGATACTACAACAAAAGGGCTAAGTATATAACTGCTATTATAACGGCTAAAGAGGGCATTTGTGTCAATTAGTTTGTTATCAAACTAGGTGTAGTTCACAGCGGGATAATACTATGAAGATATATTGTACGACAAGGTTATCAACATGTTTTAACCCCAAAGAACTAAAGGTCTCACCAAAGGACCAAATTTATACAAAGCCATCTCATTAGAGAATGAGTGATGTGTAGAGACGCAAAGACATGCAATTACACACGGACCTGGAAGTGTTAGATCAGTTGACTACTAGAAATCGTGTACATACGACACCAAAAAGCCATAGGTGTTGAATACACAAAGGTTTGAAACTAGATTATTGACTCTAGTGCAAGTGGGAGACTGTTGGAGATATGCCCAAGAGGCAATAATAAAGTGGTTATTATCATATCTTCATACTTATGATAAATGTTTACATACCATGCTATAATTGTATTAACCGGAAACATTAATACTTGTGTGATTTGTAAACATAAAAGAGTCCCTAGTAAAGCCTCTTGTTAAAGGGCTTATAGCTCCTATGCGACGTCTTTACATGGAATTGGAAGGAAAGTGACATCGTTGAAAAGAATAGCTCGCATGCGACGGTTGTGAGGCAGCTAATATCCCAGGGCCACACGGGCCTTAAAACGGTCGTAAGGACACATTTATCTTTGTTCCAATATTAGGGTTAAGCCAAACCGGTTGGTTGGGACAGCCAGTCAAACCAACCGCTTCTGACCGCGAGCGCGCGTAACACTGACTGTAGCTTCCCCGACGGCGGCGGCGGACCTCACTCATCGTTCTCGGCGCCGGCGGCGGCACGGCAATTAATTTAGGCGGCGGTGCTTTCGTTCGACGACGAAGGTGGTGAGTGCCATTTGAAAGCTAATTCCTCTCCCATTCTTCTCAATTCGAGATCTGAGCGTGCCCATTGATGCTAGATTGTGGAGGCGAGGGTGTGCTGAACGGGGCGAGGGGGAACGATATGGAGCATGGAGAGGGGACTTCTAATCGGTATATCCCGTATCTCTGCACTTAATTTCTCTAAGGTTGAGCTCTTTGTTCGCTTCCGCTAGCTCACAGTGCCCGCCAAAAATAGGGGAGACGATGTTGCGCGCCAAACCTTCGAATTTTGCATCAATTTCTTTCCCTCTAGGGCTGTTTTAGTTGATGGCAGCACGCAGATCATTGAGAGAGACACGGTTGTTAAATGGGAGGTGGAATTAGAACATGTTGATCCCCAAGAGCTAATAAACATGGGAGAGAAGGCAGTAAGGAAAATGGTGGAAAAAATTGGGGATAGTGTGGTTTGGGGGCCAGAGCAAGAAGTTTCTTTGTTACGATTTGATGATTGCAAATGTGACTATGTTAGGGTTGAGACAGGGGAACATATAGTTGATGAAATCGATGAGTGAAACGGTTGGACAAGCAAAACTGTTCTGTTTTTAGCAGAGCTCATTGATCTGAAACCTGATTCGAGGGTTGGATATGTGGCCTCGAAGCTGGTTGCTCAGATGGTCGAGGATGATTGGGCTGCACAAAGGCAAGTAATGCCTATACTTACTGAGTTGGAAGTGTTAACAGTGGAGGATGATGATGCTAATGCACAAGGGGAGGCTGCAAATGGTAATGCACAAAGGATTGTAACTGTTGATTGGAATTCAGTTGAGATACATGACCGCACTGATTTGGTCATTGCACCAATAGATGACATTGAAATGGCAAAGCTTTTTGGCATTCCTATAGATGACAGAGACAAGGAGAAGAAGAGGGATGAAGCTACAAATGATGGTGACAACCATTTAAGAGATGAAGAGGCAGATATAGATCTAGAGTTGTTGGTAAATGTTGCAGTTCATGTAGATGATGCACATGATGATGAGCTAGTAACAGTTTATGACAAAGAGGACCCAGTTATTGAAGTTGGGAGATTGTTTCCAAGCATGGATGAATTCAAGATGTGTTTCAGGACATATGCAGTCAAACGTGAGTTTGCTACCAAGACTATGTGGACTGATAAAAAGAAGTTCTATGCAAAATGCATAGGTTATGATGGTGGTGCCAAGCCTTGCAAGTGGTATATATCTGCTAGACGCCAACCTGATGGAAGGACAATAAGAGTGAATCAAATTCCAAAACCTCATACTTCCATTACAAGTTCTCAAACAGTTACAAAGATGACATCACAATTATGGGTTGCTGAAAAGATCAAGCCCATTTTAGCCACAACACCAAACAGCACTGCAAATAGACTGAAAATAGACTTGGAAAAGCAGTACCCCATTAAGCTGAATTATACTACAGTGTGGAAGGCAAAGCAAAGGGCAATGAAAGAGCTATATGGTGATTGGGCAAATACCTTTCGAATGCTTTATAACTTCAAAGCAGAAGTAGAGAAGAGGTCACCTGGCAGTGTTGTGGAGATAGATACTGAGGTAACAGCTGATGGGAAAGTCTTCTTCTCTAAATTCTTCATGTCTTTAAAGCCTTGCATCGATGGCTTCAAAGCAGGTTGTCGTCCATATTTGAGTATAGACTCATATTTCTTGACTGGAAAGTGTAATGGTCAACTAGCAGCATGCAATGCTTTAGATGGACACAATTGGATGTTCCCTGTAGCTATTGGCATGTTTCAGTCTGAGACAGAGGCATCATGGACATGGTTCATGATGCAGTTGAAAAGATTCATAGGGCCAGTCTCTCCATTGGCAGTGCACAGAGATGCATGTAAAGGTTTAGAAAATGCAGTGAAGATTGCTTTCCCTCATGCTGAGCAGAGGGAGTGCTTCGGCCATATGTGGATGAATTTGATCAAAAAATTCAGAGGAGATGATTTTGGACGCATGTGGCCAGCAGCAAGATCTTACACCAGGCAGACACATTCATATCACCTTGAGAAGATTAAGGCGGCATGCTCTGAGGAGGATAGGGTCAAGTTTTGTACATGGTTGGAAACCTACCATTCTCTTTTATGGTACAGGTCTGGTTTTAATACTGCCATCAAATGTGATCATATCAACAATAATTTGGCAGAAAGTTTCAACAAAAAAGTGAAGGAGTTAAAAGACTTGCCTGTCCATGACATGGTTGACCAGATCAGGATCATGATCATGAGGTTGTGGGAATTGAGAAGAAGGCTTGGTGATGTTCTTCAAGGAGATAAGCTTCCTGATGTTGTGCAGCAGGTGGTCAATAGGAGCAGAAATCTTGCACATTTGCGTGTTGAGAAATCCTCATTATGGGGTGCTGAAGTCAGAGATACAAAGACTGCCAGGAGGCATGTTGTTGACACTCAATTGCATGAATGCACATGCCTTGAGTGGCAACACACTGGGAAGCCTTGTGAGCATGCCATACTTTTCTTGGCCTCCAAACACAAGCTAAATATGGACCCATATTTGCATGAGTATTATTCTGTAGCAAAATTCAAGGCTGCATATGGAACACCAATTCCAGCACTTACAGATCAGTCTCAGTGGCCTGAAGTGGACATTCAGTTCTCCTTGTGTCCTCCTTTGATGAAAAGAAAGGCTGGCAGGCCCAGGCAGAGTAGATTCAAGGCTTGGTTTGAGAAAGGTGGGAGCAGCAAGAAGGGAAAGAAAGATGAAAAGAAAGATGCCTAGCCAAAAAGGGCCCAAAAAGGTAACAAGAATAGATGCAAACTCTGTGAAGAACTTGGACACCGAACTGGCTCTACCAAGTGCAGATACACTGCTGAAAAGCCAAAGTATGTTCATCCAAAATCTATCCCATTTCTTGTTGATGATTTTTCTCCCCCAACTAACTTGCTTGTTTTCAGGAGGAAGCGTGGAGAAAAAGGCCCACCTCTTGTTGTTGACGAATGCTGGCCAGTGAAAAGGGCAAGAATCAATGGCCAAAGAAAGAAGAGAACTAACCAGATCATGTTTGGTGCTGCTGAGGTGCAATCTGAACTTGTTTTGGAGGATGATGTGCAAACTGTTGAGGCTTTAGGGCACACCGTTTCTGATTTGGAAGCTCTGGTGCAAAATGAGGGGCAAAATGAGCCTGTTGTTGAGGCTCTAGTGCAAAATGAGCCTGTTGTTGAGGCTCTGGTGCAAAATGAGCCTGTTGTTGAGGCTCTGGTGCAAACTGACCAAGTTGTTGAGGCTCTGGTGCAAACTGACCATGTTGTTGAGGCTCTGGTGCAAAGTGACCATGTTGATGAGGCTCTGGATCATGATCATGAGGTTGTTGAGGAGGTGCAGGAGGTGAAGGAGACTCTTTGACGTGCTGTGGGGAGGCCAGATGGTAATGGTAAGAAAAAGAAGAGCATAAACCTAGTGTGCAGTGTGAAACTTGTGAAGGAGAAGAAAACGAGGGGTAAGAAGAGCCAAAAGAAATAGACATTTGTTATTGTAAACATTTGTTATTGTTGTAAACATTTGACACTTGTTGTTGTAATAATTTGGCACTTGTTGTTGTAAACATTTGTTATTATAATAATTTGTCACTTGTTGATAATTTGGACAAAATTCAAATATGATGGTAAATTTGAATTTCAACATATGTAGCTATGTCACTTTTCTATGTTTGTATGAGCTTCCAACGTTTTTCTCATATGTACAATACAACTCATCCTCACCCTGATCCCTTTTGTGAAGTACAACTCACCCTCACCCAAAATGGGGTAGAAATGGGCTCCAAAGCTTGGGTAAACCACCCCATTTCTAAGCAAGTTTTTTTTCGACCATTTCTAAAACCAAGTTAGATATTTTTCCTCAGAACTATGTCACATAACATGACACCATGCGAAGGTTTTGTATTTTTTTGATTTTTTTTGAATTAGTTATGCACATTTGAATGTCTGGTCAAACTTGAAGGGTTTTCATAAATATTCTTAGCTAGGGGCTGAGGCTCGCAAAACTAGCATTGGATCTCTGATGAAATAGCATGTTGTGAACCTAAAAATTATTTTTACAAAAAATATCAGCATGGAATCATGTACCTGTAGTTCATATCTTACCCACTTCCAGCCGATTCGGCAGGATTTGTCTTTTTCACCAGGGATGGAATAAAAGGTTTGAGATACTCAAGTTGGGAAATTGTACATTCTAGGTGGTCTAGTATTTTTGAAAATAGGATGTTACCATTTTGAAACTTAAATTTGGTGGTTGCTTCACAAATCCCCCCTCTTTCGGCACTCAGAAAATAGAAAATGATTTTTCTGTGCGTCGAAAAGGAAAACTTTGTGCTACAACATTGTTAGCCATCCCATTATAGACATGCATGCCAAATATGGGCACATTATCACAAACTATGCCTTGATTCTAGCCATATCATTGGTCATTTAACCCGAAAGCCAGAAAACCTCGGAGGAGATAGGTCATTTTGTGAAGGGTTTTTTGAAATATGATCAATAGACCAATTTTATATTTTTCCTCACAACTATGTCACATAACATGACACCATGCGAAGGTTTTATATTTTTTTGATTTTTTTTGAATTAGTTATGCACATTTGAATGTTTGGTCAAACTTGTGAAACCCCGTTGACTGCATCCTAAACCCCGCTAACCCTAAGGCCGAATGAGGACCGTAGATCTAACCCTAGCGCGACACTGTGGCCGTCCGATCGCGTCTTCTAGAAGGATTCCGTGGGTGGCTCTGGGCGATCCGTGGAAGGGCTTGTTCTGCAACCTGATTGGTTGGCGTCTCTTAGAAGGATTTCGTGGCTAGCTCTTGGCGATCCGTGGGATGGATGATTCTGGAATCTGATTGGCTTCATCGTTTTTACGTGCAACAGCGTGGCATGCGAGCGTGGCAGACGGTTGGACCGAGCGTGGCATGCGAGGGCGCTGGGCGGGGCGGGCTACACCATGCATGCAGCTGCCCCTAGCGTCGCAGTCTAGCTATTTTACGTGCAACAGCGCTGCAGCGTATTTACTTCCTCCGTCGCATTAAATAAGTGTACGTGTAATAACTTTCTTCAGTCAAACTTACTCCCCTCAGGTTCATTGTAATAAATGAGACTTTGCATGATACCACATCTATGTTATTTTGCACTATGTAGTAGTAACTTAGACTAGTAACATATGCATGATACCACATCACCTATGTATAAGGTGGAACCTTTGCTATAAGATGGGACCCACACAGCTTATGGAAATGGCTATAAGGTCAAGTTCACCATAAGCTGGGACCCACATGTCTGTTAAAAGTACACACACGCAAGAGAGAGAGGAGAGAGTAAAATAATTGTTTATTGCTTGTGGCAACCCATAAGCTTGTAGGTCACCCTTAAGGAAAATCTTCTAAAGTAAACCTCCACTATGTATATGGATAGCCATATGGACTACTTTTTGGCTTGTGGATAGCCTTATGGACTATATAGTGGATGCCCAAGTGCATTGGAAAGGTATAAGTACATTTTTTGTGGACAAATTTTGAAGCCAAACGTACACTTATTTGTGGACACAGGGAGTATGCATGTCACTATGACCAACCTAAGAAAAAATATCAAAATCTAAAATATGTAATAAATATAACGTACAGCGTTGGCACACTCCATTGACCGTTGGACCGAGCGTGGCATGCGCGGGCGCTGGGCGGGGCGGGCTGCACCATGCATGCAGCATGCAGGGGCGGGGGCGGCGGTGCAGGGGTTACAGTACGTCGCATCCTAGCTATTTTTTTCTCTCTTTCGCATTGATCACACCCGCTTCCCACACGCAACGCAGCGCACGCGTCTTGTCTCGGCGTCTGCGCCAACGCGACGCTGGACCGAGCGTGGCATGCGAGGGCGCTGGGCGGGGCGGGCTGCACCATGCATGCAGCAGCTGCCCCTAGCGTCGCAGTCTAGCTATTTTGCGCGCAACAGCGCTGCCCCATTAAATAAGTGTACGTCGAACAACTTTCTTCAGTCAAACTTACTTCCATCTGGTTCATGCGCCATACAAAAAGTCAATATTACTCCCACCGATTTTTCTTGCGTGTGTAAAAACGAACGAGTACCTTGGTACTAGATTCCTGCATTTATTACCGAAGTAAATCAAGGCCAAATTATATTTTCCATTTTATTTTCCACTGCCAATGAACAACTACCTTGGACGTTTTTTTCTCTCTTTCGCATTAATGCATGCATGCATGCAGGGGCGGGGCGTCGCATCCTAGCTATTTTTTTTCTCTCTTTCGCATTGATCACGCCCGCTTTCCACACGCAACGCATCGCACGCGTCTCATCTCGGCGTCTACGCCAACACGACGCTGGATTCCCATGCCGCCCTTCACGCCCCGCCCTCAATAAATAGGCAAAACGCCTTTGCCTCCTCATCTCATCTTGCCCCTCATCTCTTCAACCTCGAGCCCGTCCCTTTGCCTCCTCCCAGCCCCCAAACACTCCGACCATGGCGACCTCCCCCTTCCGCCTCCCTTCCGTCACCGAAGTAAGCGACGAGGACAACCACCTGGACCACAAGCAGTGGTGGGAGCAGGGGTGCCCACGCGCCCCAAGCGTGGCAAGAAGAAGAAGTCCCCGCCCTGCCCCTGGGGGGATCAGGGCCCCATCGTCACCAACCCGGGAGTCCCCAACCTCCCCGGCGGTGGCGACCTCCCCTCCGAAGCCTACTGGGCTAAGGCGGCGAAGGAGGAGGCAAAGCAGGAGGCTGCTATCGCCAGGTGGGAGGAGAAGCAGGCCCAGCGCGCCTTGAAGAAAAGGCGCAGACGACAGGATGAGGAGCAATGGGAGGCCAATGGCCGGGCCTTCCAGGAGGAGCAGCGAAAGCGGGACCAGCGGGAGAGGCTGGCGGCGTGGAATGCGGCTGCACCGGGACCGCCTCCACCGCCGATGGAGTAGGGTAGCTAGGGTTAGGGTTTAGGGGCTAGCCCAGGGTTTAGGCGGGGCGCCTATTTCCTTCTATATTATTGTACTTTTTTCTTTTTATTGTAATGTTATCGATCCCCCCTATCTAATATAAGTAATGTTATCCCAATATTATCTATCCCCTTGTTTCATTGTAATCTGTGTTTTATTGTATTGTCATTTGTCAAAACACCCAAAACAACAAGTGTATAAAACAAAAGACACAATTTTTTTTTCATATAATACTCGTGCAATATTTATATATTTACAAGTGTATAAAACAAAAGACACAAAAACAAGTTCATACAACACATGGTTCATTTTCAAATAATACATTTACATATTTACATAAGTTAAAGGAGCGCCCAAGTTATGTTAGTTAAATGGATGTCCTTGGACTTTATTTATATATTTACTTTTGTAAAAAAAAAGATTGCAACCTGAGCACGAGTATCTGCAGATCCA
Source organism: Avena atlantica (assembly GCA_910589765.1). Taxonomy (NCBI): domain Eukaryota; kingdom Viridiplantae; phylum Streptophyta; class Magnoliopsida; order Poales; family Poaceae; genus Avena; species Avena atlantica. The sequence continues at coordinate 466,872,087 of OU342734.1, read as the reverse complement.
CACGTCCCTATTTAGATTGTAACGTGAGTACTATTTTTTTTGCCCAATCAACATATAGTTACTATTGGGCCTGGATACGTCCATTTTGGCATGGCTAAGTTATATTTGGGCCTGGGCTTTTTCAATCCTCGTTAATTGTTTTTTTACTTTTCAACCCCTCCCCCTCCCCTGCACATGGGCGCCCCCTGCACACTGATAAAAGGAACACTGACGAAACTAAAGGAACACTGATTTCGAAAACAGAGCAGCTCAAAACTAGCCCGAATTTGTGTTGCATTTTATTCAAGCCAAAGACATATACCATTACATCCATTACAAAGCATCACTCGAACACTGATTGCGCTGTCTAATGACTAACGATGAGGAGATAAACTAATCCGAGAGAAATTACACAAAAATAAAAAAAACCGGCCATCAGATTGTCCTGCTTCTTCAATTCGATGATTTGCCTTAGCTGCTTGTTCATCTTATTTAGCTCGGCCTTCACTTCCGCATCCACCGTAGTACCAGCGGAAATGGGGTTGTCACATCCCAATTGCTCCACCACGGACGGGTTTTCGAGCTCCCGGGATGCTACCTCCACCCCAATTCGCTCGATGTACTCATCAAGCCACTCAAAATGCCCACATTTTGGAAGTTCCTGAAATCGCAGAGATGAACCCTAAATCCCAAATTCGATGAAATACATGAAATTTCGAAAGAAAAAGCGAGAAATTGGCGCTCGGAACAATCAGATATCACCTTTCCCGGCTCGGGCTTGCTCTCACACTTCACAAATTCCCGGCCAATGTTGTCGTTCTTGTCGGTGGATGTGACAAGCCGCTTCAGGGGCGTGGTACGGGGGCAATCGGGACACCTCCTCATCGGCACCGCACCATACCGAGGCCATGAGCGGTGGGAGGAAGCAGAGATCGACATCCCTCGCCGGCGTTGCCGCACTTGCTCACCGGAGAAGAAAACGGAAGGGGATGAGATGCTGGCGTAGCAGACGTTTGAGGTCATCTCTGGCGCAGCAGACGTTTGAGGTCATCGATCGTCAGCACTGACGTCATCAAAATCTATACTAGCAACAACTACAATTTTTTCGGCTTCAAAGCTAAGAGTACTCAGTCGAATATACGATTCGACTAATTACTCGGGGGCTACTCCTATTAGGAGCGCTGGTCGCGCACCCGAAAGATGAATAGAAGCGAACTATTTCTTTGAGTCCTACGTCGAGTCTACGACTCCACTATGGACTCGGGGGCTACTCCCATAGGGAGGATGGATTTAAGCATCCGAATTCTTTTGTGTCCTACGGACTTAACACTGAACAATGTCTGAATTAAAGTCTCCGCTCGAGTCTACGACTCGAACAGACACTCGGGGGCTACTCCCATAGGGAGCACTGGTCGCGCACCCTATGAATTCTTCGACTGCGATCCTTCGGATCAGCATGCAAAACTTTTCGGCAACTCTGCCCCAACTAAACGCTAAGTGAGCAACGTTCTCCTTGGCCACCCGAAACACCTCTGCGGTGATAAACATTCGTATGCTGCGTCTGCGACGCAAAGATAAGACCTATAGATACCATCTGATGGCCTGACAATGCACACGACTACGCTCTGCTAGTAAAAATCCGTACCAACAGGCACGATGAAAAATACCGACGGACGCGTTGGGTACATCAATTAAAATCACTGGAATTCCACTCATGTAAGTCCTCCACGGCCTGAGTCGAATTACGCCAGTATATGTTCCAGGTCCGAGTTGAGGGACTCGAACCTGAGGAAGATCGTGTTGTTTCGTCCTAAGACAGTTAACTGACCCTGATCCGTCGGATGAGTCAGGCACACGCATCAACAATCCCTACACACATACTATTAATACATAGTTGCACCCGAAGGATTGAAAAGTTCTCAGCCGAATCTACGATTCGACTGATCACTCGGGGGCTACTGACATGGTTATACCCTACGGATACATGATCTCAGCATACCTGGTCCAGTCCAAGGAAGGCCCACGGCAGATGTACGCCGACCCATGAAGATTTTTGGGTGGCCAAGGCCCATGACGCCTTCGGATCCTTGGAGAGCAAGACTAGCGTAGATAGGAAATTCAAAGGGGTAAAACCCTAGAACCTGTAACCGACTAGGTCTATGCCCGAGACCTGCCTGAGTCTATATAAAGGCTAGGAGGGCACGACCTGGATCTCTCTCTCATACTTTCGCATACACACCTCTACGCCAGATCGGACCTGCGCAGCCTGTAACTTTCGGTTCCGCCGTAATCAAGAGCAGACAAGAAGAAGTAGGGTTTTCCCTCCGGGGGCCTGAACCTGGGTAAACCCCGTGTCCCCGTGTTGCTTGTTTGCTAACCGTTTCACGATCTTCGGCATCCCCATCTTCTCCAAAACCCAAGTCCATAACAATGGGCATTGACCAGATCAAACCTCGTCACCACCATAGCACCACGCCGACGTGCTGCAGATCCAATCCATCTCTCCACCCCACTTGCTGGACCAAGGAAGGAGGAGACGTCGCGGCACCGTACGTGTGCATCTCTCGGAGGCGCCGCCACTTGCGGCGTAGGATCGGATCGGATCGCGAGGAGAAGACGGCTAGTACGACTACACCAACCACGTTCTGTTGAACGTTTCCGCTATATGATTTTTTTAAGGGTATGAAGATCTCATCTATCCCTCTCGTTGATTGCATCTCCTAGATTAGATCTTAGCTTTCCCGTTCGCATCCGTAGATTTTTTTTGATTTACTATACTGCGAAACCCTTCAGCGCTCGCCCCAGCGCTCCGGCGTCGGACGAGCCGTGGTGGCGAACGAGTGGTGGGCGACGGAGCTCACGCCGGAGGAGCTCCCCAAACAGGAAACCGACGCGCCGACCACCGGGCACGGACGGGAGGAGCTGGACACCATATGGAACGCCCTCCTCGACGAGCCCCTCCGGCCCGTCCTGCTCGCCCTGCGCGAGATCAGGGACCGCGGCCACTTCTTCCGCTGCCGCAGCTACCACGCAGGGATCATCATAGGTACGTACTTATGGGGTTTCTTGCTTAACCTCTGTACACTCTAATTTTGTACTGAATTCTGAATTTCTGATGCGTGCGAAAGCTTCACCGCTTCGTTTCCGCAATGCAGCCAACTTATACTCATTCAGAATTCTCTTAGCAATATCACTAGTGTACATTCTACTTTGTGTCCAATTACTTGACTCATCTTCACCTATCCAATACGTCCGAGGGGAAAAGTTCAGTATTATTTACTCCCACCTGCAAGTAAAAATCAGCATTGCTGAATCAACCAACTGAAAACTGCATTGCTGAATTTACATGTACTGAATTTCCACCTTCCAGATATAATCTGGATATGATATATACCGGTGCTCTTACTCAACTGTTTCCTGCACATTGCTTGTTTGAATTCCTCATAACGTTGTTGTTCATTGAAGTAACAGAAAAGGACTTACCGGAATTCTTTTACTTTCCAGGCCCATTGTTACTGATTGCTGCCTTTTGCCAGCTTGGTAAATTAGTACCACACCTTTTTGTGGATATAGTTCTTGCATATATATGCTACAAGTTGAGTGTTTTAGCAGCAGAACTGAAAAGGAATGGGAAGTCAAACCATATGTGTGCTCGGATACAGTTCGGTGAGTTTCTGAACTCAAATTATATCGATTACCTTGTGTTTATTATAGAGAAAACAAACATATCATTTTTTATACTCTTCAATCTTGATCCTAGTAATTAGGTTCATGCCCTGTGATTAGAATAATCTTGTACTGTATAACTCATTTGGAACTCTGACACGAGCAATTCTACAGGATTGGCCTTTTGAGGAGTGGCACGCACTTGCCTGTTAGAAAACTTCTTGATTGCTCAAAGTAATTTCCATGCATGATTTTTTTATGTGAAGAATCTGAACATGTATTTAGAATTGTACATTTTTTATATGCACTAAAACATGTGCTAGATACATTCAAATCTAGCCAAATCCAAGTCAACTAATATGGGTCGGAGAGAGTACTAATTTTGTAAATTTCATGAGGAGTGCTTTTATGCTTTCCGCAAGTTTTCCACAGTTTTGCACGAGTCTTTTTTTGTTCGAGAGCATGCCAAGGGAATGCCATATGTTTATAGAAAAAGATCAACACAGTTTACAAGATTAGCCAAACCAATTGCAGACAGCTAGATTGGCTAAGACTCCCACCTAAGCCTACTCTCCCGCTATGTGTTCTCTCCCTCAATTTGCTGCTGCCTCCCACATGCTGAGTTTATCCTTTATGCGATCAATGAGAAGCTCCGTGTCGCATTTGTCCCTCGCATTGCAAAAACAAACCCTTTGCACTCTTTCCTTAGCAGCAGTCCACCGATTCGCCAGATTGTTGTTGCCATGTGGCTCCTGAAGCTGAAGACCAAGCGCACTGCAAACATCCATACGAACCTACCTGGAATAATTGCACTGTACTAGCACATGATCTACGGTTGTCTTTGTCCTGTAAGCATGTAAGTCGTATGTCTGCTTACGCCTGCAACTCATGAGGGTGGCACGGATCCGATGTCCAGAGCCTGTATCTGACAGCTAACTAACTGGAGCGTTTGCATTTTAGGGGAGCCATTGATCCCCAAATTGGCTCGGCCATGCTGTACCTCCTGGACAGAGCATTTTGTAGGTGTCTTTGGCCGAGTACTTGCTAACTTTGCGCCTCTTCAATAGAAGATGGCAGGTTCCTGCTCGTTTATGTCTATCATGCTTATTTCCATCCAGAGCCTGACAGGCTGACACACTGAATGCATCCATTTTCTGACTTTGCGTGAATCTTGATGCACCCATATTTAGTTGCCGCAAAGGGTAAACCACTCACAATTTTCACCAAGTTAGGCCCTAAATTCAAGCACATGTCCAATTTAGGCCGGCTCCCTACCCCAGCGTCCTCTTTACGGATGAAGACGGAATGGCAACATGTGCCCCTGCTGCAATGATGTTGCAAATGCTCCTCCGCCTGAAATCCTTGCATCCAATTCCAACCGCTGCTGGTGACCCAACTATGCCGTTCTTCCGTCAAGTCTGACGCTACAAGGAAGCAGTTGCCATCTCCCTGTTAACAGTATTATGTGCTTTTCGTCAGGCTCCTCTATTGGACCATGCTCAAAGCGCGATCGTAGATCAAGGGGTATAGGACCGTACCAAGGAGGCCATTGACGTTAGGACTTTTGAGCAATCCACCTCGAAACCTGGTTTGCCGTCGATGGCGCACACTCTAGTCAACTTCCTGGTCGACGGGATGCTGCAATCAGAACGACATGCAGGGGAAGCGACTATTAAGGCTTTGGGAGGCCATGGGTGGGTTCTAGATACGCGAACCAGAGGCGGCCAGGACTTCGGCAGTGCACAAGGATGTACGTGGGTGGTATGCATTTAGGCAGGCTGCAGGTTAGGCCATGAGCTTGAAGTTTAGAGCCGGGTGGATATTAATTAATGGATGTCCAATGACTAAATAACCCTTTCATTAAAGACGGTAGGTGGATTAGTTATTCTAATGACAACCTTAAATTTGTCAAATGAAATGAAACTTGCGAACAGCATAGAAGCACTCCTCAAATTTCATATGGATCCATCTTTTTTTTATAAAAATTAGGGATCAATCACAACACATGCATCCAACTGAACATAGAAAATCTTGTACTATCTTAGGTGTGTATATGTATATTTCTCACGTGGCAATTATGCACCTATATGAATAACGAAACATATGCCTTTCATTCCCAATGCAGTTCTGCTATTTATACTGTCATTCAAGAACAACAACGCTTTCTCGGTAAGTCTTTTGGTAAAGAGCATGAGTACCTTAACTTCCACACAACTGCAAACATATATGGTTTACTAATGGATCCCTATGTGGCCTATCATAGGGTGTTTACTGCCTCATCACGGAGTTGATTTGGTAAGTATTTGCTAACCAATTATTGCTACTCTGTACTATGTTGTTCCTTCCATTCGTAGCACACAAATATATTTTCTAAACAATTATTTGGCCATCTCAGGATGATTGGTGTTCAAGTGTACCTAGGAGCTGTGATTTATGAAACTGGTGGCGTGGAGGAACCAAGATTCCAATTGCTAGGAGTTTACAAGATACTAAAAACCAAAGGTGGTCTGATGAGGGTGATCAAGAACCTGATTGAGGAATAGCGCTGGCAATGTCAAAACTAAATGTGCTCTGATGAGGGGATACAATATTCGATTGAGGATAGCCTCCTTAATGTTAAGGCGTTTGGGAAACAGCTCATTTTTTAGTGATAGCCTCATGTTATTACTTTGGATTTCATTTCACTTAAGCCTAATCAAGAGACAGACAATTATCATTATCTATATTTTGCGCATTTATAGCTCATTTGGATAATGCCATTACATGAACAGTTGAACAAGAAGTGAAATAAAGAAAAAAATGGACACTTATTATAGGTTTCAACAAAATGACGCTCTTTGCAAGCATTGAAAAATCCTCTATACCGGTAACTCTATCTTTTGCATGTTACCATCTATGTCCATCTTCCTATCAACAGGTACAGACGATATCCAATCCGTATCATTGTTTAGGCATCTGAAGGAGCAACTGTGTCCTTGATACTCTCGGTGTCCTCGATACTCTCAGCAGTGAATCCTCTATATTGTTAACTCTATCTTTTACATGTTACCATCTATGCGCATCTTCCTATCAACAAGTACTGGTAACTGTGTCATAGATTCATTTTGATGTTTATGTCACGTCACCTACTTTCTATGTGTTATTTATCCCAGGTTGATTGCTATCTATTACAAGTTACTTCACTACATAACTGCTTGGTATCTATCCCAAATTACTTCACCCCTCATTGTATATACACCATTGCTTACTATCAAATAGCAGTTGCATCCGAAGTAGCAGTATCTGGAGCTGCCAAGGGAAGAACATCTAGGCTAATACTAATAATATTTATGCTGAACTGTTAGACTTATTTATATTTGATTTTATCAAACCATAGTCTAATATTGTTTATTACTGGATGATAATGTTGATATAATTAATTTATGGTGTCCTTTGTCATACAATGGTAACATCATTACTGAAAAATACACGCAATGTGCAAAATTTAAAGTTTAAATTCCTAACAAGATTTATGCTTGTTCCTTTTAGACACTAGCTTTAAGAATCTTTAATTAAATCGTGAAACCTTAATTGTGAGAAGGTTTGAAAATGATTAAATTGGATGCTTCCATGGATGAATTTGAAACATGTGTATAAGTTATAGTGTTTGTGAGGGGTGTGAGTGTGCATGTTCTCCCATGTTTTATTACCTTAAATATCTTGTTAAGATATCCAAATCACATGCTTTAATAGAAGTTTCTAGTGGACGATTAGGATAGGCAGATAGAAAATAATGGAGTATATAAGGTATTTTATGAGAAGCTTGTTACTGAATGTTCTTCTTCAAATTTGGGTGCTCCAATGAGTTCACTAATCAATCGTCAATATATTTGTAGCATTGCTTAAAGTAGTCACCCAAGAACATAGGATATTCGAGTATACTTTTTACTAAATAGGATAACATGTGTCACAAATGCATAACTATAAGATAAATGTAAAACTCATTCTAAAATTTCCATTATCTGGAGGCTGTTAAATCACCTTTACCACGGATCTAGTCTAGATCTAACAGTAGCACTAAAACATCACCTTTGTAGATTGAGAACGGAGAGAGAGAGAACAGAGACGAGCTCTACCTGCTCCCTGGCTTGACAGACACGAGCCGGAGGGAATGCCCGAACCGGTGCCGGAGCTAGAACCTCCGTCATTGGCCATGGGTGGAAAGGGGGTGAGTGTGGCGAGCGTGCGGTTAGGGTGGCGGCGGTGGAGCTTCCCGTCGGCGCAGCGCTAGCCTAGATCGGATTGGCTTGTAGGTGGGGCAGCTAGGGCACGGCTAACCTCGTAGGTCGTGCTGTCGGCTCCCCACCACTTTATATAGCGCTGGCGACAGGGGCCCACCAACCTAGATAAGGTTGGGCGCCCCCGATCAGGGCGCAATTAGGGGCGTGCTGGGCCGTTGGGCCCAGACACGTTGAGATCTATCTAACATTCTCCCCCTAGATCTCGACTTTACTTTTAACCTTGTTCTTTACTTATTTCATCACAGAATGATACATAGAGCATGTTTCATCGTCTCAGCTCATTTGCCGATAGAATCAGACAGCCACTATATACCTTCATGTTCTAAAACAAATTCTGTTACTTTTGGGCCTCTATAGTCCAGGAATCATAGGCTTGCCATTAAACCCATGCCGGCTATGTGTTCCTTGAACACATTGGGTGGTAAGCCTTTCGTTAGCGGATCCGCAAGCATATCCTTTGTCCTTATATGCTCGAGACTTATAGTTTGATCCTGGACTTTGTCCTTCACAACATAATACTTTATATCTATAGACTTTGAAGCATTACTCGACTTGTTGTTGTGAGCATAGAATACTGCGGGCTCGTTGTCACAGTACATCTTTAGTGGCCTGCTGATGCAGTCAACCACTTTCAAGTCGGGTAAGAATTTCTTTAACCATAACGCCTGTCCCATGGCCTCATAACATGCTATAAATTCTGCATACATCATAGATGATGCAAATATCGACTGTTTGGCGCTTCTCCACGAAATAGCACCTCCTGCGAGAGTAAAGACATACCCTGTCATGGACTTTCGGTCGTCTTTATCTTTCGCAAAATCCGCATCTGAATACCCTTTTATCTCTAGGGAATCAGATCTTCTATATGTAAGCATGAGGCCTTTTGTGCCTTGCACATAACGCAAAGCTTTCTTTACCATCTTCTAGTGCTCTATGCCTGGATTCTCTTGATATCTACCGAGTACCCCGGTGATAAATGCTAAGTCAGGGCGAGTGCACACTTGTGCATACTGTAAGCTTCCAACAGCCGAAGCATATGGTACTGACTTCATTTGATCGATCTCATACTGATTCTTTGGACATTGGGATTTCCCAAAACTATCGCCCTTGACTATGGGAGCAGGTGTTGAATTACTCGCATGCATATTGTATTTATTTAGAATCTTTTCACAATACGCTTTCTGCGACAGTCCTAACACTCCATTCTTTCTGTCTCGGTGAATTTCTATGCCCAAAACATAAGAGGCTTCACCGAGGTCTTTCATGTCAAAGTTTGATGACAAGAACTTCTTTGTTTCTAGTAGTAGACTAACATCACTGCTAGCAAGCAGAATTTCATCCACATATAGAATTAGGAAAGTATATTTCCCACTTTTGAACTTTGCATAAATGCAGTTGTCCTCAATATTTTCTTTGAATCCAAATCTTTTAATGGTATCATTAAACTTTAAATACCACTGCCTAGAGGCTTGCTTTAACCCATAAATGGATTTCTTTAGGCGGCATCCCATATGTTCCTTCCCCTCCATGAAAAAACCCTTGGGTTGTTTCATGTAAACATTTTCTTCTAAATCTCCATTTAGAAATGCCGTCTTGCATCCATTTGATGTAACTCTAAATCAAAATGTGCAACTAGTGTCATGATGATTCTGAAGGAGTCCTTACATGAGACCGGAGAAAAAGTCTCATTGTAATCTACGCCTTCTCTTTGCGTAAAGCCTTTTGCCAAGAGTCTAGCTTTGTACTTTTCTACATTCCCATTGGAGTCATACTTTGTTTTGTAGACCCACTTTCATCCTACTGTTTTGGCTCCTTTGGGAATTTCCTCTAAGTCCCAAACATTGTTGGAAATCATTGATTTCATTTCATCTTCCATTGCCTCCACCCAATTGGCTGAGTGAGGGCTACTCATGGCTTCTTCATATGAGGTAGGATCGCCCTCCATATGAACTACATTGTAAACTTTGTAGATTTCTTTGTAAATGGCTGGTCTTCGTTCTCTTTTAGACCGTCTGAGTTCATCAGACTCTTGCTCATTTCTTGCCTCGGGTTCAGGCACATTTACACTAGGTGGCTGTTCTGGCTCCCTTTCGTGCTCAACAGTGGGTTCAGGTGGCTCCTGATGGATAGGTTCCGAACTTTCGCCCATTGTTGTCACGTGTGGAGTCACAACAGGTGCCGGCACCACAACTCAGGGGTTGTAGATGGTGGCACAACAGGTAGCGAGAAAAATGGCTCCTGAGTCATCGGATTAGGTGCATGCACCCTCTTCTCCTCAAGATCAATTTTCCTAGCTACCGTGCTCCCCCTCATCAATTCGTCCTCCAAGAAGACTGCATGTCTCGTTTCTACAAACTTTGTGTATCTGTCGGGACAGTAGAAACGATAGCCTTTGGACTTATCTGGATAGCCAATAAAATGGCAAGATACTGTTTTGGGGTCTAACTTTGCGATGTTTGGATTGAAAAATTTTGCCTCAGCTGGGCTCCCCCAGACCCTCAAGTGGTGCAGAGAGGGGACTCTGCCTGTCCACAATTCATACGGTGTTTTGGGCACCGACTTGCTTGGTACTCTGTTGAGAATGTGAATGGCGGTTTTAAGCGCCTCCATCCACAATCCCAATGGGAGGGTGGAGTAGCTCATCATGCTGCGCACCATATCCATAAGGGTACGGTTGCGCCTTTCAGCTACTCCGTTTTGCTGAGGTTCTCCCGACATAGAATACCGGGCGACTATTCCATTTTCTTGCAGGAACCTTGCAAAGGGTCCTGGTACTTGACCATATGGAGTATGCCGACCGTAGTACTCCCCCCCACGATCGGACCAAACTATTTTAATTCTTTTATCATGCTGATTTTCTACTTCAGCCTTGAAAATTTTAAATTTATCCAATGTTTAGATCTTTCTTTAATTGGATAAATATAACCATACCGGGAGTGATCATCCGTGAATGTTATGAATGAATCATAGCCATCCACACTTTTCACTGGAAACGGTCCACAAATATCCGTGTGGATTATTTCTAGTGTAGCTATGCTTCGGTTTGCACCCTTTTTAATTTGTTTGACATACTTTCCTTTAATGCAATCTATGCATTGTTCTATGTCAGAGAACTCTAACGGAGGAAGAATGTCATTTTTAACGAGGCTTTCTATTCTTCCCCTCGAAATATGGCCTAGTCTACAGTGCCATAGTTTCGATGAGTCAAGAGTTCGCTTTCTTTTCTTTTGTTCTTTGTTCTACAAGGAAACTTTTTCATTCACATCACACACAGAAAGAACTTTCTCATGCAGGGATAACAAATATAACTTATCATATAATGTAGCAACACCCACACACTTGTCTTTCAACCAAATGGCACACTTGCCATTTCCGAAATAACATTCATAAGAATCTTTGTCCAAACAGGAAACATTTATTAAATTTCTATGTAATGAGGGAACAAAAAGCACATCTTTGAGCAAAAGGAAAGAGCCATCAGCCAGCTCCAGAGGGACGTCACCAATGGCCTCCACTTCTGCTTCTATTCCATTCGCCACTTCAATGTGTCTTTCTCTTCTTGGCGTGGTCCTTGTCGAATGGAACCCCTGTAAAGAGTTGGCAACATGAACAGTTGCTCCAGAATCAATCCACCAAGTGGATCTAGTAAACTTTTCATACAGAGATTCATTAACAAAAGAAACAATATCTTTACCATTTTTTGGCCATGATGTACTTCAGCCAAATCGGGCAGTCTTTCTTGTAGTGGCCCGGCTTTTTACAGTGATGGCACTGATATTTCTCCCCAGGGGTGGACTGGTGATGCTAGTACTGGTGCTGCATTGGACCCTTGCCATGTGGCTTGGAGGGTGAGCCACCATGGTTGCCGCGTGTGAAGCCTCTCTTCCTATTGTCCTTCACGAAGTTCAGAGAACCGCCGTGAAGGGCCTTCAGCCTTTCCTCTTCTTGGGAGCACATCCCAATGGTCTTTTCTATGTCCCACTTTTCACGGGACATATTATAGTTTATTACAAAGTTTTCAAAAGGCTGTGGAAGTGAGGCCATCACTAGGTGCACCAAGAGTGATGGCTTTAGCTCGAGGTCCTCATCCATGGGCTTGAGCTTCGCTGCCATGTTTGACATCCTCAAGATGTGCTCTCTTATTCCGTGGGGTCCTCCCGTATACTTTTCAGTAACCAGCTGCTTTAACAGCTGGGTCGCATACATCTTTGAAGAGCCAGTAAACTGGCTCTTTATCTTGGCGAGATACTCGCCCACGGTAGCACACTCTCCAATTGAGCCCACTATTGCGTTCCCAATTGTGTTCTTTACGAAGGCCAGACACTTCTTGTTGGCGTTCACCCATTTCTGGTTATCAATCGAGTAGGCCAGCTCCAATGGAGCATGGTCCCTCTTCCTTTTCTCAAAGTCAGCACTTTCCTCAGCTGCCCCCCTGACCGGGTCAGCGGGCTTGACTGGTTGCTTGGTGTCAACCACCCAATCCACTTCGGCGCATACAAACGCCAAATCAACTTTCTTCCTCCATTTGGAGTAGTTGTCCCCCCTTAGGAGCGGGATGTCCTTCAAACATGCCATGAGGTTAAGACCTCCTGAAAATCACAAAAGATGTGAGATCACCAAGGAAAACAACTGTATGCGTTAATTCAACGTTGGTATAAATTAAGCATGCAATCGTTTTGTGCGAAAATTACATCACCGTTGGGCAGAAATAAAGTTAAATGCACCTTTAATACACAATGGAAAAAATTATGGTCATGTTTATTAACAACGTTGGTCAATTAATAGCATGATACATAATCACTTTAATTACTTTATCACATCTTTTTAACAAAATTTAAACAAACTTTGTTGAATTATTGCAATTTAAAACATCTATTTGCAGCGGAAACTTTGATAATGACTTTCATAAAACTCATACTTTACAGAAAAAATTCTGCCTTTATATTGTTCTCTAGTCAAAATATCCAAAAAATAGAATGACTAGAGAAAACTATGCAAAAATTGCTTAAAACTCTAAGCAAAACAATTAAAAGATAATTCTGTAAAAAATAAAACAGAAAACTTAAAAAAAACGCCCTACTGGGCCAAAACAGTGGGCAGCGCGCAGCGGCCCAAAACGGCCTGGCGACGCCCGCGCCTGGCTGCCGCCCACGTATGCGCCTGCGGGCCAGCGGCCGCAGCCCAGAGCCGCGGCCCAGCAGCGCCCGCCCCCCGGCATGCTCGCTTGGCCCAGCAAGCGGCCCGCCTGGCCTGGCTGCCCGCGCCACCCGCGGCACACAATCCTGGCCGTTGATGGGGGCAAACCTAGATCGAACGGTCGGCCGCCCTCTTCGGGGGTATAAAAGACCCAACCGCCGACCCCGAAGAACCCTAGCCCCCCAGTATCCCCGTCCCCGTTCCCGCGTGGCCACCGCGGCGGCGGCGCGTCCCGCGCGCGGCCGCCCCGCGTGGTCACCGCGGCCACCGCGCGTCCACCGCTCCTCCACCGCGGCCAGCGCGCGTCCATCGCGGCGGCGCCGCGTCCCTCGGGCCGGCTGCCCCGCGTCGGCGGCGCGTGCACCGCGCGTGCACCCCGCGGCGGGTGCGCCGGCGGCGGCGCGTCGGGCCCGCGTGCCGAGGTGGCTGCGCCCCTCCTAGTTGAGGCGGCTGCGCCCCTCATCTCCCCACTCTGCTCTCGCTGCTCGGCCCCGAGGCGAGGCGGCGCCGCCCAGCGGGCCCCTCCCTCTTCCTTGATCCCGCGCTGTGGCGGCGGCTTGCCCCATGCGTGGCGGTGGCAGCGGCGGCCGGAGCGGGTGAGGGAGCGCGGCGAGCTCTCGCGCGGCTGTCCCCTTGTGCGTGGCCGAGGAGAGGCGAGGTGGCCGCCACGGCGCGCCCCTCCCTCTGCCTCGGCTCCGGTGGTGAGCCCGCGAGTCGGGGGAGGCGAGGTGGCCGCCACGGCGCGCCCCTCCCTCCGCTTTGCTCCGGTGAGCCATGCCCCCCCCCCCCCGCCCTCCTTGCCGGCAGTGCGTCCACCCGAGGGTGGGCGCACCACCGTCAAGAGGGGCGGCGGTGGAGCCTTTTGCTCCCTTTTTTTTTGTTACTTGGTCCATAGTAAAGAACTGCGGCGCCCCCCACCTTGCTCCTTGCCGATGCGTGCATCCACCCGAGGGTGGGTGCACCGTCGTCAAGTGGCCGAGGTGTGGGGCGGAAACTTTCCGGCGATGGCCGGAGTGGACCCCTTTTTTTATTGCCTTTTTTTGGGGGGATCTTTTGGGGTTAGAACTTGCGTTCAGGATCTTTTTGGGGCTTTAGATCTAGGGTTTTGCTTTGCCCCGAAGGGTGTGTTCTTCTTCTAGATGTCTCCATAATGGATGCCCATCTAGATCGAGAGGAACAGCGCGGCCATAGGGCATGCGCACTTTGGATCTAATTCTTTCCTTTTGAACTCTTACTTTCTACAAAAAGCACTGTAAAATCTAGCAACTAAAACGTGGCTCTGATACCAATGTTAAATCACCTTTACCACGGATCTAGTCTAGATCTAACAGTAGCACTAAAACATCACCTTTGTAGATTGAGAACGGAGAGAGAGAGAGAGAGAATAGAGACGACCTCTACCTGCTCCCTGGCTTGACAGACACGAGCCGGAGGGAATGCCCGAACCGGTGCCGGAGCTAGAACCTCCGTCATTGGCCATGGGTGGAAAGGGGGTGAGTGTGGCGAGCGTGCGGTTAGGGTGGCGGCGGTGGAGCTTACCGTCGGCGCAGCGCTAGCCTAGATTGGATTGGCTTGTAGGTGGGATGGCTAGGGCACTGTGGCATCCCGCAAAACCACTACTAGAAAATCGCGTTGATTTTTGTGCATCGCATCGTCATCATCATGCATGGTTGTCTGCATTATTTTGAAAAGCCTAGTTTTGATTTGTACAAACACCCCTCTTATTTTTCAAACACAAAACCCTGAGCGAATCGGATATTTTGTTTCCCTAAAAACTATTTTGCAAAGTGGCTTGTTTAATTAGAACAGGACCAAACAAACACAAATAATAAAACCGCCCCCCCTAAATCCTAGTCTCACCAAATCCTATTCTACCCTCCAACCACAGGCCGCCACCTCACCCTCTCACCAAAAACCTACCCACCCTGCCACCTCACCAATCCTCTACTTTCCCCCCTCTCTCTCTTTCTCACCTAGTCCCCTCATACCCTCTCTCACCTACAGCCTGGTCCCACCCCCCTGGCCACCACAGCTCTCTCCTCCCCCTGACCCGCGCGGTCAAACCCACTTTTCCCCCCCACCTTCCCACTCTCCTCACCTCTCCCTGTCGCGCGTGCCCCACCCCGCGTGGGCCCTACACCCGACCCGCCCTGGCCAGCCTGGACCGGTCCACCCTCCCCCAGTCCGAGCCTCCCCCTGGCCCCGTCCCCACCTGGCCCCACGCCCCCGAACCCCCTCCCCCGGTCCAACCAGCACGCCCCGACACCCCTGTCGCACGCCTGCCCCGCCTGGGTCCCACCCCGCTCGACCTTCCTCCTCCTCCCCTTTCTTCTACCTCTAGCCGCGCGGCGCCCCTCCCTCCCCAGTGCGCCCCTGCGGCCCCGCTCCGGCCTGCCTCGCCGCCTGCCGCCGCCCCTCTCCCGAGCGCAGCCGGCCGTCAACCGCCGCCCTCCGTCGCTGCAGCCCGCCCCGCATCCCCGCGCCTCCGTCGAACCGCGTCCCCGACCGCGCCGTCGCCCCAGCGAGCTCCCTCCGGCGCGCTGCCTCCCCTTCCCCTCCGCCTCCGGCCTCCACCGCAGCGCCTGCTCCGGCCGTGGTCGCGCCGCCGCCGGGCCTCGACACCCTCCGCGCCGCCGGCTCGCCCCGCTCCCTCCGCGGCCGCGCGGCCCGCCGTCTCCTCCGCCCCGCCTCCCGCGCCAGAGCCGCCCAGGCGAGCTCGCCCGGTGCCCTCCTCCGCCGCCGCGCCTAGCCGGCCGTCCTCCCTCGGCGCCGCGACCCCCGAGCCGGCCCCGCGCCCGTCGCCCCGCCAAGCACGCCACCGTCCGCTCCGCTCTCCCTCCCTCGCCGCTGCCGCGGTGCTCGCCTCTGCAGGCTGCCGCCGGCCCCGCGCCGTCCCCTCGCCAGACCCGTCCTGCACGCCTCGCCAGACCCGTCCCGCGCCTCCGCCCGACGCCTCGAAGCTAGCTCCTCCGGTCGCCGTCTCCGGCCTCTCCCTCGAGCGCGGTCCCACAAGCCACACCGCAGCAAGCGATCCCTGCCTCTTCGTGCCGCTGCCGTGGGCGTCGGTGTGCTAGCCATCAAGACGAAGGCCGAAGGACCGAACCTCTGCCAAGGGCAACCGGACGTGGAAAACCCCGACAAGCGGCAAGGCCTACATCGACGACGGCACCATCCGCACAACCTCGACCCGCCACTGAAGAGCGAACCTCAAGTTTTTACCCAACCTTCGGTGCCACAAGATCGTCGAGAGAGAACCGGCGGCCCCGGTCCCGCGGACTCGAGTACCCCGACTCCCCGAGACCGAAGGACCCCACAAGACCACGGGCGCGAGACGCCAAGACCGTACCTAGCCGAAGGTGTCCGAAGAATCTCCGACAAGAACCCCATCACGGAAACATCTAGCACTCCGACAGGGAACCCTGTAGACCCCGGCATCGAGCCCCAAGTTCGTCCCCGAGAATCAAGGTGGAACCCCAAGACCCCGAAGCCCCGATCCGAAGACCGATCCGAAGCGCCAAGGCCTCCGCCATGGGATCAACAAGATCATCACGAAACGCCGAGTACTTCTTCCAGAACGCCATGATCGTCAACATGACCCGAAGACCGCGAATGCGACAAGAACGGCACCGACCAGGGCGGACCCGATGCGCCCCCGACGCCAACCAAGCCCTGCTTCCCGGTTGCGACAAGACCTACCCCGATGGTCGAGAACGTTACGCCAAGATCGAACCCTAGACCCTGGACCCCGAGACCCGGCCCCGAACCCCCCGGATCCCCAAGATCGTCGAGACCCTAATGTGTGAACCCCTCCTGAAACCCTATTTTATAACATAATACAACTTGTTGCATATTAAATCATTCATCTCGCAAGCACATCATGTGGTTTGGGGGCCTTATGCCGATTCACCTGATAATTAAATATGGGGCCCATATGCGGGCAAATCTAGCCTTATATTGGCCTCATTTAAATGTGTGCATCGAACCGTTGTCATATCTTGCCTGGTTAAACAACATTTAAAATGCGGGGTTTCTAAACAACTTGAACCACCTAATTAGTTGTCGGGACCCCGGTTCCACTTAATATGACCTAAATTGCATCGCACCTTGCCATGCCATACATCATACATGCATCATGCCGATCTTCTGCCGTGTATTAAATAGTGCATCCGGTGTTTCTTCTAGTGTTTTGCTTCTTCGCGGATAAGGCCGTTGAGTCGATGTGAGCTTCGCCCCGATCTTCGGTTGAACCTTCGACAATGTTTTCAGGCGAGCACCTCCCCCTTTCTACCTATCTTACTTTATAGTCTTTATTCCCTCCTGTTGATCTATTGCTATCTGTGTTGCGTTGCTCTAGTTTTCGTACCCGTGATATCCCTTGCAGCCTTATATTGCCTTGGACACATCCTATTACCTGTTGTTTGGTAGATAGTTGGACTTGCGCGTCGTAGTCGCTGGCTCAAGTGCTGTTGTGTGTCGTCAAATGCCACAGTTGTTGATGTATTGCCGCATGTTGATGATGGAGATGATTCTAGTTTTACTTACCGTTCATTTTAAATTCCTGTTTAACAACTAAAAATTGAAGTAAGTAGAGGCATCGGTGGGTGATAGATAATATTTGGTTTCCGAACGCCCACTTGTGTCCCGTAGGACCCCGAGTACTTGATACCTGTTCCTTGATTTATCGCGCTATCCACATATGGGGAGTATGGGCCCCCCTTAGCCAGAGCTTGATTCCGTCTTATTTCTTGGGGCCACAACTAGTTTGAGATTTTATTTACTATCCTGTACCTATGCCATGCTTTACTGCTTTATTTACGATTGTGTGAGGAGCACGCTGTACTGTTTTGGAAGCGGAATGTTTTCGCGGTATCGACAGTCCCCGATTGGGGATCTGCTGTCGTTTACAGCCATTGTCGCAAACCTTGAGTCCGTCTCGGAGCTTGCTTACTTCGTTGCGGGTGTACTCCAAGGGGTGGCCCCCTGAAATATTTCTGAATCTTGTGATTGCTCTGTCGTGAAGACCTCGTTGGGTTTTGATTTGGTTTTTCCGAGGTTGATCGTGTGTGTGTTGCTATTTGTGCACCCCGGCCGGGTTAAAACTTTCTGAAAGCCGTGTCCGCGGTTATGGACGACTTGGAGCACAGTATCTCGACCAAAGACAAGCATAACTAAAGTTTATTGCTATAAATTTGACTTTATAATGACTAGTAATCAGCTTCACTATAATGGAATGGCTAAATAATACTGCCCACAATTGCTTGTTTAGGTGTCGCTTGCGACCATTGTACCTGACTAGTAAGTATGGCAACTACAACGGAATGGCTAAATAAAAGTACCAACAACTGCTGGGTTTTGGGGTTTATCTCATGCTATCTGTATCTGATTAGTAATTGTTGCAACTACAACGGAATGGTTAACTAAAACGGCCCACTGCTTATTTTATCAGGACGATTATCTATACCTGACTAGTAATTGCTGCAACGATAACTGAATAAATAAAACTGCCAACTGTGTGAGTTCCTCGGTTGACTTCCTCGTTTGGTTTCGAGGGGGAAACACCAGGATGGGTTTGTTTGATTGTAGTATCAGGTTGGTTCCGAATAGGTCTTTCTCACCCCTCTCTGATAGTCGCCAGTTGTACCGAGTCTCTATAGGTTGATTAGTGCATGCTGTCGCTGCCGCTTCAGTCCACCATACCTATGTAGGCGAGGACCGCCGAATTCTAGCCTCGCCGTGTACTGGCCTCAGTACTGACGCTCCTTCTTTTTCCTTTGCCCTTTGTCGGCACCCCTTTTGTTTAAGCAGGTTTTGAGATCGACGCCGTTAGCAGGGTTACCCTTCCGGCTTGGCCTGGGCAGGGTTATGGACGCCATTGGTTATTCTTCAGGGCTCTTAGCCCCATTTGCATCTTGTCTGTAGCTGGACGCTCTATCGTTTTCAAGGTGATTTGGATCTTTGTATTGTATATCTGTATTCTTGACTCATTGAGTCGCTGTTATATATATCTGGTCTGTGGGTCCCATCGAGGACTGTTGTGTAATGTTATTACTTCGTTTTCCACCCGCACGAAAGTGCCTGGTGGGCACCTTTGAATCGTTTCTATGCGGGTTTGGCGAATTTTGCTCAAACTTGCATAGGTCCGATTCTGAGGGTGTTACAGGCACGGCTAACCTCGTAGGTCGTGCTGCCGGCTCCCCACCACTTTATATAGCGCTGGCGACAGGGGCCCACCAACCTAGATAAGGTTGGGCACCCCCGATCAGGGTGCAGTTAGGGGCGTGCTGGGCCGTAGACACGTTGAGATCTATCTAACAGAGGCTAAACATTAATCCGGTACCTCTGATGCTAGATCGGTGTTGCAAGCTAGGTGACCGACAAGAAAACGAGTTTTATGTAGGCGGCTAGGATTTTTTCCACCTGTCCCAGTTTGCTTTCTCAATCTTTCTCCCATCCTATCCATGTAGTAGACCCGTCTTTATTCGGCTAAAAAGAAGTGTGTGTGGCCGTCGTATCTGCTCGCCCCCTTCTTCATTCAGCCATTTAGGTCAGAATGGAACTAGGGAACATGGCTCGGGGATAGCCCTAAAAAAACACAGTAATAGAGTCCAATCTCGATCTCCGAAATATAGCATTTTATCTCCTATGTAGTAGTAGAACGCTTAGTATCTGACTTGATCCAATAGAGTCAAAACACACAATAGATCCAGATTGCACACCTTCTTGTAGACTGGGGAGAGAGCAGTTGTGCGAAGCTGAGCGTTTTGTGTGATTACGAAGGAACTGTAGTACTCGGCCCAAAATGCAAGCCGTGATATACTTAAAGAAAGACAGAGCTATGACAATCAAAGTCGAATCATGAGCTTATTAATGAAGCAAATTCAATGAAACAACTGTGACCCAATTTAGGGTGGCCTTTCTTCCCCATGTACTCTTAGAAACTGTCACAACTACCTTCATGGGTTTTCTCTCTAAAAAAACTACCTTCATGTGTCCAGCCCACCTCATCCTTCTCCTTGTCATGGCCACAACCCACTCCCCTTTCGTTTCATCGTGACAGAAGAGGCTCATGGACGGGTGTCTCCCTCTGTTGCTTCATTCGATCAAAACAATGCAACCACTGCTGCTGCATTTGACACACGCGCCCACCCCTTTGACCCACTTCATCATCGTCGCTCAGGGCTACGCTTCAGAAGTAATAGTCCCCAAGACTCCGACTCTTGTTTATTTGGTCCAAATTGGTGTGACTTACTGCAAGTTCTAGTATGCGTCATGTGTTTTGCAGTTTTGGTACATGGCATGTATACAATCAGATGTGTACAATTTTGCTTCCAGATAGGCAGGTGAACGTTTAGTTTCTGGTGTGCGGAGGCGCTAGCTTCAAATCATTTACACTGGTTTAAATTGTCATACAAATCATGTACGAGTCTAGTGTTCATAATACATCACTTGATGTGAATCAGATCTAACCATCAGAAACAGCTTATTCTAAACGGACCTCATTGCCTGGATACTCTCTTCAATCTTTTATCATGTGTATGTGTTTTCAAGAGCATCTCTCACGAGCAACAGACATTGTCATGTGATACAACAAGATGCTACTGCGACTTCAGTACTGTTAGCTTGCACTGTATGGTCATGGAATCTATGTTCGGTGGTAGTCATCTGATATCCCCCTTTTTACATTGTTGATCCTCATCATTTCGATAGTTGCTCTCAGAATTTTTCAAGGCAATCTAAATGGTGCTCCCGCATGATGATCATGCCTCCGAAGAAATCCTGTCGACCATGATATGTTGGAATAGAGAGCGGTGTCCCGATACCAATACCAATATAGCGGTCACTTGGTTTACTCCTCGAAATTGTCAGTCCCTAGCGCTAGTGACAAAAGAAGTTGGTGAAAGCTGACTTGCCAAATCGCACCTTCTTCCATCTGCTCTTGAACAGGTAAGGATGAAGACCCAATACGTGCTCAGGCATGAAATCGTGCCGTGTTAGTATGCCAACGACAGGAGACCTCTACATTGACATAAATCAAATGGTCCATTTATCAGCAGCAATCATCAGAGCAAAAAAACATAATTTCAAATAAGGAATACACGTGCCTGCATTGTAAAAGCTAATTCTAATAGTAATTGTACATGCATTTCACGACCTGTATGACTAGTCATCATGGTTTTTCACATGATGATTGCAACACAGTAGGTGCTAGTCAGCTAGATTTGTTCATGCATGAGAATTAATAAAAACAGATGCACAGCAGATTTATGAAATAGCACTTGAAAGCCTTAAACCTCTGATAAATGAAATGTAAACAAGAGTGGCTAACCTTGGAAGATTTTGGAAGAACCAAAAGGTGTCTCAATCCAACTTCACGGAAAAGTATAAGAGCCTTAGCCAAAGACATAGTCTCAACCACAGTGTAAGGAGACGTGTTTGTGAAAGGATGCAAGTCTACAAACATTTCCATTTCATCTGCAGTTAATTCAATGTCCTCAATTCTGTCATGTTTTCCTGAACCACGTTTAGCAAAATCATCAGGTGAGAAATGCTTCGAAGCATCTGCTGCTGAAGCTGTGCAACTACTGACAAAATCTTTCTTCCTCAATAGAACAAGCAGGTGGGCTCGAAGAACAAGACCATATAACTCTGGAGTATCTGAAACTGGTGGCTCATCAACCACAGGGAAACCATTATGACCAGTTGTCTTCAAGACATGCACAATATGGCCAACCTTCTCGATGCCACTGAATGTCTGTAGAGGACCAGTCACAACATCACTAACTGACAATTGCCTCATGTAGGGTTCAGCATGCCCTTCAAGAAAGGGAAAACCTTTCAATTTGACAAGCAAATCATACACATTTGCATTAAAAGCATCTGCCACTGTTTTTGATATGATAAGGACCAGCATAACGAGAGGAAGCATGAGCAGATTGTTTGTCAGTTCTAGCATGACAACACAAACCGAGACAGTCATTCTCATTGATCCACCTAGAAGGGCAGCAGAGCCAAGAACTGCAAAAAGACCATGATCCAAAGTTGATTGCGACCCAATCAACATGCCAACCAGACGACCGTAAGCTGCACCGGTCAAAATAAGTGGCACGAAAAGGCCAGATGGTAAGGCAAGTCCATAGCTGAAGATGCCCAGAAAATATGATGCCAAAAAGAACAAAAGGATGGAAGAGAGATGGAACTCATGATCGGTGCCAGAACTGTAGAGGTTTCTAATAGTATCATCATTGGTGTTGAAGAACAGGCTAGCCAAGTCGTTGTATTCACCCGGTTGACACTGGAACTTCTTAAAATTTCCAGATCTCCCTATTGATGGACAAGCTTCTTCTGAGTCAGCTGGACAAGGTTTGCAAGCATCCAGCCATGGCAAACCAAAGATGCAACATGAAGTACAGATGGTAACTGTTGCAGCTAGGAGTAGTTTGTAGGTTTGCCCTTTCCTGAGAGTAAGTTGAAGAGATTGAGAAAAAAGTTAAGCTGGGGAAAATATTATCGCTTTCAATGGAGAAATGAGTCCAATTGACAACTTCAATTAAGTATCTATGAAAAGGACCAGTACATGCACATTTCCATTGTTATGATTTATGAACATTGATAGCAGGAGAAGATAGTAAAAAGAAGTGATGTATTTAGGACTACTAAGCTTTACTAAATGGAATGCCTCTAATTTAAAATCATGTAAGTGAAGACTATAAACATTCAGTCGGTACATACCCATTGATAACATTGTAAAGACGAAGAACCTTGTCGAGGAAGAGGTTGTACAAGCTCCCCAGTACTCCTCCAAGAACTCCTAGAGTGATTACAGGGGGTAAATCAACCACATGATAGTTGATGTAACCTGAAGTCACATCAAACATTATAAGACCACCTTTCCCAAACAAGCCACATCTGCCACTTTTACAGACGTCTATTAATGCCCTAAGCACAACAGCAACAATTGCTGTTGTAAAAAAAGCTCGCCACAGTAGGGCACTCCTCCACCTGCAAAAAAGGATTGTCACTTTGTATGCAGGTAGCATGTTGTAGGAGGCCTTACAGATATATTTTCATTTCAAAGGGTAAGCATAAACCACATTTTTATCTTTTTAGAAAATGAGAAGGCATACTTATTTGACACGCTATCCTTCAGTGCATCAGTGCACCCATTGCTCTAACAATTTTCCGAAGTTCTAGTAAGAATTGGTCAAGGAAGTAAATGATGGTTCAGAAGTTCAGATGATCCTAGCTTAAGGGGAAAGTAGAGAAAAAAAGGAGAAATTAACTTAGACAAAAGGTGGCAGATGATAAAGCTATAATTTGTAATGATATTTTCCTATATCTTAGATCGTGCAGCAAGTTAAAGTTTTGCCACTAGGTGGTGCAGCTTTTTTCCTTACAAATAAAAATTTCGCGAACTTGAGGAATGTCATGGACATCTTGTGTAAGTGTAACACTTTAAACATAGAACCTATTATTAACTACACTTAGGCAAAATATATTCCTACATTTCAGCTGGTCCAGACATTTTTCTCATCTTAATCAATAAATAATGGAATAAGACAATCCATTGAGATAAGTATGACTATTTCAAGTCAAAGAAAATACCGTGAGGATACTGTTTCCAGAGAAAAAAGGACCCCAGCAACTGGAGCTCTGAAAGCACCAGCAATACCAGCACCAGCACCACAAGTGACAAGGTCCCTCCGATCCCTATCATTCTTGAAGTACCTTAGCCATTTACATGTCATTTGATATTTACGTGAACCACCTTGCCCAAGAATTGATGCAATACATGCACCTATGTGTACCAGAGGACCAGCTTTTCCCACATGCAGTGATGCTGATACTGCAGCAATGCATCCAACAATCTGCTCAAAACAAGAAAATGTGAAATTCAGGTAATACTAATAAAAGATGAAAGAGCAGGGACTATTTGGTTCATAAAAAATAATGCGACGAAACATGCGGGCGGGCGGGGGGGGGGGGGGGGGGGGGGGTATATGACCACATCGGCATTTGAACAATTACAAGTTTAGTTCAGAAAATCTAGCATTGCAGGGACGTTCCTAGAAAATGCACAGTTTGCTGGGGCATATCTCTCATCTTCCCTACTTCTTTATATGTCCGAACAATGCTGTAACATATTTCTATTGACATAATTTCCTACTTCACAGAGATAACATCAAATCCAACACTCCCAACTTATGTAGATCGTCTCTCACGTGATGTTGAATAAAAGCAGAATAAGTACAATTCTTTTTACTGCAGATCCAACTAAAATACCTGACAAGCAGATTATAAAATATCTCTGCTACAATACTACCACAATGACAGATCAAGAACCCCATCAGGCAGTTCATTGCTTTAATAAGTTATTACTACCTAAAAGCCAACTAGTATTTGATTGCAACGACGATAAAGGATACTTCCAAGTTCAATTTCATGAAACACCATGAATGAAAGCGAAATGAATGTCTGTACCTTCACCAGCAGAGTCTTGAGGCAGAATATCTTGGGGGCATCGACGCCGTTCAAGTAGGCCTTCACCTCTGGGATGCCGGACCCGGCCGCCGCCGGCGCCACGTACACCGTCAGCGCCGTCGCGAACATGGTGAGCAGGAAATTTGACGCGAGGAACACCGTAAACGCCGATTCAAACCTGACGGAGTCAAGACCAAAAACGCCTGAATCGCGACCAGCTCAACAGAAGGCCTCGAGTGTCCCTCCACTGCTGCTCCTTACCTGCGCTCTAGCATGAGGTTGGAGGTGACGACAAACTTGACGCCGGCGACGTTCTCGACACCAAGATTGGCGACGAAGGCGGCGGCGGCGGTGAGCGTCCCGACGAGGAAGCAGAGGGCCCACTTGAGCGCGAAGTAGCGCAGGATGTGGGTCCGCCCCCGCGCCCTCCAGTCCTGCCTGAACACGTCGTTCTCGATCAACCTGCACGGGGCCGATGGAGTCAGTTTAGACCAAATGGAGCCAAGCTAGCAAACGAATCGCGTGAAATTTTGGGGGAGATGGGCATAGTGCGTACTCGTAGTCGAGGCTCTCGATGGGGCAGACGTCGGTGCCGACGAGCGCGACCTGGGAGGTGACGTTGGACCGCAGGCGGCCGAAGGAGGAGAGGAACCGCCACCGTGCCCGCCGCCGCTGCTCCTCCTCGCCGTCCTCGCCCGCCGCGTCCTGGAAGAAGAAGGACGAGCCAGATGAGATGAGCGGGGCCTCGATGTCAGCCTCCGGATCCGCCGCGCCGCCCCCACTCCCGCCCCCCTGCTGCTCCCTCGGAGCCATCGCCTCTCCGGCTCCACCGATCTGCTCCACTGTTCCGCTCCCGGCCACCAGTCCACCACACACGACACGAGCAGGGGAGTGGTGCGCGCTCTGCTCGGTGAGCTGAGCAACAAAAATTCCCCGGGATAGCGACTCTTGTATGACTGGGACGCTGACCGATGGGACCAGAGGCCACCGGGTCCCACGTGGACGTGACAGTTGTTCGTGGTAGGTACGGCGGTGCCAGCGTTCAGGAAATCTGGAACCGAGTTCGGAAACGGTTGGAGAAAGACTCCGGTGGCAGCACGCTCCAAACAACGGCAGGGTGGAACCGAAACCGAAACGCTTCTCGACAAGGAACTCCAGCGTTAACAAAAGGGGTCGATCGGTGGGGGTTGGGCCGATGTGTCTCTTGTGTTGTTGGTTTTTTTCCCTCTTTTTTCTAGCGATTCCTTGTCTTAGGTGTTGTGTGGTGACAAATTTGGCAGACCTTTTGCTCAACAAACTATGTACTCCCTCCGATTAGAAATATAAGATGTTTTAGATTTATGAAAAAAATGTATGTAGACACCTTTTAGTATATAGGTTTTAGACACTAAAATATGTTTAGATATATTTTTTCACAAATCTTAAACATCTTATATTTCTAAACAGAGGGAGTATTTTATACACATCTTGATGCTTATGTAGGTTGTCACTCTCACACAATGACTTCCTTTTGTTTTGGGCGGAAAAAACTGCAATTTGCAAGGTCTGTAAATACACGGAGGAATTTTTTCTTTTGCCAGGTATGCTTGTGGGTCCAAATGTCAATAATTGTTTTCTTGCCTTAGCATTGTCCATGTGCATGGTTGAGTGTTGTAAGCTCGTTTAGCACTATGTATCCTTCTGATGGTTTGGGCATCATTTATTCATCTTTCCTCTATAATAAGTGGAGTACATTCTTCACAACTTAAATTCTATAAGTCAATTGAAGAGTAGTACATTTTAAGTTTTCTTACCAAACCTATTGTGTTGGATCTTGATATGTACATCATAATATGGTGTCATCTTCACATGCACGATTCTAAACTGAAACAACAACTATTTTGTTTTGAATCTTTCTTATAGAAAAACATGAGTTGTTGCCTTTGTGCCATGTTTTAGACGATAGTTGTGCATCCAAATGTCAAATTGCACATGTAAACAAGTGCGATATTTGTGTGCTTGTAGATTTACATGACACAATTATTTTGCACACCATGTATTAAAGAAGTTGTATGTCAAGATTGCTCCTTGAAGTACTAATTTATTCCAAGGAACTTTTCTTTCATGAAATTTTACAAGCAGACCGAGGACTCTAACATACATGTAATCTCTCTCTCTCTCTCTCTCTCTCTCTCTCTCTCTCTCTGTGTGTGTGTGTGTGTGTGTGTGTGTGTGTAAGTGTGAATTTTCTATACATTTTAAATACAACTATGTATTCATCTCAAGCGTAGATGTCCTCCGGGGGTTATTTTGCACTTCTCCCCAAGTAGCAAGCTACTTTTGCATGATCCCAACACAAACTAAGTCTAATATTGGCACCAAGGTTACTGAAGGCATGCAATATGAAGTTATCATACATATTTGAAGAATATTCAGGCCCTCTCTTTACGCGGGTTCTTTTGTTTCTTTTTCGAAAAGGGAACAAAGCCCCGGCCTCTGCATCGAAACGATGCACACAGCCCGTAAACCCGAATGATAATCAGTATTTACGCGGATTCTTTTGTTGGTTGGTGCTTCTTAGCCAAGGACAAAGCTAAACAATGTTAATGGGGGTCAGCTCTATATCCTCTCAATTATAGAGAGTTCATTGCTATAAATAAACCTTAGTTAATACTAATTAGTGAAGGATTTGCTACTTTTCAGTGAGGTCAGGTAACCCGAATGCACATAAGGCAACTCTTTCCTTATTCTTATTCAAATTGCATGTCTAGCAAACTTGGTTCTTTTCATGCAAAAATTTAGCACACATGGGATTCTACACACTAGATGTGTACATGTGGATAGATTACCCGAAGTGAAAGGGTTTATGGTGGAATGCAGGCGCACGAGAAGTTATATTTCCACCATGGACAACTAGGGTCCGTGTTCTCGTTCATCCACTTCTTAGAATGAAAAGAACTATCCTTTTTTGTATACTTTCCCCATTCTGACGACTTGCGCCAATGAAAGACGAGGCTCTCACCTATGTGGAACGGATGCTTATAGTTTAGTTCATCGCCATCTCTCTACCGTGACACCTAGCTGCCTAAGAATACCTCGTTTCCACTTACATTCATGCATCTAAGAAATTTTAGGCTACACCTCTCGTTCGTTCGCGGTTTAGAGGTTGCCTTTAGGCTTTAGCCACCATTGAGAACCTTCACATGCCCAATGGACGAGGGGGTGTTGGTCTCCTCCTTTTATCCCATTATATCCATGAGGCTCCTGGACAACCTTGAATCTGGTTCGACTTTGGATAGGAGGATGAGTATGTCCCACCATGAAATCCAAGCAAATCGATCGTAAAGGTCATACTGTAAAACCGAGTGAGTTGTACACAATACATGCAACGGTTGACATTATCAAATTCGTCGATGCTTTATACACATGACCAGGAGGAAGATCATATGTAACTAACTAGTTATTCGATCGAGTCACCCCATGTACTCGCTCCGTCCCAAAATAGATGTCTTAGATTTATCAAAATTTGAATGAACCTATATACTAAATAGTGTCTAGATTTATCCAAATTTTAACAAATCTACGACATCTATTTTGGGACGGAGGGAGTAGAAAATTGATCAAGAATCCGTACTTACTCGAGAGCAGAAAACTTGGTGGCGCGGCAAAAGCAAGCACCGTGAGAGCAAAAGATGGAGTCCGCATTCATCAAGGCAGAAGGAGGTAACTAAACATGCACGTACGTCGTCGACTTCTTCCGTGAATGTGTAGCAGAAGAAGTGCGCAAAAAACTGTACTCTCGCAAGAAGGGCAAAAAGGAGAGACGTGATTCTTACCCGTGGAACGACGATACATATATGGTCGTCGGCCACCGCCGGAGCAGCAGAGACATCCGGCGAGACGGCCTCGGCCGGCAGGTCGCCGGCCGCCATCGACATGGACGAACGCACGGAGGTGGCTCTGCATGAATGAAGCGCACATAAGAATCAGAATATTATTGTCTCTCGTCAATGTAGCCGAGGCAGAGAGGTAAGGGAGGAAGTGATGAGAGCATTCCACCTGGGCGGCTGGGCAGGCGGACGGACGACGTGCTATGCAGCTGTGGAAGTGTTGGAGGTGAGTGAGACCAGTGGAGGGTCGTCATGGATTTGTACCCCGGCGTAGCAACTAAGCAGACGGGACGAAAGGGTATCCATCGGGAAGGGGAAGCATCGGGAACTGACAGCCGACGTACGGGGAAGGGAGGAAACAGCAGCGTAATTTACACAATGCAACAACGGGGGCATCAGGGCGATGATGGATCGAGAGGAGGAGAGGCCAGCAGGGGCTGCAGCCTCGGCGACATCGTCGCTCGGACTAGCACCAATGGGAGGGCACAGAGCCCACGCCCGCACGGCAACAAATGGGGAGGTCGAAGGGAGCAGGATCGCACTGGACTGGCTGGCAGGCAACCCACAGGCGCAGGCCGC
The DNA here is from genome assembly GCA_910589765.1 of Avena atlantica. Classification (NCBI taxonomy): domain Eukaryota; kingdom Viridiplantae; phylum Streptophyta; class Magnoliopsida; order Poales; family Poaceae; genus Avena; species Avena atlantica. The sequence continues at coordinate 466,843,040 of OU342734.1, read as the reverse complement.
TGTCAGCCGGCCTAGCAAGGAGACAGCGGCCCAAGGGAACAGAATATATAAATATACGTACCCAACCGCAGCCGGGCCGGGAAACTGCTGCCGGATGGTACCGGACGAAATGAACACGGTCGCCATCGACCGGCCAGAACGTACGGCGGGCACCAACCGCTCCCCTCGCTGCCGCGCTGCGCAGGTTATAGCACGCGTGTACGTGGCACGTTCCTTGAGCAGCACCGCGATCGGCAGGGTACTACTGACGACGAGACGCCGCCAGGCGTTCTGAATCCTTGTCAGATTATCATCATCATCATCATAGGTCGCTCGCGGCGCATCGCGGCTATCAGTCCTGACGCCAACCGCATCGATCGACAGCGAGGTTTACGATCTTAAGTGAGGCTCATGGTTGCGTCAACGAGACGGCACGTGCGTACTTGCTTCAAATAGCAGGCTTCGGCCTGATACTGAAGTTTTACCGTGACCCGTTAAAAAAAATGTTCGTGCCATGTTCGTTGACTGTTGAGGATTGGAACTGAACATATAAGATTTAGTACTCTCTCTATCTCAAAATAGATGTCTTAGATTTGTTAAAATTTGGATGAACCTAAGACATCTATTTTAAGACGGAGGGAGCATTACTCTAGCTTTTTCTAAATTGGCTTCTGTGAGACAAGTGTTTGCTTTGGTTTGTCGAGAGCGAAAGGTTAATTGAAAATATACAACAGAACTCATGCCATCGCCTGGCAGGCTCTGTCGAAGCTGTCTTCAGCAGAGGACACACGCCTGACCAGTACGTGCTCGGGATGCACCAGCTTCAGTTGGCTGAGGAAGACCACCCAGAGTAAGATTGAGAAATCGAGTGGTAATATTCAGGTAAAAGTTCAGTGCTATGGTGGGTGGTTCTACTTATATGACAGAAATGCTTACTTTCTTCAAGTTCAAAGTGTCGGTAACTAACAAAAGGTTTGTTTATGTCTCAGTCAGTTCAGTTGGGTATTCTTTTACGAACTGATTAAAAAGTGCAGCCCCAGTTTAGCAATAAAAGAGGTTTGCAGATTTTGATCCAATTGCACTAAGAAAATGCAAATTACACTTTTTACTATGCTGGCTGAAATTGCATTGTTCTGAAATCGAGTGGAACTTGATGAAAATGCAAATTACACTTTTTACTGTGCTCAAATTGCATTGTTCTGAAGTCGATTGGGACTTAAAGAAAATGCAAATTACACTTTTTACTATGCTGAAATTGTATTGTTCTGAAGTCGAGTGGGACTTAAATAAAATGCAAATCACGTTTTCTATACTATACAAACTACACTTTTTTACTAGTATGCTGAAATTGCATTGTTCTAAAGTCGATTGGGACTTACAGAAATTGCAAATCACACTTTCTACTATACAAACTACACTTTTTTCATCTAGTTGTGCTTATAGAAAATGCAAGATGATTCTTTACTAAACTGAACTTGCACTTTTTCTAAGTCGACTAAGACTTGAGAAAATCTCAGTCAGTAGAGACCCAACAAAACCTGAGTCACAAAGTATATTATTGCTTCTACCTTTGACGGTGGAAAATGTATAGAGTTTCACTTACTTGAGATAGCACGATGCAGGCTTTCCCAGCTTCAGACTGCACACGGTGAGGTTAGCAAGAGTTTGTGCATCCTTGGCGTCCTGAAAAATTCTCAGAGCCATTTCAGTGAAGTACTAGTATTCACTTTGTGTGAGTAGCACAAAAGCTTGGTGGTGACCAAGAAATTTCAAGCTTGGTGGTGACCAAGAAACTAGAGCCAACCTTGTTCGGTGATTCCAGCAACAAGTCTTCTGCCTGTTCAAAGTTGCCCGTGTGCATCAAGCACAGGGCTTTCCCGTTAAGAATCATGCAAGTCGCTGTGCGCCTCTTGGATCTTGGAGTCACCCTGCAAACATATGAATTGAAATGATGGCATTGGCAAGCGACAGTAACGTTTTTCATGTGAATATTAAACTTCCAATTCATTCTACAGCTACTCGTAGGAATTAAAAAAAAGTGAGCGTATGGTTACCATAATCAACAAGGCGTACCCATGTGCTGGCGAGGTGCGTCAGCGTGCCTGAGCTGCTTCTCCGCGTGACCGGGCCTGTGCATTTGGAGGTATATCTGGACGAGGCTTGCTTCGGTCCCTCACCTTAAAAAGAAGTTTTGGTGGATTAGTTGGAGATGGGTTGTAAGTGGGTTGTTGGCGGCCAAAGAGTCTTATATTGTCCACTTATATAGTTGTATATTATACGCGGACTCTAGTAAAAAAATCAAATCGATCGACTGATATGTGTACGTACGTAACATGAACTAAAGGCAGATCGATCAGCTGATATGTGTATGTACGGAATATGAATTAAAAGGCAGATCGATCAACTGATATGTGTACATACGGGGTATGAATTAAAAGACAGATCGATCAGCTGATATGTGTATGTACGGGGCCCGAATTAAAAACAGGGAGTTGACTCGGACCTGGTACCAACCGATCAGACCTGAAGATGTGGTCGTTGGCGGCGACGACCATGTCGCCCGAGTAGCCAACCATGCGGTTGTCGGGCTTGCCGGTGCCGGAGGGCGGCCGTTCGCCGACGAGGAACACGACGCAACGCGGGACGTGGTGGCCATCACGAGATTAACGGCGTGGTAGGCGATCTTGATGTGGGTGAAGGCCTCGGTCTGGGATCGCACCATTCACGTCTCCCTGTATAGACGGAGTACACGCGTATGTATTTGCAGATGGACAAACGAGTAATACGGCGCGGATCTAAGACCACGCAGAAAGGAGGTGGCCTTAAAGACCAATTGCTAGGTGATAAATGGCAGATAATGCATCCATGCCGACGCAGGGGTGGGGGACCAAAGCAGAAATGTATCTGGACATTCAGTGCGAGTCTGGAACATATCAAATTGATGGATGAAACTTTAGCTTGGTGTCCTAATCTCGCCAGACAAATCAAAGCGTAAAACAACTAGTAGACGAAAAATCTGCAGCCAGCGTGTTATGGAACGACCGAACGGGACATGATTCCAGAAAAATCTGCAGGCCAGCGTGCATTTGTAGTATTCAGCAAACTGGCTAACTGACGGAAGAAAAAGTATAAAAAAAATAGCACGTTATAGCATATCTGGAGAAGTTATGTTAAATTTTAGTATTTTTGTTCGCTATGGCGCTATTTGCGAAATAACACGTCATAGCTAGCGTTACTGTTGAAATGTTGATGTTATGCTTTTAGACATCAACGATATGTTGTTACCTCGTGGGATATTGATGTTAGGATTATGTAAGATTGAAAAACTATTTTTATATCGGAATTGCTAAAACACAGCTAGCTGTAACGTAGCTTACGTCACAGCTAGCTTGTGTACCATTGATTTGATCCGGTTGTTAAGATTGGTGCGTTTGTCGTTGTCAGGCCTCTTCATTTATTTGGTTTTTTGTCGTTTTTCTCACCTTTTCTTTGCTAGATTGACCAAGCTACAAAGGGCAGCCATGAGATAGTTGTGGGAGGCGATCTCGCTGCTGGAAATTTTTATTTTTTTGTTATTCTTGTTGTTGTTTTTTGTAAAATGATTTATTTTTAGCGGGGATACTGGGATACTAAACATATATGACAACTGCCGAGAAATAGATTTATATTTTGTGGTTTCGATCTTTTTCATCTGGGTTTATTTTTGCATGTCGCTACTACTAAACCGCATTGTCATCACTTTACTAGATAGTACTTGGCTGCAATTTATACAGAGATGGAGCAAACATTTTCGTGTATATATAGTAGGTGTTGTAGAGGTTATTCATCTAAATTGTATTTTAGATAGAGATATTTGTTCAGGTTGCGATATTTTAAGATAAAAATGATACCAATTGATCGAGATTTTTTAAATCACAATACGTCTTTTGTCTATTATATTTTATTATAGAAGTTGCAACTGAGGCCCAATGACAATAATTGACCTTTTTTAAACCGTAATTCGCTTTTTTTCTCCGGTGAGTTGCAACTGAGATTATTTTATACAGATTGCAAATAGACATGCAACTTTTTCTCCTGTAGGATTCTTTTTATAAAAGTTATAACTTGACTTGCAATTGAGATTGAAACCACATTATTTGACATAAAATTTTGAAATCGTGATCCCTTTTATAGTCCGGTGGAATTCTTTTATAAAAGTTGTAGCTTGATTTGCAACTGAGATTGAAACCACATTAGTTGACATAAAATTTTGAAATTGCAATTGCTTTTATAGTCCAACGGGATTTCTTTTAGAAGTTGCAACTTAACTTGCAACTAAGATTAAAACCACATTATTTGACATAAAATTTTGAAATCGTGATCCGCTTTTTGCCCAATGATGAGTTGCAAGTGGGGTCGTAACTGGGATTTTTTTATATAAATTGCAACTCCGCTTGCAACTAATATTGAAATGGCATCATTTGATTGAGATTTTTTTTTAATTTTTGAAATTCTGATTCGCTTTTTCAGTTGCAAATAGGGTTGTAATTGTAATTTTTCAGTTGCAAGTGAAGTTGCAACTGAGATATTTTTATCTACAAGTGGGGTTGCAAGTGAGGTTCAGTTGCAAGTGGGATTGCGAATGAGACTTCTAGTTGCAATTGATATTTTTCAATACCGAGTGAGTTTTCAACTGAGGTTCTTTAATTATACATGTCTTTTCAATTGTAAATGGTGTTGCAACTGAGTTGTTTTTACAGTTGCAACTGGAGTCGCAACTAAGTGTCTTGTCTTTTTCAGTTGCCAATAGGGTTACAACTGAGTTGTTTTTACAGTTGCAAGTGAGATCGTAACTGAGTGAATTGTATTTATCAGTTGCAAATGGGGTGCAACTGAGTTGTTTTTTTAGTCACAAGTGAGTGTGTGACTCTTTTTAAGAAAATATGATATTTTGGTAAACAGTTTTAGTTTAAAAACATATAAATAATCAAAGTAGAATTTTTTTGATTGAGGTTAAAATTTTATACTAGCTAAAACCGCCACGTACGATAAAAAAAAATCCAAAAAAACAATCAGAGAGACGCAAGCATGCAAACGAGACCACCACCTACAGCGCGGGGCATGAGCAGACCAGCACACATGCTAGAGGCAACATCAAAAAAGCACCGGGGCATAGAGATAGAGGCGGCGTGCAACTGCTGATGTCATCTGGCTGCGACTTAGTCGACTGTGACATAGAGAGCCCTTTTATATATGGTTAGGTATGTATTGTTATAACAATTTTTGGAATATATTTTTTATTCTTGCATAAATCTTTTATTTTTTGGCTATATTTTGTATTATTTTCAAAACGCTATTTTAAAACATAGCACGCTATTAGCATGTTATAGCGGCCCTATTTCTTTTGGCGTGTTATTGTTTTCCTTAAAAGGCTGAAGAATGGGGCCTGACAGTTCCATATACTGCCACCGAAATTCGTGTGCTTGAGAGCTTCGGCGTAATCTTGTTCGTGTATGAAGATGGTCTCTGCGACCGCCGACCATCCGGAGAATCGGATTGCTCCTCACCTCACCGCGGGATCACTCAGGAGCTCCTTGAGTCTCGAGATCGCCTTATCCTTGCATCCCCGAGGAAAACAGTAAGCACCAGCCGCGTCAGTGCTCAATGGGAGGACGGAACTACGAATGTGTCAACGAAATGGCACGGAACCAATTAGCCAACCTTTTTCTCCGCGCCGCCGGAGAGGTACACGGCGAGCAGCATGATAGCCTGGAGCGGCATGGCGGCACCTGGCCCCGAGCACCAGCTGCACGCGAGAGGCCAAACCGATTAGGATGGAGGACGCGCGTGCGGTAGGGGCCGTGGACGCGATCACTACACCTGGTGGGAGCCGATGGCGATGTAGGAGCGGTAGAGGATGGCGTCGCGGTGGAGGACCTCGTCGTGGGAGAGCGCGTGCGCGGGGACGGGACTGGCTGGCGGTGATGGCGCCGTGGTACGCGCCCACCTAGAAGCTGTTGCGGAGGCCGAACAGGTGGTCCGGCCCAGTGGCGAAGCATGAAAAAAAATTAAGGCCGGACGAACTCTAAAGCGAAACAAGCTTATTCTAGCCAATTAAATTCCTTATAACATCCTCGCCAAAATCTTCTAGCATATGTATGTTTGGGGGACATTGAAAGAGTTGATTGAGTTGGATCCTTCTCAAGGTACGCCAATATAACATTATCTCCAATATTGAGGTGAAATCGATCAGTAGGAATGAAATCCTGGATCAAATTTGATGGCATATATACCAAAAGGAGTTATACCTTCATCTTATTTATCATGAACATTCTCTACTACAACAGCTTCGAGTGAATTTCTAATATTTTTTCTACTTGTTCGGCAGCTTTAGAATTTATATTTCTTTTTTCACTTCTTGATGCCGCTCTTGAATTAATATAAGGTCCGTAACATTACATATTTGTTTAGAGTTGCTGCGACTAGAAAGTGATACAAAATACTTTGTCAAATTTTCGATTCACAGCTGAAAAATTCATCAAATAGGACACTAGTGCTCTACCCAAATACAAATATAACTAGAAAAAAGTATACCTTTCGTCCCTTTGCTGGACCCTTCCTATTCTTCGTCAGTCTAACAAAAATAAAGCCAAACTGTGGCCAGTAGTCCCAGACTACGAGAGTTACCGGTTCGAAACAAATCCGATACTCGGTCTCGCGTCTCGCTGTCGCCCCCGCGAGGGCGGCTGAGGCGCAACCCTAGACCGCCGCCTCCTCTCCCCACCTCCTCCCCTCCCTCCCCCGCCGCCGCCGGCGAGCGCCGCGTGGCAAAGTCCGCCCGGTGCCGGCGGCGGCGGGATCTCCTTCACCCGGCGCTTGGGGCTCCCTCGCGGGCGGCGGTGCAGATCGGGTGGCGTGGAATTCGACCGGCAGCGGAGCTTCTGGCTGGCGGCCCTCGGTGCGGCGCGGTGGCGGCACCCTCCCCCGGCGTCGGTGCTTCTGGCTGGCGTCCCTCGCTGGCCGTCGCCCGGCCGGGGACGGGAGTTGCTGCAGCGGCGCAGCTAGGCCTCCGGGGGCGAGCCATGGCGCCATGACGAGCGAGGCAGAGCGGGTAGGTGCGACCCTGCGGCGAAGGACGGCGGCTCCGATGGCCTAGCTGCAGCAACGCGGCGGCGGTACTGACAGGGCCCGATCTGGGCATGGCCGGGCCTAATCTGGGCCTGGCCGGGCCTGATTTAGGCCTAGTCGGTACGGCTGCTGCGCCCGGACGGCAATCACCATGTGTGATGGAGGGATGTCCCCCTCCCCTAAGCTGTCAGGTGGCTTCCTTCCGGCAGGTCGGCGCTTGACCTTCTTCTTCCTCCTCGTCGGTGCGTTGTGGCGTTGTTCGGAGACCGGGCTCGAGTTCGTGGACGCCGGGGTGGCGGCTCCGGAAGGTGGACTGCGGTCGGTTCTTCGGCGAACCCCGTGGTAGTGGTGATGGTTCCCTTCTTCGGCCATGTGGATGGCAAGGAGCGGACATTGGGAGACTTTGGTGCTGACGTCGTTTTGGCTTCGGCAGCTCCCGGATCGCATGTCGGAAGCCAGACTCGGGGACGGTGGGCATGGGCGGGTGACGGGAGCGACTTGGAGGTTTTTCCGGGCGAAAGCTCAGTGCTTTGGCACCATCGGCGGCGGTGCCTGCGGGTATCGTTACCCTCTTGGGGGCGCCGATGCGGCTACCTTCTCCGTGATAAGGCTCCGGGTGAAAACCTTTGACTATCGGTCTCGATGGCGGCGGCGTGATGCGTCGTTACCCTCTTGGGGGCGTCGTCGTGGAGCCCCCGGCTCTTCTTGATCCCAGGGCATTGTCTTCGGTGGCGGGTCGTGGGCTTCCGTGTTTTTCTCTTGTTTATCTTGATCTGCTGTGTAAGGGGTCTCCCCATCACCTTGTATCAGTTCGGCCGATGTGGCTTTATTTATAAAACGGGGCGAAAGCCTATTTCGAGAGAGACTACGAGAGTTACCGCTGGAGAAATGCGCCGGCGGCGGCCGGCGAGCGACGAGATACGGCGTGAAACCTCTGCTGTTCCGCAGTTCCCTTTCCCGCTTTTCTCTGGCTCCCTTCGATCTGGAGCCTAGAGGTCATGTTCATGCCGCCGCAAACAGTTTCTCTCGTAGCCTCGATCGGTCTCTCTGTTGCTTCTCTCGCTCGATGATGTTGCAGTATGTGCTCTCGAACGGCGGGGGGGGGGGGGGGGGGGGGGGGGGGGGGGGGGGGGTGGGTGGGCAGCAGACCAATGGTAGAGGCCTAACACCACACGGGCAGGCATAATACGGCCTAACAAGAGTACAGAAGATGGCCCAACTGTCCAACATGAACACGTAGTTCAGCTGGAAGGCTGATCAATACATATGCCTGCGAACTGGGTTACACGTAGGTATACAATTTTTTTGTCGCTAACCAAGGTAGGGCGGACGCCCGACCTCGCCCTACCGGGAGCCTCGCCGCTGGTCCGGCGGCGTCGACACCATATGGTTCTATGTAGTCAGGTGCCCTTCCTCTCTACATATAGAGAAGCAAAGCTTCCCATTGTCCTATTCCCCTGTGCGACACGTGTCCCTCAAAATCGTTCCAAATCCTATTTTTACTGTAAAATATCTCTTTTTTCTATAAATATCTCTGTTTTTTGCTTCTGAAGCAAAAACTGTCCGTTTCAAAAAATAAAACGTTTCGTCGGAGACCTCGCCGAAGACATATAGCAAAAAAATTGTGCTAATTGTGCAAAAAAAAAACAATTTTGCTGCAGTAGCAAAAAATCAGTTCTGTCTAGAAAACTCGCCAGAAAAACCTTGCCGGAGACGACGTAGCAAAAACTTTAACCTATTGTAGCAAACGCAATAATCGGTGCTAGCATATTTTTTTTTGCTATTGTAGCAAAAAACCTACTTCGTCGGACACTTTTTTGGACACCTCGTCGGAGGATGTCGTAGCAAAATTTTTGTACAAATGTAGCAAACTCGATGAACAAATATAGCAAAAAAGGTTATAATAATGTAGCAAAAAAACAAAACCTCACCAGAGACATCACCGAGAATCTCACTAGAATTCATAGTCACCTAGAATCATTGCCGTCGAGCTCGCCGATGACAAATCGAACTCGCCAGAGCCTCAATATCACCAGTTCAAACTGGTCTACGATCTAAACATCATATTATGTTTTTAGATGATAAACATTAGATTAATGGTAGTCATTTATTCTCTAAAATTCTGGGTAGGCCACGGTCCACCCGGCCCCACCCTGCGTACGCCCATGCTGCTGCCGCCACTGCACCGTATATAATCCTGAACCGTCTCTTTCAAATTCTGCTAGAGTTCTTTGTTCTAGTATTTGGAGTAGACGTAATTAGTTTATTCTATTTAGATGAACATCTACTCTGTTAGTTTGTGTGATCTATATAGTTGCTATTTGTATGATCATGCTTTACCAATTATTTATTCGGATTAAATTATATGAAATATTGCTTATACTTTTAACAGTGTGCCGCGTGGCCCTGGCTAGTTCTATTCTAAAACTTGTGATTTCCTTCTCTATTACACACCATTTTCTACAACCGTACATCAAAATCCATGTGCAATGCATCACATAATATTATCTCATTTTGTATTTAGAAAATAGAAACACACTATTGTACTTTGACACTGTTGATTAGTATGGTACAAGGCATGTTTGTGAAAACAAATACCAAATATGGTGAGAATTATGTTTTAGGCATCGTACACAATTTTAATTTTGAAACCGTGTGTGATTGCTTCCTACAGCGCACCCCTCTTTTTGATTCTGAAACCGTGTGTGACTGTATCACCTACATTATTTTCAGAATGTATGCGATTCGCCATCACAAAGGTTTTTTCTGAAGGTTAATTATGCTATTCACTTAAATCACAAACATCCCAGACGGTTTTGACAAAGGATAAGGGATGAGAGCCTTAAAAGATGAACGGTCAACTAAATTGAATATTACTATATTGTTAGTTCATTTATTTATATTTTGAAATTCAAATGCGGCAAATAACTCATGTTTCACTTGACAGTTTAGAAATATTTAGTTTATCTCTCATTTATTTATATTGCATCATATATCATCGTGTTTTCATCCCGCCTCTGCATCTAAAGGATGCACATAACTTTTTCTATTAGATTATTTACAACACCTTATATGAAAAAATATAAATATAAAACCGAAGCCACCAAACAAGCGATAACTCACTAAACTTACAACACTGATGAAGGGGGTATCCATGAACAGAGCCAACACCCTGCCATCACACCGACGTGCATCATCTAAAAACTGAAGGCCTCGACAGATCGCCAAATGGCGAGCGAGTGGCATAACCGGTCCGACAGACCCTCAACGCGTACCAGACGCCACCGTCTTCGGCATATCCATCTTCTGAAGAAATCAATACAATGAAATTGAGAGACCTGTCGTCAATGCCACCATGACGATAGACAACTCCACCACCCTACGCGCGTCCAGCAAGACACGTCCAACATCTCGACCCTGCTACAACACGCCGTCGAGACTCACCATCATTGATGAAGAAGATTAAACACTGCTCCACCAGCATACCCCTCTAGGCATCACGTGTTCCAACATGACCCCCCCCCAAGAGGGAGAACGACACCAAGTGTCGCTATCATTCGATACAGGGAGACCCAGATCTGGGGTTTCCCCCAGAACATCTAGGCATAAGGCGGGAACTTCGCAGCGACGATGCCTTCAACAAGGTAATGACGCCCGAGGACGCCACCATTGTTGGCTCTGACCGCGTCGGAGCCCGACTCTCACTAGACAATCGCCTCGCCTCCATCCCGCGTGTTGTAGCCCCAGAGACCGGGCCACAGATGAGGGAAGCCACATCCACGCCAATGGTCATCGATCCACCCGGAGAAGAGTCCTTACTCCATCCATCATGTCGTTGTAGAATCAACAATGATGCCATGACATCGGCGACCGCGCCACATCTAGTCTACAGGGCACCGTCCTAGGCTGGCACCGTCGAGCGAGGAGACGAGGGGGGGCTCAACCGCCATTGGCGCAATCCAAGCCACGCCAGCCACACCCTCTGGCGACGGAGGAGGAGGAGGAAGGGGAGGGGGTGCTGTCAGATAGTTTGTTAGGGTTCCCCGGTCGCCCGTCAGGAGCAACGCGAGAGAAACAGAGGTGGCGCACCTCTCACGTGAGGTGGCTCCGCATCCGATTCTTCCTTTAATCTTGCCTATATCACTGTGTAACACATGCTTTAATTTTCGATGATTTGACAACTACTCTCTTCGTCCAGGAATATGTGTACATCTAGGAAATATTAGACAAATTAGTTCTCTCTTCTATTTTACAAGTCTCTGTTATTTTAATTGAAAGGAGAAGAATGATAATTGGTGGGTGAGGTGGAGGATAGGAATGGGGATTGGAGGATGGAGTAGTGGAGTGATTAGGAGGAGCTAATTGCATTTATTAATTGCATTGGCAGTCTAGTCGTGTAGACATGTACTACTACTTCTTTTGGGACAAAATTTGAAACTAGAAGGACAGAGGGATTAGAAACTGAACGGTTTTGCTCTTCATTTCTTTGTGTCCCTTATTTTCTCAATGTGTCCTCGTGTTGGTGGTGCGAACGCTGGTTGCGGCAGTACCATGGATGCGAACGAACTCGCGATACACGACAGCACGGTAGCGTGGTTGGTTCTCGTCGCCAAGGAACTCCTCCGCGGGAGTGATGAGACATTCTTTGGTTGGGGTGATGAACATCCCCACCGCTGTTCGCGCCAGTGTCGTATTGGTCACCACCCGGTGTTCTCTGCTCTTGAGCATGCCGTTGGTCACGACCTACACGGCCACCACAACCACATACACATACCTATCAATAATGGCCTGTTTGGTTCAGAGGATTACAAATACTACTATACAAGAGTATGAAAGATGCAAGAGTATTATAGAAATGTAAATGCAATATGAAATTATTTATCCTTGGGTTGTCTGGTTCATATATAGGAATTATTGGAAGGACACAAGAATCCTAAAAAAAATGGTCAAATCAACATGAGAAATGTAATTACTAGAATGTTATTACACGATAGACCAGTCTCGTCCTTCTTTGTGCATATATAGGGATTTGAAAAGGAGGTCCAAGTGGTTTGTAAAATTACTACTAGCTACTATGTTTTTCTGTTGGAACCAAGCCGAAAGGAATGTTTTCTTCGTTTTTCATTTTCTCAGCGTACTCCTTTGAACCCATTATCGGACATCAATTATAGTATACTCCCTCAGTTTCAAAATATAAGATGTTTTAGGTTTATGAAAAAAATGTATCTAAACTTGTTTTAGTGTATAGATTCATTCCAAATCTAAATGAACCACATACTAAAACAAGTCTAGGTATATTTTCTTCACAAACCTCTTATGTTTTAAAACGGAGGAAGCAGTATAGTAGTACCTCAAGTGCGAGGCCAGTGTGGACGAGCTGGAGGCCGGGGTAAGGGCTCAACATGAACCCATTCGCCGTTGCGGAGGAGCTGGAGGCCGGGGACCTTGTTGGGGAGGAGTAGGGTGAGAAGGTTCCGGTCGCAGTGAGGAGGTAGGCCAATCATGGTGGTCGGATCTGGGCATGCTGGGTAGTGGTTGATGCCGAGTATCACGTCGGTGCCACCGAGATCTCCATCGAAGTAGTCAGTAGGGAGGCCCATGCCCTCGGCCAGCAGTCGCAGCAGCTCCATGCCCATGCTTCTTGTTTGGACTGCGAACTTCTCTACGACTTGTCTGGATGAAGAAGGTAGAGAAGGAGCACACAGCATTCTTCGTTCTCAATGACCAGCGTTAAGTAAATAAATACACGAACCTAGCTAGTACTCACTCTGTTTCAAAATATAAAATATTTTAGCTTTGTGAAACAAATGTACCTAGACTTATTTTAGTATGTAGGTTCACTTAAATTTAGTGTGAATCTGCACATTAAAATAAGTCAAGATACATTTTTTTCACAAACCTAAGACATTTATATTTTGAAACGGAGGGAGTACATACTGTATGGATGAAAACATAATAGTAACAAGAATATATAAGATAAGATGGTGCACCGTACGTACCGGAAGTTGTTGGGCTTGTCGGGCCAGTCTCTTGTGCTGCTACCAACGGGGATGGTGCAGCCGAGGCGCAGGCAGTCAATCCAGTACTTGTGGCCGACGACTGTTTCGTAGGTGCTGCCGGAGAAGTACCTGTTGGTCTTGTCATTATCCTCCGAGTAGAAGGCCGCCTTGTCTGCCTCCGGCAACGCGAAGAACTCATGGCACAGCGCAGCCACGTCTCGCATGGCCTGCTCAGCCACGCCGTGGTTGACCACCTGCACCGCGTAAGAAGCATGATTACTAGCCTGGAGGAAGAAGCATGCATGATTACTCCTAGCTAGAAGAAGACTACTAGCCTGGAAGAAGCCCATCTCCTTGCCGGCGTCCAGGACGGCGCGCCTGCACTCGTCATGGCCGCGGCGGAGATCAATGATGGGCAGGGACACGATGCCGCCGGCACGGAGATTCCCCATGGCCTGGCTAAGCTGGACCGATCGAGACTTGTTTCAACTGATCGATGCTGCTGGTGTCCCCCGTTATTTATAGATACTGCTGCTTTTCTTAGCAAGAGGGGGAGGGGTCTCGAAGGACCCCGAAACTGTAGTACTTGATGATAGAGAGTTGGTGGTGTGAACCAGCTAGCGCCTTGCCATGTTACCTCTGGATTTCAACACCCAGCCAGCTGGGACGAAGCCAGCACACTAGCTACCACGACCACGATGATAGCACCACGTTTCTCCTGTTGCTGCCTGCAGATACCATGGAGAACCGACGCCGTGCCATGTTACCTCTACTCAGCCCAGCTGCGCACGGGTCGTCGTTGCTGCTATTGTTTCATCTTCGAGGTCCCACCAGCCACCATGGCCATCGACTAATTGCCCATCACCAATCTCTCTCGCGACCATGCATGACGAGGAGCAGAAGAGCGAGCAGTTCTTCGAGTTGCCGGGGGCGGACAATGCACCCCTGTACTCGGAGGAGACACACAAGTCCAACCGACTCTTCTCTTGCGCAACTTTTTTATGACAAAGGAATATATTGATATCGCAAAACACAGTGCCCTAATACAGTGTCCTAACATAGTGCCCTAATGGCATTACGGACGTAAAAGCACGAAAAACTCAATTACATCAGGCTATGCGATAACACAATGTTCTAACAGCATTACGGTTTTACGGATGTAAAAGCATGAAAAATACAATTACATCAGGCTATGCTATAACACAATGCCCTAAAGACATTACGGATGCATAGATGACAAAGAGGAAACGAGACTGCCCCGTCGGCGTAGGCTACGTCGATGGCGGCCGTCAGCATAGCCCCTCTACCCGTCGACGTAGACTATATGGGTTTCACCTAGATGACTAACAGTCGTTTGGCTACGCCGATGACTTTGCCGTCGGCCTAGATTATTTCATTATTTTCAAAAAGAAATCCAATTTTTCAAATTTTATTTAACTATGTTTAACTCATTAATCTCACATGAACATTTTTAATTCTAAGTACACTTAATCTCAAGTTAAATTGCACTCATAGTCAAACATCCATATAAGCTTCCGACAAAAAATTTAGAACTTGTTGTCAATACTATAATATCAATCCTATTAACCATTAGACCTATACTGTTAGACGTCTTTATTTTTTTACATTCCATACAATTATTTAAGTAAACAACAACGAATAAGTAATAATAATCTTGAATTCAAATAAAAATAAAATAAATTTTATTTATTTTGCCTTTCTCCATGTAATATTGAATAATTCATATCTACAAATCCATAAATCGCAATTCGACAAATAATATATCCAAATCAATTAGAAAAATGAGAGGAATCCAAATATGAAATCCCTATCATCTAATTAATTATGTATCACATCTTTTTAACACTAGACCAACCGAAACTATGTTAGGATTCATGAAATGCCCTGTTTTTGGCACTCAAAAAATAGAAAATGGCTTTTTGGTGCGACGAAAAGGAAACCTTGCATTGGATCTCTGATGAAATAGCCTATTGTCAACCTAAAAATGATTTTTGTAAAAAACATGAGCATTAGATCATATACCTGTAGTTCAAATCTGACTCACTTCCTACTGATTAGGCAGGAATTTGTCTTTTTCACGAGGGGTGGACAAATAGGTTTAAGATATCCTGGTTGGGAGATTGTCCATGCAAGATGGTCTAGTATTTTTGAAAAATGAGGTGGTTCCATTTTAAAACTTTCATTTGGTGGTTGCTTTACAGAACACCTGGTCTTTTATACTCGGAAAATGAAAATGGCTTTTTAGTGCGACAAAAAGAAAAACTTCCTCCTGCAACATTGTTCACCATCCCATGATGCACATGCGTGCAAAATATGTGTATATTATCACAAACTATGCCAAAATTCTGGCCATAACATTGGTCATTTGACCTGAAAGCCAGAAACCTCGATTGAGATAGGTCATTTTGTAAAGGTTTTTTTGAGACAGAATCAATATACCAAGTTTGGTGTTTTTACTTGCAACTATGTGACATAATATGACACCACGCAAAGGTTTTGCATTGTTTCGGTTATTTTTGATTTTTTTATGCTCGTTTTAAACTATCGTCAAACTTTCTAAATCGGCGGGCATGAAGATTCTTAGCTCGAGGCTGAGTCTCGCTAAACTTCCATTAGATCTCTGATAAAATAGCATATTGTGAACCTAAAAATGATATTTTTAAAAATCATGAGCATCAGATCATGCACTTGTAGTTTAAATCTGACTCACTTCCTACTGATTCGGCGAGAATTTGTCTTTTTCACGAGAGGTGGACGAAAAGGTTTGAGATATCCTGGTTGGGACATTGCCAATGCAAGGCGGACTAGTATTTTTGAAAAATGGGGTGGTTCAATTTTGAAACTTCCATTTGGTGGTTGTTTCACAAACACCCCATTTTTTGCACTCAGAAAATAAAAAATGGCTCTTTGGTACGACAAAAAGGAAAATTTCCTCCTGCAACATTGTTCACCATCCCATGATGCACATGCGTGCACAATATGGGCACATTATCGCAAACTATGCCACGATTCTAGCCATAACATTGGTCATTTGACCTGAAAGCTAGGAAATCTCGATTGAGATAATTTATTTTGTGAAGGTTTTTTTAGACACAATCAATATACCAAGTTTGGTATTTTTACTTACAACTACGTCACCTAATATGATATCACTTGAAGGTTTTGCATTATTTTGATCGTTTGTGAATTTTCATGTCCGTTTTAAACTATCGTCAAACTTTCTAAATCAGCGGGCATGACGATTCTTAGCTCGAGGCCGTGTCTCGCTAAACTTACATTGGATCTCTGATAAAATATCATATTATGAACCTAAAAATTATTTTCCAAAAAATCATGATCCTCAGATCATGTACCAGTAGTTTAAATCTGACTCACTTCCTACCGATTCGACAGGAATTTGTATTTTTCACGAGGGGTTAAAAGAAAGGTTTGAGATACCTTAATTGGGACATTGTCCATACAAGGTGGTATACTATTTCTGAAAAATGGGGTGGTACCATTTTAAAACTTTCATTTGGTGGTTGCTTCACAAAACATCCTCTTTTGTGCACTCGGAAAATGAAAGTTGACTTTTTTGGTGTGAGGAAAAGGAAAACTTACTCATGCAACATTGTTCACTATCCCATGATGCACATGTGTGTATAATATGGACATATTATCATAAACTATGCCACGATTTTGGCCATAACATTGGTCATTTGACTTGAAAGCCAGTAAAGCTCGATTGAGATACGTCATTTTGTGAAAAAAAATTGAGACACAATTAAGATACCAAGTTTGGTATTTTTTCTTGCAACTATATCACATAATATGATACCACGCGAAGGTTTTGTATTTTTGTGATCGTTTTGATTTTTTAATGCATGTTTTAAACTATCGTCAAACTTTCTAAGTTGGCAGACATGAAAATTCTTAGCTCGGGACTGAGTCTCGCTAAACTTACATTGGATCTCTGATAAAATAGCATATTTTGAACCTAAAAATGAGCATCAGATCATATGTACCTGTAGTTCAAATCTGACTCACTTCTTGTCGATTTGGCAGAAATTTGTCTTTTTTACGAGGGGTGGACAGAAAGGTTTGAGATACCCCGGTTGGTACATTGTCCATGCAAGGTGGTCTGCTTATTTTTTAAAATAGAATGGTACCATTTTAAAACTTTCATTTGGTGATTGCTTCACAAAACACCCTGTTTTGGGCACTCAAAAAATAGAAAATATGTTATACGAAAGTATTTATATATTTTTTGAACAAAAATATGTAATATTTGAGTTTATATAGATAGATAATATTTTTCTGCAAATTTTGATATATTATATGTATTTTTTTGAATTGAAATGGTTTAGTTATGATTTTTCTAAGACTAATATGGATAATTGCCGTCGGCATAGACTTGACATTGTCGCTTTGCCGTTAGCCTAATCACCTATGCCGTCGGCCCTGTCTACGCCGCCGGCTGCCGCCGGCCTATCCATATTACGCTGACGGCAAAACGTGACCGACGACCGCGTGGACTGGCTGACGATTCCGGACAACTGCGCCGATAGGCCCGATCTTTTGCTGTCGATGTATAAAAAGGCCTAGCCATAGGCGTATCAGGTTATTCCTATAGTGTACCCAATGGAGATCGCTGCCGGAGTTTTCTAAAACCTATCACCAGCCAAATCAATGAGGACATTAATAATTTAGCAGAACACCATCTTATCGTGGGATGAACCCTAGAACCACCTCCATTATTTAAGCACACCAATAGGCTCCCACTTCGCCGATCTGAGCAACCAAGAAAAAGCGGCTGCAATGCAACCACACCCGCGGTCCGTCCATGGCAGGGCCGGTTGAGATCAGGCCCTAAAGCCCATACCTGACCAGCCACTATGCGTGAGATGTAGGCCATAGTCTCGCCGCCGCTGCACGCTGGAGACCAGGATACAGGGGCAAATAACACTGACGGGACTGCCTCTCGTGCCTTCCCTGACGGTGACGACAACATCAGGGAATGGTCCGACAACCCAAAGGGTTCCGGTATGTTAAGGATCACAAATGTTCTACCTAGATCGAGTAGCTAGCTACACTAGTGGAAACGAGGTCTTTTGTTGATCCCGAAAAAGGGATTTAACACCCGTTCTTCTACGAACCGGTGTTAAAGGGGGGGCCGTACCAGCATGGCCCCTGCGGCAAAAAAGGAGCCCCCCTTTAACACCAGTTCATGCCACGAACCGGTGTTAAAGGACCCTGCAACAGTGGCCCGCGCAGCCCCCCCTTTAACACCGGTTCGTGGCATGAACCGGTGTTAAGGGGGGGGGCTATATAAGACACCATCCCAGCCCACACACACCCCACTCTTCCATTCTTTCACATTTTGGAGCCTAGCAAGAGGGTGTGAAGAGTGCTAGTTTTTTTTTCATATGCACAAGAGGTGTTCGGTGAAATGCCCGAGAGCTCAAAATAAGTTTTCTTGTTGCTCTTTCCGTCTCGGTCGAGGTCGGCAACTATCCTTTCATGTGTCATTGATGTACTATATATATAAATGGTCATCTCCCTATTATTTTTTGATATATACTACATATTAATGCAGATGAACCGGCAATGGATGTACGGTGACCGCCGCACTTCCGAGTACATTACGGGCCTCCAAAATTTCATCGTTGTGGCTAATGCAAACCGTGGTCACAATGGTTTTATGTGTTGTCCGTGTGTTCACTGACAGAACAAGAAAGACTACTCAAATACCAGAACCATTCACGCCCACCTGCTTCGATCCGGTTTCATGCCCAGCTATAATTGTTCGACCAAGCACGGAGAAAAAGGGGTTGTGATGGAAGACAACAAAGAAGAAGAGGATGATGACAAATATCATAATATGTATCCTGAATATGATGATAATGCAACGGGGGTAGATAATGAAGATCAAGAGGGAGCAGATGGGCCCGCTGATGACGATCTTGGTCGGGCCATTACTGATGCAAAGGAAGAATGTGAAACTGAAAAGGAGAATGAGAAGCTGGAGCAGATGTTAAAGGATCACAAAACATTGTTGTACCCAACTTGCGAAGATGGCCACAAAAAGCTAGGTACCACACTAGATTTGCTGCAATGGAAGGCAGAGAACGGTGTGACTGACAGCGCATTTTCAAAGTTGTTGGTAAAAATGAAGAATCTTCTTCTAAGAAATAATGAGTTGCCCGACAGTACATACCAAGCAAAGAAGGTTGTCTGTCCTCTAGGATTAGACGTGCAGAAGATACATGCCTGCATTAATGACTGCATCCTCTACCGCGGTGAGAAGTACGAGAATTTGGATGCATGCCCGGTATGCACTGCACTGCGGTATAAGATCAGACGAGACGATCCTGGCGATGTTGAGGGCGAGGCCCCTAGGAAGAAGGTTCCTTCCAAGGTTATGTGGTATGCTCCTATAATACCACGGATAAAATGTCTCTTCAGAAATAAAGAGCATGCCAAGTTGTTGTGATAGAACATGGAAGACCGTAAGAAAGACGCGATATTGAGACACCCCGCTGATGGGTCATAGTGGAGAAAAGTCGAGCGAGAGTACCCAGACTTCGCACGTGACACAAGGAACTTAAGGTTTGGTCTAAGTACAGATGGCATGAATCCTTTTGGTGAGCAGAGCTGCAGTCACAGCACCTGGCCTGTGACTCTATGTATCTATAAAATTCCTCCTTGGTTGTGTATGAAGAGGAAGTTCATTATGATGCCAGTGCTCATTCAAGGCCCGAGACAACCCGGCAAAGACATTGATGTGTACCTAAGGCCATTAGTTGAAAAACTTTTACAGCTGTGGGCCAAACCAGGTGTACGTATGTGGGATGACCACAAAGGGGATCCATTTAACCTACGAGCATTGCTTTTCGTAACCATCAATGATTGACCTGCTCTTAGTAACATTTTAGGCCAGACAAACAAGGGATACAATGCATGCACACACCGTTTAGATGAGACTAAAAGTGTATATTTGGATAAATGTAAGAAGGTTGTGTACCTAGGGTATCGTCGATTTCTTCCGAACCTGCATCCAGTAAGAAAGAAAGGCAAGCATTTCAAACGTCTGGCAGAACCCTGGAGGAAGCCTGTCCTCCGTACCGGTGAGGAGGTATTTGGTATGGTCAAGGACCTAGAAGTAATCTTTGAAAAAAGTCCTGGCAGTCTATCTGTTCCGAATGACGATGCCGGACACGCGCCCATGTGGAAGAAGCAATCTATATTTTGGGACCTACCCTATTGGAAAGTCTTAGAGGTCCGCTCTTCAATCGACGTGATGCACGTGACGAAGAATGTTTGTGTGAACCTGCTAGGCTTTCTAGGAGTGTATGGGAAGACAAAAGATACACCGGAAGCACGGCAGGACCAGCAACGTCTAAAGGCCCCTGAAGAGCCTATGCATCCTGAGAACGAGAAGGGTAAACGATGCCACTTAACTCCTGCCAGCTACGCTCTTACCAAAGCAGAGAAGGAAATCTTTTTTGAATGTCTGAGCAGTATCAAGGTCCCGTCTGGCTTCTCGTCGAATATAAAGGGAATAATAAATATGGCAGAGAAAAAATTCCAAAACCTGAAGTCTCATGACTGCCACGTGATTATGACACAATTGCTTCCGATTGCATTGAGGGGGCTTCTACCTGAAAATGTTCGAGTACCCATTGTGAAGCTATGTGCATTCCTCAATGCAATATCTCAGAAGGTAATCGATCCAGAAAGCCTACCAGGATTACAAACAGATGTGGCCCAATGTCTTGTCATCTTTGAGTTGGTGTTCCCACCATCCTTCTTCAATATTATGACGCATCTCCTAGTTCACCTAGTAGAAGAGATTGCCATTCTCGGTCCTGTATTTCTACACAATATGTTCCTCTTTGAGAGGTACATGGGAGTCTTAAAGAAATATGTTCATAACCGTGCTAGGCCAGAAGGAAGCATCTCCAAGGGCTATGTAACAGAGGAGGTCATTGAGTTCTGTGTTGATTTTATTCCTGACCTTAAGGCGATTGGTGTTCCAGAATCACGACATGAGGGGAGACTGCGTGGAAAAGGCACCCTAGGATGTAAAGCAATGATATGTAGGGACAGACATTCTCTCAATCAAGCACACTACACGGTTTTACAAAGATCTATCTTGGTTGCCCCGTATATCAATGAACACAAGAATTTAATACGCCTCAAACACCCGGGGCAGTCTGATGAATGGATTATAAGTGAACACATGACGAGTTTTGGCGGCTGGCTGCAAAGACTTCTCACGAATAACACCACTGTTGGGGATCAGCTGTACTTGTTGGCCAGGACACCATCTTCGACTGTATGTACTTTCCAAGGGTACGAGATAAATGGGAATACATTTTAAACGATAGGACAAGATAAAAAGAGCACCAACCAAAACAGTGGTGTCCGCTTCGATGCAGCAGAAGACAATGGGCAAAAGACCACGTATTATGGGTTCATATAGGAGATATGGGAACTTGACTATGGACCTAATTTTAAGGTCCCCTTGTTTCGATGAAATGGGTCAAGCTAACAGGAGGAGGGGTTGAGGTAGACAAGAAGTACGAAATGACAACGGTGGATCTCAACAATCTTATGAAGGTAGACAAGAACTTAGACGAACTATTCGTCCTAGCCAATGATGTGGCTCAGGTTTTCTATGTGAAGGACATGTCCTCCAGACCAAAAAAAGAAAAAATATGCAAACAAATACATCATATGATGAGCCAAAGCGTCACATAGTTCTTTCAGGGAAAAGAAACATCATGGGAATCGAGGACAAGACAGACATGTCAGAAGATTATAATAAGTTTGATGAAATTCCGCCCTTCACAGTGAAAACTGACCCAAGCATTCCGTTAAGTAAAGAAGATGCTCCATGGTTACGTCTGAAGCGATCATAAGGAAGGACATATGCCAAGAAGTTCATGCTCATATTATGTAACTCTAGTTCATGTTTTTAATATTAATACATGTCTTGAATGTTAGTCATGTTTTGTGGATGGACCGGGACTATGAAAAGAAGTTGTCCCAATTCGTACTTACCATTAAGATCTGATCTCCAAACGCGCGCAGTCACATATTAGGGAGTGCCTCTATGACCAGTTTCTTGGAGATGCCGGAGGACTAGGCTCCGTCGGCATCTCCCTGAAACTGGCCGTAGTGGTGTCCCTGCTCTCGAAAACCATCTTGCAGCTTTATAACTTCTCTAACTAGATCAATACACCTGGGAGCTAACTAATTTCACATATTAGGGAGTGCCTCTATGACCAGTTTCTCGGAGATGCCGGAGGATTGGGCTCCGTCGGCATCTCCCTAAAACTGGTCGTAGTGGTGTCCCTGCTCTCGAAAGGAGGTAAGGCATAGCCTCAAACTGGCTGGAGGACTGGACTCACAAGGATGCCTATTTATAGTACAAGCAGCTCGACATAGTGTCGACACTTACGAAATAATGTCGACACTCACCCCTATTATTAGTGCTGACTCGTGTTTTGTCCCGGTTGGTGTCTCCAACCGGGACTAAAGGTTCATCTTTAGTCCCGGTTGGTGACACCATCCGGGACAAGGTAGACGCCGCATGACATAATGTCGACACTCACCCCTATTATTAGTGCTGACTCGTGTTTTATCTCGGTTGGTGTCTCCAACCGGGACTAAAGGTTCATCTTTAGTCCCGGTTGGTGACACCATCCGGGACAAGGTACACGCCGCACGACATAATGTCGACACTCACTGTGGCATCCCGCAAAAACCACTACTAGAAAATCGCGTTGTGTTTGTGCATTGCATCATCGTGACCGCATGCTCATGTCATCATGCGACATTGCAATTGAGCATCGTCATCATCTTGTATTTGCTTGCATAAAACTATTTGCAGAAAACCTAATTTGTTTTCTAAACGCCCCGTCTTTGTTCAAACGCAAAAGCCGGGTCACCGGATTATTTTGTTTTGTTTGCTATCGGTTTGCAAACGGTCCGTTTAAAACAAAAATATTTAATTATTTTTGTGGGGCAGTCGAACGGGCCGACTCGACCCAGACGACCACCCCCGGTATTAAAACGGTCCACCTAAATCAGCCCCCTCTAAAACCTATTCCCACCCAATCCTAATCTACCCCCACTCACAGCTCGCCACCTCACCCTCTCCCCAATTCCTACCCACTCCGCCACCTCAGCAATCCTTGATCCAGCCCCCCCTAAAAACCTTCTATACCAAATAACCTACCCAGTCCTATTCTACCCCAACCCTCCACCTCACCTGCACCAATCGGTGCCTGCCACCTCATCCTCTCTCTCCTCCCACCCCACCTGCCGCTGCTCCCCCATGGCCCCACCTCCCCCAGGACTCGGTCCGCTCCCCTCCCTCTCTCTTCCTCCCCAACCTCTCTCCCCCACGCTCCCGCAACCACCTGCCCACCCCGCGCCGCGCACCTCGCCGGCCACCCGCCTCCGCCGCTCGCCCCAGGCCCCACCTCGCCGGCCGCCTCGCCACCTCTGCTCCCCGTCCCCGCATCCGGCCTCCCTCACCGACGCCTCCCTCACCCGAGCCACCCCGCGCCCTCACCTCCAGTCCCCGCCAACCACCGCACCCTCCGCTCGCCTCCTCCCGCCGCCCTCGCTCCCTCCCACAGCACCCGCTCCCCGCCGCTCCTCGCCGGCCCCGCGTCGCCGGACGCCATCCTCGGCGTCGGCCCCGCCTCCGAGCCCTGCCAGCGCCTCCTCTCGACCGTCTCTAGCCCGAGCTCCCTCGCTGCGCCGGCCACCCTCGGGCTCCCCGTCGTCCGCCTCGCCTCAGAGCCACTCCGGCCGCACCGCTGCCAAGGCGCCTGCCCGCGGCCCCGAGCGCCGCTGGCCGCAGCAGTGACCGCCTCGGGTCGGCTCTGCATGTCGCCGCCGGCGGCCCTGCTCCGCCGTCCCGCGAGCCCGAGCTGCTCCCCGCCGGCCAACACTCGCCGCCGCGTCCTCTGCCCTCATCTCGCCGACCCCGGCCCGAGCCCCTCCTCTCCTCCGTGTCGTCCCTGCTCGCCTTCATCCCGCCACCGTGCCGGCCCCGCGACCCCTGTCGGTCCTCCGTCGCCGTCCTTTTGTCTGTCTGAGAGTGGGCCCTAGCGCCGTGTGCTCCTACGGTTGGTCCTGCTTGGAGTGCTGCTGCGAGTATGTGGTGGTGTTATTCTAGTGTGGTTGGAGTTGTCCAAAGAACTGTGCCGGGCATAAGGCCACCCTAAGACCGGACAGTACCAGAGATGCCCGAAGAATCCCCGACGTGGCCATCTGGATGTCAAGATCTTCATCATGGAACATCAAGCACTACCTCATGGAACCCGGAAGACCCCGGTGTCGAACCCGAAGAATCGTCGACAAGGACCGTCCCTACACCAAGATCTGCATCGTTACGGGCTTCGTCGACCAATGCGCGAGGTGGAACCCGATGACGCCGGTATCCCAAGATCTACCACATGGACGCACCACGGACGCGGAGAAACCCGGAACGCCAAGATCTACTCCCGGAGTCCGAGAACGAGCCCGTCGAACCCCGGACCCTGTCGAACCCCGAACCCCGGAACACCAAGATCGTCGAACCCTAATGTGTGAACCTTTTCCCGAGCCCCTATTTTATAAATGCTAAATATAAAACTTGTTGCATATCAAATTGTTCATGCATGCATGCTTGTCTGTGGTTTGGGGGCATTATGCCGATTCACCTTATAATTAAATATGGGGCCCATATGCGGGCAAATCCAGTCGTATATTGTCCTCATTTAAATGTGTGTAGCGAACCGGTGATATATTTTGCCATGCTAACACAACATTTAAATTGCGGGGGTTCTAAATAACTTGAACCGTTTAATTAATCGTCGGGACCCCGGTTCCGCTTAATCTTGCCTAATCACATCGCACCTTTGCCATGTCATACATCATACATGCATCATGCCGATCTTTGCCGTAGTATTAAATAGTGCATCCGGTGTTTATTCTAGTGTTTTGCTTCTTCGCGGATAAGGCCGTTGAGTTGATGCGAGTGTCGACCCGATCTTCGGATGAACCTTCAACAATGTTTTCAGGCGAGCATCTCCCCCTTTTTACCTATCTTACTTTTATAGTATTTATTCCCTCCTGTTGATCTATTGCTATCTGTGTTGCGATGCTCTAGTTTTCGTACCCGTGATATCCCTTGCAGCCTTATATTGCCTTGGACACCTCCTATTACCTGTTGTTTGGTAGATAGTTGGACTTGCGCGTCGTAGTCGCTCGCTCAAGTGCTGTTGCGTGTCGTCCAGTGCCACAGTTGTTGGAGTATTGCCACATGTTTGATGTTGGAGATGATCTTGGCTTTATTTATCCTTCACTTTAATTCCTGTTTAACAACTAAAATTGAAGTAAGTAAGCAGAGGCATCGGTGGGTGATAGATAATATTTGGTTTCCGACCGCCCACTTGTGTCCCGTAGGACCCCGAGTACTTGATACCTGTTCCTTGAATATTCGCGCTATCCACATACGGGGAATTATGGGACCCCCCTAAGCCAGAGCTTGATTCCGTCTTATTTCTTGGGGCCACAAACTAGATTGAGGTTTTATTACGATCCTGTACTTATGCCATGCTTTACTGCTTTATTTACGATTGTGCGAGGAGCACACTGTACTGTTTAGGATAGTGGCACGATTCCGCGGTGTCCACAAGCCCAGTTTTGGGTTCCCAGTCGTTCACACCCGTCCCCACAACCTTGAGTCCGTCTCGGAGCCGGCCGGCTTCGTTGCGGGTCTACTTTAAGGGGTGGCCCCCTGAAATATTTCTGAATCCTGTGATTGCTTTGTCGTGAAGGCCTCGTTGGGTTTTGATTTGGTTTTTCCGAGGTCGATCGTGTGTGTGTTGCTATTTGTGCACCCCGGCCGGGTTAAAACTTTCTGAAAGCCGTGTCCACGGTTATGGACGACTTGGAGCACAGTATCTCGATCATAGACAACTATAACTAAAGTAGTGCTATAAATTTGATTTTATAATGACTAGTAATCAGCTTCACTATAATGGAATGGCTAAATAAAACTACCAACAATTGCTTGCTTGGGTTGTCGCTTGCGACCATTGTACCTGACTAGTAAGTATTGTAACTAAAACGGAATGGCTAAATAAAAGTACCAACAACTGCTGGGTTTTTGGGTTATCTCATGCTAATTGTATCTGACTAGTAAGTGTCGCAACTACAACAGAATGGTTAACTAAAACGGCCCACTGCTTATTTTATCAGGATGATTATCTATACTTGACTAGTAATTACTGCAACGATAACCGAATAAGTAAAACTGCCAACTGTGTGAGTTCCTCGGTTGACTTCCTCGTTTGGTCTCGAGGGGGAAACGCCAGGATGGGTTTGATTGGTGGTAATATTAGGTTGGTTCCGAATAGGTCTTTCTTACCCCTCTCTGACAGCCGCCAGTTGTATCGAGTCTCTATAGGTTGTCTAGTGCATGCTGCCGCTGCCGCTTCAGTCCACCATACCTATGTAGGCGAGGACCGCCGAATTCTAGCCTCGCCGTGTACTGGCCTCAGTACTGACGCTCCTCTTTTTCCTTTGCCCTTTGTCGGCACCCCTTTTGTTTAAGCAGGTTTTGAGATCGACGCCGTTAGCAGGGTTACCCTTCCGGCTTGGCCTGGGCAGGGTTATGGACGCCATTGGTTATTCTTCAGGGCTCTTAGCCCCATTTGCATCTTGTCCGTAGCTGGATGCTGTATCGTTTTCAAGGTGATTTGGATCTTTGTTTTGTATATCTGTATTCTTGACTCATGGAGTCGTGTTGTATATATATCTGTTCTGTGGGTCCCATCGAGGACTGTTGTGTAATGTTATTGCTTCGTTTTCCACCCGCACGCGAGTGCCTGGTGGGCACCTTTGAATCGTTTCTATGCGGGTTTGGCGGGAAGCGCTGAACTTGCATAGGGTCGATTCTGAGGGTGTTACAGAGTGGTATCAGAGCCCAGCAGTTGCGATACCCCACAAGTCCAGCCTGTAGGATAACCTAGCTAACGGTCGAAGTAGAGTGTCAAAACTATTTTTGCAAAATCGGTTGGATAGTTCTGCTTAGGTCTGATTTTACTCCTTACCCCTCTGCTATTCTCCTCTTACCTCTACGTGTTTTGAATCCGCTCTCTTCTCTCTCTTCGAGTCCAGGATTTCTCGTGGTTGGGTTCCGTCGTACCTTCAGGGTTTCGCTTCCTCCTTTGATAACGGTGTTCTACCATCCGGACTTCATGCTATCTGAGTGATCCTCTATCTGTGGTACCATTCTTTGTTCCTTGCTTGTGCCTTCCGGTGTTTTCCGATGCGACGACATCATCTACGCTGGATCCGATGCAGGGTCTGCATCACTCCTTTGTTCCTGAACCTCGCCTGTCGAGATCTTCAGTCTGAATTCCGAGAGTTGGTTGCGTAATCCGCCTATTCGCGTGCAGAGTAATGGTTTGAGTGCGGGATGGAGTAGCTACCATACCACTACTCTTATCATTCGCTCTTGTACATGGAATTGGTGAATTAATGTGCTTTTACTCCTTCCGCGAAAGTTAGAGGTGGCCTTACCTTTAATTTCGTCCGTTGGTTATCCGGAGTGTTCTCTCAATGGACGTGAGCCCCGACCATTGTTGGTGGTGTCGCCAATTTCAAGATGAAGAAGGAACCCTTGTTAGTGGTGTCGCGAGGATCTACACGAAGCGCGAAGGATCATACCGCCGGCCTTCTTCCCGGTACCATGAGGCGGATCTCGAGGGCGAGATCCATTGTTAGTGGTGTCGAATTGTGGCATCCCGCAAAAACCACTACTAGAAAATCGCGTTGTTTTTGTGCATTGCATCATCGTGACCGCATGCTCATGTCATCATGCCACATTGCAATTGAGCATCGTCATCATCTTGTATTTGCTTGCATAAAACTATTTGCGGAAAACCTATTTTTTTTCTAAACGCCCCGTCTTTGTTCAAACGCAAAAGCCGGGTCACCGGATTATTTTGTTTTGTTTGCTATCGGTTTGCAAACGGTCCGTTTAAAACAAATAAAATATTTAATTATTTTTGTGGGGCAGTCGAACGGGCCGACTCGACCCATACGACCACCCCCGGTATTAAAACGGTCCACCTAAATCAGCCCCCTCTAAAACCTATTCCCACCCAATCCTAATCTACCCCCCACTCACAGCTCGCCACCTCGCCCTCTCCCCAATTCCTACCCACTCCGCCACCTCAGCAATCCTTGATCCAGCCCCCCCTAAAAACCTTCTATACCAAATAACCTACCCAGTCCTATTCTACCCCAACCCTCCACCTCACCTGCACCAATCGGTGCCTGCCACCTCATCCTCTCTCTCCTCCCACCCCACCTGCCGCTGCTCCCCCGTGGCCCCACCTCCCCCTGGACTCGGTCCGCTCCCCTCCCTCTCTCTTCCTCCCCAACCTCTCTCCCCCACGCTCACGCAACCACCTGCCCACCCCGCGTCGCGCACCTCGCCGGCCACCCGCCTCCGCCGCTCGCCCCAGGCCCCACCTCGCCGGCCGCCTCGCCACCTCTGCTCCCCGTCCCCGCATCCGGCCTCCCTCACCGACGCCTCCCTCACCGGAGCCACCCCGCGCCCTCACCTCCGGTCCCCGCCAACCACCGCACCCTCCGCTCGCCTCCTCCCGCCGCCCTCGCTCCCTCCCGCAGCACCCGCTCCTGGCTGCTCCTCGCCGGCCCCGCGCCGCCGGACGCCATCCTCGGCGTCGGCCCCGTCTCCGAGCCCTGCCAGCGCCTCCTCTCGCCCGTCTCTAGCCCGAGCTCCCTCGCTGCGCCGGCCACCCTCGGGCTCCCCGTCGTCCGCCTCGCCTCGGAGCCACTCCGGCCGCACCGCTGCCAAAGCGCCTGCCCGCGGCCCCGAGCGCCGCTGGCCGCAGCAGTGACCGCCTCGGGTCGGCTCTGCATGTCGCCGCCGGCGGCCCTGCTCCGCCGTCCCGCGAGCCCGAGCTGCTCCCCGCCGGCCAACGCTCGCCGCCGCGTCCTCTGCCCTCATCTCGCCGACCCCGGCCCGAGCCCCTCCTCTCCTCCGCGTCGTCCCTTCTCGCCTTCATCCCGCCACCGTTCCGGCCCTGCGACCCCTGTCGGTCCTCCGTCGCCGTCCTTTTGTCTGTCTGAGAGTGGGCCCTGGCGCCGTGTGCTCCTACGGTTGGTCCTGCTTGGAGTGCTGCTGCGAGTATGTGGTGGTGTTATTCTAGTGTGGTTGGAGTTGTCCAAAGAACTGTGCCGGGCATAAGGCCACCCTAAGACCGGACAGTACCAGAGATGCCCGAAGAATCCCCGACGCGGCCATCTGGATGTCAAGATCTTCATCATGGAACATCAAGCACTACCTCATGGAACCCGGAAGACCCCGGTGTCGAACCCGAAGAATCGTCGACAAGGACCGTCCCTACACCAAGATCTGCATCGTTACGGGCTTCGTCGACCAATGTGCGAGGTGGAACCCGATGACGCCGGTATCCCAAGATCTACCACATGGACGCACCACGGACGCGGAGAAACCCGGAACGCCAAGATCTACTCCCGGAGTCCAAGAACGAGCCCGTCGAACCCCGGACCCTGTCGAACCCCGAACCCCGGAACACCAAGATCGTCAAACCCTAATGTGTGAACCTTTTCCCGAGCCCCTATTTTATAAATGATAAATATAAAACTTGTTGCATATCAAATTGTTCATGCATGCATGCTTGTCTGTGGTTTGGGGGCATTATGCCGATTCACCTTATAATTAAATATGGGGCCCATATGCGGGCAAATCCAGTCGTATATTGGCCTCATTTAAATGTGTGTAGCGAACCGGTGATATATTTTGCCATGCTAACACAACATTTAAATTGCGGGGGTTCTAAATAACTTGAACCGTTTAATTAATCGACGGGACCCCGGTTCCGCTTAATCTTGCCTAATCACATCGCACCTTTGCCATGTCATACATCATACATGCATCATGCCGATCTTTGCCGTAGTATTAAATAGTGCATCCGGTGTTTATTCTAGTGTTTTGCTTCTTCGCGGATAAGGCCGTTGAGTTGATGCGAGTGTCGACCCGATCTTTGGATGAACCTTCAACAATGTTTTCAGGCGAGCATCTCCCCCTTTCTACCTATCTTACTTTTATAGTATTTATTCCCTCCTGTTGATCTATTGCTATCTGTGTTGCGATGCTCTAGTTTTCGTACCCGTGATATCCCTTGCAGCCTTATATTGCCTTGGACACCTCCTATTACCTGTTGTTTGGTAGATAGTTGGACTTGCGCGTCGTAGTCGCTCGCTCAAGTGCTGTTGCGTGTCGTCCAGTGCCACAGTTGTTCGAGTATTGCCACATGTTTGATGTTGGAGATGATCTTGGCTTTATTTATCGTTCACTTTAATTCCTGTTTAACAACTAAAATTGAAGTAAGTAAGCAGAGCCATCGGTGGGTGATAGATAATATTTGGTTTCCGACCGCCCACTTGTGTCCCGTAGGACCCCGAGTACTTGATACCTGTTCCTTGAATATTCGCGCTATCCACATACGGGGAATTATGGGACCCCCCTAAGCCAGAGCTTGATTCCGTCTTATTTCTTGGGGCTACAAACTAGTTTGAGGTTTTATTACGATCCTGTACTTATGCCATGCTTTACTGCTTTATTTACGATTGTGCGAGGAGCACATTGTACTGTTTAGGATAGTGGCACGATTTCGCGGTGTCGACAAGCCCAGTTTTGGGTTCCCAGTCGTTCACAGCCGTCCGCACAACCTTGAGTCCGTCTCGGAGCCGGCCGGCTTCGTTGCGGGTCTACTTTAAGGGGTGGCCCCCTGAAATATTTCTGAATCCTGTGATTGCTTTGTCGTGAAGGCCTCGTTGGGTTTTGATTTGGTTTTTCCGAGGTCGATCGTGTGTGTGTTGCTATTTGTGCACCCCGGCCGGGTTAAAAATTTCTGAAAGCCGTGTCCGCGGTTATGGACGACTTGGAGCACAGTATCTCGATCATAGACAACTATAACTAAAGTAGTGCTATAAATTTGACTTTATAATGACTAGTAATCAGCTTCACTATAATGGAATGGCTAAATAAAACTACCAACAATTGCTTGCTTGGGTTGTCGCTTGCGACCATTGTACCTGACTAGTAAGTATTGTAACTAAAACGGAATGGCTAAATAAAAGTACCAACAACTGCTGGGTTTTTGGGTTATCTCATGCTAATTGTATCTGACTAGTAAGTGTCACAACTACAACGGAATGGTTAACTAAAACGGCCCACTGCTTATTTTATCAGGATGATTATCTATACTTGACTAGTAATTACTGCAACGATAACCGAATAAGTAAAACTGCCAACTGTGTGAGTTCCTCGGTTGACTTCCTCGTTTGGTCTCGAGGGGGAAACGCCAGGATGGGTTTGATTGGTGGTAATATCAGGTTGGTTCCGAATAGGTCTTTCTTACCCCTCTCTGACAGCCGCCAGTTGTATCGAGTCTCTATAGGTTGTCTAGTGCATGCTGCCGCTGCCGCTTCAGTCCACCATACCTATGTAGGCGAGGACCGCCGAATTCTAGCCTCGCCGTGTACTGGCCTCAGTACTGACGCTCCTCTTTTTCCTTTGCCCTTTGTCGGCACCCCTTTTGTTTAAGCAGGTTTTGAGATCGACGCCGTTAGCAGGGTTACCCTTCCGGCTTGGCCTGGGCAGGGTTATGGACGCCATTGGTTATTCTTCAGGGCTCTTAGCCCCATTTGCATCTTGTCCGTAGCTGGATGCTGTATCGTTTTCAAGGTGATTTGGATCTTTGTTTTGTATATCTGTATTCTTGACTCATGGAGTCGTGTTGTATATATATCTGTTCTGTGGGTCCCATCGAGGACTGTTGTGTAATGTTATTGCTTCGTTTTCCACCCGCACGCGAGTGCCTGGTGGGCACCTTTGAATCGTTTCTATGCGGGTTTGGCGGGAAGCGCTGAACTTGCATAGGGTCGATTCTGAGGGTGTTACAGAGTGGTATCAGAGCCCAGCAGTTGCGATACCCCACAAGTCCAGCCTGTAGGATAACCTAGCTAACGGTCGAAGTAGAGTGTCAAAACTATTTTTGCAAAATCGGTTGGATAGTTCTGCTTAGGTCTGATTTTACTCCTTACCCCTCTGCTATTCTCCTCTTACCTCTACGTGTTTTGAATCCGCTCTCTTCTCTCTCTTCGAGTCCAGGATTTCTCGTGGTTGGGTTCCGTCGTACCTTCAGGGTTTCGCTTCCTCCTTTGATAACGGTGTTCTACCATCCGGACTTCATGCTATCTGAGTGATCCTCTATCTGTGGTACCATTCTTTGTTCCTTGCTTGTGCCTTCCGGTGTTTTCCGATGCGACGACATCATCTACGCTGGATCCGATGCAGGGTCTGCATCACTCCTTTGTTCCTGAACCTCGCCTGTCGAGATCTTCAGTCTGAATTCCGAGAGTTGGTTGCGTAATCCGCCTATTCGCGTGCAGAGTAATGGTTTGAGTGCGGGATGGAGTAGCTACCATACCACTACTCTTATCATTCGCTCTTGTACATGGAATTGGTGAATTAATGTGCTTTTACTCCTTCCGCGAAAGTTAGAGGTGGCCTTACCTTTAATTTCGTCCGTTGGTTATCCGGAGTGTTCTCTCAATGGACGTGAGCCCCGACCATTGTTGGTGGTGTCGCCAATTTCAAGATGAAGAAGGAACCCTTGTTAGTGGTGTCGCGAGGATCTACACGAAGCGCGAAGGATCATACCGCCGGCCTTCTTCCCGGTACCATGAGGCGGATCTCGAGGGCGAGATCCATTGTTAGTGGTGTCGAATTGTGGCATCCCGCAAAAACCACTACTAGAAAATCGCGTTGTTTTTGTGCATTGCATCATCGTGACCGCATGCTCATGTCATCATGCCACATTGCAATTGAGCATCGTCATCATCTTGTATTTGCTTGCATAAAACTA
This sequence comes from Avena atlantica, assembly GCA_910589765.1. NCBI lineage: Eukaryota > Viridiplantae > Streptophyta > Magnoliopsida > Poales > Poaceae > Avena > Avena atlantica. The sequence continues at coordinate 466,809,955 of OU342734.1, read as the reverse complement.
TTTGCGGAAAACCTATTTTTTTTCTAAACGCCCCGTCTTTGTTCAAACGCAAAAGCCGGGTCACCGGATTATTTTGTTTTGTTTGCTATCGGTTTGCAAACGGTCCGTTTAAAACAAATAAAATATTTAATTATTTTTGTGGGGCAGTCGAACGGGCCGACTCGACCCAGACGACCACCCCCGGTATTAAAACGGTCCACCTAAATCAGCCCCCTCTAAAACCTATTCCCACCCAATCCTAATCTACCCCCCACTCACAGCTCGCCACCTCACCCTCTCCCCAATTCCTACCCACTCCGCCACCTCAGCAATCCTTGATCCAGCCCCCCCTAAAAACCTTCTATACCAAATAACCTACCCAGTCCTATTCTACCCCAACCCTCCACCTCACCTGCACCAATCGGTGCCTGCCACCTCATCCTCTCTCTCCTCCCACCCCACCTGCCGCTGCTCCCCCGTGGCCCCACCTCCCCCTGGACTCGGTCCGCTCCCCTCCCTCTCTCTTCCTCCCCAACCTCTCTCCCCCACGCTCCCGCAACCACCTGCCCACCCCGCGCCGCGCACCTCGCCGGCCACCCGCCTCCGCCGCTCGCCCCAGGCCCCACCTCGCCGGCCGCCTCGCCACCTCTGCTCCCCGTCCCCGCATCCGGCCTCCCTCACCGACGCCTCCCTCACCGGAGCCACCCCGCGCCCTCACCTCCGGTCCCCTCCAACCACCGCACCCTCCGCTCGCCTCCTCCCGCCGCCCTCGCTCCCTCCCGCAGCACCCACTCCTCGCTGCTCCTCGCCGGCCCCGCGCCGCCGGACGGCATCCTCGGCGTCGGCCCCGTCTCCGAGCCCTGCCAGCGCCTCCTCTCGCCCGTCTCTAGCCCGAGCTCCCTCGCTGCGCCGGCCACCCTCGGGCTCCCCGTCGTCCGCCTCGCCTCGGAGCCACTCCGGCCGCACCGCTGCCAAAGCGCCTGCCCGCGGCCCCGAGCGCCGCTGGCCGCAGCAGTGACCGCCTCGGGTCGGCTCTGGATGTCGCCGCCGGCGGCCCTGCTCCGCCGTCCCGCGAGCCCGAGCTGCTCCCCGCCGGCCAACGCTCGCCGCCGCGTCCTCTGCCCTCATCTCGCCGACCCCGGCCCGAGCCCCTCCTCTCCTCCGCGTCGTCCCTTCTCGCCTTCATCCCGCCACCGTTCCGGCCCTGCGACCCCTGTCGGTCCTCCGTCGCCGTCCTTTTGTCTGTCTGAGAGTGGGCCCTGGCGCCGTGTGCTCCTACGGTTGGTCCTGCTTGGAGTGCTGCTGCGAGTATGTGGTGGTGTTATTCTAGTGTGGTTGGAGTTGTCCAAAGAACTGTGCCGGGCATAAGGCCACCCTAAGACCGGACAGTACCAGAGATGCCCGAAGAATCCCCGACGCGGCCATCTGGATGTCAAGATCATCATGGAACATCAAGCACTACCTCATGGAACCCGGAAGACCCCGGTGTCGAACCCGAAGAATCGTCGACAAGGACCGTCCCTACACCAAGATCTGCATCGTTACGGGCTTCGTCGACCAATGTGCGAGGTGGAACCCGATGACGCCGGTATCCCAAGATCTACCACATGGACGCACCACGGACGCGGAGAAACCCGGAACGCCAAGATCTACTCCCGGAGTCCAAGAACGAGCCCGTCGAACCCCGGACCCTGTCGAACCCCGAACCCCGGAACACCAAGATCGTCAAACCCTAATGTGTGAACCTTTTCCCGAGCCCCTATTTTATAAATGCTAAATATAAAACTTGTTGCATATCAAATTGTTCATGCATGCATGCTTGTCTGTGGTTTGGGGGCATTATGCCGATTCACCTTATAATTAAATATGGGGCCCATATGCGGGCAAATCCAGTCGTATATTGGCCTCATTTAAATGTGTGTAGCGAACCGGTGATATATTTTGCCATGCTAACACAACATTTAAATTGCGGGGGTTCTAAATAACTTGAACCGTTTAATTAATCGACGGGACCCCGGTTCCGCTTAATCTTGCCTAATCACATCGCACCTTTGCCATGTCATACATCATACATGCATCATGCCGATCTTTGCCGTAGTATTAAATAGTGCATCCGGTGTTTATTCTAGTGTTTTGCTTCTTCGCGGATAAGGCCGTTGAGTTGATGCGAGTGTCGACCCGATCTTTGGATGAACCTTCAACAATGTTTTCAGGCGAGCATCTCCCCCTTTCTACCTATCTTACTTTTATAGTATTTATTCCCTCCTGTTGATCTATTGCTATCTGTGTTGCGATGCTCTAGTTTTCGTACCCGTGATATCCCTTGCAGCCTTATATTGCCTTGGACACCTCCTATTACCTGTTGTTTGGTAGATAGTTGGACTTGCGCGTCGTAGTCGCTCGCTCAAGTGCTGTTGCGTGTCGTCCAGTGCCACAGTTGTTCGAGTATTGCCACATGTTTGATGTTGGAGATGATCTTGGCTTTATTTATCGTTCACTTTAATTCCTGTTTAACAACTAAAATTGAAGTAAGTAAGCAGAGCCATCGGTGGGTGATAGATAATATTTGGTTTCCGACCGCCCACTTGTGTCCCGTAGGACCCCGAGTACTTGATACCTGTTCCTTGAATATTCGCGCTATCCACATACGGGGAATTATGGGACCCCCCTAAGCCAGAGCTTGATTCCGTCTTATTTCTTGGGGCTACAAACTAGTTTGAGGTTTTATTACGATCCTGTACTTATGCCATGCTTTACTGCTTTATTTACGATTGTGCGAGGAGCACATTGTACTGTTTAGGATAGTGGCACGATTTCGCGGTGTCGACAAGCCCAGTTTTGGGTTCCCAGTCGTTCACAGCCGTCCGCACAACCTTGAGTCCGTCTCGGAGCCGGCCGGCTTCGTTGCGGGTCTACTTTAAGGGGTGGCCCCCTGAAATATTTCTGAATCCTGTGATTGCTTTGTCGTGAAGGCCTCGTTGGGTTTTGATTTGGTTTTTCCGAGGTCGATCGTGTGTGTGTTGCTATTTGTGCACCCCGGCCGGGTTAAAAATTTCTGAAAGCCGTGTCCGCGGTTATGGACGACTTGGAGCACAGTATCTCGATCATAGACAACTATAACTAAAGTAGTGCTATAAATTTGACTTTATAATGACTAGTAATCAGCTTCACTATAATGGAATGGCTAAATAAAACTACCAACAATTGCTTGCTTGGGTTGTCGCTTGCGACCATTGTACCTGACTAGTAAGTATTGTAACTAAAACGGAATGGCTAAATAAAAGTACCAACAACTGCTGGGTTTTTGGGTTATCTCATGCTAATTGTATCTGACTAGTAAGTGTCACAACTACAACGGAATGGTTAACTAAAACGGCCCACTGCTTATTTTATCAGGATGATTATCTATACTTGACTAGTAATTACTGCAACGATAACCGAATAAGTAAAACTGCCAACTGTGTGAGTTCCTCGGTTGACTTCCTCGTTTGGTCTCGAGGGGGAAACGCCAGGATGGGTTTGATTGGTGGTAATATCAGGTTGGTTCCGAATAGGTCTTTCTTACCCCTCTCTGACAGCCGCCAGTTGTATCGAGTCTCTATAGGTTGTCTAGTGCATGCTGCCGCTGCCGCTTCAGTCCACCATACCTATGTAGGCGAGGACCGCCGAATTCTAGCCTCGCCGTGTACTGGCCTCAGTACTGACGCTCCTCTTTTTCCTTTGCCCTTTATCGGCACCCCTCTTGTTTAAGCATGTTTTGAGATCGACGCCGTTAGCAGGGTTACCCTTCCGGCTTGGCCTGGGCAGGGTTATGGACGCCATTGGTTATTCTTCAGGGCTCTTAGCCCCATTTGCATCTTGTCCGTAGCTGGACGCTGTATCGTTTTCAAGGTGATTTGGATCTTTGTTCTGTATATCTGTATTCTTGACTCATGGAGTCGTGTTGTATATATATCTGTTCTGTGGGTCCCATCGAGGACTGTTGTGTAATGTTATTGCTTCGTTTTCCACCCGCACGCGAGTGCCTGGTGGGCACCTTTGAATCGTTTCTATGCGGGTTTGGCGGGAAGCGCTGAACTTGCATAGGGTCGATTCTGAGGGTGTTACACTCACCCCTATTATTAGTGCTGACTCATGTTTTGTCCCGGTTGGTGTCTCCAACCGGGACTAAAGGTTCATCTTTAGTCCCAGTTGGTGTCTCCAACCGGGACTAAAGGTTCATCCCGCCATTTTTTCCCGCCATTTTTCTTCCCGCCAGTTCTTCCCTCCAGTTCTTCCCGCTAGTTCACTATATATATATATATATGTAGGGTTGGCCTCCATTGTCATTGCACACCTCTAGACTCATATCTGCAACCTCATCACTCTTTTCCATGGCTTCCACCGTAGCACTAACACCCAGGGAGGCGGAGGCGCTTTGCGCCTCGAACTACCCCTGCCCGCCGGGCTACTGTGTCCCCGTCGGCTGGATGCTGAGCGTCGGAGGCGTGCCGGTTCCTCCTGTCTCTGTAGGTGTGGCGCGACGGATGGCCATCACGAACCACTACTACTTCGAGCTCACGCCGGAGCAGTGGAGGAATCCCAAATGGCATCCCGACTATTTCCCTACTTGGGAAGCCTTCTTCATGGATCGGCGTGAGAGGGCGCTCGCCAGGCACGAGGAGGACGGCCCACCTCCTCCTAACTTCAACGAGGCCGGACGTCGGCTATGGTGGCGCGGTCGGACTCTCCAGAGCGTCATGGCCTATGACACTACCGCCGACTCTAACCCCCGTCTGCGCTACCCTCAAGCCCAGCCCACGCGCTACCCTCAAGTCCAGCCCAAGCGTACTCTCGAGAGGTTCAATTACGGCGACCCCGACGATGACAACGATGACGGCGGCGGCGAGTACGACGACTACAGTGGCGAGTATTACAGGTGTAGGCAGGAGCATGACTGAATCACTCCAACATTCCGAAACAAGTTCGACCGATTGTTACTTAATCTGGCCATGTATCTTAATTTTCAGTTCTTTTATGTATCTTAATTTTTAGTTCCAGTTCGGCTTTATGTAACTTACTATTAGTTGCATTCTCATTCGAGGTTGACAATATGCTATTTTATCAAAAAAACAATGCAAGTTGAGCGAGGCTTGGCCCCGAGCTAAGAATCATCATGCCCGTTGTTCGACAAAGTTTGTCGATAGTTTAAAACGGGGATAAAAAAATAAAAAAAGATCGAAACAGTGTGAAACCTTTGCGTGGTGTTATATTATGTGACATAGTTAGAAGGAAAAATCTCAAACTTGGTATATTGATTATGTCTCGAAAAAACCTTCACAAAATGACCTATCTCATTCGAGGTTTCTTGGCTTTCGGGTCAAATGACCAATGTTATGGCTAGAATCAAGGCATAGTTTGTGATAATATGGCCATATTGTGCATACATGTGCATCATGGCATGGCAAACAATGTTGCAAGAGGAAGTTTTCCTTTTTATCGCACCAAAAAGTCATTTTCCATTTTCCGAGCATAAAAAACGGACGGTTTTGTGAAGCAACCACCAAATGGCTAATTCAAAAAACCACCAACACATTTTACAAAAATACTAGACCACCTTATATGCACAATGTACCAACAGGGGGATCTGAAACCTTTCCGTCCACCTCTGGTGAAAAAGACAAATTCCTACCGAATCGGTAGGAAGTGGGTCAGATATGAACTACAGGTACATGATACGATGCTCATGATTTTTTACAAAAATAATTTTTAGGTTCACAATATGCTATTTTATAAAAAAAACAATACAAGTTGAGCGAGGCTTGGTGAGATTCAAGTGTATACAAAAGATGCGACATTTAAATATCCAATTAATTCAAAAATGTTAATACAAAAGATGCGGCATTAAAATATGATTTGACCTAATAAAATAGGGTTAGATTTATTTTTAGATGCTTAATATTTCTTATGTTCAAAGTTTTAGGATTTAACAATTTATTTTTGTTTGAATTGAATAATCAAAATTTATATGTAAGTGTTTTAATTATTTTGAAAATTTTCATTTAAAGTAAATATAAAATGATTTACATGAATGGATAGATATTATTTTTCTGAAAATTATGATATATTATTCATATTTTTCTGAGTTGAAATGAAAAAGATATGAATTTTCTAAATTCATATCATATTTTTTGAATTAAAAATGCCCCTTTAATGCATGAAATAAATGCCCCCCTTTAACACCGGTTCGGAATCCCCCCTTTAACACCGGTTCTAGCCACGAACCGGTGTTAAAGGGGGGGGGGGGTGGTATTAAATTCGCCTTCCCCTTCCTTTCTCCCCCCAGAGCCAGATCGAACCGCCACCACCACCGTACCGCCACCGCGCGCGCGCCATCGGAGCAGAGAGAAGCGCCGCCACCGCCACCGCCCATAGGAGCAGAGGGAACCCACCGCCGGCCGCCACTGCCCTCGGAGTGAGTGCCCTGAATCGTCGGCCCTGTCACCCACCTCTCTCGCCGCCACGAATCTCGCCGCCGCCGCCTCCATTGTCGAGCTTCGGAGCTCGAGGTACTCGACGAGGCAGTCGCCCCCGCCCCCGACCTCTCCCTCTCACTTGACCGCATCGCCCTGACCACCTCTTCCCCGTGCAGGAGCAGCCGACCCCGACGAATTCCTCGCCGGAGCACCGCCGACACCGCCCGTCTCCAGCCGTCTGCCTCTGTCGCCCAAGGAAGCAATCCACCGCGCCGAGGCCACCAACCTTCTCGCCATAGTACCCCGCCTCTCGTAGGCCACCTCGACATCGCCGGAGACCACCGCATCCGCCACTAGCACCGCCGCCCGACGAGCCCGCCGCCTCCACGTCACCCCACCGGTGAGTCTCGCCTCGGACGCCCTGCACCGCCCGATCAAGATCCGACGGCCACCATCTGTCCCTAGGTCGAAAGGGTACCAGCAAACCAGAATGCGCCACCTATCTGCCACGTCAGCGATGACACAGCGCCAGTCAACGTTGACTCTCCTGAAAAATAGAAGAAAAGATAAAAATTGCAGAAAATTGTATAATCTTGCAAAAATCATATAAAAAGATTCGTAGATCCAAAAATAGCAAATTATATATCAATGAATTCAGAAAATTGAGTAGATTATTAATATCAAGTTGGATTTAACTTTTACAGTACGTGTTTACTGTAATAATTTAATTAGTTTTAATGGTCTTTTAGGTTAATAAATTCATAGTAAAATATCTACTGGTCCAAAAATCACAAATAATATACCTATGGATTCACAATTGTGTGTAGATCATCAATATGCAAATGGTTAAGCCAAATAATATAAGGTTTTTCAGCAATTAAATAAATGGTATAATGGCTTATTTAGAGTAATAAATTCATAAGAAAATAAATAATGTTCAGAAAATTACAAATAATATGTCCCTGGAATCACAACCCCGTGGGGAATATATATCTTATTTTAGTTTGATTTTTAGATAACAGAAACTATTTAAATGATTTAAAACCCATTAAACACTATTTATATCATAAGAAAAGATTTGTAACTCTGATTAGGGTGAATCCAACACCTACTGGTTCGTATTAATGTCCTCTATCCATAAAAAAATACTCCATTGCATTAATTGGCCTCTTGCATGCATCATATACTTCAGTATTGTTTAGAGAACTAAAGTAACAACCATTGTGACTTATTAAATTGCCATGCATGCATTTGTTGCATTTGTTTGATCTCTATGTGCTATTGTTTATGTTGTATGAAATTGTTTGCTCGATAGATTGCGAGGAGTGCAACGTGTGTGATTGCTGACTCATCCTGATTAAAACTTGTTTGATCGATAAAATGTACTACATGCATAGATTAAAACTTGTATACAAATTGGACCTCTGACTCATCCTGATTAGGGTTTCGACCCCTCGGAACTCGTTTAAAATGATCAAGCATCCTTAGGGTTTTAATTTCATTTGTGTATTTATTTGTGTATTTTTGTATGAATAATATGTATATTTGTGTATGAATCCAAGTCCACTTGAATGTTTACACTCTTACTCTAGATAATATTATTGTTTTAGAAACTATGGATCCACTTAGTAGAAACCTTGAAGAAGAAGAAATAATGGAGAACATTATTGATGAGGACACCTCACAATATCTGAACTTGGAGGGACATGATGACGACAACTCAAGTACTATTCATGGAGAAGATGAAGACTCCGGTGAACGCAATTTAGTGGTTACAAAGTCCGGCGAGGTATATGCATTGATTAAGCCTCTGCTGACTTCCACCAACAATCTTCTTCTACATGTATTAATTAACGCTTCTTTCTTCTTTTAGCCCTCTAGATCGACCAGCCAGCAACCATCTTCTTCTACGAAAAAGAGCAAGCGAGGCGCAAGCCAGCGGTTGAAAGATCGTGTAAAGTTCACGATCGAAGCAGTCCGTGTTGATGGCAGGCCGATGGAGCCCAAGAAGGCCACATACAAATTTGTACGTCAGGCTGGAGTTCTTGTTAGGGACCAAATCCCAATCATAATTGAAAATTGGAACAAGCCAAAGAAGGGCGACGGTACCTTTGTCGATGACAGATCCAAAGAAACGCTTTGGAATTCGTTGTTGCTAAATTTCACCCTTCCGCCAGAGGAGGATGAAAACAACCCGGTTATAAAGGAAAAGGTCAAAGAGTGGACTCTAAAGAAGATGGCTGACGCTTTCCGCAACTGGAAGACAAAATTGAACAAATTTGTCAAATCTGGCGAGACTCCAAATTTCGAAGACGCATATTATGCGAAGATAAGACCTCACTGGCCATGCTATTGTCGGGGTGGATGAGGTTGTGAAGGAATATGAGGAAGCACAGCTTGACCATGCTACACGTGAAGGGGAAACTCAACTCAAATTTGCAGTGAAAACAACCATTCTTTGGAAGAAGGAACATATTGTGCTTCCAAATTGGAGGTCACTGGCACCACCGCCGTCTCCGCAGCGTTAGGAGTCTGAGCCGCTTCAGCTATCTCCTGCGCGGCAGCCATCTCCGGCGCTTCAGCCATCTCCTGCGCGGCAGCCATCTCCGGCCCGTCAACCATCTCCGGTGCTTCAGCCATCTCCCTAGCGTAAGCGGAAGAGCACTGCCACGAAGAGCATCAGTAGCACTGCCACAAAGAAATTCGCAGGAAACCGTATGCCAAAGAGTTCAAAAAACTACGTCCCGCAGCCTTCCGCCAAGCCATTGCCGGTTTTACCATGGAATCGCAGCGATGAGGAGACCAATAGGATCTCGGAAGAACAGGTCAAGAAATTCTTTGCACCTAGACGGGCCGAGCCAAAGGAGAAAATAGATCCGGCGGTGGTGGAGAAGTTTTACAAAAATCTTTTGAAACCTGAAACCCCACTTGTGCCGGACTACGAGCGCCAGATTTTGAAGGCGGATGCAAGGCGCCGTAGGGAGACTGAAAGTAGCAGTCGTGAGGCACCCCAGAAAACAGTTCCCATGCTCGGAGAGCAGGAAAACCAATCATGCGCCCCGCTCCAAATGTTCGACACACGGGACGCTCCTCCCGTAAATGATTACGAGTCAGAGCTACAAAGAAAGGCCAATGAGATGGGGATGACTTACATTGCATACTTGAACATCATGGGAGACAACTTGCCCAAATGCGATGCCAACCCCATACAACCATGGAAGTATGGGAAGAATCTCGTCAAGAAAGAGGAGCACAAGAATCTACCAACAAAGATGCGAAAATTGCACAAGTGGTACCTTGATTTCTGCAAGACGAGAAAGGTAGAATGGATCACGGCGCATATAAGAGATGAGATTTTCTTGTGCGGAGACGACGCGATCGACTTCAACATTCAAGACTTGCATTTTCTATTCAATCAGAAGGAACTCGACAAAGCTGCCATCAGCCTTTATTGTGTGTAAGTACTATTTCTGTAATTTATATCTCATCTCATTCACTTCATTAATTGCATGTATATATATGCTCACCATATATGTATATACTATTATGCAGGAAAAAGGTTATGGAATGCAGGAAAGGAGGCCCCTTTGACATTGGGTTCATTGACCCAAATAGAGTTCATGAAGAAGTGGTAAAAACCAAACCCGCAAACAGAAGATTACTTGCTAACGTCTTTACTGAGACAACAAACCAAAAGGGAAATACTATTGCCTTACAACTTCTCGTGAGTACTGTTACCCTCTCTCTTGTACACATTCTATTTCAGCTTACTCGATGTTAAGTGTAACTGATGATGAGTTATGCGTGCGTAGGTTCCACTTTATTCTGCTAGTCATTCAACCCGACTCAGGAAAAGTCCTTGTCATGGACTCGTTACGAAAAGAAAAAGAGATATGGGCAAACTTTAGAGAGATGCTCCAGAGGTAATTTCAATCATATTATCGCACTAGATCGCAACTTTCGTGACAACAAGTAATTAATTACTCCTTTATCCATTTTCTTTGCCGGACAGGGTTTGGAAAAGGTTCACGAGCAGGGCCGTGGGTGAATGGTCAGAAGAACTAAAATTTATAGACCAAAATGTAAGTAATACTAGCTAGCTTCCAATTCCATTATATCATGCTTTATTGATTATTATTTTGATTGAACTCTCTATTCTCGTAAAGTGCGCGCATCAGGGACACGACAATAACTTATGTGGGTACTATGTTTGCGAGTTCATTCGCAACACGATATGTGCGACGGGCCAAGTCGCACTAGAACAACTTAGAGTAAGTAAACAAAGTCCACAACATTATTTTATTACCATCAATTGTGTTGAGTTTTATTCTTATATATATTGACGGCCCATTCTTCATATATATTCAGATCGAACGGATGTGGGACCAACTCCTACCATTTGAACGCATACGAGCCATTCAAGAGGAATTGGCGGGGTTCATACTTGATGAGGTCGTCACGCCTGGCGGAGAACTCTTTAGATATCCACCAAAATGAACGATGACGATGTATGTGCCGATGAAGATGTATGTGACGATGACGATGTTTGTGTATAATAATAGTTGCTTAATTATTCATGTACTCGTATGTACCGATGACGATTTATGTGTATACCGCTCCCGATCGATTCCCCCTCCCGCAGAAATATGCCCAGAACGGGGCAGAGGCAGAAGTCTACCGTGGCAGAGAGGCAGGAAAACGGTCTAAATCTCTGCCGCGACAGAAGAACCTTTAACACCGGTTCCAGCCACGAACCGGTGTTAAAGGGGGGGGGGGGGGGGGGGGGCTGAGGCCTGCGGCAGCCCCACGTACGCCACCCTTTAACACCGGTTCGTATAAGAACCGGTGTTAAAGGGGCCCCCCTCTAACACCGAACCCTCAACAACGGTTGAGGAACCGCTGTTAGAGGGCCCTCCCAACCGGAGTTAAAGGGGGGCTCTGCACTAGTGCTAGCTAGTAGTAGTATCAGTGTCATTTTTGTATAACTGTCGTTGAAGGGACGTGTTCCACAATCTCACCAGCCAAACAAGAGGCATGGCGATGGAACTGTTGGTGTTAGGGCCTCTCGGGGATCACTGACGATACATTGAAGAAGCAGGGAGAGTTGGAGCTCGTTTATATCAGATACAAATGCCTAGTTTGTGCAGGGTTCTATGAGTAACAATGGTATGCTTATATCTTAGTCGATTGAATATTTTGTGTCCCAGTCTATTTAGAAAAGGGGTTCTGATCCAGTACAACCCCCTTCCTCCTAAACTCGTATAATGTCAAACACAAGGATGGTTATCACTTGATACCCCTTCGTAATTAATATATACACATATATGTAAACTTGTATAAAACCCCATATAACTTAACTAAATAATAGGTTTTCTATCCATACATGTACTAGTATGAGCCCTACGCAAAGGAAAAAAAAATTATGGCTGTACGTCGGTTCATCGCCGGTAACGGCCGTGTCCGTGCGTGGTGGTAATGGTGGTAGTTAGGTCTGGCGAGCCGATGACTCGGGCTGGGCAGTGCATGCCTTGGCTTGGCCTCGTAGATGTGTGCCAGCGGCGCTGGCATGGCGACAGCGGCGGCGCGCAGAGGCGGCGGCGTGGGAGAGCTTGGCGGCGGCGACCGAACTGTCAGACAGCTCGCTGAACTGGCAACTTGTCCGGCGGCTCGCTGGACTGTCCGACCACTTGCGACTTGTCCGGCGGCTCGCTGGACTGTCTGGCAAATTGTCCGGCGGCTCGCTGGACTGTCTGGCAACTTGTCCGGACTGTCCGACAACTTGTTCGGCGACTTATTCGACGGCTTGCCGGACTGTCCGGTGACTTGTCCGGCGGCTCGTCGGACTATCCGGCGGAGGCGTCGCATGAGAGATTGGTTGTGGCTGTCGTGATGATGGCTGGCGGAAGCGGTAGCGATCATGACGGCCGGCGGCGGCGGTCGTGACAATGGCCGGCGGTGAGACAAGCCGGATCATGTGCGTGTGAAAATTTAGAATTGTATATAAGTACAGATCCCAATACATACCTCTACAGATAATATTATATTTATATACGGGTTTCATATATACGTGGGGAACGTATCTATACGAGTTTAACGGGAAGGGGGTTGTACTGAATCAAACCTCTTAGAGAAGTGCAATTCCAGTTTTGTGAAAAGTGTAACTTGCACTTCTCTAAAAATGTACATGTTGCACTTTTTACCAAGAGCTCATTTGGAAGCCATCATTTCATGCCGGTATCGTGGAATTCAATCGAGATTCAATATAAAACGTGTTTGGCTGTCACATAATTGAAACCGTCATTTCAATTAGAAATTGCAGGGAGTGGGTAAGTGGAATTCAATTAAGAATCCATATACAATGTGTTTGGCTGTCGTGGAATTGTAACTGCCATTTAAGTTGAAAATTCTATGAAATAGGTATAATATGTTAAGTCAATTCACGTTCCTAACTCAGTCATTTGTCTAAAAATCATTTTATTTCATAAGTCAAACATGATTATTAGATTAGAATTTTGAAATCACGTCTTCAAAACGGGCCCAAAACTGAAATTGGATGGTCTTTTAAATAGATTTTTTGTATTCAAGAAATTCTTAGTCGATGGAGACCCAGCAAAACCAAACCAAACTAATAAAGTACTATTGTATTCTTGCTTCTACTACTTTAGTGGAAAGTGCAACCCGGGTGGAAACGTAGAAAAGAACAACCGGATGAAAAAGTACAATGCACATTTTTACTAAACAAGTTCGATAAAGTATAAGTTGTACCTTCCACTAAACTGAAGTTACACTTTTCTGGGTCGACAGAAGACTTAGGGTACTAACACAGTCTGGAGATTGAAGATGAAGCGCTTTCCAAGAAATTCAATTTAATTTTCGTTTTTGTTGAGCTGCTTTGTACCATTCGATGTTTGTTTTAATGCCAGAGTCATAATCACAAAAAAAAAGAGTGCAAATGTGGTTCCTTGCAATTCGCATGCATTGCTAGCTCCCAAAGGTATAGTACTAAACAAATGGGACATCCACAGAAAATCTGATCTTTTTGCATTTATTAAAAACATTTTTTAACTTTTCAACTGAGCCTGAAAGCTATGAAATGTTTTATGCATTATGTTTTTCGCATTGAAAATTTAAAACACTCTATCTTGATAGGTTTCGGTGAACTTTGATGGGCTTCCCATCTTAGCGTTTAGTTCACCGAAACCTATCAAGATAGAGTGTTTTAAATAGTAGGCATCGATCCGGCTTCAGCCTGACGGTGAAGTTTTACCGTGATCTGTTAAGAAATGTTTGTGTCATGGTCGTTGACTGTTGAGGATTGGAACTGAACATAGTAGTAAGATTTATTATTACTAGCTGTTTTTTAATTGGCTGCTGTGAGACAATTGTTTGCTTTGGTTTGTCGAGCGACAGGTTAACTGAAAAATACAGGAGAACTCATGCCATTGCCTGGCAGGCTCTGTCGAAGCTGTCTTCAGCAGATGACATTCGCTTGAACAGTACGTGCTCGGGATGCACCAGCTTCGGTTGGCTGCGGAAAACCACCAGAGTAAGATTGAGAAATCAAGTGGTAATATTCATGTTAAATTTCAGTACTATGATAGTTCTTCTTACCTGACAGAAATTCTTAGTTTCTTCAAGTTCAAAGTGTCGATAACTGACAATGGTTTGTTTATGATATCTCAGTCAGTTGGGTATTCTTTTACGAACTGATTGAAACATGCAGCTTCAGTTTAGTAAAAAAAGAACGTTTGCACATTTTGATCCAATTGCACTAAGAAAATGCATATTACACATTTTTTACTATGCTGAAATTGCATTGTTCTGAAGTCGAGTGGGACTTAAAGAAAATGCAAATTACACTTTTTATACTATGCTGAAATTGCATTGTTCCGAAGTCGATTGGGACTTAAAGAAAATGCAAACTACACATTTTACTATGCTGAAATTGCATTGTTCTGAAGTCGATTGGGACTTAAATAAAATGCAGATCACACTTTCTACTATGCAAACTACACTTTTTAAATCTAGTTGTGCTTATAGAAAATGCAAGATGACTCTTTACTAAACTGAACTTGCACTTTTTCTAAATTGACTAAGACTTGAGAAAATCTTCGTCAATAGAGACCCAACGAAACCTGACTCATAAAGTATCGGTATTACTGCTTCTACCTTTTACGGTGGAATGGGTATAGAGTTTCACTTACTTGAGATGGCACTTATTATTAGCTGTTTCTGAATTGGCTGCTGTGAGACAAGCGTTTGCTTTGGTTTGTCGAGCGACAGGTTAAGTGAAAATATACAACAGAACTCATGCGCCCTCGCCTGGCAGGCTCTGTCGAAGCTGTCTTCAGCAACAGAGGACATTCGCTTGAACAGTACGTGCTCGGGATGCACCAGCTTTCAGTTGGCTGCAGAAAACCACCAGAGTAAGATTGAGCAGTCAAATGGTAATATTCATGTTAAATTTCAGTACTATGATAGTTCTACTTACCTGACAGAAATTCTTAGTTTCTTCAAGTTCAAAGTGTCGATAACTGACAATGGTTTGTTTATGATGTCTATGTCAGTTGGGTATTCTTCTACAAACTGATTAAAAAGTGCAGCTTCAGTTTAGTAAAAAAAAGGTTTGCAGATTTTGATCCAATTGCACTAAGAAAATGCAAAGTACAATTTTTACTATGCTGAAATTGCTTTGTTCTCAAGTCGAGTGGGACTTAAAGAAAATACAAATTACACTTTTTTACTATGCTGAAATTGCATTGTTCCGAAGTCGAGTGGGACTTAAAGAAAATGCAAATTACACTTTTTACTGTGCTCAAATTGCATTGTTCTGAAGTCGATTGGGACTTAAAGAAAATGCAAATTACACTTTTTACTATGCTGAAAGTGTATTGTTCTGAAGTCGAGTGGGACTTAAAGAAAATGCAAATCACACTTTCTATACTATACAAACTACACTTTTTCATCTAGTTTTGCTTATAGAAAATGCAAGATGATACTTTAGTAAATGCAAATTACACTTTTTTACTACTATGGTGAAATTGCATTGTTCTAAAGTCGACTGGGACTTACAGAAAATGCAAATCACACTTTCTACTATACAAACTACACTTTTTTCATCCAGTTGTGATTATAGAAAATATACGCTGATTCTTTACTAAACTGAACTTGCACTTTTTCTAAATCGACTAAGACTTGAGAAAATCTCAGTCAATAGAGACCCAGCTAAACCTGACTCACAAAGTATATTATTGCTTCTACCTTTAACGGAGGAAAATGTATAGAGTTCACTTACTTGAGATAGCGTGATGCAAGCTTTCCCAACTTCAAACTGCACACGGTGAGGTTAGCAAGAGTTTGTGCATCCTTGGCGTTCTGAAAAAATTATTAGAGCCCTTTCAGTGAAGTACTAGACTGTCGTGTTTCAACGTGGGTTTATGTCGGTATGTCCTTAGAAAAACTGTTTTGAAGAAGGAAAAATATTTTTAAAGTAAGGAAAAACTATTTTGCTTTCAGCAAATGAGCCCCTGAACTCCACCTAACCAAATATGCACGTAGTTGGTAGATCCTTTGTATTTTCCTTAGTCATATTTGTTAATACATTCAAATTATTGACCATTCGTGGTTGCAACCTTTCATGTTGCAGGTTATTTTATTTCTGAGTGATTGTTTATAGGTTGTGAGACTTCACTCAATAATTGTTCGCCCTCTGGCATATTTGAAGGATGGAGATCTACGTGTATTCATTTTCCGCTGTTTACTTGGATAATTTAATTGCAAATTCTGGATCATGTATGTTGTATTTATAATACATGGTTATATTTGGTATTTGTCTATTTATTTTTTTGCGAAACTAGTATCTATCTATAGATACTGTGTGTGCTAGTGAACCGATCCAAGGATTATCACTATACACATGAACCCAGTCTTATCAGGCGAGGGTGCTACAATTGTGTTTGTGCATCCCCATATTACTTTGTGTTTTTCCCATATTACTTTGTGTACTTCACATTTAGTGTACTTTGCTTGTAAGCATGTGTAACTCTGATGCTCGTATATATAAGAATGTGTGAGGATGTAAAAAATGTTGTTTTTCCGCATTAATAATGAAAATCGGTAAAATGGAGAAAACTACAAAAGCGAAAACTTTGTAAGCTATGGGAGAACACCTACCATCATGAGGGTGCCATCGGGCGTGACTCCCCTTACCCCCAAACTCTCCGATATATCTTTGTCATCGGAATATTATAAATTTCACTTACACAATGATATTGACGACTATAAAAAATTCCTCAAGAATGAGTTAGTGCATATTCATTTAGATAGAACTAACCTGTCATTTTTCTCTCGAGGCATGCAAAACCAAAGGGCCCCCACTATAGGTATATGGTTTGTTAAATGTTTTACCGGAATAAAAAATGAGTGGGCCTTAAATTTTGAGCAGCTGAGCAACCTAGAGCACTTGGGAGGAGGTGGGCATGCGTCCTTGACAACATGCATGAGAGGAGGGTGCCAAAACAAAACTGGGAACATTGTTCGATAGATCACGACCCCCATTGAGATATTTTTTTCTAAATACGCGTCAAAAAATTGAGATCCACATTCACTAGATTTTTTTGCGTGGTACCTTCACTATATTGGGTCAACTATAGTAATGGATACCTAGAATGCTAGACCTGGACTTTAACAAACCGACTATGATGCTTGATATCCTCTACGCAAAGTCATCATGCGTAGAAGCCGAGTCATCGAGAGGATACGATATAGCCTCCTAACTAACACCACAATAATGTTATTTTAGGTATGTTATTGGCTAGAAAAATATATTTTTTAAAGAGTTAAAAGTGAAACCCAACTAGAAAATAGTGGATGATGTAAGTACGACAGAAACTAGCGAGAAGTGCAAGTCAATCAGGAAGGTGCAAATATGGCGGAAACAAGTGAAAAGATAGGAACAATTCTTTTCTAATCATGTTATCTCCAACAGTATCCTACTTACTTACTTCAAATTAAACATGTACAAAAGGAATATTTATTTCATCATGGCGGCAGATCTGGTACTCAGATTTCAAGAGTAAGAAAGAACTAGCAAGTAAGGCCCCTTAATACTACATCAACATAAAAATCAGCATAGGTAAATTGCAATGTTAACGATAAATGTAGGTTCAATCCAGAAGCAATATTCATATCATAATTTATACATATTCCATTAAAAGTTGGTTCACTTCAAAATAATCGAAAACTAGTCGCAAAGCTACAAAGCTGAAAGGTCAGCTCAATAAAACCTTACCAATTACTATCACGCTAAACTAACAAATGAGAAATTCAATAATATCTACAGATCAGTCATTTTCCGTTTCAGTGTTGCAACAATGAAGAGGAAATACCGATTTCCATTTATAAATCTTTATGAACCATCATTACATCAAAACCACATCAGACATCACTACCTATAGATAGCGAGATACCTTCTCGGAGTCCGGCCACCACGGTGGCCGATGGACACGGTGCAGTGTCCTCTCAACTTTGCTGCTAGACACAGTCGCATGGGGCGCAGCGATGGCAGACATGGACGATGGGGCGTCTCCATCTCCCGAACTCATCTGTACCGTGAAAAAACACAAGAGGGAGCATCACATTGGAGATCAAGTGTCGTGGTCGTCAACGAGATTTGGTGAATGGTGATGGTGTGGCCTAGATCAAGTAGGAAGGTGCAACCCAACTAGAAACCAGTGGAAGGTGCAAGTACGACAAAAACTAGTGAGAAGTGCAAGTCAAGCAGGAAGGTCAAATATGGCAGAAACTACTAAAAAGATAGAAACAATTCTTTTTTAATACTGTTATCTCCAATAGTATCCTACTTACTTCCTTCAAATTAAAAATATTCAAAAAGAATATTTATTTCATCATGGTGGAAGATCTGGTGCTAAGATTCAAGAGGAAGGAAGAACTAGCAACTAAGGCCCTCTTAATATAATATCAACATAATAATCAATATTGGTAAATTGCAATGTTAACAATAAATGTAGGTTCAATCCAGAAGCAATATTCACATCATAATTTATACATATTCCCTTAAAAGTTGGTTCACTTCAAAATAATCGAAAACTAACGCAAGGTTACAAAGGTACAAGGTCAGCTCAATAAAACCTTACCAATTATCACGCTGAACTAACAAATGAGAAATCCAATAATAGGTACCGATCGGTCATTCTCTATTTAAATCACTAGAGGAAAAAGGGCTATCCGTTCGCGACCCCTCGGAGCATTATTCCCGGTTGTGCCACCAACCGGGACTAATGCTGGCACGCGTCCCGGTTGGAGCGCGCACGGGGCCAGGGGACATGGGTCCCGGTTGGTAAGGGGGCATGCGTCCCGGTTGGAGCCACCAACCGGGACTAAAGGTTTGGCCACAGCCACGTGGCGTGGCACGCACCTTTAGTCCCGGTTGCTGGCTCCAACCGGGACTAAAGACCCCTGCCCTCTATAAATGCAACGCCCCAGCCCCCTCCTCTGCCTCCACTCTGTTTTTTCGAATGGTGTAAGGTGTGAGGGTGTGTGCTAGTTTTTTTTCATGCATGCATTGAAGGTGTTTGTTGAAATGTTTGAGTGAAAAATCCCGTTGAATTTCTCATAGAACAAAAATATAGAAGGTGTCCGAGACGCACTTGAGCTTATTTCCCTCGATCGAGGTTAGCAATCTTATCTTTTCTAGGTCATTGATACAATTCATGTGTCGGTGTGAATTGGTTATTTCACTATTTATGATGTCCTGTTTTTTGATAAACTTACTTATATGATGCAGATGAACGGTCGGGAATGGATGTACGGTGACCGGCGGATAGCCGGGTATATCAAAGGCGTGGATAAATTTATCGATGTGGCTACGGCAAACAAAGAGAATGGATTTATACGTTGTCCATGTGTTCAATGTCAGAACAACAAGGAGTACTCTTCCTCGAAAATCATTCGCGGCCACCTGATTATGAAAGGTTTCATGCCCAACTATAATTGCTGGACCAAGCACGGGGAAAGAGGGGTTATGATGGAAGATGGTGAAGAAGAAGATGATGATAACAACTATCATCATATGTTTCCTGAATACAGTAATACCGCAATGGAAGACAATGGAGAGGAAAAAGGTGAAGAACGGGCATCAGATGAGCCGGCTGATGAACTTGGTAGGGTCATTTCTGATGCAAAGCGAGACTGTGAAACAGAAAATGAGAAGTTGAAGTTAGAGGGCATGTTAGAAGATCACAAGAAATTGTTGTACCCAAATTGTGAAGATGGCAGCACAAAGCTCGGTACCACACTGGAATTGTTGCGATGGAAGGCAGAGTGTGGTCTAACTGACTCCTCATTTGAAAAGATGCTGAAAATAATGAAGCCAAAGTTTCCAAAACATAACGAACTTCCCGAGAGTACCTACGAAGCAAAGAAGACTCTCTGTCCTCTGGGATTAGATGTGCAAAAGATACATGCATGCATTAATGACTGCATCCTCTACCGCGGTAAGGAGTATGAGAATTTAGATAAATGCCCGGTATGCAACGCGTTGCGGTATAAGATCAGACGAGATGACCCTGGTGATGTTGAGGGAGAGCCCCTCCGGAAGAGGGTTCCTGCTAAGGTTATGTGGTATGCTCCTATAATACCAAGGTTGAAACGCATGTTCAGAAACAAAGAGCATGCCAGGTTGTTGCGATGGCACAAAGAAGACCGTAAGAAAGACGGGGAGTTGAGACACCCTGCTGATGGGTCACAGTGGAGAAAAATCGAGAGAGACTTCCCAGACTTTGCAGGTGACGCAAGGAACTTATGGTTTGGTCTAAGTACGGATGGCATGAATCCTTTTGGGGAGCAGAGCTGCAGTCACAGCACCTGGCCCGTGACTCTATGTATCTACAACCTGCCTCCTTGGTTGTGCATGAAGCGTAAGTTCATTATGATGCCAGTGCTCATCCAAGGCCCGAAGCAACCGGGCAACGACATTGATGTGTACCTTAGGCCATTAGTTGAAGAACTCTTACAATTGTGGGGCAAACCAGGTGTACGTGCGTGGGATGAGAACAAACAGGAGCCATTTAATCTACGAGGGTTGTTATTCGTAACCATCAATGATTGGCCTGCTCTTAGTAACCTTTCAGGACAGACAAACAAAGGATATAAGGCATGCACCCACTGTTTAGATAAGACCGAAGGTACATATTTGCATAAATGCAAGAAGGTTGTGTACCTAGCGAATCGACGATTTCTTCCGACCAATCATCCCGTAAGAAAGAAAGGCAAGCATTTTAAAGGTGAGGCAGATCACCGGAAGAAGCCTGAACTCCCTGCTGGTGATGATGTATTTGGTATGGTCAAGGACATAGAAGTAATCTTTGGAAAGGGTCCTGGCGGTCAATCAGTTCCGAACGACGTCGCTACAGGACACGCACCCATGTGGAAGAAGAAATCTATATTTTGGGAGCTGCCATATTGGAAAGTCCTGCGTGTCCGCTCTTCAATCGACGTGATGCACGTGACGAAGAATCTCTGCGTGAACCTGCTAGGATTCCTAGGCGTGTATGGTAAGACAAAAGATACACCTGAAGCACGGGAGGACCAACAAATTATGAAAGACCCAAAGAACATGCATACAGATAACAAGACGGATAAAGGGCGTCACTTAAGTCGTGCCAGCTATGCTCTTACCAAAGCAGAGAAGGAAATCTTTTTTGAAGTCCTTTACAGTATCAAGGTGCCATCGGGCTTCTCATCTAATATAAAGGGGATAATAAATATGGCAGAGAAAAAGTTCCAAAACCTGAAGTCTCATGACTGTCACGTGATTATGACGCAGTTGCTTCCGATTGCATTGAGGGGGCTTCTACCGGAAAATGTTCGAGTACCCATTGTGAAGCTGTGTACATTCCTCAATGCAATATCTCAGAAGGTAATCAATCCAGATATTTTGCCAAGGTTACAGAAGGATGTGGTACAATGTCTTGTTAGTTTTGAATTGGTGTTCCCACCATCCTTCTTCAATATTATGACGCATCTCCTGGTTCATCTAGTGGAAGAGATTGCCATTCTCGGTCCGGTATTTCTGCACAATATGTTCCCCTTTGAGAGGTTCATGGGAGTCTTAAAGAAATATGTTCATAACCGTGCTAGACCAGAAGGAAGCATCTCCAAGGGATATGGAACAGAGGAGGTCATTGAGTTTTGTGTTGACTTTATTCCTGACCTTAAGCCGATTGGTGTTTCTGACTCGCGGCATGAGGGAAGACTAAGTGGAAAAGGCACGCTGGGAAAGAAAGCAATGATATGTAGGGACGGGGATTCTTTCACTAAAGCACACTACACAGTTCTACATAATTCCACCTTGGCAGCTCCGTATATCGAGGAACACAAGAATATTGTACGCTCCAAAAACCCGGGGAAGCCTGAATCATGGATTACAGATGAACACATGAAGTCTTTCGGTGGTTGGATGCGGACACATCTCTTGAATGACACCACTGTTGGAGATCAGCTATACTTGTTGGCCGCGTCACCATCTTCTACTGTATTGAATTTCCAAGGGTACGAAATAAATGGGAATACATTCTACACGATCGCCCAAGATAAAAAGAGCACCAACCAAAATAGTGGTGTCCGCTTTGATGCAATAGACGAGAATGGACAAAAGGACACATATTATGGTTACATAGAGGAGATATGGGAACTAGACTATGGAGTCTCTTTTAAGGTCCCTTTGTTTCGCTGCAAATGGGTCAACCTGAATGGGGAAGGGGTAAAGATAGACCAGTTGTACGGAATGACAACAGTGGATCTCAACAATCTTGGTTATAGAGATGAACCATTCGTCCTAGCCAATGATGTGTCTCAGGTTTTCTATGTGAAGGACATGTCCTCCAGACCGAAAAAAAGAAAAAATATGCAAACGAATACATCATATGATGAGCCAAAGCGTCACATAGTTCTTTCAGGGAAAAGAAACATCGTGGGAATCGAGGACAAGACAGACATGTCAGAAGATTATAATAAGTTTGATGAAATTCCGCCCTTCACAGTGAAAACTGACCCAAGCATTCCGTTAAGTAAAGAAGATGCTCCATGGTTACGTCTGAAGCGGTCATAAGGAATGACATATGCCAAGAAGTTCATGCTCATATTATGTAACTCTAGTTCATGTCTTTCGCGGTTTGTGGCTTGACCGAAGGATATCTTTCGCGGTTTGTGGCCTTTAGTCCCGGTTTTGTAGTCTCAGTTTTTAATATTAATAAATGTCTTGAGTGTTAGTCCCATTTTGTGGCTGGACCGGGAGTGCCTCTATGACCAGTTTCTTGGAGATGCCGGAGGACTCGGCTCCGTCGGCATCTCCCTGAAACTGGTCGTAGTGGTGGCCCTGCTCTCAAAAACCATCTTGCAGCTTGTAACTTCACTAACTAGATCAATACGCCTCGGAGCTAACTAATTTCACATATTAGGGAGTGCCTCTATGACCAGTTTCTCGGAGATGCCGGAGGACTGGGCTCCGTCGGCATCTCCCTGAAACTGGCCGTAGTGGTGTCCCTGCTCTCTAAAACCATCTTGGAGATGCCTCAAACTGGCTGGAGGACTGGACTCACAAGGATGCATATTTATTCAAATCCATACACTTCTTATGTTTAAAGTTTTTCTAAATTCCAAATTGATATTAAAAAAATATAAGTTAATTCATTTTTAATTGTAAATGGTTCATATTTTAAATGGTTACATTAATTATTTTTTAAAACAGAAAATGGTTTTGAATTATTTATTCAAATCCAAACACTTTTTATGTTTAAAGTTTTTCTAAATTCCAAATTAATTATCATTTAAAAAACAATACAAATTTAAACCCCAAAATAAAAAATAAGGCGGGAACAGAGAGAAAATACCTGAAATTTTTTGAAAACAGGGGAATATGTCCCGGTTGAAGCCACCAACCGGGACTAAAGACCCCCTTTGCGCCAATCCTTGGTCTGCTGAAAATATTGGAGTATAGGTCCCGGTTGGTGGCTCCAACCGGGACGTATGCCCCTTTAGTCCCGGTTGGAGCCACCAACCGGGACTAAAGGCCCTTCGTTTATAACTGACGCGTCTCCTTTCTTCTTCCCCATCTCACTTCTCTGCTTCTCACCGGCGCGCGCACCCTCTACGCCGGCAGGCTGCCCGAGCTCGCCGCCACCCGCGCGTTCCGTCCGCCATCGCCGCTGCCTCCGTCCACGCGCGCCCCTGCTACTTTTTCCCCTCGCGCGTGACCCCAATCGCCTGGATTGGAAGCTCCGTCCGCGCGTCGCCTCCGTCGATTCCGGCGTCTCCCGAGCTCGCCCGGCCTCGCCACCACCTCCGTCGTGTTCCTGGTGAGCTGCTGATCCTCACGGTGTTCTTCTTTCTCTCCCTCTCCTCCTATACTACTCTCCCCGCGTGTGCCCGACGACGCCGCCGCTCGAGCTCGACGGAGGCGACGCTCCGGTGACCAACAAGGAGCGGCGCCGCCACTCCCTTTCTCCCTGCATCGCGCTCTCTCTAACGCGCCCATCCGCGCGTCTAGGGGTGCCCGCTATCGCCGCCGCTGCCGCTGCCTGGGAGCTCACCGCCAGCGTGACGTCGTGCTGACGTCACTCGTGCTCGTGTGGCAGCTGATGTGGCCTGGGGCCCATCAGTCAGCCTCAGTGGGTAGACTTCTCTGTGTTAGGAAAATGATCTGTACGCGTGGAGGCTGAGTTGGCACTGGGGCCCTTCTGTCAGTCTCACTGGCTAGGGGCGCCCCGGTGTAAAAACTATTTGCCTTTTTTTTAATTCCAGAAAATGATTTAATATTGTAAAATCAATATCTTTTTATTTATAAGTCAGAAAAATACAAATAATATATCAAATTGTTCAGAAAAATGAAACCTATCTATTTAACCTATAATCATGCATTGTTCAACAATTTAAATGACAAGTATAATTAGAAGAACAAATGCACCCCTCTCATATGTTCCGGAGTTTCCCCGAGTTAGGGTTTTCACCCGTCGGAACCCCGATTAAATCGTCGAGCATGTCTTAGGGTTACATTCCAATGCAAATTAACTTGTCATATCATCATACTTGCTTGAGCATTGCATCGATGCCATGTGTTGATTGTTTCCCTTTCTTTTCGGTGTTTCGATTATTAGGTTTATTATTAGTTAGGTATTATTAGGTTTATTAATTAGTTTGGTATTATTGGTCTTCGGCCCCACTAGTCAGTCAATGTGGGTAGCCCCAGACCCGATTCACATTGTCAGTCACTGTGGTTAGATAAGGAATCATTAATACCCCTTAGGTGCATGTGGGTTCGACGATGTGCCTTCGCCAGGGCATTCTGAACCCTCTTAAATCGATTCCAATATGGTATTTTGTTAGTATCTAGTGTTACCTATCTGCTGGATAGTTTCCCTTTTGTAGCCTTATACTCATGTTCCCCTCTCATATGCATCGGAGGTTTCTCCGAACTAGGTTACACCCCTCGGAACTCCGGAATATTGATTTTAGTCGATTTTAGCTAGAGTTACCTATCTACTACACGGTTTCCTTTTTGTAGCTAGGTTTAGGGTTTCTCTTCATTTTTATTATTGTGTATGTATATATTAGGGTTTCTCCGTAACATTCTCCTTTAGCCGCTTTGACTTATTCGTTTTTCCACCAATGCAGAAAATATGGACCCACACGTCAGAGACGAAGAAAAGGAAGAGTTGATCCAAGGTGTGATCCGTGGGGAAGATAATTTAGACGTATCAACGTTTCTGAACAACTCCGGTGAGGGTGATCCTCTTTTTACTGGAGTAGACAACTTGTTTGAGGTTGAAGGTGTTGCCTTCCGCGAGGGAGAAGGCGATGCCTTGTGTAATCGAGAAGACAACCGCTCCGGCGAGGTGCATGTAATATAAATCGATTCATTAATTAATCATCTGCTATCTATATAGAAATAGTAACGACGATCTTTCTTCTTTTAGCCCTCCGGATCGAAGGAATCTACTGAAAAGAGCAGACGAGGCCCAACCAAAAAGTTGCAAGACCATGAGAGGTTTAGGATCGAAGATGTCGCTGAAGACGGCAGACCGACAGCTCCCGAAGTTGTCGCAACCAAATTTGTGGCACAATGCGGAGTAATCGTTAGGGACTTAATCCCGATCACCATTAGAAATTGGAATAGGCCTGCTAAAGAGGATGAAGAGGGAACATGTTTATTTGTCCCTAACCACGCCAAAGATTTACTGTGGAAGAGGCTCATGGTTAATTTCAAACTACCGAAGATAGAGCTGGATCCAAATGCGGAGGATCCAGTTGAGGACGCCTTACAACATGGGAGAGCCATGGAGGCTAAGGTCAGGGAGTGGGCTTTGAAGAAGATGGCCCAGTGTTTCACCAACTGGAAGAAAAGATTGCACCTTGACTATGTCGTGAAAGAGAAGACTCCCGATTTCAAGAATATTCAGTTTGAGAAGATAAAACCATTCTGGGCTGAGTTTGTGGAATACAAGAAATCAGAAAAAGCTAAGAAAATGTCTGAAACGAATAAGTTGAATGCTGCTAAGAAGAAGTATCACCATACTATGGGGCAAGGTGGCTACAAGGTTGGCATTCCTAAGTGGGAGAAACTTGAGCAGGAACTGCGTGACAAAAATATCACCCCAGAGACAGACGATTGGCTAGAACGTGCAAGGAATTGGTTTTACGGGCATGGGGGCACGTTGGACTCGGAAGGGAGGTGCATATATAACATACGACATAAAGAAGACCCCTTGCCAATCGAGAGGATGAGAAAAGCAGTAAAGGCTGTTAAAGATGGGGACTTCATTCCCGATAGAGAGAATGATGAGCTCACACTCGCCCTTGGAAATAAGGAACATGATGGACGAACACGAGGCACAATAGGCTCCCAATCATGGAGGACTGGGTTTCCCGAAGAGAGGAAGACATATCCTGATAGAAGCCGTCAGAGGAGTAAGGACAGGGCGACAGTTGAAGCAGAAAGTCAGAAAGAGCGAATGCGTTTAATTGAAGAACAATTAAAGCAACAACAAGATGAAATTAACTCACTTAAAGAGCAAAGTACTACCGGCCCATCTCAGCAGCACACTGCATTCGATGCTACCGGCCTATCGAATAATCGAAAAAGCAGTGTGGCTTCCACCGAGGTCCCGGGTGATGACAATGGCGATGCCGATGATGCACCGACGATGGCTCCTGTTGGCTACCCAGTGGATGATATCACAGAGATGACACACTGCGAGCTACATGTCAAAGTTGTGAACATATCAATGAAGGTGGCGGTCGGCTATGCCTTACCAATTGGACCCACACCAACTTACCACAGTCGTCCGGTTCCAGAGGGCTACGCTGTTGTCGGCGTGGATGAAATCATGCCCACCTTTGAGGTTTTGGATCTTCACTACCCTGCTGGTGAAGGGGATGTGACTGTGCTGGGTGACGCAAAAAACGTCACCATTCTATGGCCGAAGGATTGTATCGTGCTTCGAAATCACACGCCAAGGCCATCTTCGCCGCCGCCTCACCCGTCTCCAGCGAGGTCGTCGCCGCCGCGGCAGCCGTCTTCGTCGCCTCACCCGGCTCCGTCGCCTCACCCGGCTCCGTCGCCTCACCAATCTCCGGTGCAGCCATCGCCACGGGAGCCATCGCCGGCGCCTCAGGATAAAAAGCGTAAGCGTACCGCTACTGTGCGTCGTAAGCGATCGCCGAAACGTAAACAAGAGCCTCTTCCAAAAGTACCAACGGTTCCTCCCAAGAGAGCTTATGACTGTACTGAAGAGGAGACTGCGGCGATCGTTGATGCGGAAACGACAGCGTTTTTCGCTAAGCTGAGGCGGCCGAAAGAGCCAGAGTTCCCCAGCACCAAAGAAGAAAAAGCCAAAGTGTTGAAAATGCTAAAGACTCTTCATCAACCCGAGCCAAAGCTGTCATCAGACTATGAGCGTTCTATTCTCAAGTCACATGCAGCACAAAAAGCCTCGAAGAGCAGTACTGATGCAAGCGGGAAATCTGTTGCCCAGCTCGGAGAACAAGCAAAACAGACTTGCGCCCCTCTCAAGGTGATTTGTCAAACCAATGTGGGGTCGAGCAAATATGGGGCCGAAGAGCAGTATGATCCAGAGGTAGTTGCACAATACGGAGAAGCTGCCGCTGCTCAAGGTATGAGTATTGCCCAGTACTTATCCCAGTTAGAGTTCTTCCCCGTGAGTGAAGTAGCATACCAATACCAGTATGGAAAACCTCTTGTCAAACCTGAGGAGGTAAACAATCTTTCAACAAAAATGCGAAGATTGCATAACTGGTACATGCATGCCACAAGTGCCGGGGCTAACTGGATAGTGCTGAGGGTTACAAAAAAGCATCATGGGAAAGATAAGGATGACATGATATCCATTGAATTTGATGAACTATTTCAATTATTCAATCAAGACGCCTTGGACAAATCGATCATGAGTGCCTATTGTCTGTAAGTACTAATTCTGTAATTAATTTAGTCTCCATCTATATTATTTTGTTTATTGCATGTATATAATCATACTTTAATATGCAGAATGAAGATTCTCGAATGCAGCAGAGGACAAATCTATGACATTGGCTTCATTGACCCATATGTAGGGGTTCGTAGCATGGAAAACAAAAATTTTCTATCGCATACAAACAAACAAGCCAAGATCTATCTACTAGATTGTAGCAACGAGTCGATGGTATAACTTACCCTCGAAGAATCCAAAGCGTTTAACGAGAGCGGATTCTCGTGGGTGATGTAGTCGTACTCTTTCCGATCTCAAGATCGTGTAGACGATCCTTCCGGCGCCACGTTCCGGCAGCGCTCCCGCAGTCGGTCACACGTTCGGTACTCGACGAAGACCTTCCTCTCCCTTGTTCCAGCAGGCAGCGGAGGTTGTAGCACTCTCCTCGCGATTTCGGCAGCACAACGGCGTGGTACCGGAAGTAGAGGGGAAATCCCGCAGGGCTTCGCCTTAAGCCGGTGCGAGTATGGTGGAGCTTTATGAGAGAGGCTATTAGTGGTCTAGTAATTAGAAACACCAATTAGAAGGCTCTAAACCAATTAGAAGGCTCTAAACCGTTGGCTAAAGCAATTAGAAGCTCTAAACCAAAACGGCTCTAAACCGGAGATCTAGAGGTGAAAGTTGTGTATCTAGGAGGGGAGCCCTGCCCCTCCTTATATAGGTGGGAGGGGGTGGCGCGCCAGGGGAGGGAGGGAGTCCCTCCCCAACTCGGCCTAGGGCTGGCGCCGGCTTGGAGGAGTGGGACTCCTCCTCCAAGTTGGTTCCAACTCCTCTTGCTTGTTTCCCACAGTTTCTTGTTTTGGCAGTTTGACTTTCAAACTGGACATTTGACTTTTCTGTTTTAGGATTCAATTTAATCCTTTATTTGGGACATCAAGAACACTTAGTACATGATGCAATCATTCCAATAAGTAATGACACATTCATGTACCCCTCCCCCCCCCGGAGTGCCGGACAATCCGGAACCTTCTAGAACATTCCCGATGAAAACACCGGAATCATTCCTGAACTCCGAAACGGGACTTTCCTTATATGAATCTTATTCTCCGGACCATTCTGGATCACCTCGTGATATCCCGGATCCCATCCGAGACTCCGAACAACATTCGGTCTCTTTCTCATAATACCATAACTACTCAAATAACGTCGAATCCTTAAGTGTGTCTCCCTACGGTTCGTGAATTATGCGGACATGATCGAGACACTTCTCCGAACAATAACCAATAGAGGAATCTGGAAATTCATATGGCTCCCACATATTTCTACGATTACTTTGCGATCGAATGAACCACTTACATACGATACCAATTTCCCTTTGTCTCACGATATGTTACTTATCCGAGGTTATGATCGTCGGTATCTCTGCATACCTAGTTCAACCTCGTTACTGACAAGTACTCTTTTCTCGTTCCCGTGATATGTGATCCCTTGTGACCAAGTCACATGCTTGCAAGCTAATTGGATGACATTCCACCGAGAGGGCCCAGAGTATATCTATCCGTCATGTGGATGGACAAATCCCACTCTTGATCCATGTGTCTCAACCAATACTTTCCGAACACTCAATGCCACTTTTATAACCACCCAGTTACGGTGTGGTGTTTGATGTCATCAAAGCATCCATCCGGTAAAGGTGATATGCATGATCTCATGGTCGAAGGAATTAGGTTACTATGTATCAGAAAGCATATAGCAATTGAACTAATGAAATGACTTGATCTTTATGCTACGCTTATCTATAGGAGTATGTCCACCATATCATTCTCCTAATGATATGATCTTGTTGTTGATAACATCTCAATGTTCATGATAGGGAAACCACAATCATTAATCAACCAACAAGCTAGTGAAGTATAGAGGCTATACTAGGGACTTCAAATTAAGTTTACAAATCACACAAGTATCAATGTTTCCTTGTTAATACTATTATAGCATGAATGTAAACATTTATCATAAACACAAAGATATAATAATAACCACATTTATTATTGCCTCTAGGGCATATCTCCAACACCATATTGGGTTCATGAAGCTAATCTCAAAATAAGCCCCCAGGATACGGAGGATAATATAGTACACGCGTTAAGGTTTCAAGAAACCAAAAGGGAAATACTATTTCCTTACAACTTCCAGTGAGTGTTATTGTCTTGTATACACTTTCTATTTCGCTTACTCGATGTTAAGTATATAATTGATAAGTTCTGCATTCGCAGGTACCACTATATTCTGTTAATCATTCAACTTGACAAAGGGCGTGTACTAGTCATGGACTCGAAACATAAACCCCTTGAGACGTGGAAGGACATGCAGATACTTCTCCAGCGGTAATTCTAATCATTACGACACTATATCGGCAACGTTCGTGAATTTTATGATATCAAGTACTTAATAACTTATTTTATTCGTTTTCTACGCCGGGCAGCGCTTGGAAACGGTTCACCAAGAAGGCTAGGGGTGTTTGGAAAGAGGAGCTTACATTTCAACCACTAGATGTAAGCACCACTAGCTATATCCGCGCATCTCTTTGATTCTAGTTTTGATACAGTTATTATCATGCTTGATTATTATTTTGATTGAACTCTGTTGTCGTAAAGTGCCTGACGCAGGGACCAGGTAACAATCTATGTGGATACTATGTATGCGAGTTCATCCGGCAGACGTGCGATGAGAAGGGCAGAAATTTAGAGCAACTCCACGTACGTAAACAATTTCTATAGTTTTTAATTACAATCAAATTGTGTTTAGTTTCATATTCATATAGGCTGACTCCTTTTTTAAATCAGATCGAACGTCTACGGGACGGTCTTCTGCCAAAGGATCGCATACGAGCAATACAGGAGGAATTGGCGGGATTCTTGGATGCAGAAGTCCTAGACCCAAAAGGGGAATACTACTCGGCTGTGTATAGACAATAGGAATTGTAAAAATAGCAACTTTCAAGAAATTGGCCGTTAGCATCGAATAGCAACTTTTGTATGTAGTGCATGAACTCGATCCGTGTATTGAATGTAAAATGTTGTCATGATGATCTTGTGTAATATAAGGTTCCTTCATTGATAAGTGCAAAACACTAAATAGACAATAAAACAACCTAAATGAATTCTCTGCCCGGCACAAAAAGTGGCGAAAATGCTGCCGCGGCAACAAGATGTGCCAAAATGAATTCTCTGCCGCGGCAGAGAAATGGGCCAAATCTCTGCCGCCGCAACAGGTTATTAGTCCCGGTTCGTGTTACGAACCGGGACTAAAGCCCCCCCCCCCTCGCACGGAGCAGATGCCACGTGTGTGGCCTTTTGTCCCGGTTGGTGGGGCAACCGGGACTAAAGGTTCGGGCTTTAGTCCCGATTGCCCCGTCCCGGTTGGGCAACCGGGACTAAAGCCCCTTACCAACCGGGACGCATGGCACGTTTTCTACCAGTGAATGTGAAAGAAGTCCATATAACCCCCACAACTATCATGTTTCGAACACAGCATCCCCCTAAGTTTAAAGTGGCACAAATAACCCCCTTAAGTATGCAATACCAGGTAATTGACCCCTTTGTCTATGGTAAGCTGTTTTGCAGTCCGGTTTTGCCACGTGGCCCTCTTTCTATCGTCAAGGACGTTATCAGCACGGCCATGCTTTCCCCCACTGGCACAACTCCACTCCGCTCTTCCTCGATGGCAACCACCACCTGTTGTGCTTACTGATTCTCGGCGGTCGTGGCTGGCTGCTCTCCACCGAAGGCACAATCGGAGGAAACTGTTCTTAGGTAAAAAGGGCAAGGAACCTTCACATGTACGCATGCATTGTGTTGTTGCCGGACAAAGTCCTCGCTATGGGCGGAAACGAATTCATCAACGTTTCTACAATCGTTGTACACACCGAGCTCCTAGCCGGATCGGAACAGTCCACCTACTCATGGCTTGTGCATCGCCCTCAAGCTCCTCATCTATATTGTCATCTTCTTCGGCGTCATCGTTCATGGCGGCGATGCCTCCGCCGGTGACGGAATAGGCCATGACCTCCGGCCGGATCGGAACACTCCGCCCGCATGGCTGGGCGCACGCAAGCCCCATCCAGGGAGCAGTGTGGGGAAAGATCATTGTCGGCCATGACCTCCGGCTGTTCGCGCGCCTGCCGTTTGCGCCATATCGATGACCGTGAACAAGGGGAAGAGGGCAGTGAGAAGCAGGCAGGAGGGCAGGAAGAATCGTAGCATGGCTCTGTCCGCATGGATCCCGTCCTCGACATGGCCTTGGGCTGCAGGTTCCACCGTGTGGCAATGTCGACAAGATTAAGATTAGGCCTCAAAGCTGAACGGAGAGGCACTTCAAATCCTCAAAAAATCTCCAGCTGATTGATTATCCTCAATAATTGGCTTCACGGATTTACTTATTACATCCCAGCAGCCCCAATTCAGTCTTCTTTTATTCCATTAATGTGTGGAATCAATATGAGGTTTGCTGATTCTGAAAGCTGCTACTGCTCAGGACATGAAGCAATGGAAGAACTCACGTCAAAAAAAATCATCAGGTTCCAGGTCACCAAAACCAGACTGCAAAACAACTTATCAGGGGTCAAGGGGGTTAACTACCTGGTATTGCATAGTTGTGGGGGTTAAATGCACCACTTCAAACTTAGGGGGGGTCTCTGTCCAAAACATGATAGTTGTGGGGGTTATATAGACTTCTTTCTTTAAATGTTGCAACAATGAAGAGGAAATACCGATTTCCATTTATAAATCCTTGTCAAACATTATTACAACAAAACCACATAGGGCATCACTACCTATAGATAGCGATATACCTTCTCCGGAGTCTGGCCACCGCGGTGACTGATGGACACGGTGTAGTGCTCTCTCGAGAATTTGGCTGCTAGGAAAACTCACATGGGGAGCAGCGATGGCAGACATAGCCGATGGGGCGTCTCCATCTCCCCAACTCATATCTACCGCGAAAAACACAAGAGGGAGCATCACATTGGAGATCAAGTGTCGCGGTCGTCGACCAAATTTGGTGAATGGCGATGGTGTGGCCTAGGTCCAGATCTGGTGAACAACGATCGAAGCTCGGGGCCTTTTGTGGTCCCTACGCCTTATATTTACCTTTGAAGCCTTATCTTTACTATTAAAGCACTTGTGGTGGTCTCTCTTCATTGGCATTCCATACCTCCCATCCCATCCCATGTGAAAAAGAAGTGAAAAAACAATGACCACCGACACACACATGGCTTGTCAATTCCCTCATCATGTGTTCCTTCCCCTTTCCTCCACATGTCCCACTTCCTTCGTCAAACCCCAACACCTAGCATGTGGCCCTCCATCAGGTTCGCCGCTCCATGCTCACCACCCACAACAACGCCGACAACTACATGTAGACGTTCCTTCTCACATGGATGCGCTCGAGTACTTTAGGCCCACCTCAAGTACGAGAAGAACCATCAGATCAAGGAGGCCATAGTCACCAAGTTCATCGAGTACCTCCGCCACACCGAGGAGAACCATGCCATACTTGATGAGGTGGTAGACCACCTAAGTCATTCCACGTGATCCAAGATCAAAGGTAAGATAGCAAAGATGGTGACCCCGTATGACTCCGAGTATTCCTCAGGGTTGTGCTCAACTCAGAAATTATCACCGGGAAGCCCAACATAAAGTGGAACGATGTCGCCAGCTACGAGAGTGCTAAGTAGACCTTGCAGGAGGTCGTCATATTGCCGGTCAAGCTCCCACAGTTCTTACAAGTACCCGGTTGAGTTCCTATCCATGATCACACGGCTCTATTTGTGTTCTCTGTATTTTATTTCCATGCTCGAAAAGATGGGGCGACCAACAGCAAGGATCCATGTGCTGCTTCCTATCACTGGCAAGGATCTCCACTGGTCACCTCCACTGAGCGTGCAAGATGCCAGCGCTCTCTTCCGGCTCATAATGGTTGTTTGTGGGGCGACATGCACAGTAGGAGCGCTTCCTCAAGCCAGCCTCTCCCGATGCACAAAAAGGGCATAGAATGTCCCATCCACTAAGTTATCATTGTCAACCTCATGTTTGTATGATTTGTATTTCCCAATTCCTACCAAGAGATTTCCCCTGTGTTGAGGTAATTTTGCTTTCTGGAAGATGGATTTGAGATCCACTGATTTATGTTGGGTGAGTGGGAGGAAGGGGATTAACCTCATTAGTTATGTTCGCTTATAAATTGCACCTACCTATTCTATATTATTCTGCCCAAGCTCCCGCATCAGGAGATTATAGGCTACATCAGATCACGAGAAAGAATCTTTGGTTGATTGCATGTGTGATTTATAAGATGTGTGAGTGCTACATATAACAAAAAGACAATCTGTTGTAGAGAATGTTTCAAGTGCACTCTATAACTGACGTGGAGAACTACTACAGACAACATGTAGGGCGAGACATAAAGCTGGAAACTTGGTGAGATTAATGAGTGCTAGTCTGCTCGACTCATTTAATATCGGCTCGTTTGATAGGACTATTTGTAAATCAATGATCCATGTGCAAGAATCTTAGTTTACACTTTGTTTACTTTTTATCTCTTCCACTTTTTGGTTTCCATTTTTTCTGTTGGGCTTCATATATATCCTACCCTAACTTGCTTGGGGCAAAAAGCTTAGATGTTGTTGCTATCCAAGACAAAGAATGGTTGAAGTCATATTTTGAAGTATAAAGACTACCATAATAGGAGCATATTTATATAACCAATGCGAAAAAGGATAGATATTTTAAATATGGCACTAGAAGCATCTCGTAGCAAAACACTAGATGCAAGTTAGAAGGTCAAATATTTCGCATAGACCTAAGAAATTAGAAATCATAATTCAAAAGCTACAAATAACAATCACATGTCAACAGCCTGGTAGCCTTGGCCTTTTGAGCTACAAGACTTGACCTGGGGAAACGCCCTAACGCCTAGGTTGCATCTAAAAGCTATATTCACATCATAATTTATGCATGTTTCCTTAAATGTTGCTTCGCGTCAAAATAATCAAAAATTAGCATAAGGCAACAAAGGTAAAATATAAGCTCAATAAAACCTTACCAATTATCACTCTAAAATGGCAAATGAGAAATCCAATAATAGCTACCAATGAATCATTCTCCATTCCAATGTTGCAACAATGAAGAGGCAATACGGATTTTCATTTATAAATCTTTATCAACCATCATTACAACAAAACCACATAGAACATCACAACCTATAGATAGCAAGATACCTTCTCTGGAGTCTGGCGACCATGATGGGCGATGTACACAGTGATATGCCCTCTCGAGAACGTGGCTGCTAGGCACGGTCGCATGGGGGTGGCGATGGAAGACATGGACGATGGGGCATCTCCATCTCCCTAACTCGTCTCTACCATGAAAAACAAATGAGGGCGCAACGCATTGGAGATAAAATGTCGCAGTCATGGACCTGATTTGGTGAATGCGATCTTCTGGCCTAGATCCAGATCTCACGAACATCCATAGAAGATCAGAGCCTTTTATGGGCCCTACGCCCTATATTTACTATTAAAGCCTTATCTTTACTATTAAAGCGCTTGTGGTGGTCTCGTTCATTGGCATGTCATACCTCCCATCCCATTCCCACGTGGAGAAGAAGTGAAAACAAAACAAAAAATATCAACGACCACCGAGACACACATGGCTCGTCAATTCGCCTCATCGTGCGGTCCTAAGATGTGTTGATTACATGGGTAGTTTCTAAAATGTGTGAGTGCTACATATAACAAAAGGACAGTCTATTGTAGAGACTATTTCGAGTGCACTCGGTAACTAACATGGAGAACTACTACAAACAATAGGTAGGGTGGGACATAAAGCTACAAGCTCACTGAGTTTAATGAGCGCTGGTATGCTTGACTCGTTTGAGATCGGATTGTTTGATAGGCGGGTGCATGGAAATCAATGATCCATGTGCCAGAATCTTAGTTTACACTTTGTTTACGTTTTCTCTTCCACTTTCTGGGTTCCATATGTTTCTGTTGGGCTTCATATCTATCCTATCCTAACTTGCTTGGGGCAAAAGGCTTAGATGTTGTTGCTATCCAAGTCAAAGAATGACGGATGCCATATTTCGAAGTATAAAGACTACCATAATAGGAGCATATGTATAGAACCAATGCAAAAAAGGATAGATATTTTAAAGATGGCACTAGCAGCATCTCGTAGCAAAACACTAGATGCAAGTTAGAAGGTAAAAGATTTTAAATAGACCTAAGAAATTAGAAATCATAATTCAAAATCTACAAATAACAATTACATGTCAACAGACTGGTAGCCTTGGCCTTTTGATCTACAAGACTTGACACAAGGGAAACGCACTAACGCTTAGGTTGCATCCAGAAGAAATATTCACATGATAATTTGTACATTTTTCCTTAAAAGTTGCTTCACTTCAAAATAATCGAAAACTAGCGTAAGGCTACAAAGGTAAAATATTAGCTCAATAAAACCTTACCAATTATCACGTTGAACTGACAAATGAGAATTCCAATAATAGCTACAAATCAATCATTCTCCATTCCAATGTTGAAACAATGAAGAGGTAATACTGATTTTCATTTAGACATCTTTATCAACCATCATTACAACAAAACTACATAGGACATCACAACTTATAGATAGAGAGATACCTTCTCTGGAGTTCGGCTATCACGGTGGTTGATGGACATAGTGTAGTGCCCTCTCGAGAACGTGGCTGCTAGGCATGGTTGCATGGGGGAGGCGATGGCAGACATGGCCGATGGGCATCTCCATCTCCCTAACTCATCTCTACCGCGAAAAACACAATAGGGCGTAGCGCATTGGATATCAAATGTAACAGGCGTGGACCTGATTTGCCGAATGCGATCATCTGGCCTAGATCCAGATCTCGTGAACGACAATAGAAGCTTGGAGGCTTTTATGGGCCCTGCAGCCTATATTTACTATTAAAGCGCTTGGTGGTCTCCGTTCATTGGCATGCCATACCTCCCATCTCATTCGCTCATGGAAAAGAAGTGAAAAACAAAACAAAAAAATAACAACGACCACCCACACACACATGGCTCGTCAATTCCCCTCATTGTGCGGTCCTAAGATATGTTGATTGCATGTGTAGTTTCTAAGATGTGTGAGTGCTACATATAACAAAAAGATAGTCTATTGTAGAGACTGTTT
This sequence comes from Avena atlantica, assembly GCA_910589765.1. Classification (NCBI taxonomy): domain Eukaryota; kingdom Viridiplantae; phylum Streptophyta; class Magnoliopsida; order Poales; family Poaceae; genus Avena; species Avena atlantica. Next base: position 466,772,797 of record OU342734.1, on the reverse strand, counting down.
TGAGTGCACTTTGTAACTGATCGTGGAGAACTACTACACGCAACAGGTAGGGTGGGACATAAAGTTGGAAGGTCGATGAGTTCAATGAGCGCTGGTATGCTCGACTCATTTGAGCGTGGCTCATTTTCTTAATGAAATGAGCTGAGCAGCATTTTTGCTCGTTAATATTAACCGGCTAAATAACCAAGTTAAAGAGTGGTTGATACCATGATAGAGTAAGTATTTCCATAATCTAGTGTGTGTTTTATTGAGTTTCTCGATCAAGTACATATATAGGCACATGAATTGGAGGAAAGAAGACTCCTAGAGAAAACAACAACAAAAACTAAGCTTTTTATTCCAAGCTAGTTTGGGTAGGCTAGATATGAAACCCAAATAAAAACTAGTGGAAGATGCAAGTACGGAAGAGACTACTGAGAAATGCAAGTCAAGCACGAAGGTGCAAATATGGCAGAAATTGCTGATAATATAGAAAAAATTCTATTATAATCCTGTTAGCTCCAACGGTATCCTATTTACTTCCTTCAAATTAAATATGTATAAAACGAATGTTTATTTCATCATGCGTTGGTCTGGTACTGATATTTCAAGGGGAAGGAAGAATTAGCAACTAAGGCCCCTTAATATAACATCAACATAATAATCAATATAGGTAAATTACAATGTTAACTATATACGCTTAGGTTGCATCCAGAAGCAATATTCACATCATAATTTATACATATTTCCTTAAAAGTTGTTTCACTTCAAAATAATCAAAAACTAGCGCAAGGATGCAAAGTTAAAAGATCTGCTCAATAAAACCTTACCATTTATCACACTGAACTGGCAAATGAGAAATCCAATAATAGCTACCAATCAATCATTATCCATTCCAATGTTGCAACAATGAAGAGGAAATGCAAACTTTCATTTATAAATCTTCATCAACCATCATTACAACAAAACCACAAGGACATCACTACATATAAATAGCGAGATACCTTCTCTGGAGTTCGTCTGCTGCGGTGGCCGATGGACATAGTGTAGTGCCCTCTCGAGAACTTCGTTGCTAGGCAGCATATTATGGGTGTGGTGGTGGCAGACGCGATCGATGAGGCATCTCCATCTCCCCAACTCATCTCTACCGCGAAAAACACAACAGGGCGCAGCGCATTGTAGATCAAGTGTCACGGTCATGGATCTAATTTGACAAATGTGATCTTTTGGCCTTGATCTAGATCTGGCGAACAACAATAGAAGATCAGAGCCTTTTGTGGTCTCTACGCCTTTTCTTTACTATTAAAGCTCTTGTTGTGGTCTCCATTCATTGGCATGTCATACCTCCCACCCCATCACACGTGGAAAATAAGTGAAAAAAATAACAATGACCACCGACAAACACATGGCTCCTCAATTCCCCTCATCGTGCATTCCTTACCCTTTCCTCAACATGTCCACACTTTCTTCGTCAAACTCCATCCCCCAGCATGTATCCCTCCCTCAAGTTTGCTGCTCCATGCTCGCCGCCCAGGACAACGCCGACAACTACATGGAGGCGCTCCCTCTCACATGGGAGTGCTCGAGTACTTTAGGCTCAACCTCAAGTATGAGAAGAGCCATCAGATCAAGGAGGCCACAATCACCAAGTTCATCGAGTACCTCTGCCACAACGAGGATAACCACACCATCCTTGATGAGGTGGCAGACCACCAAGTCACCCAACAGCGGTGGCATGGCCGGTTTCATGTGATCCAAGATCAAGAGGAATATGGCAAAGATGGTGACAAGTTTGACTCCGAGCATTCCTTAGGATTGGGATCAACTCATCAAATGGAAGGTATCGGATAGGAGAGACAAATATGAATATAAGGCTCGCAAGCTGAAGATAAGGCTCACAAGCTGAATACGAGAGGGAGTGCCTCCACAATATCCATTTCCACGGCTCGCAAGATGAAGATTCATCCGGAGGAAGGTATCAGATAGGAGAGACATATATGAAGATAGGACACGTCTCGGTGGTGGGCTACGCTAATCATCGACATAGGCTAAAACAACCAGCGCGATGTGCTTGACTGTTTTCACCATGGAACCGATAGTTAACTACGCTTGCACTTGGCAGCACAATTCGCAATGCCCCGTCCATCTAATGCGGCATTAAAATATGTCGTCCTCCCCTCCACCTACCACTGTAATATTATGTGCCGGTATAGGGTGTGTCACGAACAAAATGGTGCCGCGGTAGCTCATCCACCGACTAACCCACTTTTGGAGGTACTATTTGCTTGTGACGCTCAAAAAAAGTGTCGCATACGGGGGTATTTCTGTAGTGTAAGTAAGTTGTGGGAACCTGGCCTGACTAGCAGATGTAGGGGATGTAGATTGGTATGGGTTTGTCTTGAGGGCTCGGGGTTCTATGTCTAAAAAGGTTTCGTCTTGGTTTTCTCCCTACCATGACGCAAAATGAGTGTAGTGGTAAAAGGGGTTGACTGAGTTGTGCGGGTAAAGTGTACAAACCTCTCAAGTGTATAAATCTAAGTACTTAGAATGTCCCTAATTATGGACATCTATGAGCAACTGGGTTTGAAGCTGCTTGAAAGATCTCACTCATCCCAATTTCTTAAATTAAAACTTGATGGATGAACATGGATTTAGGAGCATATGAAGCTGGACTGTCGTATTTCAACATGGGTTTATGCTGATATGTTCTTAGAAAAACTGTTTTGAAGAAGGAAAAGTATTTTGAAAGTAGGGAAAACTATTTTTCTTTCAACAAATGAGCCTCTGAACTCCACCTAGACAAATATGCATGTAATTGCTAGATCCTTTGTAATCTCCTTAGTCCTACTTGCCAATACATTTAAAGTATTGATCATTCATGGCTGCAACCTTTCATGTTGCATGTTATTTCGTTTCTGAGTGATCGTTCATATATTGCGAGACTCCACTCAGCAATTGCTCGATTATGGTACATTTGAAGGATGAAGATCTACCTTATATTTGTTTTTTGTTGTGTACTTGGATAATATAATTGCAAATTCTGGATCATGTATGTTGTATTTATGATGCACAATTATATTTGGTATCTATCTGTACTATATGTGCCAGTGAACCGATCAAGGGATTAGCAATATACAGTAACTCAGCCTTATCAGGCGAGGGTGCTACAATTGTGTTTGTGTATCCCCATATTACTTTGTATATTTCCCATATTACTTTGTGTATTTCACATTTAGTATACTTTTCTTGTAAGCATGTGTAACTCTGATGCTAGTATATATAGAATTTGTGTGGATATAAAAAATGTTATTTTTCCGCATTAATAATGAAAATTGGTAAAAAGGAGAAAACTAGAAAAGAAAAAACTTTGTACGCTATGGGATAACACCTACCATCATGAGGGTGCCAGCAGGTGTGACTCCTCTTACACCCAAACTCTCCCATATATCTTTGTCATCGGAATATTATAAATTTCAATTAGAATGATATTCATGACTATAAAAATTTCCTAGAAAATGAGTTAATGCATATTCATTTAGGTAGACCTAACCTGTTAATTTTTCTCAAGGCATATAAAACCAAAGGGCCCCCACTATAGGTATATGGTTTGTCAAATATTGTACCGGACTAAAAGATAAATGGGACTTACGAGCAGCCGATCATGCCTAGGCCACTTGGGAGGAGGTGGCACGCGGCCTTGACAACTAACATGAGAGAAGGGTGCCAAAACAAGAATTGGGAACATTGTTTGATAGATCACGCCCCCCATTGATATTTTTTTTGTCTAAATACAAATCAAAAAATTGAGATCCACATTCACTAGATTTTTTTGCGGGGTACATTCACTATATTGGGTCAACTATATCAATGGATCGCTAGAATGCTGGACCAGGGCTTTAACAAACTGACTATGATGCTTGATCTAGGCTAGAAAATTATATTTTTCAAAGAGTTAGAAGTGAAACCCAAATAGAAACAAGTGGAAGGTGCAAGTACGCCAGAAACTAGTGAGAAGTTCAAGTCAAGCGGGAAGGTGCAAATATGGCTGAAACTACTAAAAAGATAGAAAAGTTATCCTGTTATCTCCAACACTATCCTAGTTACTTCCTTCAAATTAAATATGTACATAGAAATATTTATTTCATCATGGAGGCATATCTGGTACTGAAATTTCAAGAGGAAGGAAGAACTAGCAACTAAGGCCCCTTATATAACATCAACATAGTAATTAATATAGGTAAATTGCAATGTTAACGATAAATGTAGGTTCAATCTAGAAGCAATATTGACATCATAATTTATACATATTCCCTTAAAAGTTGTTCACTTCAAAATAATCGAGAACTAGCGCAAGGCTACAAAGGTAAAAGATCACTCAATAAAATCTTACCAATTATCATACTGAACTAACAAATGAGAAATCCAATAATAGCTACCGATCAAACATTCTCCATTTCATTGTTGCAACAATGAAGAGGGAATACTGATTTCCATTTATAAATCTTTATCAACAATCATTACAAAAAACACATTGCACATCACTACCTATAGATAGCAAGATACCTTCTCCGGAGTTTGGCCGCCGCGGTGGACGATGGACACGGTGCAGTGCCCTCTCGAGAACTTTCCTGCTAGGCACGATCGCATGGGAGGAAGCGATGGAAGACATGGCCTAAGGGGCATCTCCGTCTCCCCAACCAATCTCTACTGTGAAAAACACAAGATGGTGCATCACATTGAAGATCAAGTGTCGCGGTATGGACCTGATTTGGCGAATGGAGATGGTCTAGCCTAGATCCAGATCTGGCGAACAACAATAGAAGCTCGGGGAATTTTGTGGGCCCTATGCCTTATCTTTACTATTAAGTCCTTATATTTACTATTAAAGCGCTTGTGGTGCTCTCCGTCAATTGGCATGTCATACCTCCCATCCCATCCCATGGGAAGAAGAAGTGAAAAACAAAACAAAAAAATAACAATTGCCACCCATAGACACATGTCCCATCAATTCCCCTCATAATGCGTTCCTTCCCCTTTCCTCCACATGTCCCCACTTCCTTCATCAAACCCTAGCACCTAGCATGTGGCCCTCCCTCAGGTTCGCCGCTCCATGCTCACCACTCGGTACAACACCGACAACTACATGGAGGCAGGCCCTCTCACATGTATGTGCTCGACTACTTTAGGACCACCTCAAGTACAAGAAGAACCATAAGATCAAGGAGGCTAGAATCGACAAGTTCACCGAGGAGAACCATGCCATCCTTGATGTGGCGGCAGACCACCTAAGTCACTCCACATGATCCAGATCAAGGGTAAGTTGGCAAAGAGGGTGACGAGTATGACTCTGGGTAGTCCTAGGGATTGGGCACATCTCAGCCATTATCACCGGGAAGCCCAACGTCAAGTGGAACAGTGTTGCCGACTACAGAGAACTAAGTAGACCTTGTAGGAGGTCGTCATATAGCCGGTCAAGCTCCCATAGTTCTTCATAGGTACTCGGTTGAGTTCCTCTCCACGATCCTCATGCTCTATTTGTCTTCTCCGTATTTTCTTTCCATGCTCGAAAATATGGGATGACCAACGACAAGGATCCATGTGCTACTTCCTATCACTGACAAGGATCCCCACAGGTCGCCTCAGGTGATCACACCTACTAGTCCTGCTCCTAGAGCGAATAGGTTTACCAGCATATTTTATTGACATTCTATTTTCATGTCGAAGATAATGGATGCCTCTTCACTAAAGTGGACGAGCTCTAAGAAAGTTCGATCCGAAGCTTTTTGATCAAACTAGAGGCTTATTAGGATGTCTTGGCAGGCGGGGGTTTCTCTTTTCATCATCCTTGGAGTTTCCCAGGGATTGTTGATTGAAGCTCCGGAAAGTGGAAATTTTCCAGCTCGCAAGCTACAAGCGCTCTCTGCCGGCACAGTAGGAGCGCTTCCTCAAGTCAGCCTCTCCTGATGCACAAGAAAGGCATAGAATATCCCAGTCACTCGGTTCTCATCGGCAACCTCATGTTTGTATGATTTCTATTTCCCAATTCCTAGCAAGAGATTTCCCATGTGTTCAAGTAATTTTTCTTCCTAGGAGATGGATCTGAGATCCCACTGATTTTTGTTGGGGGTTGTGAGGAAGTGGATTAACCTTATTAGCTATGTCCTCTTATAAATTGCACCTCGATATGCTGCATTATCCTGCCCAAGCTCCCGCATTAGGAGATTATAGGCTACATCAGAGCACAAGAAAGAATCTTTGGTTGATTGCATGGGTAGTTTATAAGATGTGTGAGTGCTACATATAACAAAAGGACATTCTATTGTAGAGACTGTTTCGAGTGCACTCGGTAACTGATGTGGAGAAGTACTATAGACAATAGGTAGGGAATGCCATAAATATGGAAGCTCGTTGAGTTTAATGAGCGCCGGTCTGCTTGACTCGTTTGAGATCGTCTTGTTTGATAGGCTGGTGCATGGAAATGAATGATCCATGTGCCAGAATCTTAGTTTACACTTTGTTTAGTTTTCCCTTACACTTTTTGGGTTCCATATGTGTATGTTGGGCTTCATATCTATCCTACCCTAACTTGCTTGTGTTAAAAGGCTTAGATGATGTTCCTATCCAAGACAAAGAATGACGGATGTCATATTTTGAAATATATAGACTACCATAATATGAGCTTATGTATAGAACCAATGCGGAAAAGGATATAGATTTTAAAGATGGCACTAGAAGCATCTCGTAGAAAAACATTAGATGCAAGTTAGAAGGTCAAAGATTTCGCATACACCTAATAAATTAGAAATCATAATTCAAAAGCTACAAATAGCAATCACATGTCAACAGCCTCGTAGCCTTGGCGTTTTGAGCTACAAGACTTGACACTAGGGAAACGCCCTAACGCTTAGGTTGCATCCAAAAGCAATATTCACATCATAATTTATGCATGTTTTCTTAAATGTTGCTTCACTTCAAAATAATCAAAAACTAGCATTAGGCTACAAAGGTTAAATATCATCTCAATAAAACCTTACCAATTATCACGCTGAACTGACAAATGAGAAATCTAATAATAGCTACCAATCAATCATTCTCCATTCCAATGTTGCAACAATGAAGAGGTAATACTGATTTTCATTTATAAATCTTTATCAACCATCATTATAGCAAAACCACATAGAACATCACAACCTATAGATAGCAAGATACCTTCTATGGAGTCTGGCTACCACGATGGCCGATGGACACAGTGATGTGCCCTCTCGAGAACGTGGCTGCTACGCACAGTCGCATGGGGGTGGCGATGGCAGACATGGACGATGGGGCATCTCCATCTCCCTAACTCATCTCTACCATGAAAAGAAAAGAGGGCGCAGCATATTGGAGATCAAACGTCACAGTCATGGACCTGATTTGGTGAATGCGATCTTCTGGCTTAGATCCAGATCTCGCAAACGGCGATAGAAGTTCAGACCTTTTATGGGCCCTATGCCCTATTAAAGCCTTATCTTTACTATTAAAGCGCTTGTGGTGGTCTCGATTCATTGGCATGTCATACCTCCCATCACATTCCCACGTCGAAAAGAAGTGAAAAACAAAACAAAAAATAACACTGACCACCGAGACACACATGGCTCGTCAATTCCCCTCATTGTGCGGTCCTAAGATGTATTGATTGCATGGGTAGTTTATAAAATGTGTGAGTGCTACATATAACAAAAGGACATTCTATTGTAGAGACTATTTTGAGTGCACTCGGTAACTAACATGGAGAACTACTACAAACAATAGGTAGGGTGGGACATAAAGCTAGAAGCTCGTTGAGTTTAATGAGCGCTGGTCTATTTGACTCGTTTGAGATCGGCTTGTTTGATAGGCTGGTGCATGGAAATCAATGATCCATGTGCTAGATTCTTAGTTTACACTTTGTTTACTTTTTTCTCTTCCACTTTCTAGGTTCCATATGTTTTTGTTGGGCTCCATATCTATCCTACCCTAACTTGCTTGGGGCAAAAGGCTTAGATGTTGTTGCTATCCAAGATAAAGAATGGCGGTTGTCATATTTTGAAGTATAAAGACTACCATAATAGGAGCATATGTATAGAAGCAATGCGAAAAAGGATAGAGATTTTAAAGATGGCACTAGCAGCATCTCGTATCAAAACACTATATGCAAGTTAGAAGGTCAAAGATTTTAAATAGACCTCAGCAATTAGAAATCATAATTCAAAAGCTACAAATAACAATCACATGTCAACGGCCTTGTAGCCTTGGCCTTTTGATCTACAAGACTTGACACAGGGGAAACGCACTAACGCTTAGGTTGCATCCAGAAGAAATATTCACATGATAATTTGTACATGTTTCCTTAAAAGTTGCTTCACATCAAAATAATCGAAAACCAGCGTAAGGATACAAAGGTTAAATATCAGCTCAATAAAACCTTACAAATTATCAAGCTGAACTGACAAATGAGAAATCCAATAATAGCTACCAATCAATCATTCTCCATTTCAATGTTGAAACAATGAAGAGTTAATACCGATTTTCATTTATAAATCTTTATCAATCATGATTACAACAAAACCACATAGGACATCACAACTTATAGATAGAGAGATACCCTCTAGAGTTTGGCTGTCACGGTGGCCGATGGATGTAACAGTGCCCTCTCGAGAACGTGGCTGCTAGGCACGACCACATGGGGGTGGCGATGGCAGACATGGCCGATGGGGCATCTCCATCTCCATAACTCATCTCTACCGCGAAAAACACAAGAGGGCGCAGCGCATTGGATATCAAATGTCACAGTCGTAGACCTAATTTGGCGAATGTGATCATCTGGCCTATATCCAGATCTCGTGAACGGCAATAGAAGCTTGGATCCTTTTTTGGGCCCCGCGGCCTATATTTACTTTTAAAGCATTATCTTTACTATTAAAGCGCTTCTGGTGGTCTCCGTTCATTGGCACGTCATACCTCCCATCCCATTCCCTTGTGGAAAACAAGTGAAAAACAAAACAAAAGAATAACAACGACCACCGACACACACATGGCTCGTCAATTCCCCTCATTGTGTCGTCCTAAGATGTGTTGATAGCATAGGTAGTTTCTAAGATGTGCGAGTGCTACATATAACTAAAAGATAGTCTATTGTAAAGACTGTTTCAATTGCACTCTGTAACTAACGTGGAGAACTACTACAGACACCGGGTAGGGGGGCATAAATCTGGAAGGTCGATGGGTTTAATGAGAGCTAGTATGCTCGACTCATTTGAGTGTGGCTCATTTTCTTAACGAAATGAGCTGAGCAGCATTTTTGCTCGCTTAACAAGCTAAATAACCGAGTTAAAGAGTTTCACGAGCTAATCAGTAAGCTCGGTAACAATAAAGAGTTCAGAAAGTGTGTTCACCAAATGCATGCATGTCAGTACCATTTACATCGGTACATGTACGCACGCTGTGTCAAATTTCTTTGCTTACCTGCATGTCTAAAGAGCTGTGACCTGAATAATGATGAAGTAGTTATAATGTATGATCAGAATACTAGTTTTGCTGCTTAACGATTCTTAAATGAGCGCTCACGAGCACTCGTTAATAATTAACGAACCAACCTGAACTTTACTTTTAGCTCGTTAAGGTTAATGAGCTTAATGATTCGAGCGGGACTTAAAGAAAATTGCACTAAGAAATGCATATTTTGATCCAATTGCACTAAGAAATGCATATTACACATTTTTTACTATGCTAAAATTGCATTGTTCTGAAGTCGAGTGGGACTTAAAGAAAATGCAAATTACACTTTTTATACTATGCTGAAATTGCATTGTTCCGAAGTCGATTGGGACTTAAAGAAAATGCAAACTACACATTTTACTATGCTGAAATTGCATTGTTCTGAAGTCGATTGGGACTTAAAGAAAATGCAAACTACACATTTGTGCACTCGGAAAATGAAAGTTGACTTTTTTGGTGTGAGGAAAAGGAAAACTTAATCCTGCAACATTGTTCACCATCCCATGATGCACATGTGTGTATAATATGGGCATATTATCACAAACTATGCCACGATTTTGGCCATAACATTGGTCATTTGACCTGAAAGCCAGTAAAGCTCGATTGAGATACGTCATTTTGTGAAAAAAATTGAGACACAATCAATATACCAAGTTTGGTATTTTTTCTTGCAACTATATCACATAATATGATACCACGCGAAGGTTTTATATTTTTGTGATCGTTTTGAATTTTTAATGCATGTTTTAAACTATCGTCAAACTTTCTAAGTTGGCGGGCATGAAAATTCTTAGCTCGGGACTGAGTCTCGCTAAACTTATATTGGATCTCTGATGAAATAGCATATTTTGAACCTAAAAATGAGCATCAGATCATATGTACCTGTAGTTCAAATCTGACTCACTTCTTGTCGATTTGGCAGAAATTTGTATTTTTTACGAGGGGTGGACAGAAAGGTTTGAGATACCCCGGTTGATACATTGTCCATACAAGGTGGTCTGCTATTTTTCTAAAATAGAATGGTACCATTTTAAAACTTTCATTTGGTGATTGCTTCACAAAACACCCTGTTTTGGGCACTCAAAAAATAGAAAATATGTTATACGAAAGTATTTATATATTTTTAAAACAAAAATATGTAATATTTGAGTTTATATAGATAGATAATATTTTTCTGCAAATTTTGATATATTATATGTATTTTTTTGAATTGAAATGGTTTAGTTATGATTTTTCTAAGACTAATATGGCAAATTGCTGTCGGCATAGACTTGACGTTGTCGTTTTGCCGTTAGCCTAATCACCTATGCCGCCGGCTGCCGCCGGCCTATCCATGTTACGCTGACGGCAAAACGTGACCGACGGCCGCGTGGACTGGCTGACGAGTCCAGACAACTGCGCCGATAGGCCCGATCTTTTGCTGTCGATGTATAAAAAGGCCTAGCCATAGGCGTATCAGGTTATTCCTATAGTGTACCCAATGGAGATCGCTGCCGGAGTTTTCTAAAACCTATCACCAGCCAAATCAATGAGGACATTAATAATTTAGCAGAACACCATCTTATCGTGGGATGAACCCTAGAACCACCTCCATTATTTAAGCACACCAATAGGCTCCCACTTCGCCGATCTGAGCAACCAAGAAAAAGCGGCTGCAATGCAACCACACCCGCGGTCCGTCCATGGCAGGGCCGGTTGAGATCAGGCCCTAAAGCCCATACCTGACCAGCCACTATGCGTGAGATGTAGGCCATAGTCTCGCCGCCGCTGCGCGCTGGAGACCAGGATACAGGGGCAAATAACACAGACGGGACTGCCTCTCGTGCCTTCCCTGACGGTGACGATAACATCAGGGAATGGTCCGACAACCCAAAGGGTTCCGGTATGTTAAGGATCACAAATGTTCTACCTAGATCGAGTAGCTAGCTAGCTAGTAGTAGTATCAGTGTCATTTTTGTATAACTGTCGTTGAAGGGACGTGTTCCACAAGCTCACCAGCCAAACAAGAGGCATGGCGATGGAACTGTTGGTGTTAGGGCCTCTCGGGGATCACGACGATACATTGAGGAAGCAGGGAGAATTGGAGCTCCTTTATATCAGATACAAATGCCTAGTTTGTGCAGGGTTCTATGAGTAACAATGGTATATATCTTAGCCGATTGAATATTTTGAGTCCCAGTCTATTTAGAAAAGTGCAATTCTGTTTTCTGAAAAGTGTAACTTGAACTTCTCTAAAAATGTACATGTTGCACTTTTTACTAAGAGCTCATTTGGAAGGCATCATTTCATGCCGGTATCGTGGAATTCAATCGAGATCCTATATAAAACGTGTTTGGCTGTCACATAATTGAAACCGTCATTTCAATTAGAAATTGCAGGGAGTGGGTAAGTGGAATTCAATTAAGATTCCATATACAATGTGTTTGGCTGTCGTGGAATTGTAACTGCCATTTAAGTTGAAAATTCTATAAAATAGGTATGATATGTTAAGTCAATTCACGTTCCTAACTCAGTCATTTGTCTAAAAATCATTTTATTTCATAAGTCAAACGTGATTATTAGATTAGAATTTTGGAATCACGAGTCTTCAAAACGAGCCCAAAACTGAAATTGGATGGCCTCTTAAATAGATTTGTGTCTTCTAGAAAATCTTAGTCGATGGAGACCCAGCAAAACCAAACCAAACTAATAAAGTACTATTGTATTCTTGCTTCTACTACTTTAGTGGAAAGTGCAACCCGGATGGAAACGTAGAAAAGAACAACCGGATGAAAAGGTACAGTGCACATTTTTACTAAACAAGTTCGATAAAGTGTAAGTTGTACCTTTCACTAAACTGAAGTTACACTTTTCTGGATCGACCGAAGACTTACAGTACTAACACGATCTAGAGGTTAAAGATGAAGGGCTTTCCAAGAATTTCAATTTAATTTTCGTTTTTGTTGAGCTGCTTTGTACTATTCGATGTTTGTTTTAATGCTAGAGTCATATTCACAAAAAAAAGAGTGCAAATGTGGTTCCTTGCGATTCGCATGCATTGCTAGCTCCCAAAGGTATAGTACTAAACAAATGGGACATCAACAGAAAATCTGAACTTTTTGCATTTATTAAAAACATTTTTTTAACTTTTCAACTGCGCCTGAAAGCTATGAATTGTTTTATCCATTATGTTTTTCGCATTGAAAATTTAATACACTCTATCTTTATAGGTTTCGGTGAACTTTGATGGGCTTCCCATCTTAGCGTTTGTTAGTTCACCGAAACCTATCAAGATAGAGTGTTTTAAATAGCAGGCATCGATCCGGCTTTAGCCTGACGGTGAAGTTTTACCGTGATCTGTTAAGAAATGTTTGTGTCATGTTCGTTGACTGTTGAGGATTGGAACTGAACATAGTAGTAAGATTTATTATTACTAGCTGTTTTTTAATTGGCTGTTGTGAGACAAATGTTTGCTTTGGTTTGTCGAGCCACAGGTTAACTGAAAAATACAGGAGAACTCATGCCATTGCCTGGCAGGCTCTGTCGAAGCTGTCTTCAGCAGAGGACATTCGCTTGAACAGTACGTGCTCGGGATGCACCAGCTTCGGTTGGCTGCGGAAAACCACCAGAGTAAGATTGAGAAATCAAGTGGTAATATTCATGTTAAATTTCAGTACTATGATAGTTCTACTTATCTGACAGAAATTCTTAGTTTCTTCAAGTTCAAAGTGTCGATAAGTGACAATGGTTTGTTTATGATATCTCAGTCAGTTGTGTATTCTTTTACGAACTGATTGAAACATGCAGCTTCAGTTTAGTAAAAAAAGAACGTTTGCACATTTTGATCCAATTGCACTAAGAAAATGCATATTACACATTTTTTACAATGCTGAAATTGCATTGTTCTGAAGTCGAGTGGGACTTAAAGAAAATGCAAATTACACTTTTTATACTATGCTAAAATTGCATCGTTCCGAAGTCGATTGGGACTTAAAGAAAATGCAAACTACACATTTTACTATGCTGAAATTGCATTGTTCTGAAGTCGATTGGGACTTAAAGAAAATGCAGATCACACTTTCTACTATGCAAACTACACTTTTTTCATCTAGTTGTGCTTATAGAAAATGCAAGATGACTCTTTACTAAACTGAACTTGCACTTTTTCTAAATCGACTAAGACTTGAGAAAATCTTCGTCAATAGAGACCCAACGAAACCTGACTCATAAAGTATCTGTATTACTGCTTCTACCTTTTACGGTGGAAAGGGTATAGAGTTTCACTTACTTGAGATGGCACTTATTATTAGCTGTTTCTGAATTAGCTTCTGTGAGACAAGCGTTTGCTTTGGTTTGTCGAGCGACAGGTTAAGTGAAAATATACAACATAACTCATGCGCCCTCGCCTGGCAGGCTCTGTCGAAGCTGTCTTCAGCAGCAGAGGACATTCGCTTGAACAGTACGTGCTCGGGATCCACCAGCTTTCAGTTGGCTGCAGAAAACCACCAGAGTAAGATTGAGCAATCAAATGGTAATATTCATGTTAAATTTCCGATAGTTCTACTTACCTGACAGAAATTCTTAGTTTCTTCAAGTTCAAAGTGTCGATAACTGACAATGGTTTGTTTATGATGTCTCAGTCAGTTGGGTATTCTTCTACAAACTGATTAAAAAGTGCAGCTTCAGTTTAGTAAAAAAACCGTTTGCAGATTTTGATCCAATTGCACTAAGAAAATGCAAAGTACACTTTTTACTATGCTGAAATTGCATTGTTCTCAAGTCGAGTGGGACTTAAAGAAAATGCAAATTACACTTTTTACTATGCTGAAATTGTATTGTTCTGAAGTCGAGTGGGACTTAAAGAAAATGCAAATTACACATTTTACTATGCTGAAATTGTATTGTTCTGAAGTCGAGTGGGACTTAAAGAAAATGCAAATCACACTTTCTATACTATACAAACTACACTTTTTCATCTAGTTGTGCTTATAGAAAATGCAAGATGATACTTTAGTAAATGCAAATTACACTTTTTTACTACTATGCTGAAATTGCATTGTTCTAAAGTCGACTGGGACTTGCAGAAAATGCAAATCACACTTTCTACTATACAAACTACACTTTTTTCATCCAGTTGTGCTTATAGAAAATACACGCTGATTCTTTACTAAACTGAACTTGCACTTTTTCTAAATCAACTAAGACTTGAGAAAATCTCAGTCAATAGAGACCCAGCTAAACCTGACTCACAAAGTATATTATTGCTTCTACCTTTGACGGTGGAAAATGTATAGAGTTCACTTACTTGAGATAGCGTGATGCAAGCTTTCCCAGCTTCAAACTGCACACGGTGAGGTTAGCAAGAGTTTGTGCATCCTTGGCGTTCTCAAAAAAATATTAGCGCCCTTTCAGTGAAGTACTAGACTTCACTATGTAGGGGATGTAGATTGTGTCCCTCTAAAAAATATTAGCGCCCTTTCAGTGAAGTACTAGACTTTAAAGTGTAATTAAGCTGTGGGAACCTGACCCGACATGACTAGCAGATATAGGGGATGTTGATTGGTATGGTTCGTCTGAGGACTCAGGGTTCTACTTCTGAAAGGTTTCATCTTGGTTTTCTCCCTACGATGGCGCAAAATGAGTGCAGTGGTAAAAGGGGTTGACTGAGTTGTGCGGGTAAAGTGTACAAACCTCCTGAGAGTGTAAATCTAAGTACTTAGATGTGTCCTCGGTTATGGACATCTATGAGCAACTGGGTCAGAAACTGTTTGGAAGATCTCACTCTTTCCAATTTCTTAAATTAAAACTAATGGATAAACATGGGTTTAGATACGAAGTTGGACTGTCGTGTTTCAACATGGGTTTATGTCGATATGTCCTTAGAAAAACTGTTTTGAAGAAGGAAAAGTATTTTTAAAGTACGGAAAAACTATTTGGCTTTCAGCAAATGAGCCTCTAAACTCCACCTAACCAAATATGCACGTAGTTGGTAGATCCTTTGTATTTTCCTTAGTCATATTTGTCAATACATTCAAATTATTAACCAT
Organism: Avena atlantica; assembly: GCA_910589765.1. Taxonomy (NCBI): domain Eukaryota; kingdom Viridiplantae; phylum Streptophyta; class Magnoliopsida; order Poales; family Poaceae; genus Avena; species Avena atlantica. The sequence goes on along the minus strand of OU342734.1, from coordinate 466,757,276 downwards.
TCATGGCTGCAACCTTCATGTTGCAGGTTATTTCATTCCTGAGTGATCGTTTATAGGTTGTGAGACTTCATTCAATAATTGTTCGCCCTCTAGCATATTTAAAGGATGGAGATCTACCTTGTATTGATTTTCCGCTGTGTATTTAGATAATCTAATTGCAAATTTTGGATCCTGTATGTTGTATTTATGATGCATGGTTATATTTGGTATTTATCTATTTTTTTGCGAAACTGGTATCTATCTATACTGTGTGTGCTAGTGACCCGATCCAAGGATTATCACTATACACAGGAACTCAGCCTTATCCGGCGAGGGTGCTACAATTGTGTTTGTGTATCCCCATATTACTTTGTGTATTTCCCATATTACTTTGTGTACTTCACATTTAGTGTACTTTGCTTGTAAGCATGTGTAACTCTGATGCTAGTATATATAAGAATGTGTGAGGATGTAAAAAATGTTCTTTTTCCGCATTAATAATGAAAATCGGTAAAACGGAGAAAACTACAAAAGCGAAAACTTTGTAAGCTATGGGAGAACACCTACCATCATGAGGGTGCCATCGGGCGTGACTCCCCTTACCCCCAAACTCTCCCATATATCTTTGTCATCGGAATATTATAAATTTCACTTACACAATGATATTGACGACTATAAAAAATTTCTCGAGAGTGAGTTAGTGCATATTCATTTAGATAGAACTAACCTGTCAATTTTTTCTCGAGGCATGTAAAACCAAAGGGCTCCCACTATAGGTATATGGTTTGTTAAATATTGTACAGGACTAAAAAATGAGTGGGCCTTAAATTATGAGCAGCTGAGCAACCTAGGGCACTTGGGAGGTGGGAATGCGTCCTTGACAACATGCATGAGAGGAGGGTGCCAAAAAAATTCTGGGAACATTGTTTGATAGATCACGACCCCCATTGAGATAATATTTTTCTAAATACGTGTCAAAAAATTGAGATCCACATTCACTAGATATTTTGCGTGGTACACTCACTAGATTGGGTCAACTATAGTAATGGATAGCTAGAATGCTAGACCTGGACTTTAACAAACTGACTATGATGCTTGATATCCTCTACGCGAAGTCATCATGCGTAGAAGCCGAGTCATCGAGAGGACATGATACAGCCTCCTAACTAACACCACGATAATGTTATTTTAGGTATGTTATAGGCTAGAAAAAAATATTTTTCAAAGATTTAAAAGTGAAACCCAACTAGAAACTGGTGGATGGTGTAAGTACGACAGAAACTAGTGAGAAGTGCAAGTCAAGCAGGAAGGTGCAAATATGGCAGAAACTAGTGAAAAGATAGAAACAATTCTTTTCTAATCCTGTTATCTCCAATAGTATCCTACTTACTTCCTTCAAATTAAATATGTACAAAATGAATATTTATTTCATCATGGCGGCAGATCTGGTACTCAGATTTCAAGAGGAAGGAAGAACTAGCAAGTAAGTCCCCTTAATATTACATCAACATAATAATCAGCATAGGTAAATTGCAATGTTAACGGTAAATGTAGGTTCAATCAAAGCAATATTCACATCATAATTTATACATATTCCATTAAAAGTTGGTTTCAAAATAATCGAAAACTAGCGCAAGGCTACAAAGGTCAAAGGTCAGCTCAATAAAACCTTACCAATTATCATGCTGAACTAACAAATGAGAAATCCAATAATATCTACAGATCAGTCATTTTCCGTTTCAGTGTTGCAACAATGAAGAGGAAATACCGATTTCCATTTATAAATATTTATGAACCATCATTACATCAATACCACATAAGACATCACTACCTACAGATAGCGAGATATCGTCTCGGAGTCCGGCCACCACGGTGGCCGATGGACACGGTGCAGTGTCCTCTCAAGAACTTGGCTGCTAGACACAGTCGCATGGAGCGCAGCGATGGCAGACATGGACGATGGGGCGTCTCCATCTCCCGAACTCATCTATACCTTGAAAAACACAAGAGGGATCATCACATTCGAGATCAAGTGTCGCGGTCGTCAACCAAATTTGGTGAATGGCGATGGTGTGGCCTAGATCAAGTAGGAAGGTGCAACCCAAGTAGAAACCAGTGGAAGGTGCAAGTACGACAAAAACTAGTGAGAAGTGCAAGTCAAGCAGGAAGGTGCAAATATGGCAAAGATAGAAACAATTCTTTTTTAATATTGTTATCTCCAATAGTGTCCTACTTACTTGCTTCAAATTAAACATATTCAAAAGGAATATTTATTTCATCATGGCGGAAGATCTGGTGCTAAGATTTCAAGAGGAAGGAAGAACTAGAAACTAAGGCCCTCTTAATATAATATCAACATAATAATCAATATAGGTAAATTGCAATGTTAACAATAAATGTAGGTTCAATCCAGAAGCAATATTCACATCATAATTTATACATATTCCCTTAAAAGTTGGTTCACTTCAAAATAATCGAAAACTAGCGCAAGGTTACAAAGGTAAAAGGTCAGCTCAATAAAACCTTACCAATTATCACCCTGGTCTACCAAATGAGAAATCCAATAATAGGTACCGATCGGTCATTCTCCGTTTCAATGTTGCAACAATGAAGAGGAAATACCGATTTCCATTTATAAATCCTTATCAACCATCATTACAACAAAACCACATAGGGCATCACTACCTATAGATAGCGATATACCTTCTCTGGAGTCCGGCCACTGCGGTGACCGATGGACACGATGTAGTGCCCTCTCGAGAATTTGGCTGCTAGGAAAACTCACATGGGGAGCAGCGATGGCAGACATGGACGATGGGGCGTCTCCATCTCCCCAACTCATATCTATCGCGAAAAACACAAGAGGGAGCATCACATTGGAGATCAAGTGTCACGGTCGTCAACCAAATTTGGTGAATGGCGATGGTGTGGCCTAGGTCTAGATATGGTGAACGGCGATAGAAGCTTAGGGCCTTTTGTGGGACCTACGCCTTATCTTTACCATTGAAGCCTTATCTTTACTATTAAAGCACTTGTGGTGGTCTCCGTTCATTGGTATTCCATACCCCCCATCCCATCCCATGTGAAAAAGAAGTGAAAAAACAATGACCACCGACACAAACATGGCTCGTCAATTCCCTCATCATGTGTTCCTTCCCCTTTCCTCCACATGTCCCACTTACTTCGTCAAACCCCAACACCTAGCATGTGGCCCTCCATCAGGTTCGTCGCTCCATGGTCACCACCCAGGACAACGCCGACAACTACATGTAGACGTTCCCTCTCACGTGGATGCGCTTGAGTACTTTAGGCCCACCTCAAGTACGAGAAGAACCATCAGATCAAGGAGGCCATAATCGCCAAGTTCATCGAGTACCTCCGCCACACCGAGGAGAACCATGCCATCCTTGATGAGATGGTAGACCACCTAAGTCATTCCACGTGATCCAAGATCAAAGGTAAGATGGCAAAGAGGGTGACGGTTATGACTCCGAGTATTCCTCGGGATTGTGCTCAACTCAGAAATTATCACCGGGAAGCCCAACATAAAGTGGAACGATGTCGCCGGCTACGAGAGCTCTAATTAGACCTTGCAGGAGGTCGTCGTCATATTGCCGGTCAAGCTCCCACAATTATTCACAAGTACCCGGTTGAGTTCCTCTCCATGATCACGCGGCTCTATTTGTGTTCTCTGTATTTTCTTTCCATGCTCGAAAAGATGGGGCCACCAAAAACAAGGATCCATGTGCTGCTTCCTATCACCGGCAAGGATCTCCACTGGTCACCTCCACTGAGCGTGCAAGATGCCAGCGCTCTCTTCCGGCTCATAATGGTTGTTTGTGGGGCGACATGCACAGTAGGAGCGCTTCCTCAAGCCAGCCTCTCCCGATGCACAAAAAAGGATCTTAGTTTACACTTTGTTTACTTTTTCTCTCTTCCAATTTTTGGGTTCCATTTTTTCTGTTGGGCTTCATATATATCCTACCCTAACTTGCTTGGGGCAAAAAGCTTAGATGTTGTTGCTATCCAAGACAAAGAATGGTTGAAGTCATATTTTGAAGTATAAAGACTACCATAATAGGAGCATATTTATAAAACCAATGCGAAAAAGGATAGATATTTTAAATATGGAACTAGAAGCATCTCGTAGCAAAATACTAGATGCAAGTTAGAAGGTCAAAGATTTCGCATAGACCTAAGAAATTAGAAATCATAATTCAAAAGCTACAAATAACAATCACATGTCAACAGCCTGGTAGCCTTGGCCTTTTGAGCTACAAGACTTGACCTGGGGAAACGCCCTAATGCCTAGGTTGCATCTAGAAGCTATATTCACATCATAATTTATGCAGGTTTCCTTAAATGTTGCTTCACATCAAAATAATCAAAAACTAGCATAAGGCAACAAAGGTAAAATATAAGCTCAATAAAACCTTACCAATTATCACTCTAAACTGACAAATGAGAACTCCAATAATAGCTACCAATCAATCATTCTCCATTCCAATATTGCAACAATGAAGAGGCAATACGGATTTTCATTTATAAATCTTTATCAACCATCATTACAACAAAACCACATAGAACATCACAACCTATAGATAGCGAGATACCTTCTCTGGAGTCTGGCGACCATGTGGACGATGTACACAGTACTATGCCCTCTCGAGAACGTGGCTGCTAGGCACGGTCGCATGGGGGTGGCGATGGAAGACATGGCCGATGGGGCATCTCCATCTCCCTAACTCGTCTCTACCATGAAAAAAAAATGTGGGCGCAATGCATTAGAGATCAAATGTGGCAGTCATGGACCTGATTTGGTGAATGCGATCTTTTGGCCTAGATCCAGATCTCGCGAACGGCGATAGAAGATCAGAGCCTTTTATGGGCCCTACGCCGTATATTTACTATTAAAGCCTTATCTTTACTATTAAAGCGCTTGTGGTGGTCTCGGTTCATTGGCATGTCATACCTCCCATCCCATTCCCATGTAGAGAAGAAGTGAAAAGCAAAACAAAAAATATCAACGACCACCGAGACACACATGGCTCGTCAATTCCCCTCATCGTTCGGTCCTAAGATGTGTTGATTGCATGGGTAGTTTCTAAAATGTGTGAGTGCTACATATAACAAAATGACAGTCTATTGTAGAGACTATTTCGAGTGCACTCGGTAACTAACGTGGAGAACTACTACAAACAATAGGTAGGGTGGGACATAAAGCTAGAAGCTCACTGAGTTTAATGAGCGCTGGTATGCTTGACTCGTTTGAGATCGGATTGTTTGATAGGCGGGTGCATGGAAATCAATGATCCATGTGCCAGAATCTTAGTTTACACTTTGTTTACTTTTTTCTCTTCCACTTTCTAGGTTCCATATGTTTCTGTTGGGTTTTATATCTATCCTACCCTAACTTGCTTGGGGCAAAAGGCTTGGATGTTGTTGCTATCCAAGACAAAGAATGATGGATGCCATATTTCGAAGTATAAAGACTAACATAATAGAAATGCGAAAAAGGATAGATATTTTAAAGATGGCACTAGCAACATCTCGTAGCAAAACACTAGATGCAAGTTAGAAGGTCAAAGATTTTAAATAGACCTAAGAAATTAGAAACCATAATTCAAAAGCTACAAATAACAATCACATGTCAACAGCCTGGTAGCCTTGGCCTTTTGATCTACAAGACTTGACACAGGGGAAACACACTAATGCTTAGGTTGCATCCAGAAGAAATATTCACATGATAATTTGTACATTTTTCCTTAAAAGTTGCTTCACTTCAAAATAATCGAAAACTAGCGTAAGGCTACAAAGGCAAATTATTAGCTCAATAAAACCTTACCAATTATCACGTTGAACTGACAAATGAGAAATCCAATAATAGCTACCAATCAATCATTCTCCATTCCAATGTTGAAACAATGAAGAGGCAATACTGATTTTCATTTAGAAATCTTTATCAACCATCATTACAAAAAAACTACATAGGACATCACAACTTATAGATAGAGAGATACCTTCTCTGCAGTTCGGCTATCACGGTGGCTGATGGACATAGTGTAGTGCCCTCTCGAGAATGTGGCTGCTAGGCCTGGTTGCATGGGGGAGGCGATGGCAGACATGGCCGATGGGGCATCTCCATCTCCCTAACTCATCTCTACCGCGAAAAACACAAGAGGGTGTAGCGCATTGGATATCAAATGTAACAGGCGTGGACCTGATTTGCCGAATGCGATCATCTGGCCTAGATCCAGATCTCGTGAACGGCAATAGAAGCTTGGAGGCTTTTATGGGCCCTGCAGCCTATATTTACTATTAAAGCGCTTGGTGGTCTCCGTTCATTGGCATGCCATACCTCCCATCCCATTCCCTCGTGGAAAAGAAGTGAAAAACAAAACAAAAAAATAACAATGACCACCGACACACACATGGCTCGTCAATTCCCCTCATCGTGCGGTCCTAAGATGTGTTGATTGCATGTGTAGTTTCTAAGATGTGTGAGTGCTACATATAACAAAAAGATAGTCTATTGTAGAGACTGTTTTGAGTGCACTCTGTAACTGAACTAATCATGGAGAAGTACTACACGCAACAGGTAGGGTGGGACATAAAGCTGGAAGGTCGATGAGTTCAATGAGCGCTGGTATGCTCGACTCATTTGAGCGTGGCTCATTTTCTTAACGAAATGAGCTGAGCAACATTTTTGCTTGTTAATATTAACCGGCTAAATAACCGAGTTAAAGAGTGGCTGATACCATGATAGAGTAAGTATTTCCATAATCTAGTGTGTGTTTTATTGAGTTTCTAGATCAAGTACATATATAGGCACATGAATTGGAGGAAAGAAGACTCCTAGAGAAAACAACAACAAAAACTAAGCTTTTTATTCCAACCTAGTTTGGGTAGGCTAGATATGAAACCCAAATAAAAACTAGTGGAAGGTGCAAGTACGGAAGAGACTAGTGAGAAATGCAAGTCAAGCATGAAGGTGCAAATATGGCAGAAATTGCTGATAATATATATAGAAAAAAATTCTATTATAATCGTGTTAGCTCCAACGATATCCTATTTACTTCCTTCAAATTAAATATGTATAAAAGGAATGTTTATTTCATCATGCGGCAGTCTGGTACTGATATTTCAAGGGGAAGGAAGAATTAGCAACTAAGGCCCCTTAATATAACATCAACATAATAATCAATATAGGTAAATTACAATGTTAACTATATACGCTTAGGTTGCATCCAGAAGAAATATTCACATCATAATTTATACATATTTCCTTAAAAGTTGCTTCACTTCAAAATAATCAAAAACTAGCGCAAGGATGCAAAGTTAAAAGATCAGCTCAATAAAACCTTACCATTTATCACACTGAACTGGCAAATGAGAAATCCAATAATATCTACCAATCAATCATTATCCATTCCAATGTTGCAACAATGAAGAGGAAATGCAAACTTTCATTTATAAATCTTCATCAACCATCATTACAACAAAACCACAAGGACATCACTACATATAAATAGCGAGATACCTTCTCTGGAGTCCGTCTGCTGCGGTGGCCGATGGACATAGTGTAGTGCCCTCTCGAGAACTTCGTTGCTAGGTAGCATCTTATGGGGGTGGTGGTGGCAGACGCGATCGATGAGGCATCTCCATCTCCCCAACTCATCTCTACCGCGAAAAACACAACAGGGCGCAGCGCATTGTAGATCAAGTGTCACAGTCGTGGATCTAATTTGGCAAATGCGATCTTTTGGCCTTGATCTAGATCCGGCGAACGACAATAGAAGATCAGTGCCTTTTGTGGGCTCTACGCCTTTTCTTTACTATTAAAGCTCTTGTTGTGGTCTCCGTTCATTGGCATATCATACCTCCCATCCCATCACATGTGGAAAATAAGTGAAAAAACAAAAAAAATAACAATGACCACCGACAAACACATGGCTCCTCAATTCCCCTCATCGTGCATTCCTTACCCTTTCCTCAACATGTCCACACTTCCTTCGTCAAACTCCATCCCCTAGAATGTATCCCTCCCTCAAGTTTGCTGCTCCATGCTCACCGCCCAGGACAACGCCGACAACTACATGGAGGCGCTCCCTCTCACATGGGAGTGCTCGAGTACTTTAGGCTCAACCTCAAGTATGAGAAGAGCCATCAGATCAAGGAGGCAACAATCACTAAGTTCATCGAGTACCTCTGCCACAACGAGGATAACCATGCCATCCTTGATGAGGTGGCAGACCACCAAGTCACCCAACAACGGTGGCATGGCCGGTTTCATGTGATCCAAGATCAAGAGGAATATGGAAAAGATGGTGACAAGTTTGACTCCGAGCATTCCTCGGGATTGGGCTCAACTCATCTATCATCATCGGAAATCCCAACATCAAATGGAAGGTATCGGATAGGAGAGACATATATGAATATAAGGCTCGCAAGCTGAAGATAAGGCTCACAAGCTGACTACGAGAGGGAGTGCCTCCATAATATCCATTTTCACGGCTCGCAAGATGAAGATTCATCCGGAGGAAGGTATCAGAGAGGAGAGACATATATGAAGATACGACTCGTCTCGGTGGTGGGCTACGCTAATCATCGACATAGGCTAAAACAGCCAGCGCGATGTGCTTGACTGTTTTCACCGTGGAACCGATAGTTAACTACGCTTGCACTTGGCAGCACAATTCGCAATGCCCCGTCCATCTAATGCGGCATTAAAATATGTCGGCCTCCCCTCCACCTACCACCGTAATAATATGTGCCGGTATAGGGTGTGTCACGAACAAAATGGTGCCGCGGTAGCTCATCCACTAGCTAACCCACTTTTGGAGGTACTTTTTGCTTGTGACGCTCAAACAAAGCGTCGCACACGGGGGTATTTCTGTAGTGTATGTAAGTTGTGGGAACCTGGCCTGACTAGCAGATATAGGAGATGTATATTGGTATGGGTTTGTCCTGAGGGCTCAGGGTTCTATGTCTGAAAAGGTTTCGTCTTGGTTTTCTCCCTACCATGACGCAAAATGAGTGTAGTGGTAAAAGGGGTTGACTGAGTTGTGCGGGTAAAGTGTACAAACCTCTCAAGTGTGTAAATCTAAGTACTTAGAATGTCCCTAATTATGGACATCTATGAGCAACTGGGTCTGAAACCGTTTGAAAGATCTCACTCATCCCAATTTCTTAAATTAAAACTTGATGGATGAACATGGATTTAGGAGTATATGAAGCTGGACTTTCGTATTTCAACATGGGTTTATGCTGATATGTTCTTAGAAAAACTGTTTTGAAGAAGGAAAAGTATTTTGAAAGTAGGGAAAACTATTTTGCTTTCAGCAAATGAGCCTATGAACTCCACCTAGCCAAATATGCATGTAATTGCTAGATCCTTTGTAATCTCCTTAGTCCTACTTGCCAATACGTTTAAAGTATTGTTCATTCATGGCTGCAACCTTTCATGTTGCATGTTATTTCGTTTCTGAGTGATCGTTCATGTATTGCGAGACTCCACTCGACAATTGCTCGCTTGTGGCACATTTGAAGGATGAAGATCTACCTTATATTTGTTTTTTGTTGTGTACTTGGATAATATAATTGCAAATTCTGGATCATGTATGTTGTATTTATGATGCACAATTATATTTGGTATCTATCTATACTATATGTGCCAGTGAACCGATCAAGGGATTAGCAATATACACAGGAACTCAGCCTTATCAGGCGAGGGTGCTACCATTGTGTTTGTGCATCCCCATATTACTTTGTATATTTCCCATATTACTTTGTGTACTTCACATTTAGTGTACTTTTCTTGTAAGCATGTGTAACTCTGATGCTAGTATATATAAGAATTTGGGTGGATATAAAAAATGTTATTTTTCCGCATTAATAATGAAAATCGGTAAAAAGGAGAAAACTAGAAAAGAAAAAACTTTGTACGCTATGGGATAACACCTACCATCATGAGGGTGCCAGCAGGTGTGACTCCTCTTACACCCAAACTCTTCCACATATCTTTGTCATCGGAATATTATAAATTTCAATTAGAATGATATTCATGACTATAAAAATTTCCTAGAAAATGAGTTAATGCATATTCATTTAGGTAGACCTAACCTGTTAATTTTTCTTGAGGCATATAAAACCAAAGGGCCCCCACTATAGGTATATGATTTGTCAAATATTGTACCAGACTAAAAGATAAGTGGGACTTACGAGCAGCCGATCATGCCTAGGCCACTTGGGAGGAGGTGGCACGCGGCCTTGACAACTAACATGAGAGAAGGGTGCCAAAACAAGAATTGGGAACATTGTTTGATAGATCACGCCCCCATTGATATTTTTTTTGTCTAAATACAAATCAAAAAATTGTGATCCACATTCACTAGATTTTTTTGCGGGGTACATTCACTAGATTGGGTCAACTATATCAATGGATCGCTAGAATGCTAGACCAGGGCTTTAACAAACCGACTATGATGCTTGATCTAGGCTAGAAAGTAATATTTTTCAAAGAGTTAAAAGTTAAACCCAAATAGAAACTAGTGGAAGGTGCAAGTACGCCAGAAACTAGTGAGAAGTTCAAGTCAAGCGGGAAGGTGCAAATATGGCTGAAACTACTAAAAAGATAGAAAAGTTATCCTGATATCTCCAACACTATCCTAGTTACTTCCTTCAAATTAAATATGTACATAGGAATATTTATTTCATCATGGAGGCATATATGGTACTGAAATTTCAAGAGGAAGAAAGAACTAGCAACTAAGGCCCCTTATATAACATCAACATAGTAATCAATATAGGTAAATTGCAATGTTAACGATAAATGTAGGTTCAATCTAGAAGCAATATTGACATCATAATTTATACATATTCCCTTAAAAGTTGCTTCACTTCAAAATAATCGAGAACTAGCGCAAGGCTACAAAGGCAAAAGATCAGCTCAATAAAATCTTACCAATTATCATACTGAACTAACAAATGAGAAATCGAATAATAGCTACCGATCAAACATTATCCATTTCATTGTTGCTACAATGAAGAGGAAATACTGATTTCCATTTATAAATCTTTATCAACCATCATTACAAAAAAAACACATTGCACATCACTACCTATAGATAGCAAGATACCTTCTCCGGAGTCTGGCCGCCGTGGTGGACGATGGACACGGTGCAGTGCCCTCTCGAGAACTTCCTTGCTAGGCATGATCGCATGGGAGGAAGCGATGGAAGACATGGCCTAAGGGGCATCTCCGTCTCCCCAACCAATCTATACTGTGAAAAACACAAGAGGGTGCATCACATTGGATATCAAGTGTCGCGGTCATGGACCTGATTTGGCGAATGGAGATGGTCTAGCCTAGATCCAAATCTGGCGAACAACAATAGAAGCTCGGGGATTTTTTTTGGGCCCTATGCCTTATCTTTACTATTAAATCCTTATATTTACTATTAAAGCGCTTGTGGTGCTCTCCGTCAATTGGCATGTCATACCTCCCATCCCATCCCATGGGAAAAATAAGTGAAAACAAAACAAAAAAATAACAATTGCCACCCATAGACACATGGCCCATCAATTCCCCTCATCATGCGTTCCTTTCCCTTCCCTACACATGTCCCCACTTCCTTCATCAAACCCCAACACCTAGCATGTGGCCCTCCCTCAGGTTTGCTGCTCCATGCTCACCACCCGGTACAACACCGACAACTACATGGAGGCAGTCCCTCTCACATGTATGTGCTCGACTACTTTAGGCTCACCTCAAGTACAATTAGAACCATAAGATCAAGGAGGCTAGAATCGACAAGTTCACCGAGGAGAACCATGCCATCCTTGATGTGGCGGCAGACCACCTAAGTCATTCCACATGATCCAAGATCAAGGGGAAGTTGGCAAAGAGGGTGACGAGTATGACTCTGAGTAGTCCTAGGGATTGGGCACATCTCAGCCATTATCACCAGGAATCCCAACGTCAAGTGGAACAGTGTTGCCGACTAGAGAGAACTAAGTATACAATGTAGGAGGTAGTCATATAGCCGGTCAAGCTCCCATAGTTCTTCATAGGTACTCGGTTGAGTTTCTCTCCACGATCCTCATGCTCTATTTGTCTTCTCCGTATTTTCTTTCAATGCTCGAAAATATGGGATGACCAACGGCAAGGATCCATGTGCTGCTTCCTATCACTGACAAGGATCCCCACAGGTCGCCTCAGGTGATCACACCTACTAGTCCTGCTCCTAGAGCGAATAGGTTTACCAGCATATTTTATTGACATTGTATTTTCATGTCGAAGATAATGGATGCCTCTTCACTAAAGTGGACAAGCTCTAAGAAAGTTCGATCCGAATCTTTTTTATCAAACTAGAGACTTATTATGATCTCTTGGAGGGCGGGGGTTTCTCTTTTCATCATCCTCGGAGTTTCCCAGGGATTGTTGATTGAAGCTTAGGAAAGTGGAAATAAAAGAGGGCGCAGCATATTGGAGATCAAATGTCGCAGTCATGGACCTGATTTGGTGAATGCGATCTTCTGGCTTAGATCCAGATCTCGCAAACGGCGATAGAAGTTCAGAGCCTTTTATGGGCCCTACGCCCTATTAAAGCCTTATCTTTACTATTAAAGCGCTTGTGGTGGTATCGATTCATTGGCATGTCATACCTCCCATTCCATTCCCACGTCGAAAAGAAGTGAAAAACAAAACAAAAAATAACACTGACCACCGAGACACACATGGCTCGTCAATTCCCCTCATTGTGCGGTCCTAAGATGTATTGATTGCATGTGTAGTTTATAAAATGTGTGAGTGCTACATATAACAAAAGGGCAGTCTATTGTAGAGACTATTTCGAGTGCACTCGGTAACTAACATGGAGAACTACTACAAACAATAGGTAGGGTGGGACATAAAGCTAGAAGCTCGTTGAGTTTAATGAGCGCTGGTCTGCTTGACTCATTTGAGATCGGCTTGTTTGATAGGCTGGTGCATGGAAATCAATGATCCATGTGCCAGAATCTTAGTTTACACTTTGTTTACTTTTTTCTCTTCCACTTTCTAGGTTCCATATGTTTTTGTTGGGCTCCATATCTATCCTACCCTAACTTGCTTGGGGCAAAAGGCTTAGATGTTGTTGCTATCCAAGACAAAGAATGGAGGATGTCATATTTCGAAGTATAAAGACTACCATAATAGGAGCATATGTATAGAAGCAATGCGAAAAAAGGATAGAGATTTTAAAGATGGCACTAGCAGCATCTCGTAGCAAAACACTATGTGCAAGTTAGAAGGTCAAAGATTTTAAATAGACCTAAGAAATTATAAGTCATAATTCAAAAGCTACAAATAACAATCACATGTCAACGGCCTGGTAGCCTTGGCCTTTTGATCCACAAGACTTGACACAGGGGAAACGAACTAACGCTTAGGTTGCATCCAGAAGCAATATGCACATGATAATTTGTACATGTTTCCTTAAAATTTGCTTCACTTCAAAATAATCGAAAACTAGCGTAAGGATACAAAGGTAAAATATCAGCTCAATAAAACCTTTCAAATTATCAAGCTGAACTGACAAATGAGAAATCCAATAATAGCTACCAATCAATCATTCTCCATTTCAATGTTGAAACAATGAAGAGTTAATACCGATTTTCATTTATAAATCTTTATCAACCATCATTACAACAAAACCACATAGGACATCACAACTTATTGATAGAGAGATACCTTCTCTAGAGTTTGGCTGTCACGGTGGCCGATGGACATAGCAGTGCCCTCTCGAGAACGTGGCTGCTAGGCACGGCCGCATGGGGGTGGCGATGGCAGACATGGCCGATGGGGCATCTCCATCTCCCTAACTCATCTCTACTGTGAAAAACACAAGAGGGCGTAGCGCATTGGATATAAAATGTCACAGTCGTAGACATGATTTGGCGAATGTGATCATCTGGCCTAGATCCAGATCTCGTGAACGGCAATAGAAGCTTGGATCCTTTTATGGGCCACGCGGCCTATATTTACTTTTAAAGCATTATCTTTACTATTAAAGCACTTCTGGTGGTCTCCGTTCATTGGCATGTCATACCTCCCATCCCATTCCCTCGTGGAAAACAAGTGAAAAACAAAACAAAAGAATAACAATGACCACCGTCACACACATGGCTCGTCAATTCCCCTCATTGTGTCGTCCTAAGATGTGTTGATTGCATGGGTAGTTTCTAAGATGTGCGAGTGCTACATATAACTAAAAGATAGTCTATTGTAAAGACTGTTTCAATTGCACTCTATAACTGACGTGGAGAACTACTACAGACACCGGGTAGGGGGGGCATAAGGCTGGAAGGTCGATGAGTTTAATGAGCGCTGGTATGCTCGACTCATTTGAGTGTGGCTCATTTTCTTAACAAAATGAGCTGAGCAGCATTTTTTCTCGTTAATATTAACCAGCTAAATAACCGAGTTAAAGAGTTTCACGAGCTACTCGGTAAGCTCGGTAACAATAAAGAGCTTAGAAAGTGTGTTCACCAAATGCATGCATGTCAGTACCATTTTCATCGATACATGTACGCACGCTGTGTCAAATTGCTTTGCTTACCTGCATGTCTAAAGAGCTGTGACCTGAATAATAATGAAGTAGTTATAATGTATGATCAGAATACTAGTTTTTCTCCTTAACGATTCTTAAATGAGCGCTCACGAGCACTTGTTAATAATTAACGAACCAAGCTGAGCTTTACTTTTAGCTCGTTAAGGTTAATGAGTTTAACGATTCGAGCCTTATCGATCATGAGCCTTAACAAGCCGAGTAGCTCGTTAGTCTGATTCATGATTTCTTTTGCCAATCGCATTTGGAAGATTTCCTTATTTATCTTTAGAAGGCATTATACGTAAGGTGATTCTCTATGTGCATACACAGTGCCACCAAAAGAAAAGGCACGTGCACCAACCCATTTATATATTGTATAAAATACTTGCTCCATCTTTAAAATTGAGTTGAATTGGGGAGACACAAAACGAGCATGTGCCATTTCACGAAGCGGGCTTGCGGGCTGTATCCTTGACATTTCCCACACGAGGGGGCTAGCTATAAGGAGAGATGTGTGTCCATTCGCTAGATGCGAATCCACATCGAGAAGATCTCCATTCGCCAAAATAAGATCCACTAAAAATGGATTGTTTGAATTCTTGACCGGGTCTCAATAGACCGACCTCGACACTTTATCACAAATGTGAGATGCAGACGCCCCATTAACCATGTTCTCCACCACCGGCCCCACACCTACATGCCTAGAAGCTGAGTTATCGAGAGGGTGTATAACCGCGTCCATAGGCCAAACTCACGTGATAATTGTTAAGATTTCATTGAGCTGGCCTACTATCTTTGTAGCTTTTTGCTAGTTTTGTATTATTTTTTACATATTTACTGTTCTAAGCTAAGATGTATTGTTTTGGATGCATTCTAAGTGTGTACTGTTAAAACTAAAATATGCCTATTTGATATTCTAACATACATGATGCTAACAAAAGGCACATAATTCTAGGCTTAATTTGAATTTACATCACAATTCATACAACACAATTTACTCTTTACAAAAATTATGAACTGATTTTGTATTTTTTACGTGAGTATTATGAGCTAAGATTTCTACGGGGAGGTATAGGTAGAAACTCTTTTGCATTTATTAGCTATGAATTTTAAACTTTTGAACTTAATTGTTTTATCCATTATGTTTCCCGCATCCATAATTTAATACACTCTATCTTGGTAGGTCTCTATGAACTTTGATGGGATTCCCATTTTAGTGTTTTGTAATTCTCATATTAGTGTTTGTGCATCTCCATATCTTTGTGTACTTCACATGTTCAATCATAGATGTACTTCACATTTTATTGTGTAGTTCCCATCTATGTTTGTGTAACTTCGATGTTGGTGTATATAATAGTGTGTGAGAGTATAAAAATGTTGTTTTTGACTCATTAATTGAAGAAATTCATAAAAAAAGAAAATTAGAAAATAAAAAACATTGTACACTTTGGTAGAACACCTATAAGCACAAGAGTACCCTTGCGCCTTAATACCCATGTAGAAAAATTAATCCCTATAATTTTGTGTGTTGTGTGGCCGTGATGAAGTAGAGATTTGGGTTACAAAAGGATCTTTAGAATTCTTGTCCATCTCTAGACGTATATGTATTCTTTAGGACCTTGTTCTCCCATATATGTTTTCTATTTGAATATTATAATTTTTTATAACCATGATATTGCTAAAGTTATAAAGTTCCTTGAGAATGAGTTAATGCATATTCATTTTCCAATATATATTCTTTTTCAATATATCTTTTGCCCTCCTCGATCACGTTGGTAGTCTTCTAGGGTCGACGATCAAGACAGAGAGGAAAACCAATCATGAGACAGTAAAAAGATTATCAAGGCAGCCGATCAACTTGATCTGAGGAGCAAACCCTAGCTATAGGTTGCGCAACCCCTAGCGCAGAACAAATTTGTAGTGGATCTAGGTCCAGGATCTTATGTCCGATACCATGATAGAGTAAGTATTTCCATAACCTAGTGTGTGTTTTATTGAGTTTCTCGATCAAGTACATATATAGGCACGTGACTTGGAGGCAAGAAGACTCCTAGAGAAAATAACAACAAAAACTAAGCTTTTTATCCCAAGCAAGTTGGGGTAGGCTAGATATGAAACCTAAATAGAAACTAGTGGAAGGTGCAAGTACGGCAGAGACTAGTGAGAAATGCAAGTCAAGCAAGAAGATGCAAATATGGCACAAACTAGTGATAATATAGAAACAATTCTATTCTAATCCTATTATGTCCAATGGTATCCTAGTTACTTACTTCAAATTAAATATGTATAAAAGGAATGTTTATTTTAGCATGCGACATTCTAGTACTGATATTTCAATGGGAAGGAAGAATTAGCAACTAAGGCCCCTTAATATAACATCAACATAATAATCAATATAGCTAAATTCCAATGTTAACTATCAACGCTTAGGTTGCATCCAGAAGAAATATTCACATCATAATTTATACATACTTCCTTAAGTTGTTTCACTTCAAAATAATCGAAAACTAGCGCAAGGATACAAATTTAAAAGAGCAGCTCAATAAAACATTACCAATTATCAAGTTGAACTAACAAATGAGAAATCCAATAATAGCTACCAAACAATCATTATCCATTCCAATGTTGCAACAATGAAGAGGAAATACTGATTTTCATTTATAAATCTTCATCAACCATCATTAGAACAAAACCACACAGGATATCACTACCTATAAATAGCAAGATACTTCTCTGGAGTCCGGCTGCTACGGTGGTCGATGGACACAGTGCAGTGCCCTCTCGAGAACTTCACTGCTAGGCAGCATCGCATGCGGGGCCTGGAGGTGGCAGACACGATCTATGAGGCATCTCCATCTCCCCAACTCATCTCTACCTCGAAAAACACAAGAGGGCGCAACGCATTGGAGATCAAGTGTCACAGTCGTGGACCTAATTTGGCGAATGCGACCTTTCTGCCTTGATCAAGATCCAGCGAACGACAATAGAAGATCGGAGCCTTTTGTGGGCACTACGCTTTATCTTTACTATTAAAGCTCTTGTTGTGGTATTCGTTCATTGGCATGTCATACCTCCCATCCCAGCCCATGTGGAAAAGAAGTAATAAAAACAATAACCACCAACAAACACATGGCTCGTTAATTGCACTATTTCCTCAACATGTCCACACTTCCTTCGTCAAACCCCATCACCTAGTATGTGAGGCCATACCTCAGGTTCGTTGCTCCATACTCACCGCCCAGGACAATGTCGGCAACTACATGGAGACGCTCCCTCTCACATGGGCATGGTCGTGTACTTTAGACTCAACCTCAAGTACGAGAAGAGCCCACAGATCAAGGAGGCCATAATCGCCAAGTTCATCGAGTACCTCTGCCACAACAAGGATAACCACACCATCCTTGATGAGGTGGCAGACCACCTAAGTCACCCAACAGCAGTGACATGGCCGGTTCCGCGTGATCTAAGATCAAGGGGAAGATGGCAAAGAGGGTGACATGTTTGAATCTGAGCAGTCCTCAGGATTGGGATCAACTCAGCCATTATCATCGTAAATCCCAGCATCGGATGGAAGGTATCGAAGAGGAGAGACATATATGAATATAAGGCTCGCAAGCTGAAGATTAGGCTCACAAGCTGACTATGAGAGGGAGTGCCTCCACAGTCTCCATTTCCACGGCTTGCAAGCTGGAGATTCATCCGGAGGAAGGTATTAGAGAGGAGATACATATATGAAGATAGGACTCAGCTCGGTGGTGGACTACGCTAATTAGCGACATAGGCTAAACCAGTCAGCGTGATGTTCTTGACTTTTTTCACCGTGGAACCAATAATTAACAGCTCTTACACGTGGCGGCAAAATTCGCAATGCCTACATCCATCTAATGCGACATTAAAATATGTCGGTCTCCCCTCCACCTACCGCCGTAGTAATATGTGTCGGTATAGGGTGTGCCGCGGCATATATTTTTTCCCCACAACAAAATGGTGCCGCGGTAGCTCATCCACCGGCTAACCAACTTTTGGAGGTACTTTTTGCTTCTGCCGCTCCAAAAAAGTGATAGAACCGATTGGCACCATAGCGGCGTGCGTGACCACCGGACGCAAAGCCGACACTTAGCTACTCGGCAGGATCTGTAGGAACTCGCCGGTTGCAATCATGCGACCGGTAGCGAAGGGCCGGCGAATGGGAGTGTAGGGTCTCGCCGCAGATCTCAGGCTTGAATGACTATGCCCCACGGTGGGTGCCACTATCATGGGAATGGCAACGGCAGTCACTACCAGGGGTAGAGATTGAGTCGATTTGGGGCAAGAGCGAGTCGCCATCCATGGATTGAGATTGAGGCTAGACTTAGGGATTTACCCAGGTTCAACCCCTGTATGGTAAAGACCTACTTCCTTCTTGATTGTATTGATGGAGAGTGGATTACAAGGTGGGCGAGCTCGACGAGTAGGCAGCGATTTGCTTGGATGGGGTAGCTAATAGCTCGTGTCTACAATGGGTACCCTAGGGAGGTTTATATAGAGTCACCTTTCTAGAGTTTACAAGATTACAACCGAATCAGTAAAGGTTTCGGAGGTTTGACCGAATCCGACTGGGCCTAACTATGCTCATGGGATTCTTCTTCCGGTCGTCTGGGCTTCATTGAAGTCTCCTTCCAGTCGTCGTCCCTCTAGGATCACTCGGTGTAGTCTTGGGCCAATTGAATCCAACCTCTGAGGATACCCTGATTGGCATATCCCCACACCACCACAAGGTGTGATTTTGAAGGTTAGATACGAAGACCATTAACGACGGGGACATCATCACTATAACAGCGTACAACCCTTCCGCCAGTATCTGCGCCCTGAGGCGCTTCATGGCACCTGTTAAAGGGTTGAATAGCCGAGTCTTGTACGGTCGCACTCTATGCCCCAACACGATGAGGCCGCCCATTGTAGCAACAAAAAAGTACATTAATTTATAGAGAAGAGGGATAGATATTGAATCAAATGGAACAACTCGACATGTTCAACAAGTAGAGATCATACTGAAAGTGACATAGATAGAAGAAAAACTCAATAAATAGTCTGATACAAGATTGTATAAATGCAATGAAGAATTGAATCTCAAATAAGCACTTGTGGATGACATTGCGGATCTTCTTCTTCAAGAAGCGTCCAGTTCTCACATTCAACACGATGAAGGCATCGTCATGGACGAGATCATCCACTGACATGGAGTGCTCAAGAGTGATCCACTTGCTAGGCATGATGCTCTCTAGTGTGGCGCAACGCCAACTGCCGTAGACTACCCGAAAGACGACATAGTGTCCAAGGTCGTCCATGGACAAGAATATGTCATTGATCTTCTTGACAAGGTCACCGGGGAGATCATTCTAGACTGCCACACCTTGGCTAGCCATCGATGGAGATACATCTCTCTTTCTGAATCGATTGGTGGATGAATTGTATTGTGTGGGCACGTGTTTACCTTTTCTCACCCAAAGACAAGTGCTATAAAGTTTTAATCGGTCGAAATGGCTTGACTCTTCCACTCCAGTGTGCATATCAGTTCCCGATATGCGCATGGCAACCCCATCCTATTCACACTTGCAAGTTTTTAACCTTTCACACACACACCATATTTATTCGTCACTGATAGATCTTCCCTGGCCCGCCATCGATCCGATAATGTAAATGTTGCTACTAACCATCGGAATGATCAGACATGTTTCTATATCAGGTCGTCAGTGCTATAACTATAACCACTAACAAACAACGTATGCCACTAGTTTTTTGAATGACCTAGTGACAGACTTCCTTTATGTCTTCGTCACCGCTAGGCTATATAGCCGTGACGATCGCCAAAGGTCGAATGTCACGACTTTTTTAGCCCTCGGGTCCGCCCACGGAACACATAGCAAGGACGGACCTTTTCTTCTGCTAGTCAACGGTAAGCCCTATGGGGATCAGTTCACGATCTACAGGTGATGATAGTTTGTTTTCACACCGGAGGTTCACGTTACCACTGATGGACTTTCGTTTTTTCCGCCGGTAAGACTGCTGTAGCGCTAAGCCTTTTTTTTATAGTAGTGAAAGCATTGTAGTTGATTTGTTAATGTCCCAATCTAGCATTCTAGCAATCCATTTTTATAGTAAACACCAATCTAGTGAATGGGGATCTCAATTTATTTATGTGTATTTAAACAAAAAATCTCTCGATGTTGCTGATGATATGCTGAACAATCATCTTGGTTGTTTCTTTCCACACATCCTATCATATATGTATTTTCAAGGTCGCATGCCCACCTCCCGCAAGGTGGCACATGCCTACTCAGGTGCTCCCGAGTCCCACTCATTTTCAAGCTAGTCCCAAAATTTTCCAAACGACATACCTAGGGCACTCCAGGAATGGCGTTGTGTGCCGACGGCAGGGAGCTACGCCGACGGCGTAGCACCGGGCCAGGCCAGCCCAGCTTCCGAGCCCTCGGCGTACCGCAGCCGTCGGCGTAGCGGCACGTACGCCGAGGGTGACCGTCGGCGTAAACTTAGCCCTCGGCGTACGGGGTGGCCGCGTGGCACTAGTCAGGCCAGGCCGGGACATGCCCTAACGGCGTCAGCATTACGCCGAGAGCCGCTGTCGGCATAGGCTACGCCGACGGTCACCCTCGGCGTACGTCCTGCCTACGCCGACGGTGACCCTCGGCGTACCTATGCACTTTTTTTTCCTTACCAAATTATTTGTATTTATTTATTAGTATTAATTATTTAGGTTCTATTTTATCAATTGGATGGATTCGTAGCCTCCGAATAATAGTCTTCACGCCCACATAAAATGTCGAATCTTCTCACAAGTTGAGAAATTTGCATGTTTGTGTGTTATTATCACATGTGCATGAAATTTATATTTCACAAATTTTTGTGAAGTTGTTCAAGGATTCAATCACATGTGCCTGTCCCCCCTCGCATGCATGCGGAAGCGTAGGTTCCGGACCCGTATAAGGGAGAATCTCCCCGTTGAGGCGAAGCTAATATGGTTTTACATCACCCTATGACCTAAACAAACACAAAACATATGTGTGTGAGTGTGGTTAGAGGTTGGTATAGGTGCTTGCATGTGTCCCCCCTCGCATGCATGCGCTCTAACCTAGAGGCGAAGGTTTCGTACCCGTATGAGGGGGGAATCTCCCCGTCGAGGTGAAACCGGGTAGGATAGTGCCCAAACTTGTGAACCAACATGGTTTTACATCACCCTATGACCTAAACAAACACAAAACAAGAGAGAGCTACGCCGGGCTACCCCTGTCAGAGGAACGTCTAGGGGGGTAGACGATCCGAGTGTGCACAGAGATCAGGGTTTCGCCGGAGGAAGACCACGAGAACATCGAAATGAGATGAAAACTTGCATGTTCCCCTAGCATATGTGTGTGTGGGTGTGGTTAGAGGTTGGTATATATAGGTGCTTGCATGTGTCCCCCCTCGCATGCATGCGCTCTAACCTAGAGGCGAAGGTTCCGGGCCCGTATAAGGGTGGAATCTCCCCGTCGAGGTGAAACCGGGTAGGATAGTGACCCAACTTGTGAGCCAACATGGTTTGACATCACCCTATGACCTAAACAAACACAAAACAAGAGAGAGCTACGCCGGGCTACCCCTGTCAGAGGAACGTCTAGGGGGGTAGACGGTCCGAGTGTGCACAGAGATCAGGGTTTCGCCGGAGGAAGACCACGAGAACATCGGAATGAGATGAAAACTTGCATGTGCCCCTAGCATATGTGTGTGTGGGTGTGGTTAGAGGTTGTTATATATATGTGCTTGCATGTGTCCCCCCTCGCATGCATGCGCTCTAACCTAGAGGCGAAGGTTCCGGGCCCGTATGAGGGTGGAATCTCCCCGTCGAGGTGAAACCGGGTAGGATAGTGACCCAACTTGTGAGCCAACATGGTTTGACATCACCCTATGACCTAAACAAACACAAAACAAGATATAGCTACGCCGGGCTACCCCTGTCAGAGGAACGTCTAGGGGGGTAGACGATCCGAGTGTGCACAGAGATCAGGGTTTCGCCGGAGGAAGACCACGAGAACATCGGAATGAGATGAAAACTTGCATGTGCCCCTAGCATATGTGTGTGTGGGTGTGGTTAGAGGTTGGTATATATAGGTGCTTGCATGTGTCCCCCCTCGCATGCATGCGCTCTAACCTAGAGGCGAAGGTTCCGGGCCCGTATAAGGGTGGAATCTCCCCGTCGAGGTGAAACCGGGTAGGATAGTGACCCAACTTGTGATCCAACATGGTTTGACATCACCCTATGACCTAAACAAACACAAAACAAGAGAGAGCTACGCCGGGCTACCCCTGTCAGAGGAACGTCTAGGGGGGTAGACGGTCCGAGTGTGCACAGAGATCAGGGTTTCGCCGGAGGAAGACCACGAGAACATCGGAATGAGATGAAAACTTGCATGTGCCCCTAGCATATGTGTGTTTGGGTGTGGTTAGAGGTTGGTATATATATGTGCTTGCATGTGTCCCCCCTCGCATGCATGCGCTCTAACCTAGAGGCGAAGGTTCCGGGCCCGTATGAGGGTGGAATCTCCCCGTCGAGGTGAAACCGGGTAGGATAGTGACCCAACTTGTGAGCCAACATGGTTTGACATCACCCTATGACCTAAACAAACAAAAAACAAGAGATAGCTACGTCGGGCTACCCCTGTCAGAGGAACGTCTAGGGGGGTAGACGATCCGAGTGTGCACAGAGATCAGGGTTTCGCCGGAGGAAGACCACGAGAACATCGGAATGAGATGAAAACTTGCATGTGCCCCTAGCATATGTGTGTGTGGGTGTGGTTAGAGGTTGGTATATATATGTGCTTGCATGTGTCCTCCCTCGCATGCATGCGCTCTAACCTAGAGGCGAAGGTTCCGGGCCCGTATAAGGGTGGAATCTCCCCGTCGAGGTGAAACCGGGTAGGATAGTGACCCAACTTGTGAGCCAACATGGTTTGACATCACCCTATGACCAAAACAAACACAAAACAAGAGAGAGCTACGCCGGGCTACCCCTGTTAGAGGAACGTCTAGGGGGGTAGACGATCCGAGTGTGCACAGAGATCAGGGTTTCGCCGGAGGAAGACCACGAGAACATCGGAATGAGATGAAAACTTGCATGTGCCCCTAGCATATGTGTGTGTGTTTGTGGTTAGAGGTTGGTATATATAGGTGTTTGCATGTGTCCCCCCTCGCATGCATGCGCTCTAACCTAGAGGCGAAGGTTCCGGGCCCGTATAAGGGTGGAATCTCCCCGTCGAGGTGAAACCGGGTAGGATAGTGACCCAACTTGTGATCCAACATGGTTTGACATCACCCTATGACCTAAACAAACACAAAACAAGAGAGAGCTACGCCGGGCTACCCCTGTCAGAGGAACGTCTAGGGGGGTAGACGGTCCGAGTGTGCACAGAGATCAGGGTTTCGCCGGAGGAAGACCACGAGAACATCGAAATGAGATGAAAACTTGCATGTGCCCCTAGCATATGTGTGTGTGGGTGTGGTTAGATGTTGGTATATATATGTGCTTGCATGTGTCCCCCCTCGCATGCATGCGCTCTAACCTAGAGGCGAAGGTTCCGGGCCCGTATGAGGGTGGAATCTCCCCGTCGAGGTGAAACCGGGTAGGATAGTGACCCAACTTGTGAGTCAACATGGTTTGACATCACCCTATGACCTAAACAAACACAAAACAAGAGATAGCTACGCCGGGCTACCCCTGTCAGAGGAACGTCTAGGGGGGTAGACGATCCGAGTGTGCACAGAGATCAGGGTTTCGCCGGAGGAAGACCACGAGAACATCGGAATGAGATGAAAACTTGCATGTGCCCCTAGCATATGTGTGTGTGGGTGTGGTTAGAGGTTGGTATATATAGGTGCTTGCATGTGTCCCACCTCGCATGCATGCGCTCTAACCTAGAGGCGAAGGTTCCGCGCCCGTATAAGGGTGGAATCTCCCCGTCGAGGTGAAACCGGGTAGGATAGTGACCCAACTTGTGAGCCAACATGGTTTGACATCACCCTATGACCTAAACAAACACAAAACAAGAGAGAGCTACGCCGGGCTACCCCTGTCAGAGGAACGTCTAGGGGGGTAGACGGTCCGAGTGTGCACAGAGATCAGGGTTTCGCCGGAGGAAGACCACGAGAACATCGGAATGAGATGAAAACTTGCATGTGCCCCTAGCATATGTGTGTGTGGGTGTGGTTAGAGGTTGGTATATATAGGTGCTTGCATGTGTCCCCCCTCGCATGCATGCGCTCTAACCTAGAGGCGAAGGTTCCGGGCCCGTATAAGGGTGGAATCTCCCCGTTGAGGTGAAACCGGGTAGGATAGTGACCCAACTTGTGAGCCAACATGGTTTGACATCACCCTATGACCTAAACAAACACAAAACAAGAGAGAGCTACGCCGGGCTACCCCTGTCAGAGGAACGTCTAGGGGGGTAGACGATCCGAGTGTGCACAGAGATCAGGGTTTCGCCGGAGGAAGACCACGAGAACATCAGAATGAGATGAAAACTTGCATGTGCCCCTAGCATATGTGTGTGTGGGTGTGGTTAGAGGTTGGTATATATAGGTGCTTGCATGTGTCCCCCCTCGCATGCATGCGCTCTAACCTAGAGGCGAAGGTTCCGGGCCCATATGAGGGTGAAATCTCCCCGTCGAGGTGAAACCGGGTAGGATAGTGACCCAACTTGTGAGCCAACATGGTTTGACATCAGCCTATGACCTAAACAAACACAAAACAAGAGAGCGCTACGCCGGGCTACCCCTGTCAGAGGAACGTCTAGGGGGGTAGACGATCCGAGTGTGCACAGAGATCAGGGTTTCGCCGGAGGAAGACCACGAGAACATCGGAATGAGATGAAAACTTGCATGTGCCCCTAGCATATGTGTGTGTGGGTGTGGTTAGAGGTTGGTATATATATGTGCTTGCATGTGTCCCCCCTCGCATGCATGCGCTCTAACCTAGAGGCGAAGGTTCCGGGCCCGTATAAGGGTGGAATCTCCCCGTCGAGGTGAAACCGGGTAGGATAGTGACCCAACTTGTGAGCCAACATGGTTTGACATCACCCTATGACCTAAACAAACACAAAACAAGAGAGAGCTACGCCGGGCTACCCCTGTCAGAGGAACGTCTAGGGGGGTAGACGATCCGAGTGTGCACAGAGATCAGGGTTTCGCCGGAGGAAGACCACGAGAACATCGGAATGAGATGAAAACTTGCATGTGCCCCTAGCATATGTGTGTGTGGGTGTGGTTAGAGGTTGGTATATATAGGTGCTTGCATGTGTCCCCCCTCGCATGCATGCATGCGCTCTAACCTAGAGGCGAAGGTTCCGGGCCCGTATAAGGGTGGAATCTCCCCGTCGAGGTGAAACCGGGTAGGATAGTGCCCCAACTTGTGAACCAACATGGTTTGACATCACCCTATGACCTAAACAAACACAAAACAAGAGAGAGCTATGCCGGGCTACCCCTGCCAGAGGAACGTCTAGGGGGGTAGACGATCCGAGTGTGCACAGAGATCAGGGTTTCGCCGGAGGAAGACCACGAGAACATCGGAATGAGATGAAAACTTGCATGTGCCCCTAGCATATGTGTGTGTGGGTGTGGTTAGAGGTTGGTATATATAGGTGCTTGCATGTGTCCCCCCTCGCATGCATGCGCTCTAACCTAGAGGCGAAGGTTCCGGGCCCGTATAAGGGTGGAATCTCCCCGTCGAGGTGAAACCGGGTAGGATAGTGCCCCAACTTGTGAACCAACATGGTTTGACATCACCCTATGACCTAAACAAACACAAAACAAGAGAGAGCTACGCCGGGCTACCCCTGTCAGAGGAACGTCTAGGGGGGTAGACGATCCGAGTGTGCACAGAGATCAGGGTTTCGCCGGAGGAAGACCACGAGAACATCGGAATGAGATGAAAACTTGCATGTGCCCCTAGCATATGTGTGTGGGTGTGGTGAGAGGTTGGTATAGGTGCTTGCATGTGTCCCCCCTCGCATGCATGCGCTCTAACCTAGAAGTTTATGGTCGGTAGATTCGTGGGGCGCACGTCTAGGGTTTGCTTGGAAAACGAGCACAAGATGAAATAAAAAAGTATATAATAATAATATATTATAGTTTCTTCTATAATAGTAGACACCAAATAATATATTATAATTTTTTTTATTAGTAGACACCAAATAAAGTATCTTGTAATTTATTATTAATAAATAAATAAAAAACCTAGCTACGCCGACGGCTGCCCTCGGCGTATGCCTGGCGGTCGGCGTAGCCTGATTCATTTTGTCTGCTCGTGGCCCACCCCGGGCCATTCATCCCACCCTTCGCCTAGCTAGCAGCCGACCCCGCCTCCTCCTTCCCGAGCCCGCCCCCGACCCCGCCGCACCAGCCGCCGCTCACCGTGCCCCCTCCTCCTCCCCCTCCCCCATCCCCGACGCTCGGCCCCGCCTCCTCCTCTCCCTCCCCCATCCCCGACGCTCGGCCCCGCCTCCTCCTCCCCCATCCCCTCCTCCTCCCCCATCCCCGAGCCCGACCCTGCCTCCTTCTCCCCGAGCCTGCCCCCGACCCCGCCGCCCCAGTCGTCGCTCGCCGTGCCTGCCTCCTCCTCCCCCTCCCCCATCTTCGACCCCGACCCCACCTCCTCCTCCCCATCCCCTCCCCCTCCCCCATCCCCGAGCCCAACCCCGCCTCCTCCCCGCCTCGGCCTCCCTCCTCCTCCCCGCCGAGGCTCGCTCCTCCCCGAGCACCACCGCCTCCCCTCCCCTCCCAAGCGCCGCCAGCAGCCTCCTCCTAGCATCGCGCCTCCCTCAGCCGAACCCGACCCCACCGCCAGATCCCTCCCCCGCCGCCTCCAGATCCCTCCCCCGCCGCCACCTGCCTCACTGAGCGACGGCGCCTGCCTACCGTGCCCAGCCCCGCCTCCCCAAGCTCGGCTTTGCCGCCCCGAGCTCGCCTTTGCCCCGCAGGTACCTCTTCCACTCCCCTCTTCCTCTCATCCTCTCATAGTGACCTAGCAAATAGAAATAAAATTGTTTAGAATTGGTAGAAATAGAAATAGAAATAAAATCGGTAGAAATAGAAATAAAGTGAAATGAGCATGTGAGAAATAAAATGAACATGTGAGAAGTATGTACTGGTGGATTTAGGTTTTTAAAATGTATTGGTACAAATAGAAATAAAATTGTGATAGTGATAGTGAGTATTTATTTTTTACTCAAAAGATAGTGATAGTGATAGTGAGAATGAGAATGAGAATGTGAATGAGAATGAGAATGAAAATGATAGTGAGTATTTATTTTTTAATGCATTTTATTTTGTCTTTGTGCTTAACTGTTTTGTTAATTGCATTATGCCTTTATTCTTTGTGTATACATTTTATTATGTCTTTGTGCTTAACTGTTTTCTCTTACTTAATGCAGGTGATTGAACAATAGGAGCAGCGGCAAGGCAACCAGTTCGTCCTTGCTTAATGCGCTGAAGCAGCGCAAGAAAAGTGCTACACGGAGTGGGAGACAGCCAAATCCCAATCCGCGTTACCCCGATCTTGCTCCTACTGGCGGAGGACGGGGTCGAGGCCGAGGTCGAGGAGGACGAGGACGAGGTGCCACGGGAGGAGGCGTGGACTTTGACCCACCACCCTCTGCTTCTGGCGACGTGGCTCCTGAGTTGTTCCTGACAGAGCAGCCTTTCAGGGCCGAGAGGGAGGCAGAGTCCGAGAGGGAGGCAGAGTCTGAGAGGGAGGCGAGGACCGAGAGGGAGGCGGGGACCGATACGGAGGCGGACACTAGCCGCGAGTTGGTGGGGCCGAAGAAATTGCGGAATCGTGGGGAATCGGGAGTCCCTGACGAGAAGTTTGAGCCTAGGACTCAGGAGGCGAAAGCCCTTATTATTCCAGATGGCCTTGAGTAAGTTTACTAATTTGGCAATTTAAAACATTTTATTTCATGTTGGTCATAAATAATTATTGTGTACTAATGTTTATTTTTGTGCAGCAATTGGACATTTCCTCCGGGGACCAAGGCTCGCCTTCCTAATAGCCTCGTTGGAGCTCTGATTAGGAAGTTCTGGCCGGGCTATCACATTACCCCCGAGGGTGACAGGAAGCTAGCTACTACTTGGGCAGACTACCAGACTACCCGTGTCCCGGGCTTTCCGACAGCTGCTAATGTTG
Source organism: Avena atlantica (assembly GCA_910589765.1). Lineage (NCBI taxonomy): Eukaryota > Viridiplantae > Streptophyta > Magnoliopsida > Poales > Poaceae > Avena > Avena atlantica. The sequence goes on along the minus strand of OU342734.1, from coordinate 466,728,494 downwards.
TCATCACCAAGTTTTGGGTAAGGCATATTTCTCGAGTTATGTTCATACTTGATGACCCCACCGTGCTAACTCATGACTCTTATGCATGATTGAAGTGCTTCTACCGTGTGGCCGAGGAGGACCAGGAGAAGGCGCAGAGGACTTTGCTTGGGGCTTGTGTGAAGTTGACCCCCAGGTGTGGTACAACCAGAAGGTCACGGCCGCTAGCCACTTCTGGGCTGACAGGGGCGTGAGGGTCAGGAAGGAAGACATTGTCGGTAGGAACCCTAATCCTGAGTACTCGATGACGCCAGAAGAGTACATGTCGGTGAGTAAAATGTCAATGAGATTCTACATTGCTTCTAAGTTGCCATTGCATTTTCTGGAGTTGAGTATTGCATTTTCAGGTTATCCCCGATTGGGCCGAGCCGCATCGACTCGCATGGGAGGAGCTGGTTAGGACGAGGTGGCTCAGAGAAGACGAGGAGTTTGCAGCCTTGTCGAGGCGGAACGTGGATAACCGAGGCGATGGTGGAACGCACTGCGCGGGAAACCGCAACTTTGACCGCTTCAAGGGGAAGGTGGTACGTATATACATGGAACGACCTGCGTGCATTTCTGCTTATGTTTGTACTTCATATGCATAATATTTTCTTTTCGCGATACAGGTGGCCGAGGCACAACCCGGGGAGGTGATTCATGACGTCGCCGTCTATGAGATGATGCGGCGAAAGAAGCCCAATTACTCGGAGCCTCAACCCTCGTTGCCCGTGTACTTCGGCACTGCCCAGAACGACTTGGAGAACTACAACACGATGGTGAAGGCTCGTCACCCCCATGTGGATGACCCCATTCACGCGGAGATCGACAAGGAGTCGTTGGTCCTGTCGGGGCACGGATTGCAGGATGGACGCCTCAAGATTCTGAATAAGAAGGTCAAGCCTACCCTCAGCACGAGCTTCAGCCGTCTCAAGGCTACCTACCCCGCCGACGGCCCCCCTATCCCGCCTCGTGGCCAGCCTCGTCGCTCCGCCGAGGATGTAAGTTTTTCTCGTTTTCATCATCTTTATGACTTTTGTTCCTGCATGGCTAACCGCTGACGAGATTCCTTGTATTTGAAATTGTAGCCTGAGTTAGACGCGGCCTACGAAGCCGCTTCTGAGGAATATCAGGTGGCCTTTCGGCAGCATCAGGAGGCGACTGCGATCTACATGCAATACGTAAATGTAAGTCCGAACCTTTATTTTTTGCAAAAGATACAAGTCCCACTTCCCCCCGTTTGTTGTACTACGGCCTGACTTCTAAACTATCTTGCAGGCCATGATGGTGAATATTCAAACTGGCCAGAATAGAGATTTAGGGCCCGTGCCTCCCATGCCAGGTCCGATGCCATTTTGGCAATCGAAGGAAAGCTTCGCTAGGACCTACTACGCATCGACACCGGTAAGTTCTTTGCGAACCCACTGGTTATCGCTTTACTTTGCCTCGCAAGTTGCTAACATGTAGGCAACATGTAGGGAATGGGAGCTTCTGGGAACCGGCACTTTGGCCACGCCTCGCCGGATGGGCGTCAGATCACACCGCTTCATGACGATGGTCCATCTCCTGGCCATTCTGCAGGTGGTTCTCCCGAGCTTCACACTTCTCCTACTCCCTCGCCAGGTGGCTCTCCTGCTGCTTCTACTGGACGCAACCCTCGGCAGAGGTCGCCACTTTTCACCAGGGGAGATCTCGGGTACACCCCGTCTCCTCCAGAGTTGTAGGTTGTTATTGTCTATGCATGTGCGATGATGTTGATACCCCTGTATGAATGGTGTGATCTTGTTTGATACATGTTTGAATAATGTGATCTTTGTTTGATACATGTATGGCATATGTGATGTTGTTTGAATTGCTATGGAATATATTTCCACATATTGTTGTGAGTATTGCTGTGAAAATTGGTACATATTGCTGTGAAACAAAACTGTGCCATTTGGTATATATCGCTGCGGAACAGGAAAAAATTCTGGGCAGGTGATACGCCGAGGGCCTTGCCGTCGGCGTAGAGCCTTGCTGTGTGCCATTTGGTCTGCGCTACGCCGAGGGCCTGGCCGTCGGCGTATAAGTGGGCCATACGCCGAGGGCCGTGGCCGTCGGCCTAGCGTCGGGCTGGGAGGCCCAGGCGCCTGCCACGTGCTCCTCATACGCCGAGGGTTGGGGCCGTCGGCGTACGTCGCCCCCCGGGAAGGTCAGCGCGTGCCACGTGTCGAGGCTACGCCGAGGGCGCGGCCGTCGGCGTACGTGCCGCGCCGTTAGCCGGCCGTGTAACGGCGAGGATGCCGTGCGCCGACGGCTAATACGCCGACGGGCAGCCAACGGCCGTCGGCAAAGCCATACGCCGACGGTGAGTGGATACGCCGACGGCCAGTGTTGCTCCGCCGAGGGAGACCTCCGCCGAGGGAGCTACGCCGACGGCAGCCCTCGGCGTAGCGTACGCCGACGGCGAAAGGGGCTACGCCGAGGGCTTTTTGCCGTCGGCCTAGCAGTCTGTTCCTGTAGTGGGGTGGGGCTACTTTGGTTTTTTCGGTCTCGAGCACAAATTGGTAGGTTAGTTCTACCTAAAGGAGTATGCATTAAATCGTTCTCAAGGAACTTTTTAACTTCATCAATATCATGGTGATAAAAAATTTATAATATTCAAATGGAAAAGTAATATGGGAGCATGTGGTCTGAAAGAAAATATATACGACTAGAGATGTACTAGGATTTTAGAGATATTTTTGTAATCCAATTCTCTCCTTCCAAGAGGATCATGGCAACACAACACACAAATTACATAGATTATTTTTTTCTACATGGGTATTCAGGAGCAAGTACTTCCATGCTGGCAGGTGTTCTCAAAGCGCAAGGTTTTCTTCTTTTCTCCTTCATCTGATTTTCAGCAACTAATGCATCAAAACAATATTTTATACTCTCACACACTCTTATATACACTAACATCAAAGTTACATAAACTTACACGGGAAGTACACACTGAAATGTGAAGTACATATACGATTGAACATGAGAAGTGCACAATGATATGGTGATGCACAAACACTAATATGAAAATTACGAAACACTAAAATGGGAAGCCCGTCCCAGCTCACCGAAACCTGTCAAGATAGAATGTATTAAATTATCAATGCGAGAAACATAATGGATAAAATAATTCACATTTTTCAGGTTTGTTTCAAAACTTTAAGAATTTGTTTCTAATAAATACAAAATGGTACGCACCTATACCTCCCCTGTGGAAACCATAGCTATCAATACTCACCTAGAATTATGTGTGTTCCTTTTTCATAGCGTTATGTATGTTAGTAAATGAATTAATAGGTGAACCAACAAAGCTGAGTGGGCATAAGAGTAGGCAAACTTTAGCCTTTAGGTGACATAGCCATGGTTGGGAAACTCTAGTTTTAGTGCTTGCATTTGCATTCACCACAAGGCCTCAAGCACGTTCACATGCTTGGGCTCATAGGAAAAGCCCGAGGTTTGTCTGGGTATCAATTTTGGAGGCGTCGAGCCACACCTTACTAAGTGAGTTTGGACTAAGTAATAATTCCTTACCCTACAAATGACAATGAGATAAGCATATTTTAATTTTAACAATGAACACTTAGAATACATCCAAAAAACACATGTTTTTTCTATTGATTGATTTATTAAAACTACTTGTTTGGAAAATGAATGTTCTTCTCAATGGTTTGAAGGGCATAATAAATTTTGGCCATTTCCTTCCAAGGGGGCTTCTGTTCTAAGTTTACATTCAAACAATTCCTTGATTTCTGAGTCGTGGGAGGATAAACCTACCTATGTTGCTCCATGTGCAACATGAACATCGGGGGATTACTACAATTTGAACACGCAACGTCATTTTGGCCCAAAAAAAGATCCATCAACCACACATACGGAGTTTTGCATCCCACATGTCTACATTAAAAGTATTTTTTTTTCTGTAGCATTTAGCACTACTTATACATGGTTGGTTTACGAGCCTTTGCAATTTTCCAAATGGAAATATGTACAAAAAGGAATATATTTATTTCATCATGGCAAAAGATCTAGTGCTGAGATTTCAAGGGGAAGGAAAAACTAGAAACTAAGGCCCTTAATATAACATCAGCATAATAATCAATATAGTTATATTGCAACGTTACCAGTAAACTCTTAGGTTGCATCTAGAAGAAACATTCACAACATGTTTTTTATATGTTTCCTTAAAAGTTCTTCACTTAAAAATAACAAAAAACTTGCGCAAAGCTACAAAGGTATAAGAGCAGCTCAATAAACCTTACCAATTATCACATTGAACCCACAAACGAGAAATCCCAACAATATCTATCCCTAAACAATGTCCAAGCAACCATTCTCCATCTCAAAGTTGCAACAATGAAGAGTAATTCATTTATAAATATTTAACATCAACTAGCATTACAACCAAACCTCATACTACATACACAACCTATAGATACCGATATACCTTCTCTGGAGTCACGCTATCACAATGGCGGATGCGGTGCAATGCCCTTTTGATAAGTCAGCTTCTAGGCAGTCACATGGGGCCCGATGATGGTAGACATGGCTGATGGGGTGTCTCCATCTCCCCAACTCATCTCTATCGCGAAAATAATAAGAGGGCACAACGCATTGGAGACCAAGCGGCACGGTCGTGGACCTGACTAACAATTCCTTACCCTACAAATGAAAATGAGATAGGCATATTTAATTTTAACAATAAACACTTAGAATGCATCCAAAGGAATACATATTTGCTATAATGTTTGATCTATTAAAACTACTTCTTAGGAAAATGAATGTTCTTCTCAATGTTTTGATGGGCATAATGAATTTAGGCCTTTTCCCTCCACGGGGGACTTCTGTTCTAAGTTTATTACATTCAAACAATTCCTTGGTTTCTGAGTCATGGGAGGATAATCCTTACTCTTATACCTATATTGCTCTATGAGCAACATGATCATCGGGGGATTACTACAATTTGAACATGGCAAGGTCATTTTGGCCCAAATAAAGATCTATCAACCACACATGTGGAGTTTTGCATCCTACATCCCTACATTAAAAGAATTCTGCTGCAGTATTTAGCACTACTTATATATGGTTGGTTTACGAGCCTTTACAATTTCCCAAATGGAAATACGTACAAAAAGGAAAAAACATTCATCATGGCAATAGATCTAGTACTGAGATTTTAAGGGGAAGGCAATACTAGAAACTAAGGCCCTTAATATAACATCAACATAATAATCAATATAGCTACATTGCAATGTTACTAGTAAACTCTTAGGCTGCATCTAGGATAAAACATTCACATCATGATTTCTATATATTTCTTTCAAAGTTGCTTCACTTCAAAATAACCAAAAACTAGCGAAAAGGTACAAAGGTATAAGAGCAGCTCAATAAAACCTTACCAATTATCACGTTGAACCCGTAAATGAGAAATCCCAGTAACACCTATCCCTAGAAAATGTTCAAGCAACTATTCTCCATCTCAAAGTTGCAACAACTAGAGTAAATAATAACGCTAGATTTGTTTGGCCGAAACTGCTATCCACGGCATCCCGATTCTTTTCCGCCATGGGATATCGTCAATCAATGACTGAAAATTATCCCCCGGACCCAAAATTTTACTCCAATCTCACGTTCAGTGATCTTTGGTGTTTGTTTTCGACCTAGAAGAACGATCAGAGCCGCTGACTGGTGGGTCTCGCAAGACCCTTGCTCACCATATGGTGGAACGCATCCACGCCCTAGGCATGCCGTCAGCGTACGCGGGCAGTATTGTGCTCGGTGAGAGATGCATCGTGGACCGCACGCTCTCCCTAGGTCCGCCGTCAGCATAAGCTGCAGTACCGCGCGCTCGCCCTAGGTCCGCTGTCAGCATACGCTGCAGTACCGCGCTTGGTGAGAGACGTTCCCAACACCGTCAGGAACATCTGAGAGCCCATGTCAGACGCGGTTTCTCGCGGACGTAGGGCCTGCAAAAGGCCCATGTGTCACCGTAATCCCATGCATGTTGCCAGAGTAGTCACGACCGTCTAGAGATGAGGTGCCATCGTAGTCTATAAACGCCAGCGGGATCTCGCGGCCGCTGACCCAGCTGCCAGCGTTATCTCTCAGCATGCAGTCATTCTCGCTGACGAGAGCTGGGTTGGAAGCGAACGTGGCATCGACAGCTCTGCCTGGACGCGGTTTCTCGCAATCGATAAAGCGGTTGGCAGCTGGTGGGTCCAGACGAGAGCCTTCTTGGCGTCTCCATGTCATGCGCACGCGCGCGGGTTCTCGTGGCGAGATCGTGCGTTGAGATCCATATTGTGTATATGGGTATTTCTATAGTGTAAGTAAGTTGTGGGAACCTGACCCGACATGACTAGCAGATGTAGGGGATGTAGATTGGCATGGGTTCGTCCTGAGGGCTCAGGGTTCTACGTATGAAATGTTCCATCTTGGTTTTCTCCCTACCATGACCCAAAATGAGTGTAGTGGTAAAAGGGGTCGACTGCGTTGTGCGGGTAAATTGTACAAACCTCTCAAGAGTGTAAATTTAAGTACTTAGACGTGTCCCTGAATATGAATATCTATGAGCAACTGGCCTGGAACCGTTTGAAAGATTTCACTCATCCCAATTTCTTAAATTAAAACTTGATGGTGAACATAGATTTAGGAGCATACGAAGCTGGACTGTCGTATTTCAACATGGGTTTATGCTGATTTGTTCTTAGAAAAACTGTTTTGAAGAAGGAAAAGTATTTTGAAAGTAGGTAAAAACTATTGCTTTTAGCAAATGAGCCTCTAAACTCCACCTAGCCAAATATGCATGTAGTTTCTAGATCCTTTGTAATCTCCTTAGTCCTACTTGCCAGTATACATTTAAAGTGTTGACCTTTCATGGCTGCAACCTTTCATATTGCAAGTTATTTCGTTTCTGAGTGATCGTTCGTAGGTTGCGAGACTCCACTCGATAATTGTTCGTCGGTGACACATTTGGCGGATGAAGATCTACCTTGTATTTGTTTTTTGTTGTGTACTTGGATAATATAATTACAAATTCTAGATCATGTACATTATATTTATGATACACAATTATATTTGGTATTTATATGTATTGTATGTGCTAGTGAACCGATCAAGAGATTAACACTATACACAGAAACTTAGTCTTATCAGGCGAGCGAGGGTGCTACAATTGTGTTTGTGCATCCCCATATTACTTTGTGTATTTACCATATTACTTTATGTACTTCACATTTAGTGTACTTTGCTTGTAAGCATGTGTAACTATGATGCTAGTATATATAAGAATTTGTGTGGATATAAAAAATGCTGTTTTTCCGCATTAATAATGAAAATCGGTAAAAGGGAGAAAACTAGAAAAGAGAAAACTTTGTACGCTATGGGATAACACCTACTTGCCATCAGGTCGTGACTCCTCTTACACCCAAACTCTCCCATATATCTTTGTCATTGGAATATTATAAATTTAAATTAGAATGATATTGATGACTATAAAAGTTTCCTTGAAAATGAGTTAATGCATATTCGTTTAGGTAGAACTAACCTGTCAATTTTTTCTCAAGGCATACAAAACCAAAGTGCCCCAAATATATAGGTATATGGTTTGTTAAATATTGTACTAAAAGATGAGTGGGCCTGACGAGAAGCCAAGCATTCCTAGGCCACTTGGGAGGAGGTGGACACGCGGCCTTGACAACACGTGAGAGAAGGGTGCCAAAACAAGAATTGGGAACATTGTTTGATAGATCACGACCCCCATTGAGATATTATTTTTGTCTAAATACAATCAAAAATTGAGATCCACATTCACTAGCTTTTTTGAGGGGTACATTCACTAGATTGGGTGAACTATAGTAATGGATCGCTAGAATGCTAGACCAGGGCTTTAACAAACCAACTATGATGCTTGATCTCCTCTACATGATGTCATCCTGTTTTATCTGCCTTAGAGATCCCTCCCCCAACACACATAGAGAGATTGACCATGCGTAGAAGCCGAGTCATCGAAAGGACACGATACAACCTCCTAACCAAGACCATGACAATTTTATTTTAGGCATGGTATAGGCTAGAAAAAATATTTTTCAAAGAGTTAGAAGTGAAACCCAAATAGAATCTAGTGGAAGGTGCAAATATGTCAGAAACTAGCGAGAAGTGCAAGTCAAGCAGGAAGGTGCAAATATGGCAGAAACTACTGAAAATATAGAAACAATTTCTTTTCTTATCTTGTTAACTCCAACTCTATCCTATTTACTTCCTTCAAATTAAATATATACAAAGAAATATTTATTTCATCATGGGGGCATATCTGGTACTGAGATTTCAAGAGGAAGGAAGAACTAGCAACTAAGGCCCCTTATATAACATCAACATAGTAAGTAAATTGCAATGTTAACAATAAATGTAGGTTCAATCTAGAAATATTCACATCATAATTTATACATATTCCCTTAAAAGTTGCTTCACTTCAAAATAATTGAGAACTAGCGCAAGACTACAAAGGTAAAAGGTGAGCTCAATAAAACCTTATCAATTATGACACTGAACAAACAAATGAGAAATCCAATAATATCTACAGATCAAACATTCCCCATTTCAATGTTGCAACAATGAAGAGGAAATAATGATTTCCATTTATAAATCTTTATCAACCATCAATACAAAAAAAAAACACATTGGACATCACTACCTATAGATAGTAAGATACCATCTCCGGAGTCTGGCTGCCGCGATGGCCGATGGACACGGTGCAGTGCCCTCTCGAGAACTTTCCTGCTATAGGCACGATCGCATGGGGGGAAGCAATGGAAGACATGGACGAAGGGGAATCTCCATCCCCCAACCAATCTCTACCGTGAAAAACACAAGAGGGTGCATCACATTGGAGATCAAGTGTCGCGGTTGTGGACCTGATTTGACAAATGGAGATGGTCTGGCCTAGATCCAGATCTGGCGAACGACGTTAGACGCTCGGGGCATTTTGTGGGCCCTACGCCTTATCTTTACTATTAAATCCTTATATTTACTATTAAAGCACTTGTGGTGCTCTCCATCATTGGCATGTCATAGCCCCCATCCAAGATAAAGGGGAAGTTGGCAAAGAGGGTGACGATTATGACTCCAATTAGTCCTCGGGATTGGGCACAACTCAGCCATTATCATCGGGAAGCCCAACGTCAAGTGGAACGATGTTGCCGGCTAGAGAACTAAGTAGACCTTGTAGTAGGTCGTCATATAGCCGGTGAATCTCCCATAGTTCTTCATAGGTACCCGTTTGAGTTCCTATCCATGATCCTCATGCTCTATTTGTCTTTTCCATATTTTTTTCCATGCTGGAAAATATGGGATGACCAACGGCAAGGATCCATGTGCCGCTTCCTATCACTGACAAGGATCCCCACAGGTCGCCTCAGGTGAGCACACAAGCTGCAAGCGCTCTATGCCGACACAGTAGGAGCGCTTTCTAAAGTCATCCTCTCATAGCCACTGAGTTCTCATAGGCAACCTCATGTTTGTATGATTTCTATTTCCCAATTCCCAGCAAGAGATTTCCCCTATGTTCAAGTAATTTTGCTTTCTGGGAGATGGATCTGAAATCCCACTGATTTTTGTTGGGGGTGGGAGGAAGGGGATTAACCTCATTATCTATGTCCGATTATAAATTTCACCTCCTTATGTTGCATTATCCTACCCAAGATCCCGCGTAAGGGGATTATAGGCTACATCAGAACACGAGAAAGAATCTTTGGTTGATTGCATGGGTAGTTTATAAGATGTGTGAGTGCTACATATAACAAAAGGACAGTCTATAGTAGAGACTGTTTCGAGTGCACTATGTAACTAACATGGAGAACTACTACAGAAAAAAGATAGGGCGGGACATAAAGCTAGAAGCTCGTTGATTTTAATGAGCGCTAGTCTGCTTGACTCGTTTGAGATCAGCTTGTTTGATAGGCTGGTGCATGGAAATCAATGATCCATGTGCGAGAATCTTATTTTACACTTTGTTTACGTTTTTCTCTCTTCTACTTTTTGGGTTCCATATGTTTATGTTGGGCTTCATATCTATCCTACCCAAACTTGCTTGGAGCAAAAGGCTTAGATGTTTTTGCTATCCAAGACAAAGAATAGGGGATGTTATATGACTAAGTATAAAGACTCCCATAATAGGAGCATATATATAGAACCAATGCGAAAAAGGATAATATTTTAAAGATGACACTAGAAGCATCTCGTAGCAAAACACTAGATGCAAGTTAGAAGGTCAAATATTTCGCATAGACCTAAGAAATTAGAAATCAAAAGCAACACATAACAATCACATGTCGACGGCCTGGTGGCCTTGGACTTTTGAGCTACAAGACTCGACTCACGGAAAACTCCCTAACCCTAGGTCAAGGCCGCCGTCATCATCCTTAATCACTTGATGATGTCGAGGCCTTCTGCACACTCCCTCTTCCAGGTTCATGGATCCTCTATCTGCATTTTTATAGATGTAATCCATGGAGCTCCACAGGGGTAGATCTGGATGACAACTCTTGATCATGGCTACTCCCTCCCTAGTTGCACATACAGGCTCTACCTTCTGGTGATGACCCACCGAACACCCCTCATGATCCCCGTTCGTGGTGCTCTCCTCCTTGTGACACTTAGTGTTACAGTATATATTTTATAATACTGCTTTGCAATTCCCTGTTGTAGGCCTCTAGGAAATACAGGTTGCATATTGCCTGACATGGTTTAAAATAAGGTTTTTTGAACGTTACAACTCATCCAATTCATTCTAAGTATGGATCGATTGCAATTACGTTGCTCACCTTTCCACCCATCCAACTCCAAATTGTTGATAATTATTCTCATCATCCGCAGTTGCATGAGCCGCCAGACCCAACTCGTTTCCTCCCCCATTAGATCGATTGTCACGAGAAGACCTGAAGGTTGCTTCTAGGCCAACTACTCGGTCATTGGATTTCTTCTGCTAGAACACACGGAACGGTCCACTATCGCCTCCACTCTGACATATTCTTTTCCAATATATGTTTTGCCCACCTATATCACATTGATAGTCTTCTAGGGTCGACGATTAGGGCAGAGAGGAAAACCAATCAAGTGACAGTAAAGATATTATCAAGGGCAACCGATCAACTTGATCGAAGAAGCAAACCCTAGCTACAGGATGCAAAACCCTAGCAGACAACAAATTTGTAGTGGAGGTAGGTCCAAGATCTTATGTCCGATACCATGATAGAGTAAGTATTTCCATAACCTAGTGTGTGTTTTATAGTTTCTCGATCAAGTACATATATAGGCACATGACTTGGAGGCAAGAAGACTCTTAGCGAAAACAACAACAAAAACTAAGCTTTTTATCCCAAGCTAGTTGGGGTAGGCTAGATATGAAACCCAAATAAAAACTAGTGGAAGGTGCAAGTACGACAGAGACTAGTGAGAAATGCAAGTCAAGCAACAAGGTGCAAATATGGTAGAAATTAGTGATGACATAGAAAAAATTATATTATAATCCTGTTATCTCCAATGGTATCCTAGTTACTTCCTTCAAATTAAATATGTATAAAAGGAATGTTTATTTCATCATGCGGCAGTCTGGTACTGAGATTTCAAGGCGAAGGCAGAACTAGCAACTAAGGCCCCTTAATATAACATCAACATAATAATAAATATAGGTAAATTACAATGTGCTTAGGTTGCATCCAAAAGCAATATTCACATCATAATTTATACATATTTCCTTCAAAGTTGCTTCACTTCAAAATAATTGAAAACTAGCGCAAGGCTGCAAAGTTAAAAGATCAGCTCAATAAAACCTTACCATTTATCACACTGAAGTGAGAAATGAGAAATCCAATAATAGCTACCAATCAATCATTATCCATTCCAATGTTGCAACAATGAAGAGGAATACCAATTTTCATTTATAAATCTTCATCAACCATCATTACAACAAAACCACATAGGACATCACTACCTATAAATAGCGAGATACCTTCACTGTAGTCCGGCAGCTGCGGTGGTTGATGGACACAGTGTAGTGCCCTCTCGATAACTTCATTTCTAGGTAGCATCGCATGGGGGTGGCGGTGGCAGACACGATCTATGAGGCATATCCATCTCCACAACTCATCTCTACTGCAAAAAAACACAAGAGGGCGCAGCGCATTGGAGATCAAGTGTCACAGTCATGGACCTAATTTTGCGAATGTGATATTTTGGCCTTGATCTATATCCAGCTAACAACAATAGAAGATCAGAGCCTTTTGTGGGCTCTACGCCTTATCTTTACTATTAAAGCCTTATCTTTACTATTAGATCTCTTTTTGTGGTCTCCGTTCATTGGCGTGCCATACCTCACATCCCATCCCATGTGGAAAATAAGTGAAAAGGAACAAAATAACAATGCCCACCGACAAACACATGGATCTTCAATTCCCCTCGTCGTGCATTCCTTCCCCTTTCCTCAACATGTCCACACTTCCTTCATCAAACTCCATCTCCTACCATGTGGCCCTCCCTCAGGTTTGATGCTCCATGCTCACCACCTAAGACAACATCGAAAACTACATGGAGGCGCTCCCTCTCACATGGGAGTGGTCGAGTACTTTAGGCTCAACCTCAAGTACGAGAAGAGCCATCTAATCAAGGAGGCCATAATCACCATGTTCCTTGAGTAACTCTGTCACAACGAGGATAACCACGCCATCCTTGATGAGGTGGCAGACCACCTAAGTGACCCAACAGGGGTGGCGTGGCCGGTTCCCTGTGATCCAAGATCAAGGGGAAGATGGCAAATAGGGTGACAGGTTTTACTCCGAGTGGCCATTAGGATTGGGCTTGACTCAGCCATTATCATCGGAAATCCCAACATCAAATGGAAGGTATCGGAGAGGATATATAGATATGAAGATAAGTCTCGTAAGTTGAAGATAAGGCTCACAAGCTGACTATGAGAGGGAGTTCCTACACAATCTCCATTTCCATGGCTCGCAAGCTAAAGATTTATCCAGAGGAAGGTATCAGAGAGGAGAGACATATATGAAGATAATACTCGGCTCAGTGGTGGGCTATGCTAATTAGCGACATAGGCTAAACCAGTCAGCGCGATGTGCTTGACCGTTTTCATCGTTGAATCGATAGTTAATTGCGCTTGCACTTGGCGGTACAATTCACAATGCCTTCGTCCATCTAATGCGGCATTAAAATATGTCGGCCTCCCTTCCACCTACCATCATAATAATATGTGCCGGTATAGGGTGTGTCATGGTGTATATTTTGCTGCCGCACCAAAATGGTGTCACGGTAGCTCATCCACCGGCTAACCAACTTTTGGAGGTACTTTTTTCTTGTGCCGCTCAAAAAAGTGTCACACACGGGGGTATTTCTGTGGAAACCTGACGTAACGTGACTAGCAGATGTAGGGGATATAGATTGGGATGGGTTTGTCCTGAGGTCTCAGGGTTCTATTCCTGAAAGGTTTCGTCCTGGTTTTCTCCCTACCATGACGCAAAATGAGTGTAGCGGTAAAAGGAGTTGACTAGGTTGTGCGGGTAAATTTTACAAACCTCTCAAGAGTGTAAATCTAAGTAACTATACGTGTCCCTGATTATGGACATCTATGAGAAACTGGGTCTAAAGCTATTTGAAAGATCTCACTCATCCCAATTTCTTAAATTAAAACTTGATGGGTGAACATGGATTTAGAAGCATACGAAGCTGGACTGTCGTATTTCAACATGGGTTTATGCTAATATGTTCTTAGAAAAACTATTTTTAAGAAGGAAAAGTATTTTGAAAGTAGGGAAAAATTATTTTGCTTTCAGCAAATGAGCCTCTGAACTCCACCTAGCCAAATATGCATGTAATTGCTAGATCCTTTGTAATCTCCTTAGTCCTACTTGCCAATATATTTAAAGTATTGACCATTCGTGGTTGTAACCTTTCATGTTGTAGGTTATTTTGTTTTAGAGTGATCGTTCATAGATTGCGAGACTCCACACGGCAATTGTTTGACTATGGCACATTTGAAGGATGAAGATCTACCTTGTATTTGTTTTTTGCTGTGTACTTGGATAATATAATTGCAAATTCTGGATCATGTACGTTGTATTGATAATGCAGGATTATATTTTGTATCTATCTGTACTGTATGTGCTAGTGAATCGATCATCAAGGGATTAGCACTATACACAGGAACTCATCCTTATCAGGCAAGGGTGCTACAATTGTGTTTGTGCATCCCCATATTACTTTGTATATTTCCCATATTACTTTGTGTACTTCACATTTAGTGTACTTTTCTTGTAAGCATGTGTAACTCTGAGGCTAGTATATATAATAATTTGTGTGGATATAAAAAATGTTGTTTTTCCGCATTAAAAATGAAAATCGGTAAAAAGGAGAAAACTAGAAAACAGAAAACTTTGTGCGCTATGGGATAACACCTACCATCATGAGGGTTCCATCAGGCGTGACTCCCCTTACCCCAAACTCTCCCATATATATTTTTCATTGGAATATTATAAATTTCAATTAGAATGATATTGATGACTATAAAAATTTCATCGAAAATGAGTTAATGAATATTCATTTAGGTAGAACTAACATGTCAATTTTTCTCGGGGCATATAAAACCAAATGGCCCCATTATAGGTATATGGTTTTTCAAATATTGTACCAGACTGAAAGATGAGTGGGCCTTACGAGTATCCGATCATGCCTAGGCCACTTGGGAGGAGGTGGCACGCGACATTGACAAATAACATGAGAGAAGGGTGCCAAAACAAGAATTGGGAACATTGTTTGATAGATCACGACCCCCATTGAGATATTTTTTTGTCTAAATACAAATCAAAAAATTGAGATCCACATTCACTAGATTTTTTAGGGGGTACATTCACTAGATTGGGTCAACTATAGTAATGGATCTCTAGAATGCTAGACCAGGACTTTAACAAACCGACTATGATGCTTGATCTCCTCTACACAATGTCATCATGTTTGTCCCCACCACAGAGATCCCCCCTACACACACAAAGAGATTGACCATGCATAGAAGCCGAGTCATCAATAGGACATGATACAACCTCCTAACTAACACCACTAAAATGTTATTTCAGGTATGGTATAGGCTAGAAAATAATATTTTTCAAAGAGTTAGAAGTGAAACCCAAATAGAAACTAGTGGAAGGGGCAAGTACGTCAGAAACTAGTGAGAAGTTCAAGTCAAGTGGAAAGGTGCAAATAATGCAGAAACTACTGAAAAGATAGAAACAATTTATTTTTTATCCTGTTATCTCCAACACTATCCTAGTTACTTCCTTCAAATTAAATATGTACAAAGGAATATTTATTTCATCATGGGGGCATATCTTGTACTGAAATTTCAAGAGGAAGGAAGAACTAGCAACTAAGGCCCCTTATATAACATCAACATAGTAATCAATATAGGTAAATTGCAATGTTAACGATAAATGTAGGTTCAATCTAGAAGAAATATTCACATCATAATTTATACATATTCCCTAAAAAGTTGCTTCACTTAAAAATAATCGAGAACTAGCGCAAGGCTACAAAGGTAAAAGGTCATCTCAATAAAACCTTACCAATTATCACACTAAACTAACAAATGAGAAATCCAATAATGGCTACCGATGAAACATTATCCATTTCAATGTTGCAACAATGAAGAGGAAATAGTGATCTCCATTTATAAATCTTTATCAACCATCATTACAAAAAACACACATTGCACATCACTACCTATAGATAGCAAGATACCTTCTCGGAGTCCGGCCGCCGCGGTGTCCGATGGACACGGTGCAGTGCCCTCTCGAGAACTTTCCTGCAAGGCATGATCACATGGGGGGAAGCGATGGAAGTCATGGCCAAAGGGGTGTCTCTGTCTCCCCAACCAATATCTACCGTGAAAAACACAAGAGGGTGCATCACATTAGGGATCAAGTGTCGTGGTCATGGTCCTGATTTGACGAATGGAGATGGTCTAGCCTAGATCCAGATCTAGCAAACAACAATAGAAGCTCGGGGAATTTGGTAGGCCCTATGCCTTCTCTTTACTATTAAATCCTTATATTTACTATTAAAGCTCTTGTGGTGGTCTCCGTCAATTGGCATGTCATGCCTCCCATCCCATGTGAAAAAGAAGTGAAAAAATAAATAAAAAACAACAATTACCACCGATAGACACATTGCTCATCAATTCCCCTCATCATGCGTTCCTTCCCCTTTCCTCCACATGTCCCCACTTCCTTCATCAAACACTAGCACCTAGCATGTGGCCCTCCCTCAGGTTCCCGCTCCATGCTCACCACCCGGTACAACACCGACAAATACATGGAGGCAGTCCCTCTCACATTGATGTGCTCGACTACTTTAAGCCCACCTCAAGTACAAGAAGAACCATCAGATCAAGGAGGCTAGAATCGCCAAGTTTGCCTAGGAGAACCATTCCATCTTTGATGTGGTGGCTGATACGTTGGAAACGTATCTATAATTTTTGATGCTCCATGCTTGTTTAGTATCTACTTTGCTTTGCTTGTCTACACTTTGAGGTGCTTTTTACATATTTTCTGGTACTAACCTACTAACAAGTTGCAACAGTGCCAGATGCATGTTTTCTGCTGTTTTTGGTTTCAGAAAAGTTAGTAAAGAAATATTCTCGGAATTAAACAGGACAAACGTCAAAGTCAATTACTTTCTGTGGTGAACAAGAAGTCCATAGGAGAGCCAGAGGGGCCAGCCAGGGGCCAGACCCACCCCAGGCACGGGTGGGCCCAGCCCTGCGCCTGGCTAGGGTTTGCCAACCCTGGCCACCTCCTCGGTCCCCCCTTCGCCTATAAAAATCCCCCAATGCAGAAACCATGGGCACCCGATCAAATCTCCACGAAACCATCTATAGCCTCCGCCACCATCGTCCCTAGATCAGGGGATCTAAAGTTCTTCCCGGCACCCTGCCAAAGGGGAGATCATCCCGGAGGCCTTCTCTCCGGTATGATGCGTGAGTAGTTCCACCTTGGACTATGGGTCCATGTAGTAGCTAGATGGTTGTATCTCCTCCTTTGTGCTTTCATGTATAGATCTTGTGAGCTCTGTTCATGATCAAGATCTAATCTATTTGTAATCATGCATGTTGTGTTTGCGGGGATCCGGTGGATATTGAGATTATTATGTTGGTTTGATTAATGGTTTTGTCTTTATGATTCTATCATGTATGTGTTGTTTGTGATCTTGCATGCTCTCTGTTGTTAGTAGCTATCTTGGCCAAGTAGTTGCTAGTGACTCCAAGATGGGGTATTTATGCTCGATAGTTGGTTCATGCCTCTAGTTTTTAAGGGAAGTGACAATAATCTCTTCGGTTGTAGATGTGTTGTTGCTACTAGGGAGAAAACAACGGTCTCTTGTTCATGGAACATGTGGATTGTTTACCTTACACACTTTTCTTAAAGCAGTTGTCTGTTGCTTGCAACTTAATACTGGAGGGGGTTCGGATGATAACCTGAAGGTGGACTTCTAGTCATAGATGCAGTTGGATGGCGGTCTATGTATATTGTTGTATTGCCCAATCGAATCTCATAGGATCTTTCTGACTAGTAATTGCATTGTTATGCCTTGCTCAGTTCCTATCAATTGCCCTGCTGTAATTTGTTTACCCTTCATGCCATGTTTTTTATCTAAGGAAAGCACCTCTAGTGAACTATGGACCCCGGTCCAATCTTTACCATTGATACATCTTCCACTGTTACTTGTTTGCTTGCTGCAAACCATTACCTTCCACACCATACATTTAATCCTTTGTTACAGCAAACCGGTGAGCTTGACAACCTCACTGATTCGTTGGGGCAAAGTCTTGAGTTTGTGTTGTGTAGGTCTTCGCGTCGCTTGCAACACCTGTGTGACGTTTCCTTCCTCCTACTGGTTCGATAACCTCAGTTTCTTACTGAGGGAAACTTGCTGATGTGCTGCTTCATACCTTGCTCTTGGGGTTTTCAACAAAGCGTCCCACGACAAGTGTTGGGAGCCATCAGTGGCAGACCACCTAAGTCATTCCACATGATCCAAGATCAAGGGGAAGTTGGCAAAGAGGGTGAAGAGTATGACTCCGAGTAGTCCTCGGGATTGGGCACAGCTTAGCCATTATCACCGGGAAGCCCAACGTCAAGTGGAACGATGTTGCCGACTAGAGAGAACTAAGTAGACCTTGTAGGAGGTCATCATATAGCCGATCAAGCTACCATAGTTCTTCATAGGTACCCGATTGAGTTGCTCTCCATGATCCTCGTGCTCTATTTGTCTTCTCTTTATTTTATTTCCATGCTCAAAAAGATGGGATGACCAACAGCAAGGATCCATGTGCCCGAATCTTAGTTTACACTTTGTTTACTTTTCTCTCTTCCACTTTCTAGGTTTCATATGTTTCTGTTGGCATTCATATCTATCCTACCCTAACTTGCTTGGGGCAAAAGGCTTATATGTTGCTGCTATCCAAGACAAAGAATGGCGGATGTCATATTTTGAAGTATAAATACTGCCATAATAGGAGCATATGTATAGAACCAATGCAAAAAAGGATAGAGATTTTAAAGATGGCACTAGGAGCATCTCGTAGCAAAACACTAGATGGAAAGTTAGAAGGTCAAAGATTTTGCATAGACCTAAGAAATTAGAAATTATAATTCAAAAGCTACAAATAACAATCACATGTCAACAACCTGGTAGCCTTGGCCTTTTGAGCTACAAGACTTGACACTGGGGAAACGCCCTAACGCTTAAGTTGCATTCAGAAGCAATATTCACATCATAATTTATACATGTTTCCTTAAAAGTTGCTTCACTTCAAAATAATCGAAAACTGGCGTAAGGATACAAAGGTAAAATATCAGCTCAATAAAACCTTACCAATTATCACGCTGAACTGACAAATGTGAAATCCAATAATAGCTACCAATCAATCATTCTCCATTCCAATGTTGAAACAATGAAGAGGTAATACCGATTTTCATTTATAAATCTTTATTAACCATCATTACAACAAAACCACATAGGACATCACAACTTATAGATAGAGAGATACCTTCTCTGGAGTCAGGCTGTCACGGTGGCCGATGGAAATAGTGCAGTGCCCTCTCGAGAACGTGGCTGCTAGGCACGGTCGCATGGGGGTGGCAATGGAAGACATGGCCGATGGAGCATCTCCATCTCCCTAACTCATCTCTACCGCAAAGAACACAAGAGGGCGCATCGCATCAAATGTCACAGTCGTGGACCTGATTTGGCGAATGCGATCTTCTGGCCTAGATCCAGATCTCATGAACGGCAATAGAAGCTTGGAGCCTTTTATGGGGCCTATGCCCTATATTTACTATTAAAGCATTATCTTTACTATTAAAGCGCTTCTGGTGGTCTCCGTTCATTGGCATGTCATACCTCCCATCCCATTCCCTCATGGAAAAGAAGTGAAAAACAAAACAAAAGAATAACAACGACCACCGACACACACATGGCTCGTCAATTCCCCTCATTGTGCGGTCCTAAGATGTGTTGATTGCATGGGTAGTTGCTAACATGTGTGAGTGCTACATATAACAAAAAGATTGTCTATTGTAGAGACTGTTTCGAGTGCACTCTGTAACTGACGTGGAGAACTACTACAGACAACAGGTAGGACGGGACATAAAGCTGGATGGTCGATGAGTTTAATGAGCGCTGGTATGCACGACTCTTTGAGCTTGGATCATTTTCTTAACAAAATGAGCTGAGCAATATTTTTGTTCGTTAATATTAACCAGCTAAATAACCGAGTTAAAGAGTTTTACGAGCTAATCGGTAAGCTCGGTAACAATAAAGAGCTTAGAAAGTGCCTTCACCAAATGCATGCATGTCAATACCATTTACATCGGTACATGTACGCGCACACTGTGTCAAATTGCTTTGTTCACCTGCATATCTAAAGAGCCGTGACCTGAATAATGATGAAGTAGTTATAATGTATGATCAGAAGACTAGCTCCTTAACGATTCTTAAATGAGCGCTCACGAGCACTCGTTAATAATTAACGAACCGAGCTGAGCTTTACTTTTATCTCGTTAAGGTTAATGAGCTAATGATTTGAGCCTTATTGATCACGAGCCTTAACAAGCCGAGTAGCTCGTTAGTCTGATTCATGATTTCTTTTGCCAATGGCATTTGGAAGATTTCCTTATTTATCTTTAGAAGGCATTAGACGTAAGGTGATTCTCTATGTGCATACAAAGTGCCACCAAAAGAAAAGGCCGCCAATCCATTTATGTATATTGTATGAAATACTTGCCCTATCCTGAAATTGAGTTGAATTGGGGAGACACAAAACGAGCATGTGCCATTTCACAAAGCGGGCTTGCGGGCTGTAGCCTTGACATCTTGCACACGAGGGGGTTAGCTATAAGGAGAGATGTGTCTCCATTTGCTAGATGTGAATCCACGTCAAGAAGATCTCCCTTCGCCAAAACAAGATCCACTAAAAATGGATTGTTTGAATTCTTGACCGGGTCTCAATAGATCGACCTCGACACTTGATCTCAAATGTGAGATGCAGACGCCCCATTAACCATGTTCTCCACCACCGGCCCCACACCTACATTCCTATAAGCTGAGTTATCGAGAGGGTGTGTAACCGCGTCCATAGGCCACCGTGAGTTTGATGTGATAATTGTTAAGATTTCATTGACCTGGCCTACTATCTTTGTAGCTTTTTGCTAGTTTTGTGTTATTTTTACATAAGTACTTTTCTAAGCTAAGATGTATTATTTTGGATGCATTCTAAGTGTGTATTGTTAAAACTAAAATATGCCTATTTGATATTCTAACATACATGATGCTAACAAAAGGCACATAATTCTGGGCTCAATTTGAATTTACATCACAATTAATACAACACAATTTACTCTTTACAAAAATTATGAACTGATTTTGTATTCGTTACATGAGCTACGATTTCTACGGGGAGGTATAGGTAGAAACTCTTTTGCATTTACTAGCTATGAATTCTTAAACTTTTAAACTGAATTGTTTTATCCATTATATTTCCCGCATCCATAATTTAATACACTCTATCTTGATAGGTCTCGGTGAACTTTGATGGGCTTCCCACTTTAGTGTTTTGTAATTCTCATATTAGTGTTTGTGCATCTCCATATCTGTGTGTACTTCCCATGTTCAATCATAGATGTACTTAACATTTTAGTGTGTAGTTCCCATCTATGTTTGTGTAAGTTTGATGTTGGTGTATATAAGAGTGTGTGGGAGTATACAAATGTTGTTTTTGACTCATTAATTGATGAAATTCATAAAAAGAGAAAATCAGAAAAGAAAAAAACATTGTACGCTTTGGTAGAACACCTGTAAGCACAAGAGTACCCTTGCGCCTTAATACCCATTTAGAAAAATTAATCCATATAATTTTGTGTGTTGTGTGGCCGTGACTCTCTTGGAGGTAGATATTTGGGTTATAAAAAGATCTTTAGAATTCTTTTCCATCTCTAGAAGTATATGTACTCTTTCGGACCTCGTTCTCCCATATATATTTTCGCTTTGAATATTATAAAGAGTGAATTCCACTTTTTATCCTCTAGTTAAGTATTTGTGACACTAATTACCCCGTTGAGTGAAAAATCATCTTGATTACCCCTTTTAGAAGTTTAAGATCCTTAATTTCTGATGCGTGTCTATTCGGCAAGGTGTAAAGTGTTGACCGGGGTTTACAGATATTAAGACGGCGACAAAAAATTGGACGAATGGATAAGAGAAATATGAACACGATTGTCGATGCCGTGCTCGGATCTTCACACATTTTATCGCGCTACCTCGGCGTATCATGCGGGTTATATCTAACAAAAACATACAAAGTGCTAAACTGGTGTAAAACCGTGTTTTAAACCTCTTAAATGAGATATTTTCAAAAAAGTTTCACTAAATAGGGTAATTAGTGTCACAAATTCATAACTAAAGGGTAAAAAGCGGAATTCACTCTATTATAAAATTTATAACCATGATATTGCTGAAGTTATAAAGTTCCTTGTGAACGAGTTATTTGCATATTCATTTTGGTAGAACTAACCTTCCAATTTATGCTCGAGGCCTAAAAAACCAAAGTGGCCCCCACCCTATCGTATGTTGTTCAAAAAATATTGGGTCTATCTTGAAAATGAGTGGGACTCAGGACACCTTGGTAGACATGTGCCACTTTGCGGGAGATGGGCATGTAGCATTGAAAACAAACATGAGAGGAGATGTGCAAAGTAAAAGGATGTACCGTAGGAGTGCGTTTTTCCGTCCCGTAGGGTGACGGTTCCGTAATTAGCGCACGTCAGTTTCAGGCGATTTTGAGGCGATCGCGATCTGGTTTCTCGCCGGGGCCTGTTCTCACCGGCGATCATTGTGACCTTCCCACACCTCGCCGGGGGGGAGGACCTCGGACATCTGGTAGCTAGTAGTTTTCTGTAGGGCCTCAGTCCCATCCACTTCCATAAGCCTTTCGCGAGTGCCTAGGGCTCGCGATCGTAAAACACTGTGACCTAGATTTCCGTCACACTCGGTTGTGTGATAGACTGGAGGGATATGGAGAAGGGGAAGGGAATTGGAGGTGAGGGTCTGGAAAACGTGGAAGGGCTGATGAAGGGCCTAAAGCTGTCGGAAGCTGAGATGGTAGGGGTGAAGATCGGGGGTGCATCAGAAAGATCAGTGGGAGATTGGAAATCGAAGGCCATCGGGAAGATTTTCTCGGAGAAGCAGGCATACGATGAGGCGGTGGGCAACACGTTGGGACCGGTGTGGTGCCCGATGAAGGGAGTGGAGTGCAAGGATCTGGGGGATAACATCTTCTTGTTTACCTTCAACCAGATTGGAGGGAAGAGGAAGGCACTAGAGGGCGGCCCATGGATGTTTGACAACGAGCTTCTGGTGCTGGAAGATTTTGACCCAGGGAAGGGGGTTGATGAGTATGCGTTTGCACTAGTGCCAATCTGGGTGAGGGTGTATAAGATACCGCTAGGAGAGATGACAAAAGCTAATGGGATCCTGATTGGAGACCGTATAGGGGAATTCATGGAGATGGATGGGGCCGTGGATGGTGTAGCGGTGGGTAAGTGCTTGCGGATCAAGGTGAAGAAGAAAATAGCCGATCCAATTATGAGAGGTGCCATGGTGGAGGTTGGGGGGAGTGGAAGGATGATATGGTGCCCACTGGAGTATGAACATCTACCAGACTTCTGCTATATTTGTGGTGTTATAGGTCATGTGGATAAAAACTGCTTGTCAAAGCTAAAAAGAGGTGAGGAACCACAGTTTGGCAAATGGTTGAGGTATGTACCACCAAGAAGGGGAAGCTTTATTCCTCCACGGAGGAGTTGGAATGAGTCGAGGGGTAGAAGGAACTATACGTTGGGCAGCAGTGGGGGAGGAGGCAGAGGGAGTGACAGCTTATCCTGGAAAAAGAGCTCAGAGGGGAATGCCTATAGTAACAAGAGCACATCGGAGGGGGAGAAAGAAGTGACAAGCCCTCTGAAGATAGGAGGTGGGGAGAATAGTGGGGAGGGAGTGGGTGATGGGAGCCTGGGGGAGAAGATGGATGTTTCAAGGAAACTGTCTTTTGAGGAGAAGGATGGAAAGAGAGCCGATGAAATCGAATCGGATGGGGTACAACCCGAGGATAGAGCACACGAGGGAGCTATCTCAGTTGTGGAGAGAAAAGAGCCCGAACTCCCTGTAATCTTGCAGAAAAGGGAGGTTCTGAATGCTGGGAGTGGAGACGGGGCCGCTACTGGTGCTCAAATGGGCTCGTATCAGAAGGGGGAGCAGAAGAGGGGGACTTTTAAACGGGTGGTGAGGGAGTCAGAAGGGAAGGGCGTTGGGCGAAACGAGAAGAGTGAGAAGAAGAGGGGGGCAGATGATATGGAGGTTGATGAGGGGGGAAGTTCGAAGATAAATAAAGTACAGAAGATTATGGAGGGGGATGACGCAACATATAACATGTTAAAGAAAGCGGGGCTGTCGGAACAGCTCCGCGAGGCGCAATGAAACTAACAGGTTGGAATGGCCGGGGGTTGGGAAACGACTCGGCCATTCGTGGGCTTCTGGACCTCCAGAAGCAGGAGAACCCTGACGTGCTCTTTGTGTCGGAGACAAAGATGAGAAAAGATAAGATAGAATGGTTGCGATGGAAGCTGGGTATGCCCAACATGATAGTAAAGGATTGTGAGGGGAAGAGTGGAGGTCTGGTGGTGTTTTGGAAAAATGAGATCAATGTGAAGCTGATTGGGTTCGTGTCTAGATATCACATTGATACGGAGATTACGGAATCTGATGGCTTCACGTGGCGGTTTACTGGAATATATGGAGAGCCCAAGACAGAACTAAGGTAAAATACCTGGAAATTGTTGCGTATGTTGAAACATCAAAATGACAAACCATGGCTATGTATTGGGGATTTTAACGAGATCCTCCATTCATGGGAGAAGGAAGGGGGTGTTCCAAAACCGCAAATACAGATGGACAAGTTTAAGGAAGCTCTGGTGGATTGTGATCTTGATGATCTGGGGTACGTAGGTGATACTTTCACCTGGAGAAATAACAGCCACACCTCTGATAAGTACATCAGGGAGAGACTTGATAGGGCTGTGGCAACACGGTCCTGGAAGGAGTGTTTCCCTAGCTTCCGTGTGGTGAACGGGGATCACCGACACTCGGATCATCGGCCAGTAACTGTTGACACGACGAGGGTTGTTAGAAGGAGGCAGGGTCCGGCTCGGGACCAGATGCCACGCTTCGAAGCTAGGTGGCTGGAAGAGGAAGATTGTAGAGGCATTGTGGAGAACGGTTGGAAGAGAGAGGTGGACCTCCATAACCATGGAGTCTCGTCGGCGGTTAGAGGGGTGCTTGGGGAGCTTGTGGGTTGGAGTAGGACGGTGCTAGGTGATCTAGAGAGAAGAATAAAAAACAAAAAAGGAGTTGGAGGACTGGAGGAGGAAGGGGATCAGTAGTGAACAGGTGCGAAAGGAGGAGGTGCTCCGGTTTAAGCTGGGAAGACTAGAAGACCAGAGGGAGATATACTGGAAGCAAAGGGCGCATGTCCACTGGATGAAAGAGGGTGACCGCAATACTAAGTTCTTCCATACTTATGCGTCAGAAAGAAGAAGGAGGAACCTGATCAATAGTCTCAAAACGGATGATGGGGTGGTGGTGGAGGAGGAGGAGGCCATGAGAGATGTGGCAACTAACTATTTTACAAAACTTTTCACCTCCTCTACAGGTACACGAATGGAGGAGCTGCTCTCCCAGGTTGACTCATGTGTGACAACGGAGATGAATGAAATGCTAGGAAAGGAATTCACTGAAAGAGAGATTAAAGAGGCTCTAGACAGTATTGGAGATATGAAAGCTCCGGGGCTTGATGGTATGCATGCTCTCTTCTATAAAAAATTCTGGGATGTGGTGGGGGAGAAAGTGACTGAAGAGGTGCTGAACGTGCTGAACGGAGGTCCTATGCCATCGGACTGGAATGACACGTGTATTGTGCTGATCCCAAAAGTGCAAAAACCTGAAAGCATGAAGGATCTCCGGCCGATTAGCCTCTGCAATGTGGTGTATAAACTCATTCCAAGTTGTTGGCTGGCAGACTCAAATTAATTCTGGATGAGATCATTTCGCCGAACCAGAGTGCCTTTGTTCCTGGTCGGTTGATTACGGATAATATCCTATTAGCATATGAATGCACTCACTACATGAAGACTAAGAAGAGGGGGAATGATGGGTTTGCTGCGGTCAAGCTGGATATGAGCAAGGCTTATGATCGTGTGGAATGGCATTTTTTGGAGAGGATGATGCGGAAGCTTGCGTTTGATGAGAGATGGATCAACCGGGTGATGTTATGTGTGACCTCGGTCAGCTATCAGGTGCGGATCAATGGGGTCCTCTCTGAGGTGTTTGTACCAGAGAGAGGGTTGAGGCAAGGCGATCCCCTGTCGCCGTACCTCTTTCTTATATGCGCTGAGGCGTTCTCCTCTTCTTTGAATAAGGCAGAGCTGGAAGGGAAGTTAGAGGGCATTCGAATTTGTAACAATGCCCCGAGTTTCAACCATTTGCTGTTTGCAGACGATTCCTTGGTACTTATGAAAGCTACTAGCGAGAGTGCCAAATCCCTGCAACAAATTCTACAACTGTATGAGGTGTGCTCGGGACAAACAATTAATTTCGATAAGTCCGCGGTGATGTTTAGTGATAACACGAAAGAGGCTCAACGCAACCAAGTGCTGGATGAATTGAAGATTAAAGCTGAGGCAAGAACGGAGAAATATTTGGGTCTGCCTGTTTATGTGGGTAGATCAAGGAAGAAGATGTTTGAATATCTAAAGGATAGGATCTGGAAGCTGATTCAAGGATGGAAGGAGAAGTTACTGTCTAAGATGGGAAAGGACATTCTTATAAAGGCTTGTGCACAGGCAATTCCAACCTTTGCTATGTCATGTTTTGACCTAACAAAATCCTTGTGTGAGGAGATGAGCATGATGATTTGCCGCTTCTGGTGGTCACAACAAGATAAAGAGAATAAAGTTCATTGGCTAAGTTGGAACGTTCTCACTAAACCGAAGAGTGAAGGGGGGCTCGGTTTTCGGGACCTGTATGGTTTTAATATGGCCATGCTAGCGAGACAAGGGTGGAGAATGCTCACTAACCCAGAATCATTGTGTGCTCGTGTGATGAAGGCTAGATACTTCCCAAATACCTCTGTTTTGGACGCTGTACCTAGTGAGGGGATCTCATACACGTGGAGAAGTATACTGAAGGGTATCCAGCTGTTGAAGGAAGGATTGATTTGGAGAGTGGGTGATGGTACAAGCATTAATATCTGGTCAAAGTCGTGGCTCTCTAGGGAGGGTTGTCGTATCCCAGTCACTCCGAGAGGCCCGTGCATTCTGTCTAGGGTCAGCGAACTCATCGATCCTTATACTGGTCAGTGGGATGAACACCTTGTGCATGACACCTTTTGGGAAATGGACGCTCGTATTATTCTGTCAACACCAATTAGGGATGAATTTGAAGACTTCCCAGCATGGCACTTTGATAGTAAGGGCGTTTTCTCGGTTAAATCAGCTTATAAAGTGTATATTCAGATCCGGGACAGGGATGCCAATTCATCTTCGAATAGTAATGAGGAGAAGGAACAGTGGAGGAAAATCTGGCAACTACCCTGTGTTCCTAAGATCAAGCAGTTCGTTTGGCGGCTTGCCCATAACAGCCTTCCGCTGATGACGGGGGTGAAAAGAAGGGGGATGGCATGCGACCCACTCTGCGTCTGTTGTGGCAGGCTTGACGAAGACGGGTCCCATCTGTTCCTCAAATGCAAAGATATGAAGGAGCTATGGAGAAGCGTGGGAATGGAGGAGCTCCGCCGGAGTATAAGCACTTATGACTCAGTCCCAGCTGTAATACAGGAGATCCTGAAACTAGCGGATGAGAAATGAGTTCTCATTCTCTGCATGCTTTGGCAATGGTGGTTGCAACGAAACAAAAAGAATAAGGAAGGCCAGAAGATGTCTACCGCGATAGTCCTGAGACAAGCCAAGTTTTGGGCGAGAGAATGCTTGCTAAACTGCAGCACTAAAGGTTTGAGTAGCTCAACTGTTGAGGTTCAGCGGTGGCAGAGGCCGGTTGGAGAACTGATTAAGATCAATACTGACGGCGCTTTCCAGCATGATACACGCCAGGGAGGATGGGGTTTTGTGGCAAGAGATTGCTGGGGTGAAGCTCGTGGATCTGGAGCTGGGAGAATCCACCATGCTGCTAATGCGACACAAACGGAAGCTATGGCTTGCTGTGAAGCGTTGCATGCGATATCAACATGGGGGATGGGGAAGGTGCAATTGGAGACGAAATCACTGATTCTCGCCCGTGCTCTGCAAATTCCAGATTACGACCTGGCTCCGGAAGGTATTTTGTACCGAGATATGAGAACTTTCATTAGGCTAAATTTCATTTCTTGTGATGTGGCACATGTGCCTAGAGCTTGTAATAAGGTAGCCCATGAACTTGCTGCATTGGGAGCTAGGCAAAATGTAGCTCGGCTATTGTGGCCAGAGAATGTACCAGATGATGTAAGGGTTTTGGTGGCCAGCGAGTCAGCTGCGCCGAGTTAATGGAATCAGGGAGTTCCACGTCAAAAAAAAAGAACTGAGATAATTGTTTGGTAGATCATCAGCCACATCGAGATTTTTTTAATATACATAAATAATAACTTGAGATCCCCATTCACTAGATCGGAATTAAATATAAAAATGGATCGCGAGAATGCTAGATTGGGACCTTTAAAAATCGATTATAATGATTGATCTCCTATTCACTACGTCGTCCCGTTTTTCTACCTTAGGGATCATACAAGTCGAGTCATCGAGAGGGTACCATAGGACCTTCTAACAAACACCATGAGACGCTATTCTAGACATGGTACATTTAAATGTATAGGTAGCCTATGTCCTACACAATTTATCCAAAATGTTTCTTTACTCGTAAATATTTAAATGGTGATCCATGTTACATCTTTATTTCTATTTATTTGTGAATTAGAATTGTTTAGGCATAGATACTACTGGAATTTTCACTTATGAATCTTATGTGATAACATGTAAGGTTGTATTGAGTTGATGATATTTATTCACTACTATTCACCATTTTATCTTTCTTTATCTGGATAGATCTTTTCAATAATATGTTCCCGTTAAGCATCTTTTTGGTTGATTTTAGTTTCTAGCTTCGATGTCTTATTTTTTTCCTTAATTTACTCTTTGGAAGATCATGATTTCTTTTGACAATATCATTTTAGAAGATCTTGATTATCTTCTTAATATTAGAAGTCATAAGGTGATTAAGGGTCACCAAAACAAAAGGCCCCCACCCCATTTATGTGATATATATGTTATAAATTTAGTTGGGTCAGGGAGCAACTGAATGTGTTAGGGGGTAACCCCTTGGGGGTGGCCCGATCTTTCACGAATCTCCACGAGGATCGAGGGGAAAGCGGTGGAAGGGGAAGAGGGGACGAAATCCGCGAACACACGCACACAAAGATCCCGATGAACTCACGCACACAAATCACGATACACGCCGATAACTCACGCCGGTGGCAACCGGTCCAACATAATCTATAGGATCGGTGTTGGGCGAAGCTCTCTCTACGCCAACAACGGGGGACGAGGTGCTTGGTGAGACCTTGACGACTTGGGGGCGAGAAACCGAGAACCCAAGGCCTTGTACAACTTGAACGCACTAGGCAAGATCCAAGAGGAGGGTGGACAATAGGTGCTCCTTGGTAGGAGCATGAGACCAATAGATTGAAAGATCCTCAAAGGGGTGTCCTTAATCTATTATTATCCAAGTCTAGGGTTTACATATGAGGGGTGGGGCTATATATAGGCCAACCACATAAACAGGGGTAGTTCTGGAATAAAACTGGAAGTTTGGGCGAAATTGGGGGTTACATGGGCCAGGCCCAAAAGGCTTTAACATGCCTGGCGTCGTTCAGTCCGGAGACTCCGGTCTGGGGTCCGAAGACTCCGGTCTGGACCGGAGACTCCGGTCAATCTCCGGACCCGTCTCCGGAGGGGGCTTCTGGCTGTCCCGGGCTTGGGTCTCCGGTCTGGACCGGAGGAAGGTCCGGAGACTCCGGTGTAGGAGACCGGAGACTCCGGTCTACACCGGAGACTCCGGTGTGCAGAGCTCCAGCAGCTTCTTCTCCTGGTCCTGCTTCCTTGGTGGCTTGGTGTGGTGATGTTGCTTCATATCTGAGGATACACAACGTAGATGCATGAAGTAGCAAGCCATCCAAAGGTAGACCAAAATCACATGAGGAAAGGAGCGAGTTAACCTTGGCTTGTAGGAGCTTGGCACGGGCGCGAGTCATTGGCCCACTTGGGGGACTAGGTGTTGTAGATGGAGGTGCGTCCGTAGGACGGGCTGCATCAGCTCCCCCCCCCTTGGGAAAGAGTCGTCCTCGACTCTTCAACCTTCTCAACTTCATCTTCGCCATGGTAGGGTGATAGGTCCTTGACATTGAATGTCGGGCTCACAAGATACTTGGATGTTGGGATATCGATGATGTAGGCATTGTTGTTGATCCTCTTTAGCACTTTGAACGGTCCATCACCTCTTGGCTTGAGTTTGGAGTCGCGGTCCTTGGGGAAGCGGTCTTTACTCAAGTGTATCCACACAAGGTCGCCTTCTTCGAAGATCATCTCTTTCTTGTTCTTGTTTAACCTTGATGCTTGGCGAAGGACTTGTTTCTCGATCGTAGCTCTTGTGTCTTCATGGAGTTTCTTCATTGTTTGGGCACGCTTGACCACGTCCATATTGGCACGTTCATGAAAAGGTAGTGGAAGGATATCGAGCGCGTTGAGGGGCTCGAAGCCATAGACGATCATGAACGGGCTCCTCATGGTGGTGGAGTGCTTGGCGCGGTTGTAGGCGAACTCGGCGTGTGGAATACATTCCTCCCAGTCTTTAAGGTTCTTCTTTATCAACACCCAGAGGAGTGTGCCAAGACTTCGATTGACGACCTCGGTTTGTCCATCGGTTTGAGGATGCGAGGCGGACGAGAAGAGGAGCTTGATGTCGAGCTTGGCCATGAGAGTCTTCCAGAAGTAGCTCATGAATTTTACGTCGCGGTCGGAGACGATTGTTCTTGGTACACCGTGTAGCCGAATTATTTCCCTGAAAAACAAATTTTCTACATGTGAAGCATCATCGGTCTTATGGCACGGAATGAAATGTGCCATTTTGGAAAAGCGACCCACTACTACAAATATAGAATCATGTCCATGTTTAGATCTAGGCAAGCCTAACACAAAGTCCATGCTAATGTCCGACCAAGGTGCATGAGGAATAGGCAATGGCATATAAAGGCCAAAGGGTTTGGACTTAGGCTTAGCTTGGATACATGTATTGCATCGTTGAACGTGGCGCTCCACGTCGCGCTTCATCTTTGGCCAAAAGTAGTGAGTGGAGATCATGTCATAAGTCTTGTCACGGCCAAAGTGACCCATAAGGCCTCCACCATGGGACTCTTGAAGAAGCAAAAGTTGGAGAGACGATTTCGGAATGCAAAGCTTGTTTTGTTTGAAAAGAAAACCCTTATGCAAATAGAAATCATCAATCCCTTTGTCTATTGAACATTTTGCAAAAATTGGTCCAAAGAAAGGGTCGGACGCGTACAAAGATTTGATGTCATCAAGACCCAAGACATTTACTTCGAGTCGTGTAAGAAGGCTTGTGTTTTTGCGAGACAAGGCGTCCGATACCACATTTTCTTTGCCCTTCTTGTATTTGACAATGTAAGGAAAAGACTCCATGAACTCAACCCATTTTGCGTGCCTTTTACTCAAGTTGGCTTGGCCCTTAAGATACTTCAACGACTCATGGTCGGAATGGATGATAAATTCTTTGGGCCAAAGATAGTGTTGCCACACTTGAAGAACTTGAACCAAGGCAAAAAGTTCTTTGTCATAAATGGGATAATTTAGGCGTGCGCCATCAAGTTTCTCACTATGGTATGCAATAGGACGCCTATTTTGCATAAGGACGCCACCAATGCCAATACCACTAGCGACACATTCAATCCCAAAGGTTTTTGTGAAATCCGGTAATGCAAGAAGTGGTGCTTCGGTGAGCCTCATTTTGAGCTCATCAAAAGCCTTTTTGTGCTTTTCCCCAAACGAATGTGACATTTTTCTTGGTCAATTCGTTGAGGGGGCAAGCAATGGTAGAAAAGTCTTTCACAAAACGAGGTAAAAGCCAGCCAACCCATGAAAACTACGAAGTTCACTAACATTTGTAGGGATGGGCCAATCTCGTATGTCCTTGACTTTTGAGACATCAACTTCAATGCCATTAGAAGACACAATAAAACCAAGGAAAATCAGCTTGTCTTTTGCAAAAGTGCACTTTGGGAGATTAGCATAAAGCTTTTCATGACGAAGGATTTGAAGGACCTCCTTAACATGAGTAACATGATCCTCTAGTGACTTGCTATAGACAAGGATGTCATCAAAGTAAACAACTACACTCTTCCCAATGAGAGATCTCAAAATATGATTCATGAGGCGCATGAAGGTAGATGGGAAATTAGATAAGCCAAAAGGCATAACCAACCATTCATAGAGACCAAGCTTGGTCTTGATGGCGGTTTTCCACTCATCACCTTCGTCCATGCGAATTTGATGGTAACCACTACATACGAAGATCAATTTTCGAAAATATAGTGGCTCCACATAACTCATCAAGCATGTCATCAAGACGCGGTATAGGATGTCGATAACGCACGGTGATAGCATTGATTGGACGGCAGTCCATGCATAACCGCAACGTATCATCCGTTTTTGGGACTAGAATCACGGGAACCGCGCTTGGACTAGTGCTTACTTGGATCAAACCTTTGGAGACGAGTTGGTTGATTTGTCGTTCTATCTCCTTCGTCTCTTCCGGGTTCGTGCGATACGCGGCGCGGTTTGGTAGTGGGGCGCCGGGTATGAGGTCGATGCGGTGCTCGATTCCACGAAGAGGAGGTAGTCCATGAGGAAGCTCTTCGGGAAATACATCTTGGAATTCCTACAAAACAGCCATCAAAGAAGGAGGAACATTTGTCAAGTCATTAGTTCCTTGCGCTAGTCCCTTGCATACAAGGACATAGTGCAAAATGGATGGGTTGTTCCGGACTTCTCTCATCTCACTTTTGGTGGCAAGAAGAACACTCTTAGTTTTTCCACTCGAGTTTGGCTTGTGGCACTCACTCACTATAGTGTGGTTCTCTCGCTCACCACTCTGCTCATAAGATGTTTTTGTGTATTGCGCCCTCGCTAAAGCCTTTGCATGGTCCGCAATTATTTGGCTAGGAGTCATTGGTTGCAACACACAAGTTTTGTCAAGCCATTTGAAGGTATACGTGTTTGAGTGACCATTATGCAAAGCACGCTTGTCAAATTGCCACGGCCTTCCTAGCAACATATGGCAAACCGTCATTGGGACCACGTCACATTCCACCGTGTCCTTGTAGGGTCCAATTGAGAACGTTACCGATACGGTGTGCTTGATCTTGACGGATCCTTGGTCACTTAGCCATTGGATATGGTAGGGGTGTTTATGCGGATGGAGGGTGAGGTTGAGTTTCTCACACAATTCCGTGCTTGCAAGATTGTGGCAACTCCCTCCATCGATGACAACTTTGATGGACTTCCCATTGATGCCGGCACGAGTTTGGAAGATGTTCGAGCGTTGGTCTTCATTCTCATTTGCTTGAGTAGTTAAGACCCTTGTGACCACAAGCGATGGACTTGCGTCATGCTCACACATGAGTAGCTCTTGGTCCTCTTCCAAATGTTGCCTTGCCATGGCTTCCTTGACCCTTGCATCAAACTCATCTTCACTCAAGTATTCTTCATCGCCGTTGTCATGGATGAACAAAACTTTCTTGTTCCCACATGCGGCCGACTTGTGTCCTTTGCCTCCACACTTGTAGCACTCACCATTGAATAGTTGTTCATCTCTTGTGTACTTGCCACTTGGGGGGCGGTTTTCCTTGAGGAAGTGTTGGCTTGAAGGGAAGCTTGGTGGTATTTGAGGAGCTTCCACTTGGTGTTGTCGGAGTAGTGGTTGGAGCTTGCTTGTATGTGAAGTATGTCTTTGGCTTGTTGAACTTGATGTCCTCTTGCACTTGACGTTCGGCTTTTGATGCAATGTGCACAAGCTCAACCATGTTGTTGTACCTTTGGAACTCGGTGATGCGCTTGATAGGATGGTTCAAGCCATTGAGGAAATGTGCCATTGTTTGTTCATCACGCTCTTCAATGTTGGCACGGATCATGTTGAGCTCCATTTGCTTGAAGTACTCTTCCACGGTCTTTGTTCCTTGACTAAGCGTTTGAAGCTTGTTGAAGAGGTCACGCGTGTAGTGTGAAGGAACAAAGCGGGATCTCATATGAGCCTTCATATCTTGCCAAGTTGATATTGGGGGCTCTTCTTTTGATTCACGAGCGAGTTGGACTTGTTTCCACCAAAGGTTGGCATATTCATCGAACTCGAGGGATGCCATGGCCATCATCTTCTCATTGCTAAAGTTGTGCATGCGGAAGATCTTGTCAACCTTGAGTTCCCATGAGAGGTATTCTTTGGGATCATTGGAACCGGTGAACTTGGGCATGGTGAATTTGAGCTTGCCAAAAGTTTCTTCCTCATTGCGGTTCTGGTTTCGACGGTTGCCATGATTGTGGCGGCCATATTCATCATCCGAGCTCTCATGTCTTTCTTGTTGATGGTGGCGTTGCTCTTGCGGTTGTTGAGGTGCCGTGTTTGGTGGTGGAACTTGGTTTGGACGACGAGCTTGGGGAGCTTGCTCGTGTTGTTGGCGCGGTTGAGGACGAGGAGGAGGTTGTTGGTCCTCACGGCGAGCTTGGGGAGCTTGCTCTTGTTCTTGTCGTGGTTGATGCCGAGGAGCATTATCTTGCGCCATGCGGCGAGGAGGACGTCGATCCGCATGCGCAATGGGCTGCTCCCTTTCTTCGTGATGTGGAGGAGGCTCGTTGTGAAGATCATGTTGACGAAGTTGACGTTCATGTCGAGGAGGACGCCTTGGTGGATCTTCGAGTGATTCACACCGCCGGCGAACTTGTTCTTCCACTTCGGATGCTTCACTTTTTGTGGAAAGAACATGTCGATGGCGATGGGCTTGGTGGTCCATGTGAGGTTGTTCTTGTTGAAGTACAAGTGCCCTTTGTTGTGGCCGGTCCACTTCACGTCTTGGAGGTCTTGCGGAGAGGTCACCATCATAGCTTGACGTTGCGGCGTGTCGCGGAGATGGTACCGCTTGAGAAGAGCTCATGGATTGAAGGACGGGTCCATCCCGGTGCCTTGAAGCGTGACGGCGAGGAGCACTTGATTCACTTGAGGAGTGCCGTGATGATCTTGAGTCTCGCGAGCGTGGCCTTGCTAACCCATCAATGAGGCGTTGAAGCTTCTCATCCGTTGAGGCGAGGGCACGACCAAGAGCTTCATTTTGATGATCGAGGTTGTGTTGCATGGCATGCATTTGGCCTCGGACTTCTTCGAAGCGGTTGTCGATGTTCTTGAACTCCACTCGGGCTTCGCTAAATTGTTCATCTTGGCGCCGCTCAAGTGCTTCAAAACGGTAGTTGAATTCTCCTCGGACCTTCCAATGGTCCCATCTTGTCATGTATGGATTGTCGTCCTCCGGAGGTGGTGGTGGTGGTTGGGACGGCTCGCCATTCCTGTCCATGATGCAAAGCCGACAAGGGTTATATATGGATAAAAGGGGTACGTAGAGTTAGCCCTTTACCTCACCTTGGAGATTATATCAAACCAATTGCCACACAAAGGAGCGAACAGCGTGCAAAGTGAAATGGCAAATAAACTCACGCACAAAGGAGCGACAACTCTCAAAAGCTTTTGGTGGATGGGTAGGATTGTGGGAAAACCAAAGGACCAACCGAACGCAAATGATAGTCAAAAGTGGAGAAAATCCAACAACTCGAGTCAAAAGGAAATGGTCAACTCAAAAGGTGACGATAACCTACGACTACACACACACGTGGAGAAAAATGGGGTTAGCACGACTATGAAAGTGAGCACGAAATGGCCTAACGAAGACTACGCTCGGGTGTCGTGCCAACGCAAGGAGAGACCACAACTCGTTTGCCAAAAGAGGGTAAGCAATGGATTTGTGCACTTGCCTTGGCGCGCTTCTTCCTCTTTTTTTTTTGCTTACAAGCTTGATGCTCTCTTTGTATTGGGAGGCTATGTATCTTTCTATTTTTCTTTTTCTCTTTTTTTTGATTCTTTTTCTTTTTCTCCCTTGCTATGCTACTATGTTAACTTTTGTATTTGCCCTCACACTCTCACTTTCCAATGGCAAGTGCACAATGCTTAGACAAACACAAAATGAGTTGCTCTTATAGGATAGGTACACACAAAGGAAGATATGGATACAAGGTTTGACACAAGTTATACCTTAGTTGATGGTAATGATATTGTGTCGATGGAGCGGGGAAGAGTTTGGGGTCCGTGGTGTCGAAGAGCGCGGCGATGTTGCGGAAGCTATCTGTTAGTTGGTGACACGCACACGGAACACAAACAACAAGTGGACAGATTAGCCAATGCAGAAAAGAGGAAAAAATGGGCAAAACTGGCGTCCAGGGCCGGAGACTCCGGTCTTGGGCCGAAGACTCCGGTGTACAGGGTCGGAGACTCCGGTGTGGGAGGTCTGCTCGTGTTCTTGAGCGGAAATCCACGCCTAGAGTCCTCAAATCCGCGAAAATTTGGCCAAAATTGGGCTGGGAAACGCAGGCAAAAGCTGAACCAACACCTTAGACAAGATTTGGTCGGATCAAAACCACCAATAACACTCCAAAACGACAGATCGATTCAAAGGCAAATTGGGGCTGTTTTTGGGAAATTTTCGAATTTATGGTGGATAGAATAAAAATTGGGGGGAAATTCGTGATCAACCTTGCTCTTGATACCAAGATGTTAGGGGGTAACCCCTTGGGGGTGGCCCGATCTTTCACGAATCTCCACGGGGATCGAGGGGAAAGCGGTGGAAGGGGAAGAGGGGACGAAATCCGCGAACACACGCACACAAAGATCCCGATGAACTCACGCACACAAATCACGATACACGCCGATAACTCACGCCGGTGGCAACCGGTCCAACATAATCTCTAGGATCGGTGTTGGGCGAAGCTCTCTCTCCACGCCAACAACGGGGGACGAGGTGCTTGGTGAGACCTTGACGACTTGGGGGCGAGAAACCGAGAACCCAAGGCCTTGTACAACTTGAACGCATGCACTAGGCAAGATCCAAGAGGAGGGTGGACAATAGGTGCTCCTTGGTAGGAGCATGAGACCAATAGATTGAAAGATCCTCAAAGGGGTGTCCTTAATCTATTATTATCCAAGTCTAGGGTTTACATATGAGGGGTGGGGCTATATATAGGCCAACCACATAAACAGGGGTAGTTCTGGAATAAAACTGAAAGTTTGGGCGAAATTGGGGGTTACATGGGCCAGGCCCAAAAGGCTTTAACATGCCTGGCGTCGTTCAGTCCGGAGACTCCGGTCTGGGGTCCGGAGACTCCGGTCAATCTCCGGACCCGTCTCCGGAGGGGGCTTCTGGCTGTCCCGGGCTTGGGTCTCCGGTCTGGACCGGAGGAAGGTCCGGAGACTCCGGTGTAGGAGACCGGAGACTCCGGTCTACACCGGAGACTCCGGTGTAGGAGACCGGAGACTCCGGTCTACACCGGAGACTCCGGTGTGCAGAGCTCCAGCAGCTTCTTCTCCTGGTCCTGCTTCCTTGGTGGCTTGGTGTGGTGGTGTTGCTTCATATCTGAGGATACACAACGTAGATGCATGAAGTAGCAAGCCATCCAAAGGTAGACCAAAATCACATGAGGAAAGGAGCAAGTTAACCTTGGCTTGTAGGATCTTGGCACGGGTGCGAGTCATTGGTCCACTTGGGGGACTAGGTGTTGTAGATGGAGGTGCGTCCGTAGGACGGGCTGCATCAGAATGGTCATGGGTTGTTTGACGGGAGACGAGCATGCGGCCTTCACATGTTACTTTAAGGATATATATATATGATGTCGTTCTTTGCCATATCTACATCTACACCGAGAAGATCATTCTATAAAACATGCTCAACAAGAAAATGGATTTTTAGAATGCTAGATAGGGGCCTTGATAGATCGATCACGAAGCAATATCCTTTTTTGTGTCGACTTGTTTTCCATGTTAGAGGTCAGCTGGAGAGATGGATACACCCTTTGTACATGTCTGCCATCATCGCCCCATGCGACCACACCTAGAAGCCAAGTTTTCAAGAGGTCATTACATCATGTTGTTCAGCAGAAAGGTCTATATCTATTTGCACGTAGTGTATGTCTCATGAGATTTCATTGCCTAGCTTTGATCTCCACAATGGACAAGTCATTATTTAGCTCCACTAAAATTTCAATTAATATTTTTTATCCCTCGTCGGCTAAATCCCGACTGTCAACTTTAATGTCAAGAATATCATATTGTTCCATCAACTTTTTTATGCTTTCTAATATCAGCCTCAATATTGGCACTCCAACGACCTTTAGCCAGTTTCCTAAAATATCTAAATTTGTGTTGCCAATCTTCTAAAATGCTTCTACCTTTTTTTACAGACCATGCTTTGACAACAAGATCTAAAGGGCCACCATTTCTAAAATTTAAAAATACTTTTTTGAATCTGGCTCTCCCTAGAGTCCCAAATAATTGGGGTGTGATCACCTGCCATCCTAGAGGAAAAGTAGAATCAAACCTAGTGTTACACAAAATCCTATCTAGCTTACACATAATAAAATTTTCTAGGTTGTTACCCCATGTGTAGGACCTACCAGATAAGACTATTCGAACCGGGCCCACATATCAACCCAAGTGTTGAATTTGTCAAACCATCTGAAATCTACATTCCTATAATTTTTGTATTCTTATACTAAAATCACCACCTATCAAAAGAGGTCCATCCAAGTTGATGAAAATTTCATGAAGTTGGGAACGAGGACGATGACGAGGAGGACTGCGAGGAGTGATCTCTTGGGGCGTTAGCATCGCTCTTATTCCTTTTTAGCGTTTCGATGCTAAAGGGGGAGACGTAGTTATATTTAGGATTATGTGGATTTGCATGGGTCGAGCGCAAACACTTGCATTTTTATCTTTTTTATCGTGTTGCTTGTTCCCATTTAGCGTTGAACTTTTATTTGTGTGTTGGTTTTTATGAGACTATGTGGTTTGTGTGGCACTATTGTTCGTTTGAGGACTCATCACTGCGGATTTATCCATCGGGTATTATAGATTCATCTATTCACCATGGTATTCTGGCATTATATCTATGGTTGCATCCATATGGTGTTATGCTTCAAGGCCTCAATAATGATTATCATATTGGTTATCTTTATATTATATTGAGGACTTCCTTCTCCCGGTGGTATGATGTTTTGGTCTAACTCATCATTTGTGCACAACTTTCAATACAATGAAATAGTCTTGTACCTTCTTATGTGTATTTGTATTCAAATGCAAATTATTTATATGCACACATTTAGGGGGAGTCTCTTTCTTTTTGGAATGATGTTGTTAGTAGGTCTTTACTGCAAATCCTAGTATTGTCATCTAACACTAAAAAGGGGAAGATTGAAAGAATATTTCATGATCTTTAGTATTTTGTGTGTTAGATAAAAATAGCAAGGAATATTTAATATGTGCTGAAGTGCTGTAGATATTGGTCCATTCAAAAGCAGCAAAACAGAGTGTTTGGGGCGGATTATCCGCCCCTGCCAAGGGCCGGATAATCCGTACCACCCCAATCTTCAAGAGCAGCCAAGGCGCTTCGCACTGTGTGGGGGGCGGAATTTCCCTCGGATTGTTTGGCCAGGTCTGTAGTTTTTGCCTGGGCCGGATAATCCGCCCCTCAGGGGGGCGAATAATCCGCCTCAAGAAGTTTTGCAAAGGGAGCCAAGGCGCGACACTTGGTATGGGGGCGGAATTTCACCCGGAAATTCCGATTCTGGGGCAGAGTTTTCCCCGGGCCAGATAATCCGGCCCCCACTTGGGCCAAACAATCCGGCCCCCGAAGTCTCCAATGACCGAGTGTTGGCAGGGGTATTTATTCCCCCATCAGCCCCCTTCCAGATCTCTTGATTCATTTGAAAAAGTTCAATAGTGCTCTTCAAGTCCCAAACAAGATCTCCATCCTCGTCCACCCAAAGGCTCCAATCTTTGGGGAATCGAAGGAGGAGGCCTCGATATTCATCAACATCAATCAAGCACTCAACTTACCCTCTATTCACTTGGAGGATTCTTGATCTAGTATTTCTTACAAATATCTAGATCACAATTTCAGTTATTTGATAATCCTTGTTTTATGGCAGCTTTTTGTCATCACGGGAGCCTCCAATTCAGTTGTGGATGTGTGCCCCGCTAGCATTGTAAAGGCACAAGTTCCCGTCTCGAAGGGTACCAATAGTGTAAAGGTGCATCAGGCCTTTGGTGGCAAGATCCATCGGAGAATAGGATGAGGCCTATTGTGGCGTGGTGGTCTTAGAACCACACACCCCTCCAACGTAGATGTACTTCTCTTAACAAGAAAGGAACTACGGTCAAACAAATCTCTATGTCTCCGCGTGCTCCACTACGGTTTTCTCGTTCCTTATTTTACTCGCTTAGTAGTAGGTTTGCATATAGGAAAATTCTCTATAATTGCATATCATTTGTGTCAAGACTAAAATTGAAAAAGAACTAAAAATTGGAGTAGCACCTATTCACACTCCTTTAGGTGCCCATACGATCCATTTTAGACGTCCTTACCGTGCGGTGTTGCGGCTCTACTTGAGCGGGGGAAGCCGGAGCAGCGGCTCCGGATTTGTGTCTGTGTTCTATTGTGTTGGTGGCCTGGTGTCGTGCGGACGATTAGGCTCCGATACTTGTGCGGTTTTCATGACCCTATTTCCCTCATAAACAGGGTTGTTTTGTATGGTTTTTGGACCCGGTTTTCCTTATAAACTGGGTCATCGGTCGTCTTGATCTTTTGTTCTAGCGCAACTGATGTTATTCAAAAAAAATGCAAGGTTCTCTGTCACAACCCACAATGAGTCGTCGATCTGTCTAGAGTTTCTTGCCGTCATCGTCACCTATGTGGAAGGAGAATTTAGAAAAATCAAAACAACATCTCCTATATTTAAACAAAAACAATATGGGGCAACCACGAGAGCATATTGTCTGATGCAGTATTTGAAAATTTTCAGGTCAATATTATTTCTACAATTCGTAGAAACATGTAGGCATTAATATTAGGTATAGATTTCAGGGATAAAGATAAGATCCAGTGGTTTGCCATTGCTGCCATCCTCACTAACTTATCGATTTGT
Source organism: Avena atlantica (assembly GCA_910589765.1). NCBI lineage: Eukaryota > Viridiplantae > Streptophyta > Magnoliopsida > Poales > Poaceae > Avena > Avena atlantica. The sequence goes on along the minus strand of OU342734.1, from coordinate 466,687,446 downwards.
TTTGTGTAAATTTAAGACCAATTACTATCCCTGAATATTAGGTCTATTTTTTCACCATATAGAGATTTTGCAAGACGTTACAATTTTTCTCTCCGGTGCAATGCACGGGCACGTATAATAGTCTAACATATATTTTGACTAGATGCATTCATATCTAGACAAAGTTAAGATTATTAATATGAACCGTCTTATGATAGGTTTTGGGAAATTTGGCAGGCTTCCCATATTAGATTTTGTAATTATCACATTAGTGTTTGTCCATCTCATATTACCGTGTGTACTTCTCATGTCCAATCATATGTATACTCTTATTTATTGTGTACTTTGCTTGTAAGCATGTGTAACTCTGATGTGAATGTATATAAGAAAGTCCGAGAGTATATAATGTTGTTGTTTTGGACATTAATTGATGAAAATTGGTAAAAATGAGACAACTAGCTAGAAAAAAACTTTGTACAGTGTGAGAACACCTGTCAGCATGGGAGTGCCCTGGTGCGTGAATCACCACCCCAAATGCTAGCATATTTATTTTTCATTGGAATATTATAAATTTTGATTACAATGATATTGACGAGTTCAATTTTTTCCTTGAGAATGGTTATATAGTGATATTCCCTTAGCCAACCAATTTCTTACTAAAAATAGTTAATGTTTATTAATTGTTAGAGATAGCAATAAGAGATAATATATTGTACAAGTTATATAGTGTCTTTTCTAAATGATGTGGAGAGCTAAGGAAAAGCATGTCTTTCCTAGCATTGTACATGCCTGGGAAGCAGTTGAGGAGGTTTGGGCCGCTTGTCAAGAGGTGGGGAAAAATAATCCTATGAGACCGGGTCTATCTTCCTACCAAAATAGACCTGCTCTACAAGGCAACACGTGTACTAACGAATCTTAAAGCACCTAACTCCATGTTTTCCTATTCTTCCCCGCAGACGTTTGATGACTCCTTGATGGCGCCATAGAACTTGGTGCTTGACGTGGAGTCTGTTGGAAACCCCAAGAGCAAGGTGTGAAGCAGTACAGCAGCAAGTTTTCCCTCAGTAAGAAACCGAGGTTATCGAACCAGTAGGAGGAAGGAAACGTCACACAGGTGTTGCAAGCAACGCAGATACCTGCACAACACAAACTCAAAACTTTGCCCCAACTAACAGTGAGGTTGTCAATCTCACCAGTTGCTGTAACAAAGGATTAAACGTATGGTATGGAAGGTAATGGTTTGCAGCAAGTAAACAGATAACAGTGGAAGATATATTAATGGTAAAGATTGGACCATGGTCCATAGTTCACTAGAGGTTCTCTCCTTAGATAAACAACATGGAATGAAGGGTAAACAAATTACAGTAGGGCAATTGACAGGAACCGAGCAAGGCATAACAATGCAATACCAGACAAAAAGATCCTATCAGATTCGATTGGGCAATATAACAATAAACATAGACCGCCATCCAACTGCATCTATGACTAAACGTCCACCTTCAGGTTATCATCCGAACCCCCTCCAGTATTAAGTTGCAAGCAACAGACAACTTCTTTAAGCAAAGTGTGTAAGGTAAACAATCCACTTGTTCTATGAACAAGAGACTGTTGTTTTCTCCCTAGTAGCAACAACATATCTACATCCGAAGAGATTTTTGTCACTTCCCTTGGAAACTAGAGGGATAAACTCACTATCGAGCATAAATACCCCATCTTGGAGTCACTAGCAACTACTTGGCCAAGATAGCTACTAACAACGGAGAGCATGCAAGATCACAAACAATACAGACATTATAGTATCAAATAGACAAAACCATTAATCAATCTGACATAGTAATCTCAATATCCATCGGATCCCCGCAAACATAATATGCATGATTACAAATATATTAGATCTTGATCATGAACGGAGCTCACAAGATCTATACATGAAAGCACAAGGAGGAGATACAACCATCTAGCTACTACATGGACCCATAGTCCAAGGTGGAACTACGCATGCATCATACCGGAGAAGAAGGCCTCCGGGATGATCTCCCTCCCAGCGGGGTGCCAGGAAGAACTTCAGATCCCCCCGATCTAGGGACGACGGTGGCGGCGGCTACAGAAGGTTTCGTGGAGTTTTGATCGGGTGCCTAGGGTTTCTGCTTCGGGGGCTTCTGATAGGCGAAGAGGCGAGGCTAGGAGGCGGCCAGGGGGCCCACACCCTACCCATGCGCGGGGTGGGCCCACCCACGCCTAGGGGGGTCTGGCCGCCCTGCTTCGCTTCTCTATCTCTCCTCTGGACTTCGTGTCCCCCACGGTAAAATATTGACTTTGGCTTTTGTCCCGTCCAATTCCGAGAATATTGATTTTTTGCCTTTCTGGAACCAAAAACAGAAGAAAACATGCAACTAGCACCGTGGCAACTTGTTAATAGGTTAGTTCCAAAAAAGATATAAAAAATCCTCAAAGTGTAGACAAAGCAAAGCAAAGTAGATACTAAACAAGCATGGAGCATCAAAAATTATAGACCGACGTATCAACGTTCTGATCCCATCCCGTGAAATTCTAGTACAACTAATCCCCAAGGAAAAGAGCACGTATGCAGTGGCGGCATCTCCAGCCATCTCTGGTGGTTTTGGGAACAAGCCGCACGACAAAAAGCATCGGATCACTACGAATTCGTTGCGGATAGAGAATATTAGGTTTAGCTTCAGCAAGTGGTAGATACATGGCCTTTCTTTGGATCTAAAGGCTCCGTTGGCAACTTTTTTTATCATAGGAAAAAACTTTGCCTCACTTAATTAAATAATGAAGATAGTTTTGACAAGTTACAACTACACCAAACGCCACATGCGGATTACTCTCCCATCATACAAAACTCAACCGTGTGGCACCCACTTTTACCCAAAGTCTAGCCTCCCTTTTAATAATTCCGAGTAGAATGGGAGGCAGCATGGATTCATTGTTGAAGACCCTTGCGTTCCTATTTTTCCAAATTGTCCAACCCACGAGCATGATGACGGAGGCCATGGCCTTGGAGTTGCACGCAAGCTAGGTTCGTCGCCTATTCATCCATCCTAAGATTTGTTAGTCTTACCCATTTTTTGACCATACCTAGCCTCTTTGAGAATCTACAATGGGACCATTTTTTATTAAATGGGCGATTTTATTACTTTGAGTGATGTTTACACCCGGCCTTTGCATAACTAGGATAGACACAGCCGCACAAACCACACAGAAATATAAAACATAAAGTAGACTAAAATTAAAAAAATCACCAACAAACCAGCGGCCTCAAACTATGGCAGATCAATCGCCAATCACATGGTCATTCATGTCGGAAGAAAATATCCCTTACTATGTCCTCCAATCGCTTACACCCCTGCACAAACAAGTCATGAACCTCTATACGGTGGAGAATAATTCATGATCGGAGGATAGTCGTGACCCGATAAATAACTTGCATAGGAGAAGACACAATGCTATTAAAAATCTTGTCATTTCTATATAGCCATAGCGATCAAATAATGGCAAGTGCTCCCACCCTAAATAAATTTATGTATTTATCATTCATTCCATGCATCCAGTTACCAAAAACATTGGCCACTGAGCAAGGGGGAGATAAACCAGAGGCTATTTGGATGAATGACCATATAGAGCAAATTTATAATGGAAGAATAAATGACGAATTGTCTCATCATTATGACAAAAAACGCATTTTGTACTTCCATGCCAAGTCCTATTGATAAGATTATATTTTGAAAGAATTACACCCTTGCGGAGATACCAAGCGAATATCTTTGTCTTTAGGGGTATTTTCATTTTCTAAATTTTACTATTATCATCGACTAGAATATCAGGTTGAATCAATGATCTATAGAATGAGTCAACTGGAAATTTACCACTTTCTAGTAATTTCTATTTAAACTCGTCCACACCATCCGACAGCTATCGTGGATAATCGTAATAGAAGATTATTTTAAGATATCAGTCGAGGACCTAAGAGACTTCTTCTAAAAGATACATTAGGGGGATTGGATTCCATTACTGTAAAAATTGTATCCTCCTTGTTCCTAACAATTGAATATAGAGTTGGATATTGTTCGCGAAGAGAAGTTTGACCAAGCCACTTATCTTCCCAGAATCTAATCTGTGATCCATCCTCAATATTAAAAGCATAAAACCAAAGAAATGTTTCTTGAACGCCATTAGTACCTCCCAAAAATGTGAGTCGCCGGGTTTCCAACCCACTTGAGACACAACTTTGGAGCCCACATATTTCCTCCATAAAATAGTTTGCCAGGCACCATCTTCAATCAGTAGTTTGAATACCATTTACCTAGAAACGCGTTACTCCTGACTTGCAAATCATGCATGCCAAGTCCACCGTATTCTTTTGGTCGGCAAACCACATTTCACCTGACTAGTCGATATTTCTTTTTTCACCATCACCTTGCCAAAATAATCTTGATCGCAAATAATCCACTTTGTTTAAGACTCTTTTTGGTAACTGGAAAAACAATATCATATACAGTATCATATTGGTTAATACTAAATTTATGAGTATAAGTCTTTTCCCAAGGGATAGCAATTTTACTTTCCAACTATTAAGATATTTTTGAAGCCTTTCTTCAACGAGTTTCCATTTAGCAATTGTGAGACACCGATAGAGAATTGGTATTCCTAGATAATTAATTGGAAATTTCCCCTGACCACAGCTAAAAAGTTCAGCATATAGGTGAGCCTCATTTTGAGCCTCGCCAAAACAATACATGTTACTCTTATGAAAGTTTATTTTTAGTTCAAAGAGTTGCTCGAATGCTGATAAATTAGATTCTTAGCTTTCTCTAGATCGTGTTTCATAAATAAGATTGTATCGTTAGCGTATTAAAAAATAGAGAGTCCGCCATCAACAAGGTGGGGAACTAGTCATTCAATATGGCCATCAGCCTTGGCTCTCTTGATAAGGATAGCCAATATATCAGCCACTATATTAAATAGTATAGACGATAATGGGTCCCCTGTCTGAGTCCCTTCTTGGTCTACAAGTAATTGTCAATATCATCGTTTACTTTTATGGCAACACTATCTCCCGACATGAAGGACTATATGAGCGCATGTCACTCCTCCGAAAAACTTTTCATGCAGAGCATTTGCTGAAGGAAAGACCAATTAACTTTGTCATATGCCTTCACTAGTAGGAAAAGTCCTATCCGTGGCGCACCTAAAATGGGGTCAGTGGCGCACGTCCCGTGCACCACTAATATTACGCTACTGATAATTTTCGTGGCTCACGGGGATACGGTGCATCGGTAATATCGATTTCAAAATTTCAGAAAAGGCGGGATATCATAAATTTATTTGTGGCACATGTGAGTATGGTGCGCCACTAATAAAATTTTCATTTTTTAAAAAAATGGATCTAGATCTGTTGCGTCGTCGCCTCGTCATCGCCACATCGTGCCACGTCGTGCCGCATTGAGTCACCGGGAAGGAGGTCGAGGATGGCGTGACGGGAGGTGGTGCCTCCCGTGGGCTGTCGGAGGAGGCCAATGGGGTGAGAGGAGAGGATATGGGAAGGAGGAGAAGAGGAGGAGGAGTAGATCAGAAGGAGGAAAAGGAGGAGGTGGAAGAGGAAGAATAGAGGAGGAGGAGGAGGAGGAGGAGGAGAGGAGAAGCAAAGAGGAGGAGGAAGAAGAGAGAGGAGGAGGAGGAGGAAGAAGAAGAAGAAGAGATGAGGGGAATGAGAGGGGAAGGTGGAGAAGAAGATAAGGAGAAGGGGGTTGGTGGCCGTCCGATTCAAATTTCAAATCCCAACAAACTTATTCGTGGCGCACCCTATTGCGGTGCGCCATAGATAAGTTGTCTCATTTTTTTATGTAGAAAAAAATCTTGTTTTGTCATAACTTTTTATTCTTTTCGAATTTTGAGATTCTAAAAAATCGCTAAATGACCCAAGGTCTTTGCGAGCTAATGCGAAATTTCGTTCTCGTCATTTTGATATATTAAATATTTTTTTCGATATCGTATGCAAAAGTTATGGCCGTTTTACCGTGCCATGACTTTTTTTTCAAAAAATTCAAAATTCATGTTTATTAATTTTACTACAAACTAGATCACATTACCTAACATGTCAAAGGATTTTAAAATTATTTTCTTTTATTTTCTAGGAGACTGAAAAGATGATTCAAGGGGGAGCAGATTTTTTGAAACTTATCTATGGTGCATGTATTCTTTGTGCGCCACTAACATGATTATCAGTGGCGCACCGAAACTCCATGCGCCACGGATAACTCGTCACCTTTTTTAGAGGCCTAGGCCCACCAACATGCGTGGCGCACAGGACGGACGTGGGCCACTGATCTAGTAGGTATCCATAGCGCACTCTCATTCCACACGCCACAAATATGCCTCCCATACATATGCCAGTGTTGGGTCCCACATATGCGTGGTGCACCTTTTTGCCAGTGCGCCACTCGTACATGCAAGTCCGTGGCGCATCGATGTCCCATGCGTCACATAAATATCCATGGAGCACACTTTCTACGTGCGCCATGAATATGACCCCCGTGGATAAGTCTTTTTCTACTAGTGCTTTTCAAAGTCAATATTGAACGGTACACCATTTAGTTTTTCTGAGTGTGGTTTATGGATTGTTTCATGCAAGATTAATATGCTATCTAGGATGTTTTTAACTTGCATGAACGCAGTTTGAGAAAAACGGACAACATGATCAGCTATTGAATTTAGTCTAATCGGAGAAAATTACAAATAACCACCACATTACAGGCTAGGGTTTCAAAAAGCAACCACTTTACGTTAGGGTTTCAAAAAGCCACCGGTTCAGAGTTCGTTCGTTGCGGAAAGCACTGATACCGGTTTGACGCTGGTCTAATGACAAAACTGACAGGATGGCCCCACATGTAAGGATGACGTGGCTCACGCAGATGGCTGCGGGCAGACGGCCGTTAACGGCGCTATCGGAACCCTAACCTCCCGTTTCGGACACGGGTCAAACCAGTCCACACGCTCGCACACTTCCTCTCCGCGCGCGTACTGAAGCCATGGCGGCGGCGATTTCTCCTGGATCTAGATCTCCGACCGGCGGGGGCGCTGGAGGCGTACCTGGCGGAGAAGATGGCGGTGGAGACGGCGGCGATGGGCACGAAGTCGAGGTGCCGGGCTTCCTTGCGGCGGAAGGGGATTGGTCCGGTAGCTCTAACCCGTCGACGGCGACGTTTGCATCGCCGGAGAAGCGGGCCACCGCTTCCTTGGCAAATCGTTTGAAGGAGGACCTTACCCAGAGCAGCCGTTGGACCAGTGCATTCGGAGGCGGCATTGAGTAAGTCATTCACATCCATCTAATCTGCCACTGCCATTTTCTTATCCATTTTGGCTAGGGATTTGTACTGAAAAATAGACAATTAAATTCTCCTATTCTGAATATATGCAGTTTGGATGATGATATATGGGATATAAGGATCAATTTAGATGGCAAGGACAATTTAGAGCGCACTTTGTCTCAATCAGATGTAACATTCCTCAATTTGCTAGCTCTAATAGAGACAGAGGGCTATGGGATTAGTGACAACATATATTATGTGAAAGAGAAGGGTATAGGGATAGCTAGGATGGACTTACTAGATGGGCATAGTAAGGTGCAGCAGATGGTTGAACTTTATGAGGATAAGAGATCTGTCAGCTTGACTGTAATTAAAAGAGGAAGCACACTTCCATCAAACATCAACATTGCTGCAGTTGAAGAGCAAATCCCAATTTCAGAAATTGGAAACCCCATTGTTTACACAGTTGATGATGATGGGGTTGTTTTACCAAGTCAAGAATGTACACAGTTAACTGAAGATCCTGAGTGCATGTACTTGCTGACACAACAGAGCAACAATGTTGAGAATGATCATGAAAATGATCATGAGAATGACATGCAAATCTTAGAAGTGGGTGATGGTGATGGAGGGTACTTATTCAATCAACAGGGAACAGAGCACATTGTTGATGAAGAACAAGAAGATATGGAAGAGGATGAACAAGAAGATATGGAAGAGGATGAACAATAAGATATGGAAGAGGATGAAGATTCAGAAATGGAAGATGATGAAAATTATACTCCAGAGCATATAAATGGAACTGAATCAGATGAGGATGAGCCAAACCATGATTTGAATAAGAGAAAGAGGGGTGCCTTAGAGCATGAGTCTTATTCTGTAGAAGAGCCTGGAGATTTATTTAATGCATCTGATTGCTCAGATGTTGACAAGGATGAGCCAGTTACTGTGAATAAGAAGAAAGAACCAGTAAGGAAGGGGCCTACTAGCAGATCACATTGCAGTCAACAGAGTACAACAACACCAGACTGGCTTCCTTCTGATGATGAAGGGCCAGATGGTGATTTGGATCCAGAGGATGATGATGGATTTGAGAAATTGTCATGGGCCCTGCCAAAAGGAAGGAAAAACAGGGCCAAAAAGAAACAGCCAAGGGTGTGGTATGATGAGAGCAGACTACAACCTGAAGAAGGACTGTGTCTTAGGATGTGCTCCTAGATGTGTACCAGTTCAGGAGAGCAGTGAAAACACTTCATATTGCACAACTTAGGAACTTCAGGTACCATAGAAATTGCAAGGACAGAGTGATAGTAAAATGTGCTCAAGAGAAGTGTCCTTTTTTATGGTTGGTTCTCAGATAAAGAATGAGAAATCATTCTGCCTAAGAAAGGTGCACTTTGAGCACACTTGTGGCACAGTAGCTGAGCACTGCAAGGTCACAGGAAAATGGGTTGCAAAGATTTGTGAGCCCAGCATTAGAATTGATCCAAGGACAGGCATTGAGGCTGTGATGGAGACAACCAAGGAGAAATTTGGTGTAGATGTTCCTAAAATGATGGCATACAGGGCAAAGAGGAAAGCTTTACAGGTTGTGCTTGGTGATCAGGTGGAGCAATAAAAGAGGCTAAGGGATTACTTGCAGACAGTGCTTGACACAAATCCAGGCTCCAGATGCATTGTGACCACAAAAATTCTGGTAGAGCATCCAAGCACCAACCCTAGATTTCATGGATTGTTCTACTGTCTAGGTGCATCTGTACAAGGATTCCTTAATGGTTGCAGACCATTTATAGGTAATGAGCGCTGGTATGCTCGACTCATTTGAGTGTGGCTCATTTTCTTAACAAAATGAGCTGAGCAGCATTTTTTCTCGTTAATATTAACCAGCTAAATAACCGAGTTAAAGAGTTTCACGAGCTACTCGGTAAGCTCGGTAACAATAAAGAGCTTAGAAAGTGTGTTCACCAAATGCATGCATGTCAGTACCATTTTCATCGATACATGTACGCACGCTGTGTCAAATTGCTTTGCTTACCTGCATGTCTAAAGAGCTGTGACCTGAATAATAATGAAGTAGTTATAATGTATGATCAGAATACTAGTTTTTCTCCTTAACGATTCTTAAATGAGCGCTCACGAGCACTTGTTAATAATTAACGAACCAAGCTGAGCTTTACTTTTAGCTCGTTAAGGTTAATGAGTTTAACGATTCGAGCCTTATCGATCATGAGCCTTAACAAGCCGAGTAGCTCGTTAGTCTGATTCATGATTTCTTTTGCCAATCGCATTTGGAAGATTTCCTTATTTATCTTTAGAAGGCATTAGACGTAAGGTGATTCTCTATGTGCATACAAAGTGCCACCAAAAGAAAAGGCCGCAATTCCATTTATGTATATTGTATGAAATACTTGCCCTATCCTGAAATTGAGTTGAATTGGGGAGACACAAAACGAGCATGTGCCATTTCACAAAGCGGGCTTGCGGGCTGTAGCCTTGACATCTTGCACACGAGGGGGTTAGCTATAAGGAGAGATGTGTCTCCATTTGCTAGATGTGAATCCACGTCAAGAAGATCTCCCTTCGCCAAAACAAGATCCACTAAAAATGGATTGTTTGAATTCTTGACCGGGTCTCAATAGATCGACCCTCGACACTTGATCTCAAATGTGAGATGCAGACGCCCCATTAACCATGTTCTCCACCACCGGCCCCACACCTACATTCCTATAAGCTGAGTTATCGAGAGGGTGTGTAACCGCGTCCATAGGCCACCGTGAGTTTGATGTGATAATTGTTAAGATTTCATTGACCTGGCCTACTATCTTTGTAGCTTTTTGCTAGTTTTGTATTATTTTACATAAGTACTTTTCTAAGCTAAGATGTATTATTTTGGATGCATTCTAAGTGTGTATTGTTAAAACTAAAAATATGCCTATTTGATATTCTAACATACATGATCTAACAAAAGGCACATAATTCTGGGCTCAATTTGAATTTACATCACAATTAATACAACACAATTTACTCTTTACAAAATTATGAACTGATTTTGTATTCGTTACATGAGCTACGATTTCTATGGGGAGGTATAGGTAGAAACTCTTTTGCATTTACTAGCTATGAATTCTTAAACTTTTAAACTGAATTGTTTTATCCATTATATTTCCCGCATCCATAATTTAACACTCTATCTTGATAGGTCTCGGTGAACTTTGAGGGCTTCCCACTTTAGTGTTTTGTAATTCTCATATTAGTGTTTGTGCATCTCCATATCTGTGTGTACTTCCCATGTTCAATCATAGATGTACTTAACATTTAGTGTGTAGTTCCCATCTATGTTTGTGTAAGTTTGATGTTGGTGTATATAAGAGTGTGTGGGAGTATACAAATGTTGTCTTTGACTCATTAATTGATGAAATTCATAAAAAGAAAACAGAAAAGAAAAAAACATTGTACGCTTTGGTAGAACACCTGTAAGCACAAGAGTACCCTTGCGCCTTAATACCCATTTAGAAAAATTAATCCATATAATTTGTGTGTTGTGTGGCCGTGACTCTCTTGGAGGTAGATATTTGGGTTATAAAAAGATCTTTAGAATTCTTTTCCATCTCTAGAAGTATATGTACTCTTTCGGACCTCGTTCTCCCATATATATTTTCTCTTTGAATATTATAAAGAGTGAATTCCACTTTTTATCCTCTAGTTAAGTATTTGTGACACTAATTACCCCGTTGAGTGAAAAATCATCTTGATTACCCCTTTTAGAAGTTTAAGATCCTTAATTTCTGATGCGTGTCTATTCGGCAAGGTGTAAAGTGTTGACCGGGTTTACAGATATTAAGACGGCGACAAAAAATTGGACAAATGGATAAGAGAAATATGAACACGATTGTCGATGCCGTGCTCGGATCTTCACACATTTTATCGCGCGTACTCGGCGTATCATGCGGTTTATCTAACAAAACATACAAAGTGCTAAACTGGTGTAAAACCGGTTTTAAAACTCTTAAATGAGATATTTCAAAAAAGTTTCACTAAATAGGGTAATTAGTGTCACAAATTCATAACTAAAGGGTAAAAAAGCGGAATTCACTCTATTATAAAATTTATAAACCATGATATTGCTGAAGTTATAAAGTTCCTTGTGAACGAGTTATTTGCATATTCATTTTGGTAGAACTAACCTTCCAATTTATGCTCGAGGCCTAAAAAACCAAAGTGGCCCCCAACCCTATCGTATGTTGTTCAAAAAATATTGGGTCTATCTTGAAAATGAGTGTGACTCAGGACACCTTGGTAGACATGTGCCACTTTGCGGGAGATGGGCATGTAGCATTGAAAACAAACATGAGAGGAGATGTGCAAAGTAAAAGGATGTTACCGTAGGAGTGCGTTTTTCCTCCGTCCCGTAGGGTGACGGTTCCGTAATTAGCGCACGTCAGTTTCAGGCGATTTTGAGGCGATCGCATCTGGTCTCGGTTTCGCCGGGCCTGTTCTCACCGGCGATCATTGTGACCTTCCCACACCTCGCCGGGGGGGAGGACCTCGGACATCTGGTAGCTAGTAGTTTTTGTAGGGCCTCAGTCCCATCCACTTCCATAAGCCTTTCGCGAGTGCCTAGGGCTCGCGATCGTAAAACACTGTGACCTAGATTTCCGTCACACTCGGTTGTGTGATAGACTGGAGATATGGAGAAGGGGAAGGGAATTGGAGGTGAGGGTCTGGAAACGTGGAAAGGGCTGATGAAGGGCCTAAAGCTGTCGGAAGCTGAGATGGTAGGGGTGAAGATCGGGGGTGCATCAGAAAGATCAGTGGGAGATTGGAAATCGAAGGCCATCGGGACGATTTTTCTCGGAGAAGCAGGCATACGATGAGGCGGTGGGCAACGCGTTGGGACCGGTGTGGTGCCCGATGAAGGGAGTGGAGTGCAAGGATCTGGGGGATAACATCTTCTTGTTTACCTTCAACCAATATTGGAGGGAAGAGGAAGGCACTAGAGGGCGGCCCATGGATGTTTG